>CM062293.1:157202472-158585446 GCA_031216915.1 Pictodentalium vernedei
TATTCCTTGCATTAATGAAAGGCAGGTTGAGAGTATTTGCGGACAAGAAAGCTGCTTTCCCCGTCCTGGAAGCAAGTTTAAAAATAGCGTCGTTCAATAATTCAAATGTTCTTGCAACATTATTGGACTGCGACGGAAACTCGGGAGCGATGTCCCTGAACCGCTCAAAAAATTCAGAGTCCAATGACGCTATAATTCTCTTGTCCGGAAGCGCAGCAGTCTGGCCCGACGGAACAACTTGAGGGAGAAAGTGCCGGATGAAGTCCACGGCAGCTTTATGTTGTTCCGAAAGGGATAGCTCCAATTCATCCGTATCCCTTTCACCATCCGGTCGGACCTCCCGATGTTCCCGGTCGTCCGCCCCCGATGCTTCGGCGGAGCGTACCGACCCAGCGCCGTCGGATAATTCTCGATCCGACACCGTTTCTGTCGGCTGCTGGGATGCTGCGATAAGCTGTGCTATCTGCACTAGAATGTCCGACGTCGAGACCTGCGGAGGCGCAGTCTTTCGCTGCTTCGCCGAGGGCAGCTCCGCATCAGATGGCTCCCGCATACTTTTCCTATGCGAACGTCCGGAGTCCATCGGTCTCGAATCCCTGGCTGCCGGATGGTGTGACCTGGTCGCCGAAGAATCCTTCATCGGCGAAGCTGGCAAAATATCGGAGGTCACGCAGCCAAGGTGCGGTCGTGTGCGCCGACGAGAAGAGGAAGCCTTAACAGTCTCTGCGGACTGCTTATACAACGGAGCGTCCCGAGCAACGGACATATGCTCCGCTAAAGACACATTTTGTACCACAACATCTGGTCCCAGATGTTGTTGTACGAGAGAGGGGCCTCTCTCGCTCGCGGCCCGGCTGGACCTGGACGAGCTAGGAACCGGACTAAAAGGCTTCCTCCGTTCTCGTTTACTATCCGCCGTCACTGGGTGTGCATCTATTATGTTTATAGTGCTCGCATCACCCAAAATTTCCTCTTGGACCGCATCGGACGAACCCGGCTGCCGAACCATTCGGTGAATGGACACTGCACCGGGCGAGCTAGCGGACGACATTTGTCTAATCTCCATGAGCACTTTTGCCGCTAGCTCTGAATTCATTTGTGACGACGGACGCACACTTGAAGAAGATAACATGGAAACATCACCCTGTTCTGGTTCCTCTGAAATAGAAACTGAGAGAGTAGAGTGACCTTGTGGAGAAAGAGCCGGCATCGCTCTTTCTCCAGAAACAACATATCGTGACACACGTTTCCAATGTTTCTCATCCCAATGTTCACATATAGGACAGGGATTAATGCGAGAACACTGACTACAATTAATACAATGATCATGAAAGTCAGAGGAAGATTTCTTCCTATTACAATTTGAACAATGTCCCTTCATTGTGAAAGAACAACAATAAGTCCTAGTTACTCGCAAAAACCCCTGACACAAAGATACATAATAACATGATCCATTAATAAATGAAAAAACAATTGCAAAACAAAATAATTTTGAAAAAATATTTTTTCAGAGAAGCCCAAGTTGCTGAAAAGTAACGTTGAGCCCCGATGGATCCGATGGCAAAGTGTGGTCAAAAATTTTAAATTTATATAAAATAATTAATGAGACACTTTCGGAAAATATAAATGTATCTTATAATGAGATAAACTACCACAAAGGCAAACAGCCCCCCTCAAAAAAGGCTGTTGCCAATGAAAACAAACAGTGTAAACACACTAGAAAACATGACTCCAGGCACTGAAAAAACTGGCCCGGAATCAGTCATCAATTACACTCTATCTGATGCAAAACAGAGACTCCCAGGGGAGAATCTGCAGAACATCAGATGGAAGATGCAGAACACAAACGTTATACACCCATGGGTGAAAACGTAACTATGGGGAAAATAACAGAAAACATTCTGTAACCAAGCAACTCTCCCAGGAAATTTTAGAAATGAAACTTCTCAAAAATATGCCAAAAGCATGGGAGAATTGCAAGGGGGGACTTTAGAAGGCTAGGGGAGAGGAAACACTGAATAAGCAGTGCAACAATTAGCAAGAATGACAACAAGAGGCCCATGCCTCGAAAATAGGCAACTTAACATAATTTCAACAAAAAATTTTAAGTACAGCCCTGATTATTTTTTGCCACTTCTTTTTTCCTCTCCTCCTTCTATCCTCCTTAGAATCACATTTTCTCCAAAAATTACGTGTCTGGCATCCTTTAAACTGAGATTTACAAGCACAAAGATCAGTGAGATGTTGACTGATGAAGGGCCAAACAGAGAATGATATTTGGCGCCAATTTCGGGACGACTGCGTCACTGCGCATGCGCAGTAGAGACGTACTATGGAGGTCCTTTAGGACATGATTTCTTTTTGTTTTGGATGCAAATTTTGGGGATTGGGGGGCAAAATTTGTGTTTGGCCCTGGTTTTTGTTGGAGTTAGCACCAGCTAAGTCTGGGTCATTGGTACAGTATAAAAATATTAGTTATTCAAGAATTTTGTTCGCAGGTGTCGGTTAATTAATAGGGTTCCACTGCACTTAAAACCACCAGTGGTTCGATGATGATTGAGGGCAATGGGTTGAAACTCCAAAGAGAAAATGTATGGGGACCAAACCTGGAAATAAGCAATCTGTCACTTGCAGAATGAGGTCCCCAATGGGTGAATTTGCTGATGCTATATCCCATACAGTCGGCTAGAATCCCCAGTTTATCATCTGGGTACCCTTTGCTGTTTAGGCCTGAGACCCTGGTTCAGACTGAGGTTCACAGAGAATAAATTTAGTAATGCTGCCTGTGCAGGGTGGCATCACCAAATTCACCCTCTGGGGACCTCATTCTGCAGATGAGTCTGCTTATTCCCAGGCTTGATGGGGACACCAACCCTGTGTAGATAATATACTGGGCTTGAGTTTTAATCAAGATAACAATTTAAGCTACTGTAGTAGTTATTTGAATCAAATGGTTAGGAATTGCTGTATCGATATAATAATAAGCGATGACCTACTCACTGTTTTATTAAAATATTAAATACATCTGTGACTTTAACATCAAACTCCACCTGAAAATAGAGTACAGATTCAATTCAGATGTGGCAACAACCAAAAATATAGAGTTAGCAACCAAAAATATGAATGAGTCTTACAGCTACAGAGTAAAAAGAAGAAAAAACAAATGCACCACCAGTGGTGGATCAATATACGGCCGCCTATGAAGAAATTGCGCTTGTGAAGAAAATTTTAGTTGAACAAAATTCCTTCAAAAATAATTGTACATTCCTACGTTACGACCCATTAAACTTGAATATATTGTTTTCAAGTTATTGCATGGAGAATCAAAAGTCACCAAAACTCCCAGGTTATCAAAAGGAACCATCCTCTATCATGACTTATCAAGCATAAAAAACAGTATCTGTTGGATGTATTGTTTTCAAGTTATAGCATGGACAAATAAAAGTTAACGGACAGACAGACGGACATGGACACTGATGCTGGTTATTGAAAGGGACCATCATCTAGTCATGACTAATCAACCATAAAAAACAGTATCTGTTGGATGTATTGTTTTCAAGTTATCGTGTGGACAAACAAAAGCTAACAGACAGACGGACATTGACATACCATAATACGGCCCGCTCATATGAGTGGCCGTACAAAAAACTGGTGAAAGAAACTCAATTACTGCTAATGTTTAGTTCATTCTTAACACTAAATTAATTAAAAGGTTCAACACTGGGTGGTATAAGACAGATAAAAGAGAATCTCTATTTCTTATGCCAGTAAAAACTTCACCTGAAACTGATCACTAGGAAGCTTTCACAGAGAACCTTTCAAGGACAGGTGTCAGATTCAGGTATTATTTTTGTGGGGAAAAAACCCAATACGGCATAGCCCACTTGACTGAATAACCCTGTTAATTGCATATAACTTTTAAACACCAAACCATTTATGAAACCTTCAGTACAAAATTGACTTGTCAACTGCATTAAGGTTATCCAGTTAACTAAACAAAAACATCTTGTAATATGTCAAGAAATTACTCTAACCGTCACTAAATTCCCCTTGTTTATAGATCTATTTGACCTCATTACATTCAATATAGGTATTTAATCTATTATATCTCTATGGGCTCTGTCAAACAAGATGCAATAGAATAAATGTTAATTTCATCTCTAGAATACATAAAATTTACCATTTCCCTGTTAACTGAAACATTTTGACTTGTAAAGTGGCCATTCAGCAGATATGGTTTCACTACAGAAATGCAGAGACATTATGGCTTACGTACATATGTACATATTTGGGCCGTGTAATTACCTAACTATATTTATCAACAACATTCCATGACTCTAGAGCTGTAGGTTTTTAAATTTCTTGTTCGGTTTCGGTTTTGGTTTTTCAGGTGGAGTAAAACCTCGGTTCGGTTCGGTTCGGTTCGGTTTTCGGTTTGTTCATGAGGCCAAGTAAAATTCAATAAAACTCATTCTTATGTCCGGAGTCATAACTGAATGGTAGTGAAATTGAGTGAAACTCAATGAATGCCCGAAATAAGCTATAATACATGAAGAATCAGGAAGGCCAATATAATAATTACCTAAATATACAGAACTTTTATTGTGCTTGGCCATTTTTCGAGGTCTGACACCTACACGCAACTTGAGGAAAGCAGCAAACACAACTAAACTAAAATGTCGGAAATTCACAGAATGTAGCCTTCCCAGAGTAGTGAGAGTACCCAGACACTGCCATTGGCAGTGTCTGGGTACTCTCACTACTCTTGCATGGCTACATTCTGTGAATTTCTGCAGCAAGAGAGTATTTTAAAAAAAAAAAAAAAAAACCTTAGATTACGGGATGTCGATGGTTTCGGTTTCGGTTTTTAAAAAAAAACTAAAGACCACGGTTCGGTTTCGGTTAACCTACAGCTCTACATGACTCCCCACCCCCCACAGTTTGTTAGTGACCTAATAAGGTATATATTGTGTCAGTTAATTCCATACTGGGTTCAAGGCTTCAAGCTTTGCTCATACAAATGATAAGACACTACAGGAATTAGTTCCTATATTCCGAGTCATTCTAGTCTTTGGCACAAGAATGTGAAATGAATCATGTACACTTCACTTACCCTTTATCTGACATGACTTGAACACAACACCTGATATATTTTTTCTGAAAAACTAATTTTTAAAAACATTTTTGGCTTTCAAAATATAGCAATGTTCCCTCACTGGAATGAGACATCATAAACTATGTTTTGGAAACAAAAATTTTAAAATGGCGATAGTTGAATGATGATTGCTGAGCACAGCATTGAATGGATTTGGTCAATATGCTAGGTAAATTGTTAATCCTTTACCCAACATAACAGCCAAAACTGGCCAGCACTGTTCACAAAAATCACCGTTCAATTTTCATTATTTTTTTCATTTTTTTGTCTCGAAAACGTATCTTATGAGTTTGTTGAGCTCGTTCCAATGAGGTTCCATGAGCTATGTTTTTGAAACAAAAAATT
Source organism: Pictodentalium vernedei (assembly GCA_031216915.1). Classification (NCBI taxonomy): domain Eukaryota; kingdom Metazoa; phylum Mollusca; class Scaphopoda; order Dentaliida; family Dentaliidae; genus Pictodentalium; species Pictodentalium vernedei. The sequence goes on from CM062293.1 coordinate 157,207,973, forward strand.
AGTTATTCAAGAATTTTATTTCAAGTGTTGTCTGCTTTTCATGTTAGGTAAAGGGGTTAACCCTCTTTATACTGATGTCAACAAAGTGAAATTGCAAGCAGCAATTTTTTTCATGATTTACACTTGTTCGCATGTATACAGTTAACTTGTTCTTTTTTTCAATAAATATTGTTTAAACTAAAAAAAAGTCTTCCGAAGTCTGTAAAAATAAAATACAAACTGTAATCTGTTCTTGAAAGACTGTCATCTGATTTTCATACAGGTGTTGACACAAATGGAGGAGAAAATGATTCAAGGGTACACCTTTTATGCTCATATAACAACAGCCTATCACTGTAAATTTTGAACTGAGTTGTGTTCACACACAGACATACTCACTCTTGTCAGAGTCTGATGAAGGAGGAGGTTGGGAAGCACCATCAGGTTGCATTTGTCGTCTTAATTCAGCTACTAAGTCTGGATTCTCTCGTTGCATTTGAGAAGCAAACTGTTGGCCCCTGAACATGAGAAATACATGTTATACTGAATACACTCAAATTATACAGAATGTTTATAAGATAAATTTATACATAATTTTCCACGTGTGAAATGCAAGAAAAAACAATCATTTTACATTACAAATGACATGTAAACTAGGATTCTTATAGTTTCAATACCACATATTTCAACACCACCCAACATGACCATTTACATGTATTGAGGTAACACGATTATTAAGGTAACTTAAAGATGTTATATGCACTATTATAGAGGCTACTGGTCAAACAGTATGTAACTCAACAGCATTTCATCAGCAAAGGTAAACCTACACTAAAATTTTTATTCAGAAATCCTTTTAACCCTTTACACACTGTTGTCAAAATAACAAAACTTCAAGCAGCACCTTTTTCCCCACAATGCAACTGGGAATTCAACTCATTCAATCATGTTTGACAGAGCACAACAAGCTCTGTAAAATAAGATAAAATTGGTTTTATTCTTAGTTGCATTAGGCCCCACAAAGTAGATCTGTTTCTCAGGCCATTTTTTTGTGCATGTGGAAGAGCATTTTTTTATCTTATTTTTTATTTTTGTAATTACATGTATTTCTTTGCCATCAAAAGTTCATATTCTTGGTTTGTTTTATGTTTTAGACCTCATAATCTACAGAATAGCATGAGTGGTGGTGAATTTCGTCCCTTGAGTGCAACAAGGATTTGCAATGCTAAAGCATTGCAAAGCAATGTTACACTCGAGGAACAAATTTATCACTTTTATTTAACTTGGGTAAAATATTAGACATAAACCATTTAATTATTATTTTTAGCTCAACTTTGACGTAGTCAAATTTGAGGTTTTGTCATGGTCCGTCATCTCGTCCGCCTGTCAACAATTCAATACGGCTCGGACTAGAGGCCATATTTATGAACCGATCTTTACGAAACTTCTTGGGTACCTCTGTTATCACTGTGGGACGAGAACAAGTGTTTTTTGGGTGTGGTCCAAAATTCAAGATGGCCACTGGCAGCCATTTTGTTCCAAAATTAGTGCAATCAGTTTTTTGTACAGAACTTCTGTTTTGATTTGAATAAATTTTTATATGAATGTTTAGTAACATGGAATACATCACATAAAATACGGGTTTTTTTCTCATGCAGAAATTATGCAAATTAGATGAACTTTGATTTATTTAGTGGTACTAAAACACAGTAAGTACACACATTAATACGGCTTGGGCTAGGGGTTGTATTTATGAACTGATTTTCATGAAACTTCTTGGGTACCTTTGTTATCATCGTGGGACGAGAATGAGTGTTTTTGGGTGCGGTCTGAAATTCAAGATGGCTGTCGGTGGCCATTTTGTACCAAAATTAAAATTAGGTACAATCAGTTTTTTGTACAGAACTTCTATATGAAGGGTCTGATTTGAATAAATTTTTGAAAGAATGTTTAGTAACAAGGAATACATCACATATAATACAGGTTTTTTTCTCGTGCAGAAATTATGCAAATTAGATGAACTTTGATTTATTCAGTGTTACTTATACACACTTAGTACACATGTCAATACAACTCAGGCTAGAGGCTGTATTTATGAACAAATCTTCACGTAACTTCTTGGGTACCTTTGTTATCACCTTGGGACGGGAACGAGAGTTCTGGGGTGCGGTCCGAAATTTCAAGATGGCCACCAGCGGCCAATTAGACAAACTTTGATTTATTCAGTGCTACTTATACACAGTAAGTGCACATTTCAATATGGCTCTAGCTAGAGGCCGTATTTATGAACTGATCTTCACAAAACTTCTTGGGGTACCTTTGTTTTCACTGTGGGACAAGAACAAGTGTTTTGGGGTTCAGACCAAAATTCAAAATGCCTGTCGGCAGTCATATTTACGGGAACTGTGTGCATTACTTTTTTTTGTACAGAACCTGTAAAGAAGATTTTTTATGTCAGTAATGTTTGCTATAAATTTATTGGGTGCCTTTGTTATCACTGTGGTATGAGAACAAATATTTTGGGGTTCAGTCAGACCCACTCGGGGACTCAAAAAGGGAGATCATTAAGAATATTTTCCAAAAACACCAAACAAAATAATGTTTCTTCAATTCAGCATCCCTAGGATGTGTATATTCAAATGTGTTGAAGCCAAATTCCTGTGTTAATATTTGGTGTTGTTTGAGGAGGGTAAACATTATTAGCACAACCCGATTTTCTACTTCCAATGAGAAAAATAAAAACTCCTCACCCGTGGGAACCCTATGAGCTAAAGATAAAAAATTCAAATACCTATATTTTAAGAAGGACTGGACAAATATTTATTAATTAGTATGAATCAACCTTAGAGGGGTTTGAATCAAACAGGCCAAAACAACTGCTAACATTTGGCTTATGGTGCACCATACAAGGATCCCTATTGTAACATTAACCTCATGGAGATTTCTTTTCTGGTTTAGCATCTAACTGTCACCCACCTTTACAATACTTTACCTGTACATTTGTTACAGGCTATGGTCAGTATTTATGTTCAGACCTTTACAATACTTTACATGTCCTTTGTCATCAGGTCATTACCTAGATGTGTCATTGCTGTGTCACGTACTATGCATGTACATGTTTTACACAAGTTGAGCTACAGTGTCATTGACACTTTCATTTGAAGTTTGCATTGGTTATAAAGAGAGAGCACGTGGCAGCCAAAAGGACCATGCAGGTGGGCCTGAGAAACAGATTTTTAGCTTTCTTAGGCCTTACAGGAAAAGATTTGCAGCATGAAATTTTAATATTTTAATATAAGTTAATTCACACATATTTTCAATGGTTTTAATGTTGGTACCACATTGAATGATCATCACCTTAATGTCTTATTTTCAATCTGATAATCCAGACAATATATTTTTATACTGTACCAATGACCCAGACTTAGCTGGTGCTAACTCTAACAAAACCAGGGCCAAACACAAATTTTGCCCCCCAATCCCCAAAATTTGCATCCAAAACAAAAAGAAATCATGTCCTAAAGGACCTCCATACTACGCCTCTACTGCGCATGCGCAGTGATGCAGACGTCCCGAAATTGGCGCCAATTATCATTCTCTGTTTGGCCCTTCATCAGTCAACATCTCACTGATCTTTGTGCTTGTAAATCTCAGTTTAAAGGATGCCAGACACGTAATTTTTGGAGAAATGGTGATTCTAAGGAGGATATAGAAGGAGGAGAGGAAAAAGAAGTGACAAAAAATAATCAGGGCTGTACTTAAAATTTTTTGATGAAATTATGTTAAGTTGCCTATTTTCGAGGCATGGGCCTCTTGTTGTCATTCTTGCTAAATGTTGCACTGCTTATTCAGTGTTTCCTCTCCCCTAGCCTTCTAAAGTCCCCCCTTGCAATTCTCCCATGCTTTTGGCATATTTTTGAGAAAGTTCATTTCTAAAATTTCCCTGGGAGAGTTGCTTGGATACAGAATGTTTTCTGTTATTTTCCCCATAGTTACGTTTTCACCCATGGGTGTATAAACGTTGTGTTCTGCATCTTCCATCTGATGTTCTGCAGATTCTCCCCTGGGAGTCTCTGTCTTGCATCAGATAGAGTGTAATTTGGATGACTGATTTCGGGCCAGTTTTTTCAGTGCCTGGAGTCATGTTTTCTGGTATTTTACACTGTTTGTTTACATTGGCAACAGCCTTTTTTGAGGGGGGCTGTTTGCCTTTGGTGTAGTTTATCTCACTATTAGATACATTTATATTGTCCGTAAGTGTCTCATTAATTATTTAATATAAATTTAAAATTTTTGACCACACTTTGCCATCGGATCCATTGGGGCTCAACATTACTTTTCAGCAACTTGGGCTTCGCTGAAAAAATATTTTTTCAAAATTATTTTGATTTGCAATTGTTTTTTCATTTATTAATGGATCATGTTATTATGTATCTTTGTGTCAGGGGTTTGTGCGAGTAACTAGGACTTGTTGTTGTCCTTTCACAATGAAGGGACATTGTTCAAATTGTAATGGGAAGAAATCTTCCTCTGACTTTCATGATCATTGTATTAATTGTAGTCAGTGTTCTCGCATTAATCCCTGTCCTATATGTGAATATTGGGATGAGAAACATTGGAAACGTGTGTCACGATATGTTGTTTCTGGAGAAAGGGCTATGCCGGCTCTTTCTCCGCAAGGTCACTCTACTCTCTCAGTTTCTATTTCAGAGGAACAAGAACAGGGTGATGTTTCCATGTTATCTTCTACAAGTGTGCGTCCGTCGTCACAAATGAATTCAGAGCTAGCGGCAAAAGTGCTCATGGAGATTAGACAAATGTCGTCCGCTAGCTCGCCCAGTGTAGCATCCATTCACCGAATGGTTCGGCAGCCAGGTTCGTCCGATGCGGTCCAGGAGGAAATGTTGGGTGATGCGAGCACTATAAAAATAATAGATGCACACCCAGTGACGGCGGATAGTAAGCGAGAACGGAGGAAGCCTTTGAGTCCGGTTCCTAGCTCGTCCAGGTCCAGCCGGGCCGCGAGCGAGAGAGGCCCCTCTCTCGTACAACAACATCTGGGTCCAGATGTTGTGGTACAAAATGTGTCGCAAGCGGAGCATACGTCCGTCGCTCCGTTGTATAGGCAGTCCGCGGAGACTGCTAAGGCTTCTTCTTCTCGTCAGCGCACACGACCGCACCTTGGCTGCGTGACCACCGATATATTACCAGCTTCGCCGATCAAGGATGTTACGGCGACAAGGTCACACCATCCGGCAGCCAGGGATTCGAGACCAATGGACTCCGGATGTTCGCATAGAAAAAGTATGCGGGAGCCATCTGATGCGGAGCTGCCCTCGGCGAAGCAGCGGAAGACTGCGCCTCCGCAGGTCTCGACGCCGGACATTCTTGTGCAGATAGCAGAGCTTATCGCAGCATCCCAGCAGCCGACAGAAACGGTGTCGGATCGAGAATTATCCGACGGCGCTGGGTCGGTACGCTCCGCCGAAGCATCGGGGGCGGACGACCGGGAACATCATGAGGTCCGACCGGATGGTGAAAGGGATACGGATGATTTGGAGCTATCCCTTTCGGAACAGCATAAAGCTGCCGTGGACTTCATCCGGCACTTTCTCCCTCAAGTTGTTCCGTCGGGCCAGACTGCTGCGGTTCCGGACAAGAGGATTATAGCGTCATTGGACTCTGAATTTTTTGAGCGGTTCAGGGACATCGCTCCCGAGTTTCTGTCGCAGTCCAATAATGTTGCAAGAACATTTGAATTATTGAACGACGCTATATTTAAACTTGCTTCCAAGACGGGGAAAGCAGGTTTCTTGTCCGCTAATACTCTCAACCTGCCTTTCATTAATGCAAGGAATAAATTCGATACGGCAGGACAGGGTATCCCGAGAGTTCCTCTGCGTATGGACGACGAGGCGGAAGACTTAGAGCTATCATTACCGTCGTCGGCTTCTATTCCAACCGCGGTGTTGGAAACAGCTATTGCGTCTAACAGAGCCAATTTAGATGCCTTATCTTACGCAGATCACCTTACTAAGGCGTTATCACTGCGCCTTCAGGGGAAAGAGTTTCAGGATATACAATCCTCTTTAAGACTTCTTTCAAGGGCAGTAGCTTATTCCACGTGTAACTCCGCCCTTTCAGTGGCAAATCTGGAGTTGGTTAGACGTGACGCAGCCCTAGCTACATCCACACTTGTGGATTCTAAGGTGAAGAACTCTCTTAGAGTCACTTCGGTCTCCGGAGAACTTCTCTTTGACGGCAAGCTTTCTGCTATTTATGATAAAATTACAAAGAAAGCTTCGGATTCTCTGTTGTTCAAATCTGCCTCTAAGAAGCCGGATACAGCAGACAAGAATAAGACAGGCACTTCTGGGTCTAATGCGCCCAAGAGAGGTTCCTATAGAGGTTCCGGTGGGTCCTCTTGGTCTTATTCGAGAGACCGTCAGGGTAGCGACTCTCGTTCGGGACGTCCTTTGGGCCGGGACAATCGGTCGGACGCCCCGAGGTCGACATGCGGGTCGTGGAGGATGTGGTTTCTCCTACCGCAGGCCTCGCAGGTTCAGGAGGTGATGGCTTAAACCTCTATCGCGTACCGGTTGGCGGAAGGTTGTCGAGCTTTTCACAAGAATGGGCGTCCATTACGGACGACCCTTGGGTGAGAGGAGTGACTTCGGAAGGTCTAAAGATATCCTTCAAATGAAAGCCTCCATTAACTCGCAGTCCAAAGTGGACTCAACTTCCGTCAAATCCACAGAAAAGAGACACTCTGTTATCAGAGGTGCAGTCTCTTTTAATGAAGAACGCGGTAGAGGTCGTAGAAAACCAGGAAACTCCGGGATTCTACAGCCATCTGTTTCTGGTTCCAAAACCAGACGGCTCGTTCCGTCCAGTCATAGATTTGAGCTGGATAAACAAGCTGATCGTCGCTCCGAAATTTTATATGGAGACGATTCGGTCGGTCAGAGCGAGTATTCGGGTGAACGATTATGCAACAAGCATAGATCTCAAAGATGCGTACTTTCACGTCATGGTACATCCGACATTCCGAAAGTATCTACGCTTCACAGTCCTAGGAGTGGTGTATCAATTCCGGGCGATGTGCTTCGGATTGAATCTAGCACCCTAGGCTTTCACTCGGGTAATGAACTCGGTAATGATCTATTTCCGAGCTCATTCGTCTGCGGTAACGTCGGCCTACCTGGACGACATTCTTCAGAGGTACGGCAACGAGTTAACGCTTGAGAACGATGTTCAGAATCTACTTCTATTGCTCCGACGTCTCGGTTTTATAGTAAATGAGGAGAAGCCGGATCTGGTGCCGTCCAAGTCATTCACTCATCTGGGAATGAGCTTCGAGACGCACAACAATCTCGTTCGTCTGCCGTTAACCAGAGCGAAATTAGTCAGTTGTTACGCTCGCTATTGTCTGCACGCAGACAAAGTCACAGCGAGAGAATTTATGAGACTGATAGGTCTGTGCGGAGCCGCTGCGGATCTTATTCCGATGGGGCGGTTACGCACACGTCCTCTTCAAATTTTCTTGACTCAGAATTGGAGTGTGAAAATTCATTCGCTCGACGTAGACGTTCTCTTGTCAGATCAAGTGAAACAAGAGATTCAGACTTGGGCAAACATTCAGTGGTTAACTCAAGGAGTTCCGCTGCAGTTGCCGGATCCGAGTTTTACCATTATGACGGATGCCAGTCAAACAGGTTGGGGTGCATCATTAATCCCAACGGATTCGAGATGCCAGGGTCTTTGGGATCCGCAATTCCTGTGCAAGCACATAAACATCAAGGAAATGATGTCAATTTGGCTTGCGTTACATCACTGGATGGACATTATTCACAATGCTCATGTCCAAATTCTATCCGACAATACGACAGTAGTGGCGTATATACGGAATCAGGGAGGCACTCATTCAGTTCCGTTGTTCAATCTAACGGAAAGAATCCTTCTGTTTGCGCTAGAACATCACGTTCTTCTTTCGGTTCGTCACATACCGGGTCGTCTGAATGTGCTAGCAGACTCCCTTTCACGAAAGGGTCGCTTGTTGCCGTCGGAGTGGACTCTCAACAAACAAGTATTCAATCAGATTTGCTACCAATGGGAACGGCCAATGATAGATTTATTTGCGACACATCTCAACAATCAGTTGCAGACGTATGTGTCTCCGTGTCCAGATCCAAGAGCATTTGCAGTAGATGCTCTGTCGATCTCCTGGGACGGAATGATAGGATATGCGTATCCTCCAGCGCTGTTAATTCAACAAGTATTGCTAAAGATAAAACAATCTCAATGCAAGATTCTGTTGGTAGCATCTCTGTCGCCACAGAGACCGTGGATAAATCTACTCAGGTGTCTGTTGTGGGACCTACCGCGAAAGCTTCCTCCGCGGGAGGATCTTCTTTCGCAGGGGAAATCGCGCCAACTTCATCACAACCCGCAAGGTCTCAACCTTCACGTTTTTCCGTTGTGAGGTCCTTCTTGCATGGCAAGCACTTTACAGGACGAGCAGTGGACTCGATTTCTAACTGTAGGAGGACCTCCTCTTCGCTAACTATGCAGCTAAGTGGAAGGTTTTTCGTCGTTGGTATAGGGATCATTCTGTAGATGTATTCGATCCCTCTATACCAGACATTGCAAACTTTCTAGTATACTTGTTTGACGAAATCAAACTGCAGCCTGTTACTATTAAGGGTTATAGGTCTATGTTATCTGATACCTATGCACATCATGATAGTTTACAAATTGGATCTAATGTCTCTTTATCTAAGTTAGTTAGAAACTTCTCGATAAATAGACCCAGAACTCTTAGATTAATTCCTAAATGGAATTTAGCTTGGGTTCTTCTTAAATTGAAGGAAAAGCCATTTGAACCTCTTGGGACAGTAGATTTCAAATTCTTATCTTATAAGACAGCTTTTCTCTTAGCTTTCTCTTCTGCTAGAAGAGTCAGTGAGCTTCATGCACTGTCGGTGGATGATTCTCACTATCGTAGTGTCGGGAACACTATCACCTTCACTACTAATGTGGGTTTTTTAGCTAAGAATCAGGCTCCTAATAAATATCCGGAACCTATTGTTATTAAGGCTCTTCCGTCTTCAGACGGGCGTAGGCCTTTACTCTGTCCTGTTAGAGCGTTACGTATCTATAAACAGAGATCTCAGTTCATCAGAAAGGGACGAAAACGTTTCTTTCTGTCTTTGATGCCTAATAGAAAGGACATTTCGGTCCATTCTATTGCTAGATGGATTCAATTAACTATCCTTACTGCTTATGAGAGTTTATCTTCTTCTCAGCAGTCTGTGCTTAAGATTTCCGCTCATGAAGTAAGAGCTCTTGCTACTTCTTGGGCTTATGCTAATAGTGTTGCTATTACAGATTTAATGAAGGCTGCTTATTGGTCTCAGCCATCCACATTCACAAATTTTTATCTCAGAAATATTGAGTCCATTTCTGGAGACCTGCATTGTTTAGGTCCGTTATCTGTTGCTCAGAATGTCGTCCACTAAACAGTTGCAACTATAGTTATGCAGGCTTTCTGTTCTGGCAGTGACTCCGTCTGGCTGCCCTCTTCGCTCTGGGCTATTTGACCCAGGGCAAGGGGAAGGGGGGGGGGGGGGGGGGAGGGGCGGGTGTTCCCTTAGGTCACCTGCTTTATAGTGAAAAGCAAGGGAATGCCTCCTCCAAGTCAGTATTTCTGAGTCGCTTCCGGGATGGTTTTAAAGTGTAATATTAATATTAAAATTCATTCATGTCTTATTTTTAAAGTGTAGCTCGGTGTGAAGCATTTGTATATGTCAAGTGTCAAACGGGCTTTAATATACAATACTCGGACACTTTTAAATGACTATAAAGAGTCTCAATTCTCTGGACTACTTTATTTATTGGCTTACTTTAAAAATAATTAGTATAAGGGATATACTGGATGTTAATAGAGAACATGAATATTATGGTGCTCAATTATTAAGGGTATTGTATCTTTCTAATTTAATATTAAATAAGAAAGATACATGTAAAGCCTAATACTCCTTTTCTCCTTAAGGGGTTATCTCTTTATTATATAGTTGAGCTTATTGGATTTTCCTCTATGTCCTAGGCCCTTCAGCCTGTTTACTATTCAGCTAAGTCTGGGTCATTGGTACAGTATAAAAATGTTAAAAAATTTATAGTAATTTATATATTTTTTATACTTACCAATGACCCAGACGGGGATGGCCCTCCCAGGAGTTGGGAACTCTTGCCTCCCCGCTGAGTACATAGCGCTGACCAGGCACTGCCAGTAAGAATGATAATTGGCGCCAATTTTGGGACGTCTGCGTCGCTGCGCATGCGCAGTAGAGGCGTAGTATGGAGGTCCTTTAGGACATGATTTCTTTTTGTTTTGGATGCAAATTTTGGGGATTGGGGGGCAAAATTTGTGTTTGGCCCTGGTTTTGTTAGAGTTAGCACCAGCTAAGTCTGGGTCATTGGTAAGTATAAAAAATATATAAATTACTATAAATTTTTTAACTTTTTCACCATGTTTATTGTTGGATTTTCTTTGATCAATGATAGTGTTAATTTCTCATTTTCACCTTGATAACATCCATTTCTAATATGATTGTTCTGTTGAATGAAATATCATTGGTCAAACTAAACTTGTTTACTGCCTAATCTTTCATTCAAATAACGGAGAGAAACTCGTCTAACTACATACAGTATATATTGTGTATTATCACCAAACCACCCGCAGAGTGGAGATTCCAGCATCATTCCGCTCAAGCAATAATTGCAAATTTGTTGCAAAAGTACAAGAAAGGTTCCAGCCAATGGACTACCAGGTTGAACCCAGAGGTCCATTGACTGAAACATTTCTTGTGTTTTTGTCCGTATGGACAGAATTTGAAAGCTATAGTTTGGGTGATAACTCCACTCTGCGGGTGATTTTGTTACAATCCACTCTCCACATACTGTATAAAACTCTGCATATTGCTACGGTGAAAATTCAAAATACATATACAGGCCAGTACTCACTTCAGAGGGAAAATATCTGACTTTAGGGACTTTTCTCCATATATATGAAAAAACTTGAGTTTAACTCCTTGCATGCTGCTGGCAGATATTCCTGCCCAGTGCACAAAATCTTTGCCAGTGAAAAAATTATAATTTGGGCACATTTAACCAAATTTACCCCTTGAAAGTTAAAGGGACTTTTTGACCAGTGATTTCTTGAGTTAAATTTACATGGATTTTTCATCAAATCTAGTCATGACCGCTTTACAGCAGCCCTGATTAGATTTGAGGAAATATACTTTTAAAATACTCAGCAGGTTAGGAGTTTAACCCTTTACCCAACACAGTAATTTAAGGAAATATATAGAATCTCATATTTTAGGAAAATTCTCGTCGGCCCAACTCAGTGGAACCATGCAAATATTGATATCATTGGAACCGGCTTATTCAGCCGGTTCCAATGATATCAATATTTGCAAAGATTTGTAGAGAAAGAGTCAAGATATATCATACTGTAATAGCTTTTCATAGGCTATTTTTTGGGGCGGTTTTGGGCGATTTGTTGGGTAAAGGGTTAAAGACAGAATACATAAACATTATACTCACATATGTAATAGGTTTGAAACATTAGGAGGGGCACCACCTCCTTCTTGCCCTTCTGCTCCTTGTCCACCTTGCATGCCAGTCATCATGTTTTGCATCCTAAAAATTTACAAAAGCTGGAATTGAGTTTTAAGGGCTAAGAAAACCCAACATATTCCACAAAATGGTAATCAATAAGACAGAGAAACACAAATTTTAATTGATAAAAAGGTTTGAAAAATTCTGTAATTTACATTTTCAAGACCATAGTTTTCTTTGGGAAAACATTGTCAGCAATTATTAATAAAATCACTTATTGTCAAAAAACTTGAAAAAGTTGTGATGGAGCTGTATAACCTTTTAACTGGTATAGTGCTAAAAAAAAAATTTTGGACACTCAAATTTGTTCACATGTCTTTGCTTTGTTACAATTTATGAGAGAGTGCCTTTAGGCACTCTCACAGAAATTGTAACAAGGCAAATCTAAACAGACTAAATAATTTCACTTCAAAGACAATATGAACCATATCCATTGAATATGAAGCATTTACATTATGGTACCTGCACTTCAGACTAAAGCCCAAATATGGGCTTCCAGCACTCAACCAGTTAACCAACACTATTTGAGGATAAATTGGCTATGTTTTTTCATAAATAAGTCAAATATCTCCTTTTATTCTTTATAAAAAAAACCCCATAAATTAGCCTCTTCATTGAAACAAGGTGGATGAATTCATCCCAATAATGGGCTGCAGCAAAAGAATAACAAAACTTGAATGACCATATTTTTGTACAACACTGAGGTCTGGTGAGGAGAAACCAATTTATTGAGTAAAGGGTAAATTCAAGCAAGATAGGAGACATCCAACAATTTTTAAAAAAAATACAAGACTATTCAAGATTTACAGGAAGTGCAAATATCAACTAAGGCCCCACAAAGTAGATCTTCTGTTTCTCATGCTATTTTTTGTAAAATAACGTGGGCGGGCATTTGTTTATTTTATTTTTGTAATTATTTCTTTGCCATCAAAAGTTCATGTTCCTGGTTTGTTTTTTTGTTCTCGGACTCATAATCTACAGAATAGCATTGGTGCTGGTATATTTTGGCCCTTGAGTCAGGGGTCAGCCTGGCAGCTGATTTTAGGGAGAAGTGACTTCTCCCTTCAGAGACTCTAGGGAGAAGTCAGGACCCAGGAGGGAGAAGTCAGTGGACATGAAGGAGAAATCAGAAAAAAAACATAAAACATATATGACATCGTGACAAAATAAATGAACATAGAGGACACAATTGTGGAGAAAAAAAATAAATGAAAGTTATACAAACATACATACACACACAAAACTAAGTCAGATGGTATATAACAGAATGTAGGTTAAAATCCCCCCCCCCCCCACCCCACAAAAAACTGTGTCGTTCATGGTTTCTGAATACCCCCTAACTCTTTGCCTAACAGTGATGACTAAGGTTACCATGCAGTTGAATTTGTATTTGCCTCAACGCTGTGGAGTTGAAATTTAGTATGACCCATGGTGAGAGTGTTCTTCTCTGTAATAGAAGGTATATTCTTTTTAAAAAAATATTTAAAGTGTTTAAAATAAATTTCAAGTTCATATAAGAAGCTGGGTCATTCATGGTTTCTGAATGCCCTGAGTTGAAAAGCGTAGTTAAAAAGGTTTTCAATATCCTTCGTAAATTAAGCGTTATTAACAATTTGAGTTAATTTATTTCTTTGGTAAATGACAAAATTTTTCAGTTGTCTCCCTTCCCGGCTGCACTGGGGAATAATACACTGTTCAGAAAACTGACAATTTCAGCCAACCATCTTACACTGACACGTGCGATTGGTGCTTTGAAGGTCTGCCATTCTTATCCATCCAAATACCTGTGATTTCTATTGTAGCCTTATTACATTTAACCCCCTTCCAACACAACTTCACAAGTTTTCAAAGAAAAACATTCAATGTAAATTGCGGGGCGAATTTCAATGCAACCAATTTTTCAGTGGAACAGAGCGTAACCACAAGCAATTTCGATATGGACGAACTGTCTCCAATACATTTTTTTTTGTTTTGAAACGGTGGTTAACTTTAATAAATTCTAATTAACTCGATGTGTGTCTTGTGTGATTCGTTGTTTTGGCTGGCACTTTGTTTTTAAATAGCCATTTTGTGCTGGTTGCTATCAGTTGGGGCGAATTGTTCGAACGACTATGCCATTACAATTCTTTTCAGAAATATAAAATTGGGCTAGTTTAGGCTATTTTCATAGCCGTGTGACAGACTTTAACAGCAGCCGTGTTTACTACTTTTTTTGCGAATGCAGAAGCGGGTGTTTTTAAAAAATAAAACAAAAGAAAATACAGTAAACTGCCATGTCTCCCAAGGAAGTTTTGGAGGGCGACTTGAATTTCGCCTCCAATGTAAGCCAAGGCGACTTGAGGAATGACAAGGCGACTTCTTCGCCCAAGTCGCCCACTTGGCTGACCCCTGCCTTGAGTGCAAGAAGGCATTGCAAAACCTTCTTGCACTCAGAGGACAAATTTATCAATTTTATTTACTTGATCATATCATATATAAACCATTTAATTTTAATTTTTTTTTTTTGGCATCGGTTATAAAAAGAGAGCATATGGCAGCCAAATGGACCATTTGTGAGGGCCTGAGAAACAGATTTTTTACTTTTTAGGTCTAAGCAGTGGGATATACTCAAGACTTTTCCAATTTCTAGTTACCAATGTAGTGGTAACAAAGTAGAGGCCAAAAAGATACACATAGAAACATAAATAAAATGTTAAACTCGAAGCTCCCATAAGAAAAAACTAACACTTACATATTCTGCATGGATGGATTTGACATCATTTGCGTGGCCTGGAAAGGAAGAAGTTAAGAAATGATTTAATGAGATAGCTATATTGAAATAAATGACGTATTACCAATTAGGATATTTTAAAGTACATGTACTGCTTGCAAAAGAGGATAGAGAATTTCAACTGGATTGCAACTGTGTTGCGATCTGGAAAAAAACTTGGGGTAACACAGAATCCCAGATGCTATTTTTGTTTTTTTGTTGTATTCAGTTTTGAAATCGCAATATTTCTTTCATGAAATCACAAAATCAGGAAATAAGTCAAGCATAATGCCTTGGGCAAACTTTAATCTACAAGTCACAATAATGCTATACACCAAAATCAAAACATTCTACCTGGTGGATCTGAAGAAGAATATTTTTCTAGAATATTCCTCATATTTGGGCACCCATAAAAAGCTCAAATATGCCCTCCCCCATAACCCAAGGACATGATTTGAACAAACTTGAATCTGCCCCTCCCAAGGTTGTTGTATACCAAATATCTAAAGATTGTTAATGGTGGGTCTGAAGAAGATTTTTAAAGAATTTTCCTTATATTGCACTACCTTAAAATTCATGTTCCTGTGGGGAACCCTAAGATGAATCCAGGGAAGATGATTTGAACAAACTTGAATTGGATCTCCCCAAGGATGTTGAATGCCAAATATCAAAAGATTCTGAATGGAAGTTCTGCAGAGCAAGATTTTTTCAATTTTTTAAAACAGTTGATTCAACTGTAAAGCAAATATTAAGATTTTGACAGGTGGAAGATCTTACGATGATTTTTTTAAAAGAATTTTCCTCATATTGCACTAAGTTAAAATTACGGCTTCATTGCAAGCCAAAATATGAACCCAGGGACTTGATATGAACACACTTTAATCTGATCCCCAAATCATGTTGTAGACCAAATATCAAAAATTTCTGGTTGGTGTTTTTTGAGATTTTGTGGATGCTAGCTAACAGAGTCATACCTCTTGTGGTGTCTCCTTGTGGGTGTGGCAACTATACGTCAACAAACCTGAATTGACATATGAACGGAATATACAGATCAAATGTTTTTCAATTCTGTCAATTAGTTTTTGAGATGTCAGTAATGTTAAGTTCACGCCAAAGGTAGATGGAAAGAAAATTATCAGAAATGCTTTCGTTGAGTTGAATCATTCTATATGCAGAAGAGTTGTGTTTGACACATCATTCGGGTGAAACTATTCATTCCTATTGGGCCCTGACTATGTCACAGGCCCCTGGCATTTCTACTTTGTCAATTTTTTCATATTTATTAGCTCACCTGACTGAAAGTCAGGGTGAGCTTTTCTTATCACTCTCCGTCCGTCGTCTGTCGTCCGTCGTCCTGCGTGAAGGTGGTGTTTGAGCCTCTTTCTCCTAAACCACTGGCCACATTTTAATTAAATTTCATGTAAGTAGTGGTTATATAGGGGCATTTTGATTTTTATCCAAATTAGGTTTCGGCTCATATTGAGCAGAGGTGTGGGGAAAAAATGGCCAAATTTTTTGAAAATCTTCTTCTAATGAACCACCAGTAGCAGAGACTTGGTATGTGGTATACAAAGTCCTTTTGAGGTTTAGAATCAAGTTTGTTCAAGAGAAGTTTGTCGGGCATTATTTGCCTTCGTTATGGGAGGGGCAAAAATTTTGGCCACACCTAAAATTTCTCTTTTCAGAACCGTGAGGTTGATTTGAACCAAATTTGGTATGAGATAATAATGGGTCATAAGTAGTTAATTGATACAAAAAAAAAATTTCTCATTGCCCTGTGGGAACCTCAGGAGCTAAAAATAGGAAAAACCTTAAAACTGCCATATCTCCAAAACTACACGGCACAGAGAATTCTTATTTTGTATAAAGCTTACTTTTATCCAGTAGAATAGAATGGTTAAAAAAATCCCTATCGGTTTGATCACAAGGTACTTTTTTCAGGACTTTGAAAAAGTGCTGAGTGAGCACTTTTTAACACTGTAGGCAATAGGAAAAAGATTAAAAAATCTTCTCCAGATCCAGCAGGCAGAATCTTTTGATATTTGGTATGCAACATTGTAGGGTGGATCTGATTCAAGTTTGTTCAAATCGGCCCCCTGGGTTCATATTTGGGCTCAGTATAGGAGCCCGATTTCGAACTTAGTGCATTTCAGGCAAATTTCTTCAAAAATCTTCTTCTCCAGATCCAGCAGGCATAATCTTTTGATATTTGGTATGCAACATTGTGGGGTGGATCTGATTCAAGTTTGTTCAAATCGGCTCCCAAGATTCATATTTGGGCTCACTATAGAAGCTCGTATTCGAACTTAGTGCATTTCAGGCAAATTTCTTCAAAAATCTTCTTCTCCAGATCCAGCAGGCAGAATCTTTTGATATTTGGTATGCAACATTGTGGGGTGGATCTGATTCAAGTTTGTTCAAATCGGCCCCCTGGATTCATATTTGGGCTCACAATAGAAGCCCGAATTCGAACTTAGTGCATTTCAGGCAAATTTCTTAAAAAATCTTCTTCTCCTCATCCAGCAGGCAGAATCTTTTGATATTTGGTATGCAACATTGTGGGGTGGATCTGATGCAAGTTTGTTCAAATCGGCCCCCTGGGTTTATATTTGGGTTCAGTATAGAAGCTCAAATTCGAACTTAGTGCATTCCAGGCAAATTTCTTCAAAAATCTTCTTCTCCAGATCCAGCAGGCAGAATTTTTTGATATTTGGTATGCAACATTGTGGGTGGATCTGATTCAAGTTTGTTCAAATCGGCTCCCTGGATTCATATTTGGGCTCACTATAGAAGCTCGAATTCGAACTTAGTGCATTTCAGGCAAATTTCTTAAAAAATCTTCTTCTCCAGATCCAGCAGGCAGAATCTATTGATATTTGGTATGCAACATTGTGGGGTGAATCTGATTCAAGTTTGTTCAAATCGGCTCCCTAGATTCATATTTGGTCTCACTATAGAAGCTCGAATTCAAACTTCGTGCATTTCAGGCAAATTTCTTTGAAAATCTTCTTCTCAAGATCCAGCAAGCAGAATCTTTTGATATTGGGTATGTACCATGCTTAGGCGGGTGAGATTCAAGTTTGTTCAAGCCAAGTCCCTGGGTTCATAATTATAACTTAGTTCAAAAGGAGAAATTTTCTTTAAAAAAATCTTCTTCAGATCCAGCAGTCGGAATGTTTTGATATTTGGTATGCTGCAACCTTGGGGGGGGGGGGGGGGGGGGGGGGGGGGGAGGGTGAGATTCAAATTTGTTCAAGCCATGTCCCTAGGTCCATATTTGGACTCACTGTGGTAGCTCAAATTGTAACTTAGTTCAAAATGTGGAATTTTCTTTAAAAAATCTTCTTCTTCAGATCCAGCAGTCGGAATGTTTTGATATTTGGTGTGCAGCATTCTTAGGGGGGTGAGATTCAAGTTTGTTAAAGCCAAGTCCCTGAGTTCATATATGGGCTCCCTGTGGGAACCCGAATTATAACTTAGTTCAATATGAGGAATATTCTTTAAAAATATTTTTATTTTTTTTTTTAGATCCACTGGTCAGAATCTTTGGATATTTGGTATAAGCTTTTATTAGCAGGAGCAGATGCAACTTGTTGAAATCAATTCTCTGGGTTAATATTTAGGCTACCATGTCAGGTGAGCGCCCTCAGGCCCCTTGGGGCCTCTTGTTTTCTATTTTCACAATTAATTTTTCAGGTTTATGCATTGAGAGTTAAAAGCACTGAATAACTTACCATATTCATCACAGCTGGATTATTAAACAACTGACTGAGATCTCCAAATTGACCCAACCCACCACCGCCACCCATATAGAAACCAGACTGAAATAAAAAGATAACAAGAGTTAAAAACTTATGGATAATTATTCATTTTGCTAATCATTAAACAAGGATTAAACTCTAATAAACATGAAATAAAGAAACTACCAAAGGGGGACTGGTCATATATTTCCCAGTAGCCCCCTTCCACCTTCCAGATGGCCCTTGAGATCTGGGAATCTACTAATCACATAAACCCTTGAAGGTCTTTTTCCAGGTTTTACAACCTCAGAACAAGTGCAATTAACTCTTAACCCGATGAGAATTCTGAAGATATTTTTCATTAAATCTGGTCATGGCTGCTGTGAAGCAGCCATGACTAGATTTGATAAAAAATTCCTATAAATTTAACTCAAGAAATCATTGGTGAATAAAACCATTTAATTTACAGGGGGGGGAGGGGGATTTGATTAAAAATGCCCAAATTATCCTTATTTTAGTTGCAAGATAAATTCTGATCTGGCGGGAATATCTCCCACATGCAAGGAGTTAACATGCCATCATGAGGCGGTCCTGTTAACAACAGATGTGTTACATGGGCAGTAGTTTCTTGTTAAGACATGGCTGCCTTAAGAGGCAACCAAGACTTATTAACTAGAAATCACTGCTGAGCCACTGCACATGTAGAGCCTGTGCTCTAGCAGGAAATCAGAACAATTGTCTAGACCCAATGAAGCACTCTACATAGTCATCATGACTGTTTATCAATAAACCTGTATCCATAATTGTCATACTGATGTACACTGTATCAACATGGAGTTGTCAGAACACAAGCAGGGATTTAAGTACACATCAAACTTATGTCTTAACACTGGTAAACAAAACACTGGTCAAAATTAAAATTAATACATCAAGGAAAATTATATTCTGTACAGAATAAAGTTTAACAACAGTCAAAAAGTGTAAGTTTTTAGTAACTTTATATTTACTCCTTACTTAATGGTACAGTTAAAACTGGTCAAAAACATAGCATATGACCCTTCTTTGGAATGAGCTCATCCTGGGGGGGGGGGGGCTTATGCTATGTTTTATGGCAAAAAATGAAAAAGTTTCATTATTCAATAATTTTTTTTCTTCTGCAAGTGACGTCTGCTAATCGAGTTGGAAAAAGGATTAAAGCACCTCTCACCTGCTGCAGCAGACTGCATGTACTAATAGTTTTTATCGCAGTAAGTGAAGGAATATAATTGAGACATTCTCATATGGACAAATAAAATATTTTATTTATAACAGTACAAGCACACAC
Organism: Pictodentalium vernedei; assembly: GCA_031216915.1. Classification (NCBI taxonomy): domain Eukaryota; kingdom Metazoa; phylum Mollusca; class Scaphopoda; order Dentaliida; family Dentaliidae; genus Pictodentalium; species Pictodentalium vernedei. Next base: position 157,227,447 of record CM062293.1, read on the forward strand.
CAGCAGGCCAAGCTGACTTTCTATGGAACACCTTACCACATTAGATGCAGTAGCACTGGTGGTGGTGGTGGTGGGGGGGGGGGGGGGGGGGGGTGGCGGATAGTAGCTAAAAAGTCTGAATTCTATTATCTGCATGGGCATCAACTAATGAAATTACAGATAGCATACCACACTTGGTGGAAATGTTCTCTTGTGAACTCTATTCACATGGCTGTTCAGAAACTAATTTCAGTTATTCTGTTCTCAATTTCTGAAGGATTGTAAGCCTATGCATAGAGATGTCCCAATTAATGTCTGAGTGCAAGGATTTTTCATCATTCTGGTTTAAAATGCTAAAATATCTCACACTGGGCTGGCCCATGGTTCACCTGGTGAGTCTGGCCCAGTACCATGGGAGAAATTTGGGGATTTCAATCAAAAAGACTTGTGATGAAAAGTAGGGTCACTCCAGCCATTGTTTTTACAGGCCAGTTTGTTCCAATACCAATATTTTCTGAAATAAAAAAACCTTCTATTTCTTCTTTCAAAACATTGCTTGTGATTCTTCATTGAGAGAAGCTCCTAAAGACCATTCCAGTTAGAGGGTCACAAGCTATGGTCTGAAAAAAAAGTGAAAAATATTTTAAGGTAACCCTTTATCTAATGCAATGGAAAAACAGGCTGGTTGTAATTTAACTAAAACTTTTCATTTTGATGAAAAACATAGCTTATGATTCCTCATTAGAACATGCAGGTTTTCTGGTTATAGAATTTCTGCACAACTTCCCAGACCTTAAATGCTGAGTAAACTTACATTCATAGATTCCTCTCGTAATTTTTGTTCTGATATTTCTAGGTTATTCTGGTAACTTTGATTATCAGGATCCAATTCTAAGGCTTTCCTGTAACATTCTCTTGCACTTTCATGATCACCTAATGCTGTATATGCTATACTAAAGTCAGCAAAAAAGAAAATACAAACATGCTTTAACATAACTGGGAAGAGTGAAGTTTTGCTTTTATGAACAGCTGCTTTTAACCTGCTTCCTAAAGTACCACCAAATTCATTTTTTTACTGTTTGGAATTTTTGCCTCTGAAACATAGCTTATGACTTCTCATTAAATGGTAGAGTGCTAAATTATTTTTGATCATCAAAATATGTTAAATTGTCTTTGTCTTGTTACAATTCATGAGGAAGTGCCTGTAATTATAACAAGGCAATCCTAACAGACTAAATAATATGACTTCAAAGATAATACAAAGCATAGCCACTGAATCTGAAGTCTTTAAGTTGCAGTACCTGCTCTTCATAATATAGCCCAAATATGGGCTTCCAGTACTCTACCAGTTAAAACAAGCTTGTGCCAAAGAGGGGTTGTAAGCTATGTTTTGAAGGCCAAATATGAAAAACATTTTTCGTGTGCAAGAATAATTTAATGCAAGGGTAATCTTTTGTCGGATGTCAGGTAAAAGTTTAATGGAGGCCAAGTAGAAGTAAATAAGAAAATTGAATATCACTGAATGAACTAGAGATATCCGTAAGTGGACTTAAATGGCCTCCTAGCAACCAGCAAATGTTTGAATTATTAACTCTTTGAACACCGTTTTCCTGAAGGGAATCATCCAACACAATACTATTTTCAGTAAACTGACAAATGCATTTTGCATCTTTTAGGGAAGTTCAGTGCATTAAAGTCCTTCTGTTCACACCGAATGGTTGTAGTATTTTGAGAGTGAATATGAAACTTTGGTGGTGCTAGTAGCCATCAGTTACTCTCATGCTCATAACTGCTCTGCCTGTTCTCAATCATGAAAACCAGTCAAATGTGATTATTATTTGATAACTTGTGCTTAAACATCCCTACCCTTCATTCTACCACCAACAAATAAATACAACAATAATGAGGCTTATATCTTAAATAACTTTTTCTGTTCCCAATCTTTACAAAAATTGGATAATAAACTCTCTACAAGCCAGAAATTAAGCAGACTGACATCTGCAAAATGAGGTCCCCAGAGGGTGAATTTGGTGATGTTACCCTGCACAGTGGGTAGCATCACTAAATTTACCCTTTGTGAACCTCAATCTGAATCAGGGTCTCTCACCTAAACAGAAAGAGGTACCCAGAGGATAAATTGGCCCATTGTATAGAATAGCATCAGCAAATTCACCCTCTGGGAACCTCATTCTGGAAATGACAGATTGCTTATTTTCAGGCTTGATTGTCTACCTCCCCCCTCCCCCCCCCCCACCTCCATCTCCAAATCAGCATCCAGGATTTTATTTCCCACAAGCCACAAATGATTTATGTCACAACAGAAATGAGAAAGGGAATTATGCATCTGCCAAAACAGTGACATACATTCACCAAAAAAAAGCTGATGTATCTGCCAAAAACACATCCACGAATTGAGGTTATGTGAAGCAGAGCACCAAGTAGTCTTCAGCCTTTGACGAAGTTCACAAATGAATGAAACCGGTTAGGAACAACCACCCTCGGCTATAAAATATGGGATTCATACACATCAGATCATCTCAGATTCTTATTCACATAGAAGTTTGGTACTAAATTAATCCTGTAGTCCGATGTGTCCTCAGAATTAAATTATCACCAATTCCTCCCAGCGGTCTCTGATTCATTGTGACATCTGTTCATTGACGATTAAGTTTTCCATTTCAAAATTTTTTTGCACACAATGTTGAAAGGCTTAAAGAAATGGAAAATGAAACGTTCAAACCGAAATTTCCACTTCAAAACAAAATTTTTATTCAAAATATTTATTTGGAGAACAGCTCTAGCCAAAACAACAAATGCAGATTATCTGCCGGGCATGATTTCATTGAAATCTGGTGATGGATTGCTGAGTTATCTCACGGAAACAAAATTTTGACCAAATGATATTTCTTTTCAGGTCCCACAAAGTAGATCTTCCGTTTCTCAAAAAAAATGCATGTGGGAGGGCAGTTTTTTATTTTATTTTTTATTTTTGTAATTCTTTCTTTGCCATCAAAAATTCATGTTCTTGGTTTGTTTTATGTTTTAGGCTTCATAATCTACAGAATAGCATGGGTGGTGGTGCTAAAGCATTGCAAAGCCTTATTGCACTCAAGGGACAAAATTATCAATTTTATTAACGTGGGTAAAATATCAGACATAAACCATTTAATTTTTATTTTTTTAAGTTTGCATTGGTTATAAAAAAGAAAGCATGTGGCAGCCAAAAGGACCATGAGTGCCTGAGAAAAATATTTTAAACTTTTTTAGGTCTTACAGTTCACAGAAATAATTGCCTTGTACTTACCCCAATCTACCATAAGCTTTACTATAAGATGGATCTATCACCAAAGCTCTGTTACAGTCCTCTATTGCTAATTGATGTTTGTTTAATTTACTATAAGCTGCAGCCCTGAAAAGTAGACAATCAAATAATAATGCAAAAATTCTATTCATGTTTAGGTAAAATTTATTAAACTGTTCAACAACTTTCAACTCTATAAGGCCTGAACATTTATAAAAAAAAATTAAACTTTCAAGTAATATGGCTGGACAGTTGTTTCGTGTTAAAAAAAATGACTAAAACTACCACTCATACCAAATGCATATACTGGATGACTTTGACCGTTGGTTGGAAGATTTCCTCCAAACAACACATGTTGAAGTAGCACTTGTTTTGAGGCCACAAACTTTAGCAGTGACTAAATCAGGCCTTTGGTTGAAGGGAATGGTATGCATCCACTTGTAGAAAATGAAAATAGCCCTTTATTCAACCAAAATGTTAACTCTTGAAGTCTTCACCCAACAAATCAAATTCACACAGTGATTTTAACCCTTTATGAACAGAAGACAACACTTGCAAAATACTTCTTGAATAGCTAATAAACTAGAAAGTGTTTTAGCACACTAAAACATATGTCTCCCCTTCCTTTTGAGGTCAGAGGTCAAGGTCACATGCAGTTCATCAAGGTAGCGGACATGCGGTTTCATGGTGACACATCCACATGTCAAAAAAAAAAATTCTGGTCTGGACAATTACTCCCTATTTAAAGTACATAAATTTGACCTTGAGGTCAAGGTCACATGAAGGTCATGATGACATGTGGTCTCATTGTGATACATCCACATGTCAATCATCTAAGTCCTAGGTCAAAAAAAACAAAAAAGTTCTGATCTGGACAATTATTCCCTATTTGAAGTACATAAATTTGACCTTGAGGTCAGAGGTCAAGGTCACATGCAGTTCATCAAGGTTTCATGGTGACACATCCACATGTCCAAAAAAAAAAAAAAATCTTGTCTGGACAATTACTCCCTATTTAAAGTACATAAACTTAAATTTGACCTTGAGGTCAAGGTCACATGAAGGTCATGATTACATGTGACATGCGGTCTATTTGCGATACATCCACCTGTCAAATATCTAAGTCCTAGGTCAAAAAACAAAAATGTTCTGGTCTGGATAATTATTCCCTATTTGAAGTACATAAATTTGACCTTAAGGTCAGAGGTCAAGGTCACATGTAGGTCATCGAGGTAGACGACATGCGGTCTCATGGTGACACATCCACATGTCAAATAACCAAGTCCTAGGTCAAAAAACAAAAAAATTCTGGTCTGGACAATTACTCCCTATTTGAAGTACATAAATTTGACCTTGAGGTCAAGGTCACATGAAGGTCACGACATGCGGTCTCATGGTGACACATCCACATGTCAAATAACCAAGTCCTAGGACAAAAAACAAAACAATTCTGGTCTGGACAATTACTCCCTATTTGAAGTACATAAATTTGACCTTGAGGTCAAGGTCACATGAAGGTCACAATGGTATGCCACAAACCGGCTCATGGTGATACATCCACATGCCAAATATCTAAGGCCTGGCTCAAAAGACAAACAAGTTTTGTTCTGGACAAAGTTTCCTTGAAAAAAGCACAAATCTGACCTTCAACTCAAAGGTCAAGGTCACATGAAGGTCACAATGGTATGCTACACACCGGCTCATGGTGATACATCCACATGCCAAATATCAAAAGCCTGACTCAAAATACAAAAAAAGTTCTGGTCCAGACAGTTTCCCTTAAAAAAGCGTATAAATCTGACCTTCAGGTCAAAGGTCAAGGTCACATGAAGGTCACAATGGTATGCTACACACCGGCTCATGGTGATACATCCACATGCCAAATATCAAAAGCCTGACTCAAAATACAAAAAAAGTTCTGGTCCAGATAGTTTCCCTTAAAAAAGCGTATAAATCTGACCTTCAGGTCAAAGGTCAAGGTCACATGAAGGTCACTATGGTACACTGCACACCGGTTCATGGTGATACATCCACATGCCAAGTATCTAAGGTGTAGGTCAAAAGACAAAAAAGTTATGGCCCGGACAAAGTTTGTGTGATGTTTCCCTTAAAAAAACACATAAATCTGACCTTCAGGTCAAAGGTCAAGATCACTATGGTACACTGCACACCGGCTCATGGTGATACACCCACATGCCAAGTATCTAAGGTGTAGGTCAAAAGACAAAAAAGTTATGGCCCGGACAAAGTTTGTATGAGAAGAAGAAGAAGAAAAAGAAGAAGAAGAATATGCACTAAAACAATATGTCTCCCTTCTGGGAAGGGGAGACATAATAAACAGTGAGGTTTAGTTTTTTTTATTGTTCAACAGCTGTTGTATGGTACCACGAGTATCATAAGTGTCTGCCTAAAAGTTTTTTTTTCGAGACCTGTGAAAAATTGGTCATTGTCATGGAAATTTATTACAATACATGTACTGATTAATTATTACATTACTGACTGATAAAGTTATGACATTAGTAATAACATTTTATTACATTACTGTTTGTTACAAATGTCAGTTATTTTCTGTATAAAAACTGTAACTCTTTAACTTTTAACTTTCTAATTTGTACTTTTGAAGTATTAATATTAAAAGTAAAACTATAGTTTTATTTGAATAAAAGTTCAGGGAAAAGAGTAAAAAAAACAATTATTTAGGCCATACAAAGTTGATTGTCTGTTTCTCAGGCCATTTTTTCCAAAAAAGCATGCGGGCGGGCGTTTTTTTTTTTTTTCTTTTTATTTTCTCCCCGAGAGGTTGTTTGTGGTAATCTGACCCCCACCCAAACGCCTGGTGGACCATGCAAAATTTCGCAAATATATTGGTTATTCACCACAGGGGTGTTGGGTCGTAAATGAAGTGGGGTTTGAATGTTTGTTTTTTCAGTGAAACATGAAAATTGTAACACAGGACGAAAGTCACGAAACGCCTCGTGGGTGAAACGTCTCGGGTTGAAACGTCTCTGGGACAAATCAAATGTCGAAGTGCCAACTTTCAGAGATTTATTTGACCAAAAAAAAAAATCCTTTCACAACCTGCCTAATAAAATCGTGAATCGCAATTTTTCCCCATTATATTCAAAATTATCACAACCCATTTGAACGGGCAGTTCATCCATAAATCATATTTTTTGAAATCTGAAAATGAAATACAAAACGAATGTTTGCGTGTTTTTATTAAGGGGCTGCCAAACCGAAACTTTTCAGAATTTCACGTTACACTTTCGTTTGCAAATAAAAACAAGAGGCCCCACGGGGCCTGAGGGCGCTCACCTGATACTGGCCGAGTCATATCACCAAAATAGCAAGGGATTCTGCCTTGTGGTTATTATCAGTTTTTCAACATAAAAGTGTTTTCTCTACTTAGTAACCCAGAGTGTTCATATGTTAGATCCCCATATTGGGTACTCAATAATTTATCTATTTATTTATTGGAATTTAAGGTCACTTTCTAAGGCTACATCATTACAGAGGCATAATTATAATATCAGGTTTGGTCAATCGTTTATGCCTATTACTGCCCACTTTACAGGGCTTTCAACGCAGGAATTGGTTACTGGGCCCAATTTTATCAATAAACCAGAACTTGAACAAATTTCAATTTGCCGCTTCTAAGAAAACTAAAAATCAAATATCAAAAGATTCTGAGAGGAGTATCAGAAAAAAAAGATTTTTTAAGAATATTTCTCATACTGAATTAAGTTATACATTGGGCTCCCATAGGGAACCCAAAAACAAAAGCTTCTGAAGCAGTGGTTTGGGAGAAGAAGATTATTCAACGTTATTCCCATTACCTACAGTGTTAAAAAATGATGACTCGGCACTTTTAGTCCTGGAAAAGTACTTATGATAAAACCAATGGCATTTTTTTCACCATTCCTTTCTCCCGGCCCTAAGGAAGCTTCACATTGTATAAAAATTCTCAGTGCCATGTAGTTCTGGAAATATGGGCATTCAAAAAAAAAAAATTTTTTCAGCTCCTGTAGTTGCCGTGGGGGACAGGAAAACAATTTATGGCATAAATTAGGTATTTGTGACCCAATAAGCCCTCATATCAAATTTGGTTCAAATCGACCTCTTGGTTTGGAAAATAAAAATTTTGGTATAATTTGGGCTTCTACAGTGAGCCCAAATATGAACCAAGGGACTTGGCTTTAACAAACTTCACTCTCAGCCCCCCCCCCCCTACGAATGCTGTACATCAAATATCAAAAGATTTTGACTGGTGGATCTGAAAAAAAAATTTTTTTTAAAGAATATTGCTCATATTGAACTAAGTTATAATTTGTGCTCCCACAGGGAGACCAAATATGAGCCGAAGGACTTGACTTGAACAACTTGAATCTCACCTCCCTAAGCATACTGTATACCAAATATCAAAAGATTCTGACCGGTGGATGCGAAGAAGAAGATTTTAAAAGAATATACCTCGTATTGCACTAAGTTACAATTTGGGTTCCCAAAGGGAGTCCAAATATGAACTCAGGGACTTGGCTTGAACAAACATCAATCTCACCCCCCTAAGGATGATGCATAGCAAATATCAAAAGATTCTGATTTGTGGATCCGAAGAAGAAGATTTTTAAAATATATCCCTCATATTGCACTAATTTGAACATTTGGGTTCCCATAGGGAACCCAAATATGGACCGAGGAATTTGATTTCTACAAATATGTGAATCAATGTTCCAAAGATGTTATATGTAAAATATGAAAGCTTTTAGAGCAGTGGTTTGGAAGAAAACAATTCTTTATTTTTTTCCCATTGCCTACTGTGTTAAAAAATACTGACTCAGCACTTTTTCAGAGTCCCGAAAAAGTACCCTATGATAAAACCGATAGCAATTTTTTTTTACCAATCCTTTCTGTTGGTCCCAAGAAAGCTTCACACCAAATAAAAATTCTCACTGCCGTGCAGTTTTTGAGATATAGGCGTTTTAATTTTTTTCTATTTTTAGCTCCTGTGGTTCCCACGGGGCTACAGGAAAAAAAATTTCTGCATAAATTAGGTACTTATGACCCAATAAGCCCTCACATAAAATTTGGTTCAAATTGGCCTCTCGGTTTAAAAAATAGAAATTTGGGGTGGGGCCAAAATTTTTGCTCCTCCCATAACATCGCCAAGTATAGACCTACAAACTTCTCTTGAACAAACTTGAGTCTACACCTCAAAAGGAAGCTGCATACCAAATATCAAGTCTCTGCTATTGCTGGTTCTTGAGAAGAAGATTTTTTAAGAATTGGAGCATTTTTGCCCCACCCCTCTGCTCAATATGAGCCGAAACCTAATTTGCCCAAAAATCAAAATGCCGCTATATAACCCCTACTCACATGAAATTTCATTAACATGCGGCCAGTGGTTTGGAAGAAAAAGACCCAAACACCACCTTCACGCCGGACGACGGACGACGGACGAAAAGTGATCAGAAAAGCTCACCCTGACTTTCAGTCAGGTGAGCTAATAATAAGCTTGAACCATATCTATCAGGTTATATACCGTTTTCTTCATTGCGAGATTTTCTAGTTTGTGGTTGAGAAATGTTGTAAGTATTGTTCAGTTTTCGATGCATGCTCGGGTTACATAATACTGGTGTGCATTAGCAACAAAGCAATTTAAATAGCACAAGGAAAGAAAATACCTCTCAGGTACATATACTTAAATATATTTGCAACAACATCCAGGATATATTTTTCATATTTTCTGTGGATAAATTATGAATTTGTGAAAAATGTGATGCCGTCTGTATTTCGAGGAACGAATCTTGTTTGTTTACATTCTGCAACAATCCACGTGGCAGGATTATGCGATCAGTAATCAATAAAAATGAGAATTACAGCACTTTGCAAATCTTATCTTGTTAATATTAATTTACTGACTTCTAACATATGCTCTACCAATCAAGTACACTTTTTTTGGAAAGTCATAATTAGTAAGAATTTTGAAGAAAACTTGAAACAGACCACTGTAACAGAATATTATATACATGTGCTCTGTTTGTTTCTTGATTTAGTCGCGTCTGTCACGCTGGAGTAACCGACCAATAGATGTACACAATATCTTGCGTCGCACGATTTGATTGTCTTGTTTGGGAAGTTATTCTGCCCATTTTTAATCGCGTCATTCGAAAATGTAAACAATGATTCTGTTGTGGTTCAGAATTTACCACCTTGAAATAATTTGCTCAAAAGTGGATTTATTCAACAAAATAATTTAAAACTATACCCGGATGTTGTGGACATAATACATAAGTATACATATCTGAGAGGAGTTTGCTGAAGTCACACTATTCAAATTGTTCTGTTGCTAATACACCTGAGTATTATGTAACACGAATATGCACCGAACAACGCACAATATTCACAAACCTTTTGAACCATTGCCTAGAAAATCTCCTAACGAATAAAACGATATACAACATAGTACATATGGTTCACGCAAATGATTTTTATGGCAATCGAAAGTTTCTCTTGAAATACTAGAAAGTTTCGGTTTAGCAGCCCCTTAACCAATTCGACCGCACATACCTGCCAATATGCGATTTATTTTCAACTATGACTGTTACTTTTATATCAAGCAACGGTTACTATTAGTTATCCAATTATCCTGCATCTCAAATGCATTTATTTAAATTAACTGGGAAACTCGTAACGGTTTCAAATAACAGTACACAAATTCCCAATGACGGCCATTTACAATACAAATGTTACTAAAAATAAATGCCAGGAGACTGTGTTCCATTCAACATAGCACCTGACTTTGCAGACTTTCTGAGGGTTGGTGCGAATCAAACGTGGTGCGAATCGACCATTCCCCTTTGTGACTGTTTGTTGCCTTCCTTCTTGCTGTCATTATGACTTACTTTTTACAGAATAAAACACTTTCTGTCGTGAATATTGCTAGAACCCACCCACTTCATTAAGGTATGATGTAGAAAAAGCTTGAAGTGTGTTAATTTAAAATTTGCGAACGCATCGATATCGATTTACTGAAATGAGCACAATATCTCAAATTTTTTGAAGATTTTTTTTTGTGTCATAAAAAGGTTGCATGCACACCAAAAATGACCATGCGCGTGGGCCTGAGAAACAGAGGTTCTTTTTTTGATGGCCTTATTTATTGGTGTTTAAAGTCACTTTCAAAATCTATGGCTATATCATTACTGCAACACAGGTATGAAATCAAGTTTAGCCAATAGTTTATATCTATGGAGCCCACTTTAGAGGACTTTCACTATAGGTATTGGTTTGCCGCTCCTATTTTAATAGAAAAGCAGAACTTGTTTACCATAGTAAACAAGCACTGCTCCATTTCCCGAGGTTTCCACCACGGATTGTTCAGAAGAAAAGCAGTTTCCAAAAGGAGACTTTAAAACAAGAAGCAAAAATTAGTTTTCAAAATATGCTACACCTCAACTTACCTATTACAATAATATACAGCATTTTTACCATCTAATTTTACAGCAGTGGAATAACACTCTAAAGCTTCTGAAAATTTTTCTGACTTCATAAAATCATTGCCTGAAATTTAGTGTTTAATCAATAAGCAGTCATCAAAATGTATATTCTTTATTATGGAATCATCTGCCAAAGGTACTAAAGGAGTGTTCTACATTAACCCTTTGCCCAACGTAACGGCCAAAACCGGCCTGCGCTATTCACAAAAATTGCCAATTAGTTTTCATTATTTTTTTTCATTTTTTTGTCTCAAAAACATAGGTTATGACCCCTCTTTGGAACGAGCTTGTCAAGCTCATTCCAATGAGGGGTCATAACCTATGTTTTTGAGACAAAAAATGAAAAAAATAATTAATTCTTCAAGAATTTTGTTTGCAAGTGTCGTCTGCTTTTCATGTTAGGTAAAGGGTTAACCCTCTGCACTCAATATACCAAAGTTTTCAGCAGCAAATTCTTCCCACAATGCAACTGAGAATTTATAAAACAGTATCTTGTTTAACAGAGCTTATATTTTTTATGCTGCAAGGACAACATGGAGTCAATGACAAAAATTTTGAAATACTACCAGAGTGTTAGGAGTTAATATCATTCCAGACAAAGGTCAAAACCATCATATGCAAACAAGCATTCTCAGGAACAATGTAAAATAAGTCGTTTATCTGTTTGTTGTTCTGCCAAAAAACATCCCATGGATTTCAGGCTTGATCAACTATTATTATTACTGGTATTATAACATCTGATGGATGCCTTCTCACTGCAATGTTGCAAATCATGAAAGATAATTCAAGTAAGGCCTATAAAAAAAATTCTTGTCACCCCGGCAATTTTATGATGAGGAGACAGGCTTTTTTTGATCCATAAGGAAGAATAAAAAAATACTTTGTTTTACAGACACAGCTACATTGTTCAGAAAATGTGTGAAGCAGACTTTTTTCCATTTCAGAAATGAAGAAAAAATTTTTTTACCTGGTATAACATCAAATTTCAAGCTTGAAACATTCTGTCATTATTTGAAGTATTATTTGCCAATAATCATTTGTAATATTACCAGCATCAAAAAATAAAAAATATTTTGTATTACTTTGAGAGTTAATACCATCATTAACAGTTGGTACACATCATTTCCAATTTGTCCTTCACCCATTCAGAATCATTCACAACATGCATAGTTGGTTTTCTTCCTTAAAAAGCTGAACAAGGTAATGAAAACCCACTTTTTGGACGAGAAACAGATTTGAAATAAAATAACTCAAAACAAGTCATCAGAAATTAAGTGTAACATTTCACCACTTACACAAATAAAAGTCCTGTGAGAATGAATTTTTGTGTTGGATTCAAGTATTAAATAACTCAAGAATTAACCAGGAACATGCGTCTGTATTTCCTAACAGGTTTTAGATGCACAAGTCTCGTACGACACAAGAAAACAGGACCATAAAAGTTTGAAAATCACACGTTCAATGAAGATGTCACTGTAACTTGTACTTTGGCCTGGCCCACTGATTTTTACTTTTGTGGATGAAATGATGGATGTTATCAGTAATTGATACAGTGGAGCCCACTTAAATGGATATCTCTTAACTGAATAACCCTGTTAATTGAATATAATTTCCCAACACAAAACCATTTACCATACCTCCAGTACAAATTTGAACTGTTAATTGAATCTAGTGTATAAAGTAAACTCCTGTTAATTGAATAAAAAAATCTTGTAACCTGTGGAGAAATTACCCTGACTCTCCCTAGTTTTCCCTTGTTTATAGACGTATTTGGCCTCAGTATATCCAATATAGGCATTTAATCTATTATATATAATAGAATAAATGCTAAGTTTATCTCTAGAATACAGGAAAGTGACACAATCCCTGTTAGTTGAATACTCCTGTTAACTGAATAATTTTCATTGGCAAAGTGGCTATTCAATTAACCCTTTACTCAAAGCAGGCGATATCATCATTTATTATTTTAAATATCATTTTTTTAAATGTTTCAAAAAATTTCAACAAAACCATATCATGTGACCCCCTCTGGAATGGGCTGGTTCCAACGAGGGGTCACATATGGTTTTGTTGACATTTTTTGAAAAATAATATTTTTTCAACTGCTGAATTTGCATATTATGTGGGCGGATGCAGCCCGATTCATTGGGTAAAGGGTTAACAGGATTCCACTGTATTGTGTGCAAACAAATTCTTACATATGGATTGGGAGGCGATGAAGACCATCCAGTACTTAATTTTTGTCCAGAACAGATATTACCGTGACATCCACTATGAGAGATGGCATAGGAGAGCAATTAATTTTGTTTGGATTTCTGTTTTTGCATGAAATAAAAGCAGATCAATGAAGAATTTTATGTGTGTTTTTAAAAAAAAAATTACGGGCAAATTATCAATGGAAAAACATTCAGTATTGTCAGTAACATGTTTGTATATCATTTATCATGGTTATGGATTGTGCCAAACCTTTTGACAGTACTGCAAAACTTGGTATTATAGTTGGATAGAAACTCATTTAACTCCACCAATATGTTTTCCAAATGTTTATTATACCATATATATAAAGTTGTCAAAACTGCCATCATGCTTGTGGGTTTACTCCCTTCAGAGCAGCTTTTATTTTTGACTAACATCAATTCAGTTGGAGTGCTGTACCAACTAGAGGTATTGTGAGCAAACTCACAAAGTGATACCCCCCACGCTTGTCAGAACGGAATTATATTGCTTCATGCACATCTTCATATGGAGTTCTTCCATTGTGTAAAGTTTCATGAAAATTCTTCAAATGGTTTAGGAGTTGCGCTTATAAGGATGGACAGACGGACGGACAGGGTGATTCCTATATACCCCCTACCCCCAAACTTTGTTTGCGAGGGTATAAATATGCAGTGTCATTGATATGTTATAATCATGCATCATGCTGATTATTCATAAGGTCTGAGTGCCATATCTTGCCCTTAACTGGTAGAGAGGTATATTATTTTTTAAAGGTGAATTATAACATGAGTATTTTTTCAAAGATAAAATGCTCCCAGCAAGGGGAGGCTTACCGGTAGTTTAGCAAAAGCTTTTTCATCAATAACTGTTTTGTTACTATTTATTGGACAGTGCTTATTGGCAATCTCCAATAAGTAGTAACAATTTTTTTTTATATATATTTCTTTATCTACTGCTGTCCAAATGGCAAGCTAATACACACAGTGTAAAGCCACTAAAGTGGCTTTCATCACTTTTCAGTAGAGACACGATAGTGGCTTCTAACACTCTACCAGTTAATGAGTCAACCACACAGAATTACACACAAAAATCAAATTTCCATTCTACAATTGCTTTTAACTTTTTTCTCCAAACAATAAGTTTTATATATTTGTTTTAACCCCCTGCACACTGATGTCAAAATATCCAGATTTGAAGTAGCCATTTTCCCCATAATGCAACTGGGAATTTAACCAATTCAATCTTGTTTGACAGAGCTCATTGAGCTCTGTCAAACAAGATTGAATTGGTTAAATGACTAGTTGCATTATGGGAAATATTTGCACCCTGAACTTTAGATATTTTGACATCAGTGTGCAGGGGGTTAAAGAAAGGTTATAAGTAATATCCTCAAAAAAAAAAAAAAAATTAAGAAATTTTGGAAATTTTCAGGAAAAATCAAATATTAGAAGAACAAATAACTTCATGTTACTGACCTTTATTTTTAAGAGATTCTGCCTCAATCTTTTCTTCAGCTGTGGGCTCATGTAATGATAGTGTGGAAAATTCAGTATCTGGCTGTAATTCAACAAAAAGGAAATTCATACTGTGATCAATCAGAAATTTCAAAGCTGATGACGGTCATATTTGCAAACTAATCATAAAACTAATAAAACAACCAAATCAACCTAACACAACCCATGTTAAAATGAACCAACATATGTTGGTATATTCTTTTTCATAAAACATAGTATAGCATTGATCCTCTTAACCCTGGGAAAGGTACATGTATTCAAGATGGAGTTGGGTCAATGTCGTCCTTTACCAATTTGGACCCCAAGGAGATGACTCACTAAGCTGCAAGCTTTTTTGTCAAATCCCTCCATTACTTAGCAATTTGTTTGTTGTTAAACATATGTTTTATTGTGAGCTGCAGTGCCTTACACTGTTACTTTCTATGGGGAAGTGCTGAATTATTTTCAACGGTGATTCGTAACATGAGTATTTTTGTTAACCCATTACTCATCGTAACGGGCCAAAACCAACCAGCACTATTCACAAAATTCACCGTTTAATTTTTATTACTTTTTCATTTTCGGTAACAAAAACATAGCTTATGACCCCTCATTGGAATGGGCTCACTGAGATCGTTCCAATGGGAGGTCATAAGCTATGTTTTTGATGCAAAAAATAAAAAAAATTAGTGCTTCAAGAATTTTATTTGTAAGTGTCGTCTGCTTTTCATGTTAGGTGAAGGGTTAAAGATACCATGCACCCAGCAGTGGGGGGCTTAGTTTAGCAATATATTTTTCATAAATAATTGTTTTATTGCCATTTATTGGAACTTTCCAATAAATTGTAACAAAACAATTTCACGTTAAATATTTTCTACTGCTGAGCAAATGATAAGCTAATACGTACAGTGTAAAGCCACTAAAGTGGCTTTCCACTCTTTACAGTAGAGCCTTGACAGTGGCTTCTAGCATTCAACCAGTTAAACTAAACTGGACCCCAATCAATTTGGTCACAGTCAATTCAGTATTCACAAATATTTGATTCTGAAGAAAACAAAAACTTGAGTAACAAAATATGCTTATACATGTATCAGATTCAATTTTCCACTCACTAATTTACAAAACATATCATTTAATAACAATATACGTTACAAAAGAAATGAATACTCTTTTTATTGGGGTCTAATGGCACATTTGATAGCAAGGATCACCTTGTGTTGGAAAGGTTTATAAGTGGAGGAACCTGGACTACCCAGGGAGAACCTTCAAGCAACAGCAAGCAACTGCCATTCACTCGACTGGCATATTAAATACACCTGTCCTGAATCCGTAAAAGTCTGAAATAGACCTTCAAGGGTTAAATACCAATATATAAATAAATAACACTTTTTGAGAACAATGTAACATAGCTGCTTTTTGAAAAATAGAATTTTGTGATCATCAAGATAATCATTGAAAATATTTGTATCATAAAAGAGAAAGCACTGTCCATAACAAGCTAAAAGCAGCTTTGAAATTTCCATTTATCCACAGCTAAAAGCAATCGCATAAGCAAAGTGGAGGAAAAGCTACTAAGTTTTTCCTCCATAAAATATACCTCAAGAAGTAGACAGCGCTCTAACTTGATGCACTGATATCTTATTTACAGAATGTTGATCTGAAGATAGATTTTCATAGGCGATGTGTATTGCCAACTGAATCCATCTAGCAACAGAATGAACAGAAATATCTCTTCTGTTAGGAATTAAAGAAAGAAGCATTTCCTTCCTTTTCTTATAAAATATGATCAGCGTTTATATAGGCGCATAGTGATTGGACACAGCAGAGGTCTACGGTTGTCCGTAGATGGCAGAGCATTAATGGTAATAGGCTCAGGCCATTTATCTGGATCCTGATTCTTAGCCAAAAATCCCACTTCTGTAGTTAAAGTAATAGTATTACCCACACTGTGGTAATGAGATTCATCAACAGATAAAGCATGAAGTTCACTAACTCTTCTAGCAGATGCAAAGGCTAATAGAAATGCCATTTTATAGGTCAAGTATTTAAACTCTACAACATCCAACGGCTCAATCGGAGCTTATTTAAGCTTCAACAGAACCCAAGCCAAATTCCATAGGTCTATTAATAGAGAAATTTCTAACCAGTTTGGATAATGAAGCATTAGATTCAATAGTCAAGTTATCATAATGGGCGTAAGTGTCTGATAACACAGGCCAATAGCCCTTAATAGTGACGAGCTGCAGTTTGAGATCGTCAAACAAGTAGACCAGAAAGTTGGCAATAACCGGTATGGACAGATCATAGACGTCTATCGACTGATCCTTACACCAACAGAAGAAAACCTTCCACTTCGCTGCGTAATTCAACGAAGAGGAGGACCTCCTGCAGTTAGAAATTGCGTCCACTGCTCGTCCTGTAAACTGCTTGCTGTGCAAGAAGGACTGCACAACGGAAATATGTGAAGGTTGAGAGCTTCCAGGTTGAGATGCAGTGCGCATGACTTCCCCTGAAAAAAAAGGTCCTCTCAAAAAGAAAGCTTCCGGGGAACGTCCCATAACAGACACCTGAGAAGATTGATCCACAGTTACGGTGACGACCGAGGTGCTACTAGAAGAATTTTGTAACGAGATTGTTTGATCTTTAACAGAATCTGCTGAATCAATGGAGATGGAGGATACGCATATCCTATCATTCCGTCCCATGAGATTGACAGAGTGTCTACTGCGTACGCTCGATGGTCTGGACATGGCAACACGTACATCGGTAACTGATTGTTCAGATGTGTCGCAAACAGATCTATCATGGGTCGATCCCACTGTTAGCAAATCTGTCAGAATACATGCTTGTTGAGCGTTCACTCCAATGGCAACAGGCGACCTTCACGGGATAGTGAGTCTGCTAGTATGTTCAGACGACCCGGTATATGATGGACAGAGAGTTGAACATGATGATTCATGACATACAGAAGAATTTTTTCCGTTAGTTCACATAACGGAATCGAATGAGTGCCGCCCTGGTTCCTGATATATGCTACGACTGTCGAGTTGTCAGACAATATCTGAACATGAGCATCCGCTAGAATGTGAATTCAATGTCGTAGCGCTAACCATATTGACATCATCTCCTTGATGTTTATGTGTTTCTCTAGGAATCGAGGGTCCCGAAGACCCTGACACTTCAAGTCTGTCGGGCTCAGGGTCGCGCCCCAACCAGTTTGACTCACATCCATCATAATCGTGAAAGCCGGATCCGGCAGTTGCAGCAGAACTCCCCGAGTTAACCACTGAATATCTGCCCCAATCGGGACCTTTTGTTTTACCAGGTCCGTTAAAACAATACTGGTCTTGAGCGAAAGCGTCTTCACACTCCAGTTCTGAGCAAAGAATATCTGGAGGGGTAGTGTGTGCAGGTGGCCCACCGGACTAAGATCCACAGCCGTTCTGCATAGCCCCATCAGTCGCATGAATTCTCTCACTGTTAATGCATCTGAGTGTAGACAAAAGCGAGCATAATAACTGACTAATTTTGCTCTGGGTAATGGCAGACAAACCAGATTGTTGCGAGTCTCGAAGCTCATTCCCAAGTGAATGAATGACTTGGACGCAGCTAGCTCCGACTTTTTCTCGTTTACGATGAAGCCGAGAAGTCGGAGCAATAGAAGCAGACTCTGAACATCGTTCTGAAGAATAATTTTGTTGCTGTATCTCTGAAGAATGTCGTCCAAGTAAGCCGATGTTATTGCAGATGAATGAGCTCAGAAGTGAGAGATTACCAAGTTCATTATTCAAGTGAACCCCCAGGGTGCCAGATTCAGACCAAAGCACATCACTCGGAACTGATACACTTTCCCTTGAACGGCGACTGCAGGTACTTTCTGAATGCTGAATGTACCAGGACATGAAAGTACGCATCCTTTACATCTATGCTTGCCACATAGTTGTTCACTCGAATGCTCGCCCTTACTGACCGAATGGTCTCCATATAGAACTTCGGAGCCACGATAAGCTTGTTTATCCAGCTCAAGTCTATTACCGGTCGGAATGAGCCGTCTGGCTTTGGTATGAGAAATAGATGACTGTAGAAACCCTGAGAATTTTGATTCTCGATGACCTCTATTGCTTCCTTTGATAAGAGAGCATGTACCTACGCTAGGAGAGACTCTCTTTTGCAAGGATTTGACGGAAGATTTGTCCAACGTGGACATCTTGTTAGCAGTGGTTTCATGCGGAATGTTAGCCGTAGGCCGCCCGAGACTACACTTCTCACCCACTGGTCTTCTGTAATTGTTATCCAGTTTTTCGCGAAGCTTGATAACCTTCTGCCAACTGGCAAGCAATAGAGGTCCAGACCATCACCTGTACGACCTCCGAGGCTTACGGGGGGAGAAACCATTCCTCTCCATCGGCTTCCTATACCCTCGTGAGGAGTCCCCTTTTGACGATTTCTGCCTGGGATGTCCTCCTTTACTCTTTTCTGCTGTAGTGGGTTGATGAGACGCCGACTTTAGAAGCAGAGTATTAGACGCTTTCTTAGTAGCTTGATCATATACCAATGAAAGCTTGTCATCAAATATAGTATGTCCGGAGACCGGAGCGACTCAGAGTTTTTCACCTAGTCATCTGTCAAAAATGACGACGCAAGGGCACCATCATGTCTGATTAACTCCAAATTAGCCACTGTTAAGGTGGAGTTATGCAGGGTATACATAATTGCCCTCGAAAGACCTCTTAAAGAGGTACAAACGCCCTCAAATTCCTTCCTGTTGAGACGCTGCGCCATAGCTCTTGTAAGGTGATCTGCGTAAGACATAGCGTCCAAATTCGCTCTATTTGAAGAAATCGCCGTCTCAATAGTGTCCGAGCAAATTGTGAATGACCCAGGCAAGGATACCTCTAGATCCTCGGCCCGCTCATCCAAACACAGCGGAACCCTCTGAACATCTTCCCCAACCGTTTTAAATGAACGTGGTCCAAGAAACGGTAAATTTATGGAAGATGATGTTAAGAAACCGCCTTTCTTCTTTCCACTGGAGAGCTTAAATGTGGCGTCGTCTAAATGGCCGAAGGCCTGCGAAACCTGCCTAAACTGAACCAGAAAAGACAGGACCTCCTCCTTTGTCCGGATAAAGTTTGTGTCCAATGACGCCAACGGTTTCTTTCTAGTCGTCGCAGCATTCTGATTCGCCAGAACAAATTCAGGGTAGCAATGATGGATTAAATCCATCGCAACCATGTGTTGTTCCGAAAGGGAAGGGTAATCTCCTTCCATATCCCTTTCACCATCCGAGAGAATCAGTTGGGAATCTAGGTCTCCTGCATCTGAATGAACAGATGACTGGACCGACCCAGCACCATCCGACAGCTCAGGTTCTGAGACTCTGAGTGCTCTTGCACTTGCTGGGATGTTGCGATCAGCTGCGCAATCTGCGACAGTAAGTCCATTACGGAGGCCTGAGGAGCAGCGGTCTTCTGTTTCTTCGTTGCTTGCTGCTCCCGGGACGGTGTGTCAGAGATGGCTCTTTTCTCCGGATGTCCCGATGAACGAGGCCTCGTCTCCCTAGCTACCAGATGGTCCGACTTCGCAGATGACGAGTGGTCCCTTCTTGGCGATGCAGGCTGGATATCCGAAGTCGGTAGCTAGGGTGCGGTCGTGTGTGCTTTGTAGATGACGTTGTAGAAGTCGTAACTTTATGGAGCATCCCGGATGGAAGGTGTGGACGTATGCTCCGACTCAGGCAAGTTTTTTTATCACAACATCTGGCCCCAGATGCTGCTGGGAAAGAGAGGGACCTCTCTCGCTCGTGGCCCTTTCAGACCTCGCCGAGCTTCCCACGGTACTTGCAGGCTTCTTCCTCTGTTCCGTCATCGATGGGTGAGCATGTTATGTTTTAAGGTGCTCGCTCTACCCAATCCACTTCTATAGACCGCAACGGACACACCCAGCTTCACGGACGGAGTAACCGCTTCACCGGTCGAGCTACCTACAGACAAGGGACTAAAACCACCGGCTAGTGGCTTTATCCCGTCTAATATTCATGAGCACCTTGGCAGCTAGCTCTGTTTGCTCATCAGAGCGCGACGATGGTAGCACACTTTCTCTAGGCATCACGTAACCATCACCATGTTCTTGTTCCTCTGAAAAAGAAACTGAGAAACTTGACTGACTTTGCGGCGAGAGGGCCGGCATTGGCCTCTCACCACTAACAAAGTACCATGAAACCTGTTTCCAATGTTTGTCATCCCATGCAACACATGTAGGACAAGAATTAGTGGGAGTACATCGACTAAAAGCAAGGCAACAAGCATGTAAATCTGAGGTAGACTTCCTCGCCTTGCATTTTGAGCAATAAGCTTTCAAAATTAATCAAAACAAAGTCAACAGTACTCACACCAACTCCACAATAAATATATGAAAAAGATACATAATAAATAACATTCAAAATAGAAATCGAAAAATTAATTTAAAAAATCTTTCGAAAAAATTTTGACAGGAGTCCAAGTTCCCAAAGGGAACAGACGAGCTCAAGAGTATCCCGATAGAGCCTAAGTGTGGACAAAATTCCCAAAATAATTGTTACACTATCGGAATAACATAATATGTATCTTACAACAATCCTACATTAAAATAAATAGGAAACTACATATATTTATAAGATGTTGCCAATGTAAACAACGTCACAAGAAAAACCGGAAACAAGACCCCAGGCACTGAATAAAAAGGCCCAAAGTCAGTAACAGATTTTAAACTATCCGATGTAAAGCAAGATCTTTAGATGAAGAAAAAACGATACATCGGATATAAGATGCATGACACAAAATGCCTAAACACCCCTAGGGTGAGGACGTAACCATGGGGATACACAGAATAAACATTCTGTATAAGACATCAAACTCTCAAGAAATTTATAAAAAAAAATTTAAATAAAATAAGCCAAAAAGCTTGAGGGGTTTAACAGGAGGGCTTCAAGAAAGGATAAGGAAGGAACACTTAACAAACAGTGGAAAAATCATTATCAATAATGATGACATCAGGCCCATGTCCCAAAATTGGGAAACATGAAATAATTTTTATAAAAATTATAAAGTTACAGCCCTGAACGTTTCCAACCACCGTTGTTACTTCCATCATCCAATCATATCCTTGGATCCACCAATTCTACCATTGATTTGTGTCTGGCATCATCAAAACTGAGATTTAAAAGCACAGATGTCAGTTTGTTGTTACTGATGTCAGTTTGTTGTTACTGACAGGAGGGCCAAACAAAGAATGATGTTTTGCACCAATTTTGGTGTCTTCCTGGATACTGAGCATGCGCAGTTCGCAAAAGTATGGAGGACCAGATAGGAAATTCAACTTTCGGTTTTGCATGCAAATTTTGGGGATTGGGAGGGGAAATTTGTGTTTGGCCCTGGATTATTTTTTGAGTTAGCACCAGCTAGTCTGGGCCATTGGTTGTTGTATAAAAGTTAAAAAATTTATAGTAATTTATATATTTTTTATACTTATCAATAACCCAGCCTTAGCTGGTGCTAACTCCTTAAATTATAGGGCCAAACACAAATTTGGCCCCCCCCCCCCCCCCCCCATCCCCAAAATTTGCATCAAAAACTGAAATTCAATGTCCCATACTTTCCAAGGAGCTCTTGAAATTGACGCAAATGTCATTCTTACAACCAGTGCCTGGAAAGTGTTATGTAATCAGCGGGGAGGTATGAGTTCCCAACTCATGGGAGGGCCATACCCATCTGGGTCACTGGTAAGTATAAAAAATATATAAATTACTATAAATTTTTTAACATTTTTATACCGTACCAATGACCCAGACTTAGCTGAATAGAAAAAAGGCTGGAGGGCCTAGGACATACAAGAAAATCCAATAGACTCAATTACATGAAAACAGAATTATCCCCTCAACGAGAAGAGGAGCACAGGTTTTATATGTATCTTTCTTGTTTGTATTAAAAAAGAAAGACACAATACCATTCCGTAATTGAGCACAATAATCATCAATGATCTCTATTAACATCCAGTATAATCCCTTATACTAATCTTATTAAAGGAAAGCCAATAATTCAAGATAGTCCAGATAATGAAACTCTTTATACTCATTAAACAGTGTTCGAGGATTGTATATTAGCGCTCGTATGATCCGTGACATATACAAATGTTTCCCACCGAGCTACACTTTTAAAATATTATATGAATTAGCTTTACACTTTAAAACCATCCCGGCACCGACTTGGAATTACTGACTCCAGAGGAGGTATTCCCGTGTTTTTCCCTATAAAGCAGGTGATATAAGGGAACACCATCCCCCCCCCCCCCCTTTCCCTAGCCCTGGGTCAAATACCCCAGAGCGAAGAGGGCAGCAGGACAGATACGCTGCCGGAACAGATACTTCATGCACCAAAATCTTAAGCACAGGCTGCTGAGTTGAAGATAATTTTTCATAAGCAGTACGGATAGTTAATTGAATCCACCTTGCAATAGAATGGACCGTAATGTCCCTACTGTTAGGCAGCAGAGACAGAAAGAGACGTTTACATCCCTTTCTGATAAACTCAGTCTCATATCTACGTTTGTAAAAAAATGTATAGCTCTACCAGAACAGATTAAAGGCCTATGCCCGTCTGAAGACGGAAGAGCCTTAATAAAAATAGATTCTGGATACTTATAGGAGCCTGATTCTAGTAAAAAATCCAACCTTAGTAGTCAAGGTAATAGTATTACCTACACTACGAAAGTGAGAATCATCAACAGATAGTGCCTAAAGCTCACTAACTCTTCTAGCCAAAGAGAAGGCTAAGAGAAAGCTCTCTTATAACATAAGAATTTGAAGTCCATTGTATCAAGGGGCTCAAATGGCGCTTCTTTAAGCTTAAGAAGAACCCAAGCTAAATTCCACTTAGGAATTAATCTAAGGGTTCTAAGTCTATTTATCGAAAAGTTTTCCGTAACTTAGATAAAGAGACATTAGATCCAATCTGTAAACTATCAGGATGTGCATGGGTATCAACAGAATGATCCCTACCTCACCGTGAGAAAACCTTCCACTTAGCAGCATAATTTAGCGAAGAGGAGGTCCTCTTTCAGTTAGAAATTGTGTCCACTGCTCGTCCTGTAAATTGCTTGCCGTGCAAGAAGGACCGCACAATGAAAATACGTGAAGGTTGAGACCTTGCGGGTTGTGATGCAGTGTGCGCGATTTCCCCTGCGAAAGAAGATCCTCTTGTGGAGGAAGCTTCCGCAGCATGTCCCACAGCAGACACCTGAAAAGATTTATCCATGGTCTCTGGGGTGACAGAGATGCTACCAACAGAATTTGCAGTGAGATTGCTTTATCTTAAGCAATATCTGCAGAATCAATTGCGCTGGAGGATACGCGTATCCTATCATTCCGTCCCAAGAGATCGATAGAGCATCTACTTCAAAAGCTTGAGGATCTGGACATGGCGACACATACGTCTGCAACTGATAGTTGAGATGCGTCGCAAAAAAGTCTACCCTTGGATGATCCCATTAGTAGCAAATCTGACTGAAAAATCATTGTTGAGAGTCCATTCTGACGACAATAAACGACCTATCCGAGAAAGGGAGTCCGCTATAACGTTCAGACGACCCGGAATATGACGGACCAATAGAAGAACTTGATGCTCTAGGACAAACAGAAGGATCCTTTCCGTTAAACTGAATAACGGAATGGAATGAGTGCCTCCCAGGTTCCGAAAATACGCTACTACTGTCGATTGTCGGACAAAATTTGAACATGCGAATTCTGAAGAATGTTCATTCCCCGACTTTGCGCAAGCCATATTGACATCATTTCTTGATGTTTATGTACTTGGTAGGAACTGTGGATCCTAAAGACCCTGGCACCCTGAATCTATTGGGCTCAGAGTTGCGCCACAACCTGTTTGACTCGCATCTGTCATTATCGTTAAACTCGGATCCGGCAGTGGTACTCTTTGAGTTAACCACTGAAAATCTACCTAAGTCTGAAACCCTTGTTCACTTGATTCGACAAGACAATGTTTGATTCGAGCGAATGAGTCTTCACACTCCAATTCTGAGATAAAATATCTGTGAAGCGGACGAGTGCATATCCGCTTCATCGGAATAATATTCGCAGCGGGTACACACAAACCTGTCAGTCTAATGAATTCTCTCGCTGTAACTACATCTGAGTGAAGGCAAAAGTGAGCATAACAACTGACTAAAACCGCTCTGGTTAACGACAGACGAATGAGATTGTTGTGCATCTCTAAGCTCATTCCCAGGTGGGTGAATGAATAGGATGGCACTAGATCCGACTTCTTTTCGTTTACTAAGAAACCGAGCAGAGCAATTGAAGCAGACTCTGAACATCGTTCTGAAGCGTTAACTTGCTGCCGTAACCCTGAAGAATGCCGTCCAAGTTCTTCTTGGTAAGGTGATCTGCGTGAGATAATACGTCTAAATTCTATTAGACAATATTGTCGTCTCCAGTATACTGGAGTAATAGACATGGACAATGACAAGTCCAGGTCTTCAGCCCAGTCGTTCAAACACAGAGGAACTCTCGGCACGCCTAGTCCTGCCGTTTCAAAAATATGTCTTGCATTGATGAAAGGCCGCTGAATAGCGCTAGGCGATAAGAAACCTAATTTGCCAGTCTTTGTGGCTAGCTTGAATATAGCTTCATTCCAAAGTTCAAATGTCCATGACATTTCTGGACTGGGTCGGAAACTGAGGGACGGTGTCCTTAATCCAGCCGAAAAAGTCTGTGTCCAGTGACGCTTTCAGTTTCTTATCAGGGAACGCAGCATTTTTGTCCAGAGAAAAAACTTCTAAAAGGTGATGCCAGATAAAATCTACAGCTACCTTAAGGTGTTCTGAAAGCGAAAATTCCATGATGAATTGAGCTATCTGCGATAACAAGTCCATCACGGGGGCCTGTGGAGCAGCGGTCTTACGTAATTAGCCGATGGAAGCTCCAGAGACGTTAATTCCTGCATTTATATAATATGCGAACGTCCCAACTGGAAAAGACCCGTGTCCTTGGCTAGCAGATGGCGTGACCTGGTCGACGTGGAATCACCTCCTGGTCCTGTGAGGATTGAGGAAGGAGAAAACACATCCTCCACGACCCACACCTCGCCCAGTCGACCTAGGGGCGTCTGACCCGATATCACAGGCCAGCATTACGACCCCTATGTGAGTCGCTACTCTGACAGTCTCCGGAGTAAGACGTAGAGGCTTTGATCCTCTATAGGAACTTCCATTGGACATTTTCGCCCCCAAAGAACCTGCCTTACTCCTCTCTGCTGAGCCCGACTTTTTCAAAGCGGAATAATGCAGAGAATCCGGAGCTTTCTTAGTAATCTAATATAGACTGTAGAAAGCTTAACGACAAAGAGAAGCTCTCCTGAGACCGGAGCGACTGGAAGAGAGTTTTTTCACCTTACTATCCACTCTTGTGGATGCAGCCAGAGAAGCATCACGTCTAACTCCATATTGCCACTGAAAGGGCAGAGTTATACGTAAAATATGCTATAGCCCTCGAAAGAATTCATAAGGAAGATTGAAGATCCTGGAATTCTTTCGCTTCGAGATGCAGTGATAACGCTCTAGTAAGGTGATCTGTGTGAGAAAATGCGCTTAAATTGTGTTCTCCAGTATACTGGAGTAAATAGACATGGACGCCGGCGATGACCATTCCAGGTCTTCAGCCAAGTCGTCCAAATGAAGAGGAACTCTCAGTGCGCCTAGTCCTGCTGTTTCAAATTAATGTCTAGCATTGATGAAAGGCAGGTGTATAGCGCATAGGCAATAAGAAACCGGATTTGCCAGTCTTAGAGGCTAGCTTGAATATAGCGTCATTCAAAAGTTCAAATGTCGATGACATTTCTGGACTGGGTCGGAAACTCAGGGACGGTGTCCCTAATCTGGCCGAAAAAGTCTGTGTCCAGTGATGCTTAAGGTAACGCAGCATTTTTGTCCAGAGACAACTTCTAAAGGTGATGCCGGATGAAATCTACGGCACCTTAAGTTGTTCGGAAAGGGAAAATTTCAGCCGTGCTGATTCCCTTTTACCATCCGCCTGGACCACATAATAATCTCGGCCGTCCCTACTGACACTGCAGGGGAGCGAACCGACCCAGCTTGCTCAGATAGTTCTTTATTGAAAAAGTTTCTGATAGCTGCTGGGACGCTGCGATGAATTGAGCTATCTGCAATAGCTAGTCCGTCACGGAGGCCTGTGGAGCCACGGTCTTACGCAATTAGCCGCTGGAAGTTCCAGGGACGTTCATTCCTGCATTTATATAATATGCGAACGTCCCAACTGGAAAGGCTTCGTGTCCTTGGCTAGCGGATGTCGTGACCTGGTCAACGTGGATTCCCTGGTCGGCAAAGCAGGAGCTCCAGGGACGTTCATTCCTGCATTTATATAATATGCTAACATCCCCTGGAAATCTGTGGTCACATAGCAAAGGTGCGGTTGTGTGCTGACGTGAGGATGAGGAAGCCAATAGAACAGCCGCGTCGGACTGTCTATGCGACAGAGCGTCCCAAGCAGGAGGAGTGGACGTATGCTCCAACTAACGAACGAACATACAACACCGCGGCCCAGATGTTGCTGTAAGAGAGAGGGGGGGCTCTCTCGCTCACGGTCCGGATAGACCTGGACGAGCTAGCTACTGGACCGACAGGCTTCCTCCATACTATCCTCGGATCCGTCATCGCTGGGTGTGCACGTTCAATGTTTATAGTGCTCGCATCACCCAAACTGCTTCCATGGACCACAACGGACGAACACGGCTGCCGAGCCATTCAATGAATGGTTGCTACACAGGGAGGACTAGCGGACGATCAATGCCGTCGATCCTATTAGGCACCTCTTAGGCAATTGTCGTATTTCCATGAGCACTTAGCCGCTAGACCTAATATACTGCAACGATGGAGACACACTTGTTGAAGACATCACCCTGTTCTTCATCTTCTGAAAAAGAGACTGATAAACTAGAGTGACCTTGCAGAGAGAGTCCCGGAATGGACCCCTCACCGCTAACAATATACCATGACACACGTCTCCAACGTTGTCATTCCAATTAGCACACACTGAGCAAGAATTAGTACGAGTACATTGACAACAAGAAACACAATGAACTTGAGAATCAGAGGGAGATTTCCTCGCATTACAATTTGAACATTTTTTCATCATGAAAAAATATAAACAGTCATAGTACTTGCAATAACCCTTGAAACAAAGATACATAATATAATATAATCCATTATAACATTTTGAAAAAATAATTTAAAAAAAAAAAATTTTTTGAAAAATTTTCAGAAGAGTCCATGTTCCCAATGGGAACAATGAGCCCAAATGGATCCCAAAAAAGCCCAAGTATGGATAAAATATTTTAAAACATTTTAAAAAATTAATGCATCACTTCCGGACAATATTAATGTATCTGGCTATGAGCAGAACTAATAGAAGACAAGTAATCACTATCAGAAGTAACCGTTGTCAACGTAAACAAAAGTGTACAGAAACCGGAAACATGACTCCAGGCATTGTAACCATGGCCCAAAATCAGTAACCAACTTAAACACTAGCCAATGTAAAACAGAGGCTTCCAGAGAAGAAACTGCAGTACATCAGATGGTAGATGCAGATAACAACGCCTAAATGAGGACGTAAACATGGGGAAAAAAACAGAATAATCATTCTATTACCAAGCCAAAACTCCCAAGAAATTTTAGTAAAAAAAAAAATTCCAAAATTATGCCAAAAGCATGGGAGAATAGCAACGGGGGTATTGAGGAAAGGGATAGAGGAAACACTGAACAAACAATGGTAAGTTCATAGCCAGAATGACAACATAAGGCTCATGCCCCGAAATTACTGAACATGAAATAATTTCGTAAAAAATTATAAGTTACAGCCCTGAACACATTCTGCCACTGTTTCTTCCTCTCATCCTTTATTTCATCCTTAGATCCACCATTTCTTTCATAATTATGTGTCTGGCATCATTTAAACTGAGATTTACAAGCACAAATATCAGTGACATGTTACTGATTTTAGGGCCAAACAAAGAATGACAACCACAAATATCAGTGACATGTTACTGATTTTAGGGCCAAACAAAGAATGACATTTGCGCCAATTTCGAGAGCTCCTTGACACCACGCCGGTGCAGTGGATAGAAAGTATGGAGGACCATACAGGACATTGAATTTCGGTTTTTGATGCAAATTTTGGGGATTGGGGGGCAAAATTTGTGTTTGGCCCTATAATTTAAGGAGTTAGCACCAGCTAAGTCTGGGTCATTGGTAGAGTATAAAAATATATATGCTGCTTGAAATTTCTGTATTCTAATCAGGAGGACACTGGGCCAAGAAAAGTTCCTGAGGAATGCACCAAAGGGGTCTCAGGCGCGACAAAAAGTTTGATTTTCCAGAACGTGGCTTCCTGGCATATGAGTGATCAATGGCAGTCCACATGGAGGACATTTTGATGGCATTGTTGTATCGATCATTCAACAAAAAAGGTTCTACCAGGTTGGGGGACAACGTTGGGAAGACCATAGTCCAACCCAATCGGATAAAATTTTGATTTTTGAAATTTGGAACACTGTTTCCTTTCATCTGAGTGATCAATGGCAGACTAGTCAGCTGGTATATCAAAATGTCCTCAAAGTGGATGGCCAAGGACAGTCAACAAAGAGAACGTTTCGATAGACCATCTGTACAAGGAGATCTATTTTGCCTTTTGGTCATTTTCCCTGTGGACCATAAGGCCTTTCTGCCTCGGATTCTAATAAACTAGATTTTTTTCAGTTGTTTTTTTTAACAAGCTAGATGATAACAGGTTAATTCTTTTCTAAACATAACATTATTATTTTTTTAAATATGATGATCACTCAATTTGATGGGCTCAGTGAGCTCATACCAAAGAGGAGTCATAAGCTATTTTTTTCAAGCAAAAATATTTTTTTTAGTTGTTCAAGAAATGTTTAGCAAATGTCATCTGCTATTCATGTTAGGTAAAGGGTTAAGTCAAACAAAATACAAACCTCATTGCTTAAATGTGTGTTGAATATATCTAGAAGATTTCTTTGAACCTGTAACCTGGAGACTGTAATTTCATCAGTTGGATTAATGTCATAAACTGACTCAAGACACTGTGTAGCAACTGGAAATTAAAAATAATATTAATTGTTTCAGTAAAAGCATCAAGTTATTCAGGGCTTTTCTAGAAAAGAAATCAAGTAAAGAAAACATTAGGATCAAATGAGATATTCAAATATTCAAATATTCTTATGTTCTAAAAAAAGGTGCAGACTGAAATACTGAAAGTGTCAATGACACTGTAGCTTAACTTAACTGTGTGTTGTGTTTGATGAAAAGGATAATGTTCAATGTTTATGAAAGGATTATGAAATACAACAAGAATTGTGATAATTGAGAATATGTTAATTTCTGTTTCCTGTATGCTATGTTTTCAATAAAAATAATTTGAGGTGTAGACTGTACTAAAGAAGTGAGGGGAGGGGTTGGTTAATGTGGCTCTCACAGTTAATGTATGTCAATCAAAGTTACCAAGGTACAGTGAAATTATTCCAAAATGAGTCATCCTATCAAGTTACAATGAAATTCCTTCATAAATATGGCCTGGAAACTGTGCTAAAGGTTTTTGGACTTTGGGCCTGAGTAGCCATCATGGTTGACCCATCCCAACCAAAAGGGGACATCCTCATCTAGACATTATACTGAGCCATCCTACAAAGTTACAATGAAATCCCTTCACAAATACGACCTGTAGTCTGTGGTAAAGGTTTTGGGGTTTTGGGCTCGGGCAGCTGTCATGGCTGAATGATCATGACCAAAAGGAGACGTTCTCATCCAGACCTCTGGAGTCATCCTACCAAGTTACAATGAAATCCCTTCATTAATATGACCTGTAGACTGTGCTAAAGGTTTTTTGGTCCCCTGTAGCTGTGACAGTTGACCAATCGCGACCAAAGGGGGGACGTTCCCATCTCGACATCATACCGAGTCATCCTACCAAGTTACAATGAAATCCCTCAATAAATACGACCTGTAGACTGTGCTAAAGATTATCGGGTTGTGGGCACGGGCAGTCATCATGGCTGACAGATCACAATCATACGGAGTCATCCTATCAAGTTACAATGACATCACTCTGTATTAAACATGACCTGTAGACTGTGCTAAAAGTTTTTGGGTTTTTGGGCTTGGGCAGCCATCACGGTTGACAGATCATGACCAAAGGGGGGCGTTCTCATCTAGATATTATACAGAGCTACAGCTGAAACAGTTCACCGATTAATTGATTAATCAATGATCAACATCTTGATCGATCCAAAAAGTAATTGATCGATTAACCGTTACTTTTGAACTACTGTATTATATGGATTAACAAAGGAACAAACTTGCTCCATAACAGGTAAACCTTGTCACACTGACTCACATCAATTACATGAGACAGAATGAAGCATGCAAGTTACTTGCTGACATACTTGTGTACTTGCATGAACATCATACTGTATCAGTGGCTGGAAATGGTCATTCTTAACCCTTTACCCATTGAGGGTAGCAGACGATACTTGCAAAATAAATTCACAAATCACTAAAAATTTTCAAACTTGAAAACATAATAAATTAGAATGGAGATTTTTGTATACAGGCCTAGTCGGTTTTGTTTGTTACATTGGGTAAAGGGTTCATGCTGTAAATCATCAATGGTATGGCAATTATTCAGGAGCGTGGTAAACTGTTGGACTTTGGGACGACCCGCATTGTGTCCTTGGGCGAGGCACTTTATCCCGGTTGCCGACATGGGGGCACGATGACGCCGTGTACTAAGGCGTACTGCACGTCAATGGTGCACATCTTCAACTGCTGTAACCCTGCTTGAGTGGAGCTTGAACAGAGTTAGAATGTTGGGGAGCTGACAGTTGCTCGTCGACGCTCGGTGTTTCTCTCCGGGTTCTCTGGCTTCCTGCACCCGTAAAACTGTCATGATCACAATTAGCCATTATGCATAAGTATGTGACCTTAAACACCAATAAATAAATAAATAAATGGCAGTTATTCAGAGATCTATTTGGACAAGTGATTAATCGATTAACCAAGGTTAAGCCACGTGATTAATCGATCAAGAAAACCCCTTAACTCTTTCAGCTCTAACAGAATCATCCTACCAAGTAACCATGAAATCCCTTCATAGATACGACTTGTAGACTGTGCTAAAGGTTTTTGGGTTTTGGGCTCAGACAGCCATCACGGTCGACCGATCGCGACCAAAAGGGGACGTACTCAGCTAGATATGGCCTCAAACCTGCGTAGGAAATTCCGTGATGATCGGACAAGAAATAGTAGGTATAGGCTGTGCTAAAGGAAAATTATAAATTCACAGTAATTTGTATATTTTTATACTTACCAATGGCCCAGACTTGCTGGTGCTTAACTCAAAGTCATCAAGGGCCAAACACAAATTTTGAACCCGCCAATCCCCAAAATTTGCTTGCAAAACTGAAAATTAAAAGTCCTATCTGGCCCTCCATACATTTACTCTCTGCACATGCGCAGACACCAGGAAGTGACCGGAATTGGTGCCAATATCATTCTTCGTAGAAGAGAGTACTACATAAAAATTCAGTGGGGAGGTATGAATGCCCATTCATGGGAGGGCCATTGGTAAGTATAAAAACATACAAATTACTATGAATTTATAATATTTTTACACTGTAAACCAATGGCCCAGACTAGCTGAATCGTAAAAAGGTGGAAGGCCTAGGACTTCAGAATTAGTAGATCGTAGATCAACATAGTTCCAATCCTGCAATCCAAGGTGAAAGGAAAGTTAAAAAATTTATAGTAATTTATATATTTTTTATACTTACCAATGACCCAGACATAGCTGGTGCTAACTCTTAAAAATCTAGGGCCAAACACAAATTTTGCCCCCCAATCCCCAAAATTTGCATCTAAAACCGAAAAAATCATGTCCTAAAAGGTCCTCCATACTTTCCCTCCACTGCGCATGCGCAGTGTCAAGGAGGTCTCGAAATTGGCGCCAATTATCATTCTTACAAGCAGTGCCTTGTCAGCGCTATGTACTCAGTGGGGAGGTAAGAGTTCCCAACTCCTGGGAGGGCCATCCCCGTCTGGGTCATTGGTAAGTATAAAAAATATATAAATTACTATAAATTTTTTAACATTTTTATACTGTACCAATGATCCAGACATAGCTGAATAGTAAAAAGGCTGGAGGGCCTAGGACATAGAGGAAAATCCAGTAAGCTCAACTATATATAATAGAGTCATCCCCTCGAGGAGAAAAGGAGTATTAGGCTTTACATGTATCTTTCTTATTTATGATAAATTAGAAAGACACAACACCCTCCATAATTGAGCATAATTACATTCATGTTCTCTATTAACATCCAGTATAACCCTTTATACTAATTATTTTTAAAGTAAGCCAATAAGTAAAGTCAGTCCAGAGAATTGAGACTCTTTATACTCTTTAAAAGTGTCCGTGGATTGTATATTAACGCCCGTTTGACACGTGACATATACAAATGCTTCACACCTAGCTACACTTTAAAAATATGACATGAATGAATTTTAAACATTAACTTTACACTTTAAAACCATCCCGGTAACGACTCAGAATTACTGGTATCCCCTTGCTTTTCACTATAAAGCAGGTGACCTAAGGGAACACCACCCTCCCCCCCCCCCCCACTTCCCCTTGGTCAAATAGCCCAGAGCGAAGAGGGCAGCAGGATGGAGTCACTGCCGGAACAGAAAGCCTGCATAACTATAGTTGCAACTGTTTAGTGGACGACATTCTGCGCAACAGATAACGGACCTAAACAATGCAGGTCTCCAGAAATGGACTCAATATTTCTGAGATAAAAATTTGTGAATGTGGATGGCTGAGACCAATATGCAGCCTTCATTAAATCTGTAATTGCAACACTATTTGCGTAAGCCCAAGATGTAGAAAGAGCTCTTACTTCATGAGCCGAAATCTTAAGCACAGACTGCTGAGTTGAAGATAGATTATCATAAGCAGTATGGATAGTTAATTGAATCCATCTAGCAATAGAATGGACCGTAATGTCCTTTCTATTAGGCATCAGAGACAGAAATAAGCGTTTTCGTCCCTTTCTGATAAACTGAGATCTTTGTTTATAAATACGTAAAGCTCTAACCGGACAGAGTAAAGGCCTATGCCCGTCTGAAGACGGAAGGGCCTTAATACCAATAGGTTCCGGATATTTATTAGGAGCCTGATTCTTAGCCAAAAATCCAACATTAGTAGTAAAGGTAATAGTGTTCCCGACACTACGATAGTGAGAATCGTCCACAGATAGTGCATGAAGCTCACTGACTCTTCTAGCAGAAGAGAAAGCTAAGAGAAATGCTGTCTTATAAGACAAGAATTTGAAATCTACTGTCTCAAGAGGCTCAAATGGCTTTTCTTTTAGTTTAAGAAGAACCCAAGCTAAATTCCATTTAGGAATTAATCTAAGGGTTCTAGGTCTATTTATAGAGAAGTTTCTAACTAATTTAGATAAAGAGACATTAGATCCAATTTGTAAACTATCATGGTGTGCATAGGTATCAGATAACATAGACCTATAACCTTTAATAGTAACAGGCTGCAGTCTGATCTCGTCTAACAAGTATACTAGAAAGTTTGCAATGTCTGGTATGGAGGGATCAAAAATGTCAACAGAATGATCCCTACACCAACGACGAAAGACCTTCCACTTAGCCGCATAGTTTAGTGAAGAGGAGGTCCTCCTACAGTTAGAAATCGCGTGCACTGCTCGTCCTGTAAAATGCTTGCCATGCAAGAAGGACAGCACAACGGAAATACATGAAGGTTGAGACCTTGCGGGTTGTGATGTAGTTGACGCGATTTCCCCTGCAAAAGAAGATCCTCTCATGGAGGAAGTTTTCGCGGTAAGTCCCACAGCAGACACCTGAGTAGATTTATCCACGGTCTCTGTGGAGACAGAGATGCTACCAATAGAATTTTGCACTGAGATTGTTTTATCTTTAGCAATATCTGCTGAATCAACGGCACTGGAGGATACGCATATCTTATCATTCCGTCCCACGAGATCGATAGAGCGTCTACTGCATATGCTCGGGGATCCAGACATGGAGACACATACATCTGCAACTGATTGTTGAGTTGTGTCGCAAATAAGTCTATCATTGGCCGCTCCCATTGGTAGCAAATCTGATTGCATACCTGTTTGTTGAGAGTCCATTCTGACGGCAACAAGCGACCCTTGCGTGAAAGGGAGTCTGCTAATACATTCAGACGACCCGGAATATGACGGACCGAAAGTAGAACTTGGTGTTCTAGAACAAACAGAAGTATTCTTTCCGTTAAATTGAATAACGGAACGGAATGAGTGCCTCCCTGGTTCCGAATATACGCTACTACTGTCGTATTGTCGGACAGGATTTGGACATGTGCTTTCTGAATAATGCTCATCCAATGACGTAGTGAAAGCCAAATTGACATCATTTCCTTGATGTTTATGTGCTTGCCTAGGAACTGCGGATCCCAAAGACCCTGGCACTTCAATTCCGTTGGGATCAATGTTGCACCCCAACCTGTTTGACTGGCATCCGTCATAATCGTAAAACTCGGATCCGGCAACTGCAGTGGGACTCCCTGAGTCAACCACTGAATGTTTGCCCAGGTCTGAATCTCTTGTTTCACTTGATTTGACAAGAGAACGTCTATATCAAGCGAATGAATCTTTACACTCCAATTCTGAGTCAAGAAAATTTGGAGAGGACGAGTGCGTAACCGCCCCATCGGAATGAGATCCGCAGCGGCTCCGCACAGACCTATCAGTCTCATGAACTCTCTCGCTGTGACTTTGTCTGAGTGAAGACAATACCGAGCGTAACAACTGATTAATTTCGCTCTGGTTAACGGCAGACGAACAAGATTGTTGTGCATCTCGAAGCTCATTCCCAGATGAGTGAATGACTTGGACGGCACCAGATCCGACTTCTCCTTGTTTATTATAAAACCGAGACGTCGGAGTAATAGAAGCAGATTCTGCACATCGTTCTGAAGCGTTAACTCATTGCTGTATCACTGAAGAATGTCGTCCAGGTAGGCCGACGTTACCGCAGACGGATGAGCTCGGAAATATATCATTACCGAGTTCATTATTCGAGTGATAGCCCAGGGCGGTAGGTTCAAACCGAAGCACATCGCTCGGAACTGATATACAACTCCTAGGACTGCGAAGCGTAGATACTTTTTGAATGTCGGATGTACCATGACGTGAAAGTATGCATCCTTGAGATCTATGCTTGTAGCATAGTCGTTCACCCGAATACTCGCGCTGACTGATCGAATTGTCTCCATATAGAACTTTGGAGCGACAATCAGCTTGTTTATCCAGCTCAGATCTATGACTGGACGGAACGAGCCGTCTGGTTTCGGAACCAGAAACAGATGGCTGTAGAAACCCGGTGATTCCTGGTCTTCTACGACCTCTACCAAGTTCTTCTTCAGAAGAGACCGTACTTCTGATAAAAGAGCATCTCTTTTCTGCGGATTCGACGGAAGCTGAGTCCATTTTGGACTTCGAGTTAAAGAAGGCTTTCGTTTCGTAATTGACGCCCACTCGTTTATAAAACTTGATAATCTTCCGCCTACCGGAACACGATAGAGGTTCAAACCATCACCTCCTGGACCAGCGAGGCTTGCGGAAGGAGAAACTACGTCCTCCACGACCCGAACCTCGCCCCGTCGACCTAGGGACATCTGACCGGTAATCTCGGCCAGAAGAACGTCCCGCACGAGAGTCGCTGCCTTAACGGTCTCTAGAATAAGACCTAGAGGACGCATAGGAACCTCTATAGGAACTTCTCTTGAGCGTACTTGTCCCAGAAGTGCCTGTCTTACTCTTTTCTGCTGTATCCGGCTTTTTGGAAGCGGATTTGAAAAGCAGAGAATCCGAAGCTTTCTTAGTTATCTTATCATAGATTGCTGAAGGCCTGCCGTCAAAGAGAAGCTCTCCGGAGACCGAAGCGACTCTGAGAGAGTTCTTCACCTTACCATCCACACGCGTGGATGTAGCTAGGGCTGCGTCACATCTAACCAACTCCAGGTAGACCACTGAAAGGGCAGAGTTCCACGTGGAATAAGCTACTGCCCTTGAAAGAAGTCTTAATGAGGATTGTATATCCTGGAATTCTTTCCCTTGAAGACGTAATGATAACGCCTTAGTAAGGTGATCTGCGTATGATAAGGCATCTAAGTTAACTCTGTTAGACATTATTGTCGTTTCCAACGTCGTGGGTGGAATTAACATAGACGACGATATAGACAATTCCAAGTCTTCAGCCTTGTTGTCTAGACGCAGAGGAACTCTCAGTATGCCCTGTCCTGCCGTTTCGAATTTATTCCTTGAATTGATGAAAGGCAGATATAGGGCATTTGCGGATAAGAAACCAGACTTGCCCGTTTTGGTAGCAAGCTTATAAATAGCGTCGTTCAATAATTCAAATGTTCTTGTGACCTTATTGGACTGTGTCGGAAACTCAGGGACGATGTCCCTGAACCGATCAAAAAATTCTGTGTCCAATGACGCTATCAATCTCTTATCCGGCATCGCAGCATTCTGGTCCGACGGAACCTCTGGAAGGTAATGCCGGATAAAATCTACGGCAGCTTTATGTTGTTCCGAAAGGGAAAGCTCCAAATCCTCCGAATCCCTTTCGCCATCCTGTCGGACCCTATGAAGTTCTCGGTCGACTGTACCCGATGCTTCGGCGGAGCGTACCGACCCAGCGTCGTCGGATAATTCCTGATCCGACAGGGATTCTGTCATTTGCTGGGATGCTGCGATAAGTTGTGCTATTTGGGATAGCACGTCCGTCACTGAGGCCTGTGGAGTAGCGGTCTTACGTTGCTTTGCCGCTGGAAGCTCCGTGTATGTTGACTCCTGCATACTTCTTTTATGCAAACGTCCTGAGTCTACAGGCCTCGTGTCCCTGGCTACCGGATGGCGTGACCTGGTCGCCGTGGAATCCCTGATCGGCGAAGCTGGCTGGATATCCGTGGTCACGTAGCCAAGGTGCAGTCGTGTGCGCTGCCGTGAGGATGAGGAAGCCTTATCGGCAGTCTCTCCGGACTGTCAATATAACGGAGCGTCCCGAGCGGAGGACGTATGCTCCGAATGCGAAACGTTTTGTACCACAACATCTGGTCCCAGATGTTGTTGTACGAGAGAGGGACCTCTCTCGCTCGCAGCCCGGATGGACCTGGACGAGCTAGGAACTGGACTAATAGGCTTCCTCCGATCTCTCATCACTGGGTGTGCACTTTGTCTTATTATAGTGCTCGCATCACCCAAATCTCCTTCCTGGACCGCAACGGACGAACCCAGCTGCCGAGCCATTCGATGAATGGTCGCTACACCGGGCGAGCTACCGGATGTCAATGCCGGCGATCCTACTAGGGACCTCTTAGGCAATTGACGTATTTCCATGAGCACTTTTGCTGCTAGCTCTTCATTTAACTGTGACGACGGAGGCACACTTTTGGAAGACAGCACGGAAACATCACCCTGTTCTTGTTCCTCTGAAATAGAGATTGATAAACTACAGTGACCCTGCGGAGAAAGGACCGGCATGGCCTTTTCCCCGCTAACAACATACATTGACACACGTTTCCAATGTTTGTCATCCCAATTGACACATACTGAACAGGAGTTAGTGCGAGTACACAGACTACAATTAATACAATGATTATGAAAGTCAGAGGAAGATTTCCTCTTATTACAATTTGAACAATATCCTTTCATTGTGAAAAGAACACAAAAAGTCCTAGTACTCGCACCAACCCCTGAAAACAAAGATACATAATAACATGATCCATTAATATAGAAAAAATAATTGAAATCAAAAAATTTTTTTGAAAAAATATTTTTTCAGAAAAGCCCAAGTTTCTGAAAGTAACGTTGAGCCCCAATGGATCCCAAAAAGCCTAAGTGTGGACAAAATTTTTTTAAATATTACAAAATAATTAATGCAACACTTACGTATAATAATAATGTATCTTGTTATGATTAAGCTAATACAAAGACAAGAAAATCCCTCTCAACAGAACCGTTGTCAATGTAAACAAGAAGTGTATAAACACCAGAAACATGACTCCAGGCACTGATAACCATGGCCCGAAATCAGTTACCAATAACACACTATCTGATGCAAAACAGAGACTTCCAGGGAAGAAACTGCAGAACATCAGATGGTAGATGCAGAACACTACGCCTAAACACCCATGGGTGAGGACGCAAACATGGGGAAAAGAACAGAATTCATTCTGTTACCCAGCTAAAACACCCAAGAAATTTTAGTAATAATATTACAGAAAATATGCCAAAAGCATGGGAGAATAGCAAGGGGGGACTTAAAGGAAAGGGAGAGAGGAAACACTGAACAAGCAGTGTAACTTTATAGCAAGAATGACAACAACAGGCCCGTGCCTCGAAATTAGGCAACATAACACAATTTCGTAAAAAAAATTTAAGTTACAGCCCTGATTATTTCCTGCCACTCATTTTTCCTCTCCTCCTTCTATTTCCTCTTTAGATCCACCATTTCTCTAATATTTATGTGTCTGGCATCATTTAAACTGAGATTTACAAGCACAAATATCAGTCAGATGTGAACTGATGAAGGGCCAAACAAAGAATGATAATTGGCGCCAATTTTTAGACCTCCTTGACACTGCGCATGCGCAGTGGAGGGAAAGTATGGAGGACCTTTTAGGACATGATTTTTTCGGTTTTAGATGCAAATTTTGGGGATTGGGGGGCAAAATTTGTGTTTGGCCCTAGATTTTTAAGAGTTAGCACCAGCTATGTCTGGGTCATTGGTACAGTATAAAAATTTAAAATTATTAGGAATTACATATATGTCTCTCTATACAGAAATAGAGAAGACATATCATACAAAAGGAGCCCAGTTCAAGTAATTCCGTATACTTAGCATGAAGACTATGCTAATTGGATTTAACGAGTTCCCAATTTTTAAGGTCAGCACAGACTAAGCCCCAAAAATTAGGATGGCGTATTTGAGAATGAGAGAATATTCCCCACAAACATACGTCATATACAATAAAACTCCAGCTGTATGCAGGATATAATTACGGACAAAACAGCTTCCCTCATAGTTACATACCTATCAAGCCGGAGGAGAGGTAAAAAATCAAGGAATCTTCAAAAAGAAAGAGGGGAGCGCTCTGGAATCAGTAAAAGCAGTACCAAAAAACAATATAAATATTCGTCGAACAGGCACTCAGGTATTAATTTATTATTAATAAATAGTGCTTAACGCCACTTCAGAAGTTAATGCTATAGTGAAGATCCCGGTAATTAATATAGCCCGCTATATAATGTACACCGGAGACGGCATACGCAGATAGGTCGAAAACCGGTGATATAATATACAGCATACACATGTCCAATTGAACCACAATGAACTATCTCTGGAGAGTAAACACACTTTCGAGGTAACTTACAGGCGACCCCATTCAGGTGTACAATAAATTTCAGTAACAACACTCCCCGACATGTACGATCTGATATCTATGATACTATAAATGTGTGAATATACGAGTTGAGTACTGACATTAATAGAAACCTGGATCTAGAAATGGAAGTAGGTATGATTAACAGGCTCCGACACGGACCGCCCCCAAAATAATTCATAATTTCTAAGGTCCATAACATACAAAAAGCGTCAGCCTAATAATTATTATGCACGTGAGCATTAAAATCCTGCATGTAATCATCTGAATAATAGATAACTGGTTATGCAGTCTCCGAGGTACCCAAAGACTAGTAATTTATGATGAAATATGCACTCGTATATGACATATAGACAAATAATCACAGGAAACCAACTAACTAAAAAGTGGATGTGCCCATGAGGTCGCCATAGAATATGATCCTAACGCAAATCGAGAAGTGAAGAAATTAAAATTTTTTAGTAAATTTTGTTTCTCAACATACCTACCACAGTTGTTTACAATTGGCTGTAACATAAGTACAAGCCCTACTTCGGAACTAACTCAAGCTTTTAGAAACTTTTCCAAACAAGTTGGAAAAGTACTAGAGTTCAAAAGCACGAAAAAGATCGAAAAAAGGGTCGAGCGAGACCAGCGCTCGAAATTACAGGTACTCTCTCTGCACACCTCTTGCATTTACCGAGCGAATGCGCAACAACCGTGACATCAATTCCGTATTTCCGCCAACGAGATGTTTGTGATTTAGCGGGGAGGCATCGATATCAAAGATATCCCCAAGGAGGGTGGGCCTCCGGTAAACAATTGTGGTAGGTATGTTAAGAAACAAAATTTACTAAAAAATTTTAATTTCTTTTCAACCTACTCACAATTGTTTACAATTGGCTGAATAAACAATAGGAGGAGGTGAATCACATAACCAATACCAACAAGAGTAGCAGAAAGAAAAGCAAAGAGGGCAGAGAACAATGGCGAAACCTGTAATGAAGATAGAGAGAAGGCACCTGAAAAGAACAAGGCTGAGCGAAGCACAACCTCGATAAAAACAATTTTAACGAGGGTGCACAACAGCCTGAGCAGCAACGAGAGGGCCTAAAGAATAAAGGTCCTCAGATTGCTGCTGAAGGTGGCGGAGATAAAAGGAGGAGAAGGTAGAAGCATTCCTCCAGTAAGCCGCATTCATAACATCCCGGAGCGAAACAGAAGTGGAGAATGCCCAGGATGTAGAAACGGCACAAACCTCATGAGTATTAAACCGGTTCGAAACAAGATCCGACGCAGACAAGCGGGAATAAGCCAGCTTGATTGCAAGACAGATCCACCTGGAAATAGAATGGGAAGAGACAGACTGCCTCTTAGGAATGAGACAGAAAGAATCTCTTCCGACCCCTCCTAATGAACTGAGTGCGAGTAATGTAAGTCTTGATTGCACGAACAGGACAAAGAAGAGGTCTCCGGCCATCGACAGCAGGGACAGCAGATGGGAGGAGGTACTGAATCAGGAAGTTAATTCTTAGCCAGAAAAGAGCAATCAGTAGTGAAGGTGACACTGTTCGCCTCATTTCGGAAGAAGGCAGAATCAACAGATAGCACATGAAGCTCACTGACTCGTCAAGCAGAAGCAAACGCTAGAAGAAAAGCCGTCTTATAGGTGAGAAAATGCATATCGGTCTCAGATAAAGGCTCGAATGGCGCCCCCTCCAAACAGTGCAACACCCATGCCAAGTTCCACTTGGGTGTAAGACGCAAAATTCGAGACCTCTTCAAAGAAAAGTGCCGAATGAGTTTGGAGAGAAAAAGATTACAACCGATGCACCGCTTTCCCACATATGAGAAAGTATCAGACAGCATAGACCGATAGCCCTTAATCGTAATAGGCTGGAGGCCCTTGGAGTCGAAAAGAAAAACCAGAAAATCCGCAATTTGAGCGATTGACGGATCACGGTAATTCACATCGTGATTTGCACACCAGCGGCAGAAAACCTTCCACTTGGCAGCATAAGTCATGCCAGTGGAATGTCGCCACGATGCAGAAATGCACTCCACTGATCGTCGCGAAAAACCTCTACGTCGGAGACTGGACCTGATAAAAGACAGGCTTGAAGGGACAGGCTCTCCAGGCTGTTGTGATACTTCCTGGGACGACCCTGGGAAAGAAGATCGCGACGTAGAGGTAGACGAATTGGTCGATCGGCCAATAGAGGCCACAGCAGATTGATGCACACCCTCTGTGGAGACAGGGGTGCGATAAAATGATCCTGCAACTGCAAGCACTAATCTTCGCTAATACCTGAGGAAGAATCGGTGCAGGAGGAAAGGCATAGCCGATCCAACCTGTCCAGTCCAGAGACAGAGCGTCTACTGCAAATGCCAGAGGATCTGGACAAGGGGAGACAAAGGTCTCTACCTGATGATTCCAGTAGCGAAAAGGTCGACCTGAGGACGGCCCCACTGCTCGCAAATCGCCTGAAACACCGACCGATGTAGCATCCATTCGGACAGGGAGTCTGCTAGGACGTTGAGACGCCCGGGAATGTGTCGAATGGACACCCGAGCGTTCACATCCCGCGCCAACAGAAGAAGATCCCGGGATAGCCGATACATGGGAATTGAATGTGTGCCTCCTTGATTCCGAATGTAGGCCACTACTGTCGAATTGTCCGAAAGAAGTAGAACAATATGGTCCGACAGATGAGGGATCCAAAGCCGAAAACTCAACAGAAGAGCAAGGAGCTCCTTCTGGTTGATATGAAGGCCCACCTGCTTGCTGTCCCACTCGCCGTGAGTAGACAGACCGAGAGGATCCAATGCCGCACCCCAGCCCCGATCACTGGCATCCGCAGTAAGGATGCGAT
This sequence comes from Pictodentalium vernedei, assembly GCA_031216915.1. Taxonomy (NCBI): domain Eukaryota; kingdom Metazoa; phylum Mollusca; class Scaphopoda; order Dentaliida; family Dentaliidae; genus Pictodentalium; species Pictodentalium vernedei. The sequence goes on from CM062293.1 coordinate 157,270,391, forward strand.
CGGCCAAAGGAAGATCCAACGGAACCCCCTGTGTCAGCCTGGGAATATCGGCCCAAGGGTGGAGGTGACAAAGCAGAGACCGAGGAATAGTGAGTTCTAGGTCCAGCGGATCTACATTCGGACGCCAATGATCCAACAGGAAGTGTTGGAGAGGTCGGACAAACAAGCGACCGAGCGGTTTGAGATCTGTCACCGAACCGCAAAGGCCCAGCATCTGAAGGAAATTCCTGGCCGAGACCGAGGAAGATTGAAGAAGGTCCCGAGTAAAGGCGGAAAGAATCGTCGCCCGAGCCTGGGGGACCGACACTACATTGTGAAGAGTGTCGAAATCCATCCCCAAATGATGGAATCGCTGAGAAGGAAGGAGATCCGACTTCTCGCAATTGACTCTGAAGCCCAGCGACGCTAGCAGGCAAAGAAACTGCCGGACATCGAACTCCAGAACAGCAGCATCGTGGTGCCGTTGGAGGATGTCGTCTAGGTAGGCTGATGAAGTTACAGCCGACTGAGTGCGGTGGAAAGCAAGCACATGTGACATCAGTCGGGTGAAGGCCTAAGGAGCCAGGTTCAAACCGAACGGGAGAGCTCTGAATTGATAAACTCGATCCCGAAACGAGAACCGAAGGTATTTCCGTGACGCCAGATGAATGGGTACTTGGAAGTAGGCATCCTTCAGGTCGATACTGGCAGCAAAATCGCCCTGATGAACTGAACGTCGAACCGACCGGAAAGTCTCCATACTGAAATGAGGAGTTATTATGTACTCGTTCAGGATACTCAGATCGATGACAGGACGATATTGGCCGTTTTTCTTCAGCACCAAGAAAAGTCTCAAGTAAAACCCCGGTGAAAGGGTGTTCCTGACCACATCGATCGCCCCTTTGGAGAGGAGATTGTCGATCTCCTGCACCAGAAGGTCCCGACGCAGAGAATTGGAAGGGACCTGAGTCGGGAGGGGCACCCGAGATAAACTGGGGTGCCGATGGAAGGACAGTCACAGACCGGAATGAATGACGTCGAGGACCCAAGGATCCGACGTTATCTCTGTCCAACGTTCGTAAAACAGCGACAGCCTTCCCCCGACTGGAGGCGAATCGAGGTGAGAATCTTCACTTGCGGCCTCGACGGGGTTCCCGAGAGGAGAAACCACCTCGGGAAGTAACAGAGTCCTGAGACTTTCCTGCCTGAGGCTGCCAGCGAGCCTGGCCACGTCGGCGCTTCTTATGTGCAGAAGGAGCAGACGGAGCCGAAGGCGTAGCCGACGCAGCAGCACGCTTGGCGGGCCTGAACGACCACCACCCGCAGCAGCAGGTTGGTCAAGCTGTCGCAGCAAAAGCTGGTCCTTCGAAGGATGAAGAACTTCGCCACGAACAGCTTCCATGGAACCATGGAACAACTGAGGTCCCACCAAAGAGGCAGACCTCAGAACAGCACGTTGCTCAGAAGGAAGGGATGAAGAAGAATCCAACACCGCATCCCAGCGTGCCAGCTCCAAATTAGCCGTGTTACAGGCGTGAGCGTGTGTCAAGTTCATAAGAGCCTGTGACAAAACACGAAAAGGCGCCTGAGCGTCATCAAACTCCCCTGGTGGAAAATATTCAGCCAGGGCAGCGACGACATAGTCCGCGAGAGATAACATACCCAGCATCTCTCGGGACAGGCCCGCCATAGATTCAACTACCGACATCGGGAGAACTGCCGACTTAGGCTTAGTTAACCCGAGGGAAGAAGAATCCTCATCCACAGTAGTCATCTCTTGGAAGACTGGTGGACGGACGGAATCATAAACACGAAACCACGATGGAGGCAGAAAGGCATCAGCTCTAGAAAAGAAGGAACCCTTGAGGGCCTTAGAACGCATTTTGGTGTCTAAACCCTGGAAGGACTCAACAACCTGAGCCGATTGCAGAGGACGCAAAGCCCCGGAGATAGAAGGCTCAACAGAGTTACGGCGCTCCACAGTGGGCCGAGGCCGGACGGTCACAGAAGGCTGGTCGGAAGGTTGAACGTCCGGCAATAAGCCAAAGACGAAATCCAAAGCCTGCCCCAAGACTGACGAAGGGGGCCCATCACCTTCAAGATACTCGTCATCCTCCATAGCAGAGAAGATGTAGCTCGGGCTGACCAGCAGAAACCTCCTGTGAATACTGTGCAGTATCCAAGGAGCCAGGCAAGACATCTCAGCGACCGACCAAAGGAGGTTGTGCCTCAGGAGGCACAGGGAGGCCAACTTGAGGGTTGCCAGAAAGCAACCGGGTGAGCGCCAAAACGGCCTGACGCAGGTCACCCTGAGAATCCGTCACAGCAGCATCGCCCGACGGAGTGTCCTCCCAATGGACCCTTCTGGTAGAAGAACCCAAATCCTCAGAAGAGACCGACGGCGAACGTCGATCGGCAGACAGAATAGGGATACGGTGAGAAGACACTGGAGGATAGTCCTGATTGTGACGCCCAGGGGCCATCACTGACCTCTGCGAAACAGAAGGTCCTGCCTGCAAATCCTCTAAAGAGACCGAGGTGCACATCGATCGGTAGCTGGACCTAGGACACGGTGAGAAGACACCAGAGAATTGTCCCAAGAATGACAGGAACCTGTCATTGGCCTCTGCGCGGCAGACAGCCCCAACTGCCCATCCTCTGAGACCGACGACAAGCATCGATCGACACCCAGACTTGGAACACAGTGAGGAATCACCGGAGGAAGGTTCCGAGAGTGACACCTAACGGGGGCTGTCACTGACCGCTGCCGAACAGCAGGCCCTGGATGCCAACGTCCCAACACCATCCTGCTAGGCGGCACACTAGCAGGGGAAGGAGGAACAATAAACAATTCACTTGAGGGGCGAGGAATCGCTGCCGAAGCGACCGACCGGCTCAACCGACTAGGAGCAAACCTAGCCAGATGAGACAGAGCAGACAGCAAACCCGCACAGCCCCGCCGCGAGGTTAGGGGAGGCTGAGAGCACACAGACACACCAGCAGATACAGCCTCGGTCCCCCGAGACTGTAGACCATCCCCGGAGGAGATGGAAGAGCCACCATCAGACAGAATAGGATCTGGAGTAACAACTTCCGCAGCAACAGTCGACGGTGTAGGAGGCAGATCGGAGAGAGTCACCGAGCTGATCTCGGAGAAGCTCTCTACGAAAACAGATGCCTTAAGAGTGACATCAGAAGACAAAGAGACCACGGTCTCCCCGTCAGGTATCACTGAACTAGCACCGTCAATAGTTGCAGAGGAACTCACCACAGAAGACAGATCAGAATCCTGTGTGACAGAGTCACCACGTGCACCAGCAGAAATGTCTGCAACGGCACGGCTACCCTTACCCCGAGAACGAGGGGTTCTAGCCCTGGACAGAACCACCTTGTTAACAGAAGCCCAGAATTTAGAGGTCCAAACCCCACAAATACCACATGATTGGGCCTGAGTGCAATTGTGCCAAGTGACACATGTGGAATGAGAGTCGTCCACATGCTTCACTTGCAAGCAAGAGGTACAAGGAATAGTCTTTGGCATTATATTAATGAAAATAATGTAATCAAGCTTCCTGCCGACAGAAAATAGCACAAAGGTCGTGTTCACATGTGGGGGGAAAAACAAGATGAAGTGTGAAGAAAAAGGCAATAATGAAAAAAATTAACATGAATCAATAATAATTTTGATAGCTTGACAAAAGGATACAATCCACTTGGACCTAGGACACTAATAATGTAGAAAACACATTTAATAAGTTGTTCACGAAGAAAAAACAGCAAAGTAGCACGAGTCACAAAAATTTCCGACCATGTACAAATGGCGGAAATAAAAGGAATTGACGTCACGGTTGTTGCGCATGCACTCGGTAAAGGCAAGAGGTGTGCAGAGAGAGTACCTGTAATTTCGAGCGCTGGTCTCGCTCGACCCTTTTTTCGATCTTTTTGCACTCTAGTACTTTTCCAACTCGTTTGGAAAAGTTTCTAAAAGCTTGAGTTAGTTCCGAAGTAGGGCTTGCACTTATGTTACAGCCAATTGTAAACAATTGTGAGTAGGTTGAAAAGAAATGCATGTATGTATTTAAACTCATACAAGGCTGGCGGGAAGCAAACTACGTCTTGCCCGGTATTTGTCTCTAAACACATTGGGTGTGTGGGAGGGGGATTCGAAGCCATATCGAACCCTCCTCTCCCGCATTACTTAATCGTTCTTGTGTTATTCATAAAATAATATAGGAACCGCAATGGTTCCTTCACGTCTAACCGACTCCATTATGCCGCTATGGGCGGAGAAAGACGTGAAGAACACAAACTTCCCCTGATAAAGAAGGTCCTCTCGTGAAGGAAGCTTCCGGGGAATGCCCCATAACAGACACTTGAGAAGACTGATCCAAGGTTTCTGTGACGACAGAAGTGCTACTAGTAGGATTCACAACGGGACTGTTTGATCTTAAACATAATCTACTGAATCAAATGAATTGGAGGATAAGCATATCCTATCATCCATCCCTATGAGATCGACAGAGCCTCTACTGCATATGCTCAATGGTCTGGACATGGCATCACAAACGATGGTAAATGATAGTTCTGATGCATCGCAAACAGATCTATTATGGGGTGATCCCTCTGGTAGCAAACCTGTCCAAATACTCACTTGTTGAGCATCCACTCCAATTGCAACAGGCGACCTTTCCAAGAGAGTGAGTCTGCTAGTACGTTCACACAACCCGGTATATGACGGATAGAAAGATGAACACGATGATTCATGACGTATTAGGAAAATATTTTCCGTTAGTTGGCATAACGGAAATGAATGGGTGCCGTCCTGGTTCCCAATGTACGCTACTACTGTCAAGCTGTCCGACCAAATTGAACATGGACGTCCGTTATTATGTGAATCCAATGTTGTAGTGCTAGCTATAATTAACATCATCTCATTGATGTTTATGTGTTTCTCCTGGAACCGAGGGTCCCAAAGACCATGACACTTCAAGACTGCGGGACTTAGGTTCACGCCCCAACCCATCTGACTCACATCCATCATAATCATGAAAGCCGGATCTGGCAGTTGCAGCATAACTCCCTGAGTTAACCACTGAATATCTGCCCAATTTGAACCCTTGTTTTACTAGGTCTGTTAAAACAATACTGGTTCAAGCAAAAGCGTCTTCACACTCCAGTTCTGAGTAAAGAATATCTGGAGGGGACGTGCGAACAGGCGGCCCATCGGAATGAGATCCACAGCCACTCCGCACAGCTCCAACAGTCGCATGAATTCCCTCACTATTAATGCGTCTGAGTGTAGACAAAAGCGAGCATAACAACTGACTAACTTCGCTCTGGGTAATGGCAGACGAACCAGATTGTTGTGCATTTCAAAGCTCAATCCCAAGTGAATAGACGACTTGTACTGAGCTAGATCCAACTTTTTCTCGTTTACGAAGAAACCGACACGTCGGAGTAATAGAAGCAGACTCTGAACATCGTTCTGAAGAATAATTCAATTACCATATACCTGTAGAAAGTCGTCGAAGTAAGCCAACGTTACCGCAGGCAAATGAGCTCGTAAGTAAGACATTACCGAGTTCATAATTCGAGTGAAATGCCCAGGGAGCCAGATTCAGACGAAAGCATATTGTTCTGAACTGATACACCTTCCCTTGTACAGCGAACCGCAGGTACTTTTAGAATGCCGGATGTACCAGGACATGAAGGTATGGATCCTTAGATCTATGCTTGCTGCATAGACGTTCACTCGAACGCTCGCTTTTACCAACTGAATGATTTCCATAAATAAACTTTTAGAGCCATAATAAAACTTGTTATCCAGCTCAAGTCTATTACCGGTCGGAACGAGCCGCCTGGCTTTGGTACGAGGAACAGATGACTGTAAAAATCTTGAGAATCCTGATTCTCGATGACCTGTATTGCTTCCTTTGATAAGAGAGCTTATCCCTCCTCCAGTAGGAGAAACTCTCTTATGCAAGAAATTGATGGAACATTTGTCCGACGCAGACAACTTGTTAGTGGGGTTTTACTCAAAATGATAGCCGTAAGCTGTCCGAGACTACACTTCTCACCCACTGATCTTCCGTGATAGTTATCCATTTTTTTGCGGAGCCTGATAACCTTCCGCCAGCTGGCCAGCAATAGAGGTATAAACCATCACCCGTTTGACCTGCAAAAGCTTACGGGAGGAGGAACCACGTCCTCCCCGCGAAAAAACTCATCTCGTCGGCCTAGGGGCATCTGACCTATAGTCCCGATCAGACCTAGGCCCCTTTCCCGAGTCGCTATACTTGTACCCTCGTGAGGAGTTTCATTTTGACAATTTTTGTCTGGAATGCCCTCCTTTACTCTTGTCTGCTGAAGCAGGTCGTTGATACACTGACTTCAAAAGCAGAGCACTAGACGCTTTCTTAGTAGCCTGTTCATAGACTAACGAAAGCTAGTCGTTGAAAATAAAATGTCGGAAACCGGAGTGATTCGGAGAGAGCTTTTCACCTTGTCATCTTATCAGTGATGACGATGCAAGGGCACCATCACGTCTGATTAACTCCAGATTAGCCACTGTTAGGGCAGAGTTATACGTGGTATACATAATTGCCCTGGAAAGAACTCTAAGAGAGGTACGAATGTCCTCAAATTCCTTTCCCATGAGACATTGCGCCATAGCTCTTGTAAGTTGATCTGCGTAAGACATAACGTTCAAATTCGCTCTATTTGAAGAAATTGCCATCTCAATTGTGTCTGAGCGAATAGTGAATGATACAGGTAAGGATTCCTCTAGATCCCCGGTCTGCTCATCCAAACGCAGAACTCTCTGAACATCTCCCCCAACCATTTTTAAATCAACGTGGTCCAAAAAACGGCATTTATACGGAAGATGAAGATAAGAAACCGCTTTCTTCCTCGCACTCAAAGAGGATAAATACGGCATCATCTGTATGGCCAAAGGCCTGCGACACCTGCATAAACTGAACCGGAAAAGGAAGGACTTCCTCCTTTGTCCGGATAAAGTCTGCGCCTAATGACGCCAGTGGTTTCTCTCTTTTTGTTGCAGCATTCTGATTCGGTGGAACAAAATCAGGGTAGTATTGATGGATGAAAGCCATCGCAACCATGTACTGTTCCGAAAGGGAAGGGTAATCCTCTTCCTTATCCATTTCACCATCTGAGAGAATCAGTTGTGAATCTCGGTCCATTGCATCTGTGCAAACAGACGACTGGACCGACCAGCACTGTCCGACAGCTCAGATTCTGAGTCTGAGGGAGACTGCATCTGCTCTTGCTGGGATGCTGCGATTAGCTGCGCAATCTGCGACAGCAAGTCCGTCATCGAGGCCTGAGGAGCAGCGGTTTTCAGTTCTTTAGCTGCATGCTGCTCCTGGGACAGAGTGTCGGAAACAGATCCTTTCTCCAAATGTCCCGATGATCAAGGCCTCATCTCCCTAGCTACCGGATGGTCCGACTTCATGGGCGAAGAGTGGTTCCTTCTTCATGCAGCAGGCTGGATATCCTAAGTCGGGTAGCTAGGATGCAGCCGTGTGTGCTTAAATAACGTAGTGGAGGAAGCCGTGACTGAAGCCGACCCCAGCTGCAGACTAAACGGAGCATCCCGAGCGGCAGGCAGACATATGCTCCACCTCGTTCCCAACCAGAAAACTTCATTTCGGCCTTGTGAAACATAGCAGAGAAGCTTTGAATGAAGCTGACCCCGGCTGCAGAATAAACAGAGTGTCCCGAGTGGAGGGCGGACATATGCTCCTGGCTTGTGCAAGTTTCTCAAAACAACATCTGACCCAAGACATTGCTAGATTAGAGAAGGAGGGGGGGGGGGAGTCTCTCCTGTTCGCGGTCTATCAGACCTCGCCGAGTACAAAAACTTGTTGACTTCTTTCCTATTTCCGCCATCGCTGGGTGAGCTATTTATGTTATAGTGTTCGCTCTACCCAATCCACCTCTTAGACTGCAACAGACTCACCTGCCCCCCATGTATGGAGTACCGCTTCACCGGTCGAGCTAGTTGCTTGCAAGAGATTAAAACCTTTAACCAAAGGCCCTAACTCTTGCAATAATGAGCACTGCAGCTAGCTCTATATGCTCCACGGAGCACGACGACGGTAGCACACTTGGATGGGTGTCAGAAAATCATCACCATGTTCATGTTCCTCTGAAATAGAAACTGACAGAATGAATTAAAACGCGATGAGAGGCTCTGATCCTCAGAACCTCACCGCCAACAACGTACCACGACACCCGATTCCAACATCAGTCATCCCAGTGCAACACAAGAATGACAAGAGTCCGCAGGAGTGTATCAGCTAAAGTCGATAGCAGTCCTCCAAATGCCACAACAATATATATATATAACTGAGATGCATGAATAATAGCAATCATAATTAAATTCAAAATATTTTTTGTAAACAAAATTTTTTGAAAAAAACGTCCAAGTTCCCAAAGGGGACATTAAGAGCCCAAGGGCATCCCAATAGAGCCTAAGTGTGGACAAAATCCAAATTTTCTTTAGCTACACTACAGGAATAACTAGAAAGTGTTTTAGCACACTAAAACATATGTCTCTCCTTCCTTTCTACTTTATGCAACATGAAGGTCATGATTACATGTGACATGCGGTTTAATTGCGATACATCAACATGTCAATTATCTAAGTCCTAGGTCAAAAAACAAAAAAGTTCTGGTCTGGATAATTATTCCCTATTTGAAGTACATAAATTTGACCTTGAGGTCAAGGTCACATGAAGGTCACAATGGTATGCAACACACCGGCTCATGGTGATACATCCACGTGCCAAATGTCTAAGGCCTGGCTCAAAAGGCAAACAAGTTTTGGTCCGGACAAAGTTTCCTTGAAAAAAGCATAAATCTGACCTTCAGATCAAAGGTCAAGGCAGGGTTTCCGCTAGACCGGCTGCGGGTCCGTCGACCGGACCCATTCCCCCCGCCGATCATACTATGATCAGTCAGAAAAGCTGGTAACGACATTCAGGATCCTTTGTTTCCACGTAATATAGGCATAATTTTGTTGTAAATTATGCCTATTATTACTGGCGACAACATGATACTTTATAACCCCCAGATGAGAGGGGGAAACAAAGTTCAAATCCTAAATGTCGCCTATAAAATTTCGGATTCAAATTGTCGTGTTTGGTCTGAAATCACTGGCTTTTATTTCGAGCGTTAAATGATGTAATTGCACGTGCATGACATCACAAGTCCGCATCAAGGTTCTTTTTTAATATTACCATGAGCAGTTGTAAACAAAGCTCAAGCACATGCAGGTCAAGCGTCGCAGTCACTGTCAGGATTCATGGATTTTGTGTTGTTTTGGGTTTGTATTTTTATGAAACCTCTGACCAGATATAGTATTGTGTGTCCCGTGGGAATTTAGAGAATTGTAGGAGGAAAAAATACATATTTTCCACTTCAATTATTCAGCATTTTAGCGACCAGAATGCCCCTAGAGGCCACAAGAGAGCACCTAAAAATCAAAATTTTCTGGGGGAAGAACACCCTCTATACGCACGTGCCTTCGGCACATGCGGTAGAAACCTTCGGCATCTGAGTTTCACTGTCTTTAACCTACCGGACCCACAAATTTTCCCCTAGCGGAAACCCTGCAAGGTCACATGAAGGTCACAATGGTACGCTACACACTGGCTCATGGTGATACATCCACATGCCAAATATCTAAAGCCTGACTCGAAATACAAAAAAGTTCTGGTCCAGACAGTTTCCCTTAAAAAGGCGCATAAATCTGACCTTCATGTCAAAGGTCAAGGTCACATGAAGGTCACTATGGTACACTGCACACCGGTTCATGGTGATACATCCACATGCCAAGTATCTAAGGTGTAGGTCAAAAGACAAAAAAGTTATGGCCCGGACAAAGTTTGCGTGATGTTTCCCTTAAAAAAACACATAAATCTGACCTTCAGGTCAAAGGTCAAGGTCACATGAAGGTCACTATGGTACACTGCACACCGACTCATGGTGATGCATACACATGCCAAGTATCTAAGGTGTAGGTCAAAAGACAAAAAAGTTATGGCTTGGAAAAAGTTTGTATGAGAAGAAGAAGAAGAAGAATATGTCTCCCTTCTGGGAAGGGGAGACATAATAATCCATGTATGCTACAGTATACTACAGTAAAAGAATATAAAAAACTACCTATATATGTGGACGTTGACAATGTAAACAACGTCAATGTAAACAAGACATCAGGCAAACAAAAGGCCCAAAGTCAGAAGCAATTGAAATGCTATCAGATGCAAAGCTAGATCTTCATACGAAGAAAAAACGATACATCGGATAGAAGATGCAAGTCAAAACGGCCTAACACCTCTAGGGTGAGGACTTAACCCTGTGGAAGAAACAGAATAATATTCTGTAACAAATGTTAAACACCTAAGAAATTTAATAAAAAATTTCAATAAAAAATAGCCAAAAAGCTTAAGAGTTGAACAGGAAGGGTTCATGGAAGGATAGGGAAGGAATACTTAACAAACAGTGGAATAATCATTTTTAAAAATGATGACGTCAGGTATATGTCCCGAAATTGGGAAACATAAAATAATTTTATAAATATTATATAGTTACAGCCCTGAACATCCAAAACCACCGTGGAACACTTCCTTCATCCAATAACAGCCTTGTATCTACCAATTCTTGCTTGATTTGCGTCTGGCATCCTCAAAAAAGGAGATTTTAAAGCACAGATGTCATTTCATTGTTGATGACTTTTAGGGCCAAACAAGGAATGATATTGGCGCCAATTCCGGTCTCCTCCTGACGTCTGCATGCGCGGAGAGTAAATGTATGGAGGGACTTTTAATTTTGGGTTTTGCAAGCAAAGTTTGGGGATTGGGGGGGGGGGGGGGGGGGGGAGGGGTTCAAAATTTGTGTTTGGCCCTTGATAACTTTGAATTAAGCACCAGCTAGTGTGGGTCATTGGTTTATAGTGTAAAAATATGTGAACAAACTCACAGACTTCTGCAAGCGTCATGGCAATAACTTATCTTGACTTTATCAATTTAAGCTCAAATTGGCATGTGTAAAACCAGTCAACTATATTGAGTAATCACATAGCACACAAAAGATGACTACTCTGAGTTATTTAACTTCAATCCCCCGACTATACTGACATATCATGTTTCCTGAACTAAGCTCCTGCACATGTGCAAATAAATCCTTATTCGGAATTTGGTAATAAATGTATTATTATGTGTGTGTATTGTATTGGTAATATCTTGGAATGTACAAAAATGTTACCAATTTTTTTTTAAAGAAACTGGTCAAATATTTGTACTTTCCGATGATATTCGATCATCAGTCATACCACAGTATTTTTAAAATACCAAGACTCGGCATTAAAAATTGAATACCATGAAGGCCTAGTTTCAACACTGAAACACATAATACCTTCTAAGCTTTCAGCTTGTTCCTCGGTTAGGTGACCAGATTTTTTCTGATCATCAAGAAATTGTAGTATGGAAAACACCAGTTTATCAACATTTGCCATCTCTGAATCTGAAACGAGAAACAAACATGTATGTGCTAAGCATATTGAATAAAAAACACTGTTCTCATCACAATTTGATAACAAAAAATCAATTCAAAAAGCACCTGAGAAAAAAAAAATCTCCCGAGAAAGTCGTTTAAAAAAAGGACTACAGGTCACATTCAGCAGCTATGGTAAGTTTACACTACAGAGGAATGAAGTTATGTAGCTTTTTATAAATTGGTTGTCCATGTCAGATGATTAACATGCCCAGAACATGTCGTGTTTGCAGGATCCACATACTAAATATGACCAGAATCGGCAGAATTCGTTTTAACAAATGAACAATAAATTCTCCATTAATTTTGGTTTTTTGTCAAATTTAAATATTCTGCCTGGTGGATTTGAGTAATACGGAATTCCTGGACCGACATACAACATGCGAGATGTGACATACAACATAGTGTGCCATATGAAACGCGACCAGAAAGCCTGGTCCATTTGATATCGCAAAGTACTTTATCATTCTTGGCGTCTTATGCAAACATTAACTCTTTGAATGCTGCTGGGAGACATTCCTGCCAAGACAGAATTTATCTTGCCACTGCAATGTATGATTTGGGCATATTTAATCCAATTTTTTCCCTGTAAATTAAATGGAATTGTTTCACCAATGAGTTCTTGAGTTGAATTTATATGAATTTTTTGGATGGCTCAGTAGGAAGAGATGAAGGCTGCAAGCCGAGGGGTCCCCGGTTCGAATCCCACCTGCGGGAACTGGGTTTTATCCTCTGGCAAGACACTTGATCCCAATGGCCCATGCTGGGGAATGGTGGCATTGTGTCCTAAGGCAGACCGCACATCGATGGTGCACTTGTCTTCAACCAATGCTAACCCTGCTTGTGTGGAGTTAGTACGTTGGGGAGTCTGACAGTTGCTCAGTGGTTCTCTCAGGGTACTCTGGATTCCTCCACACATACATGTAAGACATAAGGTGATCCTGGCTGTAGAAAGAGTCGTTAGAATCCCTATAAATAGATATTTCATAAAATCTCATCATTGCTGTTTCACAGCAGCCATGACCAGATTTAATGGAAAATACTCAGCAGGTTGAGTTAATTGCAGATATTTCCACAGAGGACACAGCACAGCAGAAATAACTGCTACGCTTATGTGCAATGATGGGATATATTCAAATCATAAAGGAAATTTGAATTGACTCTCTGTGTCTTTAAGTACTAGAGTCAAGCCAGAAAATAAGCAGACTGTCATCTCCAAAATGAGGTCCTCAGAGGGTGAATTTAGTGATGTTACCCATCACTAAATTCACCCTCTGGGAACCTCATTCTGAATCAGGGTCTCAAAACTAAACAGAAAGAGGTACCAAGGGGATAAATTGGCCCACTGTATGGAATAGCATCATCAAATTCACCCTCTGGGGACCTCATTTTGCAAATGTCAGACTACTTATTTTCAGGCCCTGACTAGAGCATGTACCTGAATTTCCCTCATTACCCGGATGTTTGGGGAAGCAATTAAATTCCCACAGGCACCTCACTTTCGTTGGGGAAGCAAATTTTTTTATGCAGAATTTTGGCACCATTCCAAACTGCATCCGACAAGTGGTGTATGTACAGCGTAATAGGATGCTATGGTATGTAGAGTGATATATGGAGCAATTTGGTTGCGCCTGTTAAAGAACTGACCAAGGGCAGAGTTGGGTAGAAGACTATACTATTGGGTGACTACTGAAGAATTTGACCACAGGAAGATGATGATGGCTATGAGTAAGTCAATATGTGCTTAGGTTTTAATGCACAACACATGCATCACAGAGGCACATACAACAAAAACGGACTCTGTAACCACAGATGTTGTCCAAAAGGGATTCTCTTAAGTGGGATTACATAAGTGGAATTCATAGCTCCAAAACAGCTCCCGGTGGTCATACTATTGGCTTCCACTGCGTCTTCAAATATCTATCCTATGATTAGCCTCTATTGTATTCACCATTACTACACTGTTCTGCCAACATTGTACCATTACTACTGACTTGTAACATTACTATAGGCTTGCTAACTCTCTCAGATCAAGCGATCCCTCAACCAAGTCCTAGAATGTCAAAAAGACCATCCAAACTCTACTACGTGACCAGAAACCAAGCATACACCACACAAACACCACTGCATGATCTAGCATTCCAAATGTGTACAAACTATTGGGTGGTTTTATAGTACTAAGAGATAACAGTAGACCTATGGGATACAGAATGTACATCCCATAGTATCGTCTAAACTTACTTTGTAATACCATGTAACCTAGCATTATGCACTACCTATACCAACCCCAATGGTAAAATACATTCAGTGGGTTAGTAGTACCAAATACTAACAGTAGACTAACTGGGGGTACAGACCGTACACCATATATTACCACACCGGACAACCATTCATTACCCCACCCCACTCTACTGCTTGACCTAGCACACTGCCCTAGATGGATAGTAGTACCAGGGGCTAATGCTAAACCAACAGGAGTATAAACCGCACACCCTAAACTACCGCAACACACAACCATGCATTACTCTCACCCCACGTCACAACACCAGCTGCACAAGTTTTACGCACTACCAAAACCAGTCATGGGATAATATGAAGCATTCGGTTGATCAGGAGTACCAACAGCTAACTGGGGATCCGCAGGGATATATAATTTTTATACTATACTACGATATCGTTCCTGTACGAGAAGCCCCGACCACCCTTACATCATATAAGTTTGTATAGTGGACAACAACAGCGGTCAACGGTTTAATGATGCTGAGTGTGCAGCGTGATGACTTCAATGGCAACATCAACCCCTACAATATATGCAGTTTGGAATGGTGTCAAAAGTGTGCACAGAAAACATTTGCTCCCCCCCCCCAATGTCCAGTTCCTATGAGAATTTACACCGCCTTCTCCTCCAAAAGTCTGGGTAATGATGGACGATCAAGTACACCCCCCCCCCCCCCCCCCCCCCAAAAAAAAAGAAATGAGTGATCTCCCCAGGTGATGTGGCCTAATTATTGATGCCTTCACAACTTATATATTATGGACACATACAGACTCAAGAGTCAAGGAAATTACATTTGTCTTGATGTTCAATTTTTTTCTCGGTGGACCCCCCCCCCCCCCCCCCTCTCCCCCCAGCAAGAGAGGTGTCCACTCTTACCAGGGTTCATACACTTTTCAGAAAATCAAATTCCATGACTTTTCCAACAAATTCCATGACTGGGTTAGTTCGCACCCAAACAGAATAGCTTCGTTTTTTGCTCAAGTCGTGTGTAATTTTTACACAAAATCAATCCCTTTTAAACCTGGCTACAAATTCCAGGACTTTTCCAAAATTTTAACTCTTTCAGCCCATTTTCCAAAACTTTTCAAGCCTTTTGAATTTTTTTTCCAAAATTCCATGACCCGTACTAACCCTGTCTTATGCCTGCCTTCCATCTCGCCATTACGCGGCTCGGATGATACTGCACATCCAGTTCTGAATACCCCTAGTACTTCAGGAATCTGAACGAAGCGGCTACCCCCTTTGTAGGTCCTTCAGACTGCTGAACTAGTCCCACTAGATATTGCTCCCTCTCCTCCCCCCCACCATACTTTGATATCCTGACTATGTGCCTGCTTATTTTGTGCCATCGCAAGGCTGAAACTTTATTTCTTTAGTTTGATATATTTCTTCATTTGGCCTATTCGTCCTTTGGAAGGGGGCAGTAGTTATCCTAAGTTCCTTTGGTGATGAAGTGAACAACTTTTTTTTTTCGATTGATGGTGAAATGGTGGGAAGGACATCAATTTTTATACCAGCGTTTGTTATATCTAGGCCCTATGTCTAAAAACCCGAAACAATTCCATGATGGCCAACAATCATAAGGACAAGTCTGTTAAAGCCCCCATATTATATTGAGATTGATATATCCTTAGTAGATAATTATATGAGAAAGATATTTTTTTTTATTGCTGCATTTTCTGACTGGTCTAACTCTTTTGCACTCAGTGACCTTGTTTACATCTTTGTTACACTGATATATTGTACATATAGCTGTTGATTGTTTAATTGTTTAAATAGGTCAATAACCTTGTTTACTTGAACTTTAACAGAATCCCCCAGAAACTAATAGAACATTGCAGAAACTTCCTCTTCTGGGACATTCTATCTGGTTACTATATAAAGGTTTGTCAACAGAATTCAAAAACTCATTCTTAGAAAGCCTTTCAAAAAGACTCACTTCAGTTATTTCCATTGGAGAATATTATTGTTTCAGAACAGTGCATTTATTATAGAAGCAGTGCTTCTTTGTGAATTTGGAGATTGATTCCAAAAAAAAAAATTTTGAAGAGAATCTATTCGTCTTGGAAAAGAGAATTTATACTTTCTGTGAAACAAAATAATATTATTTTGTGAAAAGCCAGGATTCTACTGGATTATTTGGAAATTACCTGTGGCGCCAATACTTCTTGGATTTTTACTCCATTTGAATTTTGCAGAGCATTTTATTATATTTTATTGGAGACTGCTGAAATTTCAAAGTGAAAATTTTATTACGAATCTACGGGATACTGTTTCTGAGAGACATTCTTGGATTTAATACTACATCTACCAGCTGGTAACTTTCTTCAGAAGATACTTCGCCACTGGATTACTGGATTCTGTCAAACTGTACTTTGGACTAATTCTATAATTGATAAGTACCATTGTATTTTTTTATTTTCTGTAAGCCAATTAGTGTAAAAGATCTTTGTATCATTTTTTTTTATATATTAATTTTTTTTAATTAAATATCAGAATAGTTAAATTCATAGTTTTGTTGCTGATTCTCAGATTTCTTTCTGTTACCAATATCATTAATAATTCCACACCGTAACAGAAATTGGGGGCTCGTCCGGGATTGAATATAAGATAACGAGAAAGCTTTATTTGCATATTTCAATTATTATTTTGGCTCACTTTCAAAACATTTAAACTTTCTTAGAAACTTTCAGTATTATTATTTATATAATCTGAGAACCAGCAAACCTTTTCATCATGGTATTTATTGTGACAGAATTTATTTCTGAATTTGAAAGATCTCCTAGTTTGGCCCTTTTAGAATCTCTTAAGAAGGAGGATTTATTTCAACTTGCTCAGTGTCTAAAATTACCTGCCACCCCTGGTCTGAACAAGCATAAACTTAAACAGCTCATTGTTAATCATTATATTGAGGAGGGTCTTTTGCCTCAGTCTGGGTCACCTGTCTCTGAACCACAACCTACTGATGCCCTTGAACTCAAAAAGTTAGAATTAGAACTAAAGAGATTAGAAATGCAACAAGAAATGAAAAGGCAGGAAAATGAAATGAAATTAAAGGAATTAGAGGCCCAAAAAGAAAAAGAAGAAAGAGAAAATGAAATTAAATTAAAAGAATTAGAAGCTCAAAAAGAAAGGGAACAAATTCAGGCTCAAAAAGAAAGGGAACAAATTCAGGCTCAAAAAGAAAGGGAACAAATACAAATTCAGGCTCAAAAAGAAAAGGAGGATAGGGAATTAAAATTAAGGGAAATAGAAACTCAAAAAGAAATGCACTTAAAAGAATTAGAAATTCAAAAGGAAATAAAAATAAAAGAATTAGAATCACAGCGTCAAGGCTCAAATGTAATTTCCCCAAGTAGATTTGATGCAACTAAACATGTTAGGCTAGTTCCCCCCTTTCAAGAAAAAGAAACTGATAAATATTTTTTACATTTTGAAAAAGTGGCAACAAGTTTAGAATGGCCAAGGGATGTCTGGACTTTGCTATTGCAAAGTGTTTTAAAAGGGAAGGCCCAAGAAATCTATTCCGCTCTATCTTCTGAGCAAAGCAATAATTATGACACTGTTAAAGAGGCTATACTTAAGGCATATGAACTTGTTCCAGAGGCCTATAGGCAGAAATTCAGAAATTATTATAAAAACGAAAATCAAACTCATGTGGAATTTGCCAGAGAAAAGCAAAATTTATTTGACAGGTGGTGCCATTCAAAAGAAATAGGGAAAGATTTCTCTAAATTAAAAGAAATGATGCTAATTGAAGAGTTCAAAGGAAGATACATTCAGATATAAAGGCCCACCTGGATGAACAAAAAGTTGACACTTTGAACAGAGCAGCAGTACTAGCAGATGACTATGCCTTAACTCATAAAATGAGTCGTAACGCCACAAATTTTTTGGCCCAACAAGAATTCTTTCCAAAGTGGACCTAGACCAGCTTCAGATAAAACTCATCCTTCCAATCATCCTTCCCATCCTACAAACTTTTCACCACCTAAATTTAATCGGAAGCCTAACGAGAATAAGTCATCCAATGCCAGCCCTACACCATTACGACCCAACAGTTCAACTAAAACTTGTAATTATTGTAAGAAAGCAGGTCATTTATTATCTGATTGCTGGCTGTTAAAAAGGAAAAATGAGTCCTCTACTTCACAGAATGCACTAGCATGTGTTCCATGCCCTGAAAATTATGTTATAAAGCAAGACGCTTTAGAAAATTATAAGCCATTTATTTCTGAAGGCTTTGTTTCCCTTGAGGGGGATAAGCACTGTTCCTTACCAATAAAAATACTGAGAGACACAGGGGCTACTCAGTCATTAATGTTAGAAGGCATTTTGCCATTTTCTGAAGAAAGTGCTACAGGGGCACAAGTTCTAATATCAGGTATTGAGTCAAACTCTTTAAAGGTCCCACTTCATAAAATAAATTTAAGAAGTAGCTTAGTAAATGGGACTGTGACAGTAGGAATCAGACCTACTCTACCTGTAAAAGGTATTTCTTTATTATTGGGAAATGACTTAGCTGGTGACAAAGTCACTGTAGAACCTCAAGTGGTGGATAAGCCGAGCACAGATGAAAGTATTATTAATTTGAAGGAATGTTTTCCTTTTGCTTTTCCAGCATGTGCTGTGACTCGGTCCATGGCAAAGAAAGCTGAGGTTGATAACAACCTCAATTGTGTTGATTTAAACAGCAAAGCTGAGGATAAAAACTGTCACAGAATTACGGATTCTGAAGACATTGATTTGTCTCAGACATTTTTGAGTCATTGTGATAACTCGTCCAGACATTGTAAAGAGGCCACTACACCCGAGAGTGATAGGGGGACCTCCTTGAATGTCATTTCCCGGACATCTTTAATTCAGGAACAGGAAAGTGATCCTGACCTTGCCGAGCCACGTGAAAAGGCTCTAACACAGGCTGAAGCCCAAAACTCCCCTGTCTGTTATTTCAGAAAATCTGGTGTACTTATGAGGAAATGGCGACCACCAGAAGTACCCTCCAATAGTGATTGGGAGGTTATTTATCAAATAGTTGTCCCCACTAAATACCGGAATGAAATAATAAGCCTGGCTCATGAAAATCCAATGGCTGGACATTTGGGAGTTAGGAAAACCTACTCTCGTATTCAACAATGTTTTTACTGGCCCAAGCTTCGACAGGATGTTGTCGAATTTTGTAAAACCTGCCACACCTGTCAAATTGTAGGAAAACCCAACCAGAAGATTCCTCCTGCTCCCCTTCACTCAATCCCCGCTTTTGAGGAGCCATTTAGTAGAATTATTATTGATTGTGTTGGCCCATTGCCTAGAACAAGATCTGGAAATGAATATCTTCTTACCATCATGTGTGCTTCTACACGATTTCCTGAGGCTATTCCTCTAAGAAATATTAAAACTAAGACTATAGTTAAGGCCTTGATAAAATTTTTCACGACTTTCGGTCTACCCAGGTCAGTACAATCGGACCAAGGCTCAAATTTTATGTCAAACATTTTTCAGCAGGTGATGTATGAGCTCAAAATTAAGCAGTACACATCAAGTGCCTATCATCCCGAAAGTCAAGGAGCTCTAGAACGCTTTCATCAAACACTGAAGACCATGATAAAGGCCTATGGGGAGGATAATGAGAAGGACTGGGATGAAGGAGTACATCTCCTCTTATTTGCAGTCCGTGAGACTGTACAGGAATCTCTGGGATTCAGCCCTTTTGAATTAGTGTTTGGACACTCAGTGCGGGGTCCACTCACTGCTTTGAAGGAGAAATGGCTCGGGGAAGAGCCACCTGAAATTTCTCTTCTGGACTATGTGTCCACTTTTAAGGAAAAACTGCACCAGGCCAGAGAAATGGCAAATAAACATTTACAGAAAGCCCAGAGTCATATGAAGACCTGGTATGATAAAAAGGCAAAATTTCGCACCTTTAAACCTGGGGACAAGGTGTTAGTATTATTCCCTTTAAAGGGCAATGCTTTACAAGCAAGATATTCAGGCCCTTATATTGTTAAGCACAAGATCAGTGATACTGATTATGTTGTTGAGACTCCCGATAGACTCAAAAATACTCAGCTGTGCCATATAAATATGTTGAAAACTTATTATGAGAGAGAACCAAACTCTTTACCAGTCTCAACAGTCACCCACATGGATGAGCTGGAAAATCCTGTAGAGGATATTTATGAAGGCGGCGAAAATGTACCTCTGAAGTTACAGAACTCAGATATCCTGAGAGATCTACAAAATAAAACAGATTATTTACTGCCTGACCAAAGAAAAGATTTAGTTGATTTAATTTTCAAATATCAACACTTATTTCCCGATGTGCCTAGTAGGACATCTGTTATTTTTCATGATGTTGATGTAGGAGAGGCAAATCCCATCAAACAGCATCCATATAGATTGAACCCTTTCAAAGCTGAGATCATGCGAAAGGAAATACAGTATATGCTGGACAATGATATCATAGAACCTAGCCATAGCAACTGGAGTTCGCCCTGTATACTCGTTCCAAAACCTGATGGCAGTTACCGATTTTGTACAGATTACCGAAAGGTGAACAGCCTCACCAAAACAGACAATTATCCAATTCCTAGAATTGATGACTGCATTGACAAACTTGGCCATGCCAAATTTGTGACAAAATTTGACTTGTTAAAGGGTTATTGGCAAGTCCCTTTAACAGAAAAAGCAAAAGAAATATCTGCTTTTGTTACACCATTTGGATTGTATCAATATAAAGTTACCCCTTTTGGCATGAAAAACTCTCCGGCAACGTTCCAGCGCATGGTTAACCACTTAATTGCAGACCTAGATCACAGTGAAGCTTATATTGATGATGTTATTATACACACAGATACAAATTGGGCTGATCATCTAAAGCATATTCAAGAATTTTTTGACAAAGTGACCCAAGCCAACCTAACTATTAACTTGGTAAAATCAGAATTTGGCAAAGCAACTGTAAATTATTTAGGTCATGTTGTTGGGCAGGGGCAGGTGAGGCCGATTGCGGCTAAAGTTGATGCCATTGTAAATTTTCCAGTACCAAACTCTAAAAAAGAGCTCATGAGATTCTTAGGCATGGCTGGATATTATAGAAAATTTTGTTTAAATTTTTCAGATGTTGTCTCCCCTTTGACCAGTTTATTGAGCAAAAGGGTTAAGTTTGTTTGGACTGAGGAATGCCAGAAATCCTTTAACAGAATAAAAACTTTATTAAATAATTCCCCTGTCCTGGCCAGTCCCAATTATGAAAAGCCCTTCAAATTATTCATAGATGCAAGTGACAATGGAGCAGGTGGGTATATTGCCCAGGAAGATTCCCAAGGTATTGATCACCCTGTATGTTATTTTTCCAGAAAATTTCTCAAACATCAAAAGAATTACTCTACAGTAGAAAAAGAAACTTTGGCTCTAATTCTGGCATTAACCCATTTTGATGTGTATCTAGGAACCACCCAATGTCCAATTACAGTTTACACCGATCATAACCCCTTAACATTTATCAATAAAATGAAAAACAAGAATCAAAGATTATTGCGGTGGAGTTTAGCCCTTCAAGAATATAATTTAGAGATTAGGCATATTTCGGGAAGAGATAATGTTGTAGCTGATGCTCTTTCCAGAATATCCTAATTTAAAATAATATGATCGGTCCCTATTCACTTCAAGTGTATATATGTTTATTAAAAAAAAAAAAATTGTGAAGATTATGGTGTGTGTGTATTGTAAACCAGTCAGAGTCTGCTAAAATTATGTAAAAAGTTTTCAGTACCTTCAAACTTTTTCTTTTAAGGCGGGGTGTGTTATAGCCCCCATATTATATTGAGATTGATATATCCTTAGTAGATAATTATATGAGAAAGATATTTTTTTTTATTGCTGCATTTTCTGACTGGTCTAACTCTTTTGCACTCAGTGACCTTGTTTACATCTTTGTTACACTGATATATTGTACATATAGCTGTTGATTGTTTAATTGTTTAAATAGGTCAATAACCTTGTTTACTTGAACTTTAACAGAATCCCCCAGAAACTAATAGAACATTGCAGAAACTTCCTCTTCTGGGACATTCTATCTGGTTACTATATAAAGGTTTGTCAACAGAATTCAAAAACTCATTCTTAGAAAGCCTTTCAAAAAGACTCACTTCAGTTATTTCCATTGGAGAATATTATTGTTTCAGAACAGTGCATTTATTATAGAAGCAGTGCTTCTTTGTGAATTTGGAGATTGATTCCAAAAAAAAAAATTTTGAAGAGAATCTATTCGTCTTGGAAAAGAGAATTTATACTTTCTGTGAAACAAAATAATATTATTTTGTGAAAAGCCAGGATTCTACTGGATTATTTGGAAATTACCTGTGGCGCCAATACTTCTTGGATTTTTACTCCATTTGAATTTTGCAGAGCATTTTATTATATTTTATTGGAGACTGCTGAAATTTCAAAGTGAAAATTTTATTACGAATCTACGGGATACTGTTTCTGAGAGACATTCTTGGATTTAATACTACATCTACCAGCTGGTAACTTTCTTCAGAAGATACTTCGCCACTGGATTACTGGATTCTGTCAAACTGTACTTTGGACTAATTCTATAATTGATAAGTACCATTGTATTTTTTTATTTTCTGTAAGCCAATTAGTGTAAAAGATCTTTGTATCATTTTTTTTTATATATTAATTTTTTTTAATTAAATTTCAGAATAGTTAAATTCATAGTTTTGTTGCTGATTCTCAGATTTCTTTCTGTTACCAATATCATTAATAATTCCACACCGTAACAAGTCCATGGGAGGTTTGTGCTCAGAATTCAAAACACCATCACTGGATCAAAAGGTACTTTCTGATCCTGTGTATTAAAGAGTAATTAGGTCTAGATGACTTCAAAATTTAACCTAGAGAGTACATGTAGGCCTATTTTATCCCTCTAACACAATCGCATAAAGATATAGGTAAAACCCGAGAAAGGTTTCCTACATCGGCCAAATGGTAATAGATATGAAAATAGGCCGATGAAATCGTCAGATGTGTACCCATACGCGCAACTAGTAGAAAGCTGTATGACGGAGGGCCACCACGGATGCCGACATTATGTACACCATACAAGGTATGGGTACATATAGAAATGGATTGGAGGAGTGTCTAATTTGATGGATAAAGGGTTAATATCTCCAGATCAAATTATCAGATTTATATAAAAAACTATACAGCACAGCACATCAGTAACCTGAATAAATATATAAAGTAACATGACAATCGGATTGATATTTTTTTAGTTATCTCCTGCCAAAGGGATTGGAGGAATTTTCAATTTGAAGGATAAAGGGTTAATATCTCCGGATCAAATTATCATATTAACACCAAAAACTATACAGCTCAGCACATCAGTAACCTGAACACAATTATAAAGTAACTTGACAATCCAAGTAATATTTTTTAAGTTATCAAATGCCAAAGGGATTGGAGGAATTTTCAATTTGAAGGATAAAGGGTTAATATCTCAAGATTAAAATAACAGATTTACACCAAAAACTATACAGCTCGGTACAACAGTAACCTGAACACAAATATAAAGTAACTTCACAATCTAAGCAATATTTTTCAAGTTATCGAATGCCAAAGGGATTGGAGAAATTTTCAATTTGAAGGATAAAGGGTTAATATCTCAAGATTAAATTATCAGATTTACACCAAAAACTGTACAGCTCGGCACATCAGTAACCTGAACACAAATATAAAGTAACTTGACAATACAAGCAATATTTTTCAAGTTATCAAATGCCAAAGGGATTGGAGGAATTTTCAATTTGAAGGATAAAGGGTTAATATCTCAGGATCAAAATAACAGATTTACACCAAAAACTATACAGCTCGGCACATCAGTAACCTAAACACAAATATAAAGTAACTTGACAATCCAAGTAATATTTTTCAAGTTATCGAATGCCAAAGGGATTGGAGGAATTTTCAATTTGAAGGATAAAGGGTTAATATCTCGGGATCAAATCATCAGATTTACACCAAAAACTATACAGCTCGGCACATCAGTAACCTGAACACAAATATAAAGTAACTAGACAATCCAAGCAATATTTTTCAAGTTATCAAATGCCAAAGGGATTGGAGGAATTTTCAATTTGAAGGATAAAGGGTTAATATCTCAGGATCCAATTATCCGATTTACACCAAAAACTATACAGCTCGGCACATCAGTAACCTGAACACAAATATAAAGTAACTTGACAATCCAAGCAATATTTTTCAAGTTATCAAATGCCAAAGGGATTGGAGGAACTTTCAATTTGAAGGCAAAAGGGTTAATATTTCAGGATTAAATTATCAGATTTACTCCAAAAACTATACAGCTCGGCACATCAGTAACCTGAACACAAATATAAAGTAACTTGACAATCCAAGAAATATTTTTCAAGTTATCGAATGCCAAAGGGATTGGGAAAATTTTCAATTTGAAGGATAAAGGGTTAATATCTCAGGATCAAAATAACAGATTTACACCAAAAACTATACAGCTCGGCACATCAGTAACCTGAACACAAATATAAAGTAACTAGACAATCCAAGCAATATTTTTCAAGTTATCAAATGCCAAAGGGATTGGAGAAATTTTCAATTTGAAGGATAAAGGGTTAATATCTCAGGATCAAAATAACAGATTTACACCAAAAACTATACAGCTCAGCACATCAGTAACCTGAACACAAATATAAAGTAACTTGACAATCCAAGCAATATTTTTCAAGTTATCGAATGCCAAAGGGATTGGAGGAATTTTCAATTTGAAGGATAAAGGGTTAAGATCTCAGGATCAAATTATCCGATTTACACCAAAAACTATACAGCTCGGCACATCAGTAACCTGAACACAAATATAAAGTAACTTGACAATCCAAGCAATATCTTTCAAGTTATCGAATGCCAAAGAAAATGGATACGGACGCCGGACGGACAAAGGATGGACGAACGACGGATGGTCACCCCGGATGCCGGCATTATGTGTACCATACATAGTATGGGTACACATAAATAGCGGTGTAGCTGTTTTATAAACTGCCCAAGTGGGGATTAAGTAAATAATCCATCCAAAGTAATGCCAGTCATAAGGGAAATCGGCTATCTTCAATCAGCCCCATAAAGTATGTGTATTATCGAATGCAGCCAGTAATAAGGGCAAAAGCTTGATATATATTCCTATTTTCGTGTTTTGAGTTCCCACTAAAACTATATATTCCTATTTTCGTGTTTTGAGTTCCCAATAAAACTTATTGGGAAATTTTACAACAGATTTGTATGGGAGGAATCTGAACATACTCTTGTGTTCCAAATAAAAGTACAGGTGGGAATAAATGTACGGGGTGGAATATTTATCAAAATTAAATAAAAGAAGAGATGCAAATAATAGTACAGGGTGGAAGTCTGTTGGGGTGGGGGTGTAATGCTAGTTAATTTTATCTAAAACTCAACTTATTTTCCAGTATTGCAGTTAGTTTTATTAAATAAAACGAATAGGCATTTAGGCACCATGATTACAATGCATACACTGAGCTATACAAAAGACTATCACACAATCTTGTGAAGATTTACTAATTTGAAGATCTCCTCCCTGTTGGAAGGGCAATTTTAATAAACATACAGGCCCAAATAAGGTACATGTAGGGTGGAAAAATTCCCTAAAATTAATAAACATACATGTATGTTTATTAGGAACACAAGAGTAGGGGGGTGGCCACTACATTCAGATCGCTAAACTATTTAGCACAGTGACGGTTTCGCCTGCACCCCAAGCTGTCTTGGGTGAATTTTATTACTCACTACAGAAGATCTACAAATGCATTGAGTCTTTCAGTTTATTATGAATTTATGTCTGGTTCTCTTGATTCATAAAGTAGCCTCCTCTCCAACTTCTACATCTGAAACTAAAGAGGTCCAGAGATCACTATGCAACAAACGTATGAGGTCGTATTTTGGAGCAAAAAACCCCCTGCACCCTTGAACTTCACTTCAGTCTGGGTTTCCGCGAGGGTAAAAATGTTTGGGTTGGTAACTTGGGTAAAATGGTAAAACACTGATTGCATGTATGGGGGGTGTCAACAACCATTACATGTCACAACAGTTAACTCAGAACCAATCATGCAGAAATCAATAAGCATGCAGTTGTGACGTCGGTCATTGATTGACCTGAGTTTGCCAATGCTCTCATACACTGTTGCTTGACCTGCTTGTAGGCTTTGTGAACTCTGGAGAGTGTCATCGATTGATCTCTGACTGACAATCTTGTCATTTTGAGGCGGGCAATCACCCCGGGAGGCAGTCACCCGTCTGAGTTCAAAATTCCGCGGACGGTAAATATCTGCCTACCCCGATGGACCTCCTGCAGTTTTCCAAATGACAAGCCTGGACGGACATTCAAGTATAACTTTACGATGCGTTTCCTGCTTCTGTTTGGTGTAACCCTGTGATTATTACCACTGAATGCATTGCGTTGGTAGCCACAGATACTGCCCTCCATAGACAACGGCACTTCAAATTTTCATAATAAATCGAGAATGGTCGCTCGTAACCCACTTTCCACTGAACAGCATCTTGTCCGACTAAATGTATTTCGGCCTTTTCTGTGATTTCTACCGGTTATCATGAATGACCCAAGAACATCCAACGGTTGTGTAATACACCACTGTAAACCTTATTCATTTTCCTTCCACTGACACCGGGTACTGCAGGATACGTTATGTGAATAAAATTTGAGGGGCGGGGGGGGGGGGGGGGGGGGGGGGGGGAGGGGGGGGGTATAATGAAGATGAGTGCTATCGGTTTCGAAAAGCGAGTAGGGTACCTTGTTAATATTTTTTACCATTATCGGGGCTTGTCAGCATCGATTAAAAAATGCTATCAAATATCATTTTTTCTTTCGACTTCACAGCTTGTGCCAAGTACCTGTGTTGGTAGCATGAGATTGAGAGTTTTATTTCACATTTTCCCAGATGTCATACTTCTTGTTGTAATTTATATCAGCTATGGAATGCGTGGTTAGGGGAATTTAAAGCGATGGGAATGAGGCCGTTCAGGGGATCCCAGGTCACTCTAGCAGTAGTTCAGCGATCTGAATGTAGTGGCTACCCCTCTAAGTTCAGATTCTTTCCATTCAAATCTGTGGTAAAATTCCCCATCAAGTTTTAATGGGAACTCAAAACTCGTAAATAGGAATATATATCAAGCTTCCACCCTTATCACCGACTGCAATCGATAGAACACGTATTTTTGTACATTTGTGCTGAGTAAATTGATCCAAACTATGTATTATCCTTTATTTATCGTGATTTGAACACTTGAAGCATCAACCATCGCTTCGATACTGTCCAGGTTTTTTGCACAATCCAAAGTTGCTGCCATAACAAATATTGATGCAGAAACGGTAACTAATAATAAAATGCCCCTGTGCAATGATCATAATCGATCTCCTCTGCACGCATGCGATCATATTTCCGTTTCCGCAGACCTGGACGTAAGAAAAATGAAGGTGAGCAACTAGGAGCTCTCCTAAAATAAGCTATGGGCGAGTAACGAGCAGCTCTCCTAAATTAACTCAAGGCGAGCAATTTGAAGAATCACAAATAACATTGTGAAATTGACAGAAAGAGTATGAGCACTGTGCATATAACACAGCCTTATGGACAGGAACAGAATTCAGAGAATTTCAAGGATCTTTCCCGGAATGGATTGGAGGAAACTTTGATCCTGGTAACCTCAACTCAGTTCACTTTGGTGTGATGGTATTGAGCCAGGACACCAGATCAAACTAAGATGAGGGGACCTAGGATACAGTTACTGTATCCTAGGTCCCCTCATCTTAGTTTGATCTGGTGTTATATCCACGTCTGAGATCTTTACCCCTCAGTCAACTCAGTTTAATAAACTTCTGATGTCCTCATTTCACCCTGATGGTCTGTTCTGAACAGACCATCAGGGTGAAATGAGGACATCAGAAGTTTAGTAAACTGAGTTGACTGAGGGGTAAACTTAGATCAAAGGTCTAAGGATAAAAAATTAAATTATATCTTGGGATGAGCTCCTCACAGTGAAATTAAGTACAGGCAGCTTGCCTGGAATATTTCAGGTAAAACTGCATGTGGGATCCCAGATGTACATGTAGTTCCACTTGAGACATAACATTCAGTCAGTTTCAGGCTGTTTGCACTATACTATTATGTCTATACATGTACCAAATTTCAATACATTACAGTATACTGTAACTTACAAAACAGGACACATACATACATGTATATAAAAATCATCAGAGTCTTTACATATGCAGTAACACGACGAGACTTTGACTTCAATTATTATTGTTACTCAAATCAGATCTATACAAGCCAACAACCCCCAAAGTTCAACCAATGTTACTAAGTACCAAGTCCAACTGAAGAAAAACAAAACTAAGGCCTAAAGGGTATTACCCAAGATATTTTTTAATGACAATCTTTTTCCACATTATTGAGTAT
This sequence comes from Pictodentalium vernedei, assembly GCA_031216915.1. Taxonomy (NCBI): domain Eukaryota; kingdom Metazoa; phylum Mollusca; class Scaphopoda; order Dentaliida; family Dentaliidae; genus Pictodentalium; species Pictodentalium vernedei. Next base: position 157,298,747 of record CM062293.1, read on the forward strand.
TGCACCACGTTGTCCAATAAGCCAAGGAATGAAGACTTGGGCTGCAAAGCAGCAGTGACTTGGAGTGATTCAGTAAGCTAAAGAAAAATATTCACTGAATTTGAAAGCATTATCAGTAATTTTAAAACACCTGAGAGAAACACAAACAGTGTTGCTTTCCACTGCACTCTGAAGAGTCTTTTTCAAAATAAATTACCGTTTGTTTTAAAAACTTTAGTCAAGTCTTCCAAAACGCTGAACAAAAATAGTAACTAAACAGTTAACACCCATATCTTGGGTGGTTGGTAACAGTTAACTATTTACCTATTAACGTAATGGCCAATGTTATTCACACAATTGCCTTTCAAATGCCACAATTTCTAATTCTTCAATTTTTTGTAAGTTCAGCTTATGACCGGACCCTCTCATTGGAACAAGCTCATTTGGCTAATTCCAATGAGAGGTAGGCAAAGAGTAGGTTACATATATTTTGGTGCAAATAAAAAAAAAAGAAATTTGAATTTGATTAGGGCCAGGTGCTTTTTGCAGCTATCATATCGTTTGAATGAGTAACATGATTACTATAAATTAAACCCATGTATTCTGCAAATTAATACTAAAAAAGTAATAAAAAAAGATTATAAACTTTGTTTTGTAACTTGGAAGATCAAATTACAAAATAAAGTTTCTAATCTTCCTCTCGTTCGGCATTATTCATCTCACCATCTGCCAAAAATTCTTCCTCAGAAATCTCGACAGAATTGTCTGAATAACTTTCATCAGTATCACAAGAAGGGCAATAGTCGGAATCATCAAGATCAGAATCAAAATTAACATCCGAGTCACTGTCAGCTTCAACGGCTGCTGCCAAATGAGCATTGTCTGTTTTAATTTTTTTTGATGGTATGCTGTCATCATCACAACAACCCAACTTGGTTTTAGTTGCTGCTCTTATTCTGCGACACTTAGATAACTAAGATAAGTACTTGTCAACAGCCTTTTCAAGAATATAGTATTTCTTATCATTCGACCAATTGTTCTGGTTATTTCTGACAATGACATATGATTCAAGATTGCGGTATTTTAGTGACAACCTCCTGTTACTAAGGGTGTGAGTTAAGTAGCTAAAACCACGCTCGACTGTGCAGTTTGATGCAGACACAGCCAACACAACTTCTGCGAGAATACACAGATTTGGAAAAACATTCTTTTTAAAGTTAAAGACGTATGACCAAACTCCTTCACATGAATTCTTTGGGTGTTTTGGAAATTTGGCTTTAATTTCAATTTTAAAATTACTCCACTCTTTCTTGATGCATTTGCTGTCATAACCACTTTGTGATAAAATAGCACTGAATTTATCCTCAAGATAAGCAATTGACTCCAGCCCATATGATTTATTTGTGATGTCCCAGTTTTGAGGATCAAAACATAACATTACTTCAAATATTTCATTTTCGAATGACTCGAATCGTTGCACATATGATGTTAAGAGCTTTGTTATAACTGTATCTTTTATTTTCTGTGCGGTTTCTGTTGCTTTCTCAACATTTTTCATTTCTGTTTCTAAGCAAGTGTACTCTCTATTTGCTTTTTTCTTTCTCTCATGCCCAGCTTTAGGGTATTTCATTTCAAGCATATAACACTGATCTTTGTCCACACGTAACCTGTTAAAGTGATCCATATTAAGCTCATCCAGACATGTTAAATCATCTTGTAGTTTTTTAAGTTTTTCCTTAGTTTTAATGAGATCAGTTCTAACATTAAATGCAGCTATATTTTCTTTTTCAAACTCTATACACAGTAATGCAAGTGATTCTAGGATATCCCTATACACACAAACTGATGTCAAGAATGTATAATCAGATAGTTTTTTGATAAAACCTTGAAGTTTAGCTTGAACATCACCTTTACATCCTCCAGAACAAACAGAATTTTCATAAGTAACTTTTAGGGGGAACCACATTTTTATCAGTCGATCTAAACCCCTTCTACGATGATGTTGAAAACGCGTACCGTGAATTTTGGGAAGTGGATAAAATGTTATACCACTGGCACTACATGCCGCTTTTACACAAGAACAAACTTTCCCTGACCGTTTCAGAAAGTTGTAGTTTGCTATGTAAAACTCTTCCACATTTCTCAAGTGAGTAGAACTCAAAAAAGCATCATGTGCTACAAGTTCGGCCCTATGAGCGATACAGTGTATACTTATTAAACTTGGTCGCAATTCTGTCATTCTCGTGAAAAGGCCAGAATAAATCCCAGTGTTTACAGAGGCGCCATCTGCTGTGACAGAAACAAGCTCTTTGACATAATCATCACCATCTATTTTTAATTTATTAAGAAACACGTCGTCAATAGCTGACTTAATAGATACTGCATCTGATCCACCGAAGTGACTCATATCTTGCATGCCTACACAATAATATTTAGGAACACCTGTTTCAACAATTCGTATATAAATGAGTTCGATTTCTGAGCCGGTTTTTTGGGGTTGACTTCCATCCGATAAAATAGAGAAAGCAACTTTGGAATTTATAATTTTTGTAATTTCTTCTCGTATAACGCTTGCCAATACCCTTGTCATTTCTGAACAAACATGATTAGATTGTTTACCCTTCAGTAGGTTAACACCATTTTGTTTTTGAATGAGAACAACATGTTCAAAGTCTTTGAACGATTTTCCATGTATGACAAGGTTGTAGACTGTGTTGAACAGTTTCACATAAGCATCTTTAGACGCTTTCTGAAGTGTTTTGGTTATTCTAGGCTGTCTTGCAACCGACGACGATTTGAAGTCAGAGGGAGACCCCACCACTGTTTCGTCAATTTGAGGAGCACTAGCTAATGCAATGCGATGTGCTTTGCCACTAATATGTCTAATTAAACTGAATTTTGAGATGTAATCAGTTCCAGTTACGTAGTTTAGTATATCTTTTTTGGCTTTGCCTGTGCAGCTCCCATGCGATTTTATCGCGTCGGCGTTCTGGAAGCAAATCCTGCACTGAATATGAGTGACATATGAGCGTTGTTTTCGTTGGTCATACGACTCTTTGATTGTAAATACTTTAGTCAACTCTGAGTCCCATTTAAGGTATGTGCTCAGTTCAACTTGGTGCCCCACGTTAGTCACTGCCGTAACTATTTTTTGTAGAACAGGCAAATGTGAAATCATCGAAAACAAGACAATTGTCTGACATGTCACTTGAGAAGTTTGCGTCTGCCACAAAGTAGACTGTCAATATTTATATTGGAGAACGACGTCCCGCTTTTTTCCGATTGTCGTTCAGCATTTCAACTGGTCGGGTTACAACAGCCTAAATATTTTTCATATCGTTTTCCACGAAAATCATTGGGGCGAGTGTCAAGGAGCTCGCCAGAAAATAGAATCAGGCGCGAAATAGGCGCGCACGAGTAATTGCTCGCCTCTTATATCCATGTCTGTTTCCGCATCGATATTTGTTGAGGCGCAACTCCGGGTTATCATTTTAAGAGCTGTGACAGGTTAAAAGTAACAAGGACAACAATGAAGTGATTGTTGGATAACATAGTTTCGATCAATTTACTCTGCACAAATGTAAGGAAATATGTGTACTATTGAATGCAGCCTGTAGCTGTGATAAGGGCGAAAGCTAGTTCAGCAATCTGAACATAGTGGCTACCCCTCTACATTCAGATTCTTCCCATTCAATCCTACAGAAAAAGTTCCCATCAAGTTTTTATGGGAACTCAAAACTCGAAAATAGGAATAAAAATCAAGCTTTCGCCTTTATTACCGGCTGCAATCGATAGTACATGTATTTCCTTCCATTATGCAATTTATGGCAGAGTTTATTGATCCAAACTACGTTTTATCCTTTAATTATCGTTATTTGAATACTCGCGTCGCGAAGCGTCAACGAATATTTCAAAAAGCGTCCATGTTTTTGTATAAATATAAAACAGTAAATACAATAACCCGGCAATGAATAGACCTTTTCATCGATGCGGAATTGGGATCTCATTCGTGCAGAGGAGGTTATCAAACTCGATTTTATCAACTTTTTACCACATATTTGAATGGGATAAACCTGAACGTAGAGGGGGTAGCCAATGTGTTTAGATCGCTGAACTAGTCCAATAATATTAGCCTTCGCCTGTGCTCCGAATTTATTATTTTTTTATTTTTAATATGTCGCACCGTCGAAGTCTAATCTGATCTTTCGTTTTTCCAGCGGCAAAGTACGAAATTAGGCGACATAACACTAATATGATGAATACTCATTCTCCATACATGTTCCCACATTCGACAAGAATAATATACCTTCACATTCATATTAGATGTATAAATTTCCTATACTTACTGTTGAATTACGTATTAAATACCAATAATTAAATAAAAACTTTTTTTCAAGCGGTAATGTTACAGCGGTTGGAAAATTGTTAAAAATCGTATCCCATTTCCGGGAACGGACCTCAGTACAAAATGTATTGCAACGACTGCCGCGTCGTTTGACTTGGTGTGCACTACATTATCGGTATTCCATTTTTCACTCCGCGTTTTCCTATCAACCCATCTTCCAGTTCAACAGTTTGTTTCGAGTTGAAAAAATTGCAGTGCAAATGACGCCTAAATAATGCAAAATATCGATTTATTTGCAAGAAAATGACCACCATAATGAAGAAAAATGTGTTTTACACAACTGTCAATCGGAAGTAGGAACCAGGTAGGGAAATTTGATCTTTAATTGAGGTCCAACCGTTCAGCGAGTCTCTCGCTGAACTTTGCTGCTGGAAAAACGAAAGATCAGATTAGACTTCGACGGTGCGACATATTAAAAATCAAAAAATAATAAATTCGGAGCACAGGCGAAGGCTGATATTATTGGACTATCGCTGAACCTGCCTAGTGGAAACCCTGCTTTAGTTCTCAGTACGACATCAATTTGATCAAATATAAGCCTTTTGTGGTAATTCGATCAGCATCCGTGCATACACAATCATTTTTTTTCGTGATCTCAGGAAGGTTTTCGCTCGTTTTGTTTTGGTTACCTGCACTTTACCGATAAACAATGTCAATATATCTACCTTGATAAATAAATAAATAGGGAATTACACTTAAAGTGATGCTGATAGGGAACTAACTGTGTTCCTCAGGAAATACCATGTGCCATTAAAAAGTTTTTGCAACGTCAAGGTGTGTTGATTGGTCAAATGTATTGTCGTTAAATACACAAGAACACAAAAAGTTATACCACACTCTTAAATTTCGTTATAAAGCACCAATGTGTGGTTTTAACTTGTTGATTCATTGTATTTCCAAATACGTGGATCTTAAAAATATAATTCCTTGATTTTAGTTCACGACATTACAATCTCATTTTTAATATATGATGCTCCGCCATTTTTATATTTCACGCCTGCTCAACGTTGTGTTTTGGAAAACAACAGTGCAATCATGGGCGAAAAGCTTGATACACGCGTTGTACAAGTAACAAATGTTGCTCCAACCGCCTCAAAAGAGCAAATGAAGACATTATTTGGTTATTTAGGACGTATTGACGAATTAAGACTGTATCCTTCCATGTAAGTAGGAGGGTCAATTGACGGGGATCGGGAGGATTCGGCCTTGGATTTTTCGGCCCGAGGAAGATTCGGTCCGTGTACTCAGTGATGGACTGCTAATTAGTCTATTCATATTCTGTCTCGGTCCTCCTAAACACCGGAATGACACACAAAATTAATAATTTTAGCCCCCGAATGGGGTTTAAGGGGTCGTCCAACCAGACATATTAACTTCCAGAATAATTTTTCAGGGAACCTGAGGGTGATTTTCAGGGAAATGGGATGGATTTCAGGGAAAATTTCGCGCGGGGGCAAAATAAAAGAAAAAACTTGTGAATTTTCAGCTCACGGACCACTATTAACACCAGGTTATATCCAGAACTAGTTGTAGGGAAGACACTAAAAAATTCAAGTTCTTCCAATTGCAATGATTTCTATTGCAACTTGTGGATCTCTACATGGCGATTACAAAACTGAAAACCTTTTCATATCTCAAAAAATATTCAGAAAAAATTGATGTGGTAAAAAACAGATGGTACACAAATTCATTTGCAACTAAAATAAATACATTTTATCAGTATACTACATCAGAGTGGGGGTTTAATATTGAAAAATCTACCCCTCCCCATTATTTTTGGAAAGTGTTTGGTCTTTGACATCAGACATGTTAACTCTCCCGGAATGCCCGGGAGTCTCCCGGAATTAGCCATGCCCTCCCGCACGGGAGTCAATTTGGGCCAAAATCTCCCGGAAAGTCGACATACCAGACAAAATCATGTCAGATTTGAGAAAAATTGGTGGTAATTTGAAACGAAAATGGGCAACTTACGTGCACTGTAATTCAACTGCACGCTGATATAAGCAGCGTTTAATTGCATGAAACATATATGTTCTGGGAATAAAATGAAATACGGTATATCTTTTGACCGAGATTATTTATTCACTGTATTTGTTATCCAAATCTCAAATCAAAGAGAAAAACACCACCAAAACAAACAGTCCACTTGACAGGCCTACCGTGAAATAACGACGATTTCCGATGAACTGCACAAAACACAAATCGAGTGAGTGTGCTGTGTATTCCCCATCCCCACCCACGGGTATTGCCCGGTGCCCACCCACCTCATGACTATGAAGTATGAATTGAATGAATTCCCGGCTACACGCCTGATTGCATGACACAGCATTCACGATGTTCATGGCATGTGAAAAGCTTCAGAACTCTCAGATTTGAACAGACTTGAGTAAGGGAGACTACTCTTTTAACAGGAGAGATATTGATGTATTTCTAATTTTTCTTCCTGCTGAAAGAAAACACACTCAAATCTAATGACCGTCGGGGTTCTTTACTGTAATAAAGCAAACCAACATTGAATATATAATTCATTCTCTCAATAAAATACACATCATTTCCCGGTAAACCCTGAAAACTTATATTCTGAATAAAATCCTTTCCCCTTACGAAACAGTACACATTTGAGGATGCACTATTTTTTTCAGATGTGAACTGAACTTTCTTCATCTCTCATTAGCCTTGTTCCAGATAGTAATCAATGATCTGTTTTGGTTTCAGACTGAAAGCGGTTCCCCGGGAGCAAGTAAAATTTATACCAAATCAAATTGACGAAGTAGATCAATTCTCTTTTATGAAGATTGCATAACATATAACAAAGAACCCAGGTTGCCAATTTGCCAAGCTGTGATTTGATCATTTTATGTTCTAAACTTTATTTTTATGTTCTACTTTTGAAGTTTTTAGTTAATCAAGTCTGATCACACCCATATTTCAGTTATGTCTACACAAGTTTATATCAATGTCCAGAGATGGAAATACAGGTATAGGTCAGCCTGGTCAGGAAAATTCCAAAAATGCATACTGTCATTTTTCATGAAGGGGTAACATCACAAAATTCACCCCACGTGTGACCCTATTCAATAGGGTCACACATGGGATGAATTTTGTGATGTTACCGGTACCCCTTCACACGAGGCTATTCATCCTCTGTAAAGTTGAACTTGTGAGGCTGTGACTGTGAGCCTGAATCCGAATTAGAACCCCGTGGCTGAACATGGAACATTAGGTGATACTCAGAGGATGAATTATTGGGGGACCCGGGCACTCTGGGATAGCTTGGGGAAATGAACAATTTGAATTTAGACTTTTCAGGACTCATTCTGCAAATGAGAGATTGCTTATTCCATGGTTTGAAAAGAAAACCGAAAAACCAAACCGAACCATGGTTTTTTTACATAAAAAAACGAAACCGAAAGGTAAATTTGAAAACCGCCCATCTCTACCTGTAGCCATTGCAATCCAATACCACCTAACTACCCAGTCCACCCCACTCACTTGTAAATGTAAGTTATAATTACTCTGACCAAAGACTCCAGTGATTCATTGTTCTGAAATACTTATGCCTGTGTGTGTGTGGGGGGGGGGGGGGGGGAGGGGGATGGGGATATTTGGTATTAATTTGTATTTAAAATTGATCCACACATGGTTTCTACGCGCATAAAATACTTATGCCTGTGTGTGTGTTGGGGGGAGGGGGGATATTTGTATTTAAAATTGATCCACACATGGTTTCTACGCGCAAAAAAAAAAATCTCCCTGAAAATCATGTCATCTCCCTGAAAATTTTCTTCAATCTCCCTGAAAAAAATTTTGGGAGGTTAACATGTCTGTTTGACATGCACATGTGTAGTAATTGACAGGAATGACTAAAGTCAAATTACTAACAGTCTTGTAATGGTACAAGAGGAGACAGAAGCACTTAATATGAAGAAAATGAACAATTTTTTGTTAAAAAAACATGTATTTACAATATATATGTGGCCTCCAAACTCCCCACCCCTTATGGCCACAACGGGGCGCGGTGGCTCAGTTGGTAGAGGTGCAGGCTGCAAGTCGAGGGGTCCTCGGTTCGAATCCCACCTGCGGCAACCGCGTTGTGTCCTTGGGCAAGACACTTCACCCCCATTGCCCACGTGGGGGCACGGTGACGCTATGTACTAAGGCGTACTGCACGTCGATGGTGCACCTGTCTTCAACCAATGCTAACCCTGCATGTGTGGAAGCAGAGTTGGTATGTTGGGGAGCTGACAGTTGCTCGCCATTGCTCGGTGGTTCTCTCCGGGTACTCAGGCTTCCTCCACCCGTAAAACTGTCACGGTCATGGTTAGCCATTGTGCAGAAATATGTGACCAAAAACACCAACAAATAAATAAATTATGGCCACAACTGAATCACCCTTGTACATGTAAACCTATCACAGTGCTCTGCAATAGAAGTGAAGATACCCGGCTCGTATGTCTTTTTCTCCCTGGCATTTGAATAAAAAAAATGTTTATTGCTTGCCTACAGATCAAAGTTTGAGGAAATAATTCAAACACAATACAGATAATTTCCAATACTTTATTGTTCTCACTCTTAACAGAAGATACAGTGACATTAATTTTGTTCATGATGATCAAAAACATTTTTCTAATCTACTAGAATATGTGGCCTCCATCCTCCCTTACTAGCCACTACCTTACCACCTTGTAAATGGAATGACAAGACAAGACCTTCAAATTTTTTAAATGAATAACAAGAGAATGACAAGACAATATTATAAATTTATTTATTGGTTCTTAATGCCACACCAGCACCTAAGGCTATATCATGGTGAGAAAACAGTGGAAAGTAAAGAGTCATTATCAGTTATGAAGTAAAAAGATTTAATAAAAATAATAATAGAAAATGTTATAAATAAACTTCATCTTTATTTTGAGTTAAGGAGTACATGTAATGTGACACAGTATTGAATTTTTTATTTGTATTTGACCTGTACATGCACATTTAGATGTTTCTCTGTTGATCTGTACTCTCCAATCCAATATTTTTATACTGTACCAATGACCCAGACATAGCTGGTGCTAACTCTTAAAAATATAGGGCCAAACACAAATTTTGCCCCCCAATCCCCAAAATTTGCATCTAAAACCAAAGAAAACATGTCCTGAATGGCCCTCCATACTTCACCTCTACTGCGCATGCACAGTGTCAAGAACGTCCCGAAATTGGCGCCATTAATCATTCTTTGTTTGGCCCTTCATCAGTTAACAACTGACTGATCTTTGTTCTTGTAAATCTCAGTTTAAATGATGCCAGACACATAAATATTAGAGAAATGGTGATTCTAAGGAGGATATAGAAGGAGGAGAGGAAAAATGAGTGACAGAAAATATTCAGGACTGTAACTTAAAATTTTTTAATGAAATTATGTTACGTTACCTATTTTCGAGGCAAGAGCCTGTTGTGGTCATTCTTGTTATCAAGTTACACTGCTTGTTCAGTGTTTTCCTCTCTCCCTGTCCTTTAAGTCCCCTCTTGCTATTCTCCCATGCTTTTGGCATATTTTCTGTAATATTATTACTAAAATTTCTTGGGAGTTTCAGCTGGATAACAGAATGAATTCTGTTCTTTTCCCCATGTTTACGTCTTCACCTGTGGGTGGTTAGGCGTTGTGTTCTGCATCTACCATCTGATGTTCTGCAGTTTCTTCCCTGGAAGTCTCTGTTTTGCATCAGATAGTGTATTATTGGTAACTGATTTCGGGCCAGGGTGCCTGGAGTCTTGTTCTGGTGTTTTTACACTTATTGTTTACATTTACAACAGCCCTCTGTGTGAGGGGGGATTTCTTGAAAATAATATCTTGAGGTTAATTTAATCATAACTAGATACATTATTATTGTTCGTAAGTGTTGCATAAATTTTTTAAAATATTTTTAGAATTTTTGTCCACACTTAGGCTTGGGATCTATTGGGGCTCAACGTTACTTTTCAGAAACTTGGGCTGTTCTGAAAAAATATTTTTTCAAAATTTTTTGATTTCAATTATTTTTTCTATGTTAATGGATCATGTTATTATGTATTTTGATTGTCAGGGGTTGGTGCGAGTACTAGGACTTTGTTTTCTTTTCACAATGAAAGGATATTGTTCAGTTGTAATAAGAGGAAATCTTCCTCTGACTTTCCTAATCATTGTATAATGTAGTCAGTGTGCTCGCACTAACTCCTGTTCTGTATGTGTTAATTTCGATGACAACATGGGAAGCGTGTGTCACGGTATGTTAGTAGGGAAATGGCCATTCCTTTCCTTTCCCCTCAGGGTCACTCTACTTTATCAATCTCTATTTCAGACGATCAAGAACAGGGTGATGTATCCATGATGTCTTCCAAAAGTGTGCCTCCGTCGTCACAATTAATGAAGAGCTAGCGTAAAAGTGCTCATGTAAATACGTCAATTGCCTAAGAGGACCCTAGTAGGTTCGACGGCCTTTGACGTCCGCTAGCTCGCCCGGTGTAGCGTCCATTCATCGAATGGTTCGGCAGCCGGGTTCGTCCATTGCGGTCTAGAAGGAGTTTTGGGTGATGCGAGCACTATAAATCAACAAAATGCACACCCAGTGACGGCGGATTAGAGGAGAGAACGGAGGAAGCCTTTTAGTCCGGTTCCTAGCTCGTCCAGGTCCATCCGGACTGCGAGCGAGAGAGGCCCCTCTCTCGTACAACAACATCTGGCCCCAGATGTTGTGGTACAAATGTTTCGCATTCGGAGCATACGTCCGCCGCTCGGGGCGCTCCGATATATAGTCAGTCTGGAGAGACTGTCAATAAGGCTTCCTCATCCTCATGGTAGCACACACGACCACTCTTGGCTACGTGACCTCGGATATCCAGTCAGCTTCGCCAATCAGAGAATCATCGGCGACCAGGTCACACCATCCGGTAGCCAGGAACACGAGGCCTGCAGACTCCGGACGTTCACATAAGAAAGTATGCGGGAGTCAACGTACACGGAGGTTCCAGCGGCAAAGCATCGTAAGACCGCTACTGCACAGGCCTCGGTGACGGACGTGCTATCCCAAATAGCACAGCTTATCGCAGCATCCCAGCATCGACAGAATCTCTGTCGTATCATGTATTATCCGACGACGCTGGGTCGGGACGCTCTGCGGAAGCGGGTACGGACATCCGAAAATTTCATCCGGTCCGACAGGATGCCGAAAGGGATTCGGAGGCCTTCGAGCTTTCCCTTGCGGAACAACATCAGCTGCTGAGTATGTCATCTGACTTATCTTCTAGAGGTTCTTTCGTCGGACCAGAATGCTGCAATGCCGGATAAGAAACTGATAGCGTCGGTGGACACAGAAATTTTTGGGTCGGTTCAGGGACATCGTCCCTCAGTTCCGACACAGTCCAATAATGTCACACAACTTTTGAATTATTGAACGACGCTATATATATATTATTTTATGCTTGCTATTAACAAGCATGTCTGGTTTCTTGTTCGCAAAGTTACTGAGATGTCTTTCAAAAGTGTGCCTTTGTCGTCATAGATAATGAAGAGCTAGCGGCAATAAGTGCTCATGGAATACGTCAATCGCCTAAGAGGTCCCTAGTAGGATCAACGGAGTTGACATTCGCTAGCTCACCCGGTGTAGCGCCCATTCATCGAATGGTTCGGCAGTCGGGTTCGTCCGTTGCGGTCTAGGAAGGAGATTTGGGTGATGCAAGCGCTATAATAGACTTTAGTACACACCCAGTGACGACGGATTAGAGGACAGATCGGAGGAAGCCTGTTAGTCCGGTTCCTAGCTCGTCCAGGTCCGTCCGGGCTGCGAGCGAGAGGGGTCCCTCTCTCGTACAACGACATATGGGACCGGAGGTTGTGGTACAGTCATTTCGCATTCAGAGCATATGTCCACCGCTCGGGACGCTCCGTTATATTGACAGTCCGAGAAACTGTCGATAATGCTTCCTCATCCTCACAGCAGCGCACACGTGACCTCGAGTATCCGGCCAGCTTCGTCATTCAGTGATTCCACGGCGAACAGGTCACTCCATCTGGTAGCCAAGGGACACGAGGCCTATACACTCCTTTCGCTCGCATAATAGAAGTATGCACGGGGTATTGAACACTGAGCTTCCAGCGACAAAGCATCGTAAGACCGCTTCTCCACAGGCCTCAGTGACGGACGTGCTATCCAAAATAGCACAGCTTATCACAGCATCCCAGCAAACGACAGATTCTCGGTCGGATCACGAATAATCCGACGGCGCTGGGTCGGTGCGCTCCGCTGTTGCATCAGGTACGGACGACCGAACAGTTATAGGGTCCGACAGGATGGCGAAATGGATTCGGACGATTTCGAGCTTTCCCTTTCGGAACAACAGAAGCTGCCATACATTTCTTCCGGCATTATCTTCCAGAGGTTGTTCCGTCGGACTACATTGCTGCGATGCTGGATAAGAGACTAATAGCGTCATTGGACTCGGAGTTTTGGATCGGTTCAGGGGCATTGTCCCTGACTTGCCGACACAGTCCAATAATGTCATTAGAACATTCAAATTATTTAACGACGCTATATATAAGTTTGCTACCAAGCATGATAATCTAGTTTCTTGCTGTTTGCATGTCCAGATCCCTGAGCTTATGTTGTTAACGCTCTATTGATCTAATAGGACGGAATGATAGGATATGCGTATCCTCCATCGCTGTTGATTCAGCAAGTATTGCTAAGATAAACATCCACAATACAATTCTGTTGATAGCATCTCTGTCTTCACAGAGACCGTGGGTAAATTTACTCAGGTGTCTACTGTGGGACTTACCGCGAAACTTCCTCCATGAGAGGATCTTCTTTCGCTGGGGAAATCGTGTCAACTTCATCACAACCCGCAAGGTCTCATCCTTCACGTATTCCGTTGTGTGGTCCTTCTTGCACGGCAAGCATTGTACAGGACGAACTATGGACGCGATTTCTTACTGTAGGAGAACCTCTTCTTCGCTATACTATGCGGCTAAAGTGGAGGCTCTTCCGTCGTTGGTGTAGGGATCATTATGTTGATATTTTTGATCCCTCCATACTAGACATTGCAACTTTCTAGTATACTTGTTTGACAAGATCAACTGCAGCCTGTTACTATTAAGGTTATAGGTCTATGTTATCTCATACCTATGCACTCTATGATAGTTTACAATTGAGTCTTATGTCTCTTTATCTAAGTCAGTTAGAAACTTTTCGATAAATTGACCTAGAATCCTTAGATTAAATTCCTATATGGAATTTAGCTTCGGTTCTTATTTAGCTAAGTAATCATTTGAGCCTCTGGAAACAGTAGTTTTCAAATTCTGACCTTTTTAGACAGTAATTCTGTTAGTCTTCTCTTACTGAGGAGTCAGTGAGCTTCATGCACTATCGGTAGACGATTCTCACTTTCGTAGTATCGGAAACACTACTTCCTTTACTACTTAGGTTGGATTTTTGGTTAAGAGTCAGGCTCCTAATAGTATCCGGAACCTATTGTTATTAAGGTCCTTCCGTCTTCGTACGGGCATAGGCCTTTACTCTGTCCGGTTAGAGTTTACGTATTTATAAACAGATATCAGTTTATTAGTACGGACGTAAGCTTCTTCTGTCTTTGATGCCTAATAGAAGGACATTACGCTCCATTCTATTGCTAATGGATTCAATTAACTGTCGATACTGCTTATGGTATATCATTGACTCAGCAGTTTGTGCGTGAGATTTCGGCTCATGAAGTAAGAGCTCTTTATACATCTTGGGCTTACATTAATAGTGTCGCTATTATAGATTTTATGAAGGCTGCTCATTGGGCTCAGCCATCCACATTCATGAATTTTTATCTCAGAAATATTGAGTCTATTTCTGGAGGCCTCCATTGTTAGGTCTATTATCTACTGCTCAGAATGTCATTCACTTAACAGTTGCTACTATAGCTAGGTAGGCTTTCTGTTCTGGCAGTGACTCTGTCCTGCTGCCCTCTTCGCTCTGGGCTATTTGAACCAGGGCAAGGAGAAGGGGGGGGGGGGGGGGAGGGTGTTCCCTTGGGTCACCTGTTTTATTATGAAAACAAGGGGATACCTCCTCTGGAGTTAGTAATTCTGAGCTGTTACTGGGATGGTTTTTAAGTGATAAGTTTATGTTTTTAAAATTCATTCAGGTCATAGTTTTTAAAGTATAGCTTTTGAACATATCACGTGTCAAACAGGCGTTATTATACAATCCTCAGACACTTTTAAGGAGTATAAAGAGTCTCTATTCTCTAGACTAACTTTATTTATTGGCTTACTTTAAAAATTATTAGTATAAGGATTATACTGGATATTGATAGAGTACATGGATGTTATGATGCTCAATTTTGGAAGGTGTTGTGTCTTTCTAATTTATCATAAATAAGAAAGATACATGTAAGGCCTAATACTCCTTTTCCCCTCGAGGGGATGACTCTATTTTATATAATTGAGCTTATATGAACTTGCTCTATGTCCTAGGCCCTCCAGCCTTTTTACTATTCAGCTATGTCTGGGTCATTGGTACAGTATAAAAATGTTAAAAAATTTATAGTAATTTATATATTTTTTATACTTACCAATGACCCAGACGGGGATGGCCCTCCCAGGAGTTGGGAACTCATACCTCCCCGCTGAGTACATAGCGCTTACCAGGCACTGGTTATAAGAATGATTAATGGCGCCAATTTCGGGACGTCCTTGACACTGCGCATGCGCAGTAGAGGTGAAGTATGGAGGGCCATTCAGGACATGTTTTCTTTGGTTTTTGATGCAAATTTTGGGGATTGGGGGGCAAAATTTGTGTTTGGCCCTATATTTTTAAGAGTTAGTACCAGCTATGTCTGGGTCATTGGTAAGTATAAAAAATATATAAATTACTATTTATTTATTTATTTATTGGTGTTTAAGGTCACATACTTATGCACAATGGCTAATCGTGACCGTGACAGTTTTACAGGTGGAGGAAGCCGGAGTACCCGGAGAGAACCACCGAGCAACGACGAGCAGCTGTCAGCTCTCCAACATCGTAACTCTGAACTCTGCACCGCAGCACAGGCAGGGTTAGATTGGTTGAAGACATGCGCACCGTCGACGTGCAGTACGCCTCAGTACACAGCGTCATCGTGCCCCCATGTAGGCAATCGGGGTGAAGTGTCTTGCCCAAGGACAGAACGCGGTTGCCGGAGGTGGGATTCGAACCGAGGACCCCTCGGCTTGCAGCCTGCACCTCTACCAACTCTAACCGCGCCCCCATATAAATTACTATAAATTTTTTAACTTTCCTGTGTTCTGGGAGGTAATAATAATAACTTCTGAGCTGACAATAATTTTTGGGAGGTATAATTTCTGAATCTTGTGGGAAGAACAGCTGGTATTTATCTGGATCTGAAATAGCAAAAGAAGAGATAGTCCTCACCAGGAAACTGCTGACTGGAGAATAACTACCATATCTGGTAATATTATCTTTTTGCTGCAGGCCTTGACAATTCAGGCGAACGATCATTCTGTTCACCTGGGGGTTACGCAAACAAAAATTAAGGCGAAATGGACGTTCAGTTAACCACAAGAATCCATCGGTTAACCAACTTTTTTACGAATGTCATAAGATGCCTGAGGAGAAAGTAGTGCACATACAAATATTAAATTTGTGCTTATTATTCAGCTGTAAGCATAATTAGAAACATGCTGTCACAGTTTATGGAAAGTGAAATGCACTGTAGCCCGATGTGTGAGGGAGCCACTGCCAAATCAATTCTGGACCTATTCACTGCTACACATTCTTGTATGCAATGCTGCCAATAGAAGAGGCACAACTCTCTATTTCTGGTGATTGTGTATTTCTGCTTCGATGATATTTTTATTGTCAAAAGTCATTGTGTGTTACCAACAGAGGAGGCATAACTTTACATTGCCCTCCCAAACCCTCTCTCAGCACAGGCCTACAGCCTTCGGGATATGCCTGTGGCATATCGTGTTTGGATTTTTGGTTAACCAGTAGGTTAATGAAACAAATTTACTTAAACTTCAGAATAGGTTAATGAACAACCGAATGGGTAACCTGTTTATAGGTTTACTAAAATATGCAATTGTCAAGGCCTGAGGCAGTAATGACATTTGGAAGGTGGGCTGGTCCATGGTTGCTGTCTTGAAGGCTGTCTGAATTTCTCTCAAGAAATCCTGAAAAAAAAAAAATTAAATAAACACATACCGTTCAGTTTTGAATAATAATGGAGCTACTGAAACAGGGAATGTTAAATATGACAGAATACAGTTCATTTTGAACATACATTGCAGTAAATCTTGGGAATTACTAATGATTGAAAAATAGATACCCCCCCCCCCCCCCCCCCCCATACATATGCTCAACTCAGACCTCCAGATACTATATATGCACTATTTCCATAACCTATTTTACAAAAGTTTCTGAGGGAGGGCCCCCATATAATTAAAATTAAACCATTTTGTGAATCACCGCTTCAACATTGACATTGAAAATACTCTTAAAAATATCATTCCAGACCAAGGATGCTGAGCAGAAGATGGGTTGCTAGCTGCAGTTTGAATGAGTAATGGCTGAAACTTTACAACACGCATTGGTGCATGTCAGTTTGTGTTTAGTTGGAAAACTAACTTGACTGTCCTGCCCCCCCCCCCCCCCCCCCCCCCCCCCCCCACACACACACACACACCTGGGGGCCTGGTGGCTCAGTAAGTAGAGATGCTGGTTACAAGTCAAGAAGTCCTCTGTTCGAATCTAACCTGCAGCAACTGCGTTGTGTCCTTGGGCAAGACAATTCACCCCCATGGGCATGGGAGCATTGTGTACTAAGGCAGACTGCACATAGATCGTGCACTTGTCGTCAACCAATGCAAACTCTGCTTGTGTGGAGTTCATACGTTGAAAAGCTTGACAGTTGCTTGGTGGTTCTCTCCGGGTACTCTGGCTTTCTCCATCAGTAAAACTGTCCAACATATGAGGTGACCTGGCTGTCAAAAGTTCTCTTTTAACCCCAATAAATAAATAAATCTGCCCCCCCCCCCCCCCCCCAAAAAAAAGGACATTGATGAAGTTTCTTTATGAACAAAAAACTATGAATCAGTTGCTCTGGTTGATTGTCTGGAGTCTTACAGTCCCTTGTCATTGCTTGGTGGTTCTTTCCAGCTTCCTTCACCATAAAACTGTCTATCACGAGGTGACCCTGGCTGTCGAAAGTTTTGTTAATCTATCCAACATGAGGTGACCATAGCTGTCAAAAGTGCTGTTATAACTCCAATAAATAAATATATCCCCCAGCCCCCAGCACCGCCAAAAAAAAAGGTCAGCACATTACCAAACTGAATCAGTTGCTCTGGTTGTCTGGAGTCTGACAGTTGCTTGTCATTGCTTGGTTGTTCTCTCTGGGTTCCTCCACGATGTGATACTGGCCATCGAAGGTGTTGTTAAAACCCAATAAATAAATAAATCTCCCCCCCCCCCCCCCCAAAAAAAAAGAAAAAAAAAAGAAGCCGGGACATTATTAATTAATATTGATGACATTACGTTTTGTGAACAAAAAACTCTGAATCAGTTGCTATGGTTGATTGTCTGGAGTCTGACAGTTGCCTGCTGTTACTTGGTGGTTCTCTCCAGCTTTCTCCACCCGTAAAACTGTCCGACATGAGGTTACCCTGGTTAATGAAAGTGTCATAAAATCCCAATACTCCCCCCCCCGCCCACCCCCCCCCCCAAAAAAGTCTAGATGGTTGCTTGTCAATGCTTGGTGGTTCTCTCTGGGTACTTCAGCTTCCTCCACCTGTAAAACTGACACAAGGTGACCCTGGCTGTAGAAAGTGCCATTAAACCCCAATAAATACCCATACCCCCCCCCCCTCCCCCCGCCAAAAAAAAAAAAGTCAAGACATTATCAGTTGATATTGATGACATTACATAATGTGAATGAAAAACTCTAAATCAGTTGTTCTGGGTGATTGGAGTCTGACAGTTGCTTGCCATTGCCTGGTGGTTCTCTCATAGTATTCTGGCTTCCCCCAGCTGTAAAACTGTTCAACACAAGGTGACCCTGGCTGTTGGAAGTGTCAAAATCTCAATAAACCCCCTCTCCACCAAAAAAAAAAAAACGGTCTAGATGGTTGCTTGCCATTGCTTGGTAGTTCTCTCTGGGTACTCCGGCTCCTCCACCTGTAAAACTCACTGACACAAGGTGATCCTGGCTGTAGAAAGTGTTGTTAAACCCCAATAAATCCCCCCCCCCCCCAAAAAAAAAAAAAATGAAGACATCAATTAATATTGATGGCATTACATAATGTGAACAAAAAACTCTGAATCAGGTGCTCTGGGTGATTGCAGGTGACCCTGGCTGTTGAAAGTGTCGTTGAATCCAAATAAATAAATAAATCCCCCCCCCCCCCCCCCCAAGAAAAAAAAAACAACAAAAACAAAACTGTCAGGGCATCAGTTCTGATAACGTTACGTAATGTGAACAGAAAACTCTGAATCAGTCGCTATGGAGTGTGGTTTACCTTTCAAAACCTGATTTAACAGCCCCACCCCCAACGGCCAAGCTCCATGAAAATTCGGATTTTGTGAAAACATAATTTAGGTCACCTCAGACAGGAGCATGCTATACCACTTTATGCAATCGGCACATTATAAGCTCTACTATAAAAAAAATGATTTTAAATCATTTATTTAGCCGAATTCGGTATTCTTTTCTTTGTTTTGGATTTAACTTTTAATAAAAGTTTAAGCAATTAAGGTAACTCGGGTCGTTCCGGTGCGTTTTTGTCCCATGGCCAAGGCATGGAAAAGTTTAAAATAAAATATTAAATAAAAAACTTACCATTGGATAGTACCGGCGGGTACTCTAAAATTTCCTTTAAATTTTCCATGTTTTTTCCAGAATTTTATGCACTTCTAGATCATAGAAATTGCAATTTGAATGTTGCGAACAATGGTCGAGTGACGCTTCCAATGAATTACGTAAGCACTGGCCGAAATACGGATGGTAATTTGCAGACGTCTTTGTTTCAGAAAAAGCAGCTTTCATTGGTTTCTTTAAAATGTCATCGACTGGCAATCCCTGACACCAACCAATCGTATCTTGTCTTATTTAAAAGCTTGTAATCTCCTCTCTAAAAATATCTTTGGTTCCATTCGATCCATAAAGCGGAACCTCCGGAGAAATGTGTAGAAAGTTCTTTTTGATGTTTCACACCCACTCATCATTAACGGATGCAACGGAACCAGGCATCATTGTAAAGTTCGAGATCTGCTCTATCTGTTGCATTTATCCCCATGGTGAATCAATCAATATTCGCCAGTCGGTGCTCCATTGAAAAAGGGTGTCAAAAAGTCACAAAGAAATTTTCACGCTAAAATTCGTGCAAGTGAACCGACTTTGACGTTGCGGTTCAGGGAAAATAAAATAACCACAAATAAAATGAGATGATACCCAATTACCATGTATCAAAATCTCCTGGAAAATGTTTTTAAAATTATTTGGGAGTGTTAATACAATAAAATTATGAGACATTGAAAAAGACACAATTTGTGATTTTTTGCCTGAAATCTTAAAATAAGGCGACAACGTAATGACGTCCCTACTAGTTGTCAACTATGCTGATGCATTTATGCTATGTTAAAAAATCATAAAATAACTGTTGATTTGACTCTCCCGATCCTCTTCTTCATGAGCCCCCAGCCCCCACCCCACCACCACCCACCCACATTGTCCCACAGAGCACATCCACCTGTGGTTTGTTCTTATCAAAGTCTACTTAGCTAATAATTTCCCAAGTCTGGAAATGTTAACAGGAAAAGATGTCCTGATGTTCAGTTACTTCAAGAACATCAGTACTCAGAAAGTATCTTCATCAAACTTCATGCATGTGGGACGCTTGTGCCCTACACAAAACTTTTCTTTTCATCATTGAAGCATTTTTGTTTAATTCCATTCGAAATTTTCTGATTACAGATGGCCAACAGTTAACAGTTCTGTGGTCAGCACAACAGAATAAATCTGGTGTTAGAAAAAAAGTCCATTGTGTTTAAATTTGATGTCATAATTTTTCGGCATCCTAACCAACTTTAACCTACTTTTAAGCTGTGCTAAATAGTTCTTGTTTACATTTTGATTTTGGAAAAGGGATGAGAATTAAAGCTATTATATGGAGGAATAAATAAATACATATTATTTAATTCCTTTTCATATATTTCAATTTCCAAAAACTGCATTTGAATGAAGGTGGAGTTTTCAATTTTTTTAAAGTAAGTCACCTATTTTCACTTCGACACTCGCACATTTATCACGAATCTCCGAAGAAAAACCCCAGAAATAAACATGAACACAGTTGAAATATATATCATAAAATAGCCTTTTCTTAAATAAATTTAACTTAAATCCATATTTTACTGCTTCGTGAGTTTTTACCAGAGTCTGAAATGCATGTGATTTGACTCCGAACGTTTTTCATAAGTTACAACGGGAACGAAATATTTGACTGTTGTTTTCCGGGATTTTTGGTCCAAAACTGATTCCCGTCCAGGAGGCCGGGAACTACACTGAAATTTCGGGATTTTCCCGGGCATTCCGGGAGAGTTAACATGTCTGCGTCCAACCTAACTTTGGTCAATTTTTTGACATTTTTCTCAATGCCTCAGAAATAGTTCAGCGATCCGAACGTAGTGGCTACCGCTCTACGTTCAGATTCTTACCATTCAATCCTATAGAAAAAGTTCCCATCAAGTTTTTATGGGAACTCAAAACTCAAAATTAGGAATATATATCAAGCTTTCACCCTCATTACCGGCTGCAATCGATAGTACACATATTTCCTTACATTTGGGCTGAGTTTATTGATCCAAACTATGTTTTATTCTTTAATTACTGTCATTTGAATACCCGTGAGGCGTCAACAGAGATTTCAAAATCGGCCATGATTTTGTTTAACTATAAAATAGTGAAAACAATAACCCGGTAATGGCGCTGAAACGAATAGACCTTTTCATCGATGTAGAATCGGAAATTCGATCGCAATTGCGCAGAGGGGGGTTGATAATCTGGTCTGTGCGAATGCGACCGAGTTTGATGACCTCCTCTGCACGAATGAGATCGGGATTCCGATTCCGCATCGATGAAAAGGTCTATTTGTTTCGGCGCCATGACCGGATTATTGTTTTTACTGTTTTATATTTAAACCAAAACATGGCCAATTTCGAAATCTCCGTTGACGCCTCACAAGTATTCAAATGATAGTAATTAAAGAATAAAACATAGTTAGGATCAATAAACTCTGCCCAAATGTAAGGAAATACGTGTATTATCGATTGCAGCCGGTAATAAGGGCAAAAGCTTGATATATATTCCTAATTTCGAGTTTTGAGTTCCCATAAAAACTTGATGGGAACTTTTTCTATAGGATTGAATGGTAAGAATCTGAACGTAGAGGGGTAGCCACTACGTTTGGATCGCTGAACTACCTCAGAAACAGATAAGAGAAGTAAGGAAAGGCAAATTATATATCAAAATAATGAGTAAAGTGCATAGAAAAGGTACAAATAATTTTTTTCAGGAAAAAAAGTGAATTTTATGATTTTGAAGAAGATTAATTTGCAAATGGAATAAGTAACGAACAGGTAAAACCACAAAATAATCGGTAATTCGAAAGCCTTGTCCTCAATATAATGATAAGATACTACAGACTCGGAGAAAGCATTTTTTTAACACACACTCTGGTGGGTTTTGACGTTTGAATGTAATAACACCAACACAAATTTTGGATGTTCCGGATGAGGCCATGTTTCAATGATGTTTATTCCGGTCATGTGATTACGATGTGGTTCTTGCAGAAATACTCAATTTGGGCAATCGTAAGAATGCAAGGACGTGATCACGCCCTTTATTTATTCGAGACAATGTATGAGCGGATTTGCAAACAGGTGACGGCAAACACTTGAGCTGTTAATGTCATAACTGCAAAATATGGTTCGAAATTCCCTCGTGTTTGCAGGCCGTCTGAACTTTTTTGTTGACAAAAAGTCTGAATTATTGCGCACTAGAAAGACAACATGAATCACTTGTAAAAAAATAACCAAGTGTCTAAAATCGGGATGATACACATAAAATAAGGCAATATTCATAATAAAGTAAGCTGAATGCTTCAGAAATCACTTTTTCACGAAGTATATTCCAAGTGACCTGGAACTATATTGAGCGTGTTGATTTCCCCCTATGTTATGAAGTTATTTACTTCCTAGTAACCATGGAATTTGTCACGGCTGTGTTTGATGTCTGCAAAGGACCGATTGAAGATGGGTTGAAAATGATGCATTCGCGCTTTTAAATAAGGTGCGCTTGGACGATGCTGAGAATTTAGTTTTTTCTTGCAACCAACCATACTAACACAAGCGTCGATCAGTGTCTTTTGTCCTCATTTTACACTGGCAAATGTGACAAATCTCCTTCACCGAAAACTTATCTCCCAATTTGCATATCACAATAAACATAACTGCTGTCAGCGTGGCTGTGTGGACAAAACCGAAACGAATTATCGAATCCACGGTCAAAATTAGCTGCAATTGGCTTTTAAAGAAATGAAATACACGAAATATTCGCAATTTCTTCATTATCCATGCCAAGTAACTTTTTAACCAGACCTCATGCGTTCAGTTTCTTTTGTCGGCATCAAACTGATATTGTTTGTGGTAATTAATAGTGCGAGAAGGCAAAAGAAGCCAAATACTTCCCTTTTATTTTACTGAAATTATGAATTGATATGGTGGGTGTGTTGCGATTATTATGCCCCAGACCTGGAAGTTGGAAAGTCAAAGGTGCATCTAGGGCCATGCAGTGCCAGTGGTGACCTCTGTCCTCTTACCCATTCATCATTACATTTACTAACATTCTCCCTTGTATCTCAACCATTGCTACTCCAATTTGAAGGATATTTGGTGTTGTGATCGAGCATCATGGGGAAACAATGCCTGTGTAGCTGCTGTAGCATGTGTTTCTTCCCACATTTTTTCAGAGTTGTGGTACTTTTTCACTCTTTTGAGTAAGAAATTTTTGTTTATAACTAGTTGATTTGTTACAATTTGTTGCAAAGTGCCTGCTGATACCCTCAAATGTATTGCTACAAAATATTTCTGGTGAAGATTTTGTTCCTATTATCAAGCAACAACCTAATGAATATTCTGTATAAAGCCACCAATCTGATTTTTGACACTTTTATCGGAGCAGTTTTGAAGGCTTATGAAACTCAAAATGTTGATTATGGCAGGACTTTTCTATTCAACCATTAATCGATAAATTAAGTGGTATAGTTGGAAGTAAGAAGCATGAAAGGCCCAGAACTAAAAGTCTAAAAAGAATGTTTTGCAATGTAACATGATTTTTGCAGGTACACTTATTTGGAGAGTTACCTGTCTGATAGTGTTTGGAACATGTGTGGCCAGGATCTTCAAAAAGAAAAAAGAGTTAAACTTTGAGAAAAAGGCATTTGCCTTGAGTGCCGGAGGTAGAGTCATACAAGTTAGAGAGCCTCCCCCTCCCCAGGAAATTTTTTGTGTCAAATGGAGCTCACTTGTCACCTTCTGGGGATTGCTTTGAGTACTGCATTTTTGAAAAAAATATGTGAGACCCTCTGGATGTGCCCTTCTGAACTGAATATGCCACTAAGCCTCTTGGGGAAAGTACATGCAATAATGGTTATGTAAGGTTGATTTGATGTGTTTTGAATAACAATGTACTTTTAAGTACATTAGATGGTTTATTGCAGTGACATGTTACAGTTACATGTACCCTTATTTCTTCTCCAACAGATATCATGAGTGTATTGGTGTCCAAGAGTAAACAGAGCTATTATACTTATTGATAAAGCAGACAAATTTAACAATTTAATCACTATCAAATTGATGCATGGGATGAAAGGGGTTACAGTGCAAGGGGTTTGTAAATATATTTATTCAACTACAATGTATAACTTTGCAGTGCATTCTACATAGGAGAATATCATAGTTTCTTTCCAAACCATTACAGTGACACATACATCTTTATATTGGGAGACACTCTTTTGTCCTTCCATACTTCTTCTGGTGGACTCTTTCAAGTTGACCTTTGTTGATCTCCCCAAATCAAAACATAAACAAAAGAAAATGTCTGCCTTCAATCAGTGAGCACTCCTCTTATAACATTTGGTCTCAATCTTTATTACTTTCAATAATTAGGAAAAGATTTCTTCGAGTATGTACTTCAATGTTTATAGAATATAGCTGTTATTTTATTTTGAGGTATTTTATTGTAAAAATTTTGTTCTCTTACTTATGCCATAGCAGACTTTCAGGTGGTGCTATTTACACATGGCAGCAGTTCCATGGCAAATTTCAGTTTCCACATGTTCCATGTTTCATTCCAAGCATTTTGGTATATAATTTATTAGGGTTATTCATTTTGGGCCTTTTTTAGACATGAAAGAAAATTAAATGAAATTTGACCAAAGTTAGGTTGGACGTCCCCTTAAAACCTACCTAGAATGCAGATCGTCATGATGAATGACAATTTTGCATGTTTCGTTCCAACTAAAATGAAAAGTCGGCAGGTATTGAAACTCCCAAGGGAGTGTGTTTCGACAATGCAGTAGCCTACTTGATTGGCCGAAGTCTTATTGAGACTCATCACTGAATGCTAACTAATCCCATTGTTTGTTGAATGAAAACAATTGGCTAAACATAGGTTGATGTTCATGAAAAATGGAAAGTGTAATGTTATAGTGATTAGTCCATATCCCCACATTACAACTAATAAAGCTTGACTAACACCACCTTAAACTTTAAACCCTAAACTGGTTACTTCTGAGGGAGTGATATAACTGATGTTTTCACAAAATTCTTCATTTAATTTATTTATTTATTTTTTTTCGGGAGGGAATTCATGCGACTGTTGGGGCTGTGTGGAGCGGCTGCAGGTCTTATTCCGATGAGCCGCGTGCACACGCGTCTTCGTCAGATATTTTTGTCCCCTGAAAAAATATATATAGAAATCAGCGGTGTCTGCCCGTGCGTCCGTCCATCCATCTGTCTGTGTGTCCCCGTCCCACTTGATGTCCCCATGATAACTCCAGTTTGGATCATTTGATTGGAACCAATTTTGGTATGTGACCTTCTTAGCCCAAACCACAGGTCAAGTTCGAATATGGGTTCGGCCAGATTATTTTTATTAGAGTTATACCCCTTTTTTGACTTACAAATTTCAAGATTTGCGGTGTCCTGATGATAACTCCAGTTGGGATTATTTGATTAGAAAAAATTTTGGTATGTGACTTTCTGGGGTAATAATACAGGTCAAGTTCGAATATGGGTTCGGACCGATCATTTTTACTAGAGTTATGCCCCTTTTTTGACTTTTTTCGAGGGATGTGTGGCCGAGCAGCCTTTTATTTACTCAGAACTGAATGTGAAGACTATTCGCTCGAAACCAGTATTGTTTTAACGGACCTAGTAAAACAAAAGGTTCAGATTTGGGCAGATATTCAGCAGTTAACTCTGGGAGTTCCGCTGCAGCTGCCGGATCCATCTTTCACGATTATGGTGGACATGAGTCAGACGGGCCAACGTGCGACCCTGAGTCACTCAGACTTGAAGTGTCAGGGTCTTTGGAACTCACGGTTCCTAGAGAAGCACATAAACATCAAAGAGATGATGTCAATATGGCTAGCACTACAACATTGGATTCGCCAGATAGCGAACGGCCACGTTTCAATTCTGTCGGACAATTCGACGGTAGTTGCTTACCTCAGGAACCAGGGCGGCACTCACTCGATTCCATTATGCGAATTAACAGAGAAGATTCTCCTATATGTCATGAATCATGGCATTCATCTCTCTGTCCGGCATATATCCGTCGTCTGAACGTTAGTGTTGAAACGATTAGTGATTTTCAGGAATCGACTAGTTGCCAGCAGTAATCGATTACTAATCGACTAGTCGAAGCCCCCATGCTATTGTTATCAAATACGTGTACCGCCGTTCTTTCCTGGTTAAAACTAACAGTAATACTTGCAATGAAACAATGACAAGTGAAGCTTTCAAAGTCCTCAAAACCTCTTTCAGTTTCGAGAGAGAATTAATGTTGGTAGCTCCTGTTGAAAATCATTTTTTCTCAATATAGTCACTGATATTTTAATAAAATAAATCATTATTCAGGTTTTTTTATATTACTGAATGTTAACAAAAGGAAGTGCTCTTTACGCATGCGTGATGTACATCCCCTGTCGAAAATTAAGCACAGTTAACGTCCACAGCAGTCCTCAGCCTGTCAACAATTGTACACCGAACACTCCCACACAACTTCTCGTATTATGACTTAACCTCTTATCTGTCCATAATTATGCATACATCGAACACGCCTACTAATTTCCATATTGTCTGCTTTGAAAATCATCGCCTGACCTGATTGGGTTTCCTCTCAACTCAGTTGCAGTTCGAGGAAAAGCTAGTTTCACTTTCAATTTCCCGGAAACTCGCAGATTTCCAGGAATTTGTCCGCATGTATTTACAAAATGAAAATAAAAAAAACACATGGATTTTGTAATTGGTTCTTTAGTGATAACAAATTGTTCCAAATACGAACTGGTACGTGTTCTTCCATAATTTCTCTTTGATGTTTCTGTAAGACATTTCGAACTTACCAGTACCTGGTGAACAAATTGATGTCCGTAGGTGGCCTAATTTCATGTCAACTTTGGGTCCTAATTTTCCTGCAGGCTGCTCCCTCAAGAATAAGTTCACCCATATATTTTTCCCTGTTTACTTCACGCACCCCTGGTCTTATTCAATCTCTGGTCAGTTGGCCAACTAGGGTTGTTATTCATGCAGTCGGACACATCAAACGCGTTATTTCCGTGGGTTGTTTTTTGATTTCGGGAGTTTACTTGTGACGTTCGCAACAATGTTGGGTGAATTTAAGGGGATGGTGTATGGTTGGGGCAGATGTTCCGACTAATCGACTAGCAGATTTAGGGATCGACTAATTTAATAATCGCGTCGACATCGATTAGTCGGCTAATCGTTTCAACACTACTGAACGTATTAGCAGACTCGCTCTCTCGGAAAGGTCGCCTGTTCCATCGGAGTGAACTCTCAACAAGCGAATATTCAGACAGATTTGCTACCAGTGGGATTGTCCCATGTCAGATCTTTTTGCGACACAC
This sequence comes from Pictodentalium vernedei, assembly GCA_031216915.1. Classification (NCBI taxonomy): domain Eukaryota; kingdom Metazoa; phylum Mollusca; class Scaphopoda; order Dentaliida; family Dentaliidae; genus Pictodentalium; species Pictodentalium vernedei. Next base: position 157,326,343 of record CM062293.1, read on the forward strand.
CTGAACAATCAGTTACCGATGTTTGTGTCGCCATGCCCAGATCATCGAGCGTAAGCAGTAGACGCTCTGTCAATTTCATGGGATGGGATGATAAGATATGCATATCCTCCAGCTCCGTTGATTCAGCAGATTCTGTTAAAGATCAAACAGTCTCGTTGCAAAATCCTGCTAGTAGCACCTCTGTCGTCACAGAAACTTTGGATCAGTCTTCTCAGGTGGCTGTTATGGGACATTCCCTGGAAGCTTCCTCCATGAGAGGATCTTCTTTATCAGGGGAAGTCACGCGCTCTGCATCACAACCCAGAAGATTTCAACCTTCACGTATTTCCGTTGTGCGGTCCTTCCTGCACGGGAAACAGTTTACAGGACATGCAGTCTCTAACTGCAGAAGGTCCTCCTTTTCGTTGAACTACGCAGCGAAGTGGACGGTTTTCTTCTGTTGGTTTAAGGATCAGTCGATAGACGTATACGATCTGTCCGGACCAAATATTGCTGATTTCCTGGTCTACTTGTTTGACCATCTCAAACTGCAGCCCGTCACTATTAAGGTCTATAGGTCTATGTTACCAGATACTTATGCTCATCATGATAACTTGTCTATTGGATCAAATACTTCATTATCCAAGCTAGTTAGAAATTTCTCGATCAATAGACCTAGAACCCCCAGATTAATTCCTAAGTGGAATTTGGCTTGGGTTCTGTTGAAGCTCAAAGAAGCTCATTTTCAGCCGTTGGACGTCGTAGAGTTCAAATTCTTGACCTGTAAAATGGCGTTTCTCTTAGCCTTTGCATCTGCTAGAAGAGTCAGTGAACTTCATGCTTTATCTGTTGATGAATCTCACTACCGTAATGTGGGTAATACCATTACCCTCACTACGAAAGTGTTTTTTTTTTTTTGCTAAGAATCAGATTCCAGACAAGCGGCCGGGGCCTATTGTCATTAAAGCTTTACCGTACTCCGATAACTGTAGACCTTTGCTGTGTCCAGTCAGGGCTATGCGCATTTATAAACGTCGATCAGCTTTTGTTAGAAAGGGAAGAAAACGTTTCTTTCTTTCATTGATTCCTAACAGAAAGGATATTTCTGTTCATGCTGGAACTAGATGGATTCAGTTGGCAATTCGCATTGCCTATGAAAATCTATCTTCAGATCAACGTTCTGTTAATAAGATATCAGCGCACAGGCTTACAACACTGTCAACTTATTGGGCTTATTCCAATAGTATAGCCATTTCTGATCTCATGAAGGCTGCGTACTGGACACAGCCCTCTTCATTTACCAAGTTTTACCTGAGAAATTTAGAATCCATCTCCGGTGACCTTAGATCTTTGGGTCCTCTTTCTGTTGCTCAGAATGTCGTCCATTAATGGTTACATCTACAGGTCTTTAGGCAGTCCGTTCCAGAACAAGGGAAAGGGGAGGGGGAACGTTTTTTTCCTTATGATCATGTGGCTTTATAGTGAAAAGCAAAGGAAGACCTCCTCCGGTGTCAGTAGTCCTGAGTCTGTGCTGGGATGGTTTTAATGTGTAGCTCGGTGTGAAGCAATAACTGTCTCATGTATGGTTTTTAAAGTGTAGCTCACTGTGAAGCATTTGTATATGTATATATCACGTGACAAATGGGCGTTAATATTCAATCCTCAGATACTTTTAAATGAGTATAAAGAGTCGCATTCTCTGAACTATCTTTATATATTGGTTTTCCTTCACCGAATTAGCATGATGTGTTATGCTGGCATTAAATGGAGAATTATATGTCACTAGCGGGTGAATACCCAGCTTTGCACGGGAGAAGATGGTTATATCAGTCGTTTTCAAAATAAAAGGATCAAGGTCACCCTGCGTGGGCACTCCGATAAAATCAAAATGATCGATGGGTCAATATACCCGCCCATATGAAATGTTAGCCCGATCGACCCCGCCATTTTCGAAATAAAAGGTCAAGGTCACCCGCACGGGCACATCACCCATCCCATGTTACTCGCAGGGACGAATTACCCCCATGTACAAAATTTGAGATCGATCGGTCGAGAAACGAAGGAGTTCACCCAGAACAAAGATGAGTGGGCACTCACACCTCCACGCTGTTTATAACATTTAACAGGCAATCTGTAAAAAGAATGATGGTTGGCGCCAATTTTGGTACCTTCCTGAATACTGCACATGCGCAGATCTAAAAAGTATGAAGGACCATCTAGGACTTGATTTTTTCAGTTTTGCAATCAAATTTTGGGGATTGGGGGGCAAAATTTGTGTTTGGCCCTGGATTAATGTGAGTTAGCACCAGCTAGTCTGGGCTGTTGGTAAGTATAAAAAATATACAAATTACTTAAAATTTATCATTTTCTTTGTCTGATAAGTGGTCTTATGTTATTATGAAACCATATGGGTTGGTTATTTCACGAGGTTATGTATTTATGTGGGATATACTTTGATGCCAAATGAAGTATTTTATTAGTAAAGTCAGATTAATTAGTGTCCAGGTCAGGGTTATCAAAAATGTTGTCCCATTGTTCATAACGATTGCATTATTTAGATCAGTGTAGTTTCCTAATGCATAAGCCCAGACCCGTCTCTTGAAAGCAACATGAACTGATTTTGCAAAGGCAATTTTGATAAAAATTGGTTTATGATAGCGGATCATGTCTGGGAAAAGGGGATCTAAAACTTCACACGACACCACGTTCACTGTCTGAGACACAGCAAAGAGGTTGAGCAGCGTCACTGAAGTTTCGGTAATACATGTCGGATCATTGACAAGCTGGGCCAAGTTAAAACAACAGGCAATTTCTAAAAATTTGCTTCCCAGTGGCACAAGTTGATTATCATTAAAATCACCAGTAACAATAAGATCATCAATTTGCATATATCTATCTATTTCAATGGAGGCGGAAATAATATTCCACCTTTCGGGTGGACTATTGGGTGGGCGGTAAAACACACCCAGTAGCAGTGCCTTACCATGTTTTGTGTCTACTTCGGTCCAAAGACACTCTTTCTTTACCAACTCAGGATCATGTCTATGCTGGAAGGCAACGCCGTCCTTGAGATATACCTCCATACCACCGCCCATCGTCATGTGGTCCTTACGTAGTGGCTCCTGGAAACACTGCTGATGTACATTAGATGTCGGAATGTTATCGGTTAGCCACGACTCCGTGAGAGCTAGAATATCAAAGTCCAGCGATTCACATTTTATAATATCTAATTTCATTTGTATATCTATGCTTTGTACATTCAAATGGCATATTTTTAATATATTTACTCTCTTATTTGAGTCTGTAGGATTTGGGCCTGGGTTCAATTCAATATCACCCGATAATAAAATTAACACCAGGAAGAGCAGTGTTAGGGTGAGAATAGGAGCCGAAAGTGTTAAATAGAAAACCCTGTCCATCATCGAGACAACTGTAGCCAGATTATAATTAAATTTTGGTTCCAATAACCATGCATTTTGGGCCCCAAGCATAACTGGACAATCGGACAAATTGAAGAATAATGCTAGCATGGCAGTGAAGGCATTAAGTAGGCTGCTTCCCTTAAGACGCATGTGCATGTAGCATAATACACACCTTGTTTGATGTTTTTTGAGCTTGTTTTTAATGCCGTGACAGTAAATAACAGTATTGAATAAACCAATCCGACCTCTGTAGACCTCTATGTTATACATTTATGTAATACCAAAGTTAACCACTAGGAAAATTACTTGGATGGTTTTGTTTACTATTTTGTAGTACCGTTTCAAGTTTACATACAGGTTGGCAAGAGTAGTAAGTTTCGAATAAGACTGAAAGAAGTAGTAATAGTTTGTAACAGGATGCTGCAATACAAAAAAGAACATATTTACATATTGTAAATCAGTATCAAACATTTGTGACACTGGATGAAGTGTATGAGTTACAGAAAGCTGCAGTAGGAGCTATTAATTTGGTCAGGTTATGCATCACTGGTCTAGGCTACCATTTATATCTATGTATATAAAACCATCAGGCATCTGACTGCATAATACAAAAGTATGTTAGACCATGTCATATTCAACATTGGGGGTAGTCAACACACCCCGTTAATCTAATTGGAACAGTATTAGTAGTGGATTGACTCCGACAGTCTTCAGGTACACCCTAGTGAACAGATCAACCAATAAGATACCAATCCATTTAGGAAATACAAAGTATGACCGAGCATGTCATGTTTAACATCACAGGTAGACGACACACTCTGTTAATCTAATTAGAACGATGCAAACAATGGAATGACATTGTAGTGCTTCTGATACACCATAGTGAGCAAAGCAACTTATAACAGATTCAAGTTTGTTCAAAATCTGCTCCTTGGATTCATATTTGTGCACAAGAGACAATTGTTTGTTACTCTAAATACTGACTATGGTGTTATCAGTTCACAATGTCCTTTTACTTTTCAGGATTTTTCACTGCAAATTGAACAGTGTCAATGGCAGTCCTTGACATATGTCCAGAAAACAGAAAACCAAACTGTTTAATAACTACACGGTTTCAGTTCTTGTTAACTCTTTGCATGCTGCTGGCAGATATTCCTGCCCAGCACAGTGTTTCTCTTGTTATTGAAATAAGTATATGTTGGGCACATTTAATCATTTTTGCCCCGTGTAAATTGAATGGACTTTTTCACCAATGATTTCTTATGTTACATTTATATTAATTTTTCATCAAATCGAGTCATGGCTGCTTTCAAGCAGCCATGACTCGATTTGATGAAAAATATCTAGAAAATACTCAGCAGGTTAAGAGTTGAATGGCAAAGCCAAAACAAAGTCATAAAACTGGTTAACTGCCAACACAATAGCTAGTGGCTCTCCCCCGATTTTTGAAAGAACAGACCTGAATTTCTGAAATTAGATCTTCAGTTGTCATGCTATACTCGTTTTATTTCTAGTAGGGCTGCACTGTATTCGGATTTGAGTACCAGTGACGGTATTGAAAACAATACCGCGGTAAACTGGTATACCGTGAAACAGTTAAGATTGAAAGCAAAATAAAAACTGAAATACCTTAATTTTCCGTAAGACCGTGATAAATGCGATGTACACAGTCCCACTGTCCCAGATGAAAAACAACTCATGAAATTCGGTACATTCAGAGTGTTGAGTTTACTTTGGATGTAAAAGAATTTTGAAGTTCATTAATATACAGTGTTGGTATCAATAGCCTAGTTCAATAATTAAACGCTTATCGAGACAAGAGAGGTCGAACATGTTTTTACAGGAGTTAAAAAAATTGTATACCATTACTAACGGTATACCAGTATTCATTTTTGATGGACGATTTCAATACCGGTATACTGTAATGCCGTGCAGCCCTAATTTCTAGATACTCCAAATGTTTTATATTTCCAATCTTGAATGTTTTTCATATTTATGTTCTTGTTTATCATACATTTCATTCATGGTTCATTTTTCAATCAAGTTAACTGGTTTGTTTTTTTCTTTTCTACAGCACTTCAGAGTCTGATTCCAGTACCAAAGTTTGTTATGTCAAGTATGATGACTCTGTGTCTGCAGGAGTAGCACTACATCTAACTAATACCGTCTTCATTGACAGAGCTCTGGTAGTTGTGCCAGTCATGGATGGTAAGTAAATACAGTGGAGCCCACTTAATTGGATATCTCTTAATTGTATATCCCTGTTAATTGAATATAATTTTCAAACACAAAACCATTTACCATGCCTTCAGTACAAATTTGATCTGTTAATTGCATATGGGTTGTAGAGTAAACTCCTGTTAATTGTATATAAATTTTTGTAATATTTCGAAAAAATTGCTGTGACACGCACCAAATTCCCCTTATTTATCAACCTTTTTGGCCTCATAATCCAATACAGACATTTATTCTATTATATCTTGTTTGACAGAGCTCTAAGAGCTCTGTCAAACAAGACATAATAGAATAAATGCTCAGTTTACCTCCAGAACACAAGAAACTGACCAAATCCCTGTTAATTGTATACTCCTATTAATTGAATAATTTTCCCTGGCAAAATGGATATTCAATTAAGAGGATTCTACTGTAGAAGGTTCAGTGGGTTCCACTTAAGTGTATACTCTTTAATCGAATAACTGTTAATCGCATCTCCAGTTTTGTGATTACAAAATAGGGCAGTTATCAGGATTTGCAATCAAATTTCTTAATCCGCTTCCCTCCCCACAAAAAGAATCTCACTGCCAAAAATAAAAATGCAGTTGCCATTTTCATTTGGTTTTTTTTTTACCTGCGTCGCCAGCGGCAGAGCAGGTCTACTAACTGCTCGACTCTGTCCGTCCGTCAGTCCGTCCGAAACACTTTTTCCATCAAGGTTTTCTTGGCTTCTATGAAAGGGAATGATTTTATATTTGGTCTGCTGCTTCATAATGATGAGTTGTATCGTGTAAGTGATTTTCGGATCTGCCGTGTAGCCACTTCCTGTTGCCAATACTTTGAAATTTTACTGTACACACTGAACATTGAAATTTTTCGTCAAACTTTTCTCAGCTTCTATGCAAGGGATTGATTTCATATTTCATCTGGAGCCTGATAATGATCAGTTGTATCGTGTATGCAATTTTCAGATCTGCCGTGCGGCCACTTCCTGTTTGCCAATTCAATTGCATGCAGCGACGCAGGTCTAGACCCGGTATTGGTCTGGGCTGGTTTAATTTAGACTTCATTTTGCAGTATTTTATTTAGGAAACCATGACACCCCTCCCTCTCCCCCTCCCCCACCACCCACCCCCCCCCCCCCCCCAGTCCAAATCATTTACCATGCCTTCAGTGCATAATTTGTCTGGTAATTGCAAATAAATGATTGACCGAATCCCTGCTAAATGAGCAAAAAAATTATATTTAGGCCTATTAAAAGGTTCTTGTTTCTCTGGCAATTTTCCATCAGTTTTTTACTGGGGAGGGATGAGTTTTTATTTCTCTTTAGCTTATCCACAAAAGAGTCCTAAAATAGTTGGAATTATCTATTTTACTCCTTACACCATTCTGTGGAATAAAACAGTATTTTCAGCAAGAAAACTTTCCCATACTGCAGCTGCAAATTGTTCTATATCTTGTTTGAGATTTCCTTGTAAAAAAGGGAGCGATTTGGCAAGTTTTGAATGATGAGGGAGGTGCCTGAGAAACAAGTATTTTTTATGAGCTTTATAGATATATTTGTTCTCAGAACATCTAACATTATAAGTTATTGTGATGAATTGACGGTAACATAGTCTGAGGGTTGTGGATCAGGGCTTATGTTCAAATGAGACGCGAAGCGTCAAGGTTGAACATACGCTCTGAGCCGCAAACCTCAAACCATGTTACCGTCAATTTATCACAATAACGTATATGTTCCAATACGACCCTACCCACAGCCCAAAACCTACATCCTGAAACACGAGAGACTTATTTACTGAACTTGTGATCGTTAAAAGTTGCCTTGTTCAAGGCAACTTTTAACGAACACAAGTTCAGAAAATAAACCTCTTGTGTACCCCACGACAGCAGTGAATAAATAATCAATAAATCAGATGAACTCATTCCATCTTAGTTCGAATCGTAAATTTGTTTGTAATTTAAACAAAACTTCATTCGGAACACTGTCTGCTACACATGTGAAAAATCCAGAAAAATGAAGCGGTTTGCTGGTCACTAAGTTGACGAAAGAATTACGAAACGGGCGACGTCATTTCTAATATTTCGTGTTGTGACGTCAGACGGTAACATTTGCTACTGGAGCCATAAAAGAAACTACGCCAGGTCTCATCCAATCAGAGGTCGAGGATTTTACTCTTATTGGAACATGAGCTTTTATTCTATTATCTCTTGTTTGACATTGCTCATTGAGCTTTTGTAAATAAAAAGATAAATACAATAAGCACTCAGTATAGTGTGCATGGGCATGATAGCAGTAAATTATTTTAGTAAATTGTATATCCCTGTTAATTGAATAGTTTTCACTAGAAAAGTAGCTGTACTGGATTCCACTGAGTACTGTAAATGGAATGGTGACCTACTCTGGCCAAATAAAAGTGACATCACTATTACCAATTTTTAGCTCAACTTGACAAAGTCAAGCTGAGCTATTGCCATCACTTCTCGTCTGTCGGCGTACGTACGTATGTACGTTAGTTCGTACGTCCACAATTTCCTTTGGCACACCTCACAGGTCGCATTATGATCAGATTGCTTTGAAACTTGGTATGCTTGTTTGGGGTGACCTCTAGATGGGAGCTATCGATTTTCTTCAATTTCCGTCAAAAAATGTTGCTGCGGCCAACGTTCTTGGAACTTAGTTTAGTCAAACCTCAATATTTCCCTTTGGCACACCCTACAGGGCATATTTATGATTGGGACATATAGAAACTTGATATGCTTGTTTGGGGTGACCTCTAGATGGGAGCTATCGATTTTCGTCAATTTCTGTTAAAAAATGTTACTGTGGCCAACGTTCTCAGAACTTAGTTTAGTCAAACCTCAATATTTCCCTTTGGCACACCCTACAGGGCACATTTATGATTGGATTGCTTTGAAACCTGGTATGCTTGCTTTGGGTGACCTCCAGATGGGAGCTATCGATATTTTTATACTGTACCAATGACCCAGACATAGTTGCTGGTGCTAACTCTTAAAAATCTAGGGCCAAACACAAATTTTGCCCCCCAATCCCCAAAATTTGCATCTAAAACCAAAAGAAATCATGTCCTGAAGGACCTCCATACTTTGCCCTTACTGCGCATGCGCAGTGTCAAGGACGTTCCGAAATTGGCGCCAATTATTATTCTTTGTTTGGCCCTTCATCAGTTAACATCTCACTGATCTTTGTGCTTGTAAATCTCAGTTTAAATGATGCCAGACACATAAATATTGGAGAAATGGTGATTCTAAGGAGGATATAGAAGGAGGAGAGGAAAAAGGAGTGACAGAAAATATTCAGGGCTGTAACTTAAAATTTTGTAATGAAATTATGTTAAGTTGCCTATTTTCGAGGCATGGGCCTGTTGTTGTCATTCTTGCTATGAAGTTGCACTGCTTATTCAGTGTTTCCTCTCTCCTTATCCTGTAAGTCCCCCCTTGCTATTCTCTCATGCTTTTGGCATATTTTTGAGTAAGATTACTACTAAAATTTCTTGGGGGAATTAGCTTGGTTACAGAATGAATTCTGTTATTTTCCCCATGTTTACGTTCTCACCCATGGGTGTTTAGATGTTGTGTTCTGCATCTACCATCTGATGTTCTGCAGATTCTTCCCTGGAAGTCTCTGTTTTGCATCAGATAGTGTGTATTGTTGATAACTGATTTCGGGCCAGTATTGTCAGTGCCTGGAGTCATGTTTTCTGGTGTTTATACTCTTCTTGTTTACATTGGCAACAGTCTCTTTTGAGGGGGGCTTTTTGCCTTTGGAGTAGTTTTACTCATTATTAGATACATTATTATTATCCGTAAGTGTTGCATTAATTATTTAAAATAATTTTAAAATTTTTGACCACACTTATCCTTGGGATCCATTGGGGCTCAACATTACTTTTCAGAAACTTGGGCTTCGCTGAAAAAATATTTTTCAAAAATTATTTTGGATTTCAATTGTTTTTTCAATGTTAATGGATCATGTTATTACGTATCTTTGTTTTTAGGGGTTTGTGCAAGTACTAGGACTTGTTGTTGACTTTTCACAATGAAAGGATATTGTTCAAATTGTAATAGGAAGAAATCTTCCTCTGACTTTCATGATCATTGTATTAATTGTAGTCAGTGTACTCGCACTAACTCCTGTTCAATATGTCAGTATTGGGATGACAAACATTGGAAACGTGTGTCACGATATGTTGTTAGTGGAGAGAGGGCTGTGCCGGTCGTTTCTCCGCAGGGTCACTCTAGTCTATCAGTTTCTATTTCAGAGGAACAAGAACAGGGTGATGTTTCCATGTTATCTTCCAAAAGTGCACTTCCGTCGTCACAATTGAATGCAGAGCTAGCAGCAAAAGTGCTCATGGAGATACGACAGTTGCCTAAGAGGTCCCGAGTAGGATCGACGGCGCTGTCGTCCGCTAGCTCGCCTGGTGTAGCGTCCATTCACCGAATAGTTCGGCAGCCGGGTTCGTCCGTTGTGGTCCAGGAGGAAATGTTGGGTGATGCGAGCACTATAAACATACAAGGTGCACACCCAGTGACGGCGGATAATAGGAGAGATTGGAGGAAGCCTTCTAGTCCGGTTCCTAGCTCGTCCAGGTCTAGCCAGGCCGCGAGCGAGAGAGGCCCCTCTCTCGTACAACAACATCTTGGACCAGATGTTGTGGTACAAAATGTGTCACAAGCGGAGCACACGTCCGTCGCTCGGGACGCTCCGTTGTATCGGCAGTCCGCTGAGACTGTTCAGGCTTCCTCATCCTCTCACCAGCGCACACGACCGCCCCTTGGCTACGTGACCGCGGATATTCTACCAGCTTTGCCGATCAGGGATTCATCGGCGACCAGGTCACGCCATCCGGTAGCCAGGGACACGAGGCCGGTAGACTCCGGACATTCACATAGGAAGAGTATGCGGGAGTCAGTTGATGCGGAGCTTCCCGCGGCTAAGCAGCGAAAGACCACTACTCCGCAGGCCTCGATGACGGACGTGCTAGCTCAGATAGCACAAATTATCGCAGCATCCCAGCAATCGACAGAATCGGTGTCGGATCAGGAATTATCCGACGGCGCTGGGTCGGTACGCTCCGTCGAAGCATCGGGTGCGGACGACCGGGAGCATCATGAGGTCCGACCGGATGGGGAAATGGATACGGATGACTTGGAGCTATCCCTTTCGGAACAACATAAAGCTGCCGTGGATTTCATCTGGCACTTCCTTCCTCAAGTTGTTCCGTCAGGCCAGACTGCTGCGGTACCGGATAAGAGACTGATAGCGTCATTGGACACTGAATTCTTTGAGCGGTTCAGAGACATCGTCCCTGAGTTTCCGTCTCAGTCCAATAATGTCACAAGAACATTTGAATTATTGAACGACGCTATCTTCAAGCTTGCTTCCAAAACAGGCAAAGCTGGTTTCTTGTCCGCCAATGCTCTTAACCTGCCTTTCATTAATGCAAGGAATAAATTCGATACGGCAGGACAGGGTATTCCGAGAGTTCCTCTGCGTCTTGACGACGAGGCGGCAGACTTAGAATTGTCATTACTGTCGTCTACGTCCATTCCAACCGCGGTGTTGGATACGACAATTACGTCTAACAGGGCCAGTTTAGACGCTTTATCTTACGCAGACCACCTTACAAAGGCATTATCACTGCATCTTCAAGGGAAAGAATTCCAGGATATACAATCCTCTTTAAGACTTCTTTCAAGGGCAGTAGCTTATTCCACGTATAACTCCGCCCTTTCAGTGGCAAACCTGGAGTTGGTTAGACATGACGCAGCCCTAGCTACATCCACACGCGTGGATAGTAAGGTGAAGAACTCTCTCGGAGTCGCTTCGGTCTCCGGAGAACTTCTCTTCGACGGCAAGCTTTCTGCAATCTACGATAAAATTACTAAGAAAGCTTCGGATTCTCTGCTGTTTAAATCCGCTTCCAAAAAGTCGGACACGGCAGATAAGGTGTAAGACAGGCACTTCTGGGACTAATGCGCCCAAGAGAGGTTCCTATAGAGGTTCCGGTGTGTCCTCTTGGTCTTATTCAAGAGACTGTCAAGGCAGCGACTCATGTGCGGGACGTCCTTCGGGCTGGGACAACCGGTCAGACGCCCCAAGGTCGACAGGAATAGGTGCGGGTCGTGGAGGACGTGGTTTCTCCTCCCGCAGTCCTCGCAGGTCCAGGAGGTGATGGTTTCAACCTCTATCGTGTTCCGGTTTGCGGAAGGTTGTCGAGTTTTTCAGAAGAGTGGGCGTCGATTACAGACGACCCTTGGGTGAGAGGGGTGATTTCGGAAGGTCTAAGAATATCCTTCAAACGAAAGCCTCCATTAACTCGAAGTCCAAAATGGACTCAACTTCCATCAAATCTGCAGAAAAGAGACGCTCTGTTATCGGGTGCAGTCTCTTTTAATGAAGAACGTGGTAGAGGTCGTAGAAGAACAGGAAACACCGGGATTCTACAGCCATCTGTTTCTGGTTCCGAAACCAGACGGCTCGTTCCGTCCAGTCATAGATTTGAGCTGGATAAACAAGCTGATCGTCGCTCCGAAGTTCTATATGGAGACGATTCGATCGGTCAGAGCGAGTATTCGGGTGAACGATTATGCTACAAGCATAGATCTCAAAGATGCGTACTTTCATGTCATGGTACATCCGACATTCAGAAAGTATCTACGCTTCGCAGTCCTAGGAGTGGTGTATCAATTCCGGGCGATGTGCTTCGGATTGAACCTAGCACCCTGGGCTTTCACTCGGGTAATGAACTCGGTAATGATGTATTTCCGAGCTCATTCGTCTGCGGTAACGTGGGCCTACCTGGACGACATTCTTCAGAGGTACAGCAACGAGTTAACGCTTCAGAACGATGTGCAGAATCTGCTTCTATTGCTCCGACGTCTCGGTTTTGTTATAAACGAGGAGAAGTCGGATCTGGTGCTGTCCAAGTCATTCACTCATCTGGGAATGAGCTTCGAGACGCACAACAATCTCGTTCGTCTGCCGTTAACCAGAGCGAAATTAGTCAGTTGTTACGCTCGCTGTTGTCTTCATGCGGACAAAGTCACAGCGAGGGAGTTCATAAGACTGATAGTTCTGTGCGGAGCCGCTGCGGATCTCATTCCGATGGGGCGGTTACGCACTCGTCCTCTCCAAATTTTCTTGACTCAGAATTGGAGTGTGAAGATTCATTCGCTCGGCATAGACGTTCTCTTGTCAGATCAAGTGAAACAAGAGATTCAGACTTGGGCAAACATTCAGTGGTTAACTCAGGGAGTTCCGCTGCAGTTGCCGGATCCGAGTTTTACGATTATGACGGATGCCAGTCAAACAGGTTGGGGTGCATCATTGATCCCAACGGATTCGAGATGCCAGGGTCTTTGGGATCCACAGTTCCTAAGCAAGCACATAAACATCAAGGAAACGATGTCAATTTGGCTTGCGTTACGTCATTGGATGGACATTATTCACAAAGCTCATGTCCAAATCCTATCCGACAATACGACAGTAGTGGCGTATATACGGAACCAGGGAGGCACTCATTCCGTTCCGTTATTCAATTTAACGGAAAGAATTCTTCTGTTTGCTCTAGAACATCAAGTTCTGCTTTCGGTCCGTCATATACCGGGTCGTCTGAATGTACTAGCAGACTCCCTTTCACGGAAGGGTCGCTTGTTGCCATCGGAGTGGACTCTCAACAAACAAGTATTCAATCAGATTTGCTACCAATGGGAACGGCCAATGATAGACTTATTTGCGACACATCTCAACAATCAGTTGCAGACGTATGTGTCACCGTGTCCGGATCCAAGAGCATTTGCAGTAGACGCTCTATCGATCTCATGGGACGGAATGATAGGATATGCGTATCCTCCAGCGCCGTTGATTCAGCAAGTATTGCTAAAAATAAAACAATCTCAGTGCAAGATTCTGTTGGTAGCATCTCTGTCTCCACAGAGACCGTGGATAAATCTACTCAGGTGTCTGTTGTCGGACCTACCGCGAAAGCTTCCTCCACGGGAGGATCTTCTTTCGCAGGGGAAACCCCGTCAACTTCATCACAACCCGCAAGGTCTCAACCTTCACGTTTTTCCATTGTGCGGTCCTTCTTGCATGGCAAGCACTTTACAGGACGAGCAGTGGATGCGATTTCTAACTGTAGGAGGACCTCCTCTTCGCTAAACTATGCGGCTAAGTGGAAGGTTTTTCGTCGTTGGTGTAGGGATCATTCCATTGATATTTTTGATCTCTCCATACCAGACATTGCAAACTTTCTAGTATACTTGTTTGACGAGATCAAACTGCAGCCTGTTACTATTAAGGGTTATAGGTCTATGTTATCTGATACCTATGCACACCACGATAGTTTACAAATTGGATCTAATGTCTCTTTATCTAAGTTAGTTAGAAACTTCTCGATAAATAGACCCAGAACTCTTAGATTAATTCCTAAGTGGAATTTAGCTTGGGTTCTTCTTAAACTGAAGGAAAAGGCATTTGAGCCTCTTGGGACAGTAGATTTCAAATTCTTGTCTTATAAGACAGCTTTTCTCTTAGCTTTCTCTTCTGCTAGAAGAGTCAGTGAGCTTCATGCACTATCGGTGGACGATTCTCACTATCGTAGTGTCGGGAACACTATCACCTTCACTACTAATGTTGGATTTTTAGCTAAGAATCAGGCTCCTAATAAATATCCAGAACCTATTGTTATTAAGGCGCTGCTGTCTTCAGACGGGCGTAGGCCTTTACTCTGTCCTGTTAGAGCTTTACGTATTTATAAACAGAGATCTCAGTTTATCAGAAAGGGACGAAAACGTTTATTTCTGTCTCTGATGCCTAATAGAAAGGACATTTCGGTCCATTCTGTTGCTAGATGGATTCAATTAACTATCCGTACTGCTTATGAAAATTTATCTTCTTCTCAGCAGTCTGTGCTTAAGATTTCGGTTCATGAAGTAGAGCTCTTTCTACATCTTGGGCTTACGCAAATAGTATTGCTATTACAGATTTAATGAAGGCTGCTTATTGGTCTCAGCCATCCACATTCACGAATTTTTATCTCAGAAATATGGAGTCCATTTCTGGAAACCTGCATTGTTTAGGTCCATTATCTGTTGCTCAGAATGTCGTCCACTAAACAGTTGCAACTATAGTTATGCAGGCTTTCTGTTCCGGCAGTGACTCCGTCCTGCTGCCCTCTTCGCTCTGGGCTATTTGGCCCAGGGCAAGGGGAAGGGGGGGGGAGGGTGCTCCCTTAGGTCACCTGCTTTATAGTGAAAAGCAAGGGAATTCCTCTTCCGGAGTCAGTAATTCTGAGTCGTTTCCGGGATGGTTTTAAAGTGTAATATTAATGTTAAAAATTCATTCATGTCATATTTTTAAAGTGTAGCTCGGTGTGAAGCATTTGTATATGTCAAGTGTCAAACGGGCGTTAATATACAATCCTCGGACACTTTTAAAGAATATAAAGAGTCTCAATTCTCTGGACTAACTTTATTTATTGGCTTACTTTAAAAATAATTAGTATAAAGGGTTATACTGGATGTTAATAGAGAACATGAATGTTATTGTGCTCAATTATGAAGGGTATTGTATCTTTCTAATTTATCATAAAATAAGAAAGATACATGTAAAGCCTAATACCCCTATTCTCCTTGAGGGGTTGATATAGTTGAGCTTATTGGATTTTCCTCTATGTCCTAGGCCCTCCAGCCTTTTTACTATTCAGCTATGTCTGGGTCATTGGTACAGTATAAAAATGTTAAAAAATTTATAGTAATTTATATATTTTTTATACTTACCAATGACCCAGACGGGGATGGCCCTCCCAGGAGTTGGGAACTCATACCTCCCCGCTGAGTACATAGCGTTGACCAGGCACTGCTTGTAAGAATGATAATTGGCGCCAATTTCGGAACGTCCTTAACACTGCGCATGTGCAGTAAGGGCAAAGTATGGAGGTCCTTCAGGACATGATTTCTTTTGGTTTTAGATGCAGATTTTGGGGATTGGGGGGAAAAATTTGTGTTTGGTAGGGATGGTCCGATACGCTTGGGTCACGATACGATACGTATCTCGATACACCATTCACGATATGATTGTGTATCGCGATATATATCAAGTATCATTGTTTCCCTATTGCTATTGCTGTGTCACCGTATATACGGACATAGAGTAACAGATACAGGGAAACAATGATACTTGATATGTATCTGCCTACCTGGACAGTCCTTCGATTTTGGGAAACAATGGCGAGCGATATTTAGCTCACCTCAAATTGGACTCACACATGTGATCATCCCCCAAGTGCAGTCGTCCCTCCATTTCATTGTCGGGGCAGTTCCTCTCGTGGATGATATGCACTGTACAGCGAAATCAAATTGTGTGTTTTATGTTTGACCAGTGTAATAAAATAAGAAAAAAATCTATATACGTATTATTGGTGTTTGTGTTTTTATTCTCCAATACTCCATGGACCAAGGTAAAAAGGACAAATGCAACGTTGACGTAACCAAACTGTGAAGTTTTAGGATTATTCGTCATGCTTCAAACACATTTCCAGAAACGTCAGAATTTTCTGAGAAACAGCCAGTAACAGCCTGAGTTACATCCCCTGTGTGAGCTGTTCCACCAACTTCCCAAATCCACAGCCTCCCTCGATAAACAATCGCAGCTGAAAAGCTTGCTTGTCACAGTGAACCCGGTTTGCATGAAGTTCCACATCAGCCACTCTGACGTTTTCATTCCATGAAACATTTTTATTAAAACCTGATCAACAAGTGAGGCCGGGCCTCACCTGTTCGTCTGTTTTTAATAAAGAGCGTCCATGAAATAAGAACGCCGGAGTGGAGAAACATCTTTTACAAAAAATTCAAGTCAGTTTTCTGAGAGATGTATTTCATGTTGATCTTCATATCCATCAGACCCCACATGTAGGCCTATACACTTAGCACTAACCGACTCTGGTGTTTTAACCCTCCCTCCCTCCCTCCCTCATTTATATTTTATGTGGATCTTCAATTCTTCAACAGTGGCGGCCCAGGGGGTGTTGGGGGTCCCTTGGACCTCTGATGGTTTGGGGCCCTGGGCCTACCGTGGCGACCATTGGTTTGACACAGCAGGACAAAATTTTGATATTTAGACGTAGAACTCGCCATATCCTTGACTCTAGAGCTTCTGGGAGTCTTGAATCAAACTTCCAAATTTTCCGGTCCCATTTTCGAAACACAAACACATTTTTTTCAGGGCCTCATTAAAAAAAGCAAACCCGTTCCTGTGGCACCTTTACACTAATATTATACACTTGAATTTGGCAACCGAGGGGCCCCCAACTCATCGACACTGCATGATCTGCATTTAGTCCAAACTTGAACCCAAGGTGCGTAATATATTTTTTGGGTGTGGTACGTCCTGTGGGATGTACCACACCAAAAAACTATATTACGCACTTTGGAGCCAAGTTTGGACTAACGGTTAGCATTCTGAATAATAGAGAAAAGGATTTTTTTTTCTTCTGTAAAATCTAAAGTTTGCCCACCCCCCACCCCTGGAGTTACTATACACCCTCTCCCTATTGGTGAGCCGCCACTGATCTTCATATTCATCAGACACCACCCTATGGCTTATACTATTATACTTCGCATCAAGCAACTCCAGCGTTTTCGTTCCATAGAAGGTTTTATTCAAAACTGACCAACAAATGAGGTGGCACCTCATATGTTCATCTGTTTTAAATCAAAAAGCTGCCATGCAATAAGGGCGCCAGTGGGGAACCATCTTTTAGAAGAAAAGAAATCAAGACAGTATTCTAAGAGATGTCAAGAGAGTCGATCTCCCCGCCGATGCCCCCCCCAGTGGCGTAGGAATCATTTGAATGTTCAATGTTGGGGGGGGGGGGGGGGGGGGGGGCACACATTTCTAAATGTTGGGGGATCACATTTCTGATTATTGAATGATATGGCTTGGCTACAGATGTCAAAGGCATCTGACAAAGCCGCGAAGTGAATGAGGGGAATTTGGGGGTCATACCTACCCCACCCACCCCCACCCCCGAAAAAATTTAAAATGGAGGTATCAAATGGTGCATTCTGGTGGCTTTTGGGATGAAAATTATTATTTTCTTCAATAGAAAAAGACGGTTTTTAACAGCATGTTGGACATTTTTAAAGATGCTGGTACTTCCTTCCCGTGAATTATGAAAATGCTGCAGCCTAGTGATACAGGATTTGCGAAATTTACACAAAGTGCTGTCATGGGGGGGGGGGGGGGGGGGCTCATTTATCATTCATGCTGATCTTCTTTTTCATCGGACCACAGCGTATATGTACTCAGCATTAAGCGACTCTGGAGTTTTCATTTCATGGAACGAATTTATTACACAACTCAACTGACGAACAATTTGAAACAGATGAAGCCGGAATTCAAGTTCTCAACTCAAGAAACAATTCAGATGTCAGGTGAAATGCAGGGGTTTTTTTTAAAAAAAACCCAGCGTATCCACGTGTTCTGGTTTCAATAGGGATCTTTCGGAACATATAATATCACCAGCTGTGGAAAAGACACACTCTCTTGGGACAGCTGTTGCTGGAATGGACAATGTAACAGATGCAAATTTTGCCAGCACAGGGTACGCTTTGGCATTTTCCTTCCACCAAATTAATGGGGAACTGTTCATGCCGATAACTGGTTCGTTCTTGTATCGTGCAATTTCGCGTTTACATACGCTTAGTGAAGTGAGTGCGCTGTGATCATTCTCTGAATTGGCAAGCTCCCGTCCACCAGAAAAGATGTTCCCAAAAATATCTTCAAGGGCAGATTTTTTTCTCGGTGGTTCACTAACATCACGACCGATAGGTTCAACGTCAGGTTCAGCATGTTTCTGATCATCAGCAGAAGGGGTATCAGCTGTGTTAGATTTTTGGTGTGTTATATCCCACAGTGCTAGTGCAGAGATAGTAAGCTTGTCATATACAGTTTCACGGTCCTTGTCAGACAAGAATGGCAGGCTCTTGAATCTCGGATCTAGAGCTGAGCTCTGCAGCAGAAATTCCTTCAATTCCGTGTCTTCATAACGTTTTGATAAGTCCGTCGTTATGGCGTTCTTCACTTGCTTCACCAAAGCGATATCTGTTTCATTTGGACTGAGGGAGGTAAGTAGTTGTTGCTGCAGTGGCACAATGAGTGAAATGGTTGGCGATTGTTCCTCGCATAACAGAGTGGTGATGGTATGTATTGGCTTGAGTGCTTTAATGACTTCCTGGGCCCCAACAATATCATCATCTGAAAGTGTTACAATGTCTTTAATGTCTTTTCGCATCTCAGGGCAGAGGAACACGGCGTGAACTGCTGGTTGCTGTTCCAAATAACGCTCGAACATCTCATAGGTGCTGTTCCATCGTGTGGTGACATCGCCGATAAGTTTGTGGTTTGGAATAGCTAACAGATCTTGTTTCACTTTCAGTGTTGCATTTGCTTTACTACTTTTACGGAAGTAAGTTACAATCCATCTAATTCTGCTTGATAGCCTCGACATTATAGAAACTCCAAGCCCTTTTTGCGTTGCCAGGTTAAGAATGTGGGCAAAACATCCAACTTGCATACCATTGCAATGTTTGACAGTGATAGCATTAGCAGCCACGTTATCGGTAGTTATTACAGTCTTGATGCCCGGCCGCAAAATATCCCACTCAGAAATAGCACTTTTCAGCACCTCTCCTATATTTATGCCTCTGTGGGACTCGGGCAGACATCTGGTTTGCAACACATAGTTGGCGATTTCCCATTCTGATGTCATGAAGTGGGCAGTTATTGTAATATAACCTTCTACTGCACGTGACGTCCAGCCATCTGTTGTTAGATTAATTGCAGTTGCTTGTTTAAGACTGTCAATCAAACTGGATTTTGTCTTCTCATAAAGATCTGGCACAATTTTTGTGCTGAACTGCTTTCTACTGGGCATTTCATATCTCGGCTCACATTCGTTGATAAGTCCAATAAACGCCTTATCTTCAACAGTTGTGTACGGTCTCATACCAGTTGCAATATATAAACCTATCCACTTAGTAATGGCTGAGGCTCTGGGTGAGTGTGGTGCCAGTTTTCTTCGAAAAACATCAGCTATTTTTAGCTGACCACCCCCTGAAGCAGGTGTTTCTGAGCTATTGCTGGTTGAAGACAACTGGGTGGAACTTGCACTTGTAAGAGCAGTGGCACTGTCAATGGGTGAACTAGGCATGGGTTTAATGGATGGTGTGTAACAATCAGCCTTGGGTTTCCTGTTAGGGATCTTATCACTAATTGAAGGGTGGTGGCGTTGTAAATGTATTCCCATATTTGTTGTACTGCCCGTATATCGAAATTTATCCTTGCATAATCTGCAAACAGTGCACGTTTTGTCTGGTTTACGAATGCCATCTTTTATCACTGCCAAAAATCCAAAGTTCTGCCATACCTTCAACTTGTATTTTTCGGCAGGAATTGGTCTAACTATCGTAATTTCCTCTGATGTTTCATCTGGTTGCATTGCTGAATTCGTGTGAAGTCGTGAACTCATGAAATTACTTGTAAATAATTTGATCTGCAAATTATAAACACTTTGAATAGGAAACAACGCTAACTTTGTAAATGACATTCAAGGACGCTGAATGAATGGTTACGACACGATACGGGCCGGTTTCGTGCTGGGTCGTTCTGTTTCGTAACTTGATGAGGTTGCTCTTGTTGATGTTTTCAAAATCGTCGGCGCGGTGTATTAGCTCCCTTGATGTGCAACCACGATAACTGAATGACTGTGCGCGAATCGAAATGACAAAATGCTTTTCTGTCAAAATGAAATTATCAATGCTATTTGCGCCGTGATTTGTGATGCGACACTGCTCATTTGTCTCCCTGGAAGTATGGCGAAAGTTGTTGGCTTTTATTAGTGAATACACGCACCTAGTTGTGATGTAGGCTCCCAGTTGACATACAACTATGTCCTGCGAGGCCCCAACACACACGTCTGGGTGATAAAACTGTATCGCGATCCCGCGATATTTGGCTTCTGTATCGGTGCACGTATCGTGACGGGTCGTATCGCGATGCATCGGTGTATCGGTGAATCGTCCCATCCCTAGTGTTTGGCCCTAGATTTTTAAGAGTTAGCACCAGCAACAATGTCTGGGTCATTGGTAAGTATAAAAAATATATAAATTACTATAAATTTTTTAACTTTCTTTCATTTCCGTCAAAAAATGTTGCCGCAGCCAACGTTCTTAGAACTTAGTTTATTCAGACCTCAATATTTCCCTTTGGCACACACTACAGGGCACATTTATGATCGGATTGCTTTGAAACATGGCATGCTTGTTTGGGGTGACCTCTAGATGGGAGCTATCGATTTTCTTCCATTTCCGTGCGTCAAAATAAGTTTCCGCTGGCAACGATCTTTGAACTTAGTTTAGTCAGGCATCAATATATTCCTTTGGCATGCCATAAAGGGCACATTTATGATCAGATCGGTTTGAAACTTTGTATGCTTGTTTGGGGTTACCTCTGGATGGGAGCTATCGATTTTTGTCAAAAAATGTTGCCACTGGCAATGACCTTCGATGAACTTAGTAAAAACTTAGTGCAGTTTAGCATCAATATTTCCCTTTGACACACCCTGCAGGGCACATTTATGATTGGATCGCTTGCAAACTCGGTGTGCTTGTTTGGGGGTGACATCTATATGGGAGCTGTCGATTTTCTTACATTTCTGTCAACAAATGTTGCCGCTGACCTTTGAACTTTGTTTAGTCAGACCTCAATATTTCCCTTTAACACACCCTTTAGGGCACATTTATGATCGGATCACTTTGAAACTTGGTATGTGTGTTCAGGGTGACCTCTATATGTGAGCTATTGCTCTTTTTTTCATTTCCATAAAAAATTATTGTCGTTATCACCAGCCTTTGAACTTACTTTGTGCATCAGCTTATTCCTTTTGCACTCTCTGCAGGGTATATTTATTAATTTCCATAAAAAAAACCCCCAAAAACCATTGCCACAAGCAATGACCTTCTACTTAGTGCATTTGTGCATTATTAATGATTAACATCTTCCTTTGGCATGCCTCCGAGGGCACATTCATTATCAGGTTGTTTTGAAACTTTGTAAACTTATGCAGGGTGACAAAGATAGGAGCTATTGATTTTCTTTTCATTTCCATCAAAAACTGTTGCTGTTAGCAACAATCTTTGAATTTATTGCATTTGTGCATCAACATTCTTTGACATGGCCTGCAGGTCACATTTATCATAGGATTGTTTTTGAACTTGGTGTGCTCATTAGGCAAGATCTTTAGATAAGAGCTATTGATTAGCATTCATTTCTGTGAAAAAAGTTGCCATTTACAAGAACCTCTGAACATACTGCATTTGTGTATCAACATTCTTCCTTTAGCCAGTCTTACAGTTTACATTTAAAAATGCATGGATTACTCTGGCATTGTGCACACGCAATGCTGTTATGTTGAAATTTCATCAAATAACATTGGTACCAATGATCTTCAATTTTGCCCTTTCATTTATAACTTACCAAGTTCAAGTTTGTCAAGTTGAGCTACAGTGTCATTGACACTTTCATTGGAGAAAGAGGACAGCATTATGATTATTAGTCACCATCATGATTATTAAAATGAGTTACTATCATTAAAATATCCGATCAGCAAGCCGGCCAAAAAACAACACCTGAAAACAGCATTTGTTTGAAGAAAATATAAAATTTCATTGATGCACACCATCCAGGCATGTCTGAGTTTAAAATGTAAGTACCTGTCAAATATTTTTTACTATTGTGTACCAAATCCCCTTGAGTTATTTTGATCCATGTCAACTGTACTGGAGTGAAACACAGGTATTGTCAAGTGGCATTTCGTGCAACTGTAGCTATCACCCTGTAATTTTTTAGACCTGGAATCACTATTATTTGGAGCCATCACTTTTATTTGTTGAAAACAAAAATGTGCAGCATCACTCTTATTTGGCCATCACTATTATTTGGTACAGGAGAGTACATCATTTAACTCCTTGTGTGCTTCAGGCAGATATTCCTGCCAGGTCATGAATACTCTTGTCAACAGACAGGATATAATTCGGTTTCTGTTCAACAGACTGCATATCTGTAAATTTGATCAATCATCTCACGAATCACAGCTGGGCATCATTTGTTCGAATTTTTATTCAAATCCAGTCATGGCTGCCTAAGAGGAGCCGTGACTGGATTTCATAAAAAAATTCAAAGAAATTCTCTGTAGGTTAAGAGTTAATGGTGTCAATACAAATGGAAAATCCTTATGTATACTCTATCACTATAGATAACTGCCAGGGGGACTACATTTTGTCAGTAACCGTTACAGGAAGACAAACTTGCAACTAGAAAACATGTGGAATGAAGATTCTGATTTCATCCAGTTTAGGACCACAATCAATTCAAGCAGAGTTTCAGCTCATGGTCTTTCAAGTTCGACCTGGAGGTCCATAAGCTGAAACTTTGATTTCACTTCTTATCCTTTTCCCCATATAATAGACTTGGGGTTTGCCATCCTTTGAGTTGGTTTGAATGTTCAGTACGGCCACAGTGGACTGGTCACTTTTCACAGGTGGGTAATATTCCCATGGATCTAATAATATTAGATTCCAAACACAAATAGTAGGACTAATCATCAAAAAGTTAATTAATGAATTACCGGGTACAACCCACTGCTTCATTAATTAAAATTTTGCTGTTAATGATTTTTATTATTACCTACTGAACACGTGCGCGGACATTATTGCCCAAGCATGGATTATGACCAGACCTGAGCGACTGTATTGTAACTACAGGTGGTCACCAGTCTTATCCGAAGTTCCCACTTCTGTGTGAAAATAATATTTATTGACCAAGGTAAGAATTATATTTGGAAAGGAGCCAGTCACTGGCTGTCTATTCAACAGAATAATATCAAACCAATTCTATGAGTCACTTACCGAACTCCATGAGAGTCTGTCGTCGGCTAAAAAAGTTTCAAATCCTTTGTCTGCTGATTACAGATGTAACAGTTTATTTCTCTGTGGGTAGTAGTAACCATGATTGTGCCCCCCCCCCCCCCCCCATCATTAATTGCACCTAAATATTTTTTTGCTTTCCATTTATCAATTAAGTTGATGTTGATATACCATTTATTATGCCCTGACCGATCTGGTCAGAGGGGGTTTCTAATAGAGAGCTGCATCCATTTGTATGTTCGTAACAGAAATGTGTCTGTCCAACATATTTGCTGCTCTAGCACTGTCATTATGTGGCAGATTCAAATAATTTTTGCTATGCTTGTACCTCAACATGGGGGAACAGGTCCTACAGCAGAATTAATATTTTTCAGTAAACATTTACAGAGTTATTTGCCCGTGTTTACCATGGGGGTTATTATTGAAAAATGTGTCCGTCTAACATATTTGCTGCTGTAGCAACTCTCATTTGTTGGATTCAAATAACTTTTGCCATGCTTGTACCTCAATATGAGAGAATGGACCCTACATCAGAATTAATATATTTGTATAAATGTTTATATTTGTATAAATGTTTACAGTTATTCTCCCTTGTTAGCTCACCTGAGCGAAGCTCAAGGGGAGCTTTACTAATCACTTTCTGTCCGGCGTCCGGCGTCGTCCGTCCGGCGTTAACTTTACATTATCGACTTCTCCTCCTAAACCACTAGCCCAATTTTATTCAAATGTTGGCTAAATGTTTATTACCTAATGCCAATTCAGATTTGTTCAAATGAAGTTGCCCCTCCTCCTGGGTGGTGCCACGCCCCCAAGGGGCACCAAAATCTTTGTAAATCTTCTTCTCATGAACCAGCAGTAGCAGAGACTTGATATTTGGTGTGAAGCTTCCTTTTGAGGTGTAGACTCAGATTTGTTCAAGAGAAGTTTGTGGGGCTATACTTGGCGTTGTTATGAGAGGGGCAAAATTTTTTGCCCCGCCCAAAATTTCTATATTTTTATACTGTACCAATGACCCAGACTTAGCTTAGCTGGTGCTAACTCCACAAAAACCAGGGCCAAACACAAATTTTGCCCCCCAATCCCCAAAATTTGCATCCAAAACAAAAAGAAATCATGTCCTAAAGGACCTCCATAGTACGACTCTACTGCGCATGCGCAGTGACGCAGTCGTCCTGAAATTGGCGCCAAATATCATTCTCTGTTTGGCCCTTCATCAGTCAACATCTCACTGATCTTTGTGCTTGTAAATCTCAGTTTAAAGGATGCCAGACACGTAATTTTTGGAGAAAATGTGATTCTAAGGAGGATAGAAGGAGGAGAGGAAAAAAGAAGTGGCAAAAAATAATCAGGGCTGTACTTAAAATTTTTTGTTGAAATTATGTTAAGTTGCCTATTTTCGAGGCATGGGCCTCTTGTTGTCATTCTTGCTAATTGTTGCACTGCTTATTCAGTGTTTCCTCTCCCCTAGCCTTCTAAAGTCCCCCCTTGCAATTCTCCCATGCTTTTGGCATATTTTTGAGAAGTTTCATTTCTAAAATTCCCTGGGAGAGTTGCTTGGTTACAGAATGTTTTCTGTTATTTTCCCCATAGTTACGTTTTCACCCATGGGTGTATAACGTTTGTGTTCTGCATCTTCCATCTGATGTTCTGCAGATTCTCCCCTGGGAGTCTCTGTTTTGCATCAGATAGAGTGTAATTGATGACTGATTCCGGGCCAGTTTTTTCAGTGCCTGGAGTCATGTTTTCTATTGTGTTTACACTGTTTGTTTTCATTGGCAACAGCCTTTTTTGAGGGGGGCTGTTTGCCTTTGTGGTAGTTTATCTCATTATAAGATACATTTATATTATCCGAAAGTGTCTCATTAATTATTTTATATAATTTTAAAATTTTTGACCACACTTTGCCATCGGATCCATCGGGGCTCAACGTTACTTTTCAGCAACTTGGGCTTCTCTGAAAAAATATTTTTTCAAAATTATTTTGTTTTGCAATTGTTTTTTCATTTATTAATGGATCATGTTATTATGTATCTTTGTGTCAGGGATTTTTGCGAGTAACTAGGACTTATTGTTGTTCTTTCACAATGAAGGGACTTTGTGCAAATTGTAATAGGAAGAAATCTTCCTCTGACTTTCATGATCATTGTATTAATTGTAGTCAGTGTTCTCGCATTAATCCCTGTCCTATATGTGAACATTGGGATGAGAAACATTGGAAACGTGTGTCACGATATGTTGTTTCTGGAGAAAGAGCGATGCCGGCTCTTTCTCCACAAGGTCACTCTACTCTCTCAGTTTCTATTTCAGAGGAACCAGAACAGGGTGATGTTTCCATGTTATCTTCTTCAAGTGTGCGTCCGTCGTCACAAATAAATTCAGAGCTAGCGGCAAAAGTGCTCATGGAGATTAGACAAATGTCGTCCGCTAGCTCGCCCGGTGTAGCGTCCATTCACCGAATGGTTCGGCAGCCGGGTTCGTCCGATGCGGTCCAAGAGGAAATTTTGGGTGATGCGAGCACTATAAAAATAATAGATGCACACCCAGTGACGGCGGATAGGGAACGAGAACGGAGGAAGCCTTTTAGTCCGGTTCCTAGCTCGTCCAGGTCCAGCCGGGCCGCGAGCGAGAGAGGCCCCTCTCTCGTACAACAACATCTGGGACCAGATGTTGTGGTACAAAATGTGTCTTTAGCGGAGCATACGTCCGTCGCTCGGGACGCTCCGTTGTATAAGCAGTCCACAGAGACTGTTAAGGCTTCCTCTTCTCGTCGGCGCACACGACCGCACCTTGGCTGCGTGACCTCCGATATTTTGCCAGCTTCACCGATGAAGGATTCTTCGGCGACCAGGTCACACCATCCGGCAGCCAGGGATTCGAGACCGATGGACTCCGGACGTTCGCATAGGAAAAGTATGCGGGAGCCATCTGATGCGGAGCTGCCCTCGGCGAAGCAGCGAAAGACCGCTCCTCCGCAGGTCTCGACGTCGGACATTCTAGTGCAGATAGCACAGCTTATCGCAGCATCCCAGCAGCCGACAGAAATGGTGTCGGATCGAGAATTATCCGACAGCGCTGGGTCGGTACGCTCCGCCGAAGCATCGGGGGCGGACGACCAGAAACATCGGGAGGTCCGACCGGATGGTGAAAGGGATACGGATGAATTGGAGCTATCCCTTTCGGAACAACATAAAGCTGCCGTGGACTTCATCCGACACTTTCTTCCTCAAGTTGTTCCGTCGGGCCAGACTGCTGCGCTTCCGGACAGGAGAATTATAGCGTCATTGGACTCTGAATTTTTTGAGCGGTTCAGGGACCTCGCTCCCGAGTTTCCGTCTCAGTCCAATAATGTTGCAAGAACATTTGAATTATTGAACGACGCTATTTTTAAACTTGCTTCCAGGACGGGGAAAGCAGGTTTCTTGTCCGCAAATACTCTCAACCTGCCTTTCATTAATGCAAGGAATAAATTCGACACGGCAGGTCAGGGTATACCGAGAGTTCCTCTGCGTATGGACGACGAGGCGGAAGACTTAGAGCTATCATTACCGTCGTCAGCTTCTATTCCAACCGCAGTGTTGGAAACAGCTATTGCGTCTAACAGAGCCAATTTAGATGCCTTATCTTACGCAGATCACCTTACTAAGGCGTTATCACTGCGCCTTCAAGGGGAAGAGTTTCAGGATATACAATCCTCCTTAAGACTTCTTTCAAGGGCAGTAGCTTATTCCACGTGTAACTCCGCCCTTTCAGTGGCAAATCTGGAGTTGGTTAGACGTGACGCAGCCCTGGCTACATCCACACTAGTGGATTCTAAGGTGAAGAACTCTCTTAGAGTCGCTTCGGTCTCAGGAGATCTTCTCTTTGACGGCAAGCTTTCCGCTATTTATGATAATATTAAAAAGAAAGCTAGTGATTCTCTGTTGTTCAGATCCGCTCCTAAAAGGTCGGATACAGCAGACACGAATAAGGCGGGCACTTCTGGGTCTTATGCGCCCAAGAGAGGTTCCTATAGAGGTTCCGGTGCGTCCTCTAGCTCTTATTCGAGAGACCGTCAGGATAGCGACTCTCGTTCGGGACGTCCTTCAGGCCGGGACAATCGGTCGGACGCCCCGAGGTCGACGAGGCGAGGTGCGGGGCGTGGAAGACGTGGTTTCTCCTACCGCAGGCCTCGCAGATCCAGGAGGTGATGGCTTAAACCTCTATCGCGTTCCGGTTGGCAGAAGGTTGTCGAGTTTTTCTCAAGAGTGGGCGTCGATTACGGACGACCCGTGGGTGAGAGGAGTGACTTCGGAAGGTCTAAAGATATCCTTCAAACGAAAGCCTCCATTAACTCGAAGTCCAAAGTGGACTCATCTTCCGTCAAATCCTCAGAAAAGAGACGCTCTGCTATCAGAGGTGCAGTCTCTTTTAATGAAGAACGCGGTAGAGGTCGTAGAAAACCAGGAATCGCTGGGATTTTACAGCCATCTGTTTCTGGTTCCGAAACCAGACGGCTCGTTCCGTCCAGTCATAGATTTGAGCTGGATAAACAAGCTGATCGTCGCTCCGAAGTTTTATATGGAGACGATTCGATCGGTCAGAGCGAGTATTCGGGTGAACGATTATGCAACGAGCATAGATCTCAAAGATGCGTACTTTCACGTCATGGTACATCCGACATTCCGAAAGTATCTACGCTTCGCAGTCCTAGGAGTGGTGTATCAGTTCCGGGCCATGTGCTTCGGATTGAATCTAGCACCCTGGGCTTTCACTCGGGTAATGAACTCGGTAATGATCTACTTCCGAGCTCATTCGTCTGCGTTAACGTCGGCCTACCTGGACGACATTCTTCAGAGGTACGGCAACGAGTTAACGCTTCAGAACGATGTTCAGAATCTTCTTCTATTGCTCCGACGTCTCGGTTTCATAGTAAACGAGGAGAAGTCGGATCTGGTGCCGTCCAAGTCATTCACTCATCTGGGAATGAGCTTCGAGACGCACAACAATCTCGTTCGTCTGCCGTTAACCAGAGCGAAATTAGTCAGTTGTTACGCTCGCTATTGTCTGAATACAGACAAAGTCACGGCGAGAGAATTTATGAGACTGATAGGTCTGTGCGGAGCCGCCGCGGATCTCATTCCGATGGGACGGCTACGCACACGGCCTCTTCAAATTTTCCTGACTCAGAATTGGAGTGTGAAAATTCATTCGCTCGATGTAGACGTTCTCTTGTCAGATCAAGTGAAACAAGAGATTCAGACTTGGGCAAACATTCAGTGGTTAACTCAAGGAGTTCCGCTGCAGTTGCCGGATCCGAGTTTTACCATTATGACGGATGCCAGTCAAACAGGTTGGGGTGCATCATTAATCCCAACGGATTCGAGATGCCAGGGTCTTTGGGATCCGCAATTCCTGTGCAAGCACATAAACATCAAGGAAATGATGTCAATTTGGCTTGCGTTACGTCACTGGATGGACATTATTCACGATGCTCATGTCCAAATCCTATCCGACAATACGACAGTAGTGGCGTATATTCGGAATCAGGGAGGCACTCATTCAGTTCCGTTGTTCAATCTAACGGAAAGAATCCTTCTGTTTGCGTTGGAACATCACGTTCTTCTTTCGGTCCGTCACATACCGGGTCGTCTGAATGTGCTAGCAGACTCCCTTTCACGAAAGGGTCGCTTGTTGCCGTCAGAGTGGACTCTCAACAAACAAGTATTCAATCAGATTTGCTACCAATGGGAACGGCCAATGATAGACTTATTTGCGACACATCTCAACAATCAGTTGCAGACGTATGTGTCCCCGTGTCCGGATCCAAGAGCATTTGCAGTAGACGCTCTGTCGATCCCTTGGGACGGAATGATAGGATATGCGTATCCTCCAGCGCCGTTAATTCAACAAGTATTGCTAAAGATAAAACAATCTCAATGCAAGATTCTGTTGGTAGCATCTCTGTCGCCACAGAGACCGTGGATAATTCTACTCAGGTGTCTGTTGTGGGACCTACCGCGGAAGCTTCCTCCACGAGAGGATCTTCTTTCGCAGGGGAAATCGCGCCAACTCCATCACAACCCGCAAGGTCTCAACCTTCACGTTTTTCCGTTGTGCGGTCCTTCTTGCATGGCAAGCACTTTACAGGACGAGCAGTGGACGCGATTTCTAACTGTAGGAGGACCTCCTCTTCGCTAAACTATGCGGCTAAGTGGAAGGTTTTCCGTCGTTGGTGTAGGGATCATTCTGTAGATATATTTGATCCCTCTATACCAGACATTGCTAACTTTCTAGTATACTTGTTTGACGAAATCAAACTGCAGCCTGTTACTATAAAGGGTTATAGATCTATGTTATCTGATACCTATGCACATCATGATAGTTTACAAATTGGATCTAATGTCTCTTTATCGAAATTGGTTAGAAACTTTTCGATAAATAGACCCAGAACTCTTAGATTAATTCCTAAGTGGAATTTAGCTTGGGTTCTCCTTAAATTGAAGGAAAAGCCATTTGAACCTCTTGGGACAGTAGATTTCAAATTCTTATCTTATAAGACAGCTTTTCTCTTAGCTTTCTCTTCTGCCAGAAGAGTCAGTGAGCTTCATGCACTATCGGTGGATGATTCTCATTATCGTAGTGTTGGGAACACTATCACCTTCACTACTAATGTCGGTTTTTTAGCTAAGAATCAGGCTCCTAATAAATATCCGGAACCTATTGTTATTAAGGCTCTTCCGTCTTCAGACGGGCATAGGCCTTTACTCTGTCCTGTTAGAGCACTACGTATCTATAAACAGAGATCTCAGTTCATCAGAAAGGGACTGAAACGTTTCTTTCTGTCTTTGATGCCTAATAGAAAGGACATTTCAGTCCATTCTGTTGCTAGATGGATTCAGTTAACTATCCGTACTGCGTATGAAGATTTATCTTCTTCTCAGCAGTCTGTGCTTAAGATTTCTGCTCATGAAGTAAGAGCTCTTTCTACTTCCTGGGCTTATGCTAATAGTGTTGCTATTACAGATTTAATGAAGGCTGCTTATTGGTCTCAGCCTTCCACATTTACTAATTTTTATCTCAGAAATATTGAGTCCATTTCTGGAGACCTGCATTGTTTAGGTCCGTTATCTGTTGCTCAGAATGTCGTCCACTAAACAGTTGCAACTATAGTTATGCAGGCTTTCTGTTCCGGCAGTGACTCCGTCCGGCTGCCCTCTTCGCTCTGGGCTATTTGACCCAGGGCAAGGGGAAGGGGGGGTGGGGTGTTCCCTTAGGTCACCTGCTTTATAGTGAAAAGCAAGGGAATGCCTCCTCCAAGACAGTATTTCTGAGTCGCTTCCGGGATGGTTTTAATGTGTAATATTAATGTTTAATTTCATTCATGTCTTATTTTTAAAGTGTAGCTCGGTGTGAAGCATTTGTATATGTCAAGTGTCAAACGGGCTTTAATATACAATACTCGGACACTTTTAAATGATTATAAAGAGTCTCAATTCTCTGGACTGCTTTATTTATTGGCTTGCTTTAAAAATAATTAGTATAAGGGTTATACTGGATGTTAATAGAGAACATGAATGTTATTGTGCTCAATTATTAAGGGTAGTGTATCTTTCTAATTTAATATTAAATAAGAAAGATACATGTAAAGCCTAATACTCCTTTTCTCCTTAAGGGG
Source organism: Pictodentalium vernedei (assembly GCA_031216915.1). Lineage (NCBI taxonomy): Eukaryota > Metazoa > Mollusca > Scaphopoda > Dentaliida > Dentaliidae > Pictodentalium > Pictodentalium vernedei. The sequence goes on from CM062293.1 coordinate 157,357,624, forward strand.
TTACCTCTTTATTATATAATTGAGCTTATTGGATTTTCCTCTATGTCCTAGGCCCTCCAGCCTGTTTTCTATTCAGCTAAGTCTGGGTCATTGGTACAGTATAAAAATGTTAAAAAATTTATAGTAATTTATATATTTTTTATACTTACCAATGACCCAGACGGGGATGGCCCTCCCTGAGTTGGGAACTCTTGCCTCCCCGCTGAGTACATAGCGCTGACCAGGCACTGCCAGTAAGAATGATATTTGGCGCCAATTTCGGGACGACTGCGTCACTGCGCATGCGCAGTAGAGTCGTACTATGGAGGTCCTTTAGGACATGATTTCTTTTTGTTTTGGATGCAAATTTTGGGGATTGGGGGGCAAAATTTGTGTTTGGCCCTGGTTTTTGTGGAGTTAGCACCAGCTAAGCTAAGTCTGGGTCATTGGTAAGTATAAAAAATATATAAATTACTATAAATTTTTTAACTTTCCAAACCGAGAGGCTGATTTGAACCAAATTTTATGTGAGGGCTTATTGGGTCATGAGTACTTGATTTATGCAAAAAAATTTTTTCCCGCAGCCCCGTGGGAACCGCAGGAGCTAAAAATAGAAAAAATTTAAAACGCCCATATCTCCAAAACTGCACGGCACTGAGAATTTTTATTTGGTGTGCAGCTTCCTTAGGACCAACAGAAAGGATTGGTAAAAAAAAATTGCCATCGGTTTTATCATAGGGTACAGTTTCGGGACTTTGAAAAAGTGCTGAGTCAGCACTTTTTAACACTGTAGGCAATGGGAAAAACATTAAAAAATCTTCTTCTCCAGATCCAGCAGGCAGAATCTTTTGATATTTGGTATGCAACATTGTAGGGTGGATCTGATTCAAGTTTGTTCAAATCGGCCCCCTGGGTTCATATTTGGGCTCAGTATAGGAGCCCGATTTCGAACTTAGTGCATTTCAGGCAAATTTCTTAAAAAATCTTCTTCTCCAGATCCAGCAGGCAGAATCTTTTGATATTTGGTATGCAACATTGTGGGGTGGATCTGATTCAAGTTTGTTCAAATCGGCCCCCTGGGTTTATATTTGGGCTCAGTATAGGAGCCCAAATTTGAACTTACTGCATTTCAGGCAAATTTCTTTGAAAATCTTCTTCTCGAGATCCAGCAGGCAGAATCTTTTGATATTTGGTATGCAACATTGTGGGGTGGATCTGATTCAAGTTTGTTCAAATCGGCTCCCTAGATTCATATTTGGGCTCACTATAGGAGCTCGAATTCGAATTTAGTGCATTTCAGGCAAATTTCTTCAAAAATCTTCTCCAGATCCAGCAGGCAGAATCTTTTGATTTTTGGTATGCAATGTTGCGGGGTAGATCTGATTCAAGTTTGTTCAAATCGGCCCCCTGGATACATATTTGGGCTTACTATAGAAGCCCGCATTCGAACTTAGTGCATTTCAGGCAAATTTCGTAAAAAATCTTCTTCTCCAGCTCCAGCTTCAGAATCTTTTCATATTTGGTAAGCAACATTGTGGGGTGGATCTGATTCAAGATTGTTCAAATCGGCCCCCTGGGTTAATATTTGGGCTCAGTATAGGAGCCCGATTTCGAACTTAGTGCATTTCAGGCAAATTTCTTTAAAAATCTTCTTCTCCAGATCCAGCAGGCAGAATCTTTTGATATTTGGTATGCAACATTGTAGGGTGGATCTGATTCAAGTTTGTTCAAATCGGCCCCCTGGGTTCATATTTGGGCTCAGTATAGGAGCCCGATTTCGAACTTAGTGCATTTAGGCAAATTTCTTCAAAAATCTTCTTCTCCAGATCCAGCAGGCAGAATCTTTTGATATTTGGTATGCAACATTGCGGGGTGGATCTGATTCAAGTTTGTTCAAATCGGCCCCCTGGATTCATATTTGGGCTTAATATAGAAGCCCGAATTCGCACTTAGTGCATTTCGGGCAAATTTATTAAAAAATCTTCTTCTCCAGATCCAGCAGGCAGAATCTTTTGATATTTGGTATGCAACATTGTGGGGTGGATCTGATTCAAGTTTGTTCAAATCGGCTTCCTAGTTTCATATTTGGGCTCACTATAGAAGCTCGAATTCGAACTTAGTGCATTTCAGGCAAATTTCTTAAAAAATCTTCTTCTCCAGATCCAGCTTCAGAATCTTTTCATATTAGGTAAGCAACATTGTGGGGTGGATCTGATTCAAGTTTGTTCAAATCGGCCCCCTGGGTTTATATTTGGGCTCCGTATAGGAGCCCAAATTTTAACTTAGTGCATTTCAGGCATATTTCTTAAAAAATCTTCTTCTCCAGATCCAGCAGGCAGAATCTTTTGATATTTGGTATGCAACATTGTAGGGTGGATCTGATTGTGATTGATGAACGTATTTATTTGTAAAGTTGATAGAATCTTAGACAAAATTTGCAGAAAAGATCTACTATAGAAGGGGTGGTATCCAGGGTGAACCGTTTACCCACATCTAGCAGTACTAATGCATTATTCACACAAATCTTCGTTCCAATTTTATGACCCCTCATTGGAACACACGCATTCAGCTCATTCCAACAAAGGTCATATGCCATGTTTTCGAGACAAAGGAATAAAAATTTTAGTTATTCATGAAATTTTTAGGCAACTGTTGTCTGTTATTCACATTGCTTCATGAAATTTCAGTACTTTTAGAAGTTACCTCAGTAATCAAGGGTTAATTCCCCTTAATTAAATGTCGCCTCTAAAAAACAACCACTTTGCATATCTTACCTTTTTACCAGCATAACTGCCAAAACTTGTCAGCATTCTTCGCAAAAATCGCTATTCAAATTTTAATTTTTGTCTCTTAAACATACATGTACTTATCGCTTGTAAATACCCCATTGGAATGAGCTTTTTGAGCTCATTCCAATGAGAGGTCGCACACCATGCTTTTTGAGTCAAAAAAGCAATTTTTTTAGTTATTCCAGAATTTCGTACGTAAAACACAGCTTTATGACTTCACATTAAAATGAGCTCTCTAAGCTTGTTCCAATCAACATTCACGCACTATGTCTTTCACACAAAAAATAAAATTTTCCATTTATTCAGGAATTTTGTTTGCAAGAACACTCTTACCCCCCCCCCCCCCCCCCACACACACACAAACACACACACACACACACACAAACACAGACACACACATCTAAAAGTTCGTCAGCAAAAAAACAGTTACTTCAATTTTTGAATGCATTATAGGAACAACTTGCCTAATCAAATTTAAATACTTTTGCATCATTCTGTATCTAGAACAAACCATTTACCATATCTTTACGCAAAATTCTCCAGCATCATTCACAAAAAAACACCATTATTTATATATTCACATTTCTGTCTCAAAAATATACCTGATCTTCCCATACCCCTATTGGAATAAGCTGTTTGAGCTTGTTCCAATGATGATAAAAAAAAAATAAAATTTGTGAAAATTTTTGTTTTCTTGCATGCAAATATATACATGTAGCACATGGAAGATATCCACAGTTGGGGAGAGATGTCCAAGGCTATCTCTTCACATTCCTTGTTTGTGCTTCATGCTAAACCAGTTTGTCTGCAGAGATAAATTTGCTTTATTAAAAATCATTGGAGATTGGCCACACACCAATGATTTTAAATAAAACTAATTTTAGGTAACAAATGTTGAACTTCAAACAAAATCTATCACTCAACCAGTTAATGTTGATGAGGCATGACATGGTGAAGGTGACCTAAAATACTTCTTAGAGTCACTTTGTCAGGTGAGCGATTAAGGCCACGTGGGGCCTCTTGTTTAACTTAGGGGATGATTTAAAAATGTCTTCACACTCATTTCCAGGCAATAACTTTTGTGCTGTTGGCCGCATGATGCTGATTCACACATAGGTTGCCCATAATTGGACAGTGTTTTGCATTGATTTTGGGATCTGTAGGTCAAAGGTCAAGTTCACTTGCTATAAATAGATTTTTGGTTTCTGTGCAATAACTTTAGTTTCCTTTTGCGTACGATTCTATAACTTCGTATTTTGATTGCATATGAGGTATCAATTGTTGGGATTGCATTTGGGGTCAAGAGGTCAAATGTCAAAGTCACTTACTATAAATAGATTTTTGTTTTCCATGCAATAACTTTAGCTTCCTTCTAAGTTCAATGCTATAACTTTACACACAGATTACCTATGAGGTATCAATCATTGGGATAAAGTTTTGCTATGCTTGTTGGTGTCTAGACGAAGTTTTCTTTTGATTTGGTTATACCTCGAGAGACTAACTTACCTACCCCTTTATGACATCATTGGGGGCATATGCCACACTTTGCGTTGCTCTTGTTTATTGGGGTTTTCACAACACTTTTGACAGCAAGGGTCACCTCATGTCGGACAGTTTTATGCGTGGAGGAAGAGAACCATCGAGCAATGATAAGCAACTATCAGACTCCCCAACATACTTACTCCACACAAGCAGGGTTAGCATTGGTTGAAGACAAGTGCATCAACAATGTGCGGTATACATTAGTAAACAATGCTATTGTGGCCCCCCGGTGTCTTCCCCATGGACACAATGCAGTTGCCGCAAGTGGAATTCGAAAGGACCACTCGGCTTGCAGTCTGCATCTCTACCTACTGAGCCACTGTGCTCCCGCTGATATACCATGCCATAGCATTTAAAAGTTACCAAGTTATATATGTGCGGTTAATTGAAAATTTGGTTCGATTTTGTTATCAAAACCGAAACAATTACAGAAAAAAAACATGTGTTGCAGTTTCCGTCTTCAATGTTGAAAAACTCTAATCAGGTCTTCACTTCTCAGAATAAAGAGAGAAACAACTTAAAGTTAACCCTGTTTTCAAACTTCAGAGTCGCAATATTTTTATATGACAACCAATGGCCCAGACTAGTTGGTGCAAATCCGATATTATCAAGGGCCAAACACAGATTTTGAACCCCCCCCCCCCCCCCCCCCCCCCCAGTCCCCAAAATTTGCATCCAAAACCGGAAATTAAAAGTCCTCTCTGGCCCTCCATTACTCACTGTGCATGCGCAGTGGTCCGGAAGAGACTCGAATTGGCCCCAACATCATTCTTTGCTTGGCCCTAAAGTCAGTAACAATGAGCTGACATCTGTACTTTAAAATCTCCTTTTTAGCTTAACTTGATATAGTCAAGATAAGATATTGCCATCACGCGTGCGGAAGTCTGTCAGTCTGTGAGTCTGTTAGTCTGTGAGTCTGTGACGTCTGTTCACATTTTCCTTTAGCACGGGCTACACCCCGCAGTTCTTGTCTGATCGTCACGAAATTTCATATGCAGGTTTGGGGTCATGTCTAGATGAGAACGTCCCCTTTTGGTCACGATCGGGCAACCAGTATGGCTGCCCGAGCCCAAAACCCGAAAACCATTAGCACAGTCTACAGGTCGTATTTATGAAGGGATGTCATTGTAACTTGGTAGGTTGGTAGGATGTATAATGCCTAGATGAGAACATCCCTTTTTGGGCATGATCTATCAACCGTGATGGCTGCCCTAGCCCGAAACCCAAAAACTTTTAGAACAGTCTGCAGGTCATGTTTAATGTGGAGGGATTTCATTGTCACTTGGTAGGATGACTCCTTACAATGTCTAGATGAGAATTTCCCCATTTGGGCATGATCTGCCAACCGTGACGACTGCCCGAGCCCAAAACCCGAAAACCTTTAGCACAATCTACAGGTCATATTTATTGAGGAATTTCATTGTAACTTCATAGGATCTCTCCAGATGATGTCCAGATGAGAATGTCCCCTTTTGGTTGCGATCATTCAACCATGATGGCTGCCCAAGCCTAAAGCCTGAAAACCTTTAGCACAGTCTTACATTGTAACTTGGTAGGTTGACGACATTACATGAAGTCAACCTATCAAGTTACAATGAAATACCTTTTGGACACCATTAGGCAACTGTGTTGGCTACAGTGGACCAAAGCCCGAAAATCTTTAGTACCTTGGTAGGATGACTCTAAATAATGTCTAGATGAGAACGTCCCCTTTTCGTCGCGATCATTCAGCCTCGATGGCTGCCCGAACCCAAAACCCCAAAACCTTTAGCATAGTCTATTGGTCATATTTATGGAAGGACTTCATTGTAACCCGTAAGTTTGACTCCATATAATGTATAGATGATGACATCCCCTTTTGGTCGTGATTGGTCAGGTGTGACGGCTTCAGGGGCCCGAAGCCCAAAAACCTTGAGCACAGTCTACAGGTCATATGTATGAAGGGATTTCATTGTAACTTTGTAGGATCACATCAGATGATCATGCCCAGATGAGAATGTCCCCTTTTGGTTGTGATGATGGCTGCCAGAGCCCAAAGCCCCAAAACCTTTAGCACAGTCTACAGGTCATGTTTATTAAGGGATTTCATTGTAACTTGGTAGGTTGACTTCATATAATGTCTAGATGAGAACGTCCCCTTTGGACGCAATTGGGAAACTGATGGCTACAGGGGCCCGAAGCCCGAAAACCTTTAGCACAGTCTACAGGCCATATTTATGAAGGGATTTTAATGTAACTTGATAGGATGATTCGTTTTGGAATAATTTCACTGTAACTTGGTAACTTTTGTTGATATACGTTAACTGTGAGGACCACATACATTAACTGTGAGGTCATATTAACCCACCCCTCAGCTCTTTAGTACAGTGTACCCCTCATATTATTTTTATCATAAACATAGCATACAGGGAACAGAAATTAACATATTCCCAATTATCACAATTCTTGTCTTATTTCATAATCCTTTCATAAACATTGAACATTATCCTTTTCATCAAACACAACACACAAGTTAAGCTACAGTGTCATTGACACTTTCATTTAAGGATGCCTGACACAAATCAATACAAGAAGTGGTGGATCCAAGGCTGTTAATGGGTGTTGGAACTGAGCTACAGTGGTTTCAGATGTTCAGGGCTGTAACTTTAGAATAATTATAAAAATTATGTCATGTTTCCCATTTTCGGGACATACACCTGACATCATCATTCTTGCTAATGATTATTCCAACTGTTATGCGTTTTTGGCTATTTTTTATTGAAATTTTTTATTAAATTTCTTGGGAGTTCAACGTGTGTGACAGAATATTTATTCTGTTGATCCCCATGGTTACGTCCTCACCCTAGGGGTGTTAGGTCGTTTTAGTCTTGCATCTTCTATCCGATGTATCGTTTTTTCTTGGTATGAAGATCTAGCTTTGCATCTGGTAGCATTTAAATTGGTTTCTGACTTTGGGCCTTTTTTGTGCCTGATGTCTTGTTTCCGGTTTTTAGCTTAACTTGACAAAGTCAAGATAAGCTATTGCCATCACGCGTGGGGAAGTTTGTTAGTCTGTGAGTCTGTTCACATTTTCCTTCTAGCGCGGGCTACACCCCACAGTTCTTGTCTGATCGTCACGAAATTTCATATGCAGGTTTAGTTTCATGTCTAGATGAAAACGTCCCCTTTTGGTCGCAATCGGTCAGCCGGTATGGCTGCCCGAGCCCAAAACCCGAAAACCATTAGCACAGTCTACAGGTCGTATTTATGAAGGGATTTCATTGTAACTTGGTAGGATGCCTCTGTATAAAGCCTAGATGAGAACGTCCCCTTTTGGGCATGATCTGTCAACCGTGATGGCTGCCCAAGCCCGAAACCCAAAAACTTTTAGCACAGTCTGCAGGTCATGTTTAATATGGAGGGATTCCATTGTAACTTGGTAGGATGACTCCTTATGATGTCTAGATGAGAATTTCCCCATTTGGGCATGATCTACCAACCGTGACGACTACCCGAGTCCAAAACCCGAAAACCTTTAGCACAGTCTACAGGTCATATTTATTGAGGAATTTCATTGTAACTTGGTTGGTCGGTTGATTTCGTATAATGTCTTGATGAGAAAGTCCCCTTTTGGACGTGATTGGGCAACTGTGACGGCTATAGGGGCCTGAAGCCCGAAAACCTTTAACACAGTCTGCAGGTCATATTTATGAAGGGATTTCATTGTAACTTGGCAGGATGACTCCAAATAATGTCTAGATGAGACCGTCCCATTTTGGTCGTGATCATTGAGCCTTCATGGCTGCCCGAGCCCAAAGACCTTTAGCATAGTCTATAGGTCGTATTTATGGAAGGATTTCATTGTAACCTGTTAGTTTGACTCCATGTAATACCTAGATGATGACATCCCCTTTTGGTCATGATTGGCCAACTGTGATGGCTACAGGTGCCCGAAGCCCGAAAACCTTGAGTACAGTCTACAGGTCACATTTATGAAGGGATTTCATTGTAACTTCGTAGGATCGCTCCAGATGATGCCCAGATGAGGTTGTCCCCTTTGGTTGCGATCATTCAACCATGATGGCTGCGCGAGTCTGAAGCCCAAAAACCTTTAGCACAGTCTACAGGTCATATTTATGAAGGGATTTCATTGTAACTTGGTAGGTTGACTTCATATAATGTCTAGATGAGAACGTCCCCTTTTGGACACGAATGGGCAACTGTGACGGCCACAGGGACCCGAAGCCCGATAACCTTTAGAACAGTCTACAGGTCATAATTATGAAGGGATTTCATAGTAGCTTGGTAGGATGACTCCAAATAATGTCTAGATGAGAACATCCCCTTTTGGTCGCGACCATTCAGCCTTCATGGCTGCCCGAGCCCAAAGACCTTTAGCCTAGTCTATAGGTCGTATTTATGGAAGGATTTCATTGTAACTTGTTAGGTTGACTCCATATAATGCCTAGATGATGACATCTCCTTTTTGTCGTCATTGGTCAACTGTGATGGCTACAGGTGCCCGAAGCCCAAAAACCTTGAGTACAGTCTACAGGTCATATTTATGAAGGGATTTCATTGTAACTTCGTAGGATCACTCCAGATGATGCCCAGATGAGATTGTCCCCTTTGATTGTGATTATTCATCCATGATGGCTGCCCGTGCGCGAAGCCCGAAAACTTTTAGCACAGTTTACATGTCATATTTCTGAAGGGATTTCATTGTAACTTGGTAGGTTGACTACATATAATGTCTAGATGAGAGCGTCCCCTTTTGGAAACGATTGGGCAACTGTGACGGCTACAGGGGCCCGAAGCCCGAAAACCTTTAGAACAGTCTACAGGTCATAATTATGAAGGGATTTCATTGTAGCTTTGTAGGATGACTCCAAATAATGTCTAGATGAGAACATCTTCTTTTGGTCGCGATCATTCAGCTTTCATGGCTGCCTGAGCCCAAAGACCTTTAGCATAGTCTATAGGTTGTATTTATGGAAGGATTTCATTGTAACCTGTTAGTTTGATTCCATATAATGCCTAGATAATGACATCCCCTTTTGGTCGTGATTGGTCAACTGTGATGGCTTCAGGGGCCCAAAGCCCGAAAACCTTGAGCACAGTCTACAGGTCATATTTATGAAGGGATTTCATTGTAACTTCGTAGGATCACTCCAGATGATGCCCAGATGAGATTGTCCCCTTTTGGTTGCGATCATTCAACCATGATGGCTGCCTGAGCCCAAAGCCCAAAAACCTTTAGCACAGTCTACAGGTCATATTTATGAAGGGATTTCATTGTAACTTGGTAGGTTAAATTAATATAATGTCTGGATGAGAACGTTCCCTTTGGATGCAATTGGGAAACTGACGGCTGCAGGGACCCAAAGACCAAAAAGCTTTAGCACAGTCTACAGGCCATATTTATGAAGGGATTTCAATGTAACTTGATAGGATGACTCGTTTTGGAATAATTTCACTGTAACTTGGTAACTTTCGTTGATATACGTTAACTGTGAGGGCCACATACATTAACTGTGAGGTCATATTAAGCCACCCCTCAGCTCTTTAGTACAGTGTACACCTCATATTATTTGTATCAAAAACATAGCATACAGGGAACAGAAATGAACATATTCCCAATTATCCTTTTCATCAAACACAACACACAAGTTAAGCTACAGTGTCATTGACACTTTCATTTCCTTGACATTGTTTACATTGGCAACGTCATAAATATATATATTTATATATATGTAGTATTTCATATTATATTACTGTAGAGTTACTTTAGGATACATTGATTATTGTTCCGGTAGTGTTGCTCATAATATTTGGATTTTGTCCACACTTAGGCTCTATTGGGATGCCTTTGGGCTCATTATGTTCCCTTTGGGAACTTAGGCATTTTTTCAAAATTTTTTCAAACAATTTTGAATTTAATTTTGATTGCGATTATTCATGTATCTTTATCATATATTTTGTTGTGGAGTTTGTAGGAGTGCTATCGACTTTGTCTTTTGATTGTAATTTGAAAGCTTGCTGCTCTAAATGCAAGGCGAGGAAGTCTTCCTCAAATTTATGTACTAGTTGCCTTGCATGTAGTCGATGTACTCCTGCAGATTCTTGTCCTACTGTGTAACATTGGCATGACAGACATTGGAGACTGGTTTTGCGATGCGTTGTTGGCTGTGAGGTTCCTATGCCGGAACTCTCAACGTAATATAATTCAAGTTTTTCAGTTTCTATTTTCAGAGGAACATGAACATGGTGATGGTATTGTAACACCCATCCAAAGTGTGCCACCGTCGTAGTGGTCTGTTGAGCAATTGGAGCTAGCTGCAAGGTGCTCATGAATATTAAGCAAGGGATAATGCCTCTAGTTAGTGTTCTTAATCCCTTGCAAGCATCTAGCTCGACTGGTAAAGCGGTTACTCCGTCCGTGAGAGCCGTGATACCGGGTATGTCCGTTGCGGTCGAAGGAAGTGTAGATTTGGGTAGAGCAAGCACCTTAAAAACAAAAGCTCACCCAGCGACGACTGAAATTGGAAGTCCTGAAGTTTCTTGTTGAGAGGCCCGGCGAGGTCTGTCAAGGCCACAAGCGAGAGAGGCCCCTCTGCCACCTAGCAACTTCTAAGGTTAGAGGTGTTATGAGAAACAAGCCGGAACCAAGATTTCTTTTCGGGAAGCTCAGCGAGGTCTGATAAGACTGCGAGTGGGAGAGGTCCCTCTCTTACCCAAATGTTGTTTTGAGAAACTTGCATGAGTCTGAGCATACGTCCTCTCGCGACTCGGGATGCTCCGTCTAGTCTGCAGCCATGGTCGGCTTAAATCACGGCTTCCTCCACTACGTTATAAAAGCACACACGACCGCATGCTAGCTACCCGACTTCAGATATCCAGCCAGTTGCGTGAAGACGGAGCCAGTCTTTGCCCGTGAAGTCAGACTATCCGGTAGCTAGCGATCCAAGGCTTTGTTCATCAGGACGTTCGGAGAAGAAATCTACCTCCGGATCTTAGTCCCAGGAGTAGCAAGTGGCGAAAATACAGCTGCTACTCCACGAGCCTCGGTAACAGACTTGCCGTCGCAGATTGCGCAGCTGATCGTAGCATCCCAGCAAGTGCAAGAGCAGCCTCCCGCAGACTCCGGTGGTGAGCTGTCGGACGGTGCTGGGTCGGTCCAATCATCTGTTCACACAGACGCAAATGACCGAATGTCACAGCTAAATCAGTTGGATGGCAAAAGGGACAAGGAAGAGGATTACCCTTCCCTTTCGGAACAGCATATAGTAGCGATGAATTTTATTTATCAATATATATATTATTATCAATATTTATTATCAATATACTGACTTTGTTCCACCTGATCAGCAAGCTGTGACTACTATAGAGAAACTGCTGTCGTCTCAACAGGTGTCAGAGGCCTTCGGCCATGTTATCAATGCCATATTCACCTCTCTAGTGCTAAGAGAAGGCGATTTCTTATGGACATCTTCAATAATTTACCATTCCTTGGACTGCGTTCATTTAGATGAGTAGCCCGGGGATGAAAATATGTCCCTGCCTGCATCATTCAATATATGCTCAGAAATGATGGAATGTGCTATTTCATCCAATAGAGCGAATCTGGACATGATGTCCTACGCAGCTCACCTCACCAGAGCTATGGCGCAACGTCTTAATGGGAAGGAATTTGAGGACGTTGTTCCTCGCTTAGAGTTCTTTCCAGGGCAGTCATGTATGCCACGTACAACTCTGCCCTGACAGTGGCAAATTAGGAGTTGATCAGACATGATGCTGCCCTTGCGCCGTCATCACTTATAGATGACAAGATGAAAAGCTCTCTCCGAGTCGCACCGGTCTCCAGATATCCTCTATTTGACAATGAGCTTTCGTTAGTCTTTTACAGGCTATAAGAAAGCTTCCAATACACTGCTACTGAAGCCTGCACTTCAACACGCTTCAGCAGACCAGGGTAAGCGAGGTCGTTCCGCTTAATCAGCTAAGGGATCTCCTTGCGAGGTTACTATAAACCCTCTTATACTTACTCCGATGGTCTTCAGTATAGCGACTCGGAAAAGAGACGCAGGTCTGATCCAGACTATAGGTCAGACGGCCCTAGACGACGGGACGAGGTTCTTTGCGGGGAGGACATGGTTTCTCCTTCCATAAGCCTCGTTAGTCATACAGGTGATAAATAGGACCTCTATTGCTTACCAGTTGACGGAAGGTTATCAACTGGATTTATGTCACGGAAAATCAGTAGGTAAAGTGTTGTCTCGGAAGGCCTACGGCTATGATTCTGAACATAACCCCCACTTACAAAATGTCCACGTTGGACAAATCTTCTGCCGGATTCCTTCAAAAGGGAGTCGCTCCTGGTGGAGGTACAGGCTCTCTTATTGAAGGAAGCAATAGAGATCGTCGAGAATAGACTTCTGTTGCTTTCCACTCAGCGGAAGGTTATCAGCTGCGCAAAAAAGTGGATGGAAATTGCAGAAGATAAGTGCTTGAGTATGTAGTCTCGCCAGGCCTGCGGCTATCAGTCCGAGCAAAGCTCCACTTACTACAAGTACGTGTAGGTCAAATCTTCTGGTGAATTCCTCCAAGAGAGTCTCTCCTTGCAGAGGTATAAGCTCTCCTATTGAAAGAAAAGCAATAGAGGTTGTCGAAATATTCTCCAGGTTATTTCTAATCACCTGTTTTTCGTCCTGAAGTCAGGCGAATGGTACATAGATAGGCTGAGACAGCTGTCTTGTTTGGAAAAGAGCCGTTAGAGGGAATAACTACATCTTTTTCCTCTCGGTGTTCTATTCCTTGGCATCAAGACATTGAATGTCATTGTGGACGTCATAGTCGCCTTATGTACTGTTACATCGGACTTTTCTTGCGGCTAGTGTTGTAAGTCTCTATTTAGTGAGCTTTCAAGGCCACAAGTGACACAGATATGTCTTCACGCAGACAAAGACACATAACTGCGTAGCTACCTTGAGATTACTGTCTCTTTGGGAATTACAGCTGTTAGAATAGCTCTGTTAGCCAGTCTATGACTTTTGGGATTAAAACCGATAAGGTACAGTGCTTATCGAGGGAGCCCTGCAGTTCCTATTCCATTTCAAGACTAACACAAGAACGATTCAAGTAATGCGGGTGAGGGGGTTCGATATGAATTCAAATCCCCCCTCCCCCGCCAATGTGTTAAGAGGCGATTACAGGGTAGGACACAGTTTTCCTCCTGTAAGCCTTGTATGCATTTAGTATATAATGCCTTTCATGGCTTCTCGATTAGCGGCTGGGTCATGTTCTAACGGCGTCCTCTTGGGCACATCCACTTTTTAGTTGGTTTGTGTTTCTGTGATTGTTTATAAGTCATATTTGAGCATATGATCCTGAATTTTAACTTGATGAAATATGAGGAAATTTCTTTAAAAATCTTCTTTTTCAGATCCACCAGTCAGAATGCTTTCATATTTGGTTTACAACATCTCTAAGGGGGTCAGATTCAAGTTTATACAAATTGATTCTCTGAGTTAGTATTTGGGCTCTCTATTGGAGCCTGAATTTAACTTAGTGCAATTTGAGGAAATTTCTTTAAAAATCTTCTTCAGATCCACCAGTCAGAATCCTTTCGTGTGGGGTATACACCATCTAGAAGGGGGGTGGGGGGGGGGGGGGGCAGTAACATCTCAAGGGGGGTCAGATTCAAGTTTGTTCAATTTGAGTCCCTGGCTTATTATTTGGGCCCTCTATGGGCAGGGGTGGGGGTGGGTGGTGGCAGGGGGAGCATGTTAGGTTCAGGTTTGTTCAAATCCATTCCTTAGTGTTTTTCCATAAAATTTTTTCTTTCATGATTTCATTCCTTTGTAGTGTTGATGAACCATGTCTAGCTGAATGTGACCCCAAATACTTCTTTGAACCACTTTGGCAGGTGAGCGATTAAGGCCCCTTGGGCCTCTTGTTAGCTCACCTGACTGAAAGTCAGGGTCAGCTTTTCTGATCACTTTTCGTCAGTAGTGAAGGTGGTGTTTGGGCCTTTTTCTCCCGAACCACTGGCCGCATATTAATGAAATTTCATGTGAGTAGTGATTAAATAGGGGCATTTTGATTTTTATGCAAATTAGGTTTCGGCTCATATTGAGCAGAGGCGTGGGGAAAAAATGGCCAAATTTTTTGAAAATCTTCTTATGAACCACCAGTAGCAGAGACTTGATATGTGGTATACAGAGTCCTTTTGAGGTTTAGAATCAAGATTGTTCAAGAGAAGTTTGTCGGGCATTATTTGCCTTCGTTATGGGATGGGCAAAAATTTTAGCCACACCTAAAATTTCTATTTTCAGAACCATGAGGTCGATTTGAACCAAATTTGATATGAGATGATAATGGGTCATAAGTAGTTGATTGATGCAAAAAAAAATTTTCTCATTGCCCTGTGGGAACCTCCGGAGCTAAAAATAGGAAAAACCTTAAAACTGCCATATCTCCAAAACTACACGGCACAGAGAATTCTTATTTTGTATAAAGCTTACTTTTATCCAGTAGAATAGAATGGTTAAAAAAAATCCCTATCGGTTTAATCACAAGGTACTTTTTTCAGGACTTTGAAAAAGTGCTGAGTCGGCACTTTTTAACACTGTAGGCAATGGGAAAAACATTAAAAAGTCTTCTTCTCCAGATCCAGCAGGCAGAATCTTTTGATATTTGGTATGCAACATTGTAGGGTGGATCTGATTCAACTTTGTTCAAATCGGCCCCCTGGATTCATATTTGGGCTCACTATTGAAGCTCGAATTCGAACTTAGTGCATTTCAGGCAAATTTCTTAAAAAATCTTCTTCTCCAGAATGCAGAATCTTTTGATATTTGGGATGCAACATTGTGGGGTGGATCTGATTCAAGTCTGTTCAAATCGGCCCCCTGGGTTTATATTTGGGCACAGTATAGGAGCCCAAATTTGAACATAGTGCATTTCAGGCAAATTTATTTGAAAATCTTCTTCTCAAGATCCAGCAGGCAGAATGTTTTGATATTGGGTATGCACCATGCTTAGGGAGGTAAGATTCAAGTTTGTTCAAGCCAAGTCCCTGGGTTCATATTTGGGTTCACTGTGGGAGCCCGAATTATAACATAGTTCAAAATGAGGAATTTTCTTTAAAAATCTTCCTCAGATCCAGCAGTCGGAATGTTTTGATATTTGGTATGCAGCATCCTTAGGGGGGAGAGATTCAAGTTTGTTCAAGCCATGTCCCTAGGTCCATATTTGGGCTCACTGTGGGAGCCTAAATGATAACTTAGTTCAAAATGAGAATTTTCTTTAAAAATCTTCTTCTTCAGATCCAGCAGTCGGATTGTTTTGATATTTGGTATGCAGCATCCTTAGGGGGATGAGATTCAAATTTGTTCAAGCCATGTCCCTAGGTCCATATTTGGACTCACTGTGGGAGCTTGAATTGTAACTTAGTTCAAAATGAGGAATTTTCTTTAAAAATCTTCTTCAGATCCAGCAGTCGGAATGTTTTGATATGTGGTGTGTACCATCCTTAGGAGGTTGAGATTCAAGTTTGTTAAAGCCAAGTCCCTGGGTTCATATATGGGCTCGCTGTGGGAGCCCGAATTATAACTTAGTTCAGTATGAGGAATATTCTTTAAAAATCTTCTTTTTTTTTTAGATCCACTGTCAGAATCTTTGGATATTTGGTATAAGCTTTCTGAGGAGGAGCAGATGCAACTTGTTGAAATCAATTCTGTGGGTTGATATTTAGGCTACCTTGTCAGGTGAGCGCCCTCGGGCCCCCTGGGGCCTCATGCTTTTAAATGTTTTACTTTGAGTTTACATAATTTTCAGGGAGAATTCCAGATGAAATGACAGCTCTGGCACTTGCTCCCTCAGCAGTAGCAGGAATGATACCAGGACAACCAACTTGGCCAGGAAACGTCATCAGTCAGGTAAGCAGTCTGCATACTGTACCTACATAAAAAATTATACCTGCCATAATTAGCTCACCTGACTGAAAGTTAGAGTGAGTTTTTGCCATCACTTGGCATCTGACGCCCGTGAACTTTCGCGACTCGGTCTTCTTCAAAACCACTAGCCCAAACCCAAACAAATTTGACATACAATATTTTGGGGGGTATCTATCCTCTTTCCAGTTTAAAATGAACTCTGTGCCCCTCACTGGGGTGAGGGTGATGCCCCAAAAGCCTCAATTTCTCCTGAAATCTTCTTCTTATGAACCACCAGTCAGAATGTTGTGATATTTGGTATGTAAGCTCCTTTGGTACTCAAGATTCAAGTTTGTTCAAAGAAATTTTCTCTGTCAATATTTGGGCTCGCTACGGGAGGATCCCCATTTTGTGCCCCGCCCAAAATTTCTATTTTCCAAACCAAGAGGCCGATTCGAACCAAATTTGCTATGAATTTGCTATGAGATATTATTGGGTCCTAAGTACTTGATTCATGCCTAAGGTACAGTTTCGAGACTTTGAAAAAATGCTGAGTCTGCATTATTGAACACTGAAGGTAATGGGAAAAATATAAAATAGTCTTTTTCTCCCCAACCACTGCTCCAAAAGCTTTCATATTTCACATATAACACCTATGGAAGATTCACATGGTTGTTGAAATTTAACCCCTGGGTCCATATTTGGGCACTCTACAGGAGCCCAAATGTTCAAATTAGTGCAATATGAGGGATATTCTTTAAAAATCTCTTTCTTCAGATCCAACAGTCAGAATCTTTTGATATTTGGTGTATATCATCCTTAGGGAGGTGTGATTCAAGTTTGTTCAGAGGGCATTTTTTTTGTGCCCAGTGGGAACCCCAGGAGCAAAAAAGAGAAACAAATTCATAGCCTTCCCATTCCCGATTTATTCTCAAATCACAGAACACTAAAAAATTATATTTAGTATCCAAAATTATTCGGGTTAACACTAATTGTAACTTTCTTCAATATGAGGAATATTCTTTAAAAATCTCTTTGTTCAGATCCAGCAGTCAGAATCTTTTGATATTTGGTGTATATCATTCTTAGGGAGGTGTGATTCAAGTTTGTTCAGGGGGCACTTTTTGTGCCCAGTGGGAACCCCAGGAGCAAAAAATAGAAACAAATTCAATACCCATAGCCTTCCCATTCCTCATTTATTCTCAAATCACAGAACACTAAAAAATTATATTTAGTATCCAAAATTATTAGGGTTAACATACACTTTTACTCCCCCGTGGGAACTCCGGGAAGTGCAGCAGTGCTTCTTTACTGTGGTAAACAAGTTCTGTTACACTGGTAAAATAGGACCCAGTCACCAATGCTTGGGGTGGAAGTCCTCTAAAATGGGCAACATGGGTATAAACGATTTACAAAACTTGACTTTATCTCCATGTTGTAGTCACGATTAGCGATTGTGCATAAATATGTGACCTTAAACACCAATAAGTAAGTACACTAAAAAATTTTTTGTCTCTGTGGTTCTGATCCCTGTTGCCTAAATACCGGCATTCTTTTTGTACAACTTGTATTTTTATACTGTACCAATGACCCAGACATAGCTGGTGCTAACTCTTAAAATATAGGGCCAAACACAAATTTTGCCCCCCAATCCCCAAAATTTGCATCTAAAACCAAAGAAAACATGTCCTGAAAGGCCCTCCACACTTCGCCCCTACTGTGCATGTGCAGTGTCAAGGACGTTCCGAAATTGGCGCCATTAATCATTCTAAGTTTGGCCCTTCATCAGTTAACATCTGACTGATCTTTGTGCTTATAAATCTCAGTTTAAATGATGCCAGTCACATAAATATTAGTGAAATGGTGATTCTAAGGAGGATAGAGAAGGAGGAGAGGAAAAAAATGTGTGACAGAATATTATCAGGGCTGTAACTTAAAATTTTTTAATGAAATTATGTTAAGTTACCTATTTTCGAGGCAGCAGCCATTTTGTTGTCATTATGATTATTTAGTTACACTGTTTTTTAAGTGTTTTCCTCCCTCCCTGTCCTTTAAGTCCCCCCTTGCTATTCTCCCATGCTTTTGGCATAGTTTTTGTAATTATTATTACTAAATTTTCTTGGGAGTTTTAGCTGAATAACAGAATGAATTCTGTTCTTTTCCCCATGTTTACGTCTTCACCAACGGGTGGTTAGGCGTTGTGTTCTGCATCTACCATCTGATGTTCTGCAGTTTCTTCCCTGGAAGTCTCTGTTTTGCATCAGATAGTGTATTTTTGGTAACTGATTTCGGGCCTGGGTGCCTGGAGTCTTATTTTAGTGTTTTTACACTCATTGTTTACATTTACAACAGCCCTCTGTGTGAGGGGGGGATTTCTGGAAAATAATATCTTGATGTTATTTTAATCATAACTAGATACATTATTATTGTTCGTAAGTGTTGAATAAATTGTTTAAAATATTTTTAAAATTTTTGTCCACACTTAGGCTTGGGATCCATTGGGGCTCAACGTTACTTTTCAGAAACTTGGGCTGTTCTGAAAAAATATTTTTTCAAAATATTTTGATTTCAATTATTTTTTCTATATTAATGGATCATATTATTATTATGTATTTTGATTGCCAGGGGTTAGTGCGAGTACCAGGACTTATTTTCTTTTCACATTGAAAGGATATTGATCAATTGTATTAAGAGGAAGTCTTCCTCTGACTTTATAATCATTCTATATGTGGTCAGTGTACTCGCATTAACTCCTGTTCTGTATCGTATGATTTCGATGACAATATGGGAAGCGTATGTCACGGTATGTTATTGGGGATTTGGACACTCCGGTCCTTTCCCCGCAGGGTCACTCTACTTTATCAATTTCTATTTCAGACGATCAAGATTAGGGTGATGTATCTGTGATGTCTTCCAACAGTGTGCCTCCGTCGTCACAATTAATGAAGGGCTAGCGGAAAAGTGCTCATGTAAATACGCCAATTGCCTAAGAGGACCCTAGTAGGTTCGACGGCCTTTGACGTCCGCTAGCTCGCCTGGTGTAGCGTCCATTCACCGAATGGTTCGGCAGCCGGGTTCGTCCGTTGCGGTCTAGAAGGAATTTTGGGGTGATGCGAGCACTATAAATTAACCTAATGCACACCCAGTGACGGCGGATCGGAGGGAGAACGGAGGAAGCCTTTTAGTCCAGTTCATAGCTAATTCCGGTCCATCCGGACGGCAAGCGAGAGAGGCCCCTCTCTCGTTCAACAACATCTGGCCCCAGATGTTGTGGTACAAATGTGTCGTAAGCGGAGCATACATCCGTCGGAACAACATATGCTGTTGTGTATGTCATCTGACTTGGTCTTCTACAGCTTCTTTCGTCGGACCAGAATGCTGCGATGCCGGATAAGAAACTGATAGCGTCGGTGGACTTAGAAATTTTTGGTTCGGTTCAGGGACATCGTCCCTCAGTTCCGACATAGTCCAATAATGTCACACAACTTTCGAATTATTGAACGACGCTATATATATTATTATTTTATGCTTGCTATAACCAAGCATTTCTGGTTTCTTGTTTGCAGAGTTATGGAGATGTCTTTCAAAAGTGTGCCTCTGTCGTCATAGTTAATGAAGAGCTAGCAGCAATAAGTGCTCATGGAATATGTCTATCGCCTACGGAGTGACATTCACTAGCTCACCCGGTGTAGCGTACATTCATCGAATGGTTCGGCTGCCGGGTTCGTCCGTTGCGGTCTAGGAAGGAGATTTGGGTGATGCGAGCACTTTAATTACTTTAGTACTCACCCAGTGACGGCAGATTGAGGACAGATCGGAGGAAGCCTGTTAGTCTGGTTCCTGGCTTGTCCAGGTCCGTCCGGGCTGTGAGCGAGAGAGGTTCCTCTCTCGTCCAACAACATAGGGGACCGCATGTTGTGGTTCAGATATTTTACTTTCGGAGCATATGTCCGTCGGTCAGGACGCTCCGTTATATTGACAGTCCGAGAGACTGTCCTTAATGCTTCCTCATCCTCACAGCAGGGCACACGACCGCACATTGGCTACGTGACCTCGAGTATCCGATCAGTTTCGTCATTCAGTGATTCCACGGCGAATAGGTCGCGCCATCCGGTAGCCAAGGGACACGAGGCCTATACACTCCGTTCGCTCGCATATTGGTAGTATGCACGGGGTAACGATCATGGAGCTTCCAGCGGCAATGCATCGTAAGACCGCTTCTCCTCAGGCCTCAGTGACGGACGTGCTATCCGAGTTAGCACAGTTGTTTCGCAGCATCCCAGCAATTGACAGTTTCTCGGTCGAATCAGGAATTATCCGACGGCGCTGGGTCGGTGCGGTCCGCGGTTGCATCAGGTACGGACGACCGAACGCTTTATAGGGTCCGACAGGATGGCGAAAGGGATTCGAAAGATTTCGATTTTTCCCTTTAGTAGTATCGGAAGCTGCCTTTCATATCTTCTGGCATTATCTTCCAGTGATTGTTATTTCGGACTTCATTGCTGCGATCTTGGATAAGAGACTTATAGCGTCATTGGACTCGGATTTTTCGATCGGTTCAGGGACATTGTCCCTGACTTACCGACGCAGTCCAATATTGTCATTACAACATGTGTTTTATTTTTCGACGCTATATATATATATATATATACAAGCCTGCTACCAAGCATGATAGTTTAGTTTCTTGTCCGCGTTGCTCATTTCTGCCATTTTATCATTTATACGAATAGTTTATTTTGGCAGAGCAGGGCATACCGAGAGTTCATATGCATCTAGACGGTGTGGTTAAAGACTGCATATATTCTTTTTCGCCGTTTATGTCTTTTCCAATTTCAATGTTGGAAACGACATGATGTATAGTAGACTTAACTTAGACGCTTTATCATACGTAATCCGCCTTACTGAGGCGTTATCATTACGTCTTCAAGAAAAGATTTACGGGATATTATTCTCAATGTAATTTCTTTTGAGGGCAGTAGTTTGTTCACGTATAACTCCGCCCTTCAGTGGCTGATTGGAGTTTGTTAGACGTGACACAGCCCTAGCTACATCCACACGCGTGGATAGTAAGGTTAAGAACTCTCTCAGAGTCGCTTCGTTCTCGGAGGAGCTTCTCTTCGACGGCAACTTTTCGGCAATCCATGAATTGCTCGATTTACACGTTCTCTTGTCTATCTAGTGTTACAAGAGATTCAGACTGGGGCAAACATTCGGTGGTTGACTCAGAGAGTGCCACCGCAGTTGCCGGACCCGAGTGTAGCTGTTATGACGGTTGCCAGTCAAACAGATTGGGATATAATACTGATCCCTACGGATTCGAAGTGCCAGGGTCTTTGGGTTCCGCAGTCTCTTAGCAATCAGTTTTCTTCCGCGGAATAATGTTTTTTAGGCTTGCTTTATGTCATTGCATGAACATTATTCAGAAACGCATGCCCAAATCCTGTCCTTTAATTCGACAGTAGTGGCGTATCTCCGGAACCAGGGAGGCACTCTTTCGTTTCCGTTATTCAATTTTATGGAAAGAATCCGTCTGTTGGTTATAGTACACCAAGTTCTGTTTTGGTCCGTCATATTCCGGGTCGTCTGATTGTTTTACCGGACTCCCGTTCTCTTACGGGTCGCTTGTTGCTGTCAGAATGGACTCTCAACAAACAAGTATTCAATCAGATTTGCTATCTATGGGAGCGCCCAATGATGATTTATTTATGACACAGCTTGCTAATCAATTGCAGACGTATGTGTTGGCTTGTCCAGATCTCTGAGCTAATGTTGTTAACGCTCTATTGATCTATAGGACGGAATGATAGGATACGCGTATCCTCCGGCGCTGTTGTTTCAGCAGGTATTGCTAGATAAACAACCACAATACATTTCTGTTGATAGCATCTCTATCTTCACAGAGATCATGGGTAATTTACTTTCTTGTCTACTGTGGGTCTTAACGTGAAATCTTCCTCTTTGTGAGGATCTTTTTTCACTGGGTAAATCGTGTCATCTTTATCACAACCCGCAAGGTCGCAACCTTCATGTATTCCGTTGTGTGGTCCGTATTGCATTGTAAGCACTGTACTGGATGAGCTTTGGACGCGATTTCTTACTATAGGAGATCCTCTTCTTCGCTATTCTATGCGGCTAAAGTGGAGGCTCTTCCGTCGTGGTGTAGGGATCATTATGTTCATATTGTTGATCCCTCCATTCTACTCATTGCAATTTTTTAGTATACTTGTTTCACAAGATCTACTGCAGCCTGTTATTATTTAGGTTATAGGTTTATGTTACCTCATACCTATGCACTCTACGATAGTTTACAATTGAGTCTTTTGTCTCTTTATCTAAGTCAGTTAGTAACTTTTTGATAAATAGACTTAGAATCTTTAGATTAAATTCCTATATGGATTTTAACTTCGGTTCTTATTTAGCTAAGTAATCATTTGAGCCTCTGGAAACAGTAGTTTTCAAATTCTGACCTGTTAGACAGTAATTCTGTTTTTTTCTCTTTTACTGTAGAGTCAGTGAGTTTCATGCACTATCGATGGATGATTTTCACTTTCGTAGTTTCGGAATCACTACTTCCGTTACTATTTAGGTTGGATTTTTGCATAAGAGTTAGGCTCCTATTATCCGGAACCTATTATTTTAAGGTCCTTCCGTCTTTGTATGGTCATAGGCCTTTACTCTTTCCGGGTACAGTTTATGTATTTATAAACAGATATCTGTTTATTACTATGGGCGTAAGCTTCTTCTGTCTTTGATGCCTAGTAGAAGGACGTTACGCTCCATTTTATTGTTAATGGATTCTATTAACTATCGGTACTGCTTATGGTATATCATTGACTTAGCAGTTGTGCTTAAGATTTCGGCTCATGAAGTAAGAGTTCTTCTACTTCTTGGGCTTACATTAATAGTGTCGCTATTATAGATTTTTGAAGGCCGCTCATTGCGCTCAGCCATCCACATTCATGAATTTTATCTCAGAATATCGAGTCCATTTCTGGAGGCCTCTATTGTTAGGTCTGTTATCTACTGCTCAGAATGTCATTCACTTAACAGTTGCTACTATAGCTAGGTAGGCTGTCTGTTTCGGCAGTGTCTCCGTTCTGCTGCCCTCTTCGCTCTGGGCTATTTGACCTAGGGCAAGAAAAAGGGGGGGGGGGGGAGGGTGTTCCCTTGGGTCACCTGTTTTACTATGAAAACAAGGGGATACCTCCTCCGGAGTTAGTAATTCTGAGCTGTTATTGGGATGGTTGTTTAGTGAGAAGTTTAGGTTTTTAAAATTCATTCAAGTCTTAGTTTTTAAAGTATAGCTTTTGAATATTGCATATGTCAACGGACATGAGTATGCAATCCTCAGACACTTTTAGGAGTATAAGAGTCTCTATTCTCTAGACTTACTTTATTTATTGGCTTACTTTAAAAATTATTAGTATAAGGATTATATTGGATATTAATAGAGTACATGGATGTATGAAGCTCAATTTTGGATGGTGTTGTATCTTTCTAATTTATCATAAATAAGAAAGATACATGTAAGGCCTATTACTTCTTTTTCCCTACAGGGGATGACTCTATTTTATTTTATTGAGCGTATTCCATTTTGCTCTATGTCCTTGGCCCTCCAGCCTTTTTACTATTCAGCTATGTCTGGGTCATTGGTACAGTATAAAAATGTTAAAAAATTTATAGTAATTTATATATTTTTTATACTTACCAATGACCCAGACGGGGATGGCCCTCCCAGGAGTTGGGAACTCTTGCCTCCCCGCTGAGTACATAGCGCTTACCAGGCACTGGTTATTAGAATGATAAATGGCGCCAATTTCGGAACGTCCTTGACACTGCGCATGCGCAGTAGAGGTGAAGTGTGGAGGGCCTTTCAGGACATGTTTTCTTTGGTTTTAGATGCAAATTTTGGGGATTGGGGGGCAAAATTTGTGTTTGGCCCTATATTTTAAGAGTTAGCACCAGCTATGTCTGGGTCATTGGTAAGTATAAAAAATATATAAATTACTATAAATTTTTTAACTTTCCTAAACCACAGATCAGAGGGCTTTGATATTTGATATGCAACCTCTTTTGGTACTCAAAATTCCAATTTGTCCAACAAAAGTTTCTAGGTCAATATTTGAAATCACTACGGGAAGATCCAGATATTGTGTCCCACACCAAATTTTTATTTCCCGAATTGAGAGGCCAATGTGAAAAACAATCTTCTCCTCACAAACCGATGGCCCAAATTGAAAACATATATGGGCCACATCATCTTGGGGGTATTCTGTTTTAGTTTTGTTCAAATGGGGTCTCTGCCCTTTTGGGACATGGTCTTATGCCCAAATATGATGAAATTCTTTAAAAATCTTCTCATGAACCACAAGTGGGAATGCTTTGATATTATTAGAAAGGATGGGTTTCCCCCTGGTTATAAGTTACACAATTATGCTCTATCTTATTATAGCTTGTGTTTCTTCATTGATTAAAATATGGTACATTTGGACCATTGAACCATTCATTACCATAGATAGTAATGCTGTTTTTAATTAAAAATTTGATTGTAAAAAGTTTTGTTATTATTCCAAATCCATTATGACCTTAAAGGTGCTGCTCCTGGAGTCCCAGTTCATATTTATCTTTCCACAATATTGTATAGGTGAGCCTGCCTGGTTTTGCGTATTCATCGGTAATTCACTGATCTGAAATAAGTTTGCAAGTAGAAACCAAAATTTAGGTAAAAATATTAAATACATGTAATATATATTATGTTTAACATTTGGAATAATAATGCTACAGGAATTGGAACAAATAATAATATTCATTACCTGGTACTGCTAGCACAGTTAAAACTAGAAGTCCTATCATGAAATGCGCACAAATAGCACGTCGATTAATGTGCGTTAATATATGCATTATGACCATAGTAAGGCTATCAAATTCTGTACATATGGCCTGTGCATAAGCAGTGTTTCAGCCAATGGACCTCTGGGTAACCCGGAGGTCCATTGGCAGAAACATTGCCTGTGTTTGCTATGAGTGATCAGGAGAACCTGCCATGCTTTGAATGCCATTCGATATGGCAATTGCACGCAACTCTTACGCGCAACAAAGCCTAGATAAGTGCACAGTTCATGACAAGACTTCTAGTTTTAACTGTAACCTACTAAGTAGGAATGTTATTATTTCTTTCCATTTCTGTAGCATTACGGATTTACCTTGTGCAGTAAATTTCTGTTTTCCAAATTTTGATTTGCAGTCTTCTCCCACTCCAACATTGTTTAGCAATTAGTATAAATTGGTATAAATTGATTTGAAATTTTAGGCCAAGGTTAATTAATTTTCATTTTACTGTTATTCAACCTATTTCATTTTATTTTCGTCCAAAATACCCTGCTGTGCACATTTCTTCATCATTGGTGTCTAAATTCATGGCTAATGCTGCCCTCACAATTCAGAAACTTCACCTAGAGATGAACCGATTTTCAAAACTTGCTATGAACTAATTACCGATTATTTTTCTGCCGATAATGCCAGTGCCAATTCCGATGGTTGAAATAGGACACAGAAGAAAATCTGTTGGTACCTGTTATACTACAGAATTTCATTGATAAATCACCAATTACAAAAGCTTAATACCACATAAGTTCTTGGAGTATACATGTTTAGGGCTGGACAATATTAGCCAAAATAACATTTGCATTTTTGGGGGGTGGGGTGAGGGGAGAAGATCGTTATTAACGATACAATCACACAATATTGTTCTCTTGTGAAGATTGTGTTTATTCCGGTGAATAGTGTTAATGCGGTTTTGTGTAAAAATACAATACACTTGGCTGTATTAACCAGGAATATACTGAGTACACATACTTTGTGTCTTAATTGAATTATAACTTTGATGTTAATGTATGTTGTGAAGTTGTATGGCGGATGATTTACGAATATACACCTGACATGTCAGAATTTATTATTTAATGTTCATTTTTCAACTTGTTACCTCACTTGGTGTATTTCTCCAATGTTTACATGTAATCTGCAATTAACATTGGAGATAAACATCAAGGGACGTAACTGAATTAAAAAATGAACTTGACAAATGGAAAATGTGTTTGTGACAGTCATGCGACTAACATATTGTTTAACAATCATCTATCATTGAAAAAGAGAGTGTTTTCTGTCCAATTTTAATTTCTTATTGTATTGTGATGCTTGCATCATGAAGTACTACAGACTACCAGCTGAACACATTTTATTTATACATGTACCCAATGCAAAATTGTACAGCACCATGATTGAAGGTCAGTGACTTCGATAAGCTGGGAAATGATGGCAGAAGGTAAATCCCCCAATATTTCGGCTCTGCAAATTCCTAAATATTCTGCTATGCACTACACACGTTTTTAATGGGGAAACTTTATTGAAATGGCCAAGTATCAGAGATTTTTAGCTCACCTGATTGAAAGTCAGGGTGAGCTTTTCTTATCACTCTTCGTCCGTCTGTCTGTCCACCGTCCGTCCTGCATGAAGGTAGTGTTTGAGCCTCTTTCTCCTAAACCACTGGCCACATTTTAATTAAATTTCATGTAAGTAGTGGTTATATAGGGGCATTTGGGTTTTTCTTCAAATTGGATTTCTGCTCATATTGTGGGGTGGGGTGGGCCAAAATGCACAAAATTTTAAAAAATCTTCTCATGAACCAGCCATAGCAGAGACTTGATATTTGGTAGGCAGCTTCCATTTGAGGAGTAGACTCAAGTTTGTTCAAGAGAAGTTTGATGGGCAATATTTACCTTTGTTAAATAGAATTTTTGCTCCGCCCAAAATTTCTATTTTCTGAACCCAGAGGCCGATTTGAACCAAATTTAATATGAGGTATTATTGGGTTATAAGTACTTGATTTATGCCAAAAAATTTTTTTCCTGCAGCCCCGTGGGAACCACAGGAGCTAAAAATAGAAAAAAATTAAAACGCCCATATCTCCAAAACTACACGGCACCGAGAATTTTTATTTGGTGTGAAGCTTCCTTAGGACCAACAGAAAGGATTGGTAAAAAAAAATTGCCATCGGTTTTATCATAGGGCACAGTTTCGAGACTTTGCTGAGTCAGCACTTTTTAACACTGTAGGCAATGGGAAGAACAATAAAAAAATCTTCTCCAGATCCAGCTGGCAGAATCTTTTGATATTTGGTATGCAACATTGTAGGGTGGATCTGATTCAAGTTTGTTCAAATTGGCCCCCTGGGTTCATATTTGGGCTCAGTATAGGAGCCTGATTTCGAACTTGGTGCATTTCAGGCAAATTTCTTTAAAAATCTTCTTCTTGAGATCCAGCAGGCAGAATCTTGTGATATTTGGTATGCAACATTGTGGGGTGGATCTGATTCAAGTTTGTTCAAATCGGCTCCCTGTATTCATATTTGGGCTCACTATAGAAGCTTGAATTGGAACTTAGTGCATTTCAGGCAAATTTCTTTAAAAATCTTATTCTCCAGATCCAGCAGGCAGAATCTTTTGATATTTGGTATGCAACATTGTGGGGCGGATCTGATTCAAATTTGTTCAAATCGGCCCCCTGGATTCCTATTTGGGCTCACTATATAGAAGCCCGATTTCGAACTTAGTGCATTTCAGGCAAATTTCTTTAAAAAAATCTTCTTCTCCAGATCCAGCAGGCAGAATCTTTTGATATTTGGTATGCAACATTGTGGGGTGGATCTGATTCAAATTTGTTCAAATCGCCCCCCTGGGTTTATATTTGCACTCAGTATAGGAGCCCAAATTTGAACTTGGTGCATTTCAGGCAAATTTCTTTGAAAATCATCTTCTTCAGATCCAGCAGTCAGAATGTTTTGATATTTGGTATGCAGCATCCTTAGGGGTGTGAGATTCAAGTTTGTTCAAGCCATGACCCTAGGTTCATATTTGGGCTCACTGTGGGATCCCAAATGATAACTTAGTTCAAAATGAGGAATATTTTTATACTGTACCAATGACCCAGACTTAGCTGGTGCTAACTCCAACAAAACCAGGGCCAAACACAAATTTTGCCCCCCAATCCCCAAAATTTGCATCCAAAACAAAAAGAAATCATGTCCTAAAGGACCTCCATAGTACGCCTCTACTGCGCATGCGCAGTGACGCAGTCGTCCCGAAATTGGCGCCAATTATCATTCTCTGTTTGGCCCTTCATCAGTCAACATCTCACTGATCTTTGTGCTTGTAAATCTCAGTTTAAAGGATGCCAGACACGTAATTTTTGGAGAAAATGTGATTCTAAGGAGGATAGAAGGAGGAGAGGAAAAAAGAAGTGGCAAAAAATAATCAGGGCTGTACTTAAAATTTTTTGTTGAAATTATGTTAAGTTGCCTATTTTCGAGGCATGGGCCTCTTGTTGTCATTCTTGCTAATTGTTGCACTGCTTATTCAGTGTTTCCTCTCCCCTAGCCTTCTAAAGTCCCCCCTTGCAATTCTCCCATGCTTTTGGCATATTTTTGAGAAGTTTCATTTCTAAAATTTCCTGGGAGAGTTGTTTGGTTACAGAATGTTTTCTGTTATTTTCCCCATAGTTACGTTTTCACCCATGGGTGTATAACGTTTGTGTTCTGCATCTTCCATCTGATGTTCTGCAGATTCTCCCCTGGGAGTCTCTGTTTTGCATCAGATAGAGTGTAATTGATGACTGATTCCGGGCCAGTTTTTTCAGTGCCTAGAGTCATGTTTTCTAGTGTGTTTACACTGTTTGTTTTCATTGGCAACAGCCTTTTTTGAGGGGGGCTGTTTGCCTTTGTAGTAGTTTATCTCATTATAAGATACATTTATATTATCCGAAAGTGTCTCATTAATTATTTTATATAAATTTAAAATTTTTGACCACACTTTGCCATCGGATCCATCGGGGCTCAACGTTACTTTTCAGCAACTTGGGCTTCTCTGAAAAAATATTTTTTCAAAATTATTTTGTTTTGCAATTGTTTTTTCATTTATTAATGGATCATGTTATTATGTATCTTTGTGTCAGGGGTTTTTGCGAGTAACTAGGACTTATTGTTGTTCTTTCACAATGAAGGGACATTGTTCAAATTGTAATAGGAAGAAATCTTC
Organism: Pictodentalium vernedei; assembly: GCA_031216915.1. Lineage (NCBI taxonomy): Eukaryota > Metazoa > Mollusca > Scaphopoda > Dentaliida > Dentaliidae > Pictodentalium > Pictodentalium vernedei. The sequence goes on from CM062293.1 coordinate 157,386,937, forward strand.
CTCTGACTTTCATGATCATTGTATTAATTGTAGTCAGTGTTCTCGCATTAATCTCTGTCCTATATGTGAACATTGGGATGAGAAACATTGGAAACGTGTGTCACGATATGTTGTTTCTGGAGAAAGAGCGCTGCCGGCTCTTTCTCCACAAGGTCACTCTACTCTCTCAGTTTCTATTTCAGAGGAACCAGAACAGGGTGATGTTTCCATGTTATCTTCTTCAAGTGTGCGTCCGTCGTCACAAATAAATTCAGAGCTAGCGGCAAAAGTGCTCATGGAGATTAGACAAATGTCGTCCGCTAGCTCGCCCGGTGTAGCGTCCATTCACCGAATGGTTTGGCAGCCGGGTTCGTCCGATGCGGTCCAAGAGGAAATTTTGGGTGATGCGAGCACTATAAACATAATAGATGCACACCCAGTGACGGCGGATAGTAAACGAGAACGGAGGAAGCCTTTTAGTCCAGTTCCTAGCTCGTCCAGGTCCAGCCGGGCCGCGAGCGAGAGAGGCCCCTCTCTCGTACAACAACATCTGGGACCAGATGTTGTGGTACAAAATGTGTCTTTAGCGGAGCATACGTCCGTCGCTCGGGACGCTCCGTTGTATAAGCAGTCCGCAGAGACTGTTAAGGCTTCCTCTTCTCGTCGGCGCACACGACCGCACCTTGGCTGCGTGACCTCCGATATTTTGCCAGCTTCGCCGGTGAAGGATTCTTCGGCGACCAGGTCACACCATCCGGCAGCCAGGGATTCGAGACCGATGGACTCCGGACGTTCGCATAGGAAAAGTATGCGGGAGCCATCTGATGCGGAGCTGCCCTCGGCGAAGCAGCAAAAGACCGCGCCTCCGCAGGTCTCGACGTCGGACATTCTAGTGCAGATAGCACAGCTTATCGCAGCATCCCAGCAGCCGACAGAAACGGTGTCGGATCGAGAATTATCTGACGGCGCTGGGTCGGTACGCTCCGCCGAAGCATCGGGGGCGGACGACCGGGAACATCGGGAGGTCCGACCGGATGGTGAAAGGGATACGGATGAATTGGAGCTATCCCTTTCGGAACAACATAAAGCTGCCGTGGACTTCATCCGGCACTTTCTCCCTCAAGTTGTTCCGTCGGGCCAGACTGCTGCGCTTCCGGACAAGAGAATTATAGCGTCATTGGACTCTGAATTTTTTGAGCGGTTCAGGGACATCGCTCCCGAGTTTCCGTCGCAGTCCAATAATGTTGCAAGAACATTTGAATTATTGAACGACGCTATATTTAAACTTGCTTCCAGGACGGGGAAAGCAGGTTTCTTGTCCGCAAATACTCTCAACCTGCCTTTCATTAATGCAAGGAATAAATTCGACACGGCAGGACAGGGTATACCGAGAGTTCCTCTGCGTATGGACGACGACGCGGAAGACTTAGAGCTATCATTACCGTCGTCAGCTTCTATTCCAACCGCGGTGTTGGAAACAGCTATTGCGTCTAACAGAGCCAATTTAGATGCCTTATCTTACGCAGATCACCTTACTAAGGCGTTATCACTGCGCCTTCAAGGGGAAGAGTTTCAGGATATACAATCCTCTTTAAGACTTCTTTCAAGGGCAGTAGCTTATTCCACGTGTAACTCCGCCCTTTCAGTGGCAAATCTGGAGTTGGTTAGACGTGACGCAGCCCTGGCTACATCCACACTAGTGGATTCTAAGGTGAAGAACTCTCTTAGAGTCGCTTCGGTCTCAGGAGAACTTCTCTTTGACGGCAAGCTTTCCGCTATTTATGATAATATTAAAAAGAAAGCTAATGATTCTCTGTTGTTCAGATCCGCTCCTAAAAGGTCGGATTCAGCAGACACGAATAAGGCGGGCACTTCTGGGTCTAATGCGCCCAAGAGAGGTTCCTATAGAGGTTCCGGTGCGTCCTCTTGGTCTTATTCGAGAGACCGTCAGGATAGCGACTCTCGTTCGGGACGTCCTTCAGGCCGGGACAATCGGTCGGACGCCCCGAGGTCGGCGAGGCGAGGTGCGGGTCGTGGAAGACGTGGTTTCTCCTACCGCAGGCCTCGCAGGTCCAGGAGGTGATGGCTTAAACCTCTATCGCGTTCCGGTTGGCGGAAGGTTGTCGAGTTTTTCACAAGAGTGGGCGTCGATTACGGACGACCCGTGGGTGAGAGGAGTGACTTCGGAAGGTCTAAAGATATCCTTCAAACGAAAGCCTCCATTAACTCGAAGTCCAAAGTGGACTCATCTTCCGTCATATCCACAGAAAAGAGACGCTCTGTTATCAGAGGTGCAGTCTCTTTTAATGAAGAACGCGGTAGAGGTCGTAGAAAACCAGGAATCGCTGGGATTCTACAGCCATCTGTTTCTGGTTCCGAAACCAGACGGCTCGTTCCGTCCAGTCATAGATTTGAGCTGGATAAACAAGCTGATCGTCGCTCCGAAGTTTTATATGGAGACGATTCGATCGGTCAGAGCGAGTATTCGGGTGTGAACGATTATGCAACGAGCATAGATCTCAAAGATGCGTACTTTCACGTCATGGTACATCCGACATTCCGAAAGTATCTACGCTTCGCAGTCCTAGGAGTGGTGTATCAGTTCCGGGCCATGTGCTTCGGATTGAATCTAGCACCCTGGGCTTTCACTCGGGTAATGAACTCGGTAATGATCTACTTCCGAGCTCATTCGTCTGCGGTAACGTCGGCCTACCTGGACGACATTCTTTAGAGGTACGGCAACGAGTTAACGCTTCAGAACGATGTTCAGAATCTTCTTCTATTGCTCCGACGTCTCGGTTTCATAGTAAACGAGGAGAAGTCGGATCTGGTGCCGTCCAAGTCATTCACTCATCTGGGAATGAGCTTCGAGACGCACAACAATCTCGTTCGTCTGCCGTTAACCAGAGCGAAATTAGTCAGTTGTTACGCTCGCTATTGTCTGCATGCAGACAAAGTCACGGCGAGAGAATTTATGAGACTGATAGGTCTGTGCGGAGCCGCTGCGGATCTCATTCCGATGGGGCGGCTACGCACACGTCCTCTTCAAATTTTCCTGACTCAGAATTGGAGTGTGAAAATTCATTCGCTCGATGTAGACGTTCTCTTGTCAGATCAAGTGAAACAAGAGATTCAGACTTGGGCAAACATTCAGTGGTTAACTCAAGGAGTTCCGCTGCAGTTGCCGGATCCGAGTTTTACCATTATGACGGATGCCAGTCAAACAGCTTGGGGTGCATCATTAATCCCAACGGATCCGCAATTCCTGTGCAAGCACATAAACATCAAGGAAATGATGTCAATTTGGCTTGCGTTACGTCACTGGATGGACATTATTCACGATGCTCATGTCCAAATCCTATCCGACAATACGACAGTAGTGGCGTATATACGGAATCAGGGAGGCACTCATTCAGTTCCGTTGTTCAATCTAACGGAAAGAATCCTTCTGTTTGCGTTGGAACATCACGTTCTTCTTTCGGTCCGTCACATACCGGGTCGTCTGAATGTGCTAGCAGACTCCCTTTCACGAAAGGGTCGCTTGTTGCCGTCGGAGTGGACTCTCAACAAACAAGTATTCAATCAGATTTGCTACCAATGGGAACGGCCAATGATAGACTTATTTGCGACACATCTCAACAATCAGTTGCAGACGTATGTGTCCCCGTGTCCGGATCCAAGAGCATTTGCAGTAGACGCTCTGTCGATCCCTTGGGACGGAATGATAGGATATGCGTATCCTCCAGCGCCGTTAATTCAACAAGTATTGCTAAAGATAAAACAATCTCAATGCAAGATTCTGTTGGTAGCATCTCTGTCGCCACAGAGACCGTGGATAAATCTACTCAGGTGTCTGTTGTGGGACCTACCGCGGAAGCTTCCTCCACGAGAGGATCTTCTTTCGCAGGGGAAATCGCGCCAACTCCATCACAACCCGCAAGGTCTCAACCTTCACGTTTTTCCGTTGTGCGGTCCTTCTTGCATGGCAAGCACTTTACAGGACGAGCAGTGGACGCGATTTCTAACTGTAGGAGGACCTCCTCTTCGCTAAACTATGCGGCTAAGTGGAAGGTTTTCCGTCGTTGGTGTAGGGATCATTCTGTAGATATATTTGATCCCTCTATACCAGACATTGCAAACTTTCTAGTATACTTGTTTGACGAAATCAAACTGCAGCCTGTTACTATAAAGGGTTATAGATCTATGTTATCTGATACCTATGCACATCATGATAGTTTACAAATTGGATCTAATGTCTCTTTATCGAAATTGGTTAGAAACTTTTCGATAAATAGACCCAGAACTCTTAGATTAATTCCTAAGTGGAATTTAGCTTGGGTTCTCCTTAAATTGAAGGAAAAGCCATTTGAACCCCTTGGGACAGTAGATTTCAAATTCTTATCTTATAAGACAGCTTTTCTCTTAGCTTTCTCTTCTGCCAGAAGAGTCAGTGAGCTTCATGCACTATCGGTGGATGATTCTCATTATCGTAGTGTTGGGAACACTATCACCTTCACTACTAATGTGGGTTTTTTAGCTAAGAATCAGGCTCCTAATAAATATCCGGAACCTATTGTTATTAAGGCTCTTCCGTCTTCAGACGGGCGTAGGCCTTTACTCTGTCCTGTTAGAGCACTACGTATCTATAAACAGAGATCTCAGTTCATCAGAAAGGGACGGAAACGTTTCTTTCTGTCTTTGATGCCTAATAGAAAGGACATTTCAGTCCATTCTATTGCTAGATGGATTCAGTTAACTATCCGTACTGCTTATGAAGATTTATCTTCTTCTCAGCAGTCTGTGCTTAAGATTTCTGCTCATGAAGTAAGAGCTCTTTCTACTTCCTGGGCTTATGCTAATAGTGTTGCTATTACAGATTTAATGAAGGCTGCTTATTGGTCTCAGCCATCCACATTTACTAATTTTTATCTCAGAAATATTGAGTCCATTTCTGGAGACCTGCATTGTTTAGGTCCGTTATCTGTTGCTCAGAATGTCGTCCACTAAACAGTTGCAACTATAGTTATGCAGGCTTTCTGTTCCGGCAGTGACTCCGTCCGGCTGCCCTCTTCGCTCTGGGCTATTTGACCCAGGGCAAGGGGAAGGGGGGGGGGGGGGGGGGGGGGGGGGGGCGGGTGTTCCCTTAGGTCACCTGCTTTATAGTGAAAAGCAAGGGAATGCCTCCTCCAAGACAGTATTTCTGAGTCGCTTCCGGGATGGTTTTAAAGTGTAATATTAATGTTTAATTTCATTCATGTCTTATTTTTAAAGTGTAGCTCGGTGTGAAGCATTTGTATATGTCAAGTGTCAAACGGGCTTTAATATACAATACTCGGACACTTTTAAATGATTATAAAGAGTCTCAATTCTCTGGACTACTTTATTTATTGGCTTGCTTTAAAAATAATTAGTATAAGGGTTATACTGGATGTTAATAGAGAACATGAATGTTATTGTGCTCAATTATTAAGGGTAGTGTATCTTTCTAATTTAATATTAAATAAGAAAGATACATGTAAAGCCTAATACTCCTTTTCTCCTTAAGGGGTTACCTCTTTATTTATAATTGAGCTTATTGGATTTTCCTCTATGTCCTAGGCCCTCCAGCCTGTTTACTATTCAGCTAAGTCTGGGTCATTGGTACAGTATAAAAATGTTAAAAAATTTATAGTAATTTATATATTTTTTATACTTACCAATGACCCAGACGGGGATGGCCCTCTCTGAGTTGGGGAACTCTTGCCTCCCCGCTGAGTACATAGCGCTGACCAGGCACTGCCAGTAAGAATGATAATTGGCGCCAATTTCGGGACGACTGCGTCACTGCGCATGCGCAGTAGAGGCGTACTATGGAGGTCCTTTAGGACATGATTTCTTTTTGTTTTGGATGCAAATTTTGGGGATTGGGGGGCAAAATTTGTGTTTGGCCCTGGTTTTGTTGGAGTTAGCACCAGCTAAGTCTGAGTCATTGGTAAGTATAAAAAATATATAAATTACTATAAATTTTTTAACTTTCTTTAAAAATCTTCTTCTTCAGATCCAGCACTCGGAATGTTTTGATATTTGGTATGCAGCATCCTTGGGGGGGGGGGGGGGGGGGGGGGGGGGGGGGGGAGATCCAAGTTGTTCAAGCCATATCCCTAGGTCCATATTTGGGCTCACTGTGGGAGCTTGAATTGTAACTTAGTTTGAAATGAGGAATTTTCTTAAAAAATCTTCTACTTCAGATCCAGCAGTCGGAATGTTTTGATATATGGTATGCAGCATCCTTGGGGGGTGAGATTCAAGTTTGTTCAAGCCATGTCCCTAGGTCCATATTTGGGCTCACTGTGGGAGCTTGAATTGTAACTTAGTTTGAAATGAGGAATTTTCTTAAAAAATCTTCTTCTTCAGATCCAGCAGTCAGAATGTTTTGATATGTGGTGTGTAGCATCCTTGGGGGTGGGGGAGATTCAAGTTTGTTAAAGCCAAGTCCCTGGGTCCATATTTGGGCTCTCTGTGAGAGCCCCGAATTATAACTTAGTTCAATATGAGGAATTTTTCTTTGAAAATCTTCTTCTTCAGATTCAGCAGTCGGAATGTTTTGATATTTGGCATGCAGCAACCTTAGGGAGCTGAGATTCAAGTTTGTTGAAGCCAAGTCCCTTGGTTCATATTTGGGCTCACTATGGGAGCCTGAATGACAACTTGGTTCAAAATGAGGAATTTTCTTTAAAAATCTTCTTCAGATCCAACAGATGAATGCTTTTGATATTTTTTATGCAGCATCCTTAGGGGGGTAAGATTTAAGTTTGTTCAAGCAATGTCCCTAGGTCCATATTTGGACTCATTGTGGGAGCTCGAATTGTAACTTAGTTCAAAATGAGGAATTTTCTTTAAAAATCTTCTTCTTCAGATCCAGCAGTTGCAATGTTTTGACATTTGGTGTGCAGCATCCTTAGGGGGGTGAGATTCAAGTGTGTTAAAGCCAAGTCCCTGGGTTCATATATGGGCTCCCTGTGGGAGCCCGAATTATAACTTAGTTCAATATGAGGAATATTCTTTAAAAATCTTTTTTTTTTAGATCCACTGGTCAGAATCTTTGGATATTTGGTATAAGCTTTTCTTAGGAGGAGCAGATGCAACTTGTTGAAATCTATTCTCTGGGTTGATATTTAGGCTACCATGTCAGGTGAGCGCCCTCAAGCCCCCTGGGGCCTCTTGTTAATAGTCTGTGTAGAGGCATGGTGGCGTTGCGGTAACCGGTTCTCATCAGATCACCGAAGTTAAGCAGCATCGAGTCTGGTTAGTCCTTGGATGGGTTATCGTCTGAGCGATCGATTCAGACTCCTGCGTTGTGTCCTTGGGCAAGGCACTTAACCCCGATTGTCCACTTGTGGGCATGTTGACGCCGTGTACTAAGGCGTACTGCACGTTGATGGTGGTGCGTATGTCTTCAACCAACCTAATCCTGCATGTGCTGCAGTGCGAAGTTACGATGCTGGGGAGCTGGCAGCTGCTTGTTGTTGCTCGGTGGTTCTCTCCGGGTACGCCGGCTTCCTCCACCCGTAAAACTGTCATGGTCACGATTAGCAATTGTGCATAAGTATGTGACCGTAAACACCGATAAATAAATAAATAGTCGATGTTAAGTGTAGAATAACTGGAAACTGCAAGTTTTTAACTGCCGGTTGTCAGTCTGCCGATGCCCATAACCAGCCGGTTCCGATTGCTGATTCCGATTATTGGTTCATCACTAACTTCACCTTTCATAACAGTTTGCTGTAGCAAATTTCATGAGTTTAACATTGACATCGGCATTATAATGCAGTTCAACATGCATTCTTTTTATGGGTTTGCATCACTGACACATTAATGAGACAGTAATTTTTCTTACTTTGATTTACTTATTCCCTCAAATCAATCTGTCATTCGTTTGTGACTGAAACTTCAGAGTCTCGGAGCACAGTTTGCGCTGTACACATGCGCAGTTGTTGTATTTATGTTGGATTTTCCTGAACATGTTGATCTCGTTCAGGAAAATCCAACATAAATACAACAACTTCGCTTGTGTGCGACGCAAATTGTTTCTAGAGGGGTAACTGTATGAAAATGGAATACAACTGTTTGTACCTACAGGTAACTTACCAGCTGTGTTTTGAAGTTAAAACTATCTTCAAGTTGTCTCAAAATGCGGTGGGTTTTAGTGCTTCCTGGTATCATTTCTAGGATTATTTGGAAAGACATATTGGCTTGTAAAAATTCTACCTGTCACAAGAGACAGGTAAGAATAACTCTAATTTGTCGACGTGAAATTCTACCTGTCGGCGACAGGTAGACAGGTGTACATTTCAAGCCCTGTTCTCTCCGGGTACTCCAGGTTTCTCCTCTGGTAAAACTCTGCCATGATATGACCATGGCTCTTGAAAATGTTGTTAACCCTTTGAACACTGGTGACCCACACGCTAAATGCTGTGAACCCTGGGCCCCCAGGGGAATTTCGGTGATTTTTATCACTTTCGGTATGTAATTATTATTCAAGTGCTAACACCTATATCCAGGCTATTTTGGCTGAAATAACTTAGAGCAACATTTTTCCAACATATATGCATAATATTTCATCAAATAATACCCCACATAGCCACGTGGCTCCAAGGCATGGCTCCTTTACCGAAAAACATTTTCGGCTCACCAGAATATATTATCTTTTGTACTAAATTATTACAGGAAACAATATATAAAGATGAACATATGGCTGCCCATCTGCTGTATCTAGCTTATCAAACGTATGTGTGTATCTATATGTAATAACTGATATATCGGATGATTTTAACCCCTTCACTGCAGATGATGGGGCTAAAACCAGATATGTCAAGTATAGGTAAAGGTCCCCAGATTGGGACAAAATATTCCCTTTTAGTTTTTGCCACACCTATCAACAAAAGTAGCTTGTTTCAAGGATAGATTCTTTATTTATCAATTCTTACAGACAACAGTTTCTTTTTTTTTGTCTCTTATTCTTGCCAGTACTGCTTCAAATTGTGCCATGCATGCCAGCAGTACGGCCCCTCACGGATGCAAAGGAAAATTTTGCACTCAGAACACCAGAATGATGTCCTGGTCTGTTTTACAGGCAAGTCTTTCCGTCTTATAGAAGGGTTACTTTTTACAAATCGGTTGTACTTCTCAGCACACACTCTGCATAACTGATAACCATGTAGCATTAGGTGGTCTCTGGTTCATGCCTGCCGACATTCAGGAGACGAGGTTCCAGGCATGGAGTATCAGAGCTTCGTGAACGCATTGCAGACTGTGATCGAAATTCACCAATGAGTGATAAGCATACTGAGTTTATGAAACTTCCAAAAGTTACAGCTCTTTTGTTGGATGGTCTATGATCTTTATATTGACCTTCTATTATATATGAGTTATATATTGCCCAGAAAAAAAATTTTGCAATAAGGCGTCTTGGCCATTTGTAATGTCTTCTTGTTCTATTCAAGCGAGTCAACTGATCATTTTTGTCAGTTCCTCCCATATATTTGTTGTACAAAACAACTATTTCAGGGCAGGGTAACCCAGATACAGAACCATCCTTTGCTCGACGAGGTACACTCTTGCTCTGCGCTGGATTCCCAAAAGTACTTAGAAAATTGATAGGCTCCCTGTCTTTCCAGGTTATGGCCACCATGTTGTTTGCACACCAGTAAGAATGACTGCCACGTTTCATTGCCTTTTTTTGCTTGTTGTTCATTTTTAGTTCAGTTGGAAAAAATTTGCGATTTACCATGGTAGTTCCGAGACCGTGAATACCAGTCATATAAATGCTTCATCAGCACAGCTGAAGTATAATATCTGTCCATCACAATTATATGGTTTTTATTTTCCAGTCCCAAGTTAGAAGTCATGCGGACCACAACACTGCCAATCTTACCCAACTCCTTTGAAAAGTAACTGTCAGTTGCACCTGTATAAATTTCAGCATTCAGTAAATACCCAGATTCACTCTCACACAGAAGGAAAGCTTTTATTCCCCACTTCACCGGTTTTATTCGGATATACTGTTTTATAGATAGTCTATTTTTGGCTGGAATCATGCCTTCATCCAAACTCAAATACTGCCCGGGCTTCCAGTAGTGTTGAAATTTGTGTAACAACAGATTGATCATTGGTCGTACTTTATAGATTTTGTCAGTTTTGTTCAAGTTTGGGTCCTTTTCATCAACCAAATGTAGAAATTTCCAAATGGCAAAATACCGGTCCCATGTAAACACAGATCTAAATCCTGGGGTATATGTCACAAAATTGCGGCTTTGGTTTTGAAAATACTCTTCATATCTGGGCTTAGTAATTTTATTTTCCATCAGAACACGTATAGCGGGGGAGGAATTCGCTAGAATTGTGCACTTGGTGATACCTTCCTGAAATTTGGCATGATGTAAGGGTTGGCATCAGAGATTTCAAAATCGATCGGCTACAAGTTGGCACCATCCTCTAGCCACCACTAGCAGCGAAATCCAAAATGGCCGCCAAGCGGATCGAAAAAAAGCTATTTTCGCCGATCGCACAACTGAAGCTCCAAACCTAACACCATACATGTGCTGTAATTGATGTGAATGATGGAGTGAAGCCCTTGGAACAAGTTGGGGGGAAGATTAATGGATAATGGGATCAGAATTTCCGTCGATGTGTGCGTCTGTGTGTCTGACTGTCAGTATGATCGTCCGTCCGTAGATAAATTAGTGTTGAATGTTTCTCGGGAATGCAATGGTCAAATGAACATGGTATGAGAGATTCCTGTCAACACATGAACAAGGGTACTCGATAGTATGCAGCAGTGGGGATACTTGGACATTTGATAATCCAATTAAAGTGACAGTCTATTCTCAACTTCCGGCATTTTCGATAGATTTATTTTCTAAGAAAATAAAACTATCAAATTTCTAGAGGAGTTCTGGTTCAATCTCAACACCATAGCGACACGTCTGCCAGCAAGGGCAGTGCTGGAATGAACTCGGGATGCATTAGTTCCCGTTGTTAATTATACAATGTTATCTTGCCAGTATAGAACATTGGCAAAATGGGACTAGAAGGGGTGAGTGTATGTTTGCAGTCATTCGAGGTACAGGAATATTTTTTGACTACAAGTAGTATTCTTCATTTTCGGCCAGTTAAGATGTGGTGTGTTCCAAGTCAGGATTAATGTTGCCGACACTTAATGCCCATCCCTCATGGTATGCTACTTTACCAGGGATATAGAGATATAGCCACCACTGGGAGCCAAAACATGACCTTTGATGTCGATGAGTGGTCGAAATGTTTTAGCGAATAACTTATCGAAATATGATCCGGTATGGCAATTTGATACCTTACGTTAGATTTATTAGATCAACTCAGGTATGGATTCATTGAGACATGAGTGCGCTACAAGATGAAGGATTTCCAAGTTGATTTGCTATGGAGTAGGAACTGACTAGTCACATGTGGCCTATGGCCAGAGAAAGACAAGGATACCATAGATGAACACACGGGTGAACGAAGGTATCAACTGTTGTACAGAGGCAAAATAGTTGGGGATATTGTATCATGCTATGCATGAATTAACACCGTCTTGTGCAGTAAATAACAGACTATTTTCCGAAATCTAAAACTGTATTCCTATACCCCGGACAATGTAGCAAGCCACATGGGATGAACATTTGTTAGCAAAATCAACTCAACTAGAAACATGACATGTGTTAACTGGCCGAAAATGGAAAAAAAAATACCAGAATAGGAGATGACTGGTCCTAACATGACAGTATACTACTCAATATTGTTACAACAGCCACCTTCACACTTACACAAAGGTGTGCACCTTAATCCAGCTTTCAAGCATTTGCAATTGCCCTTGCAGGCCTTGGCACAACTACAGTGGAGCATCAGTGCACATGCAGCACTTGCGTCTCCTAGGTGAGTCCAAAATGGGACCAGAATATTGAGACGTGGATTCCACTCCCATCCGTACTGTGATGGGTCTGGCACACATAAGTGTTTCTGCAGAGCACGATGCCAAATGAAAGATGACACAAGAATTACCCTTTTTACATGTTGATACAGAGCTGCTTTGGTGGGCGGGATGTTTTCCATAGACTTAAGGCCATGTGTGAACATATGCCGTCTCGCATCATTGACATGTGTACTGACACAACTGTTACTGTACATCTGTATGGTGAGTTTTTCGATATGCTGCATATGAGGGGAATCCTCTGAAAAGACTTGCGGATTCTCAGTCAATTCTATCATCATTTCAGTTGATGCGGGAAAATTCATCCATGCATTCCATCCTGTCTTCTTCCCAATGCCGAGCATGCTGGATGTTACATCACAACCTGTGAAGGCGTGGAAGAAAGTCAGGGCCTTACAGTAATCAGGTCCAAGTTGTGAAGCTATCTCATGAATTGGCATATCTTTATATGCCTTTCCAATTCCAAACCCAATCCACAGCTCACTGAGTCCAAGGTCACGGAATGTTGCGAAATGGTGCAAAGACAGAATGACGACATCAGAATCAACCGTGCGAAGAAAAGCTATTTTGTGACCTTGTGAGACTGCATGGTTGAGATGAAGCATCATGCGCGTGTCTGCTTCCTCGTGGTTCGATGGAGATATGTCACATAAGCTAACATCCTTATTGCATAGTACATATTCTCCTGATGTCGTTAACAACTGGTACTCGGATGTTGATGTTAATTTCAGCAGTTCAGCAGACAGGAACTTGAAAAATTCGTCTTTATTCTCACTAACTTTCAAGAATGCCTGCCAATTCTTCCCTTTAGGTAAAGGGACGTTCTCGGACACCCGTATCAACCTAACTGCTGTCTCACCGAGGCGTTTTGCTCGCGTCTGATTCTTCAAACTGCCTTCGGGGTAACAGTCATAGATCGCATCAACCCTTGTGGTGTTCGTGTTAATCAGAGATTCGATGTATGGCAATAATTGCAATCGAGCATATTCTCCAAACAGATCCGCTTTCTGTGGTTTGATTACATGGACTACAGCAGGCATATCCAAGATGACAACTGAAGCTTGTCTAGCTGCTGAATTCTTCCCTTGTGCAGGAATAGCTGGTAAACAATTGAGAATTTGAGATTTTGTCCCACTCCGTAGCTTACCTCTATCGGATAATGCTGGCGGATCACGTGCATTCTCGTGCATGAAAAACTCATCCATGTTTGAATCAGGCCGGGCTTGCAGTGAAACGAACATCTGGGTAACTATTGCGGCAGTTGCTTTACTTGACATGAGTTTGTCTCGGCCTTTGTCCAGGTTGGCTGGGGGTGGGTTAAGGAAGGTATATATATTTGCCTTGGGAATAACATCATTCAGGGGTACGGTGCATTCCACAAGCCTTTCCTTCAAGAAAGTGGAATATAAATGCTTGCCCCTTTCGGGTAATGACCGTAAACTCTTACTAACTTCGGGGTCCATATATTCACCAGTATCTAATGTCACCAGCTGACCACTAGTTTCATCATAAGGGTTGATAATGAGTCCCTGATTCACCAGATCGAGGAGAGATTTCAATTGATTCAGAAATTTTTTCTGCTCTGATACCGAACTTTCCGGGTGTTCCGTGTTATCTGATGATGTTGTGTGGAAACTTGCATATTCATACTCATCTATAACACGCAGAACTTCTGACCTTGAAAGCTCAATAACGACTTTCTCTTCAGCCTGGCCATAGAGACCTTTTGGACCACTGTCTTCTTTGAGTAGTTGGATACTATGTTCTTGGCTCTGATCTAAACCCATCATACTGAACTTCCTCTCACTACGCTGGACCACAAAATGGCCTTCCATGAATTTGTTGTGGATTGAAGGATGCCGCCTGGGTAGCTGAGACATGTCTCTCAGAAATACGGGGACCCACCGACAATAATTTGTATGTCCTAGGGCAAAAAAGTAACTGCACAACTCATCGATAGAACACAGTGTACCAGGCCAGTTACCGATTCGTTGGTTCCGAACGAATTGACAGCTTGTCAAGAGAAAGTTCCGAACGATTTCACCCCAATAGCGCGCAGTTGGAGATTGTGAAAGAATCCTCTGTTCCCACATTTCAAATGACTCATGGGGCCCAGTCTGCTGACAGTAAATCTCATAAGCATTCTTTCTGAGGATCTCAAGCCAAGCTAGAGTGAGAAGATATGCCTGTCGCGTCCTCTTGACATGTTTCCCACCAAGTAGGGATGATGCTACACCGGGTGTGAATATCTTTGCGAGGTGAAACATTCGCTCCCAACCAGAACCACCCATAAGCTTACCACCAGCTTCTTGGGTGCACATTTCAAGATGCAGGAATCCAATCATACACACCATTCGATCCTCACCTATCTCCTCTGGGAACAGCCATTGACATTTTTTCTGCCTGGCATACAACGGACAGTCACCTTCAATGACAGGTATCTGGCCGGGGTTTACGAAAGCAGTAGCTTCCCTGACCACATACATAGCATGCTTCTGCATACTGAGTGAGTCCGCTTTCTGCTCACTGAAAACAGGGAATACCCCAATAACTGCACGAGGTTTGACATTGTCTTGATCTTCATGTTTTGAAAAGAAGCCTGAAAAGGTCACAGGGACTTCATCAAGCTGCCAGCTGCCATCAACCTTCCCTTTATTGCTGATCTGTGACACATGAGACAACCAGTCATTCTCTCCCACGTTCAAATCTGCATATTCATTGGGCCGTACATTACATTCATCTGGAGATTCAAGCCTGATGTCCCCACCAAAGTCTTCAACGAAAGGAACAAATGCATAGTCGTCTGGGAGTTCAATTTGTGTGTCTTCTGGAACATCTAAACTCAGTGGTGGGGGATCAGTACCCACATTGTCCCTGCTCAGTTGACCAATGAGTGTGATGGACGTACCATGCATATCAGATCTACCAGATACATCAATGTTATCAGTGGTTCCTATCGAGAAAACATTACGTTTGCAGTTAGCTGGGACTACAACACCTTCGTTCTTGAACCGCAGTGAAACAGCTCTCGCGAAACTCCTGCGAACATCCATTACGCGATCATAAGAGACAGAGAGTCCCATTTGATGAAAATCTCTGATAAGATTTTTCATACGATCATGGGCATGCAACTTCAAACCCACATAAAGAGGCATTGGAGTTTCTCTGTCACGTCTCTGGTGAACATTTTGTGCATGTTCGGAGCGTTTCGCTGAATTGCTGATCAACATCTGTGAAATAGTACAAGCCACTCGAGTCTTGGCATTAACAGTCTCATCATCGCCTAAGTTCTGTATACTACATGTGCCCTCAAGTAGAACTCTAAGAAGAGTCAGGAGTGAGTTGGGTACAGGCTCGCTCAAGCAATAAGATGAAAATGATCCCGTGAAAGGAGCTTGAGATATGAGTATGTGTTTACGCAGAAGAAGACCCACATCAACTATCTTTTTTGCCTCTTCCTCAGACACTATACGAGTTAAAGATTCGGACAACAAGGAGCCAACTCGAAACCTACTTGAAATAAACACATCTCTACCCTGTGTGAAGGCGTCCCAGCCATCGCCCAATTTCTGCAACAAATGTTCTTTGAATCGAGTGGAATGTATTTCTTCACTAAGCCAATCAGAACCGACTTGCTTCAACCTCCGACTGTACAGATTCTTGAGATCGACAAGCTTCATCGCGGAATCGTTGTGTTCAACAAATGTTATGAGCTCTGCCATAACGAGAGGGTCATAGGGCAGGCCTGACGCGGAATGTTCGGCGTTCTTCGACTTTTTAGATTTAGCCGCTCGTGCTTCATTGGCAAGCTTACAATAACAGGTTTTGTGATAGTAAAGATCACTAGCAGCGGAATCAAATGCTGCATTGACCCGAGAAAAAACAACCCAGTTCTCGGCTTCCTTTGCCATAATTTTGAGTTTATTGTTATCAGACATTGATCTGCAAATAGGCTCACTGCTGTCACCTTCGCGTTTGTGACAATAAACACACTGGGGCAGTTTCCTGTCACAGCCAGATTCAAAACTTGTCCGTGTTCTTTTAGGACTCAGCGTGGAGCAGGATGCCACTGCCTCATTTCGCTCTCGCTTGTGTAGCACGCGCTGTACGATGTGAGTCCGAATACTGTCACGGCATGTCTTATGATATATTGCCTTATTCATCAACAGTGACATCGACATACACTCATCACTCTCTCTCATCAAACAATCAATGGTCAAATTATATGGAAGCTCAACGCCATTATCTAGGAAGCGCGTTATGTCTTCCTCAATAGCTTTATAGGCGTCATGAAAACGAGATTCTCTATACGGACGCATCAATTTCTTGGAACTGTCTTGCTGGCAAAAGCAACAACGTTCCCAGTCAGTACTAGTCCGTACACGAAGAGGATTCTCACTCATTCTGTGAATGATTTTTGTGAACAATCGCGTTCTCGAATTAATTTCGACAGACAAATCAGAATTGCTTGCGGAATTACGCCAAACAAGAGATTGTATGGCAAAGAGACTGCTTCATAAAGAGCGTTGTTTCTCCGGGATCAGCGTCATTCAGGTTTGCCTGAATGACGCTGATCCCGGAGAAACAACGCTCTTTTCAAGTTCCAAGAAATTGATGCGTCCGTATAGAGAATCTCGTTTTATTCTACATCATCTCCCACGTCTGTTTCCAACACGTGCGTGGATCAGAGTTCACTTTCGCGCCCTTACAATCGGATGTATAGTCGGTAGACCGTCGAAAAGGAGGTTCCCTTCAGCCGCTGGCGGCCATTTTGGATTGTGCCGCTACTGGTCGCCACCGGTCGGTGTCAACTTGTAGCCGATCGTTTTTGAGAACCTCATAGCCTACACTAACAGTGTGCCAAATTTCAAGAAGGTATCACCAAGTGCACAATTCACCTGTATGTGACGAATTCCTCCCCCGCTAGTAGGGCTACAAAGGCTTTCATTTCTTCTAAATCAACTGGCTTCCACAAACGGGCATAGTAATCATTTGGGTTATCAGTTTGTACTTGTTCAGCATGAATATTTGTGAACTTACAAAACTGGCGAAATAAATCATCATCAAGGAACAAATTGAGGAATTCAATAGACTCTGTTTCGGGTGTGAGGTCACCTGGCATATTTTGCACACCGCATTGTGATTGGAAAGTCACATTGGGGGCTTGAATGTTTTGATTCCACGAAAATATGCCACTCGTTGTATTCGCCGGTTCGTCTTCATCAGAACTGTCACCTGATTCACAACTGTCTGTTTCTGATGACAGATCTGAACTAGGATAATCCGAATCACTGCATTCGGATGCGTCGGAAGCTTGTATTTCTCGAATAGCATCATCCAGTTTCAAACGTTTTGACATTTTCGCTTTCCGAAACCAGGAAGTAAAATTCACAAATTTCCCAATATCACGTGCGTGCATTGACCTTGATAAAGGTCAGCTTATCGAGTCCACATCGCACACGTTTTCATCAGAACGTTTTGGGTTCAATTGTCCTACCCCCCTACAACATAATTAATGATTGGCTGACTCGTGTCACACCTCCAGCTCATGAATATTAATTATTGAACCACATAAACAAAACCGCATGGGCTTACGCAAAAATTTATGCACTACGGGGAACAG
This sequence comes from Pictodentalium vernedei, assembly GCA_031216915.1. Taxonomy (NCBI): domain Eukaryota; kingdom Metazoa; phylum Mollusca; class Scaphopoda; order Dentaliida; family Dentaliidae; genus Pictodentalium; species Pictodentalium vernedei. Next base: position 157,404,525 of record CM062293.1, read on the forward strand.
GGTGTTTTACAATACGCAAATATTTTTGCACTACGTGTTCAAAGGGTTAAACATAGGTAAAATAAACAAACAAACACAGAACTTACTTTAAATAGCTCTTTATGATAATTGATTTAAGGACAACTTTTGTTTTATATGTCTCATGTTGACCACATTTACTGATTAGGTGCTTCGTATAGTAGAGGAAAACTTCAATCGATTTTGATGTCTTCAATCGCAAGTTGAAAGGTCACAGGACTGTTTTTATTAATTGAACTTAGTGAGAAATTAGTTTCTGGGAAGTAACTATTGTTCCACATATTGTCAGCCAAAGTTCAAGATCACTTACTAAAGAGAACACTTTTCAGATGATAGGATAAGTTGTATTTATCACAGCTCAGTCTAACTATAAAAAAAACTAATCGCATATGGAAATGGATGAACACTATCAATTTTGAACTCCGTAGCTGTAAGGTTGAATGAAAATCACAGGACTGTTATTATATAAAGTTTGCTAAGCACCAAATATATCCAACTACCTGTTTTACGTTTTAGTGAAATATTGTTATGAAAAGTGTATATACTTTTTATTTAATTATATCTTTAATGATTTAAGTACAGAAATTAAGATATTATTTGTGTATGACATTATTTTTTAGCTTTTAAATACGATAACCATGGAAAATGGATGTTACTGGTAAAAGAGGAAATTTTTCAAATTTGCCAAAAAGTTGATGGAGCGAACTGGTATGGGTTCAGTATCGAGTGTGGGACCCATTGTTGTTAATTACAGCTTGACAACACCTTCTCATGCTCCCAGTCAGGTTCCTGATGGTCCTTTGTGGGATGTTTTTCCATTCTTGGACCAGCGTGGCACCAAGCTCCTGTACACTTCTTGGTTGGACTGGGCGGGCTGAAATTGCAAGCTGCCACTCATTCCAGACATGTTCGATTGGATTGAGGTCAGGGGATCTTGCTGGCCAGTCCATATGCTCAATCCCCTCCCTCTGTCGGTACTCCCAGACAGCATGGGCAACATGAGGACGGGCATTATCGTCCATCAGAATGAATCTTATCACCCACTGCACCTGCATACAATCTGACATGGATATCCAGGATCTCATCAATATACCGCTGTGCAGTCAATGTACCATGTTCAAGGACACAGAGCTCTGTACATCCATCCCTGCTGATGCCGTCCAAGTCCATGATGGACCTCCACCATAGCGGTCATGCTCAGCAATGTTGGCTGCATGGAATCGCTCTCCTGATCTTCTCCATACCCTAGAATGCCTATCTGTGTGGTCTTGGCAGTACCTTGCCTCATCTGTAAAAAGGACAGGTCGCCAATCTTCTCTGGTCCATCCAACGTGGTCCATGGCCCATTCACATCGTGCCTGGCAGTGGTTCTGGGATGGCAGAATGCAAATACGTGGTCTTCTCGGTCGGAGACCACCTTCGTGCAACCTTGCCTGGATAGTCTGCGTCGGAAACATTTTCCCCGGATGCATTCTGAAGGTCACTGCAAAGCTGGATTGCTGTGGCAAAGCGGTTCCTACTGGCCTGAATGATCAAAAACCAGTCTTCAGCTGCAGATGTTGCCCTGGCTCTGCCACCACCATGCCGTCTTACTGGTGTGCCATACTGCTGAAATCTTACCCAGGCTCTGGTGATCACCGTATGGTGCACACTAAGGGCTTCACCAACCTGACGATGGGTAGCCCCTTGCTCCACCATCCCTACAGCCCGCCACATTTCTGCTCAGACAAATGTCTTCCTACATTTGCATTTGCCATATTCAATCATTAAATCACAAGGATTTGTGTTAAAATGAAGATTGAATACCCTACACATGTCATGTACATGTGGACAGTACACAAAAACAGGAAAATCAAGGGGTACATGCTTTCCATGACTGTCACGAAAAGTCCACCTGTCAAGAGAGCTAATGTAAACACTGGGGACCATCTCAATACATTCCTCAATCATATCCACCAAACATATTGCAAATATGTCACAAGCAAATTTCACAATGATGTATCCAATATTTGGTGCTTAGCAAACTTTGAGTAGTATATAAATAGACGTTAAAATTGGTTTCTGAGCAATATCATAACTCTAATCTGTGATTCTCTCACTGGATTTTTTACTGCAGAAACTACTATAATACTTTGTTATATTTTACAGCTTCAAGGCTCAGGATCAAGTCAGACAATAACAACTTATGATCCAAAATTAACTGCACTTGGTTTGCCCCAGTACCCTCCTCTACCTGGATCGACAGATCCAAGACAAATTGAAGAGATAAGGAGGACAGTACTTATTGAGAAACTCAATCCTGCTGTAAGTAAATGCTTGACAAGAATTCAAACTCATAAATTATGTCTGCTTCTCTTTTCAGCACTTAGCACAGAGCCTGTTTAACCCTTTACCCAACAAATCGCCCGCATCCGCCCACGTAATATGCAAATTCAGCAGTTGAAAAAATATTATTTTTAAAAAAATTTCAACAAAACCATATCATGTGACCCCTCGTTGGAACGAGCTCGTCGAGCTCGTTCCAACGAGGGGTCACATGATATGGGTTTGTTGAAATTTTTTGAAAAAATTTAAAAAATGATATTTAAAATAATAAATTTTGATATCGTCTGCGTTGGGTAAAGGGTTAACATTTCTTCCTTATCCATAAGGATGCGTAATTTTAACCTTGAGCCAAGTCAATATTCACAGAATACTCAGTGTCTCAATTTGTACAAAAAACATTTTCCTGTCAGTTTTCTGAAAACAGTGCCAAGCATAGAGCATACATTCAACTATTAAAAGGAATTATTGACCCATAATAATGATTGGTCACTACATGCTTTTTATTATACACTGGAACCTGTTTATTAAAAAAACAATCGACCACGAAAAAATATTCCACTGGGGTATTTGATTAACATGTATTTTTAATTTTCCTATATTCTTGAGATAAACTGAGAATTTACTCTCATTATATCTTGTTTGAGAGAGGGAGCATGGTGTCTCAGTGGTTATAGCATTGGATTTCAAACCAAATGGTCCACAGTTCGACCTCTGCCAGGGGTAACTGTATTGTGTCCTTGGGCAAGGCACTTCATCCTGATTTCCCTTGCGTGCTCAGGCATACTACATGTTGACAGAGCACTTGTCTTCAACCAATAGTAAGCCTGCTCATGTGGAGTTGGTACTTTTGGGAGTCTAACAGTTGCTCGCCACTGCTTGGTGGATCTCTCTGAGTACTCTGGCTTCCTCCACCCATAAAACTGTCCTACACGAGGTGACCCTGGCTGATGAAACTGTTGTTATACCCCATTAAATAAATTATCTTGTTTGAGAGAGCTCATAGAGTTCTGTCAGCATGATGTAGTAGAATAAATGCTTACATTGAATGTCCTGAGGCCATACAGGTCTTGAAACATGGGTACAAACTTACAGGAGGAAGAAGAAACTGTTTGATATTTTTATACTGTACCAATGACCCAGACTTAGCTGGTGCTAACTCTAACAAAACCAGGGCCAAACACAAATTTTGCCCCCCAATCCCCAAAATTTGCATCCAAAACAAAAAGAAATCATGTCCTAAAGGACCTCCATACTACGCCTCTACTGCGCATGCGCAGTGACGCAGACGTCCCGAAATTGGCGCCAATTATCATTTCTCTGTTTGGCCCTTCATCAGTCAACATCTCACTGATCTTTGTGCTTGTAAATCTCAGTTTAAAGGATGCCAGACACGTAATTTTTGGAGAAAATGTGATTCTAAGGAGGATAGAAGGAGGAGAGGAAAAAGAAGTGACAAAAAATAATCAGGGCTGTACTTAAAATTTTTTGATGAAATTATGTTAAGTTGCCTATTTTCGAGGCATGGGCCTCTTGTTGTCATTCTTGCTAATTGTGGCACTGCTTATTCAGTGTTTCCTCTCCCCTAGCCTTCTAAAGTCCCCCCTTGCAATTCTCCCATGCTTTTGGCATATTTTTGAGAAATTTCATTTCTAAAATTTCCTGGGAGAGTTGCTTGGTTACAGAATGTTTTCTGTTATTTTTCCCATAGTTACGTTTTCACCCATGGGTGTATAACGTTTGTGTTCTGCATCTTCCATCTGATGTTCTGCAGATTCTCCTCTGGGAGTCTCTGTTTTGCATCAGATAAAGTGTAATTGATGACTGATTCCGGGCCAGTTTTTTCAGTGCCTGGAGTCATGTTTTCTGGTGTTTTTACACTGTTTGTTTTCATTGGCAACAGCCTTTTTTCAGGGGGGCTGTTTGCCTTTGCTGTAGTTTATCTCACTATAAGATACATTTATATTATCCGTAAGTGTCTCATTAATTATTTAATATAAAATTAAAATTTTTGACCACACTTTGCCATCGGATCCATCGGGGCTCAACGTTACTTTTCAGCAACTTGGGCTTCGCTGAAAAAATATTTTTTCAAAATTATTTTGTTTTGCAATTGTTTTTTCATTTATTAATGGATCATGTTATTATGTATCTTTGTGTCAGGGGTTTTTGCGAGTAACTAGGACTTATTGTTGTTCTTTCACAATGAAGGGACGTTGTTCAAATTGTAATAGGAAGAAATCTTCCTCTGACTTTCATGATCATTGTATTAATTGTAGTCAGTGTTCTCGCATTAATCCCTGTTCTATATGTGAATATTGGGATGAGAAACATTGGAAACGTCTGTCACGATATGTTGTTTCTGGAGAAAGAGCGATGCCGGCTCTTTCTCCGCAAGGTCACTCTACTCTCTCAGTTTCTATTTCAGAGGAACCAGAACAGGGTGATGTTTCCATGTTATCTTCTACAAGTGTGCGTCCGTCGTCACAAATGAATTCAGAGCTAGCGGCAAAAGTGCTCATGGAGATTAGACAAATGTCGTCCGCTAGCTCGCCTGGTGTAGCGTCCATTCACCGAATGGTTCGGCAGCCGGGTTCGTCCGATGTGGTCCAAGAGGAAATTTTGGGTGATGCGAGCACTATAAACATAATAGATGCACACCCAGTGACGGCGGATAGTAAGCGAGAACGGAGGAAGCCTTTGAGTCCGGTTCCTAGCTCGTCCAGATCCAGCCGGGCCGCGAGCGAGAGAGGCCCCTCTCTCGTACAACAACATCTGGGACCAGATGTTGTGGTACAAAATGTGTCTTTAGCAGAGCATACGTCCGTCGCTCGGGACGCTCCGTTGTATAAGCAGTCCGCAGAGACTGTTAAGGCTTCCTCTTCTCGTCAGCGCACATGACCGCACCTTGGCTGCGTGACCGCCTATATATTACCAGCTTCGCCGATCAAGGATTCTTCGGCGACCAGGTCACACCATCCGGCAGCCAGGGATTCGAGATCGATGGACTCCGGACGTTCGCATAGGAAAAGTATGCGGGAGCCATCTGATGCGGAGCTGCCCTCGGCGAAGCAGCGAAAGACTGCGCCTCCGCAGGTCTCGACGTCGGACATTCTTGTGCAGATAGCACAGCTTATCGCAGCATCCCAGCAGCCGACAGAAACGGTGTCGGATCGAGAATTATCCGACGGCGCTGGGTCGGTACGCTCCGCCGAAGCATCGGGGGCGGACGACCGGGAACATCATGAGGTCCGACCGGATGGTGAAAGGGATACGGATGACTTGGAGCTATCCCTTTCGGAACAACATAAAGCTGCCGTGGACTTTATCCGGCACTTTCTCCCTCAAGTTGTTCCGTCGGGCCAGACTGCTGCGCTTCCGGACAAGAGAATTATAGCGTCATTGGACTCTGAATTTTTTGAGCGGTTCAGGGACATCGCTCCCGAGTTTCCGTCGCAGTCCAATAATGTTGCAAGAACATTTGAATTATTGAACGACGCTATATTTAAACTTGCTTCCAGGACGGGGAAAGCAGGTTTCTTGTCCGCTAATACTCTCAACCTGCCTTTCATTAATGCAAGGAATAAATTCGATACGGCAGGACAGGGTATACCGAGAGTTCCTCTGCGTATGGAGGACGAGGCGGAAGACTTAGAGCTATCATTACCGTCGTCAGCTTCTATTCCAACCGCGGTGTTGGAAACAGCTATTGCGTCTAACAGAGCCAATTTAGATGCCTTATCTTACGCAGATCACCTTACTAAGGCGTTATCACTGCGCCTTCAGGGGAAAGAGTTTCAGGATATACAATCCTCTTTAAGACTTCTTTCAAGGGCAGTAGCTTATTCCACGTGTAACTCCGCCCTTTCAGTGGCAAATCTGGAGTTGGTTAGACATGACGCAGCCCTAGCTACATCCACACTAGTGGATTCTAAGGTGAAGAACTCTCTTAGAGTCGCTTCGGTCTCTGGAGAACTTCTCTTTGACGGCAAGCTTTCCGCTATTTATGATAAAATTACAAAGAAAGCTAAGGATTCTCTGTTGTTCAAATCTGCTCCTAAGAAGTCGGATACAGCAGACACGAATAAGACAGGCACTTCTGGGTCTAATGCACCCAAGAGAGGTTCCTATAGAGGTTCCGGAGCATCCTCTTGGTCTTATTCGAGAGACCGTCAGGATAGCGACTCTCGTTCGGGACGTCCTTCAGGCCGGGACAATCGGTCGGACGCCCCGAGGTCGACGGGGCGAGGTGCGGGTCGTGGAAGACGTGGTTTCTCCTACCGCAGGCCTCGCAGGTCCAGGAGGTGATGGCTTAAACCTCTATCGCGTTCCGGTTGGCGGAAGGTTGTCGAGCTTTTCACAAGAATGGGCGTCGATTACGGATGACCCTTGGGTGAGAGGAGTGACTTCGGAAGGTCTAAAGATATCCTTCAAACGAAAGCCTCCATTAACTCGAAGTCCAAAGTGGACTCATCTTCCGTCAAATCCACAGAAAAGAGACGCTCTGTTATCAGAGGTGCAGTCTCTTTTAATGAAGAACGCGGTAGAGGTCGTAGAAAACCAGGAATCTCCGGGATTCTACAGCCATCTGTTTCTGGTTCCGAAACCAGACGGCTCGTTCCATCCAGTCATAGATTTGAGCTGGATAAACAAGCTGATCGTCGCTCCAAAGTTTTATATGGAGACGATTCAATCGGTCAGAGCGAGTATTCGGGTGAACGATTATGCAACGAGCATAGATCTCAAAGATGCGTACTTTCACGTCATGGTACATCCGACATTCCGAAAGTATCTACGCTTCGCAGTCCTAGGAGTGGTGTATCAATTCCGGGCGATGTGCTTCGGATTGAATCTAGCACCCTGGGCTTTCACTCGGGTAATGAACTCGGTAATGATCTACTTCCGAGCTCATTCGTCTGCGGTAACGTCGGCCTACCTGGACGACATTCTTCAGAGGTACGGCAACGAGTTAACGCTTCAGAACGATGTTCAGAATCTTCTTTTATTGCTCCGACGTCTCGGTTTTATAGTAAACGAGGAGAAGTCGGATCTGGTGCCGTCCAAGTCATTCACTCATCTGGGAATGAGCTTCGAGACGCACATCAATCTCGTTCGTCTGCCGTTAACCAGAGCGAAATTAGTCAGTTGTTACGCTCGCTATTGTCTGCACGCAGACAAAGTCACGGCGAGAGAATTTATGAGACTGATAGGTCTGTGCGGAGCCGCCGCGGATCTCATTCCGATGGGGCGGTTACGCACACGTCCTCTTCAAATTTTCTTGACTCAGAATTGGAGTGTGAAAATTCATTTGCTCGATGTAGACGTTCTCTTGTCAGATCAAGTGAAACAAGAGATTCAGACTTGGGCAAACATTCAGTGGTTAACTCAAGGAGTTCCGCTGCAGTTGCCGGATCCGAGTTTTACCGTTATGACGGATGCCAGTCAAACAGGTTAGGGTGCATCATTAATCCCAACGGATTCGAGATGCCAGGGTCTTTGGGATCCGCAATTCCTGTGCAAGCACATAAACATCAAGGAAATGATGTCAATTTGGCTTGCGTTACGTCACTGGATGGACATTATTCACGATGCTCATGTCCAAATCCTATCCGACAATACGACAGTAGTGGCGTATATACGGAATCAGGGAGGCACTCATTCAGTTCCGTTGTTCAATCTAACGGAAAGAATCCTTCTGTTTGCGCTAGAACATCACGTTCTTCTTTCGGTCCGTCACATACCGGGTCGTCTGAATGTGCTAGCAGACTCCCTTTCACGAAAGGGTCGCTTGTTGCCGTCGGAGTGGACTCTCAACAAACAAGTATTCAATCAGATTTGCTACCAATGGGAACGGCCAATGATAGACTTATTTGCGACACATCTCAACAATCAGTTGCAGACGTATGTGTCGCCGTGTCCGGATCCAAGAGCATTTGCAGTAGACGCTCTGTCGATCCCTTGGGACGGAATGATAGGATATGCGTATCCTCCAGCGCCGTTAATTCAACAAGTATTGCTAAAGATAAAACAATCTCAATGCAAGATTCTGTTGGTAGCATCTCTGTCGCCACAGAGACCGTGGATAAATGTACTCAGGTGTCTGTTGTGGGACCTACCGCGGAAGCTTCCTCCACGGGAGGATCTTCTTTCGCAGGGGAAATCGTGCCAACTTCATCACAACCCGCAAGGTCTCAACCTTCACGTTTTTCCGTTGTGTGGTCCTTCTTACATGGCAAGCACTTTACAGGACGAGCAGTGGACGCGATTTCTAACTGTAGGAGGACCTCCTCTTTGCTAAACTATGTGGCTAAGTGGAAGGTTTTTCGTCGTTGGTGTAGGGATCATTCTGTAGATATATTCGATCCCTCTATACCAGACATTGCAAACTTTCTAGTATACTTGTTTGACGAAATCAAACTGCAGCCTGTTACTATAAAGGGTTATAGATCTATGTTATCTGATACCTATGCACATCATGATAGTTTACAAATTGGATCTAATGTCTCTTTATCGAAGTTGGTTAGAAACTTTTCGATAAAAAGACCCAGAACTCTTAGATTAATTCCTAAGTGGAATTTAGCTTGGGTTCTTCTTAAATTGAAGGAAAAGCCATTTGAACCTCTTGGGACAGTAGATTTCAAATTCTTATCTTATAAGACAGCTTTTCTCTTAGCTTTCTCTTCTGCTAGAAGAGTCAGTGAGCTTCATGCACTATCGGTGGATGATTCTCATTATCGTAGTGTTGGGAACACTATCACCTTCACTACTAATGTGGGTTTTTTAGCTAAGAATCAGGCTCCTAATAAATATCTGGAACCTATTGTTATTAAGGCTCTTCCGTCTTTAGGCGTAGGCCTTTACTCTGTCCTGTTAGAGCATTACGTATCTATAAACAGAGATCTCAGTTTATCAGAAAGGGACGGAAACGTTTCTTTCTGTCTTTGATGCCTAATAGAAAGGACATTTCAGTCCATTCTATTGCTAGATGGATTCAGTTAACTATCCGTACTGCTTATGAAGATTTATCTTCTTCTCAGCAGTCTGTGCTTAAGATTTCTGCTCATGAAGTAAGAGCTCTTTCTACTTCCTGGGCTTATGCTAATAGTGTTGCTATTACAGACTTAATGAAGGCTGCTTATTGGTCTCAGCCATCCACATTTACGAATTTTTATCTCAGAAATTTTGAGTCCATTTCTGGAGACCTGCATTGTTTAGGTCCGTTATCTGTTGCTCAGAATGTCGTCCACTAAACAGTTGCAACTATAGTTATGCAGACTTTCTGTTCCGGCAGTGACTCCGTCCGGTTGCCCTCTTCGCTCTGGGCTATTTGACCCAGGGCGAGGGGAAGGGGGGGGGGGGGGGGTGTTCCCTTAGGTCACCTGCTTTATAGTGAAAAGCAAGGGAATGCCTCCTCCAAGTCAGTATTTCTGAGTCGCTTCCGGGATGGTTTTAAAGTGTAATGTTAATGTTAAAATTCATTCATGTCTTATTTTTAAAGTGTAGCTCAGTGTGAAGCATTTGTATATGTCAAGTGTCAAATGGGCTTTAATATACAATACTCGGACACTTTTAAATGACTATAAAGAGTCTTAATTCTCTGGACTACTTTATTTATTGGCTTGCTTTAAAAATAATTAGTATAAGGGTTATACTGGATGTTAATAGAGAACATGAATGTTATTGTGCTCAATTATTAAGGGTAGTGTATCTTTCTAATTTAATATTAAATAAGAAAGATACATGTAAAGCCTAATACTCCTTTTCTCCTTAAGGGGTTACCTCTTTACTATATAGTTGAGCTTATTGGATTTTCCTCTATGTCCTAGGCCCTCCAGCCTGTTAACTATTCAGCTAAGTCTGAGTCATTGGTACAGTATAAAAATGTTAAAAAATTTATAGTAATTTATATATTTTTTATACTTACCAATGACCCAGACGGGGATGGCCCTCCCTGGAGTTGGGAACTCTTGCCTCCCCGCTGGGTACATAGCGCTGACCAGGCACTGCCAGTAAGAATGATAATTGGCGCCAATTTTGTGACGTCTGCGTCACTGCGCATGCGCAGTAGAGGCGTAGTATGGAGGTCCTTTAGGACATGATTTCTTTTTGTTTTGGATGCAAATTTTGGGGATTGGGGGGCAAAATTTGTGTTTGGCCCTGGTTTTGTTAGAGTTAGCACCAGCTAAGTCTGGGTCATTGGTAAGTATAAAAAATATATAAATTACTATAAATTTTTTAACTTTCAGGCTTATCAGCCAAAGGTCAAGTTCACTGTTACACAAAAATAGCACTTTTGAATTTCTAGGCATTATTATTAGTTAAATTTATTACAGCACAACCAATCTTACAGAAAGTAATCACATATGGAAAGACAAAAACTGTATCGGTTTTGAAGCCAGTAGGCAAAGGGTCAAAGTTCATGCGATTGTTACTATAAATAGAACATCGTTGAAAGTTGGTTTGGGAACAATAACTTGTTGACTATTGAAGTCACTAGCCATAAAGTTTAATGTCACGGAAAGGCTGTTTTACTGGTAAAATAGGACCCAGTCACCAATGCTTGGGAGGTGCAAACGCTCATCCCTGGTCATGATTAGCCATTGTGCAAAATTATGTGGCCTTAAACACCAATAAATAAATAAATAAATAGTGGAACCCTGTTAATTGAATAGCCACTTTGCCAATGAAAATTATTCAATTAACAAGAGTATTAAATTAACAGGGATTGTGTCACTTTCCTGTATTCTAGAAATAAGCTTGGCATTTATTCAATTATATCTTGTTTGACAGAGCTCCATGAGCTCTGCCAAACAAGATATAATACATTAAATGCCTATATTGGATGTACTGAGGCCAAATATTGGTTTATAAACAAAGAAAAACTGGGGAGAGTCAGGGTAATTTCTCAACAGGTTACAAGACTTTTTGTTCAGTTAACAGGAGTTTACTCTATAACCTATATTCAGTTAACAGGTCAAATTTGTACTGGAGGTATGGTAAATGGTATTGTGTTAGGAAATCATATTCAATTAACAAGGTTATTCAGTTAAGAGATATCCATTTAAGTGGGCTTCACTGTATGAATTGAAGTACGTTTAGAAATTGCCTTCCATTGGATTTTACCTGTTGTAGGATTTAATAAGCTGAGTTCACTTTATAACCTGTATATTTATATTTCGCTTTACTCCTAGGGAATGATGAATGGTTTACAGAACATGCTGAAATGTGAAGGCATGCATTGGCCCTCTGAAAGGTTTACAGTTGGATCCTGACCAGGATCTTCTGCATTGAGTCCTTAGGCAAGACACTTAATTCTGATTTTCTTAGTGTGAATACGGTGATGCTGTGTTCTAAACTGTACAGCATTTCAGTGGTACACATGTCATCAACCATTGCTAATCCTACAGTTGGTTAGTAATTTTGAAGATCTTTATAGTAAAGCACTGCTGCTCAGTGGTTCTCCCTGGGTAGTCTGGTTTTCTCCATCCATAAAATAGTCCAACAATGATATGACCTGGCCATTGTTAAACCTCAATAATCAAACGAGCAAAGGGTTAAATGTAATTATGTTTTCTTGTATGCTCTGTAACGTTATTATTTGGATTTTTGCAGAGAAACGTTAGACCTGATGTGATGGTTGATTAAAAAGAAATGCAAGTTTTTCTCTCTAAGAACCTCTTTAACTTTCTCCTTATAGAAATGTTTCTTGACCCTTTACCTAACATAATCCATAATAGACAGCCTTAGTCACAAAAAACTGCCCTACACAGATTATATTATTTTTTTCAAATTCCTCCTCCCCCCCCCCCCCCCCACCCATCCCCAAAAAACCTTCCAAACCACCAAAACAAAAGGATTTCAGCCTGTCCCAATGTGGGGGTCATAAGCTATATATATATACCCTTGGGTAAAGGGTGCTCAATGTAGACTTCCACCAAACTGGTTGGGTCCTGAGATTCTGATAAAGAATGAAATTCTTCATATTTTTATACTGTATACCAATGGCCCAGACTAGCAGACTAGCTGGTGCTAACTCAAAAATATCTAGGGCCAAACACATATTTTGCCCCACAATCCCCCAAATTTGCATGCAAAACGGAAAATTAGAAGTCCTATCTGGCCCTCAGTACATTTACCCTCTGCGCATGCGCAGACGCCAGGAAGTCACCGAAACTGGCGACAACATCATTCTTTGTTTGGCCCTTTAGTCAGATAACAACAAACTAACTTCTGTGCTTTTAAATCTCAGTTTTAATGATACCAGACACAAATCAATGATTGTTTTGGTGGATCCAAGGACACAACTGGATGAAGGAAAGAAAAAATGGTGGTTTAAAACGTTCAGGGCTGCAATTTTATAATATTTATAAAAATTAGTTCATGTTTCCTAATTTTGGGACATGGGCCTGACCTCATCATTGATTGATAATGATCTGTCCACTGTTTGTTTAATATTCCTTCCCTTGACCCCCCCCCCCCCCCCCTCCCCAGTTAATGTCCCAAGCTTTTTGGCTTCTTTTATTGAATTTTTTTTATAAAATTTCTTGGGAGTTTAACGTATTATACAGAAGATTATTCTGTACATCCCCAGGGTTACGTCCTCGCCCTTGGGGTGTTTGGGTGTTTTGGTCATGCATCATACATCCGGTGTATCGTTTTTTCTTCTGATGAAGATCTTGCTTTACATCGGATAGTCTTGCTTCTGTTACTGACTTCGGGTCGTGTTGCCTGGGGTCTTGTTTTCTTTTTTTAGCTCATCTGACTGAAAGTCAGGGTGAGCTTTTCTTATCACTCTTCGCCCATCGTCCGCCCGTCGTCCTGCGTGAAGGTGGTGTTTGAGCCTCTTTCTCCTAAACCATTGGCCACATTTTAATTAAATTTCATGTAAGTATAATATAGGGGCATTTTGATTTTTATGCAAATTAGGTTTCGGCTCTTATTGAGCAGAGGGGTGTGGAAAAAATGGCCTTTTTTTTTTTGAAAATCTTCTAATGAACCACCAGTAGCAGAGACTTGATATGTGGTATACAGAGTCCTTTTGAGGTTTAGAATCAAGTTTGTTCAAGAGAAGTTTGTGGGGCATTATTTGCCTTCGTTATGGTAGGGGCAAAAAGTTTGGCCTCGCCTAAAATTTATATTTTCAGAACCGTGAGGTCAATTTGAACCAATATGAGATGATATGATATGAGATGATAATGGGTCATAAGAAGTTGATTGACGCAAAAAAAATTTTTCTCATTGCCCCGTGGGAACCTCGGGAGCTAAAATTAGGAAAAACCTTAAAACTGCCATATCTCCAAAACTACATGGCACAGAGAATTCCTATTTTGTTTAAAACTTACTTTTATCCAGTAGAATAGAATGGTTAAAAAAAAATCCCTATCGGTTTGATCACAAGGTACTTTTTTTCAGGACTTTGAAAAAGTGCTGAGTCAGCATTTTTTAACACTGTAGGCAATGGGAAAAACATTAAAAAATCTTCTCCTGATCCAGCAGGCAGAATCTTTTGATATTTGATATGCAACATTGTGGGGTGGATCTGATTCAAGTTTGTTCAAATCGGCCCCCTGGGTTCATATTTGGGCTCAGTATAGGAGCCCGATTTCGAACTTTCAAGCAAATTTCTTAAAAAATCTTCTCCAGATCCAGCAGGCAGAATCTTTTGAAGTTTGGTATGCAACATTGTGGGGTGGATTTGATTCAAGTTTGTTCAAATCGGCCCCCTGGATTCATATTTGGGCCTCCCGACTCGACCACATCTGGTGAGAGTTACTCCCCCTCCGTGGGGGATGTGCAGCTCCTCCCACACCCGCGGTGGGTGTGGAACGCTGTCGTTTCGGGGCCTCCCGACTCGACCACGTCTGGTGAGAGTTATTCCCCATCCGTGGGGGATGTGCAGTTTTTTTTACCATCGTGGATACTGCAGGAGCTGTTGGATTTCTGGTGAAGAGATGCCTGGTTCCCGGACTATGCGCCCTCTCCAGTCGACATCTGAGGCTGTCACTAGGGTTGTGACTCCTCCTTTGGAGGCCGAGCTAGGTGGCTCTCTCTCCCCTTTTCTGCCAGTTCCAACAGCTCCTGTCGTATCTGCTGCTACTGCTGTTCCGTCTACAATGTCATCGGGCACTGTTTTTAGCCAGCCTCGGCTTATCCCTGCAAGGGTCTGCAGGGATGTGTGTGGTGTGGTTGTGGGGTATCAGCCTCAGCCTTCCCCGACTGCCGGCGAAGTTGGAAGTTGCTGCCGACTGAACCCCCTGCTGTGTCCTCTCAGCCATTGAGCACTGCAGTTTTATACCTCTAGTGGTCTGCAGCGGTGTCTGGTAGTGTAGACATGGGGTATCGGCCTCAGCCTTCCCTGACTTCAACTCGGCGAAGTTGGAAGAGGCTGCCGGCCGAACCCTCTACTGTGGTGTCTGCGCCATCGAGTACCACAGTTTTGTCATTGGCGTTTTCTGTCCACTCATTTTGGTCACACGGCCAATGTTGCGGGACCAACGCCTTCTGTGCAGCCTGGCCCTTCTGCCCCGCAGAGGTCCGGGGCAACTCTCCTGAGTTCCCGCTATGTTGATCCTCGGGGTGTGTCGTACCCCTATACACGTCTGCCCTCAGATGTTTCGGCTGCCACCCGTCGCCCCGCTTCGGGTGTATTGGAGGATCGTGACCCTTTGCTGGTAAAGAGGGTCAGGTGTGAAGCCACTTTGCTGGTGCATCCCCATGCCGAACCGGGCGGTACAGGCAGTGAGCTTAAGGAGGCCCTCCCCTTACTCAGGTTCTGTCAAGAGCCTTCCCGTTGCTTCCAGCGAGGCAGCGAGGGGTTTCCATACGACCCCTATGGCACCGCCTCCCGGGATTGGAAACAGGCCGCTTTCTGATCCCCCTGGTGTGCCTACACCATGGGAGGCGTAGGCTAGTTTGCCCGCGATGGGCTATGTGTCTTCCGACTCCGGGGAGGAGTCAGACATCCTTGATGTCGAGAGCCAGCAGTCTTCTGACTTGGGGGCAGCTCTTGATTTTGTGTTTGGGTTCCTTCCGGATCTCAAACCATCAAACCAGCCGACATTGTCAGCCAGGCCACTATCATCGGTCATGCTCCTACAGCTTGTGGAGCAACCTGCTTCTGGGCGCCTTCGACCCTGCCAGTCAGTACAGGTGGTTGAAGCATTTTCAGCATTGGACTCTAAGCTGAGTTCCAAGGCTATGAAGGCTCGTTCTTCACCAGGGTTGACACCTTTTTGCCTCTGGTGCGTTATCGTTACTACGATTTTGCCAATCCGTCAGTCTGCCAGACTTTGACGGTTTTGGATCAGGACTCCAATTCCCTCGGGCTTTCCAAGCCCAACTCTGCCGTCATTCCTATGATGACTCTGGAGTCCATGTTGGGCTTATCGAGAGAAATGCTGGGTATGCTTTCTCTCTCCGATCACGTCGTCTCTGCCTTAGCTGCCTATCTGCTTCCAGATAGGTTTAACGATGTACAGGCTCCTTTGCATGTGCTGTCCAAGGTGCTCATGCATCTTACTCACACGCATGCCTGTGACACGGCTATTTTAGAACTAGTTCAAAGGGACTCTGTGCTGGACACAGGCCGATCCCTTCCTGGGGGCAGCACGCTGCTCTGCGATCTGCATCTTTGGCAGGTCCGCTACTGTTCCATGGGTTCCGTGTCGACGGTCCAGGATGACTTCCTACGTCATTCAAAAGATTAGCTGCAGCTTTGTCAGCTTGATCAGCCTTCTCGGGGAGGCAGGGACCGTTCGTTCAGAGCCTAACAAGTACCCTTCTGCTTCCTCTGCGAAGCAAAGGGCTGATCCTTCTGCCACTGCTTCTACTTCTTACTCACGGGGTAAGGGTAAGCGCCAGCATGCTAGAGGGAAGTCTCAGGATTCTTCATTCAGTTGAGGAGGTGGTTTCTCAATTTGTTCAAATAAAGTCCCTGGGATCATATTTGGGTTCCCCGATCATTACTAAATTTCATGAGCAGGTTCGATGTCATGTCTGGATGAGAATGCCCATTTTGGTCATGATCGGTCAACCATGACTGCTGCACAGGTTCTAAACCACCAAAACCTTTAGCGCAGTCTATAGGTTGTATTTATGAAGGGATTTCATTGTAACTTGGTAGGATGACTCTGTATAATATCAAGATGAGAACGTCCTATTTTGGTCGGTTTCAGTCAATCATGATGGCTGCAGAGGCACGTGACCTAGATTCCTTTAGCACAGTCTACAGGTTGCATTTATGAAAAGATTTTATTGTAAATTTGTAGGATGACTCGGTATAATGTCTAGATGAGAGCGTCCTATTTTGGTTGTGTTCGGTCAACTGCGATGGCCGCACAGGCATGTGACCTAGATTTGTTTAGCAGTCTGGTTCATATTTATGAAGAGATTTCATTGTAACTTGGTAGGATGACTTGGTGTGATGATTAGATGAAACTGTCCTATTTTGGTCATGATCAGTCAGCCATTACCAATGCTTGGGCACATGACCTGGATTCCTTTAGCACTTCTACAGCTCGTATATATGAAGGGATTTCATTGTAACCTGGTAGGATGACTCCGTATATCTCATTATTTCATGTAGCCCTGTTTTGGTTGAGATCGGTCAACCATGATGGCCACACGAGTTGGAGTCTATATTCCTTTATCACAGTCCACACCTCTTATTATTCTTGTTGAGTGCATAAACTTTAAGGTACAGAACTTAACATATTGTCAATTGTCACAGTTCTTGTCTTATTTAGTAATCCCTTCATAAACATGGAACATCTTTTTTGTATGATGCCTAGATGAGAACATCCTAGTTTGGTCATGATCTGTCAACTGTGACAGCTGTGTGGATTTGTATCCTTAATCCACAGTCTACAGGTCGTCGACGTATTTATGAAGCAATTTTGTTGCAACTTTTTAGTATGACTTGTTCTGATGACTAGATGAGAACATCCCACATGTATTTTGGTCTAAATTGGTCATATTGGTCAACAGTGAGGGCCTCACAAGGCTTTGCTCTTAAAACCTACGACATAGCCTGCAGGCCGTATTTATGAGGTGATTTCGTTGAAGCTTGCTTAAGCGATTTGATACTGTGGTGTCCAGATGGATTTCTGAATGAATATCTGGATGAATTTCCCATTTTGGTTCAGATTGATCAACCATGAGAGCTGTGCAGGGCCCCAGGCCTCTGACCTAATTCTTTTAGCATACTCTACAGGTAGTTTTCTTTTTATTTTACTGTAACTTGGTAACTTTGGTTGACATACGGTAACTGTGAGGGCCATGTCAACCCAGGCCACAATTCTTTAGAGCAGTCAGCACCTAAAATTATTGTTGAAAACATAGCATGTAGGGTAGAAAACTTAACATATTCTCAATTATCACATTTCTTGTCTTATTTCATAATCCTTTTATAAACATTGAACATTATCCTTTTCATCAAACACTACATACAGTCAGGTTAGGCTGCAGTGTCACTGACACTTTCATTAAGAGCCTTTTTGGTGACAGTCATTGCAGTATGCACACATGTTCAAAGTGACACTTCCTTTTTTCCTCCACTTTCTGATCATTCAACAGTAAAACCCTTATTCTTTGTGGACAACTTGTTCCAAGTGCTTGGTTTTGACTCAGTTGAGCTTCTGGTTTTATTATTCAGAATAGAGAAAAAGTAAGAAATACTGGTTTTACATTAAAAGATTTGAAATGAACAAAAATTTGAAAATATTTTGAAAATGTGTTGATCTTTTCCAGGTTACTGCTGAACAGTTGATGAGCCACTTCTCAATATGTGGTGAAGTGAAATATATTAGACTGGCTGGAGATGAGAAAGCTCTAACAAGATGTGCATTCATTGAATTTACAGATCAGAGAACTGTTTCTGCTGCACTTGGGCAGAATGGAAATGTGTTCATGGGACAACTGATGGAGTAAGAGTGCTTCTCTCTTTCTACTCAATTCCCTTTAATCCTTTACCTAATGTAATGTCTAGAACCAGTAAGCCCTATTCATAAAAATGACTGTCCATCTATCTGTCTATCCATCTGTCCACATCCATATCTTACCATAGATGGATTTCGATGAAATTTGGTTTGTGGTATCCTTGGGATGACCTGCTTCACCATATGTTTACCACCATATATATTTTTATACTGTACCAATGACCCAGACATAGCTGGTGCTAACTCTTAAAATATAGGGCCAAACACAAATTTTGCCCCCCAATCCCCAAAATTTGCATCTAAAACTAAAGAAAACATGTCCTGAAAGGCCCTCCACACTTCGCCCCTACTGCGCATGCGCAGTGTCAAGGACGTTCCGAAATTGGCGCCATTTATCATTCTAAGTTTGGCCCTTCATCAGTTAACATCTGACTGATCTTTGTGCTTTTAAATCTCAGTTTAAATGATGCCAGACACATAAATATTAGTGAAATGGTGATTCTAAGGAGGATAGAAAAGGAGGAGAGGAAAAGAATGTGTGACAGAATATTATCAGGGCTGTAACTTAAAATTTTTTAATGAAATTATGTTAAGTTACCTATTTTCAAGGCAGCAGCCATTTTGTTGTCATTCTGATTATTTAGTTACACTGTTTTTTCAAGTGTTTTTCCTCTCTCCCTGTCCTTTAAGTTCCCCCTTGCTATTCTCCCATGCTTTTGGCATAGTTTCTGTAATTATTATTACAAAAATTTCTTGGGAGTTTTAGCTGAATAACAGAATGAATTCTGTTCTTTCCCCATGTTTACGTCTTCACCTACGGGTGGTTAGGCGTTGTGTTCTGCATCTACCATCTGATGTTCTGCAGTTTCTTCCCTGGAAGTCTCTGTTTTGCATCAGATGGTGTATTTTTGGTAACTGATTTCGGGCCTGGGTGCCTGGAGTCTTATTTTAGTGTTTTTACACTCATTGTTTACATTTACAACAGCCCTCTGTGTGAGGGGGGGATTTCTAAATAATAATATCTTTATGTTATTTTAATCATAACTAGATACATTATTATTGTTCGTAAGTGTTGAATAAATTGTTTAAAATATTTTTAAAAATTTTGTCCACACTTAGGCTTGGGATCCATTGGGGCTCAACGTTACTTTTCAGAAACTTGGGCTGTTCTGAAAAAATATTTTTTCAAAATATTTTGATTTCAATTATTTTTTCTATATTAATGGATCATATTATTATTATGTATTTTGATTGCCAGGGGTTAGTGCAAGTACCAGGACTTGTTTTCTTTTCACATTGAAAGGATATTGATCAATTGTTTTAAGAGGAAGTCTTCCTCTGACCTTATTATCATTCTATATGTGGTCAGTGTACTCGCATTAACTCCTGTTCTGTATCGTATGATTTCGATGACAATATGGGAAGCGTATGTCACGGTATGTTGTTGGGGATTTGGACACTCCGGTCCTTTCCCCGCAGGGTCACTCTACTTTATCAATTTCTATTTCAGACGATCAAGATTAGGGTGATGTATCTGTGATGTCTTCCAACAGTGTGCCTCCGTCGTCACAATTAATGAAGGGCTAGCGGAAAAGTGCTCATGTAATACGCCAATTGCCTAAGAGGACCCTAGTAGGTTCGACGGCCTTTGACGTCCGCTAGCTCGCCCGGTGTAGCGTCCATTCACCGAATGGTTCGGCAGCCGGGTTTGTCCGTTGCGGTCTAGAAGGAATTTTGGGGTGATGCGAGCACTATAAAATTTACTTAATGCACACCCAGTGACGGCGGATCGGAGGGAGAACGGAGGAAGCCTTTTAGTCCGGTTCATAGCTCGTTCCGGTCCATCCGGACGGCAAGCGAGAGAGGCCCCTCTCTCGTTCAACAACATCTGGCCCCAGATGTTGTGGTACAATGTGTCGCTAGCGGAGCATACGTCCGTCGCTCGGGACGCTCCGTTGTATAGGCAGTCCGCTGAGACTGCTAAGGCTTCCTCTTCTCGTCAGCGCACACGACCGCACCTTGGCTGCGTGACCGCCGATATATTACCAGCTTCGCCGATCAAGGATTCTTCGGCGACCAGGTCACACCATCCGGCAGCCAGGGATTCGAGACCGATGGACTCCGGACGTTCGTATAGGAAAAGTATGCGGGAGCCATCTGATGCGGAGCTGCCCTCGGCGAAGCAGCGATAGACTGCGCCTCCGCAGGTCTCGACGCCGGACATTCTTGTGCACATAGCACAGCTTATCGTAGCATCCCAGCAGCCGACAGAAACGGTGTCGGATCGAGAATTATCCGACAGCGCTGGGTCGGTAGCCGGGGACTCGAGGCCTGCAGACTCCGGACGTTCGCATAGGAAGTGTGCGGGAGTCAACGTACACGGAGCTTCCAGCGGCAATGCATCGTAAGTCCGCTACTGCACAGGCCTTGGGAACGGACGTGCTTTCCTTAATAGCACAGTTTATCGCAGCATCCCAGCATCAACTGAATCTGTCGCATATATTTTATCCGACGATGCTGGGTCGGGACGCTCCGCGGAAGCGGGTACGGACGTCCGAAAGTTTCATCCGGTCCGACGGGATACCGAAAGGGATTCGGAGGATTTCAAGCTTTCCCTTTCGGAACAACATATGCTGCGATGCCGGATAAGAAACTGATAGCGTCGGTGGACTTAGAAATTCTTGGTTCAGTTCAGGGACATCGTCCCTCAGTTCCGACATAGTCCAATAATGTCACACAAACTTTCGAATTATTGAACGACGCTATATATATTATTATTTTATGCTTGCTATCCAAGCATTTCTGGTTTCTTGTTCGAAGATTTATGGAGATGTCTTTCAAAAGTGTGCCTCTGTCGTCATAGTTAATGAAGAGTTAGCGGCAATAAGTGCTCATGGAATATGTCTATCGCTTACGGAGTGACATTCGCTAGCTCACCCGGTGTAGCGTACATTCATCGAATGGTTCGGCTGCCGGGTTCGTCCGTTGCGGTCTAGGAAGGAGATTTGGGTGATGCGAGCACTTTAATTACTTTAGTACTCACCCAGTGACGGCAGATTGAGGACAGATCGGAGGAAGCCAACAACATAGGGGACCGCATGTTGTGGTTCAGATATTTTACATTCGGAGCATATGTCCGTTGCTCGGGACGCTCCGTTATATTGACAGTCCGAGAGACTGTCTTTAATGCTTCCTCATCCTCACAGCAGGGCACACGACCGCACATTGGCTACGTGACCTCGAGTATCCGATCAGTTTCGGCATTCAGGGATTCCACAGCGAATAGGTCGCGCCATCCGGTAGCCAAGGGACACGAGGCCTATACACTCCGTTCGCTCGCATATTGGAAGTATGCACGGGGTAACGATCTCGGAGCTTCCTGCGGCAATGCATCGTAAGACCGCTGCTCCTCAGGCCTCAGTGACGGACGTGCTATCCGAGTTAGCACAGTTGTTTCGCAGCATCCCAGCAATTGACAGTTTCTCGGTCGAATCAGGAATTATCCGACGGCGCTGGGTCGGTGCGGTCCGCGGTTGCATCAAGCTACGGACGACCGAACGCTTTATAGGGTCCGACAGGATGGCGAAAGGGATTCGAAAGTTTTCGAGTTTTCCCTTTAGTAGCATCGGAAGATGCCTTTCATATCTTCTGGCATTTCTTCCAGTGATTATTTTTCGGACTTCATTGCTGCGATCTTGGATAAGAGACTTATAGCGTCATTGGACTCGGATTTTTCGATCGGTACAGGGACTTTGTCCCTGACTTACCGACGCAGTCCAATATTGTCATTACACCATGTGTTTTATTTTTCGACGCTATATATTTATATAAATACAAGCCTGCTACTAAGCATGATAGTTTAGTTTCTTGTCCGCGTGGCTCATTTCTGCCATTTTATCTTTTTTACATATAGTTTATTTTGGCAGAGCAGGGCATACCGAGAGTTCATATGCGTCTAGACGGTGTGATTAAAGACTGCATATATTCTTTTTCGCCGTTTATGTCTTTTCCAATTTCAATGTTGGGAACGACATTATGTATAGTAGACTTAACTTAGACGCTTTATTATACGTAATCCGCCTTACTGAGGCGTCATCATTACGTCTTCAAGAAAAGATTTACGGGATATTATTCTCAATGTAATTTCTTTTGAGGGCAGTAGTTTGTTCACGTATAACTCCGCCCTTCAGTGGCTGATTGGAGTTGGTTAGACGTGATGCAGCCCTAGCTACATCCACGCGTGGATAGTAGGTTAAGAACTCTCTCAGAGTCGCTTCGTTCTCGGAGGAGCTTCTCTTCGACGGCAACTTTCCGGCAATCCATGAATTGCTTGATTTATACATTCTCTTGTCTATCTAGTCTTACAAGAGATTCAGACTGGGGCAAACATTCGGTGGTTGACTCAGAGAGTGCCGCCGCAGTTGCCGGACCCGAGTGTGGCTGTTATGACGGTTGCCAGTCAAACAGATTGGGATATATACTGATCCCTACGGATTCGAAGTGCCAGGGTCTTTGGGTTCCGCAGTCTTTTAGCTATCAGTTTAACTTCCGCGGAATAATGTTTTTTAGGCTTGCTTTATGTCATTGCATGAACATTATTCAGAAACGCATGCCCAAATTCCTGTCCTTTAATTCGACAGTAGTGGCGTATCTCCGGAACCAGGGAGGCACTCTTTCGTTTCCGTTATTCAATTTAATGGAAAGAATCCGTCTGTTGGTTATAGTACACCAAGTTCAGTTTTGGTCCGTCATATTCTGGGTCGTCTGATTGTTTTATCGCACTCCCGTTCTCCTACGGGTCGCTTGTTGCAGTCAGAATGGACTCTCAACAAACAAGTATTCAATCAGATTTGCTATCTATGGGAGCGCCCAATGATGTTTTATTTATGACACAGCTTGCTAATCAATTGCAGACGTATGTGTTGGCTTGTCCAGATCTCTGAGCTAATACTGTTAACGCTCTATTGATCTATAGGACGGAATGATAGGATACGCGTATCCTCCGGCGCTGTTGTTTTAGCAGGTATTGCTAAGATAAACAACCACAATACATTTCTGTTGATAGCATCTCTATCTTCACAGAGATCATGAGTAATTTACTCTCTTGTCTACTGTGGATTTTAACGTGAAATCTTCCTCTATGTGAGGATCTTTTTTCACTGGGTAAATCGTGTCATCTTTATCACAACCAGCAAGGTCGCAACCTTCATGTATTCCGTTGTGTGGTCCGTATTGCATTGTAAGCACTGTACTGGACGAGCTTTGGACGCGATTTCTTACTATAGGAGATCCTCTTCTTCGCTATTCTATGCGACTAAAGTGGAGGCTCTTCCGTCGTGGTGTAGGGATCATTATGTTCATATGGTTGATCCCTCCATACTACTCATTGCTATTTTTTAGGATACTTGTTTCACAAGATCTACTGCAGCCTGTTGTTATTTAGGTTATAGGTTTATGTTACCTCATACCTATGCACTCTACGATAGTTTACAATTGAGTCTTTTGTCTCTTTATCTAAGTCAGTTAGTAACTTTTTGATAAATAGACTTAGAATCTTTAGATTAAATTCCTATACGGATTTTAACTTCGGTTCTTATTTAGCTAAGTAATCATTTGAGCCTCTGGAAACAGTAGTTTTCAAATTCTGACCTTTTAGACAGTAATTCTGTTGGTTTCTCTTTTACTGTAGAGTCAGTGAGTTTCATGCACTATCGATGGATGATTTTCACTTTCATAGTTTCGGAATCAATACTTCCGTTACTATTTAGGTTGGATTGTTGCATAAGAGTTAGGCTCCTATTATCCGGAACCTATTATTTTAAGGTCCTTCCGTCTTCGTATGGGCATAGGCCTTTACTCTTTCCGGGTACAGTTTATGTATTTATAAACAGATATCTGTTTATTACAAGGGCGTAAGCTTCTTCTGTCTTTGATGTCTAGTAGAAGGACGTTACGCTCCATTTTATTGTTAATGGATTCTATTAACTAGCGTACTGCTTATGGTATATCATTGGCTTAGCAGTTGTGCTTAAGATTTCGGCTCATGAAGTAAGAGTTCTTCTACTTCTTGGGCTTACATTAATAGTGTTGCTATTATAGATTTTTGAAGGCTGCTCATTGCGCTCAGCCATCCATTCATGAATTTTATCTCAGAAATATCGAGTCCATTTCTGGAGGCCTCTATTGTGAGGTCTATTATCTACTGCTCAGAATGTCATTCACTTAACAGTTGCTACTATAGCTAGGTAGGCTGTCTGTTTCGGCAGTGTCTCCGTTCGGCTGCCCTCTTCGCTCTGGGCTATTTGACCCAGGGCAAGAAAAAGGGGGGGGGGAGGGTGTTCCCTTGGGTCACCTGTTTTTACTATGAAAACAAGGGGATACCTCCTCCGGAGTTAGTAATTCTGAGCTGTTATTGGGATGGTTGTTTAGTGAGAAGTTTAAGTTTATAAAATTCATTCAAGTCTTAGTTTTTAAAGTATAGCTTTTGAATATTGCATATGTCAACGGACATGATTATGCAATTCTCACACACTTTTAGGAGTATAAGAGTCTCTATTCTCTAGACTTACTTTATTATTGGCTTACTTTAAAAATTATTAGTATAAGGATTATTGGATATTAATAGAGTACATGGATGTATGAAGCTCAATTTTTGGAAGGTGTTGTATCTTTCTAATTTATCATAAATAAGAAAGATACATGTAAGGCCTATTACTTCTTTTCCCTACAGGGGATGACTCTATTTTATTTTATTGAGCGTATTCCATTTTGCTCTATGTCCTTGGCCCTCCAGCCTTTTTACTATTCAGCTATGTCTGGGTCATTGGTACAGTATAAAAATGTTAAAAAATTTATAGTAATTTATATATTTTTTATACTTACCAATGACCCAGACGGGGATGGCCCTCCCAGGAGTTGGGAACTCTTGCCTCCCCGCTGAGTACATAGCGCTTACCAGGCACTGGTTATTAGAATGATAAATGGCGCCAATTTCGGAACGTCCTTGACACTGCGCATGCGCAGTAGGGGCGAAGTGTGGAGGGCCTTTCAGGACATGTTTTCTTTAGTTTTAGATGCAAATTTTGGGGATTGGGGGGCAAAATTTGTGTTTGGCCCTATATTTTAAGAGTTAGCACCAGCTATGTCTGGGTCATTGGTAAGTATAAAAAATATATAAATTACTATAAATTTTTTAACTTTCACCTGACTTACAGTCCTTTATCAATTTTCTGTTTTTTGATTTTGTCCATTCAGACACAGCCCAATCCCTCAACTTGACAACTGTGTGGGTGTGTGTGTGTGTGGGGGGGGGGGGGGGGGGGGGAGGGGTGTCAACACCTCTGGTGCATCCTCATATTTTTTTCAATTTTTTAGTAAAAAGACATTGCTTGTGACACCTCATTGGAAAAGGGGCTTTGACCTCCTTCCATTGAAGGATAATCAGTTATGCTTTTGAAACAAAAAGGAACATTTTTAATTATTTGATAATTTTTGTATGCAGTTGTAATGAATCCATGTTAGTTTGTCAGTAAAGGGTAAAGATTTATAGTTCAACACCTCTGGTGCATCCTCGTGTTTTTTTCAATTTTTTGCTAAAAAGACAATGCTTGTGACACCTCGGAAAGGGTGCTTTGACCTCCTTCCATTGAAGAATAATCAGTTACGCTTTTGAAACAAAAAGGAACATTTTTAATTTGATAATTTTTGTATGCAGTTGTAATGAATCCTTGTTAGTTTGTCAGTAAAGGATAAAGATTTATAGTTTAACCCTTTACCTAACATGAAAAGCAGACGACACTTGCAAAAAAAATTCTTGAATAACTAATTTTTTTAATTTTTTGTCTCAAAAACATAGGTTATGACCCCTTGTTGGAACGAGCTCGACGAGCTCGTTCCAACGAGGGGTCATAACCTATGTTTTTGAGACAAAAAATGAAAATATTTCAAAAATTAATTGGCGATTTTTGAGAATAGCGCTGGCCGGTTTTGGCCGTTACGTTGGGTAAAGGGTTAACTTTTGAATGCCTAATTCTGATTGAGAGACTCTTGTTTTTAGTCGAGTATTGGCTGTCTTTTTCAGACTGTCAAGTCTTGTTCTCAAGAGGGTACTGAGAAGTCAAACTTATGGTCTGTGGTCTTGTAGAAGTCTGTAAATCCCAAGGGACCAGAGACAAAGATTTGTAATAAAAAGGACAACATACTATCACATAATCTTCTGTTGACTCATGTCGACATACCAGAATTTCAAGCTTCAACTTTCCTCCGTAATGCAACTGGAAATTTACCCAGTTCACTTGTGTTTGACAGAGCGCATTATAAGTTATATTATGGGAAAAATGTGCTGCTTGAAGTATTTTGACATCAGTGTGAAGAATGTTAACGTAACAGTAATTTGATGCCCCTTTGCTCTGCATTTGCTTTGTTTATCTATGCATGAGTGCATCCAAGTTTAAGTTTAGAACATAACTTTGAAACTACTGTGTATTTGACCCACATGTGTAGCAAATCTCATTTGATCCATGCCAGAAGTCTGTATCTGAATCTATTGATGTGTGATGAATTTCCATATTTCATTGTTTATATTGGTCCTTGGAAGTTCTTAAAAGTGCTTGAATTATAAAACTGAAAGTCCATGCCCTTGAGAGTGCATGGAAAATTGTCATTGAAATACCTTGAAAATTATATACAAGTCAAATTTTGGTTAACTCAATTAGGTCGAAGTATTTACTTACGAATCGTGATGTTTTTGTGTCAGAAAATGTGCTTTTTATCTACTGACATGGGATCCCTGGGAAGTGAAGTACATGTATTAATTGTTATGCCCCTGACCTCAGATTAGAAGGTCATGGGGAATGTTGTCAAGAGCTCCTTCTGTATTCCCACCGGGCCGTAAGTCCGTACTTCCCTACATTTATACAATCTAATAAATGCAGGATAAAGTCAAGGTAAGCAGTGTCAGTGACTCTTTCATCGACAGTGTTAATGTTCATGGAATTTGAAATTCATCATATCTTTGAAATTGTATTATAGATATTTACAAAATACTTTGTCTTTTTCAGCATCAAACATGCATCAGTTGCAATATATAAACCAAATCAGAAACTTGAAGCAAACCCTAGAGAAATAGAAGAAGCAATGAAAAAAGTGAAGGAAGCTTCATCATTAATTGCTGGTGCTGCAGAAGAAGGTAAGTCTTATGTTTCAATTCTTTTTTATGTCCTGAGTAAAGGTTTTTTCATCTTTCTTTTTTAACCTCTTGTTCAAGAGAAGGGATAAATTATAAAATATCGGTTTTTGTATTTTTAAGTGGGGAGGGGATACCGCAATGTTAGTTTGGTATTCAGATCTGACTTCACTGATATTTGCTGATAGTACCAAAGGGGAATTTACTACAGGAAAGTATGCGATAAGTTGCTCTTGTATCAGTCTACCACAGTACATTGGAACCCTTTTAATTGAATAGCCACTTTGCTGGTGAAAAATATTCAATTGACAGGAGTATTCAATTAACAGGGATTCTGTACTTTCCTGTATTCTAGTCATAAACTTAGCAGTTATTCTATTATATCTCGTTTGACAGAGCTCTCTGAGCTCTGTCAAACAAGATATAATAGATTGAATGCCTGTGTTGGATGAACTGAGGCCAAATAGGTCTGTAAACAAAGGAAAACTGGGTAGAGTCAGGGTAATTTCCCGGCAGGTTGCAAGATTATTCAATTAACAGGAGTTTACTCTATAACCAATATTCAATTAACAGGTCAAATTTGTACTGGAGGTATGGTAAATGGTTTTGTTTTGGGAAATTATATTCAATTAACAGGGTTATTCAGTTAATAGATATTCAATTAAGTGGGGTCCACTGTACCACAAATTCTACTTCCAATGAGCTCAACATTGGTATTGCCAACACAAATCATATCTACAGCTCATCTTGACAAAGTCAAGCTGAGCTAATCTCATCGCTCTCCGTCCATAGTCCATCAACACCATGTTTTGGTCTTCTCCTTCAAAGCCACTGGGCCAATTCAAGTGAAAGTTTGTGTGAGTGATGGTCCCGGCATTTTTGTTCAACTTGGCATGCTCAGCCCCATAGGGAGGAAGTGGGGGAAAATGCTCCAAAATATTTTTACAATCTTTTTCTCAACCAGTGTGTACAATGACTTGATATTTGCTATGGAGCTTCCCTTTTGAGGTGTTCAAACAAAGTTCGTGAAGAAATATTTGGCTTTGTAATGGGAGGGGTAAGATTTTTGGCCCCACCCAAAATTTATATTTCAAGAACCGGTGGGCCAATTTCAACCAAATTTGGCATGTAGTTTAAGTGGGTCCTAAGTAATTGATTGATACCTAAAAAAAAAAATGTTCACAGCCCTGTGACAACCCCAGGGGCTAAAAACAGAAAAAAATTCAAAAGCTCATATATCCCAAACCAGAAGGAACAGAGAACTGGTATTTGGTATGAAACATCCTTAGGACCAGAAGGAAGGATTTGTTAAAAAAAAATTGCCACCAGTTCAGTCAGGATGCCTGGTAGAGGGTATTGAAAAAATGCTGAGTCAGCATTTTTGCAGTAGTTTTTTTTTTATCCCTGGAGGGTTTCATTCACAGAAATTTTTGATTGACATATTGTGTTCTTAAATTAACAAAAATTCTGTTATGAACATGTAATCTTGTTATTACAATCTGTCAATTCTGCGGGAGGACTTTTGTTTGTTTTAGAAAGATTTTTTTTTATGTTTAATGAACCATTTCAATGCTGGAAAACATCTGATACCTGTATGCATGTCTTTAACCCTCTCAAGACTGCAGTGTGGGTTCCAAAGATTTTTATTGATGCCATGAACAAACAAAAAACCCTTTCAATACTGTAAATGTATATTTTTATACTGTACCAATGACCCAGACATAGCTGGTGCTAACTCTTAAAATATAGGGCCAAACACAAATTTTGCCCCCCAATCCCCAAAATTTGCATCTAAAACTAAAGAAAACATGTCCTGAAAGGCCCTCCACACTTCGCCCCTACTGCGCATGCGCAGTGTCAAGGACGTTCCGAAATTGGCGCCATTAATCATTCTAAGTTTGGCCCTTCATCAGTTAACATCTGACTGATCTTTGTGCTTATAAATCTCAGTTTAAATGATGCCAGACACATAAATATTAGTGAAATGGTGATTCTAAGGAGGATAGAGAAGGAGGAGAGGAAAAGAATGTGTGACAGAATATTATCAGGGCTGTAACTTAAAATTTTTTAATGAAATTATGTTAAGTTACCTATTTTCAAGGCAGCAGCCATTTTGTTGTCATTCTGATTATTTAGTTACACTGTTTTTTTAAGTGTTTTCCTCTCTCCCTGTCCTTTAAGTTCCCCCTTGCTATTCACCCATGCTTTTGGCATAGTTTCTGTAATTATTATTACTAAAATTTCTTGGGAGTTTTAGCTGAATAACAGAATGAATTCTGTTCTTTCCCCATGTTTACGTCTTCACCTACGGGTGGTTAGGCGTTGTGTTCTGCATCTACCATCTGATGTTCTGCAGTTTCTTCCCTGGAAGTCTCTGTTTTGCATCAGATAGTGTATTTTTGGTAACTGATTTCGGGCCTGGGTGCCTGGAGTCTTATTTTAGTGTTTTTACACTCATTGTTTACATTTACAACAGCCCTCTGTGTGAGGGGGGGATTTCTAAAGAATAATATCTTTATGTTATTTTAATCATAACTAGATACATTATTATTGTTCGTAAGTGTTGAATAAATTGTTTAAAATATTTTTAAAATTTTTGTCCACACTTAGGCTTGGGATCCATTGGGGCTCAACGTTACTTTTCAGAAACTTGGGCTGTTCTGAAAAAATATTTTGATTTCAATTATTTTTTCTATATTAATGGATCATATTATTATTATGTATTTTGATTGCCAGGGGTTAGTGCGAGTACCAGAACTTGTTTTCCTTTCACATTGAAAGGATATTGATCAATTGTTTTAAGAGGAAGTCTTCCTCTGACTTTATTATCATTCTATATGTGGTCAGTGTACTCGCATTAACTCCTGTTCTGTATCGTATGATTTCGATGACAATATGGGAAGCGTATGTCACGGTATGTTGTTGGGGATTTGGACACTCCGGTCCTTTCCCCGCAGGGTCACTCTACTTTATCAATTTCTATTTCAGACGATCAAGATTAGGGTGATGTATCTGTGATGTCTTCCAACAGTGTGCCTCCGTCGTCACAATTAATGAAGGGCTAGCGGAAAAGTGCTCATGTAATACGCCAATTGCCTAAGAGGACCCTAGTAGGTTCGACGGCCTTTGACGTCCGCTAGCTCGCCCGGTGTAGCATCCATTCACCGAATGGTTCGGCAGCCGGGTTCGTCCGTTGCGGTCTAGAAGGAATTTTGGGGTGATGCGAGCACTATAAATTAACTTAATGCACACCCAGTGACGGCGGATCGGAGGGAGAACGCAGGAAGCCTTTTAGTCCGGTTCATAGCTCGTTCCGGTCCATCCGGACGGCAAGCGAGAGAGGCCCCTCTCTCGTTCAACAACATCTGGCCCCAGATG
This sequence comes from Pictodentalium vernedei, assembly GCA_031216915.1. Lineage (NCBI taxonomy): Eukaryota > Metazoa > Mollusca > Scaphopoda > Dentaliida > Dentaliidae > Pictodentalium > Pictodentalium vernedei. The sequence continues at coordinate 157,435,362 of CM062293.1, forward strand.
TTGTGGTACAAAATGTGTCGCAAGCGAAGCATACGTCCGTCGCTCGGGACGCTCTGTTGTATAGGCAGTCCGCTGAGACTGCTAAGGCTTCCTCTTCTCGTCAGCGCACACGACCGCACCTTGGCTGCGTGACCGCCGATATATTACCAGCTTCGCGGATCAAGGATTCTTCGGCGACCAGGTCACTCCATCCGGTAGCCAGGGACACGAGGCCTGCAGACTCCGGACGTTCGCATAGGAAGTGTGCGGGAGTCAACGTACACGGAGCTTCCGGCGGCAATGCATCGTAAGACCGCTACTGCACAGGCCTCGGGAACGGACGTGCTTTCCTTAATAGCACAGTTTATCGCAGCATCCCAGCATCAACTGAATCTGTCGCATATATTTTATCCGACGATGCTGGGTCGGGACGCTCCGCGGAAGCGGGCACGGACGTCCGAAAGTTTCATCCGGTCCGACGGGATACCGAAAGGGATTCGGAGGATTTCGAGCTTTCCCTTTCGGAACAACATATGCTGTTGTGTATGTCATCTGACTTGGTCTTCTACAGCTTCTTTCGTCGGACCAGAATGCTGCGATGCCGGATAAGAAACTGATAGCGTCGGTGGACTTAGAAATTTTTGGTTCGGTTCAGGGACATCGTCCCTCAGTTCCGACATAGTCCAATAATGTCACACAAACTTTCGAATTATTGAACGACGCTATATATATTATTATTTTATGCTTGCTATCCAAGCATTTCTGGTTTCTTGTTCGAAGAGTTATGGAGATGTCTTTCAAAAGTGTGCCTCTGTCGTCATAGTTAATGAAGAGTTAGCGGCAATAAGTGCTCATGGAATATGTCTATCGCCTACGGAGTGACATTCGCTAGCTCACCCGGTGTAGCGTACATTCATCGAATGGTTCGGCTGCCGGGTTCGTCCGTTGCGGTCTAGGAAGGAGATTTGGGTGATGCGAGCACTTTAATTACTTTAGTACTCACCCAGTGACGGCAGATTGAGGACAGATCGGAGGAAGCCTGTTAGTCCGGTTCCTGGCTTGTCCAGGTCCGTCCGGGCTGTGAGCGAGAGAGGTCCCTCTCTCGCCCGACAACATAGGGGACCGCATGTTGTGGTTCAGATATTTTACATTCGGAGCATATGTCCGTTGGTCGGGAAGCTCCGTTATATTGACAGTCCGAGAGACTGTCTTTAATGCTTCCTCATCCTCACAGCAGGGCACACGACCGCACATTGGCTACGTGACCTCGAGTATCCGATCAGTTTCGGCATTCAGTGATTCCACGGCGAATAGGTCGCGCCATCCGGTAGCCAAGGGACACGAGGCCTATACACTCCGTTCGCTCGCATATTGGTAGTATGCACGGGGTAACGATCACGGAGCTTCCAGCGGCAATGCATCGTAAGACCGCTTCTCCTCAGGCCTCAGTGACGGACGTGCTATCCGAGTTAGCACAGTTGTTTCGCAGCATCCCAGCAATTGACAGTTTCTCGGTCGAATCAGGAATTATCCGATGGCGCTGGGTCGGTGCGATCCGCGGTTGCATCAGCTACGGACGACCGAACGCTTTATAGGGTCCGACAGGATGGCGAAAGGGATTCGAAAGATTTCGAGTTTTCCCTTTAGTAGTATCGGAAGATGCCTTTCATATCTTCTGGCATTATCTTCCAGTGATTATTATTTCGGACTTCATTGCTGCGATCTTGGATAAGAGACTTATAGCGTCATTGGACTCGGATTTTTCGATCGGTTCAGGGACATTGTCCCTGACTTACCGACGCAGTCCAATATTGTCATTACAACATGTGTTTTATTTTTCGACGCTATATATATATATATATATACAAGCCTGCTACTAAGCATGATAGTTTAGTTTCTTGTCCGCGTTGCTCATTTCTGCCATTTTATCATTTATACAAATAGTTTATTTTGGCAGAGCAGGGCATACCGAGAGTTCATATGCGTCTAGACGGTGTGATTAAAGACTGCATATATTCTTTTTCGCCGTTTATGTCTTTTCCAATTTCAATGTTGGGAACGACATTATGTATAGTAGACTTAACTTAGACGCTTCATTATACGTAATCCGCCTTACTGAGGCGTTATCATTACGTCTTCAAGAAAAGATTTACGGGATATTATTCTCAATGTAATTTCTTTTGAGGGCAGTAGTTTGTTCACGTATAACTCCGCCCTTCAGTGGCTGATTGGAGTTAGTTAGACGTGATGCAGCCCTAGCTACATCCACACGCGTGGATAGTAAGGTTAAGAACTCTCTCAGAGTCGCTTCGTTCTCGGAGGAGCTTCTCTTCGACGGCAACTTTTCGGCAATCCATGAATTGCTCGATTTATACGTTCTCTTGTCTATCTAGTGTTACAAGAGATTCAGACTGGGGCAAACATTCGGTGGTTGACTCAGAGAGTGCCGCCGCAGTTGCCGGACCCGAGTGTGGCTGTTATGATGGTTGCCAGTCAAACAGATTGGGATATAATACTTATCCCTACGGATTCGAAGTGCCAGGGTCTTTGGGTTCCGCAGTCTTTTAGCAATCAGTTTATCTTCCACGGAATAATGTTTTTTAGGCTTGCTTTATGTCATTGCATGAACATTATTCAGAAACGCATGCCCAAATTCCTGTCCTTTAATTCGACAGTAGTGGCGTATCTCCGGAACCAGGGAGGCACTCTTTCGTTTCCGTTATTCAATTTAATGGAAAGAATCCGTCTGTTGGTTATAGTACACCAAGTTCAGTTTTGGTCCATCATATTCCGGGTCGTCTGATTGTTTTATCGGACTCCCGTTCTCTTACGGGTCGCTTGTTGCTGTCAGAATGGACTCTCAACAAACAAGTATTTAATCAGATTTGCTATCTATGGGAGCGCCCAATGATGATTTATTTATGACACAGCTTGCTAATCAATTGCAGGCATATGTGTTGGCTTGTCCAGATCTCTGAGCTAATATTGTTAACGCTCTATTGATCTATAGGACGGAATGATAGGATACGCGTATCCTCCGGCGCTGTTGTTTTAGCAGGTATTGCTAAGATAAACAACCACAATACATTTCTGTTGATAGCATCTCTATCTTCACAGAGATCATGAGTAATTTACTCTCTTGTCTACTGTGGGTCTTAACGTGAAATCTTCCTCTATGTGAGGATCTTTTTCACTGGGTAAATCGTGTCATCTTTATCACAACCAGCAAGGTCGCAACCTTCATGTATTCCGTTGTGTGGTCCGTATTGCATTGTAAGCACTGTACTGGACGAGCTTTGGACGCGATTTCTTACTATAGGAGATCCTCTTCTTCGCTATTCTATGCGGCTAAAGTGGAGGCTCTTCCGTCGTGGTGTAGGGATCATTATGTTCATATTGTGGATCCCTCCATACTACTCATTGCTATTTTTTAGTATACTTGTTTCACAAGATCTACTGCAGCCTGTTATTATTTAGGTCATAGGTTTATGTTACCTCATACCTATGCACTCTACGATAGTTTACAATTGAGTCTTTTGTCTCTTTATCTAAGTCAGTTAGTAACTTTTTGATAAATAGACTTAGAATCTTTAGATTAAATTCCTATACGGATTTTAGCTTCGGTTCTTATTTAGCTAAGTAATCATTTGAGCCTCTGGAAACAGTAGTTTTCAAATTCTGACCTTTTAGACAGTAATTCTGTTGGTTTCTCTTTTACTGTAGAGTCAGTGAGTTTCATGCACTATCGATGGATGATTTTCACTTTCATAGTTTCGGAATCAATACTTCCATTACTATTTAGGTTGGATTGTTGCATAAGAGTTAGGCTCCTATTATCCGGAACCTATTATTTTAAGGTCCTTCCGTCTTCGTATGGGCATAGGCCTTTACTCTTTCCGGGTACAGTTTATGTATTTATAAACAGATATCTGTTTATTACAAAGGGCGTAAGCTTCTTCTGTCTTTGATGTCTAGTAGAAGGACGTTACGCTCCATTTTTTTGTTAATGGATTCTATTAACTATCGGTACTGCTTATGGTATATCATTGACTTAGCAGTTGTGCTTAAGATTTCGGCTCATGAAGTAAGAGTTCTTCTACTTCTTGGGCTTACATTAATAGTGTCGCTATTATAGATTTTTGAAGGCCGCTCATTGCGCTCAGCCATCCACATTCATGAATTTTATCTTAGAAATATCGAGTCCATTTCTGGAGGCCTCTATTGTTAGGTCTATTATCTACTGCTCAGAATGTCATTCACTTAACAGTTGCTACTATAGCTAGGTAGGCTGTCTGTTTCGGCAGTGTCTCCGTTTGGCTGCCCTCTTCGCTCTGGGCTATTTGACCCAGGGCAAGAAAAAAGGGGGGGGGGGGGGGGGAGGGTGTTCCCTTGGGTCACCTGTTTTGCTATGAAAACAAGGGGATACCTCCTCCGGAGTTAGTAATTCTGAGCTGTTATTGGGATGGTTGTTTAGTGAGAAGTTTAGGTTTTTAAAATTCATTCAAGTCTTAGTTTTTAAAGTATGGCTTTTGAATATTGCATATGTCAACGGACATGATTATGCAATCCTCAGACACTTTTAGGAGTATAAGAGTCTCTATTCTCTAGACTTACTTTATTTATTGGCTTACTTTAAAAATTATTAGTATAAGGATTATATTGGATATTAATAGAGTACATGGATGTATGAAGCTCAATTTTGGAAGGTGTTGTATCTTTCTAATTTATCATAAATAAGAAAGATACATGTAAGGCCTATTACTTCTTTTTCCCTCCAGGGGATGACTCTATTTTATTTTATTGAGCGTATTCCATTTTGCTCTATGTCCTTGGCCCTCCAGCCTTTTTACTATTCAGCTATGTCTGGGTCATTGGTACAGTATAAAAATGTTAAAAAATTTATAGTAATTTATATATTTTTTATACTTACCAATGACCCAGACGGGGATGGCCCTCCCAGGAGTTGGGAACTCTTACCTCCCCGCTGAGTACATAGCGCTTACCAGGCACTGGTTATAAGAATGAATAATGGCGCCGATTTCGGAACGTCCTTGACACTGCGCATGCGCAGTAGAGGTGAAGTGTGGAGGGCCATTCAGGACATGTTTTCTTTGGTTTTAGATGCAAATTTTGGGGATTGGGGGGCAATATTTGTGTTTGGCCCTATATTTTAAGAGTTAGCACCAGCTATGTCTGGGTCATTGGTAAGTATAAAAAATATATAAATTACTATAAATTTTTTAACTTTCTGAACCGATGATCCGGTTTGAACCAAATTTGGTATGTGGCATTATTGGGTCATAAGTACTTGACACATGCAAAAAACAAAATTACCACATTCCCAAGGGAACCCTGGGAGCTAAAAATAGAAATATTTTCAAACGCCCATATTTCCAAAACCACACAGAACAGAGAGCTGTTATTTGGTATGAAGTATCCTTAGGACCAGTAGAATTGAATGGTAAAAAAAATTGCCATCGGTTAGGTTAAGGTGTTCTGTAATGGGCATCGAAAAAAAAACATATTTGCAAAAAATTTTTAAAATCTTTTCTCCAGAACCAGTCATCAGAATCTTTTGATATTCGGGACAATTAACCAGGCCATTGAGGGTTAGCAAAACTGAAAAGAAAATCATTCACTTCTTTCATGAAAATGAACACTTCAACTACTATCAAGCCTCAACAAGGTCTAAATAGCAAATGCAGGAAAATTTGAAAAAAAAACAGACAGTTTTGATATTCAATGATTGATTCAGTTCGGGTTTTCGGTGCCTCCATGATATCGGAGTGGGTTTGTTTTTTCGGTATATCGCCCATCTCTAATGACAACCCAGATTGATTGACTGTTGTAATAATTTGTTTATTATTTGATATTGGATATTTAAAAATTAGATACAACACCTGATCTGTAAACAAAAAGGGAAGTACAGAAGGCATGTTCAGTGCAAAGGCACATAAATTTTTATTTTGCATTTATAAAATTATTGGGGGCACAGTAGCTCAGTAGGTGGAGGTGCAGGCTGCAAGCCGATAGATCCTCGGTTCAAACCCCACCTGTGGCAACAGCATTGTGTCCTTGGGCAAGACACTTCACCCCCATTGCCCATGTTGGGGCACGCATGGTGGTGCTGTGTACTAAGGTGTACTGCACGTCAATGGTGCACCTGTCTTCAACCAATGCTAACCCTGCTCGTAGGGGGTGGGTGCGGTGGCGTTGCAGTAACCGTTCTCGTTCGATCACCGAAGTTAAGCAACGTCGAGCCTGGTTAGTCCTTGGATGGGTGACCCGTCTGAGCGATCAATTCGAACTCTCACGTTGTGTCCTTAGGCAAGGCACTTAACCCCCATTGTCCACATGGGGGCACGATGACGCCGTGTATTAAGGCGTACTGCACGTCGATGGTGCACATGTCTTCAACCAATCTAACCCTGCCTGTGCTGCAGTCCGGAGTTACGGTGGTTCTCTCTGGGTACTCCGGCTTCATCCACCCGTAAAGCTGTTATGGTCACGATTAGCCATTGTGCATAACTATCTGACCTTAAACACTAATAAATAAATAAATAAATAACCCTGCTTGTGTGGAGTTAGTATATTGGGAAGCTGACAGTTGCTCGCCATTGCTCAGTGGTTCTCTCCGGGTACTCTGGCTTCCTCCATCCATAAACTGGCATGGTCATGATCAGCCATTGTGCAGAAATATGTAACCTTAAACAGCCTTAAACACCAATAAATAAATAAATGAATATAAAATTATTGCCTCAAAAATCTTTGCAAGCCAGTGATACACATGAGACTCGTTCGGGACAGGTACTATAGATTTGAAGAACTTGAAACTAGCATTTTGCTGTGAGGCAGAAGTGATGAGCAAACTACAGTGATAATGAAGAGGTAATTGTGATGGGTTATTCCTGTTCACCCTGCGATGTTTATTAATCTGTCGCAGCAAGTTATAGTCCAAAACAATAGTTATATATCAAAACAATATATGCTCATCAGAGGGATTCATCTAGATGGTGTTTTGTGTTAGTCACCTCTTGTGTCCAGTGAACCAATCTCAGCGGTGATGTGTTTATTTTTCTTTTTGTTTTAAATAATGATTCTAGTATTTCAATTTTTATTTTAATTATTTTCAATTTGCCTCGCTGCCAAAATGGAGATCAGACATCGGCCTACGACTAGGCTACAATTCGTCTGCACATTTGGCACCTCTTTCCTTGCCTTTCCCGATTTTCTCCTCAACTCGGGTCACCTGCGCACGCATCCTCTCCACTCTCCAGGTATTCTTTACTCTGAACTGGAGTGTGAAGACGCATTTGTTGGAAACCAGTATTGTTTTAACTGACCTGATAAAACAAAGGGATCAGATTTGGGCAGATATTCAGTGGTTAACTCAAGGAGTTCTGCTGCAACTGCCGGATCCAGCTTTTACGATTATGACGGATGCGAGTCAGACGGGTTGGAGCGCAACTCTAAGTCCTGCAGATTTGAAGTGTCAGGGTCTTTGGGACCTTTGGTTCCTGGAGAAACACATAAACATTAAAGAGATGATGTCGATATGGCTAGCGCTACAACATTGGATTCACATAATAGCAGACACTCATGTTCAGATTTTGTCGGTCAAGTCGACAGTAGTAGCGTACATCAGGAACCAGGGCGGCACTCATTCAATTCCGTTATGCGAACTAACGGAGAAAAAGATTTTTCTATACGTCATGAATCATCATGTTCAGCTTTCTGTCCGTCATATACCGGGTCGTCTGAACATACTAGCAGACATGCTCTCGTGGAAAGATCGCCTGTTGCCATCGGAGTGGACACTCACGTGAGTATTCAGGCAGATTTGCTACCAGTGGGATCAGCCCGTGATAGATCTGTTTGCGACACACCTGAACAACCAGTTACCGACGTTCGTGTCGCCACGTCCAGACCATCGAGCATACGCAGTAGACACTGTCGATCTCATGGGACAGAATGATAGGATATGCGTATCCTCCAACTTCATTGATTCAGCAGATTCTGTTAAAGATCAAACAGTCTCATTGCAAAATAATTCTACTCGTCACATCTCTGTCTTCACAGAAACCGTGGATCAATCTTCTCAGGTGTCTGTTATGGGACGTTCCCCAGAAGCTTCCTCCACAAGAGGACCTTCTTTATCAGAGGAAGTCACGTGCACTGCATCACAATCCGGAAGGTCTCAACCTTCACATATTTCCGTTGTGCAGTCCTTCTTGCATGGGAAACAGTTTACAGGATGAGCAGTGGATGCAATTTCTAGCTGCAGGAGGTACTCCTCTTCATTGAACTATGCAGCGAAGTGGAAGGTTTTCTTCTGTTGGTGTAAGGATCAGTCGATAGACATTTATGATCTGTCCATACCAAATATTGCCAATTTCCTGGTCTACTTCTTTGACGATCTCAAACTGCAGCCCATCACTTTTAAGAGCTATAGGTCTATGTTATCAGACATTTACGCTCTTCATGATAACTTGCCTATTGGATCTAATGCTTCATTGTCCAAACTGGTTAGAAATTTCTCTATTAATAGACCTAGAACCCTCAGATTAATTCCTAAGTGGAATTTGGCTTGGGTTCTGTTGAATCTTAAGGAAGCTCCGTTTGAGCTGTTGGATGTTGTAGAGTTCAAATTCTTGAGCTCTAAAACAGCATTTCTCTTACCCTTTGCATCTGCTAGAAGTGTTAGTGAACTTCCTGCTTTGTCAGTTCATGAATCTCACTACCATGCATAGTGTGGGTAATACCTTTACCCTAACTATGGAAGTGGAATTTCTGGCTAAGAATGAGACTCCAGATAAACGACCTGAGCCTATTACCATTAAGGCTCTACCATCCTCGGACAACCGTAGACCTCTGCTGTGTCCAGTCAGGGCTATGTGCATATATAAACGTCAATCAGATTTTATAAGAAAAGGAAGAAAACGCTTCTTTCTTTCATATCTTTGGATCAACGTTCTGTAAATAAGATATCAGCACACAAAGTTAGAGCGCTGTCCACTTCTTGGGCTTATTCTAACAGTATAGCCTTTACTGATCTCCTGAAGGCTGCGTACTGGACACAGCCCTCTACATTTACCAAGTTTTAGCTGAGAAATTTAAGAGTCCATCTTCAGTGACCTTAGATCTTTAGGTCCTCTTTCTGTTGCTCAGAATGTCGTCCGTTAATGGTTACATCATTAGTTATTTACGCAACCCGTTCCAGCAGTGACGATGTTCCACTGCTCTCTTCGTTCTGCAGTCTCGTACCGGTGGGGGAAGTTTTTTTTTCCTTTATTATCATGTGGCTTTAGAGTGAAAAGCAAGGGAAGACCTCCTCCAGTGCCAGTAGTCTTGAATAGGTGTTGGGATGGTTTTAATATGTAGCTCGGTGTGAAGCAATAACTATGTCTCATTTATGTACTGTTTTTAAAGTGCAGCTCCCTGTAAAGCATTTGTATATATCACTTGTCAAATGCACGTTAATATACAATCCTCAGGCACTTTTAAATGAGTATAAAGGGTCTCATTCTCTGGACTCTCTTTATTTATTAGCTTTCCTTCACCGAATTAGCATAATGGGTTATGCTGGCATTAAATGGTGAATTATATATTATGTAATACTCAATTACCTTGTTGGTGTTATGTCTTTCTCGTTTCTCGTAAAGGAGAAAGACATATATAATTCCTTTTTTCTCCTATTCTCCTGTAGGAGATATTCTTGACTGAAGTGATTGAGTGATTGGATTTTCCTTTATGTCCTAGGCCCTCCAGCCTTCTTACGATTCAGTTAGTCTGGGCCATTGGTTGTTGTATAAAAATATTATAAATTCAAAGTATGAATTTATAATTTCTTGAACGTTAGATGAAAAAGGAAATTTGCATCGTTTAATGACCACACATTTTTAGCTCACCTGACTGAAAGTCAGGGTGAGCTTTTCTTATCACTCTTTGTCCGTCGTCTTGCGTGAAGGTGGTGTTTGAGCCGCTTTCTCCTAAACCACTGGCCACATATTAATGAAATTTCATGTGAGTAGTGATTAAATAGGGGCATTTTGATTTTTATCCAAAATAGCTTTCGGCTCATATTGAGCAGAGGTGTGGGGGAAAAATGGCCAAATTTTTTGAAAATCTTCTTCTAATGAACCACCAATAGCAGAGACTTGATATGTGGTATACAGAGTCCTTTTGAGGTTTAGAATCAAGTTTGTGCAAGAGAAGTTTGTCGGGCTTTATTTGCCTTCGTTATGGGAGGAGCAAAAATTTTGGCCACGCCTAAAATTTCTATTTTCAGAACCGTGAGGTCGATTTGAACCAAATTTGATATGAGATGATAATGGGTCATAAGTAGTTGATTCAGGGGTTCCGCCAGGGAAAAATTGTTGGGTCCGGTATTGGAAAAAAAATAAAATACAGACGCCGAAGGCGTCTGTTGCACGTGCCGAAGGCACGTGCAAATATAGGGGGGTTTGGGGGGGTTCTCCCCCCAAGAAAATTTTGATTTCTAGGTGCTCTCTGGTGGCCTCTGGGAGCATTTTTCTCGCAAAAATGCTGAATAATTGAAGATGAAAACATGTATTTTTTTCCTCTGCAATACTCAAAATTTTTACAGAACATACAATACTACGACATTTGGTCCAATTTTTCATAAAAATACAAACGCAAAACAACACGAATCCACGAATTCTGACAGTGACGGCGCCACAGCGACTGCGACCTTGACTTCTTTTTTTACGCAACCCAATATGCTCCAACGTATATAATTGAAAATGCAGAACGAAACGAAATTTGTTTTCGTTTTAAAAGTTTAGTCAAACGAGCATTTTTTTTTCTAAATCGACCCTACTTTGTTGGGGAAAAGTCGTTTGGCAACAAGGTCGTATGGCACCACAGTCTATTCGCCCCATCGGTACTGGATTTGCAGCATCGGTGGTCGTTTCGGACCAGTATGATCATCTCATCATTGGGATGCACCCAAACCGTCCCCAAGCCGAACCGTCCCCACACTATTTTACCCAAACCGTCCCCAACTATTTCACCCAAACCGCCCCCTGGGTCAGTTACTCCAGTTGGCCGACGTAACCCGAACCGTCCCCATGGCCGAACCGTCCCCACTATTTTACCCAAACCGTCCCCATTATTTTACCCAAACCGTCCCCACTATTTTATCCAAACCGTCCCCAGTTGAATAGGGAATGGGTCCAGTCGCCACCAAGCACCAAGAATTTAATAGTATGACTTGCAGTGATCAAGGTGATAATTACTTCACTAATCGATTTAGCCGGGATTAGGGACGGGATATATTATTGACAAAAAAGAATGAAGCCAAGCAAAGTATAAAATTAAACATCCAACACGTTCTCATTAAAAAGACATCAGTCAGTAAAAACACTACCTTGTTTGATGTATTGTGCACAGTGTTACAAAAACAACGGAGTTGATTTGTGTTCTTATTGTTTATACAGGAGACAATATACAGTACAAACAACCAGTAAAAACAAACACACTTCAAAGATTTCAAAGACATTCACTCTAAAATTCTAGAAACAACAAATAGAATAATATCATTTGTGTCTGTGATCAGGTAGTGGTGAGACGTATCTAGAGTTTTTGTGTAAAGCTATTCGAGCTTTGAGGATTTTTAACGGATTCTTCATTCTTTAAATGTTTTTTTCGGATTATTTATAAAAAAAAAACGTGAGTACTAAACCTATAATTTTGGTCGTCAAAGTGGGCCAGGCCGCCACCAGATATCGGGCCAACTCGCCACTGGTGGCGAGTTGGCCCAATGGCGACTGGACCCGTACCCGTTGAATACATGGCGAAGTTACTGTATTTAATGTAATGTAATTCACAATCGGATATAATTTTATTCATTATTATAATTTGTTGGATTTGATAATTCTCTTTTGGGTAAGTGGTTTTGCATAAAATAAATCTGTATAAAAATAATAATACTAATAATAAAAAAATGACGTGGGGACGGTTTGGGTTTCGGGGATTGAGGACGGTTTGGGTAAAATAGGTGGGGACGGTTTGGGTTGCTTAGGTGGGGACGGTTCGGCTTGGGGACGGTTTGGGTGTTATCAGTCAAACAGTTCGCTACCCGAATTCCGAATTGTCCTGTTGGACATCCTTTAATAATGTCGCTTAGGACCATACGGAATTCAGATTGCGAGTTGACAAACCATATCACTAGAGAGCGATTTTCAATCTATGAACCTTTTGGTTTGTATAAACGCGGAATCTACTGCTCCTCCTTTCAATTCTATCCACAAAACGTTCAAACATACCAACAGTAAACAGTTCACTGTTGATACGTTTGAAAGCTTTGTGGATAGAAAAGAGAATGGACACCACTGAGTTAACATCATCGAAACAGTTTGAAAATAAAGACTCCTAAGAGAACAGATCATATCGCTGGGCAGTGAGCGAGACCGCCTGCTCCCAGCAAAAGAAATTTAGCTAGTATGTCCCCACCCGTGGGCGACAAACGTAGAAAAATACTCCAGTTTAGTTTTAAACACCCATGAAACGTCCCAGTGATGGTAACCTTTAACAGCAAGGAGATGACTTCAACAGAAAGACTGGAGAGAATAGAACAGAACTCATTATAGGTAGCCCGCGAGACCGCGGCTATCCACCAAACTGTAAACGGAATGTTTTTCACTTACCAGTGGCGGATCTATAATTTCAGTTTAGTGGGGGCCCAGAGAACAAGGAATTCCGCCATTTTCCCGCGAACTACTAGTTCGTGGGAAAATGGCAGAATTCCTCGTTCTCTGGGCCCCCCTCCCCCCTAAACTGAAATTAGCCCAGCTCGAGTAGGGTGGGGATGGTGTAGCCACTGTATGACTGTGGTTATGGCAGGCGCATAGCCAGGAAAAAATGGGGGGGGGGGCGAGTTATATATGGGGGCATAGCTAACAGATGCCGCAGGCCTCTGTTCCGAGCACCGAAGGCACGAGGATTAAACGGGGGTCGGGAGGGGGTTCTCCCCCAGGAAAATTTTAAAATTCTAGACTCCAATGGCACGTTCTGGTGGGTTTTGAAAGTGAATATTTGTCTATTTCCCTCTTTCTACTGGTCAAAACATCGCTGGATTTCAGGTGACAAAGTCGTCGAAAGATTAATAGCTGTTAAGCAATTGCAGAAAACGGATGCTGGGACTTTGACGAATGTAATTTGCAATGCTTTGACTGAAAAACAAATTGATATTGAGCAAGTTCGTTTTGTAGCTTTGGACGGTACAAACGCGATGTCGGGGGGAAAGGACGGGACTTCAGCGTAGAATCAGGCATCTGTCGCCGTTTTCAATATACATAAACTGTCGATGTCACAGACTGGCCCTGACATTTGTTCATTTACTTCCGAAATATGAGGGTTTTAAATATGTTGATACCACATTCAGGCATTCCGCTGGGCAGTTTTTCGGCATTATTGAATACATTTAAGAAAAACGTATAGAGGAAAAAACTCAACTTCTGGGGGAAAAATTGCTGCTTGATTTTGGGGGAATGGGTCCGTTTACCGGACCGAAAAACTGCCCGGCGGAATGCCTGTGATTGATGCAAAAAAAATTTTTCTCATTGCCCCGTGGGAACCTCGGGAGCTAAAAACTGCCATATCTCCAAAACTACACTGCACAGAGAATTCTTATTTTGTATAAAGCTTACTTTTATCCAGTAGAATAGAATGGTTAAAAAAAATCTCTATCGGTTTGATCACAAGATACTTTTTTCAGGACTTTGAAAAAGTGCTGAGTCAGCACTTTTTAACACTGTAGGCAATAGGAAAAAGATTAAAAAATCTTCTTCTCCAGATCCAGCTGGCAGAATCTTTTGATATTTGGTATGCAACATTGTAGGGTGGATCTGATTCAAGTTTGTTCAAATCGGCCCCCTGGGTTCATATTTGGGCTCAGTATAGGAGCCCGATTTCGAACTTGGTGCATTTCAGGCAAATTTCTTAAAAAATCTTCTTCTCCAGATCCAGCAGGCAGAATCTGTTGATATTGGGTATGTAACATTGTGGGGTGGATCTGATGGAAGTTTGTTCAAATCGGCTCCCTGGATTCATATTTGGGCTCACTATAGAAGCCCGAATTCGAACTTAGTGCATTTCAGGCAAATTTCTTAAAAAATCTTCTTCACCAGATCGAGCAGGCAGAATCTTTTGATATTTGGCATGCAACATTGTGGGGTGGATCTGATTCAAGTTTGTTCAAATCGGCCCCCTGGGTTTATATTTGGGCTCAGTATAGAAGCTCGAATTCGAACTTAGTACATTTCAGGCAAATTTCTTCAAAATCTTCTTCTCCAGATCCAGCAGGCAGAATCTTTTGATATTTGGTATGCAACATTGTGGGGTGGATCTGATTCAAGTTTGTTCAAATCGGCCCCCTGGATTCATATTTATGCTCACTATAGAAGCCCGAATTCGAACTTTGTGCATTTCAGGCAAATTTCTTAAAAAATCTTCTTCTCCAGATCGAGCAGGCAGAAGCTTTTGATATTTGGCATGCAACATTGTGGAGTGGATCTGATTCAAGTTTGTTCAAATCGGCTCCCTGGGTTTATATTTGGGCTCAGTATAGAAGCTCGAATTCGAACTTAGTACATTTCAGGCAAATTTCTTCAAAAATCTTCTTCTCCAGATCCAGCAGGCAGAATCTTCTGATATTTGGTATGCAACATTGTGGGGTGGATCTGATTCAAGTTTGTTCAAATCGGCCCCCTGGATTCATATTTATGCTCACTATAGAAGCCCGAATTCGAACTTAGTGCATTTCAGGCAAATTTCTTAAAAAATCTTCTTCTCCAGATCCAGCAGGCAGAATCTTTTGATATTTGGTATGCAACATTGTGGGGTGGATATGATTCAAGTTTGTTCAAATCGGCCCCCTGGATTCATATTTGGGCTCATTATAGAAGCCCGAATTCGAACTTCGTGCATTTCAGGCAAATTTCTTAAAAAATCTTCTTCTCCAGATCGAGCAGGCAGAATCTTTTGATATTTGGTATGCAACATTGTGGGGTGGATCTGATTCAAGTTTGTTCAAATCGGCTCCCTAGATTCCTATTTGGGCTCACTATAGAAGCTTGAATTCGAACTTAGTGCATTTCAGGCAAATTTCTTTGAAAATCTTCTTCTCAAGATCCAGCAGGCAGAATCTTTTGATATTGGGTATGCACCATGCTTAGGGGGGTGAGATTCAAGTTTGTTCAAGCCAAGTCCCTGGGTTCATATTTGGGCTCACAGTGGAGGCCCGAATTATAACTTAGTTCAAAATGAGGAATTTTCTTTAAAAATCTTCTTCAGATCCAGCAGTTGGAATGTTTTGATATTTGATATGCAGCATCCTTAGGGGGGTGAGATTCAAGTTTCTTCAAGCCATGTCCCTAGGTCCATATTTGGACTCACTGTGGGAGCTTGAATTGTAACTTAGTTCAAAATGAGGAATTTTCTTTAAAAATCTTTTTCAGATCCAGCAGTCGGAATGTTTTGATATTTGGTGTGCAGCATCCTTCGGGGGGTGAGATTTTAGTTTGTTAAAGCCAAGTCCCTGGGTTCATATATGGGCTCCGTGTGGGAGCCCGAATTATAACTTAGTTCAGTATGAGGAATATTCTTTAAAAATCTTTTTTTTTTGGATATTTAGTATAAGCTTTTCTTAGGAGGAGCAGATGCAACTTGTTGAAATCAATTCTCTGGGTTGATATTTAGTCTACCATGCCAGGAGAGTGCCCTCAGGCTCCTTGGGGCCTCTTGTTGCTCACCTAATTTTGCTTTAAATTGACCTGCGCACCACCAACTTTTAAAGTCTTCAAAACTGAGGAAGTAGGCTCGAACAGAAATAGGGCATCTTGTTTTCAACATGCAGAAATGTGGGGGTGGGCTACATCAGGAATATGTGCCAAGACACGGATCAGCATGGTATTAATATTGCCTGGTTAATAGCCCATAGCAAATTAATAAAAGACAATTAGGTTGGAATTATTAATATTTCTTCATAACAAATCATCAAATAACACAATATACTAAGGCTTCCACGTTTAGACAAAATTGTAAACGTTTAAACGACTGTCTGTAAACGAAACGTAAATGTTTACACGTACTAACAATGCAAGTAGTCAATATTTGATAGAAGTGTGTAATAATACACAGTATTGTCAGTAAGTTCATCATATTATCTTTGCGTACAGGTCATACAATTTATGTTATTGAGACAGACGATTTACAGTTCGTCCAAAAACGACGTAGACGAACGATCACAGCATGCAGATGCCGAAGACAAAGTCGCTCAGTCTATAAGGGGGGGGGGGGGGTCTGGGGAATTCTCCCCCAGGTAAATTTTGGAATTTATGGGGGTCACTGAGCTCATTCTGGTGGGTTCGGGGTGAAATTCCTTGTGTTTGTTCAAACAGTAATGTTGGAGCGTGTTGCCATGGCACACAATAATGACAATACCGGACTTGAGAGTGGAATGCAATGTCGCAAAAATAAACAAAGTCTACAAACCATGCAGGGGAATCCAAATTTTCAAACACCGCAAGTGCCAGTCTGTCTGTCAAACTCCATAAATTGATCCTAAGATCATCCCATGTGTGAATAATAAATTAATAATCCATGTCAGGTGAACGAAATCATCGAGAACAATTGTGTATCACTTTGGGAATATACATGTAAATCCGAATAAACTAAAACATCCCACACATGTTTCGAAGGAAACACCAAAGATAAGCACGTGCCATGCGGCTCACGTGACTGTGTCACATATGATATCACATGATTTGAAGATGATTTTGTTCGGTTACTTGGCGGCGGTGCCAGACGGAACCAGTACACAGTTTTTCTGAAGCATTATCAAAATATTGCATTGCAAAGTTGGAAATTTTTTGTTTCTTTGACTTTCTGCATTAATCTGCAATTTTGAAATTACTCTATTAAAACTTCATTCCGTGTACACGTTTACCAGAACTGTAAACGTTTAATGCCCATAAACGAAACGTTCACGTTTACATGTGTAAACGTGGAAGCCTTACAATATACATGAAATATCAATGTAATATGCACATGCAAGTGTTAAAAAACAAAGCGGCACCAGGGAAGAAAAATCAGCCTCGTCGAACACTTCACCAGGCATACCGATCAGCCCGGTCATGATTCTAAAATGCAAGCCCTGCAAGTAGAATAGTATCTGCCTAATGAATTGGGTATAATGCCCCACAACATAGACTTTGACATTGAAGGAATTTGTTGAAATTTATATTCATCATCTATTCTTATTACTTTTATCACTGTGTCAAAACTGTATTTACAGATTATACAGCATCTCTTTGAGGAATAAAACAGTTATTTATAAACACAATCTGTCAAAGTAAGATTGCAGGAAGCCTGATATCTTGAGAAAAATACTCTTGTTCCATATCACCTTTAAAAAAATAGTTTCGCACTCGACCAGTTAAAAGACACTGCATGCATCAAATTAGTAAGTTGGAGAGTCTGACAGTTACTCACCACTGTTTGGTGGTTCTCTGGGTACTAAAGCTGCATCAACCAGTAAAACTGATATGTGACCCTGGTTGTTGAAAGTTAAATAAAAGACACGCCCTATCATTACTTAATTGCAAAATCAGTACTCCATAAAGATAACAGCTTTAACATAATTTGATGTCTACAACACGTACAATGGTAACCCATTTTGATGCCTCTAAATCGTCTGTGAGCACATATTTTTGCAGTGTGTACGCATGCTGTATGCATGATGTTTGTGCGGGAGCGCGGTGGCTCAGTAGGTAGAGGTGCAGGCTGCAAGCCGAGAGGTCCTCGGTTCGAATCCCACCTGCGGCAACTGCGTTGTGTCCTTGGGCAAGACACTTCATCTCCATTGCCCGCATGGGGGCACGATGACGCCGTGTACTAAGGCGTACTGCACGTCGATGGTACGCATGTCTTCAACCAATCTAACCCTGCCTGTGCCGCAGTGCGGAGTTACGATGTTGGGGAGCTGGCAGCTGCTCGTCGTTGCTCGGTGGTTCTCTCCGGGTACTCCGGCTTCCTCCACCCGTAAAACTGTCACGGTCATGATTAGCCATTGTGCATAAATATGTGACCTTAAACATCAATAAATAAATAAATAAATATGATGTTTGTGCTGAGTATTGGAGGTACCCACCAATAGTTTTAGTTTAGTAAGGGAACTGCTGTTTAAAGAACCAGCGTCACCATGGGAACCTCACCCAGAGCTTGCAAAAGCACCTGTTCACTACAGTAGAAAAGTTCTCTCTCACTGTTATGATTAAACTCTGCTACCACTAACCAGTGCATGAGGTGTGAGTCCTCTAAAAGTGAGTAACTAGTAGTTCTGAAACGGTTAGCCGGATAACCGGTTTGCAACCGGTTATCAGCATAACCGGTTGAAAAAGTTGTCAACCGGATAACCGCTATACCTATAGGCAACGGGATACCATCGGGAAAATAAATAGTATTTGGCTGCAAGACCTTATAATACTTTTGTTGACACAAGCATTGTCAAAGCTACCAAACATTTGTTGATTTACAGTGATGCGTAGTTGATGTAACATGAAAGGGTTAAAGTGTGGGAATGTTGAAAGAACAGTTATTTTGGTCGCTTGATAAATGTTTGCTAGATAATTGTCTGCTACTTTGTATCAAACTGCCAACCCTGAACGTTGTTTTCTGCGTGGGCTGCAGTGAGCACGTGTCTGTCAGTGTACCATTGTCTTCTACAGACAAATTCGACATTCTTCTCTTTGATGAGGTGTTGTTGATTGCAGATTATAATGCTGAAAAAATCCCTAAGTGTGTGTAATGGTGCATTCAAAATAAATTGACTGTTTGGTACTTTACAAACATATTTCAGAAAAAAACATCTTTTGATTTTATTGAACTGTTTAAAAGTATGAACGTATGTCATAAAAAACCTATTTTAAAATCTAGCATTGTAAAATTTATTTTTCAGTTGTCAATGTCGGACGAGGGGCTCTTGGTCAATGGGGCATATAATAATTTCTTACCACACCCCTTTCATGACTCGCAACATATTCCCGCCAGAAATTTCAGTTCAAGGAATAGGCAAATGTAATTTGTAAATGTGGAACTGTTTGTGACTTTTGTCTTAGCAGTGAACAGAAAAAGATATTCAAAAAATTACGATTATATATTCACTCTTTGATCATATCAAATTCAAGCCACTCAAGGTAATGCATGCCATGCACTTGTGATTTTCAAAAGGCAAGGCCTGTTGTTGTGTCCGGGCAATGCAGGGTGAACACAGTTACGATGTATCATCACTATTATGTGGGACCATTGCAGTCATATAAATTGTTGACGATTGTTTGGACATTGACGATTCCCTGTTGGCCCTCGATGGTGTTCGTTTGTATACGTTTTGCGAAAGTCAGGTGGCAGTGTTTTGAACTGTTTTCTTGCCATTCCTTACTGATTTTACTGATCATAGATAATGCAATAATACCAGCGGTTAAAATTAATGGTTATCCGGTTGAAATCCGGTTATGCCTGATGGTTAGCCAGTTACAAAAATGGTCCAACCATTTCAGCACTAGTAACTAGTTATAAATGACTGCCTGGATTTTATTAGCTCCGCTGACAAAGTCAGCAGAGCTCTTCTTAAACTGATTCGTCTGTCGTCCGTCCGTCCGTCCGTCCGTCGTCAACATTTTATTTGTCCGAGCCATAATTTCTAAACCGCTGAATATTTTTCCACCAAACTTCATAACAATATGTATTATCAATAGACGGTGTGTCATCAATTATTCTGCGGTCTGTAAATCCACAGGGTCAAGGTCACAGGTCACAGGATCAAGAAAATCTTATGATATTTTTGATATTTGTTTATCCAAGCCATAATTTCTGAACCGCTAAATATTTTTCGGCTAAAGTTTGTAACAATATTAGTATTAGAAAACATGCCCATGCGATCAGTGGCCCTCAGCGGAGCTCTCTAGGCGTGACAGGCCTCTTGTTTGATTCTTGCTTTGCAGTCACAATATAGCCCTAGATGGTGAAAGTGATCTTTTTCTAACTGCAAATTCTTCCCATAATGTAACTGGGAATTTAACCAGTTTGGTTTTATTTGACAGAGCTCATTGATTAAATTCCAAGTTGGATTTTGAGAGCATTTTGTCTCTTGGAAATTCAGTATTTTTACATCAGTGTGAAGAGGGTTAAACAGCAATAAATAAATAATAAAAAAGTAGTGGCTAAAATTAATTTTTTATACACCCGTCATTTTTTGACATTATGTTATGGCATTGTCTGTCTGCTTGTCCGTCTGTCTATCCGTAAACAATTTTTGTGTCGCCTACTCCTCCAAAAGTGTACATGCTATATTATTCAAACTTTACAAACATGTTGATCAGTAATTGCCGTTGTGCATGTGACAAGAGCAGGTAACTCTGTTTAGTATTTCCAGATTTATGCTCCCTTTTAGTACTTAAAACATAACAGTCGCCTACTCCTTCAACATTTTACATGCTATATTGTTCAAACTTTGCACACATGTTGATCACCAATTGTCATTGTGCATGTAACAAGAGCAGTTAACTCCGTTTTGTATTTCCAGAGTTATGCCCCCTTTTAGTACTTGAAACATCACAGTATCATGTCACCTACTCCTTCAACATTTCATACGCTACATTGTTCAAACTTTGCACACCTGTTGATCACCAATTGCCATTGTTCATGTGACAAGTGCAGGTAACTCCATTTTGTATTTCCAGAGTTATGCCCCCTTTCAGTACTTGAAACATTACAGTATTGTGTCACCTACTCCTTCAACATTTTACATCCTATATTGTTCAAACTTTGCACACATGGTGATCACCATTTGCCGTTGTGCATGTGACGAGCTGGTAACTCCATTTTGTATTTCCAGAGTTATGCCCATTTTAGTACTTAAAACATTACAGTATTGTGTCGCTTTCTCCTTCAACATTTTACAAGCTATATTGTTCAAACTTTGCACACATGTTGATCACCAATTGCCGTTGTGCATGTGACAAGAGCAGTTAACTCTGTTTTGTATTTCCAGAGTTATGCCCCCTTTTAGTACTTGAAACATGACTCTATTGTGTCGCCTACTCCTTCAACATTTTACTTGATTTATTGTTCAAACTTTGCACCCATGTTGATCATTTTATTTTTAAATGATGAGAATCCTCCCCGTTTATAGCTGTTATGATCCTCAAAATGTCCTTTTCTTGGCGCCACCTATTGTCAATCGTTATCAATGAAGTTAACCTGTCAATGCATGGATGCTACCATTGTAAACGGCGAGGAGAATCTTCTACCTTGCAGCCCTTTAGAAGTTATATGAATAAAATGGATGCTACTATTTTTTTAAACAAAAATTTCAAACTTTACCCCAGAGAAACTTGTGCATGTTCCAATTTTGATGGGCGTATGTTGCCCCGCTAGGCGGTGCTCTTGTTAAACAAATTTATGGAATATTGACATGAATATTTCTGCAATTCCATTCTAATTAATTTTCTATTAAAATTAATTTTTCTTTTTTTCTTTATTTCCTACAAACAGTTTTGAAAAAGAGCAGATCTCGATCAAGATCTAGATCACGATATAAGCGAAGCCGTTCACGATCTCGAAGACGTAGTCATTCCAGAACCAGAAGGTCCCGTTCGAGAAATCGTTACAGAAGCAAAAGATCTAGATCCAGAAAGAGGTCAAAGGAGAGAAGAAGATCTAGAAGTCGTAAAAGATCAAAATCTCGGGAAAGAAGGCGATCCAGATCCAGATCCAAATCGAGAAGGAAAAGGTCAAGATCAAGGTATCTGTATACAATCAACCAAATCCCTAAAATAATTCCCAGCAGGAACCCCGGGAAGTGAAACTGCCTGTTCACTGCAGTAAACATGCTCTGTTTTACTGGTAAAATAGGACCCAGTCACCAATGCTTGGGAGGTGCAAACCCTCTCTAAAATGGGCAACCTGGCTTATTAACGTTCACCCCTGGTCTTGCATTGATACTCATGTTGTGGTCAGGATTAGCCATTGTGCAAAAATATTTGACCTTAAACACCAATAAATAAATAAATAATCCTTAAAATCATAATAAATACGTAGCTGAAGAGAAACTTGTTCTAAAAACTGTGCTTAAAAAATAGTGTGCCTGAATGGCTGTTTGCACAAGATTTATCTATTTTGGCTTTATCTAGCAATCATATAAATTTTGGTCTGAAAACCTTGAGAAACAGTACGTATCACATAATGTGTTCCAATTCCGTATCATATAGACGAATCATTCTGATGCCGTATCATATAGATGACTCATTTATGGTAATGCGACGGGCTATCATAACAAGCACATGAATACATTCTATGTGTGTTTCAATTATTGACTCAACAAACCAAAATTCCTTACAGTTAGCGACAGAACTAATAAATAGAAACTGCACAATTCAGTATTACACCAACCCAGTTACTGGGCATGTGCCCACGTCGTACACTTGTAAATTCAAGCGGATCATCATAGGAAGTGACACTGAGACTGAATAATTTCATACATAACAACTCAACTATGAAAATTGTGGTGACCACTTTACTCATTGTTTGTTAGAGAGCTCAACAATATAGTTCCACAAAGTATGGCGTTTTTTTTTAAACTGTTTCGCGCCCAACATTATGTCCCAAAACTGTATTAATAATTTAAGATTTAACCTGTTTATGTTACAGATTTATTAGATAAATGAATTATCATGAAAATGTGCCTGTCCTGTGATTTGCATCAGATTCTTGTTGGTGTCCAAAAATGAGATCACAACATGCCGGCAAAACCAGTTTGTTGAGATCCCATTCTGGACACCACCTTGAATTTGATACAAATCACAGGACAGGCACATTATCATGATAATCTGTATATATACAAAACATGAGTATTTTTATACTGTACCAATGACCCAGACTTAGCTGGTGCTAACTCTAATATATTTAGGGTCAAACACAAATTTTACCCCCCAATCCCCAAAATTTGCATCAAAAACCAAAAATTACATCTCCTGTATGGTCCTCCATACTTTTACTCCACTGCGCATGCGCAGTGTCAAGGAGGTCTCGAAATTGGCGCAATTATCATTCTTCGTTTGGCCCTCAATTTGTTACATCTTACTGATATTTGTGCTTGTAAATCTCGGTTTAAATGATGCCAGACACATAATTATGAGAGAAATGGTGGATCGAAGGAGAAATAGAAGGATGAGAGTGGCAGGAAATGTTCAGGGCTGTAACTTATAATTTATTTTACGAAATTATTTCATGTTACCTATTTTCGAGGCATGACCCTGATGTTGTCATTCTTGCTATGAATGTACCATTGTTGATCAGTGTTTCCTCTCTCCCTTTCCTTTATTTTCCCCTAGCTATTCTCCCATGCTTTTGGCATATTTTTTGTAATGTTGATTACTAAAATTTCTTGAGAGTTTTGGCTTGGTAACAGAATTAATATTCTGTTTTTCCCCATGTTTACGTCCTCACCCTTGGGTGTTTAGGCGTTTTGGTCTGCATCTACCATCTGATGTTCTCCAGTTTCTTATCTGGAAGTCTCTGTTTTGCATCAGATAGTGTTTAAATTGGTAACTGATTTCGGGCCATGTTTACCAGTGCGGCTGTTCTATTGGCTTCCTCATCCTCACGTCAGCACACACGACTGCACCTTGGCTATGTGACCACAGATTTCCAGGGGACGTTCGTATATTATATAAATGCAGGAATGAACGTCCCTGGAGCTCCTGCTTCACCGACCAGGGAATACACGTCATCCAGGTCACTCCATCTGCTAGCCAAGGACACGAGGCCTTTCCAGTTGGGATGTTCGCATATTATATAAATGCAGGAATGAAAGTCCCTGGAGCTTCCAGCGGCTAATTACGCAAGACTGGAGCGACTCTGATTTTTTAAGTAAGGTGAAAAACTCCGGTCTCTGGAGAGCTTCTCTTCGACGGCAAGCTTTTCGCAATCTAGGATCAGATAACTAAGAAAGCTTCAGACTCTCTGCCATTCAAATCTGCTTCCATAAAGTCGGATTCAGCGGAGAAGAGTAAGACAGGCACTTCTGGGGCGAATACGTCCAAGGGAAGTTCCTATGAGGTTCCTTTGCGTCCTCTTGGTCTTACTCTAGAGACCGTCAGGGTAGCAACTCAGATAGTGGCCGTAATACTGTCAGAGTCAACGGGTCAGATGCCCCTAGGTCAACAGGGCGAGATGCGGGCCATGGAGGACATGGTTTCTCCTTCCACAGGACCAGGAGGTGATGGTATAAACCTCTATTGTGTTCCAGTGGGCGGAAGATTGTCGAGTTTCTCAACCAATTGGGAGTCGTTTACGGACGTTCCTTGGGTTCGAGGGGTGATTTCGGAAGGACTAAACCGTCCTTCAAAGGAAAACCTCCGTTAAACTCGAAGTCCAAGATGGACTCAGCTTCTGTCAAATCCGCAGAGAAGAGGCTCGCTTCCATCAGAAGTCCAGTCTCTTCTGGAGAAGATAGAGATCGTAGAAATCCAGGAATTTCCAGGTTTCTACAACCATCCATTTCTGGTTTCAAAACCAGATGGCTCGTTCCGTCCACTCCTCAATCTGAGCTGGATAAACAAGCTGATCGTGGCTCCAAGTTTCTATATGGAGACCATACGATCGGTCAGAGCGAGTATTCGGGTGAACGACTATGCTACATGCATAGATCTCAAGATGCGTACTTTCACGTCATGGTACATCAGGCGTTCAGAAAGTATCTTCGCTTCGCCGTCATAGGAGTCGTGTATCAGCTCCGAGCAATGTGCTTTGGTCTGAATCTAGCACCTTGGGCTTTCACTCGAATAATGAACTCAGTAATGACTCATTTCTGAGCTTTTTCGGTAATGTCGGCCTACCTGTACGACATTCTTCAGAGGTACGGTAATGAGTTAATGCTTCAGAACGATGTGCAGAATCTGCTTCTATTGCTCCGACGTCTCGGTTTCATAAGTAAATGAGGAGAAGTCGGATCTGGTGTTGTCCAAGTCATTCACCCACCGGGGGATCAGCTTCGAGACGCACAACAATCTCGTTCGTCTGCCGTTAACCAGAACGAAATTAATCAGTTGTTACGCTCGCTATTACAGTTACAGCGAGAGATTTCATGAGACTGATAGGTTTTGCGGAGCGGCCGCGGATCTTTTTCCAATGGGGCGGCTACGCAATCGTCCTCTCCAAATTTTCTTACCCAGAATTGGAGGGTAAAGATTCATTCGCTCGATACGGACATCCTCTTGTCAAATCAAGTGAACAAGAGATTCAGACTTGGGCAGTTATTCAGTGGTTAACTCAGGGAGTTCCACTGCAATTGCCGGATCCAAGTTTTTCAGTTTTGACGGATGCCAGTCAAACAGGTTGGGACGCAACATTGAGCCCAACGGATTTGAAGTGCCAGGGTCTTTGGGATCCGCAGTTCCTAATCAAGCACATAAACATCAAGAATGTTGTCAATTTGGCTTGCGCTACGTCATTGAATGAACTTTATTCAGAATACTCACGTGCAAATTCTGTCTGACAATTCAACGGTATTAGCGTATATTCGGAACCAGGGAAGCACTCATTCCATTCTGTTATTCAAGTTAACGGAATGAATCCTTCTGTTTGTACTAGAACATCAAGTTCTCCTATCGGTCCGTCATATTCCGGGTCATCTGAATGTATTAGCGTACTCCCTTTCACGGAGGGGCCACTTGTTGCCGTCAGAATGGACTTTCAACAAATAAGTTTTCAATCAGATTTGCTACCAATGAGAGCGGCCAATGATGAACTTATTGCGACGCATCTCAACAATCAGTTGCAGACGTATGTGTCACCATGTTCGGATCCTCGAGCGTTTGCAGTAGACGCTCTATCGATCTAGGGAGTCGGAATGTTAGGATATGCATATCCTCCAGCGCCGTTGATTCAGCAGATATTGCTCAAGTTAAATAATCTCAATGAAAATTCTGTTGGTAGTATCTCTATCTCCACAGAGACCATGGATTAATCTACTCAGGTGTCTGTTGTGGGAGCTTCCTCCACATTTCGGTCCATTCTATAGTTAGATGGATTCAATTAACTATCCGTACTGCTTATGATAAATATCTTCAACTCAGCAGTCTGTGCTTAAGATTTCAGCTCATGAAGTAAGAGTTTTTTCTACATCGTGGGCTTATGCTAATAGTGTTGCTATTACAGATCTAATGAAGGCTGCATATTGGTCTCAGCCTTCCACTTTCTCGAATTTGTATCTTAGAAATTTTGAGTCCATTTCTGGAGATCTGCATTGTTTAGGTCCGTTATCTGTTGCTCAGAATGTTGTCCACTAAACAGTTGCAACTATAGTTATGTAGGCTTTCGGTTCCGGCAGTGACTCTGTCCTGCTGCCCTCTTCGCTCTGGAGTATTTGATCCAGGGAAGGGGGCGGGGGGGAGGGAGGGTGTTCTCTTAGGTCACCTGCTTTATAGTGAAAAGCAAGGGAATACCTCTCCTGGAGTCAGTAATTCCGAGTCGGTACCGGGATGATTTTAAAGTGTAAAACTAATGTTTACTCATTCATGTAATATTTTTAAAGTGTAGCTCGGTGTGAAGGATTTGTATATGTCACAGGTCGTATGGGCATTAATATACAATCCTCGGACACTTTTAATGAGTATAAAGAGTCTCACTTCTCTGGACTTCCTTTCTTTATTGGCTTTCCTTCAAAAATAATTAGTATAATGGGTTATACTGGATGTTAATAGAGATCATTGATGTTATTGTGCTCAAGTACAGAATGGGTGTTGTGTCTTTCTCGTTTTGATGTAAATAAGAAAGATACATGTAAAGCCTATTTCTCCTTTCTCCTCGAGGGGATATTTCTGTTATATGTAGTTGAGTCTATTGGATTTTCCTTATGTCCCTCCAACCTTTTTTACTATTCAGATAAGTCTGGGTCATTGGTACAGTATAAAAATATTAAAAAATTTATAGTAATTTATATATTTTTTATACTTACCAATGACCCAGACGGGGATGGCCCTCCCATGAGTTGGGAACTCATACCTCCCCACTGAGTACATAATGCTTACCTGGCACTGGTTGTAAGAATGATAATTGCGCCAATTTCGATACCTCCTTGACACTGCGCATGTGCAGTGGTGTAAAAGTATGGAGGACCATAAAGGACATGTAATTTTTGGTTTTTGATGCAAATTGGGGGGGGTAAAATTTGTGTTTGGCCCTAAATATTTCAGAGTTAGCACCAGCTAAGTCTGGGTCATTGGTAAGTATAAAAAATATATAAATCACTATAAATTTTTTAATTTTCACAGTTTTAAATCACATGACTGGTCAACCATAGAGTCCTGTGATCACGAAAGTGGTCTCTTTCTCGATCAGATCATGATGCGGTCCTGACACACTTCCATCAGTGAGTTGAGATTTTATGAATAAAATATTGCAAATTCAATCCTGGGGAGGAAAGCAGACAAAACTAGCATCTGATATTCAATGTTGTCACATTTTTTGTTGTAGGGTGGAAAGCAGATAGAGAATTTTGACCAGAGAGCAACCCAGTTGCAATTGGGGTAAAATTCTGTTCCACTGTAATCAGTGTACTGTAAAACCCCAACTTTTCTGGGTTTCTTCTTGACAGATCAGTGAGATGACTTTCACCCAAATTATGCTGTTGCCATTGTAATTACTACAACTGAAGATTGTTGTGATAGTTATATGAAATGACACATGGATTTTTCTTTGTGATTTCTGGGTATGATGGTCGAATATGGTCCCCATTCCCAATGAGATCTTTGCAGAATTTTTCACAATTCCCAAACTTAACCCTTTGAACTCTTATGGTATATCCCATGCCAGTTCAGATCCATCAGCTGTAGAGTCTATATTGGTAACCTGGGGGAGGACCAATCAGTATTTTCTAAGTTCAGCCTTGGGACTGCCTGTTGAAAATCTTGAATGGTCAAGCACACAAATTCACGGAGAAACTATTGGCTTTATGAATTCAGGTCATATCACGATCCTGGACCGGAAAAGCAGCCTTTCAGTTTCAAAGGGTTAAAATTCCCATTCTATCAAACTAATCAAAGTTACAAAAACAATTAGTAGATATATTTCAGAAATTAGAATCCTTTGATAACTGGAAGTACAGCACTCAGTTTTGTTTCAGTGTCTCTAAACAATTGCCAATGTGGAACAAAAATGTTTAAAAATCTTTGGGCCTTTTTGGGTTAAGAAATTATGGAAGAAGCATGATGAAAACAAGAAACCAAACTCTGTTATACCATCTAATTTGGGAACTTCATGCAATTTATGGTTGTTCGATTACCACTCTGAATTTGGTGGATTTCTAAGCCTGCTAAGGCTAACTGAAATACCTAATTCTGATTTTCTTTGATGCAAAGTTTCCCAACATGGGCCCAGGATCCTTTCCCAACAGGGAAGAAAAATAACATGATATGCTTAGTGAGGTGGCTGCCTTTTTACTATTTAGGGATTCTGCTGCCCTCTTTGGGAAAGGGTCCAGCAGCCTATGGCATTGAGAAAATTGGCATCATGGGGGCTCCAATTGGGAATTTGTTTTGGTGAGGAAAAACATACAAAGACTAAGAAATCTTACATTTGAATTGAGTAGAGAACATTAAGACCGATATCAAAGCAACTGCATGTATACTATAAGTAAGTATAACTAACAATCACATGGAATCATGCTCAGACAGTCTCTGTAGTCTCTTTCAAACTGTATTTTTATACTATAAACCAATGGCCCAGACTAGCTGGTGCAAACTCAAAGTTATCAAGGTCCAAACACAAATTTTGAACTCCCCCAATCCCCAAAATTTGCTTGCAAAATCGAAAATTAAAAGTCCTATCTGGTCCTCCATACCTTTACACTCCGCACATGTGCAGCCGTCAGGAATTGACTGGAATTGGCGCAAACATTATTCTTTGTTTAGCCCTAAAGTCAGCAACAATGAACTGACATCTGTGCTTTAAAATCTCCTTTTTTGAGGATGCCAGACACAAATCAATGCAAGAATTGGTGGATCCTAGGCTGTTATTGGATGATGGAAGTGTACAACTGTGGTTTTGACGTTCAGGGCTGTAACTTTATAATAATTATAAAATTATTTCATGTTTCCCAATTTCGGGACATATGCTTGACATAATCATTTTTGATAATGATTATTCCACTGTTTGTTAAGTATTCCTTCCCTATCCTTCCATGAACCCTTCCTGTTAAACTCTTAATTTTTTGGCTATTTTTTATTGAAATGTTTCATTAAATTTCTTGGGAGTTTAACATGTATTACAGAATATTTATTCTGTTTTTCCCCATGGTTACATCCTCACCCTAGGGGTGTTAGGTAGTTTAGTCCTGCATCTTCTATCTGATGTATCGTTTTTTCTTCGTATGAAGTAGTGCTGTAGGTTTTTCAAAATCCAGTTCGGTTTCGGTTTCGGTTTTTTCGTTGAGGAAAACATCGGTTTCGGTTCGGTTTCGGTTTTTCCCCCACAAAGTCTGTCTTCCGTGTAAATTGTGCACATTAAGCCACATTTCGGATCCTAACGATACTTTAATTGGCACAAAGGACAGTTTGACTTCAGAGATTCAAGCGACGGCCCCTGATTGACAATGTGGGGAAAAAATGGACAATTGGACGAACTTTGACTGTTGTTTGGTAAATTGATTTGGGTATTTACTATTTGTATATTTCATGGTCAATGACTCAATATATGTACTATAATACTACCCAACTTCTACCTTCATATCTTACACTTTCAGTAGATGTCAGTCTTCACTCTTCACTCTTGCGTGATGGCGTCTGCAACTAGTGCAAGTAGGACAGGTCAGTAAGTAGCTGAGTCCGTCACAGACGTCACCGAGTTGTTGACATTCAACTTGGATGGGTTTGGTTGGCAGGCTGGCTGCACACTTGAATACAGCCACAGAACAAGACTTACAAGAGCGAAGAAAGTTCAAGATACTGACAAGAAAAGTGCCTTTTATTGCAAAAAAACTTAAGAAATAAAAATATTTTAAACAATACTGGCGTTACTTCTTTTTTCAAGCTCTGATTTTTAATCTTCCCAACTCCCAAGTTAAATGTATTGAATTTATTCCCATTGATGTTGATTCTGAATTTCTGACGTCGCGGAATACCTACAAATAAGCATGTTATTGGAGCCGACTGACTCGGCCCGAATTTGTCCGTTCCATTAACATGCTTATTTATATAATTTGAGTAATTGATAAGTTCAACTTATGAACAGAACAAAACCACTTAAACCAGACGCGAGAGTTCCACTTAATGGCTGCAAGTGACTACACTGACCAGGCGAATACCTGGTCAGTTTAGTCGCTTGCAGCCGTTAAGTGATCATATCATCACTTACTAGTTACTACCAATAAAATAAATGCAACTTTCACTTTACAAAGATGTAACAAAATTATACAAATTGAACGGAATTGGATCTTTTTTTAAATTTATTGAATTTTAACAGACTATTGTAGCTATTGTTAGCCGCAAACTCCATCATTTCCCACAATACTCAAAAGCTCAGTCTTGTATTCTCCTCTGATTAGCGTACTTCACAGTTTTTATGTCTTCAAGTTCAAATTGAGCCGATGGCCCGATGCCCAAAGATTAATTTAATGAAAGAAAAAATTAAACAAAAAATGCAGTTTTTGCAGTCCCTAACTCTCCTCGAGTGCCGGGGGGGGGGGGGGGGGGGGGGGGTAAAAAATCGGCAAGCTTGCTGTCCCATAAACTGCGTACTTTGCAGTTAGTTTGTGTGTGTGCATGTTTTTTTTTTTTGTTTTGTTGTTTTTTATCTGTCATGGCAAACGGCCTTGTTGGGGGAAAATAAACAATTTTAAATAACAACATAGTCCCAGCTTGGACCAACTGATCCACTAATCAGCAATCACTGATAGTCTAATACTGTACACAGTCTGCACTATGCATATGCTTTACAATTGGCATTTAATTAATCTAATCCTTGATGAAATTAATTAAATGTCCATTGCAAACCGGCATTTCAAATTATGACCCAGTGTGATCAAATGCTCGGCATGTTCCGGTTTCAAGCAAGTGCGCCTGTTGGCAATCACCAAACCGGCTTTACTGAACATCCGTTCACTTGGAACGGACGTTGCGGGCACACATAAGTACTTGGGAACCATTTGAGCAATATTGGGGTATTTTTGGTAGTTTTGTGACCACCACTTGAGCGGGCACTGTTTTGGGTCAATCAGTTGCTCTCCGCAATACATTTTCAACTCGTACTCCATTTTCTTTCTCACTGAGTCTTCATCTTCTGCTTCACATTCAGCCTCCCTGACTTTTCTTTGTGAGACGAACCGTTGAAAAGAACTCCATATATCATCTTTAACTTTGACAGAAGACTCCAAAGAATAAGAAGATACCGATTCAAAAGGTTCTCTGACTTCACAACTAGCTGAACTAGTGCCAACATCCCCTACAGCGCCTTCACTGCCCTGAACTGCTACACTAGTAGTGACTTCCATTGTGTTTTTTTCCATGGAATGTGCACTCACACCTTCTTCAACATTTCCACTTGCAGAATCTGTTTGTAGTTTACTTAACTTTTTAGACATGTATGCAGAAACCAGTTTCTCTTCAACAGAACTGAAAGCTAAATCTCTCGTTTCTGTTGTGGAGAAGCAGGCTCCCCTGAAACGTGGGTCAATGAAAGATGAAACTGAGAATATTTCATTCTTTTCAAAATCGGGCCATCTTTTCTCTATGCTCTTGACTACCGCATCAGCAAAGTTGTCCATTTCACAAGATTTTAGTTTGTCAACGAGCACGGTTAACAAAGGAATCACCATGGAAATAGTTGCAAACTTTGCCCCTGACATCATGACAGTGATGTCATTGAATGGCTTTAAAACATCCACATATGATTCAGCTATTTTCCATTCATAGGTTTCCAGATTGTTGACCTTATTTATAGTGGCGAGAACTGCAGAGAGGGGCTCCCTCTGTTCAACAAGCCTTTCAATCATGTGGAATGTACTGTTCCACCGTGTCGGGCACTGTTGCTTCAACTTATGTTGATTTTTTTTCAATGCTTTCTGCATTTCTGCCAGTTTGTATGTGGCCTGTGCACTATGATTAAAAAAACTCACAATATTTTTGGCTTTGGCAATTACTTTCTGTACTCCCGGAAATTGTTTTAGGGCGTCATTAAGGACTAGTTGCAGCGTGTGTGCGAAACAGCCAATTGGTATGAAAGTCTGTGCTGGAAGTAACTTAAGCGCTGCTTGCATATTTGAAGCATTGTCAGTAACAACAAACACGGAAAGATTGCTGTCTTTTGCTTTAATGTTTGGGACCCAAAATTTTATACAGTCCACAAGTTCTTCTGAAATGTTTTGGGCTGTATGACTTTCAGGCATGAACTGCACGTTTAGACAACAATCAATAAGTTCAAACTGATCCTTTTCTTCACTAGCCCCAGAGAAAAAATGTGCAGTTACGGCCATGTAGGCTTCTCTGGCTGCCGATGTCCAGTGATCCACTGTGATAGAAAGTGACTGTGTTTGGCTTAATTTGTCTCTTATTCGCGCCTGGCATTTTGAATAAAGTTCAGGAATCAACTTGTACTGTAGAGTATATCGACTAGGTAATGTGTAGCCTGGTTGCAGAGATTCAACAAATTGTTTGAAGCCTTCATCTTCAACAATACTTAAAGGCTGAAGGTCCACACAAATCATCTCGGCGAGTTTTCTGTTGCACTGTTTTTGACGATGATCTGTGTTACTCCATTTTTGGGTGTGCACAAGATAGGATTGAAGCATGCCCACCTGCGGTGGCTGTTGTTTTAAAGATGCAGCAGTGCTTGAGGACTCAGTCTGAAAGCCAAAAATGAAATAAATATATGGAACAAGTTACCGGAAAGGGGGTGCGCGGGTATTGTTACTGTGTGGTGGTGGTGTGTGTGTGTGTTGGGAACTTGGGGGGGGGGGGGGGGGGGGGGCTCCAGAATCTCAGACTGTAGAGTTTCAGGTAAATGAGAAAGAAAAAAAGAGACTAGAGTCAGTAGAGAGCTAATGCGAACTCGAAGTCACTGACCCAGACTCGGGGGGAGAGAGAGAGAGAGAGTTGTGTGTTAGGCATTATTCATTATTGTTGCAATTTTTTTGCCCACAGTACAGTCCCAACACGTGGTACTGTTTAGTAATTTTCATGTAGTACATGTACACTATTCACCCCCTCACCCCCACCCCCTACGAAATGAAGCAGTGCCTGTTCACTATGGTAAACAGGTTCCGGCGGTGCAAGGCAAGCCCGCTCTAAAATGGGCACCATCGCCACCATGGATTATCAATGCTCACCCTGGTCTTGCATTGATATTCATGTTGAGGTCATGATTTGCCATTGTGCCAGAAATATGTGACGTCACATTATACACCAATAAATAAATGAATAATTCAAAATATTTTTAATTTTTTCAATTAAATGTGCATACGCTCAGTAGCCCGTAATGGAGGCTGCAGCAGTGTATTTGGCATTTGCAATTTAATCTGAAACATTTTGCGCAATTTGTGGGTTTCCCTATTTTATAAATAGACTTTTAAGGCAAGTTCCTGCTTTCATTTTCGTTTCATATGTCAGGCGGGCATGTAGGTCAAGACTCAAGGGTCATGGAGAATTCTTAATTTCTTAGAAAAGTAAATGTGTAGTTTAATCTTCTAGTTTACTAAAACTAAACTTAGAAAATGGGAATATTCTAATCTATAGATCAATTTCTTTTGGATTTGGAAGTGGGGAGTTCATGTTGTGTGATGAATAACGTTTTCAACAAAACTGGTCAGGATTTATTCCCGCATTCCGTTATTAATTCGATGGATTTATTTAGCGAGCAGAGTGGTTGTCAAGGTTACAGGTAATAAACTTACTTTCTGTTTTACACGCTTCCGATCCAATGCCTCTTCTTGCTCTTTTATTTCCACAAATTTCTGTTTGTGGTGCACAGACAAGTGCCTTCGTAGATTGGAGGTATTCCCATGTTCAGCAACAACCTCTTTTTTACAGATACTGCACACACAAACCCTTTTATTAAGTCTTTGGAAGATGTCAACGACGGAACACGCTAGTTTGGTCTTCTCTGCCATGTTGGCGATCTGCGATCAACACTGAACTGTCAAATTTAACGCTGTCATAGACGATGTGACAATAGCGGGGGCGTTTTATACAAAAACCGAAAACCGTACGGTGCACATTTTTTTCGGTTCGGTTTTCGGTTTTTTGTAAAAACCGAAAACCGAACCGAAATTTCGGTAAACCTACAGCACTAGTATGAAGATCTAGCTTTGCATCTGGAAGCATTTAAATTAGTTTCTGACTTTGGGCCTTTTTTTGTGTGCCTGATGTCTTGTTTCCGTTTTTTTCATTGACGTTGTTTACATTGACAACGTCCTCAAAAAAAAAAGGTATTTTTTGTATATTCTATTATTGTAGGATACATGGATTATTATTCCGGTAGTGTAGCTCAATAAATTTGGATTTTGTCCACACTTAGGCCCTATCGGGATGCTCTTAGGCTCTTATGTTCCCTTTGGGAACTAAGGCGTTTTTTTTTTTTTTAAAAATCCAAAAAATATTTTGAATTTAATTTTGATTGCTATTATTCATGTATCTTAATTATATATTTTGTTGTGGAGTTTGGAGGACTGATATCGACTTTAGTCGATGCTCTCCTGCGGACTGTTGTCATTCTTATGTTCACTGGGATGACTAATGTTGGAGACGGGTGTCGCGGTACGTTGTTGGCGGTGAAATTCTGAGGCCAGGCCTCTCACCGCATTATAATTTATTTTTTCAGTTTCTATTTCAGAGGAATATGAACATGGTGATGATATTGTGACACCCATCCAAGTGTGTTACCGTCGTCGTGCTCCGTTGAGCAATTAGAGCTAGCTGCAGTGCTCATGATATGCAAGGGATAAGGCCTCTAGTTAGTGTTCTTAATCTCTTGCAAGCAGCTAGCTCGACTGGTGAAGTGGTTACTCCATCCGTGGGAGTCGTGACACCAGGTAAGTCTGTTGCGGTCGCAGGAAGTGTAGATGTGGGTAGAGCGAGCACTTAAATATAAATAAGCTCACCCAGCGATGACGGAAATAGGAAGTCAGCAAGTTTCTTGTTGGGAGGCTAATAGACCACGAGCGGGAGAGGTCCCTCTCTAACCTAACAGCATTTGGGGTCAAATGTTGTTATGAGAAACTTGCACAAGCCGGAGCATACGTAATAATAATAACACTTTGGCCAGCCGCTGATTTGTCGTGGTTCTCGGACGAGAAGGCCATGGTTACCCCTGTACTCCCAACTGCCTCCCTATTCCAACGCTTCTCCTCTCCTCCCAACACTCGGAGACGAACTGCTTCATGTCCGCCCACCGCTCGGGACGCTCTGTCTAGTCTGCAGCCAGGGTCGGCTTCAGTCACGGCTTCCTCCGCTACATTTCACAAGCCGAAATAAAGTCTTCTTGTTGGGAGGCTCGGCGAGGTCGATGAGACTGCAAGCAGGAGAGGTCCCTCTCTAACCCAACAACATTTGGGGCCAAATGTTATGAGAAACTTGCACAAGATGGAGCATACGTCCGCCCACCGCTCGGGACGCTCCGTCTAGTCTGTAGCATGAGTTGACTTCAGTCACAGCTTCCTCCGCTACATTATTAAAGCACACATGACTGCAGGCTAGCTACCCGACTTCAGATAACCAGTCAGCTGCGCGAAGATGGAGCCATTCTTCGCCCTTGAAGTCGGCCCATCAGATAACTAGCGATCCTAGGCATCAATCAATGGGACGCTCGGGGAAGAGATCTATATCCGGATCTTCGTCCCAGGAGCAGCAAACGGTGGAAAAACAGAAAACCGCTGCTCCTCAAGCCTCGGGAATGGACTTGCTGTCGCAGTTGCAGTTGCGCAGCTATTAGCAGCATCCTAGCTAATGCAAGAGCAGCCTCCCGCAGACTCCAATGTTGAGGTGTCTGTCGGTGCTGGGTCGGTCCGGTCAATTGTGCATGTAGAAGAAGCCAGAAGTTTCTCTATGGGACGCACAGCTAGATCAGGGGTCAGATCTTCGATTGGAGAACCCTCTCCGTACTGTTAACAGTCGGGGTCGACTGTGTCCATTGTGAGAAACCTTATTGAGTCGGAACACGCATCGGAACGTTTCTTCCACACTGCAACCGGGGCCGGCTGCAGTTATGGCTTCTACTTACATGGAATCGCACGAAAGAGGATTAAGCCTAGAAGTTTCTAAGCGGGATACTCTGCGAGATCAAGGGACAGATCGAGAGTGCAGAGCATTTTTCATCCCGTTTACAGTCGGGGATGACTGTTTTGTGTTGTAAGAAACTTCACTAAGGAGGAGCATCCGTCCTATGTGACAAGTCGGGATGCTTCTTCCGCACTTCCGGGGTCGGCTGTGGTTACGGCTTCCTCTTCTTCCATGGATATGCACGATAAGGGATAGATGCCTATAAGTTTCTAACGGAATGCTCGGCGTAGCTGGAGTAGACTGCGAGCTGGAGAACCTTCTCCTTTCCACCAGCAGTCGGGTCAACTGTTTTTCGTGCGAGAAACTTTAGTGAGTTGGGTCGCCCGTTCACACTTGCGATTCAGGACGCTTCTTCCACACGGCATCCGAATTCGGAGGCAGCTATGGCATCTTCCCTTGCTTTTTTAATGAAGCATGTTGACCACAGACTAGCTATCTGTCTTCGCAAGTTCCGGTTGATAGCTAGTCGTTTGAGACTAGTACTACCGTTTAACAGACTTTGATGGTGAGCTGTCAGTCGATGCTGCGTTTGTCCAGTCATCCGTTCAGTTGGATGGAGTTGATCATATTTGCGGATGGAACATTTGGATGGTAAGAGGAATACGGAGTGTGAGTCTCCATCTCTCACAGAAGGGCTCTTTAAGACTATGAAAAGTCTTAAGCTCTTAAAAATATTGTTCCATCTGAATAAGTCTGTGTTTAGATGAGCAGGACGGGGATGAAAATATGTCCCTACTTGCAGCATTTAATATATGCTCAGAAATAATGGAATGTGCTATTTCATTGAAAAGAGCAAATCTGGGTGCAATGTCCTAAGCAGATCACCTTACCAGAGCTATGGCACAACGTCTCAATGGAAAGAAATATGAGGACGTGGTTCCTAGCTTAGAGTTCTTTCCAGGGCAGTCATGTATGCCATGAAGTTGCTGTCTCATCAACACACTTCAGTAGATCGGGGTGAGCGTGGCCGCTCTGCTTCTAAGAAAGCATCATGAGAATGTCTCGCAAGGGTACAATAACCCTCTTATATTTTCTCTGGAGGTCGTCATTATAGCAACTCGGGGAAAGGGGTATAGGTCTGATCAAGGCTATGGATCAGACACCCCTAGGCCGACAATTAATGGAAGGTTATCTTCACGAGAAACTGGACGTTAATCACGGAAGTTCCTTTCAAAGAGAGTTGCTTCTAGTGGAGGTAAAGGCTCTCTTATTGAAGGGAACAATTGAAGTCGACGAGACGAGCTTCTTCGCAGGGAGGACGTAGTTTCTCCTCCTGTAAGCATCGTAAGTCGTACAGTTGATGTACGTGACCTCTATTGCTTTCCAGTTGATGGAGGATTATCAACTTCATGAGAAACGGATGTTAATCACGGAAGTTCTTTTCAAAAAGAGTCACTCCTAGTGGAAGTAAAGGCTCTCTTATTGAAGGGATCATTGAGGTCGTTGAGAATAGATTTCGGTTGCTTGCCACTTGGCGGTAGGTTACAAACCTCGCAAAAGTGGCTAAATTGCGGAAGATAAATGGATGAGAATGTAGTCCCGGCAGGCCTGCGGCTGTCAGCCCGAGCAAGCTCCACTAAGAAGTATACTTGTTAGACAAATCTTCCAAGAGAGGCTTTCCTTCCGAAGGTATAAGCTTTCCTATTGAAGAAAAGCATTAGACGTCTTTGAAATTATCCTCAAGTTTTTTATTATCACCTGTTTCTTTTCCTGAATCTGTATGGATAGTGCATAGATAGGCTGAGATACGTCTTGGCGTCAAGACAATCATGTCATTGAGGACACCATAGCAGCCTTCTGTATGGTTACAGCGGTCTCTTCGGTTAGGCTCTGTCCGTGTCTTTTGGGAATACAACCGAAAAAGATACTGTGCTTTTAGGTTTGTTTTTCCTAGATGTTATAGACTTGAGTCTTATTATTACACCATAATAGTCTAGCTAAAATCCTGAATGAGATTTTTTCAGTATTATGCAGTGGCGTAACTGGATTTATTATCTCTTGGGACTGTGGTCTCTTTGGGAATTCAGGACTGTTTATACATAGCAGCTCTTCATTCCCTACCTTGTTCGATGATAACTGTAAGAATCCATTAGGTGAGCCTCCAGGGTCGCAACTTACACCGATATATCTGTCTTCACGTAGATGAAGACTTATAAGCTATGGCTAGCGTTGTAAGTTTCCTTAGTGAGCTTCTAGGGCCTCAGTTATCAGCTTTTAATGGTCTTCATCTACAGGTAGACCTTTAGCTGCTTCATCTAGGCTGAGTTAGTTGTCCTATTGGACAGGATACTGTTTGTTAGAGGAGGTTATTCTCTTCAAACCGGTATGGTTTTGTGTGAGTTATGATGTAAATACGGTGTATTTGTTCATTACGTCCTTCTCCGCCCTTAGTGGCATTATGGAGTCGATCAGACGTGAGGGAGTCTTGCGGTTCCTATACTATGTGATGACTAACACAAGTACAATTCAAGTAATGCAGGTGAGGGGGGTTCAATTATATGTCATATACAAGCATATGATTCATCATCAATAAATTGCTATCCTTTGGGTACCTGTAAGGCTGTCTAGTCAGTTAACTGGTATTCAGATGATTACATGTGGGTTTTCAATGCTCACACGCATAATAAGTGTTTTATTAGGCAGACGCATTATTGTATGTTATGAACCTTAGAAACAGAGAATTATTTCAGGAGCGGTCCGTGACGAGTCTGTTTATCATAGCTCGTTCCATTTCTAAATCCAGGCTTCTATTAATTTCAGTACCCAATCGAGTATAACTTGTCTATATACTCTCGTATATTGGCACGTTTCTGGGAGCATATATATCGGATAGAGAATGCCTGGAGTGTTATTTATTGGAATTTATTGTACACCTGAATGGGATCGCCTGTGGGTTACCTTGGAAGTGTGTTTACTCTCCAGAGATCGTCCATTGTGATTGTATTGGACATGAGTATGTTATATATTATATCACCGGTTTTCGACCTATCTACGTATGCCGACTCTGATATACGTTACAAGCAGGTGCTATTGATTACAGGGATCGTCGTGATAGCCTTAGCTTCTGAAGTGGCGTTAAGCACCAATTTATTAATAAAACTTAATATCTGGGTGCCTGTTCGACGAATATATATTGTTATTTGGTACTGCTTTTTCTGATTCCAGAGCGCTCCCCTCTTTGTTTTTGAAGAAGATTCCTTCAAAAAGGGGGTGGGGGGGGGGGTACCTCTCCTCCAGCCTGATAAGTGTGTAACTATGAGTGAAGCTGTTTTGTCTGTAGATTATATCCCGGATACAGCTTGTGTACTATTGTATATGGCAAATGTTTGTGGGGGATAACCTCTCAATCTAATTTTTGAGGCTTAGTCCAGACTAGCCTTAAAAATTAGGAACTTGTTACATCCAATTAGCATAGTCGTTCATGCTGAGAATACGGAATTACTTGAATTTGGCTCCTTATTTATGATATGTCTTCTCTATTACTGTATAGAGAGACAGACATGTGATTCCTTTTAAATTTAATTTCCTTTCACCTTGGATTGCAGGCTTGGGAACTATGTTGGTCTGCTAATTCTGAAGTCCTAGGGCCTCTGTCTTTTTACGATTCAGTTAGTCTGGGCCATTGGTTTATAGTATAAAAATATGATAAATTTAAAGTAATTTGTATATTTTTTATACTTACCAATGGCCCAGACAGGTATGGCCCTCCTATGAGTGGGCACTGATACCTCCCTGCTGAGTTATTATGTAGTACTCATTTCTACAAAGAATGATGTTGGTGCCAATTCCGGTCAATTCCTGACAGCTGCGCATACACGGAGAGTAAAAGTATGGAGGACCAGAAAGGATTTTTAATTTTCGTTTTTGCGACCAAATTTTGGGGATAGGGAGGTTCAAAATTTGTGTTTGGCCCTTGATAACTTAGAGTTTGCACCAGCTAGTCTGGGCCATTGGTAAGTATAAAAAATATACAAATTACTTTAAATTTATAATTTTTTTACTTTTAAAGATGAACTTGTCATTTGCCTGTGAATTTAGAGGCAAACAATTTAAATTTAATGTACAATTGGTGTCCTGAACTAGGTGGTCATAAGGCATTGGTTTTCTGAGGCCTTATGACTACCCAGCTCAATCACCAGTTGTGCTTTAAATTGTTGTTTGAGTGGCAACTGAGATTGGGAAATCTGGGGTTAAAAATTCGGGAAAAATCATGCCCAAATGCCATTGGGAAAGGGTCCCATAAATGGTCCCTGTAGATGCCCAAAAAAAACCTGCTATTGTACAGCCTGCCTGGTCAGGTCCTTTCCTACCCAACAAATGAACTATGCACCTACCATCCAAGACCATGTTGGGACTAGTTTGTATTCACTGGACTGTGTTTCATTGATGTTCAAGCATAATTTCAGTGTTCAGATTGTAAATGCTGCTTGTCAGCCAGTGTAATGATAAATGGTAATAATAGGACATGTAACTTGATTCTTGTCGGACATTATGTTATATTATTGGTCCTCCAATGATGTTTAGCTGCCTTCATAATGGTAGCATCCTCACACTCAGTTTGCTCTTATGTTAGGCAGTTAATCATTCTGTTTGGACTGATCAAACTGTGATACAGTGCCCTTCAGGATCACATATGAAAACTCTCTTAAGAAACCACACAAATATGCATGCCAGCAAAGCATGCTCAAAGTGCATGTGAGTAATTCTGTGTCAAATCATCCAATTGTGTGAACCTACCTCTCTCTAAAGTCAAGTATAAAAACTATCTGAAGAAAAGCACATGAATATGCATTTCTACAAAACACTCTAAGAGCAAGTGGGTAACTGCCAGCAGAACACTCTAGAAGAGCATGTACATAATTCTGTGTCAAATCACCTTATGGTGTTAACCCTTTACCCAACATAACGGCCAAAACCGGCCAGCGCTATTCTAAAAAATCGCCAATTAATTTTCGTTAGTTTTTCATTTTTTGTTTCAAAAACATTAGTTATGACCCCTCGTTGGAACGAGCTTGTTCCAATGAGGGGTCATAACCTATGTTTTTGAGACAAAAAATGAAAAAAATTATTCAAGAATTTCTTTCCCATGCGTCGCCTGCTTTTCATGTTAGGTAAAGGGTTAACCTTACCTCTTCCAATTTCATTGAAATTTGGCATAAGTGTTGGTCTGTTGCAAATAGTGAAAATACCAAGTTTGAATGAAACTGGAGAAGGTGTTCCTAAGATATGACCAGGAAACATTTTCCAATTTTTTCTGAAAAATGACATGTCACATACTTCTCACATTGTCATATATTCGGAAGTTCTCAGCCAAGCTTGGTGATCTTGGTTTCATTGGAAAGAAAATATTGAGAATTTTAAAAAATGTCAACATTTTTAATCTAGACCAAAGTTGAAATACACAAAGACTTTTGACCTTTACTTTGATCTTGAATTTGATCATGACCTTAAAATTTTAGCAGGCCCAAATGAAAAACCCATCTCTTTCTACATAATATTAAAGAAATGTAAGTGTAATATTTGTAGGTAGTTTGCAGTTATGCACTGAAGAAGGGGGGCACAGTGGCTCAGTAGGTAGAGGTGCAGGCTGCAAGCCGAGAGGTCCTCGGTTCGAATCCCACCTGCGGCAACCGCGTTGTGTCCTTGAGCAAGATACTTCACCCCTTCACCCCCATTGCCCACATGGGGGCACGGAGGCATTCTGTACTAAGGCGTACTGCACGTCGATGGTGCACCTGTCTTCAGCCAATGCTAACCCTGCTTGTGTGGAGTTGGTATGTTGGGGAGCTGACAGTTGCTCACCATTGCTCGGTGGTTCTCTCTGGGTACTCCAGCTTCCTCCACCCATAAAACTGTCATGGTTATGATTAGCAATTGTGCAGAAATATGTGACTTTAAACACCAATAAATAATAATAATAAATATGCACTGAAGAATACCATTTGCGGGGTCGGCCATAAAATGTAATGAATACAGTATTGCTGCCGTGGATTGCTCACTTTCCACGGAGTGCTCAGTATATCCAGACACAATAATATTAGATTGCAAACACAAATTACAAGAATAATCATCAAAAATTTTAATGAAGCACTGGGTACAACTGTGGGTTTAACCCTTTGATACTTTTGTACGTCTTCTGACGTACGAAATCAAACAGCACGTTGATATTTTGTGGTCATTTGTTTTGTTATTATTTTTTTTAAAGTTTTAACCTCAATTCCTATTTTCTCCCGAATAATGCTCACTGAAAACCGTTGAGACAAATGTTATCGCAGCTGAAGATACTAAAAAATCCTGCTGTCAAGACTTCTTAACTGGTTGAGTTGTAGAAGCCACCTCCAGGGCATTCAAAAAATGAAGATCCCAGAGCAAAAACAACACTTTCCTTGCTTATATTTCATATTCAGTCAAGAACAAATAATATTTTGTTTGTATAAATTTGTTTTTTTTACAAATTATTGGAGAGTGCCTGGGGCAATAATAAATTGTAATAAAACAAGTTTTGAATAACAAATTCAGACCAACAAAAATAATCAAGCCCTCAAACAGTTAATCACTAATGTGAAAATATCTTGTTATTTGTACTTTCCGACGTTTGAAGTCGCATTTTAAAAAATGCTGAAACTGAATTTCCAGTGACATTTGAATGTCAGGATAATTAAAGTCTCAAAGGGTTAATTAATTATAAATATGCTTCTGGAGATTTTTATTACCTGGTAAACACATGTGTGGACATCACTGTCCACATGTGGATTATGTCCAGTCCACCGTGATTGTACTGTACATTATTGTAAGTGCATAAAAGTGAACATTCTGATTTTTACAACTCTAAGTTTAGATATTGTCCAAGCATTTTTTTGACCAATACTGTGGGTTGAAAAAATTTTTGTATTGGGTTATTGGACATGGAATTACCCATCCAATTTCGTATGAGTTTTTTTCACACACATCAAAAGTTACATTATAGTTGTCAGTAATTATGATTTTTTATACGCCTGTTTGAAAAAAACAGTCAGATTATTATGTAATCAGTCCATCTGTCTGTCCATCTCTCTGTACATCCGTTAACATTTTGGTTTCCGATCGATAACTCCAGTTTGGATTATTTGATCTCAACAGAAGTTGGTTTGTGTATTACCCAGCTAGTAATACAGGCCAAGTTTGAATATGGGTTCCGTCCAATTATTTTCACATGAGTTATGGACCTTTTTCGGCTTAGAGCAGGCATATTTAACCATGCCCAGCTGTACTGTTGTTTGTCACCCGATGAGGGTTTTATTGTAAAATGGCTGTCGTGTATTATACACTGAATTTCCCTTTTACCCAACTTGAATAGCAGACTTGAAAAAAAAAAATTCTAGAATAACTAAAATTTTACATATTTTTATACTGTACCAATGACCCAGACTTAGCTGGTGCTAACTCTAAAAAAATCCAGGGCCAAACACAAATTTTGCCCCCCAATCCCCAAAATTTGCATCTAAAACCAAAAGAAATCATGTCCCAAAGGACCTCCATACTTTGCCCTTACTGCGCATGCGCAGTGTCAAGGACGTTCCGAAATTGGCGCCAATTATCATTCTCTGTTTGGCTCTTCATCAGTCAACATCTCACTGATCTTTGTGCTTGTAAATCTCAATTTAAAGGATGCCAGACACGTAATTATTGGAGAAATGGTGATTCTAAGGAGGATATAGAAGGAGGAGAGGAAAAAGGAGTGACAAAAAATAATCAGGGCTGTACTTAAAATTTTTTATGA
Source organism: Pictodentalium vernedei (assembly GCA_031216915.1). NCBI lineage: Eukaryota > Metazoa > Mollusca > Scaphopoda > Dentaliida > Dentaliidae > Pictodentalium > Pictodentalium vernedei. The sequence goes on from CM062293.1 coordinate 157,479,447, forward strand.
AATTATGTCAAGTTGCCTATTTTCGAGGCATGGGCCTCTTGTTGTCATTCTTGCTATAAAGTTGCACTGCTTATTGAGGGGGGCTGTTTGCCTTTGGAGTAGTTTATCTCACTATAAGATACATTATTATTATCCGTAAGTGTTGCATTAATTATTTAATATAATTTTAAAATTTTCGACCACACTTAGCCTTGGGATCCATTGGGGCTCAATGTTACTTTTCAGAAACTTGGGCTTCGCTGAAAAAATATTTTTCAAAAATTATTTTGATTTTCAATTGTTTTTTCATTATTAATGGATCATGTTATTATGTATCTTTGTGTTAGGGGTTTGTGCGAGTAACTAGGACTTGTTGTTGACTTTTCACAATGAAAGGATATTGTTCAAATTGTAATAGGAAGAAATCTTCCTCTGACTTTCATGATCATTGTATTATTTGTAGTCAGTGTTCTCGCACTAATCCCTGTTCTATATGTCAATATTGGGATGACAAACATTGGAAACGTGTGTCACGATATGTTGTTAGTGGAGAAAGGGCTATGCCGGCTCTTTCTCCGCAGGGTCACTCTACTCTATCAGTTTCTATTTCAGAGGAACAAGAACAGGGTGATGTTTCCATGTTATCTTCCGCAAGTGCGCTTCCGTCGTCACAAATGAATACAGAGCTAGCGGCAAAAGTGCTCATGGAGATAAGACAAATGTCGTCCGCTAGCTCGCCCGGTGTAGCGTCCATTCACCGAATGGTTCGGCAGCCGGGTTCGTCCGATGCGGTCCAGGAGGAAATGTTGGGTGATGCGAGCACTATAAACATTTAACGTGCACACCCAGTGACGGCGGATAGTAGGAGAGATCGGAGGAAGCCTTCGAGTCCGGTTCCTAGCTCGTCCAGGTCCAGCAGGGCCGCGAGCGAGAGAGGCCCCTCTCTCGTACAACAACATCTGGGACCAGATGTTGTGGTACAAAATGTGTCGCAAACGGAGCACACGTCCGTCGCTCGGGACGCTCCGTTATATAGGCAGTCCGCGGAGACTGCTCAGGCTTCTTCCTCTCATCAGCGCACACGACCGCACCTTGGCTACGTGACCGCCGATATTTTACCAGCTTCGCCGATCAGAGATTCTTCGGCGACCAGGTCACGCCATCCGGTAGCCAGGGACACGAGGCCGGTGGACTCCGGACGTTCGCATAGGAAGAGTATGCGGGAGTCACCAGATGCGGAGCTGCCCTCGGCGAAGCAGCGAAAGACTGCGCCTCCGCAGGCCTCGATGTCGGATGTGCTTGTGCAAATAGCACAACTTATCGCAGCATCCCAGCAACCGACAGAAACGGTGTCGGATCGGGAATTATCCGACGGCGCTGGGTCGGTACGCTCCGCCGAAGCATCGGGGGCGGACGACCGGGAGCATCATGAGGTCCGACCGGATGGTGAAAGGGATACGGATGACTTGGAGCTATCCCTTTTGGAACAACATAAAGCTGCCGTGGACTTCATCCGGCACTTTCTTCCTCAAGTTGTTCCGTCGGGCCAGACTGCTGCGGTTCCGGACAAGAGAATTATAGCGTCATTGGACTCTGATTTCTTTGAGCGGTTCAGGGACATCGCTCCCGAGTTTCCGTCTCAGTCCAATAATGTTGCACGAACATTTGAATTATTGAACGACGCTATATTCAAACTTGCTTCCAAAACAGGAAAAGCAGGTTTCTTGTCCGCCAATACTCTCAACCTGCCTTTCATTAATGCAAGGAATAAATTCGATACGGCAGGACAGGGTATCCCGAGAGTTCCTCTGCGTATGGACGACGAGGCGGAAGACTTAGAATTATCATTACCGTCATCGGCGTCTATTCCAACCGCGGTGTTGGAGACAACTATTTCGTCTAACAGAGCCAGTTTAGATGCTTTATCTTACGCAGACCACCTTACTAAGGCGTTATCACTGCGTCTTCAAGGGAAAGAATTCCAGGATATACAATCCTCTTTAAGACTTCTTTCAAGGGCAGTAGCTTATTCCACGTGTAACTCCGCCCTTTCAGTGGCAAACCTGGAGTTGGTTAGACGTGACGCAGCCCTAGCTACATCCACACTCGTGGATAGTAAGGTGAAGAACTCTCTCAGAGTCGCTTCGGTCTCCGGAGAACTTCTCTTCGACGGCAAGCTTTCTGCAATTTACGATAAAATTACTAAGAAAGCTTCGGATTCTCTGCTGTTCAAATCTGCTTCTAAGAAGTCGGACACGGCAGATAAGAGTAAGACAGGCACTTCTGGGTCTAATGCGCCCAAGAGAGGTTCCTATAGAGGTTCCGGTGCGTCCTCTTGGTCTTATTCAAGAGACCGTCAAGGCAGCGACTCACGTTCGGGACGTCCTTCGGGCCGGGACAACCGGTCAGACGCCCCGAGGTCGACGGGACGAGGTGCGGGTCATGGAGGACGTGGTTTCTCCTACCGCAGGCCTCGCAGGTCCAGGAGGTGATGGCTTCAACCTCTATCGCATGCCGGTTGGCGGAAGGTTGTCGAGTTTTTCACAAGAGTGGGCGTCGATTACGGACGACCTTGGGTGAGAGGGGTGATTTCAGAAGGTCTAAAGATATCCTTCAAACGAAAGCCTCCATTAACTCGAAGTCCAAAATGGACTCAACTTCCGTCAAATCCGCAGAAAAGAGACGCTCTGTTATCAGAGGTGCAGTCTCTTTTAATGAAGAACGTGGTAGAGGTCGTAGAAAACCAGGAGACACCGGGATTCTACAGCCATCTGTTTCTGGTTCCGAAACCAGACGGCTCGTTCCGTCCAGTCATAGATTTGAGCTGGATAAACAAGCTGATCGTCGCTCCGAAGTTTTATATGGAGACGATTCGATCGGTCAGAGCGAGTATTCGGGTGAACGATTATGCAACAAGCATAGATCTCAAAGATGCGTACTTTCACGTCATGGTACATCCGACATTCAGAAAGTATCTACGCTTCGCAGTCCTAGGGGTGGTGTATCAATTCCGGGCGATGTGCTTCGGATTGAATCTAGCACCCTGGGCTTTCACTCGGGTAATGAACTCGGTAATGATGTATTTCCGAGCTCATTCATCTGCGGTAACGTCGGCCTACCTGGACGACATTCTTCAGAGGTACGGCAACGAGTTAACGCTTCAGAACGATGTTCAGAATCTGCTTCTATTGCTCCGACGTCTCGGTTTTATAATAAACGAGGAGAAGTCGGATCTGGTGCCGTCCAAGTCATTCACACATCTGGGAATGAGCTTCAAGACGCACAACAATCTCGTTCGTCTGCCGTTAACCAGAGCAAAATTAGTCAGTTGTTACGCTCGCTATTGTCTGCACGCAGACAAAGTCACAGCGAGGGAGTTTATGAGACTGATAGGTCTGTGCGGAGCCGCTGCGGTTCTCATTCCGATGGGGCGGTTACGCACGCGTCCTCTCCAAATTTTCTTGACTCAGAATTGGAGTGTGAAAATTCATTCGCTCGACATAGACGTTCTCTTGTCAGATCAAGTGAAACGAGAGATTCAGACTTGGGCAAACATTCAGTGGTTAACTCAAGGAGTTCCGCTGCAGTTGCCGGATCTGAGTTTTACCATTATGACAGATGCCAGTCAAACAGGTTGGGGTGCATCATTGATCCCAACGGATTCGAGATGCCAGGGTCTTTGGGATCCGCAATTCCTGGGCAAGCACATAAACATCAAGGAAATGATGTCAATTTGGCTTGCGTTACGTCATTGGATGGACATTATTCACAATGCTCATGTCCAAATCCTATCTGACAATACGACAGTAGTGGCGTATATACGGAATCAGGGAGGCACTCATTCAATTCCGTTGTTCAATCTAACGGAAAGAAACCTTTTGTTTGCTCTAGAACATCAGGTTCTTCTTTCGGTCCGTCATATACCGGGTCGTCTGAACGTACTATCAGTCTCACTTTCACGAAAGGGTCTCTTGTTGCCGTCGGAGTGGACTCTCAACAAACAAGTATTCAATCAGATTTGCTACCAATGGGAATGGCCAATGATAGACTTATTTGCGACACATCTCAACAATCAGTTGGAGACGTATGTGTCTCCGTGTCCGGATCCAAGAGCATTTGCAGTAGACGCTCTGTCGGTCCCTTGGGACGGAATGATAGGATATGCGTATCCTCCAGCGCCGTTAATTCAGCAAGTATTGCTAAAGATTAAACAATCTCAATGCAAGATTCTGTTGGTAGCATCTCTGTCTCCACAGAGACCGTGGATAAATCTACTCAGGTGTCTGTTGTGGGACCTACCGCGAAAGCTTCCTCCATGGGAGGATCTTCTTTCGCAGGGGAAATCGCGTCAACTCCATCACAACCCGCAAGGTCTCAATCTTCACGTTTTTCCGTTGTGCGGTCCTTCTTGCATGGCAAGCACTTTACAGGACGAGCAGTGGTCGTGATTTCTAACTGTAGGAGGACCTCCTCTTCGCTAAACTATGCGGCTAAGTGGAAGGTTTTTCGTCGTTGGTGTAGGGATCATTCTGTTGATATTTTTGATCCCTCCATACCAGACATTGCAAACTTTCTAGTATACTTGTTTGACGAAATCAAACTGCAGCCTGTTACTATTAAGGGTTATAGGTCTATGTTATCTGATACCTATGCACATCATGATAGTTTACAAATTGTATCTAATGTCTCTTTATCTAAGTTAGTAAGAAACTTCTCGATAAATAGACCCAGAACTCTTAGGTTAATTCCTAAGTGGAATTTAGCTTGGGTTCTTCTTAAACTGAAGGAAAAGCCATTTGAACCTCTTGGGACAGTAGATTTCAAATTCTTGTTCTTATAAGACAGCTTTTCTCTTAGCTTTCTCTTCTGCTAGAAGAGTCAGTGAGCTTCATGCACTGTCAGTGGATGATTCTCACTATCGTAGTGTCGGGAACACTATCACCTTCACTACTAATGTGGGATTTTTAGCTAAGAATCAGGCTCCTAATAAATATCCGGAACCTATTGTTATTAAGGCTCTTCCGTCTTCAGACGGGCGTAGGCCTTTACTCTGTCCTGTTAGAGCGTTACGTATCTATAAACAGAGATCTCAGTTTATCAGAAAGGGACGAAAACGTTTCTTTCTGTCTCTGATGCCTAATAGAAAGGACATTTCGGTCCATTCTATTGCTAGATGGATTCAATTAACTATCCGTACTGCTTATGAAAATTTATCATCTTCTCAGCAGTCTGTGCTTAAGATTTTGGCTCGTGAAGTAAGAGCTCTTGCTACTTCTTGGGCTTACGCTAATAGTATTGCTATTACAGATTTAATGAAGGCTGCTTATTGGTCTCAGCCATCCACATTCACGAATTTTTATCTCAGAAATATTGAGTCCATTTCTGGAGACCTGCATTGTTTAGGTCCGTTATCTGTTGCTCAGAATGTCGTCCACTAAACAGTTGCAACTATAGTTATGCAGGCTTTCTGTTCCGGCAGTGACTCCGTCCGGCTGCCCTCTTATCTCTGGGCTATTTGACCCAGGGCAAGGGGAAGGGGGGGGGAGGGTGTTCCCTTAGGTCACCTGCTTTATAGTGAAAAGCAAGGGAATGCCTCCTCCGAAGTCAGTATTTCTGAGTCGTTTCCGGGATGGTTTTAAAGTGTAATATTAATGTTAAAAATTCATTCATGTCATATTTTTAAAGTGTAGCTCGGTGTGAAGCATTTGTATATGTGAAGTGTCAAACGGGCGTTAATATACAATCCTCGGACACTTTTAAAGAATATAAAGAGTCTCAATTCTCTGGACTAACTTTATTTATTGGCTTACTTTAAAAATAATTAGTATAAAGGGTTATACTGGATGTTAATAGAGAACATGAATGTTATTGTGCTCAATTATGAAGGGTATTGTATCTTTCTAATTTAACATAAAATAAGAAAGATACATGTAAAGCCTAATACTCCTTTTCTCCTTGAGGGGTTGCCTCTATATTATATAGTTGAGCTTATTGGATTTTCCTCTATGTCCTAGGCCCTCCAGCCTTTTTACTATTCAGCTAAGTCTGGGTCATTGGTACAGTATAAAAATGTTAAAAAATTTATAGTAATTTATATATTTTTTATACTTACCAATGACCCAGACGGGGATGGCCCTCTCAGGAGTTGGGAACTCTTACCTCCCCGCTGAGTACATAGCGCTGACCAGGCACTGCCAGTAAGAATGATAATTGGCGCCAATTTCGGAACGTCCTTGACACTGCACATGCGCAGTAAGGGCAAAGTATGGAGGTCCTTTAGGATATGATTTCTTTTGGTTTTAGATGCAAATTTTGGGGATTGGGGGGCAAAATTTGTGTTTGGCCCTGGATTTTTTAGAGTTAGCACCAGCTAAGTCTGGGTCATTAGTAAGTATAAAAAATATATAAATTACTATAAATTTTTTCAACTTTTTGCATAAAAAAACATTCCTTATGACCCCCTCATTGGAACGAGCTCATTGTTCCCATTCCAGTGAGGGTCCAGGCCATTAGCTATGTTTTGGAAATAAAAGATGGGAAAAAAATAGTAAAATTTAAATGGTCATTTTTGTGAATAATGCTGGCCCTGGTTTTAGCCATCACATTGGGTAAATGATTAAATCATAATCCATTTATTAGTATATATGGTTTGGGTGAAAAAATGAGGTCAGTGTATGTAATCACTTGTTTCTGTTGTAGAATATTGAAAAATTTCGTTTATATAAGGTGCGAAAGTTAAAAATGTCTTTTGCTATTTCAGGAAAAGATCGAGTTCAAGATCAAAGTCGAGGCGATCCAGATCCAGATCAAAAAGATCTAGATCAAGGTCAAGGTGAGTTTTAGTACTTTACTGCAGATGTTTGTATGATATTAATAAATAAACATTCAACAGTTTATATACAGTGGAATCCTGTTAATTGAATAGCCACTTTGCCAATGAAAATTATTCAGTTAACAGGAGTAGCCAATTAACAGGGATTGTGTCACTTTCCTGTATTCCAGAGATAAACTTAGCATGAGCTCTGTCAAACAAGATATAATACATTAAATGCTTCCGTTGGATGTACTGAGGCCAAATAGGTCTATAAATAAAGGAAAATGGGAGAGTCATTTTTTTTTTTAATTTCTCGACAGGTTGAAAATTTTTTATTCAATTAACAGAAGTTTATTACCAGTATTCAATTAACAGGTCAAATTTGTATTGGAGGTATGGTAAATGGTTTTGTGTTGGGAAATTATATTCATTTAACAGGGTTATTCAGTTAAGAGATATCCAATTAAGTGAGCAGCTCCACTGTATTTCATAAGAATAAGATTCTTAACTCTTTGAACCTGAGAGGCCGCTTTCCTGGTCCAAGAACATAATACATCTCAATTTTATTAAGTTGGATGGCCGCTAAGTGAATGTATGGGATGAACCAATCATATTTTCAACATGCAGCCCTAAGGTAGCATGTGAATAATATTAAACGGTACACCCTCAAATAATGAATATGACCTCTTCCAATTACTGTAATTGAACTGGCAAGGGAGATAACACCAGGGTTCAAAAGGAAGGATTTTTAGCTCAACTTTGGCGAAGCCAAATTTGAGCTTATGCCATGGCCAGTCGTCCGTCTGCCCGTCAACAATTCAATACGGCTCGGGCTAGATGCCGCATCTTTACGAAACTTCTTGGGTACCTTTGTTATGTCTGTGAGACGAGAACAAGTTTTTTTGGGTCCGATCCGAAATTCAATTTGGCCGCTGGCAGCTATTTCGTACAAAATTAGGTGCAATCAGTTTTTTGCGCAGAACTTCATATGAAAGCGCTGATTTGAATAATTTTTTGTATGAATGTTTAGTACCATGGGATACATCACATATAATACGTGTTTTTTTCTCGTGCGTAAATTATGCAAATTAGACTAACATGGATGTTTTGGTGTTACTTTCAGCACTATAAGTGCAAATGCCAATACAGCTCGGGCTAGAGGCCGTGTTTATGAACCGATCTTTACGTAACTCCTTGGGTACCTTTGGTATCACCGTGGGACGAGAACGAGTGTTTTGGGGTCCGGTCCGAAATTCAAGATGGCCGATGGCAGCCATTTTGTACAAAATTAGGTGCAATCAGATTTTTTCACAGAACTTCCATATGAAAGTGCTGATTTGAATAATTTTTTGTGTGAATGTTTAGTACCATGGGATACATCACATATAATACGGGGTTTTTTCTTGTGCAAAAATTATGGAAATTAGATGAACTTTGATTTTTTCAGTGCTACTTACACCCAGTAAGTATACATGTCAATACGACTCGGGCTAGAGTCTGTATTTATGAACCGATCTTCACGAAAAGTCTTGAGTACCTTTGTTATCACCTTGGGACGAGAACGAGTGTTTCTGGGGGCGGTCTAAAATTCAAGATGGCTGCCAGTGGCCATTTTGTACCGAAATTAGGTCTAATCAGTTTTTTGTACACAACTTCTATATGGCTCAGGCTAGAGGCCGTATTTATGAACCGATCTTCACAAAACTTCTTGGGTACCTTTGTTATCACCTTGGGACGAGAATGAGTGTTTCTGGGTGCGGTCCAAAATTCAAGATGGCTGCCAGTGACCATTTTGTACCGAAATTAGGTCCAATCAGTTTTTTGTCACAACTTCTATACAGCTCGTATTTATGAACTGATCTTCACGAAACTTCTTGGGTCCCTTTGTTTTCACCTTGGGACAGGAACGAGTGTGTTTTGGGGTGCCTTTATTATCACTGTGCTATGAGAACAAATATTTTGGGGTTCAATCAGACTCACTCTGGGACTCAAAGATTTCTTTTCTAGTTTAGCATCTGACTGTCACCCACCTTTACAATACTTTACCTATACATTTGACACAGGCTACGGTCAGTATTTATGTACAGACCGTTACAATACTTTATATATACCTTTGTTATCAGGTCATTACCTAGATGTTTGTCATTGCTGTGTCACATACTATACATGTACATGTCTTGACAAGTTGAGCTACAGTGTCATTGACACTTTCATTTTCAAATTTTGCCTCTAAAACATAACTTCTGACTTCATTGGAATGAGCTTGTTCCAGTGAGGGTTCTAAAGCTATGTTTTTGAACCCCTGCCATGCCATTGTAAATAAATCCAGCGTCCTTTGTTGATTTCATGGCACACGAGAAATTTGAAAAAGAGCCTTTCTCGCTGATTTCCAAGAGGTGCAGTATGTAGAATTAATTGATCTGATGCAATCACATGATAATAATTGAAACATTGAGTATTCCGTGTGTTCTGTACTGGTCTCATATATCCTTGGTTAACTAGCATTTCCTTTTAGGGTCTGTTGGTGGCCGTGAGGTATGCGTGGTTCAGTATAGTTTTGCTAGGCGATTGGTGCCGAAGGAAACTCAGCGTGGGTTTGAACCCCTGCCATGCCATTGCATATAAATTTGTTGTTTTCCAAGATATAAAAGGCAAGTGTTGTTTGCTATACTTGTTTAGTAAATCTACGTTTTCTGTAGTAGTAGATGAGACCAAAATATGTTTTTCAGTTTTACTGATTGAATTTCTTACAAATGCAGAATACCTCTAGAATACCAAATTAAATTGTTTTCTCCATACTTCAGGGGTAAATCTTCAAAATCCAAAAGATCAAGATCGAAATCTCCCAGGTGAGTACAGTTCAGTTAATTGTTTTTTTATCCCCTCATTTTTTTTTAAAGAGTGGGGATATTGTGGTGGTCTCCATCCATCCCATCCTGTCACGTCTGTCTCGTATGTACGTCCAAACTTCATTTCACCAAGAGTATGTAATTCGAAACATTTAAACTATGCTGAGGTGTTCAGGTAGCATCTGTAGATGTGCATAAAGGTTTTGGAATCTTGATTTGGCCCAAGTGGTTCCAGTGGAACCAATTTTACTGTTATTAATAGAAAATAGATTTCCATTGAAAGGCTCCTAGGATGTTTAATTCAAATCCTCTAAACTATGCTAAGATGTTCAGGTAGCATCTGTAGATGTGCAAAAAGGTTTTGGAATTTTGATTTAGCCCTAAGTGGTTCCAGTGGAACCACTTTTATAGTTATTGTTAGAAAATCGGTTTCCATTGAAAGGCTCCTAGGGTCTTTAATTCAAAACCTTTAAACTATGCTAAGGTGTTCCAGTTGCATCTGTTGATGTCCATAAAGGTTTCGGAATTTTGATTTGGCCCCAAATGATTCCAGTGGAACCACTTTTATTGTATGAAAATCAGTTTCTAGTGCCTAGGTGTTTTAATTTGAATTGTTGAAATGTTCATATGTTCTGGTAGGGTGTCTAGATGTGCATATAAAGGTTTCAGAATTTTTATTCGACCCCATGTTGCACCCGTAGGACCACTTTTGTCGTTAGAGAATCAGTTTTTGCAACAGGCTCCTAGGGGTTTTACATCAAAATGCTTAAAGTGTGTTCATATGTTCAGGTAGGGTCTCTTGATGTGCATAAAGGTTTCGGATTTTTGATTTGGCACCATGAGGCATCCATAGCGACACATTTGTCATTGGAGAATCAATTTCCTGCCCAAGTCTCCTTGGGGGTTTAATTCAAAACATTGAAAGTGAGTTCATATGTTGAAGTAGGGTCTCTAGATGTGCATAAATGCTTAATAAGATTTTATATAATTCCTTTTCATTTCTGTCTGTATCCAGCATTAACCAATAATCTAGAATGCAAATGCGGGGATACTCTATAGTGTGCTTTGCACACAAATGACACCATCAAGTTTTTATTTTTCGTGCCTTTCACAAAATTGCCATTTTATTATCTCTCCAAAGTGATCTCCAGAGGAGCTTCAGTGATCACTTTCTGTCTGTCACCCTTCCTTCCATCCGGCGTGAACTTGACAATATTGACTTCTACTCATAACCCAAAGGGCCGAATTGAACCATATTTGATATGGATGTTCCTAATATGTCAATTCAAGCCTGTTCAAATAACGTTACCACACCCTCGGGCACCACAAGGGCCATAAATTAATCTGTTAACACACAATTTTTTTTTTTTTAAATTAAAAAGTCTTCTTCACAATCTTTTGATACTTGGTATATAACATCCTTAGAGGGGCCAGAATCAGGTTTGTTCGAAACAAGTCCCAGGGTTCATATTTGGGTTTCCTGTGGGAACCGAACTTTAACTATGTGTAATATGAGGAATACACTTTAGAAATCCTCTTCAGATTCCCCCCAGTCAGAAGATATTTTTATACTGTACCAATGACCCAAACTCTAAAATATTCAGAGCCAAAAAAAAATTTTGCCCCACCCCAATCCCCAAAATTTGCATCCAAATCAAAAAATCTAATGTCCTATATGGTCCTCCATACTTTTACCTGCTGCGCATGCACAGTGGCAAGGAAGTACCGAAATTGGCACCAAAGCCTCATTCTTTGTTTGGCCCTTCTGTCAGTAACATGTCACTGACTTCTGTGCTTATAATCTCAGTTAAAATAATGCCAGACACAAAATCATGATGGAAATGGTGGATCCAAGGATGAAATAAGAGGATGAGAGGAAGAAACAGTGGATGGATGTGTTCAGGGCTGTAAAATTATTTCCTGTTCCCTAATTTTGGGGTATGGGCCTGATGTTTTCATTCTTGCTATGAAATCTCCACTGTTTGTTAAGTGTTTCCTCTCTCCCTTTCCTTGAAACCCCTCTAGCTAATCTCCCATGCTTTTGGAATAATTTTTGAAATTTTTTTAATGAAATTTCTTGGGAGTTTTAGCTTAGTTACAGAATGTTTATTCTGTTATCCCCATGGTTACGTCCTCACCCTTGGGGTGTTTAGGCGTTTTGGTCATGCATCTACCATCTGATGTATTGCAGTTTCTTCTGTGGAAGATTCTGTTTTACATCGGATAATGTTTAAAATTGGTTACTGACTTCAGGCCATGTTTTTCAGTGCCTGGAGTCTTGTTTCCGGTTTTTATTGACTTTTGTTTACGTTGACAACGGTTACTTTCTGTTAGTGATTCCTTGTCTTCTGTTTGATTTATTATGTTGCCAGATACATTAATATTATCCGTAAGTGTAACATTAATTTTTAGAATTGTTTTAAAATTTTTGTCCACACTTAGGCTTTTTTGGGATCCATTTGGGCTCATCCTTCCCTTTGGGAACTTGGGCTCATATCAAAATTTTTTCGAAAATTTTCTTTTGAATTATTTTTCAAAATCTTGTTATAGATTGTATTATTATTTTGTATCTTTGTTTTTTTTATTGTTAGTGCGAGTACTACGGCTGTATAATATTTTTTAATTATGAAAGAATATTGTTCAAATTGTAAATTGAGGAAGTCTTCCTCGGATTCTCATGCTCATTGTATTTGCTGTAGTCACTGTACTCACACTAACTCTTGTAATGTTTGTGCCAGTTGGGATGACAAACGTTGGAGATGTGTGTCACGGTACATTGTTAGTGGTGAGAGGTCGATGCCGGTCCTTTCACCACAGGGTCACTCTAGTTTTTCAGTCTCTTTTTCAGAGGAACAAGAACAGGATGTTGTTTCTGTGATGTCTTCCGGAAGTGTGCTGCCGTCGTTGCAAATCAATGAAGAACTAGCGGCAAATGTGCTCAATGAAATCAGACAAGTGCCTAGGTCCAAAAAGGGATTTACGGTCTTGTTGCCAGCTAGCTCGACCGGTGGATCTATCACTCGTCAAGTGAGTGGTGTGACGCCGGGTATGTCCGTTGCGGTCCAGGAGAGGAAAAAAGGGTGTTGCAAGCGCTATAATCTCGGATCACGCACACCCTGTGATGACGGAACGGAAGATGGATCAGAGGAAGCCAGTCAGTCCGGTAGCAAGTTCGTTCAGGTCTACCCGGACCACGAGTGAGAGAGGCCCCTCTCTTTTACAACAGCATCTGGGGCCAGATGATGTTGTGCATAACGTTCATCAGTCGGAGCATACATCCACTCCTCCCACTCGGGACACTCCGTCGCACAGGCAGCCGGCGTCGGCTAGTCTATTGGCTTCCTCTTCTACATGCCAGCACAACACGACCGCACCTTGGCGTCGTGACCTCAGATATCCAGCCTGCTTCGCCGACAAAGGATTTCATGTCGTCTAGGTCACTCCAATAGCCAAGGACACGAGGCCTCACCAGTCGGGACATTCGCATAATAGGATTATGCAGGATATATCGTCCTAGGATCTTCCAGCGGCTAAGCAATGTAAGACCGCAGTTCCACAGGCCTCCGTGGCGGACTTGCTATCACAGATAGCGCAATTCATCGCAGCATCCTAGCAACCTTTGGAAACGGTTTTAGATCAGGAACTGTCTGCGGTAGCTGGGTTGGTCCGTTCCTCTGTCAGACAGGGACGACTGAGATTCGCATCTGGTCCATTCGGATGGTGAAAGGGAAACTACAGATCTGGCTTTTTCCCTTCTGAAACAGCATAAGATGGTGGTGGTCTTTATCCATCAACACCTTCGAGACGTTCCATCGGACCAGAGTGCTGTGATACCGGATAAGAGACTGATAGCATCACTGGATACAGACTTTTTTTGCCGGACTAAGGATGATGCTCCTGAGTATCCGGTCCAGTCCAGCAATTCTCACGGACGTTTGAATTGCTGAGTGACACTATTTTTATTTTAAATTGGCCTCTAAGTCAGGCAAATCCAGTCTCTTATCGCTACAAGCTCAACATCTGCCGTTCATCAACAATAAGAAGAAATTTGCTATGGCAGGAAAGGGCGTGCCGAGAGTTCCTCTGCATTTAGACGACCAGGCCGAAGACTTGGAACTGTCATTGCCGGCGTCTATGTCCATTCTCCCTAGTATGTTGGAGACGACGATCTCGTCTAATAGAGCCAGTTTAGACGCATCATCATACACAGATCACCTTACCAGAGCATTAGCTCAACGTCTTGATTCTTAAAGAATTCCAGGATGCTCAAACTTCCTTGAGAGTTCTTTCTAGGGCTATCGCATATTCCACGTATAACACCACCCTATCAGTGGCAAATTTGGAGTTAGTCAGATGTGATGCTGCCTTGGCTTCATCCACTAAGGTGGATTCTAAGGTGAAAAACTCTCTTCGAGTCGCTCCGGTTTCTGGAGAATATCTCTTTGATGATAAGCTTTCATCTTCTAATCAGCAGTCTGTGCTTAAGATTTCAGCGCATGAAGTTAGAGCGCTGTCTACATCTTGGCTTCTTCTAATAGTATCGCTATTATGGATCTGATGAAGGCTGCACACTGGTCTCAGCCTTCTACGTTCACTAATATTTTTATACTGTACCAATGACCCAGACTTAGCTGGTGCCAACTCCTTAAATTCTAGGGCCAAACACAAATTTTGCCCCACAATCCCCAAAATTTGCATCAAAAACCGAAATTTCAATGTCATGTGTGGTCCTCCATACCTTTTATCCACTGCGCATGCACACTGTCAAGGATGTCTCGAAATTGGCGCAAATGTCATTCTTTGTTTGGCCCTAAAATCAGAAACATGTCACTGATATTTGTCCTTGTAAATCTCAGTTTAAATGATGCCAGACACATAATTATGAAAGAAATGGTGGATCTAAGGATGAAATAAAAGGATGAGAGGAAGAAACAATGACAGGATGTGTTCAGGGCTGTAACTTATAATTTTTTTACAAAATTATTTCATGTTCCCTAATTTCGGGGCATGAGCCTAATGTTGTCATTCTGGCTATGAATTTTACCATTGTTTGTTCATTGTTTCCTCTCTCCCTTTCCTTTATTCCCCCCTTGCTATTCTCCCATGCTTCTGGCATAATTTTTGTAACTTTTTTTTACTAAAATTTCTTTGGAGTTTTGGCTTGGTAACAATAATTATTCTGTTTTTCCCCATGCTTACGTCCTCACCCTTGGGTGGTTAGGCGTTTTGGTCTGCATCTACTATCCGATGTACTGCAGTTTCTTCTCTGGAAGTCTCTGTTTTACATCGGATAGTGTTTAAATTGGTAACTGATTTTGGGCCATGTTTGCAGTGCCTGGTGTCATGTTTCCAGTTTTTGTACACTTTTTTTATATGGAGACCACCCGATCGGTCAGAGTGAGCATTCGAGTGAACGATTATACTGTGAGCAAAGATCTCAAGGATACGTACTTTTACGTCAGGGTACATCCGGCTTTTAGAAAGTACCTTCGCTTTGCTGTCCCAGGAGTTGTTTTCAGTTCCGAGCAATGATGCTCTATTCTGACCCTAGCGCCCTGGGCCTTCACTCGAATAATGATCTCGGTAATGACTCATTTCCGAGCTCATTCGTCTGTGCTAACGTCGGCCTACTTGGACGACATTCTTCAGGGTTACGGCAGCAAGTTAATGCTTCAGAACGATGTTCAAAGTCTGCTTCAATTGCTCCGACGTCTCGGTTTCATAGTAAACGAAAAGAAGTCGGATCTAGTGCCATCCTAATCATTCACCCACGTGGGAATGAGCTTAGAGACGCACAACAATCTCGTTCGTCTGCCGTTAACCAGAGCGATATTAGTCAGTTGTTACGCTCGCTTTTGCCTTCACTCAGATGTATTAACAGCGAGAGAATTCATGAGACTGACAGGTTTGTGCGGATCTTATTCCGATGGGGTGGCTACGTACTCCACATATATTTTATCTCAGAATTGGAGTGTGAAGACTCATTCGCTCGAATCGAACATCGTCTTGTCGAATCAAGTGAAACGCAATTCAGACTTGGGCAGATATTCAGTGATTAACTCAAGGAGTACCACTGCAACTGCCGGATCCGAGTTTTATGATTATGATGGATGCGAGTCAAACAGGTTGGGGCGCAACTCTGAGCCCAACAGATTCAGGGTGCCAGGGTCTTTAGGATGTACAGTTCCTAACAAGTACATAAACATCAGGAGATGATGTCAATATGGCTTGCGCTATGTCAATGAATGAACATTCTTCAGAATGCGCATGTTCAAATTCTGTCTTACAATTCGACAGTAGTAGCGTATATTCGGAACCAGGGAGGCACTCATTCCATTCTGTTATTCAATTTAACGGAAAGGATCCTTCTGTTTGTCCTAGAGCATCAAGTTCTTCTATCGGTCTGTCATATTCTGGGTCGTCTGAACGTTCTAGCAGACTCTCTTTCTTGGAAAGGTTGTATGTTGTCGTCAGAATGGACTCTCAACAACGAGTAATCAATCAGATTTGCTACCAATGAGATCATCCAATGGTAGACTTATTTGCGATGCATCTCAACAATCAGTTGCAGACGTATGTGTCACCATGTCCAGATCCTCGAGCTTTTGCTGTAGACGTTCTCTCGATTTCTTTGGACGGAATGTTAGGATATGCGTATCCTCCAGCTCCGTTTATTCAGCAGATATTGCTAAAAATCAAGCAATCTCACTGCAAGATTCTGTTGGTAGCATCTCTGTCACCCCAGAGACCATGGATAAATCTACTCAGGTGTCTGTTCTGGGACATTACGCGGAAACTTCCTCCATGGGAGGACCTTCTTTTGCAGGGGAAATCACGCACACTGCATCTCAACCCGCAAGATCTCAACCTTCACGTATTTCCGTTGTGCGGTCCTTCTTGCACTGCTAGCATTTACAGGACGGGCAGTGGACGCAATTTCTAACTGTAGGAGGACCTCCTCATCGCTAAATTATGCTGCTATGTGGAAGGTTTTCTCACGGTGATGTAGGGATCATTCTGTTGATACCTATGCACATCATGATAGTTTACAGATTGGATCTAATGTCTCTTTATCTAAGTTACTGAAAACTTTTCGATAAATTGACCTAGAACCCTTAGATTAATTCCTAAGTGGAATTTAGCTTGGGTTCTTCTTAAGCTAAAAGAAGTGCCATTGAGCCTCTTGATACAGTGGACTTCAAGTTCTTATCTTATAAGACAGCTTTCTCTCAGCCTTCTCTTCTGCTAGAAGAGTTAGTGAGCTTCAGGCACTGTCTGTTGATGATTCTCACTATTGTAGTGTAGGTAATAAGTATCCGGAACCTATTGTTATTAAGGCTCTTCCGTCTTCAGACGGGCATAGGACTTTACTCTGTCCTGTTAGAGCTATACGTATTTACAAACGTAGATCTGAGTTTATCAGAAAGGGACGTAAATGTTTCTTTCTGTCTCTGCTGCATAATAGAAGGGACATTATGGTCCATTCTATTGCAAGGTGGATTCAATTAACTATCTGTACTGCTTATGAAAATTATCTTCAACTCAGCAGTCTTTGCTTAAGATTTAGGCACATGAAGTAAGAGTGCTGTCTACATCTTGGGCTTATGCTAATAGTGTTGCTATTACCGATTTGATGAAGGCTGTATATTGGTCTCGGCCTTCTACATTCACAAGTTTTTATCTTAGAAATATTGAGTCCATTTCTGGCGACCTGCATTGTTTAGGTCCATTATCTGTTGCTCAGAATGTTGTCCACTAAACAGTTGCAGCTATAGTTATGCAGGCTTTCTGTTCCAGCAGCGACTCTGTCCTGCTGCCCTCTTCGCTCTGGTGTATTTGACCCAGGGTGGGGGGGGGGGGGGGGGGGGGGATGGTGTTCCCTCAGGTCACCTGCTTTATAGTGAAAAGCAAGGGAATACCCCCTCTGGAGTCAGTAATTCCGAATCGGTACCGGGATGGTTTTAAAGTGTAAAGCTAATGTGTAATTCATTCATGTAATATTTTTAAAGTGTAGCGTTAATATACAATCCTCGGACACTTTTAATGAGTATAAAGAGTCTCATTTTCTGGACTTCCTTTATTTATTGGCTTTCCTTTTAAAAAAATTAGTATAACGGGTTATACTGGATGTTAATAGAGATCATTGATGTTATTGTGCCCAATTACAGAATGGTATTGTGTCTTTCTTTTTTGATACAAACAAGAAAGATACATGTGAAACCTGTTCTCTTCTCCTTGAGGGAATAATTCTGTTTACATGTAATTGAGCCTATTGGATTTTCCTTTATGTCCTAGGCCCTCCAGCCTTTTTTCTATTCAGCTAAGTCTGGGTCATTGGTACAGTATAAAAATGTTAAAAAGTTTATAGTAATTTATATATTTTTTATACTTACCAATGACCCAGACGGGGATGACCCTCCCATGAGTTGGGAACTCATACCTCCCTGCTGATTTCATAACACTTACCAGGCACTGGTTGTAAGAATGACATTTGCACCAGTTTCGAGACCTCCTTGACACTGCGCATGTGCAGTGGATAAAAGGTATCGAGGACCACATAGGACATTGTAATTTCGGTTTTTGATGCAAATTTTGGGGATTGAGGGGGCAAAATTTGTGTTTGGCCCTAGAATTTAAGGAGTTAGCACCAGCTAAGTCTGGGTCAATGGTAAGTATAAAAAATATATAAATTACTATAAATTTTTTAACTTTTACCTTAGAAATGTTGAGTCTATATCTGGCGACCTTAGATGTTTAGGTCCGTTATCTGTTGCTCAGAATGTCATCCACTAAACGGTTGCAACTATAGTTATGTAGGCTTTCTGTTCCAGCAGTGACTCTGTCCTGCTGCCTTCTTCGTTCTGTAGTCATTGACCTAGGGGAAGGGGATGGGGGGATGGTGTTCCCTTATATCACCGGCTTTATAGTGAAAAGCAAGGGAATACCTCCTCCTGAGTCAGTAATTCCAAGTCGGTGTTGGGATGGTTTTAAAGTGTAAAGCTAATGTCTATCTCATTTATGTGATATTTTAAAAGTGTAGCTCAGTGTGAAGCATTTGTATTTGTCACGTGTCATACAAGCGTTAATATACAATCCTCGGACACTTTTAAATGAGTATAAAGAGTCTAATTCTCTGGACTATCTTTATTTATTGGCTTTCCTTTAAGAAATTAGTATAACGGGTTATACTGGATGTTAATAGAGATCATTGCTGTTATTGTGCTCAATTACGGACTGGTAATGTGTCTTTCTTATTTTTTATAAACAAGAAAGATATATGTAAATCCTGTTTCTCCTTTTCTCCTTGAGGGGATAATTCTTTATATGTAATTGAGCCTATTGGATTTTCCTTTATGTCCTAGGCCCTCCAGCCTTTTTTCTATTCAGCTAAGTCTGGGTCATTGGTATAGTATAAAAATATGAAAAAATTGATAGTAATTTATATATTTTTTTATACGTACCAATGACCCAGACGGGGATGGCCCTCCCATGAGTTGGGAACTCATACCTCCCCGCTGATTACATAACATTTAGCAGTCACTGGTTGTAAGAATGAGGCTTTGGCACCAACTTCGGTACTTCCTTGCCACTGCGCATGCGCAATAGGTAAAAGTATGGAGAACCATATAGGACATTAGATTTTTTGATTTGGATGCAAAATTTTTGGGATTGGGGGGGGGGGGGGGGGCAGGGCAAAATTTGTGTTTGGCCCTGAATATTTTAGAGTTAGCACCAGCTAAGTCTGGGTCATTGGTAAGTATAAAAAAATATATAAATAACTATAAATTTTTTCATTTTTATACACCCGTTTGAAAAACGGGACATATTATGTAAATGGTCTTGCCGTCTGTCTGTCTGTCTGTCCATCTGTCTGTCTGTCCGTCCGTGGACACATTTTGTTTCCGGACAATAACTTTAGTTGTAATGGTTTGAGCTGAGTTAAATTTGGCTTATGGATTTAGTACAACAAAATACAGTTTGGGTTCGATTTCCGTCTTTAGCTGCCAATTTTTAGTAGAGTTATGGCCCTTTATTTATGAGAATTTTGCCCAAGTTCTTGTTTCCGGACGATAACTTTAGTTGTAATCGTTTGAGATGAGTTAAATTTGGCGTGTGGATTTAGTACAACAAAATACAGGTTGGGTTCGATTTCCGTCTTTAGCAGCCTATTTTTAGTAGAGTTATGGCCCTTTATTTATGAGAATTTTGCCCAAGTTTTGAAAGCCCATTAGCAGTAGAGTTATGGCACTTTGTTGATGAGAATATAGCCCAATTTTTCATTTTCCAATGATGTTACATTTATCGTTTCTGGGAAATAACTTCGGTAATAATGGTTCATATGGAAATAAATTTGTTAATGTCGGCTTTTTTACGACAAAATAAGGGTGAATTTCATATCAGGTTTTGAAAGCCCATTAGCTTTAGAGTTGTAATCGTTTGAGATGAGTTAAATTTGGCGTGTAGATTTAGTACAACAAAATACAGGTTGGGTTCGATTTCCGTCTTTAGCGGCCCATTTTTAATAGAGTTATGGCCCTTTATTTATGAGAATTTTGCCAAGTTTTGAAAGCCCATTAGCAGTAGAGTTATAGCACTTTGGTGATGAGAATATAGCCCAATTTTTCATTTTCCAATGACGTTACATTTATCGTTTCTGGGAAATAACTTCGGTATTAATGGTTCACATGGAAATAAATTTGTTATGTCGGCTTTTTACAACAAAATAAGGGTGAATTTCATTTCAGGCTTTGAAACCCCATTAGCAGTAGAGTTACGGCACTTTGGTGAGCCCAATTTCTCATTTTCCAATGATGTCTTTTTATGGTTTTGAGCATTTTTATTTTTTGAATATTCAATATTCAGAGAATTTCATGAATACTTTTTATACGCCTGTCACTTTTTGATGTTATGGCGTCTGTCTGCCTGTCTCTGTCCGTAAACAATTTTTGTGTCGCCTACTCCTCCAAAGATTTACATGCTACATTGTTCAAACTTTGCACACATGTTGATCAGTAATTGCCATTGTGCATGTGACAAGTGCAGGTAACTCGATTTTGTATTTCCGGAGTTATGCCCTTTTAAGAATTTAAAACATTACAGTATTGTGTTGCCTAATCCTTCAACATTTTACCTGCTTTTTTGTTCAAACTTTGCACACATGGTGATTACCAATTGCTGTTGTGCATGTGACAAGAGCAGGTAACTCCATTTTGTATTTCCAGAGTTATGCCCCTTTTTAGTACTTAAACCATTACAGTATTGTCTCCTACTCCTTCAACATTTTACCTGCTATATTGTTCGAACTTTGCACACATGTTGATCACCAATTGCCATTGTGCATGTGACAAGAGCAGGTAACTGTTTTGTATTTCAAGAGTTACGCCCCATTTTAGTACTTGAAACATTTCTCTATTGTGTCGCCTACTCCAACATTTTACTTTCTTTATTGTTCAAACTTTGCGAAAATTACCCTTTATCCCCCAGGGGAATGGTCAATGATTGGAGGGGGGGACAGACATAGTCGAGTCAACAAAAATTTCAAACTTGACCCCAAAGAAACTTGTGCATGTTCCAGTTTTGATGGGCGTATGTTGCCCTGCTAGGCAGTGCTCTTGTTGATATTTGGTGCAGAGCATCATATATTGGGATCAGGTCCATGGAGTCATATTTGGGATCCCAGTGGGAGCCCGAATTTTAGCTTAGTGTAATATGAAGAATATTCTTTAAAAATCGTCTTCTTCACATCCATCAGTCAAAATCTTATAATATTTGGTTTGCAGCATCCTAAGTAGTGTCAGATTCCAGTTTGTTCAAATTAAGTCCCTGGATTAATATTTGGGCTCCCAATGGCAACCTAAATTATAACTTTGGTTGCCTTTAAAAGCCTCACTCTTCAGATCTAGCTGTCAGAATCTTGTGATATTTAGTTTGTAGCATCCTTAGTGGGGTGAGATTCAAGGTTGTTCAAATCCCTGGGTTTATATTTAGGTTCCCCATGAAAACCCGAATATTAACTCAGTACCACATGAGGAAGATTCTTTAATCTTCGACTTCAGATCTGCCAGGCAGAGGTGGGGAGGGGGGGGGGGGGGATGGATTCAGATTCAAGTTTACTCCCTCTGACAGCTCATATTTTACCTTTGTGCAATATTCTTTCATTAGGGATGGAAATTACTTCATTTCTCCATTAATGATACCTCCTTTTCTCACACAGGCACACGTTTTTTCGAGAATCTTCTTCTCTAAAACCACCAGCCTGAATCTGTTGATATTTGGTGTACACCATTCTTATGGGGATCAAATTTAACTTTGTTCAGATCAAGTCGTGAGGTTAATATTTGGGCTTGCTATGTGATAGTGCTATATGAAGATAAAGTTTAAAAATCTTTCTCCAGAACCACATGTCAAGATATTTTGATCTTTGATATGCAGCATCCTGGGGGAGGAGAGGGAGGTGGGAGTTTGGGTGGATGGAGGGGTGTGTCTGTCAGATTCCTGTTTGTTCGAATTATCTCTTGGTTCTTATTTCTGCTCCATCCAGCAGCCTGAATTTTAACTTTGTGCACATGAGGAATAATGGTCTTTAAAAATCTTTTTCTCTCAGATTCACTCATCAGAATCTTTTGATATATGATATACAAGATTCTTAGAGGGATCAGATTTAAATTTATTCAAATCAAGTCCACAGGTTAATATTTGGGATCCCTGTGAAACATGAATAATCTTTAAAAATTTTCCTCCAGAACCTCAAGATTTTATATTTTTTAGGCACCATCGTCAAGGGGGTAAGATTCAATTTTTTTCAAATCAAATCTTTTGGTTCTTACTTCGACTCTTTCTAACAGCCCGAGTTTTAATTTAGTGCAATATGTGGAATATTCTTTAAAAATCTTCTTTTCCAGAATCACCAGTTAGAATCTTTTGATATTTGGTATACAAAATCCTTGTGGAGGTGGGGGGGGGGGGGGGGGGGGGGGGGGGGTGGCAGATTTAAGTTAGTTTTAATCCATGTTCTTAGGTTAATATTTGTTAAAGTTTGTTCGAATCGAGCCCTTGGGTTATTAATTGAGCTCCCCGATTTTTCACTTTTAATAATATGAGGAAATTTCTTTAAAAATCTTCTTCTTATCCACCAGTCAGAATCGTTTGATGTTTGGTCTACAGCATCTTTATGGGGTTAGATTCAAATTTTTTTCAAATTGTGGCCCTGTGAGCCTGAATTTTAACTTTGTGCAATATGAGGAATATTCTTTAAAATTCTTTTTCTACAGAACTTCCAGTCAGGAGTTTTATCTCACCTGATCGAAGATCAAGGGCAGCTTAAAGTGATCATAAGCTTTGTATATTTTTATACTGTACCAATGACCCAGACTTAGCTGGTGCTAACTCTAACAAAACCAGGGCCAAACACAAATTTTGCCCCCCAATCCCCAAAATTTGCATCCAAAACAAAAAGAAATCATGTCCTAAAGGACCTCCATACTACGCCTCTACTGCGCAGTGACGCAGACGTCCCGCAATTGGCGCCAATTATCATTCTCTGTTTGGCCCTTCATCAGTCAACATCTCACTGATCTTTGTGCTTGTAAATCTCAGTTTAAAGGATGCCAGACACGTAATTTTTGGAGAAAATGTGATTCTAAGGAGGATAGAAGGAGGAGAGGAAAAAGAAGTGACAAAAAATAATCAGGGCTGTACTTAAAATTTTTTGATGAAATTATGTTAAGTTGCCTATTTTCGAGGCATGGGCCTCTTGTTGTCATTCTTGCTAATTGTTGCACTGCTTATTCAGTGTTTCCTCTCCCCTAGCCTTCTAAAGTCCCCCCTTGCAATTCTCCCATGCTTTTGGCATATTTTTGAGAAATTTCATTTCTAAAATTTCCTGGGAGAGTTGCTTGGTTACAGAATGTTTTCTGTTATTTTCCCCATAGTTACGTTTTCACCCATGGGTGTATAACGTTTGTGTTCTGCATCTTCCATCTGATGTTCTGCAGATTCTCCTCTGGGTGTCTCTGTTTTGCATCAGATAGAGTGTAATTGATGACTGATTCCGGGCCAGTTTTTTCAGTGCCTGGAGTCATGTTTTCTGGTGTTTTTACACTGTTTGTTTTCATTGGCAACAGCCTTTTTTGAGGGGGGCTGTTTGCCTTTGCTGTAGTTTATCTCACTATAAGATACATTTATATTATCCGTAAGTGTCTCATTAATTATTTAATATAAATTTAAAATTTTTGACCACACTTTGCCATCGGATCCATCGGGGCTCAACGTTACTTTTCAGCAACTTGGGCTTCGCTGAAAAAATATTTTTTCAAAATTATTTTGTTTTGCAATTGTTTTTTCATTTATTAATGGATCATGTTATTATGTATCTTTGTGTCAGGGGTTTTTGTGAGTAACTAGGACTTATTGTTGTTCTTTCACTATGAAGGGACGTTGTTCAAATTGTAATAGGAAGAAATCTTCCTCTGACTTTCATGATCATTGTATTAATTGTAGTCAGTGTTCTCGCATTAATCCCTGTTCTATATGTGAATATTGGGATGAGAAACATTGGAAACGTGTGTCACGATGCCGGCTCTTTCTCCGTAAGGTCACTCTACTCTCTCAGTTTCTATTTCAGAGGAACCAGAACAGGGTGATGTTTCCATGTTATCTTCTACAAGTGTGCGTCCGTCGTCACAAATGAATTCAGAGCTAGCGGCAAAAGTGCTCATGGAGATTAGACAAATGTCGTCCGCTAGCTCGCCCGGTGTAGCGTCCATTCACCGAATGGTTCGGCAGCCGGGTTCGTCCGATGCGGTCCAAGAGGAAATTTTGGGTGATGCGAGCACTATAAACATAATAGATGCACACCCAGTGACGGCGGATAGTAACCGAGAACGGAGGAAGCCTTTGAGTCCGGTTCCTAGCTCGTCCAGGTCCAGCCGGGCCGAGAGCGAGAGAGGCCCCTCTCTCGTACAACAACATCTGGGACCAGATGTTGTGGTACAAAATGTGTCTTTAGCGGAGCATACGTCCGTCGCTCGGGACGCTCCGTTGTATAAGCAGTCCGCAGAGACTGTTAAGGCTTCCTCTTCTCGTCAGCGCACACGACCGCACCTTGGCTGCGTGACCGCCGATATATTACCAGATTCGTCGATCAAGGATTCTTCGGCGACCAGGTCACACCATCCGGCAGCCAGGGATTCGAGACCAATGGACTCCGGACGTTCGCATAGGAAAACTATGCGGGAGCCATCTGATGCGGAGCTGCCCTCGGCGAAGCAGCGAAAGACTGCGCCTCCGCAGGTCTCGACGCCGGACATTCTTGTGCAGATAGCACAGCTTATCCCAGCAGCCGACAGAAACGGTGTCGGATCGAGAATTATCCGACGGCGCTGGGTCGGTACGCTCCGCCGAAGCATCGGGGGCGGACGACCGGGAACATCATGAGGTCCGACCGGATGGTGAAAGGGATACGGATGACTTGGAGCTATCCCTTTCGGAACAACATAAAGCTGCCGTGGACTTCATCCGGCACTTTCTCCCTCAAGTTGTTCCGTCGGGCCAGACTGCTGCGCTTCCGGACAAGAGAATTATAGCGTCATTGGACTCTGAATTTTTTGAGCGGTTCAGGGACATCGCTCCCGAGTTTCCGTCGCAGTCCAATAATGTTGCAAGAACATTTGAATTATTGAACGACGCTATATTTAAACTTGCTTCCAGGACGGGGAAAGCAGGTTTCTTGTCCGCTAATACTCTCAACCTGCCTTTCATTAATGCAAGGAATAAATTCGATACGGCAGGACAGGGTATACCGAGAGTTCCTCTGCGTATTTACGACGAGGCAGAAGACTTAGAGCTATCATTACCGTCGTCAGCTTCTATTCCAACCGCGGTGTTGGAAACAGCTATTGCGTCTAACAGAGCCAATTTAGATGCCTTATCTTACACAGATCACCTTACTAAGGCGTTATCACTGCGCCTTCAGGGGAAAGAGTTTCAGGATATACAATCCTCTTTAAGACTTCTTTCAAGGGCAGTAGCTTATTCCACGTGTAACTCCGCCCTTTCAGTGGCAAATCTGGAGTTGGTTAGACGTGACGCAGCCCTAGCTACATCCACACTAGTGGATTCTAAGGTGAAGAACTCTCTTAGAGTCGCTTCGGTCTCAGGAGAACTTCTCTTTGACGGCAAGCTTTCTGCTATTTATGATAAAATTACAAAGAAAGCTAAGGATTCTCTGTTGTTCAAATCTGCTCCTAAGAAGTCGGATACAGCAGACACGAATAAGACAGGCACTTCTGGGTCTAATGCGCCCAAGAGAGGTTCCTATAGAGGTTCTGGTGCGTCCTCTTGGTCTTATTCGAGAGACCGTCAGGATAGCGACTCTCGTTCGGGACGTCCTTCAGGCCGGGACAATCGGTCGGACGCCCCAAGGTCGACGGGGCGAGGTGCGGGTCGGGGAAGTCGTGGTTTCTCCTACCGCAGGCCTCGCAGGTCCAGGAGGTGATGGCTTAAACCTCTATCGCGTACCGGTTGGCGGAAGGTTGTCGAGCTTTTCACAAGAATGGGCGTCGATTACGGACGACCCTTGGGTGAGAGGAGTGACTTCGGAAGGTCTAAAGATATCCTTCAAACGAAAGCCTCCATTAACTCGAAGTCCAAAGTGGACTCATCTTCCGTCAAATCCGCAGAAAAGAGACGCTCTGTTATCAGAGGTGCAGTCTCTTTTAATGAAGAACGTGGTAGAGGTCGTAGAAAACCAGGAATCTCCGGGATTCTATAGCCATCTGTTTCTGGTTCCGAAACCAGACGGCTCGTTCCGTCCAGTCATAGATTTGAGCTGGATAAACAAGCTGATCGTCGCTCCGAAGTTTTATATGGAGACGATTCGATCGGTCAGAGCGAGTATTCGGGTGAACGATTATGCAACGAGCATAGATCTCAAAGATGCGTACTTTCACGTCACGGTACATCCGACATTCCGAAAGTATCTACGCTTCGCAGTCCTAGGAGTGGTGTATCAATTCCGGGCGATGTGCTTCGGATTGAATCTAGCACCCTGGGCTTTCACTCGGGTAATGAACTCGGTAATGATCTACTTCCGAGCTCATTCGTCTGCGGTAACGTCGGCCTACCTGGACGACATTCTTCAGAGGTACGGCAACGAGTTAACGCTTCAGAACGATGTTCAGAATCTTCTTCTATTGCTCCGACGTCTCGGTTTTATAGTAAACGAGGAGAAGTCGGATCTGGTGCCGTCCAAGTCATTCACTCATCTGGGAATGAGCTTCGAGACGCACAACAATCTTGTTCGTCTGCCGTTAACCCGAGCGAAATTAGTCAGTTGTTACGCTCGCTATTGTCTGCACGCAGACAAAGTCACGGCGAGAGAATTTATGAGACTGATAGGTCTGTGCGGAGCCGCCGCGGATCTCATTCCGATGGGGCGGTTACGCACACGTCCTCTTCAAATTTTCTTGACTCAGAATTGGAGTGTGAAAATTTATTCGCTCGATGTAGACGTTCTCTTGTCAGATCAAGTGAAACAAGAGATTCAGACTTGGGCAAACATTCAGTGGTTAACTCAAGGAGTTCCGCTGCAGTTGCCGGATCCGAGTTTTACCGTTATGACGGATGCCAGTCAAACAGGTTGGGGTGCATCATTAATCCCAACGGATTCGAGATGCCAGGGTCTTTGGGATCCGCAATTCCTGTGCAAGCACATAAACATCAAGGAAATGATGTCAATTTGGCTTGCGTTACGTCACTGGATGGACATTGTTCACGATGCTCATGTCCAAATCCTATCCGACAATACGACAGTAGTGGCGTATATACGGAATCAGGGAGGCACTCATTCAGTTCCGTTGTTCAATCTAACGGAAAGAATCCTTCTGTTTGCGCTAGAACATCACGTTCTTCTTTCGGTCCGTCACATACCGGGTCGTCTGAATGTGCTAGCAGACTCCCTTTCACGAAAGGGTCGCTTGTTGCCATCGGAGTGGACTCTCAACAAACAAGTATTCAATCAGATTTGCTACCAATGGGAACGGCCAATGATAGACTTATTTGCGACACATCTCAACAATCAGTTGCAGACGTATGTGTCGCCGTGTCCGGATCCAAGAGCATTTGCAGTAGACGCTCTGTCGATCCCTTGGGACGGAATGATAGGATATGCGTATCCTCCAGCGCCGTTAATTCAATCTCAATGCAAGATTCTGTTGGTAGCATCTCTGTCGCCACAGAGACCGTGGATAAATCTACTCAGGTGTCTGTTGTGGGACCTCCCACGGAAGCTTCCTCCACGGGAGGATCTTCTTTCGCAGGGGAAATCGCGCCAACTCCATCACAACCCGCAAGGTCTCAACCTTCACGTTTTTCCGTTGTGCGGTCCTTCTTGCATGGCAAGCACTTTACAGGACGAGCAGTGGACGCGATTTCTAACTGTAGGAGGACCTCCTCTTCGCTAAACTATGCGGCTAAGTGGAAGGTTTTTCGTCGTTGGTGTAGGGATCATTCTGTAGATATATTCGATCCCTCTATACCAGACATTGCAAACTTTCTAGTATACTTGTTTGACGAAATCAAACTGCAGCCTGTTACTATAAAGGGTTATAGATCTATGTTATCTGATACCTATACACATCATGATAGTTTACAAATTGGATCTAATGTCTCTTTATCGAAGTTGGTTAGAAACTTCTCGATAAATAGACCCAGAACTCTTAGATTAATTCCTAAGTGGAATTTAGCTTGGGTTCTTCTTAAATTGAAGGAAAAGCCATTTGAACCTCTTGGGACAGTAGATTTCAAATTCTTATCTTATAAGACAGCTTTTCTCTTAGCTTTCTCTTCTGCTAGAAGAGTCAGTGAGCTTCATGCACTATCGGTGGATGATTCTCATTATCGTAGTGTTGGGAACACTATCACCTTCACTACTAATGTGGGTTTTTTAGCTAAGAATCAGGCTCCTAATAAATATCCGGAACCTATTGTTATTAAGGCTCTTCCATCTTCAGACGGGCGTAGGCCTTTACTCTGTCCTGTTAGAGCATTACGTATCTATAAACAGAGATCTCAGTTTATCAGAAAGGGACGGAAACGTTTCTTTCTGTCTTTGATGCCTAATAGAAAGGACATTTCAGTCCATTCTATTGCTAGATGGATTCAGTTAACTATCCGTACTGCTTATGAAGATTTATCTTCTTCTCAGCAGTCTGTGCTTAAGATTTCTGCTCATGAAGTAAGAGCTCTTTCTACTTCCTGGGCTTATGCTAATAGTGTTGCTATTACAGATTTAATGAAGGCTGCTTATTGGTCTCAGCCATCCACATTTACGAATTTTTACCTCAGAAATATTGAGTCCATTTCTGGAGACCTGCATTGTTTAGGTCCGTTATCTGTTGCTCAAAATGTCGTCCACTAAACAGTTGCAACTATAGTTATGCAGGCTTTCTGTTCCGGCAGTGACTCCGTCCGGCTGCCCTCTTCGCTCTGGGCTATTTGACCCAGGGCAAGGGGGGGGGGGGGGGGGGGGGGGGGTGTTCCCTTAGGTCACCTGCTTTATAGTGAAAAGCAAGGGAATGCCTCCTCCGAAGTCAGTATTTCTGAGTCACTTCCGGGATGGTTTTAAAGTGTAATATTAATGTTAAAATTCATTCATGTCTTATTTTTAAAGTGTAGCTCGGTGTGAAGCATTTGTATATGTCAAGTGTCAAACGGGCTTTAATATACAATACTCGGACACTTTTAAATGACTATAAAGAGTCTCAATTCTCTGGACTACTTTATTTATTGGCTTGCTTTAAAAATAATTAGTATAAGGGTTATACTGGATGTTAATAGAGAACATGGATGTTATTGTGCTCAATTATTAAGGGTAGTGTATCTTTCTAATTTAATATTAAATAAGAAAGATACATGTAAAGCCTAATACTCCTTTTCTCCTTAAGGGGTTACCTCTTTACTATATAGTTGAGCTTATTGGATTTTTCTCTATGTCCTAGGCCCTCCAGCCTGTTTACTATTCAGCTAAGTCTGGGTCATTGGTACAGTATAAAAATGTTAAAAAATTTATAGTAATTTATATATTTTTTATACTTACCAATGACCCAGACGGGGATGGCCCTCCCTGGAGTTGGGAACTCTTGCCTCCCCGCTGAGTACATAGCGCTGACCAGGCACTGCCAGTAAGAATGATAATTGGCGCCAATTTCGGGACGTCTGCGTCACTGCGCATGCGCAGTAGAGGCGTAATATGGAGGTCCTTTAGGACATGATTTCTTTTTGTTTTGGATGCAAATTTTGGGGATCGGGGGGCAAAATTTGTGTTTGGCCCTGGTTTTGTTAGAGTTAGCACCAGCTAAGTCTGGGTCATTGGTAAGTATAAAAAATATATAAATTACTATAAATTTTTTAACTTTTATACAACAGCCAATGGCTCAGACTAGATGATGCTAACTCAAAAATTAATCCAGGGCCGAACACAAATTTTGCCCCCCAATCCCCCAAATTTGCATGCAAAACCGAAAATTTAATGTCCTATCTGGTCCTCCATACTTTTGCGATCTGCGCATGCGCAGTATCCATGAAGACACGGAAATTGGCGCCAACCATCATTCTTTGTTTGGCCCTCCAGTCAGTAACAACAAACTGACATCTGTGCTTTTAAATCTCAGTTTTGAAGATGCCAGACACAAATCAATGGTAGAATTGGTGGATCCAAGGACGTAATTGGATGATGGAAGTGAACAACAGTGGTTGGAAACGTTCAGGGCTGTAACTTTATAATATTTTTATACTGTACCAATGACCCAGACTTAGCTGGTGCTAACTCCACAAAAACCAGGGCCAAACACAAATTTTGCCCCCCAATCCCCAAAATTTGCATCCAAAACAAAAAGAAATCATGTCCTAAAGGACCTCCATAGTACGACTCTACTGCGCATGCGCAGTGACGCAGTCGTCCCGAAATTGGCGCCAAATATCATTCTCTGTTTGGCCCTTCATCAGTCAACATCTCACTGATCTTTGTGCTTGTAAATCTCAGTTTAAAGGATGCCAGACACGTAATTCTTGGAGAAAATGTGATTCTAAGGAGGATAGAAGGAGGAGAGGAAAAAAGAAGTGGCAAAAAATAATCAGGGCTGTACTTAAAATTTTTTGTTAAAATTATGTTAAGTTGCCTATTTTCGAGGCAAACGCCTCTTGTTGTCATTCTTGCTAATTGTTGCACTGCTTATTCAGTGTTTCCTCTCCCCTAACCTTCTAAAGTCCCCCCTTGCAATTCTCCCATGCTTTTGGCATATTTTTGAGAAGTTTCATTTCTAAAATTTCCCTGGGAGAGTTGCTTGGTTACAGAATGTTTTCTGTTATTTTCCCCATAGTTACGTTTTCACTCATGGGTGTATAACGTTTGTGTTCTGCATCTTCCATCTGATGTTCTGCAGATTCTCCCCTGGGAGTCTCTGTTTTGCATCAGATAGAGTGTAATTGAGGACTGATTCCGGGCCAGTTTTTTCAGTGCCTGGAGTCATGTTTTCTTCTGTGTTTACACTGTTTGTTTTCATTGGCAACAGCCTTTTTTGAGGGGGGCTGTTTGTCTTTGAGGTAGTTTATCTCATTATAAGATACATTTATATTATCCGAAAGTGTCTCATTAATTATTTTATATAATTTTAAAATTTTTGACCACACTTTGCCATCGGATCCATCGGGGCTCAACGTTACTTTTCAGCAACTTGGGCTTCTCTGAAAAAATATTTTTTCAAAATTATTTTGTTTTGCAATTGTTTTTTCATTTATTAATGGATCATGTTATTATGTATCTTTGTGTCAGGGGTTTTTGCGAGTAACTAGGACTTATTGTTGTTCCTTCACAATGAAAGGAACTTGTTCAAATTGTAATAGGAAGAAATCTTCCTCTGACTTTCATGATTATTGCATAAATTGTAGTCAGTGTTCTCGCATTAATCCCTGTCCTGTATGTGAACATTGGGATGAGAAACATTGGAAACGTGTGTCACGATATGTTGTTTCTGGAGAAAGAGCGATGCCGGCTCTTTCTCCACAAGGTCACTCTACTCTCTCAGTTTCTATTTCAGAGGAACCAGAACAGGGTGATGTTTCCATGTTATCTTCTTCAAGTGTGCGTCCGTCGTCACAATTAAATACAGAGCTAGCGGCAAAAGTGCTCATGGAGATTAGACAAATGTCGTCCGCTAGCTCGCCCGGTGTAGCGTCCATTCACCGAATGGTTCGGCAGCCGGGTTCGTCCGATGCGGTCCAAGAGGAAATTTTGGGTGATGCGAGCACTATAAAAATAATAGATGCACACCCAGTGACGGCGGATAGTGAACGAGAACGGAGGAAGCCTTTTAGTCCGGTTCCTAGCTCGTCCAGGTCCAGCCGGGCCGCGAGCGAGAGAGGCCCCTCTCTCGTACAACAACATCTGGGACCAGATGTTGTGGTACAAAATGTGTCTTTAGCGGAGCATACGTCCGTCGCTCGGGACGCTCCGTTGTATAAGCAGTCCGCAGAGACTGTTAAGGCTTCCTCTTCTCGCCGGCGCACACGACCGCACCTTGGCTGCGTGACCTCCGATATCTTGCCAGCTTCGCCGAGGAAGGATTATTCGGCGACCAGGTCACACCATCCAGCAGCCAGGGACTCGAGACCGATGGACTCCGGACGTTCGCATAGGAAAAGTATGCGGG
Organism: Pictodentalium vernedei; assembly: GCA_031216915.1. Lineage (NCBI taxonomy): Eukaryota > Metazoa > Mollusca > Scaphopoda > Dentaliida > Dentaliidae > Pictodentalium > Pictodentalium vernedei. Next base: position 157,511,795 of record CM062293.1, read on the forward strand.
AGCCATCCGATGCGGAGCTGCCCTCGGCAAAGCAGCGAAAGACCGCTCCTCCGCAGGTCTCGACGTCGGACATTCTAGTGCAGATAGCACAGCTTATCGCAGCATCCCAGCAGCCGACAGAGACGGTGTCGGATCGAGAATTATCCGACGGCGCTGGGTCGGTACGCTCCGCCGAAGCATCGGGGGCGGACGACCGGGAACATCGGGAGGTCCGACCGGATGGTGAAAGGGATACGGATGAATTGGAGCTATCCCTTTCGGAACAACACAAAGCTGCCGTAGACTTCATCCGGCACTTTCTTCCTCAAGTTGTTCCGTCGGGCCAGACTGCTGCGCTTCCGGACAGGAGAATTATAGCGTCATTGGACTCTGATTTTTTCGAGCGGTTCAGGGACATCGCTCCCGAGTTTCCGTCGCAGTCCAATAATGTTGCAAGAACATTTGAATTATTGAACGACGCTATTTTTAAACTTGCTTCCAGGACAGGGAAAGCAGGCTTCTTGTCCGCAAATACTCTCAACCTGCCTTTCATTAATGCAAGGAATAAATTCGACACGGCAGGTCAGGGTATACCGAGAGTTCCTCTGCGTATGGACGACGAGGCGGAAGACTTAGAGCTATCATTACCGTCGTCAGCTTCTATTCCAACCGCAGTGTTGGAAACAGCTATTGCGTCTAACAGAGCCAATTTAGATGCCTTATATTACGCAGATCACCTTACGAAGGCGTTATCACTGCGTCTTCAAGGGGAAGAGTTTCAGGATATACAATCCTCCTTAAGACTTCTTTCAAGGGCAGTAGCTTATTCCACGTGTAACTCCGCCCTTTCAGTGGCTAATCTGGAGTTGGTTAGACGTGACGCAGCCCTGTCTACATCCACACTAGTGGATTCTAAGGTGAAGAACTCTCTTAGAGTCGCTTCGGTCTCAGGAGATCTTCTCTTTGACGGCAAGCTTTCCGCTATTTATGATAATATTAAAAAGAAAGCTAGTGATTCTCTGTTGTTTAGATCCGCTCCTAAAAGGTCGGATTCAGCAGACACGAATAAGGCGGGCACTTCTGGGTCTTATCCACCCAAGAGAGGTTCCTATAGAGGTTCCGGTGCGTCCTCTAGCTCTTATTCGAGAGACCGTCAGGATAGCGACTCTCGTTCGGGACGTCCTTCAGGCCGGGACAATCGGTCGGACGCCCCGAGGTCGACGAGGCGAGGTGCGGGTCGTGGAAGACGTGGTTTCTCCTACCGCAGGCCTCGCAGATCCAGGAGGTGATGGCTCAAACCTCTATCGCGTTCCGGTTGGCGGAAGGTTGTCGAGTTTTTCTCAAGAGTGGGCGTCGATTACGGACGACCCTTGGGTGAGAGGAGTGACTTCGGAAGGTCTAAAGATATCCTTCAAACGAAAGCCTCCATTAACTCGAAGTCCAAAGTGGACTCATCTTCCGTCAAACCCTCAGAAAAGAGACGCTCTGCTATCAGAGGTGCAGTCTCTTTTAATGAAGAACGCGGTAGAGGTCGTAGAAAACCAGGAATCGCTGGGATTCTACAGCCATCTGTTTCTGGTTCCGAAACCAGACGGCTCGTTCCGTCCAGTCATAGATTTGAGCTGGATAAACAAGCTGATCATCGCTCCGAAGTTTTATATGGAGACGATTCGATCGGTCAGAGCGAGTATTCGGGTGAACGATTATGCAACGAGCATAGATCTCAAAGATGCGTACTTTCACGTCATGGTACATCCGACATTCCGAAAGTATCTACGCTTCGCAGTCCTAGGAGTGGTGTATCAGTTCCGGGCCATGTGCTTCGGATTGAATCTAGCACCCTGGGCTTTCACTCGAGTAATGAACTCGGTAATGATTTACTTCCGAGCTCATTCGTCTGCGGTAACGTCGGCCTACCTGGACGACATTCTTCAGAGGTACGGCAACGAGTTAACGCTTCAGAACGATGTTCAGAATCTTCTTCTATTGCTCCGACGTCTCGGTTTCATAGTAAACGAGGAGAAGTCGGATCTGGTGCCGTCCAAGTCATTCACTCATCTGGGAATGAGCTTCGAGACGCACAACAATCTCGTTCGTCTGCCGTTAACCAGAGCGAAATTAGTCAGTTGTTACGCTCGCTATTGTCTAAATACAGACAAAGTCACAGCGAGAGAATTTATGAGACTGATAGGTCTGTGCGGAGCCGCTGCGGATCTCATTCCGATGGGACGGCTACGCACACGGCCTCTTCAAATTTTCTTGACTCAGAATTGGAGTGTGAAAATTCATTCGCTCGATGTAGACGTTCTCTTGTCAGATCAAGTGAAACAAGAGATTCAGACTTGGGCAAACATTCAGTGGTTAACTCAAGGAGTTCCGCTGCAGTTGCCGGATCCGAGTTTTACCATTATGACGGATGCCAGTCAAACAGGTTGGGGTGCATCATTAATCCCAACGGATTCGAGATGCCAGGGTCTTTGGGATCCGCAATTCCTGTGCAAGCACATAAACATCAAGGAAATGATGTCAATTTGGCTTGCGTTACGTCACTGGATGGACATTATTCACGATGCTCATGTCCAAATCCTATCCGACAATACGACAGTAGTGGCGTATATACGGAATCAGGGAGGCACTCATTCAGTTCCGTTGTTCAATCTAACGGAAAGAATCCTTCTGTTTGCGTTGGAACATCACGTTCTTCTTTCGGTCCGTCACATACCGGGTCGTCTGAATGTGCTAGCAGACTCCCTTTCTCGAAAGGGTCGCTTGTTGCCGTCGGAGTGGACTCTCAACAAACAAGTATTCAATCAGATTTGCTACCAATGGGAACGGCCAATGATAGACTTATTTGCGACACATCTCAACAATCAGTTGCAGACGTATGTGTCCCCGTGTCCGGATCCAAGAGCATTTGCTGTAGACGCTCTATCGATCCCTTGGGACGGAATGATAGGATATGCGTATCCTCCAGCGCCGTTAATTCAACAAGTATTGCTAAAGATAAAACAATCTCAATGCAAGATTCTGTTGGTAGCATCTCTGTCGCCACAGAGACCGTGGATAAATCTACTCAGGTGTCTGTTGTGGGACCTACCGCGGAAGCTCCCTCCACGAGAGGATCTTCTTTGGCAGGGGAAATCGCGCCAACTGCATCACAACCCGCAAGGTCTCAACCTTCACGTTTTTCCGTTGTGCGGTCCTTCTTGCATGGCAAGCACTTTACAGGACGAGCAGTGGACGCGATTTCTAACTGTAGGAGGACCTCCTCTTCGCTAAACTATGCGGCTAAGTGGAAGGTTTTCCGTCGTTGGTGTAGGGATCATTCTGTTGATATATTTGATCCCTCTATACCAGACATTGCTAACTTTCTAGTATACTTGTTTGACGAAATCAAACTGCAACCGGTTACTATAAAGGGTTATAGATCTATGTTATCTGATACCTATGCACATCATGATAGTTTACAAATTGGATCTAATGTCTCTTTATCGAAATTGGTTAGAAACTTTTCGATAAATAGACCCAGAACTCTTAGATTAATTCCTAAGTGGAATTTAGCTTGGGTTCTCCTTAAATTGAAGGAAAAGCCATTTGAACCTCTTGGGACAGTAGATTTCAAATTCTTATCTTATAAGACAGCTTTTCTCTTAGCTTTCTCTTCTGCCAGAAGAGTCAGTGAGCTTCATGCACTATCGGTGGATGATTCTCATTATCGTAGTGTTGGGAACACTATCACCTTCACTACTAACGTCGGTTTTTTAGCTAAGAATCAGGCTCCTAATAAATATCCGGAACCTATTGTTATTAAGGCTCTTCCGTCTTCAGACGGGCGTAGGCCTTTACTCTGTCCTGTTAGAGCACTACGTATCTATAAACAGAGATCTCAGTTCATCAGAAAGGGACGGAAACGTTTCTTTCTGTCTTTGATGCCTAATAGAAAGGACATTTCAGTCCATTCTATTGCTAGATGGATTCAGTTAACTATCCGTACTGCGTATGAAGATTTATCTTCTTCTCAGCAGTCTGTGCTTAAGATTTCTGCTCATGAAGTAAGAGCTCTTTCTACTTCCTGGGCTTATGCTAATAGTGTTGCTATTACAGATTTAATGAAGGCTGCTTATTGGTCTCAGCCATCCACATTTACTAATTTTTATCTCAGAAATATTGAGTCCATTTCTGGAGACCTGCATTGTTTAGGTCCGTTATCTGTTGCTCAGAATGTCGTCCACTAAACAGTTGCAACTATAGTTATGCAGGCTTTCTGTTCCGGCAGTGACTCCGTCCGGCTGCCCTCTTCGCTCTGGGCTATTTGACCCAGGGCAAGGGGAAGGGGGGGGGCGGGTGTTCCCTTAGGTCACCTGCTTTATAGTGAAAAGCAAGGGAATGCCTCCTCCAAGACAGTATTTCTGAGTCGCTTCCGGGATGGTTTTAAAGTGTAATATTAATGTTTAATTTCATTCATGTCTTATTTTTAAAGTGTAGCTCGGTGTGAAGCATTTGTATATGTCAAGTGTCAAACGGGCTTTAATATACAATACTCGGACACTTTTAAATGATTATAAAGAGTCTCAATTCTCTGGACTACTTTATTTATTGGCTTGTTTTAATATTAATTAGTATAAAGGTTATACTGGATATTAATAGAGAACATGAATGTTATTGTGCTCAATTATTAAGGGTAGTGTATCTTTCTAATTTAAATATTAAATAAGAAAGATACATGTAAAGCCTAATACTCCTTTTCTCCTTAAGGGGTTATCTCTTTATTTTATAATTGAGCTTATTGGATTTTCCTCTATGTCCTAGGCCCTCCAGCCTGTTTACTATTCAGCTAAGTCTGGGTCATTGGTACAGTATAAAAATGTTAAAAAATTTATAGTAATTTATATATTTTTTATACTTACCAATGACCCAGACGGGGATGGCCCTCCCTGAGTTGGGAACTCTTGCCTCCCCGCTGAGTACATAGCGCTGACCAGGCACTGCCAGTAAGAATGATATTTGGCGCCAATTTCGGGACGACTGCGTCACTGCGCATGCGCAGTAGAGTCGTACTATGGAGGTCCTTTAGGACATGATTTCTTTTTGTTTTGGATGCAAATTTTGGGGATTGGGGGGCAAAATTTGTGTTTGGCCCTGGTTTTTGTGGAGTTAGCACCAGCTAAGTCTGGGTCATTGGTAAGTATAAAAAATATATAAATTACTATAAATTTTTTAACTTTTATTAAAATTATTTCATGTTTCCTAATTTCGGGACATGGGCCTGAGGTCATCATTCTTGCTAATGATTTATCCACTGTTTGTTAAGTGTTCCTTCCCTATCCTTCCTTGAAGCCCTCCTGTTAAACTCTCAAGCTTTTTGGCTTATTTTATTGAAATATTTTTTATAAATTTCTTGGGAGTTTGACGTCTTATACAGAATGTTTATTCTGTGTATTCCCATGGTTACGTCCTCACCCTTGGGGTGTTTAGGCATTTGGGTCATGCATCTTGTATCTGATGTATCGTTTTTTCTTCTTCTGAAGAGCTTGCTTTACATCGGATAGTTTAAAATCTGTTACTGACTTCAGGCCTTTTTATTTAGTGCCTGGGGTCTTGTTTATGGTTTTTTTAGCTCAACTTGACAAAGTCAAGCTGAGCAATTGCCATCACTTCTCGTCCGTCGGCGTACGTATGTACTTACGTACATTAGTATGTATGTCCACAATTTCCTTTGGCACAGGTCGCATTTATGATCAGATCACTTTGAAACTTAGTATGCTTGTTTGGGGTGACCTCTAGATGGGAGCTATTGATTTTCTTGAAAAACGAAAAATGTTGCCGCTGCCAACGTTCTTAGAACTTAGTTTAGTCAGACCACAATATTTCCCTTTGGCAAAACCCTACAGGGCACATTTATGATTGGATTGCTTTGAAACCTGGTATGCTTGTTTGGGGTGACCGCTAGATGGGAGCTATCGATTTTTTTCCATTTCCGTCAAAAAATGTTGCTTCCGTTTGGCACACTCTACAGGGCATACTTATGATCGGATTGCTATGAAACCTGGCATGCTTGTTTGGGTTACCTCTAGATGGGAGCTATCGATTTTTTTTCATTTCAGTCAAAAAAAGTTGCCACGGCCAACGTTCTTAGAACTTAGTTTAGTCAGACCTCAATATTTTCCTTTGGCACACCCTACAGTGCACATTTATGATCGGATTGCTTTGAAACGTGGTATGCTTGTTTGGGGAGACCTCTATATAGGAGCTATCCAGTTTCTTCCATTTCCGTCGAAAAAATCTTGCCACGGCCAACGTTCTTAGAACTTAGTTTAGTCAGACCTCACTATTTCCCTTTGGCACACCCTACAGGGCACATTTATTATTGGATTGCTTTGAAACCTGGTATGCTTGTTTGGGGTGACATCTAGATGGTAGCTATCGATTTTCTTCCATTTCCGTCAAAAAATGTTGCCGCGGCCAACGTTCTTAGAACTTAGTTGAGTCAGAAGACCTCAATATTTCCGTTTGACACACCCTACAGGGCACATTTATGATCGGATTGCTTTGAAACCTGGCATGCTTGTTTGGGGTGACCTCTAGATGGGAGCTATATATATTCTTCCATTTCCGTCAAAAAATGTTGCCACGGCCAACGTTCTTAGAACTTAGTTACCCTTTGGCACATCCTACAGGGCACAATTATGATCGGATTGCTTTGAAACCTGGTAAGCTTGTTTGGGGAGACTTCTAGATAGGAGCTATCGATTTTCTTCTATTTCCGTCGAAAAATCTTGCTGCGGCCAACGTTCTTAGAACTTAGGTTAGTCAAACCTTAATATTTCCCTTTGGCACACCCTACAGGGCACATTTATTTTCGGATTGCTTTGAAACCTGGCATACTTGTTTGGGGTGACTTCTAGATGGGAGCTATCGATTTTCTTATAATTCCGTCCGTCAAAAAATGTTGCCACGGGCAACGATCTTTGAACTTAGTTTAATCAGGCATCAATATATTCCTTTGGCATGCCCCAGGCCAGCGTGTTTCAATCATTACTGTACTTGTGGGTGTACAAATCTATAGTATTAGCGGTACTCAAGATCTGAAGTATCAACTTGCGGCGCCCTTTGGCTCTTGAAACAATTAATTTGTTTCAATTCTGAGAAAGATGATTGTCTGTTACAGCTAAAGGGAGCTAACTGCTTTGTTAATACATTTACTGCACGTGAGGTATTAACTCTCGCACTGCGCGAAGCTGAAAATAAGTCTTCAATACAGTAAAAAGGAGACATATTGAAAATCAAATGAGCTGTTGTTAATTATTTGCATTCCGCCCCTTTTTACCCTACCAATCCATGAGAAACATTTTCGAACACATTATGGAAACGTCTTTTATTCACCAAGGCTGACTTCTTATTTACATGCTTATTCCATTTGAATAAACAGCCAATGTGTTTGTGAACATGGGTTTTTCCAAATGATTTCGAACATTGTGGCACAAATAAAGTTTCAGTTTGGAACTTTGGATTACATTTTCCAGATTCCGAAATGTTGGTGAAGGTAGATGAGATACGATTTACAATTGTTTCTTTTCCAAAGTTAATCAGAGACTGCCAATGCAACCCCCATGCCCTAAAGTTCAATGTATTCATAATACAGACGTCCATCGACAGTATTTGACCCCATCCCTACACAATTGCCTAATTCCCACTCCCAGTTCGAGACAAATGTGTTTGGGTTTCTGAAGTAATAAGCCACACAGCAAAATATACAATCAAAATTCTTTAATTTTTATTAGACACAAAAATCATATAAAGCAAATAACAACAAATGTTAATGTATGCATACCTGAATGTGCATATGTGGGGTGGGGGGGGGGGGGCCGTGTGTATGTTCCTGTTTTGTACTGTGCCTGCCTTGGGTCCCTTGTGTCTAAACGCCAAACTAATTTGGTAGGAACTATAGTTGGGTATGTCTGAAGCTTTGTCAGTATTAATACTTTTAATGCAATGGTTAACCAATAGGTTTATGAAAAAAATCTAGGTAATCGATCAACAGGTTAACCATTGTCAAATGAGGCAACCTGCTGGAAGGTTTATCAAAATCTTATTTCGAGGTCTGATGCCCTACAGGGCACATTTATGATCAGATTGGTTTGAAACTTTGTATGCTTGTTTGGGGTTACCTCTAGATGGGAGCTATTGATTTTCTTCGATTTCCGTCTAAAAATGTTACAACTGGCAATGACCTTCGATGAACTTAGTAAAAACTGCAGTTAAGCATCAATATTTCCATTTGACACACCCTGCAGGGCACATTTAAGATTGGATCACTAGCAAACTTGGCTTGCTTGTGTGGGGTGACATCTATATGAGAGCTGTCGATTTTCTTCCATTTCTGTCAAAAAATGTTGCCACTGACCTTTGAACTTAGTTTAGTCGGACCTCAATATTTCCCTTTAACACACCCTTCAGGGCACATGTATGATTGGATCACTTTGAAACTTGGTATGTGTGTTTGGGGTGACCTCTAGATGTGAGCTATTACTTTTTTTCATTTCCATAAAAAATTATTGTCATTATCACCTTTGAACTTACTGCATTTGTGCATCAACTTATCCCTTTTGCACTCTCTGCAGGGTATGTTTATGAATTTCCATAAAAAAAACAAACAAAAAAAAACATTTCCACAAAGCCATGACCTTCTACTTAGTGCATTTGTGCATTAACATCTTCCTTTGGAATGCCTCAAAGGGCAACTTCATTATCAGGTTGTTTTGAAACTTTGTATGCTTATGCAGGGTGACAAAGATAGGAGCTATTGATTTTCTTTTCATTTCCATCAAAAACTGTTGCCGTTAGCAACAATCTTTGAATTTATTGCATTTGTGCATCAACATTCTTTGACATGGCCTACAGGCCACATTTTTCATAGAATTGTTTTTGAACTTGGTGTGCTCTTTAGTCAAGACCTTTAGATAAGAGCTGTTGATTAGTATTCATTTCTGTGAAAAAGTTGCCATTTACAATAACCTCTGAACATACTGCATCTGTGTATCAATATTCTTCCTTTAGCCAGTCTTACAGTTTACATTTAAAAATACATGGATTACTCTGACGTTGTGCACGCACAATGCCGTTATGTTGAACTTTCATCAAATAACGTTGGTACCAATGATCTTCAGTTTTGCCATTTCATTTATAACTTACCAAGTTCAAGTTTGTCAAGTTGAGCTACAGTGTTTCATTTCTTGTTACGTTGTTTACATTAGCAACATCTTATAAATATATTTAGTTTCCCATTTCTTTTACTGTAGGATTGTCGTAAGATACATATTATGTTATTCCGGTAGTGTAGCAATTATTTTTTTAATTTTGTCCACACTTGGGCTCTATCGGGATACCTTTGGGCTTGTCTTGTTCCCTTTGTGGAAGTCTGTTAGTCTGTGAGTCTGTTCACATTTTCCTTTAGCTCGGGCTACACCCCGCAGTTCTTGTCTGATCGTCACGAAATTTCATATGCAGGTTTGGGGTCATGTCTAGATGAGAACATCCCCTTTTGGTTGCGATCGGGCAACCGGTATGGCTGCCCGAGCCCAAAACCCCCAAACCATTAGCACAGTCTACAGTTCGTATTTATGAAGGGATTTCATTGTTACTTGGTAGGATGCCTCTGTATAATGCCTAGATGAGAACGTCCCCTTTTGGGCATGATCTATCAACCGTGATGGCTGCCCAAGCCCGAAACCCAAAAACTTTTAGCACAGTCTGCAGGTCATGTTTAATATAGAGGGATTTCATTGTAACTTGGTAGGATGGCTCCTTATGATGTCTAGATGAGAATTTCCCCATTTGGGTGTGATCTGCCAACCGTGACGACTGCCCGAGCCCAAAAACCTTTAGCACAGTCTACAGGTCATATTTATTGAGGAATTTCATTGTAACTTGGTGGGTTGACTTCATATAATTTCTAGATGTGAAAGTCTCCTTTTGGACGTGATTGGCCAACTGTGACGGTTACAGGGGCCCAAAGCCCAAAAACCTTTAGCACAGTCTAGAGGTCATATTTATGAAGGGATTTCATTGTAACTTGGTAGGATGACTCCAAATAATGTCTAGATGAGAACATCCCATTTTGATCGCGATCATTCAGCCTTGATGGGTGCCCGAGCCCAAAAACCTTTAGCATAGGCAAAAGGTCATATTTATGGAAGGATTTCATTGTAACCTGTTAGGTTGTCTTCATATAATGCCTAGATGATGACATCCCCCTTTTGGTCGTGATTGGTCAGCTGTGATGGATACAAGTGCCCAGAACCCGAAAACCTTGAGCACAGTCTACAGGTCATATTTATGAAGGGATTTCATTGTAACTCCGTAGGATCACTCCAGATGATGCCCAGATGAGATTGTCCCCTTTGGTTGTGATCATTCAACTATGATGGCTGCCCAAGCCCAAAGCCCGAAAACCTTTAGCACAGTCTACAGGTCATATTTATGAAGGGATTTCATTGTAACTTGGTAGGTTGACTTCATATAATGTCTAGATGAGAACATCCCCTTTTGGACATGATTCGGCAACTGTGACGGCTAAAGGGGCCCGAAGCCCGAAAACCTTTAGCACAGTCTATAGGTCACATTTATGAAGGGATTTCATTGTAACTTGGTAGGATGACTCCAAATAATGTCTAGATGAGAACGTCCCATTTTGGTCGCGATCATTCAGCCTTGATGGGTGCCCGAGCCCAAAAATCTTTAGCATAGGCAAAAGGTCATATTTATAGAAGGATATCATTGTAACCTGTTAGGTTGACTCCATATAATGCCTAGATGATGACATCCCCTTTTGGTCTTGATTGGTCAACTGTGATGGCTACAGGTGTCCGAAGCCCGAAAACCTTGAGCACAGTCTACAGGTCATATTTATGAAGGGATTTCATTGTAACTTTGTAGGATCACTCCAGTTGATGCCCAGATGAGATTGTCCCCTTTGGTTGTGATCATTCAACCATGATGGCTGCCCGAGCCTGAAGCCCGAAAACCTTTAGCACAGTCTACAGGTCATATTTATGAAGGGATTTCATTGTAACTTGGTAGGTTTGACTTCATATAATGTCTAGATGAGAATGTCCCCTTTTGGACACGATTGGGCAACTGTGACAGCTACATGGGCCCGAAACCTTTAGAACAGTCTACAGGTCATAATTATGAAGGGATTTCCTTGTAGCTTGGTAGTATGACTCCAAATAATGTCTAGATTAGAACATCCCCTTTTGGTCTCGATCATCCAGCCTTGATGGCTGCCCGAGTCCAAAAACCTTTAGCATGTCTGTAGGTCGTTTTTAGGGGTGGATTTCATTGTAACCCGTAAGTTGATGCCTAGATGATGACATCCCCTTTTGGTCGTGATTGGTCAACTGTAACGGCTTCAGGGGCCCGAAGCCCAAAAACCTTGAGTACAGTCTACAGGTCATATTTATGAAGGGATTTCATTGTAACTTCGTAGGATCACTCCAGATGATGCCCAGATGAAAATGTCCCCTTTTGGTTGCGATCATTCAACCATGATGGCTGCCAGAGCCCAAAGCCCAAAAACCTTTAGCACAGTCTGCAGGTCATATTTATGAAGGGGTTTCATTGTAACTTGGTAGGTTGACTTCATATAATGTCTAGATGAGAACGTCCCCTTTGGACGCAATTTCTTTCGTAGTATCACTCCAGATGATGCCCAGATGAAAATGTCCCCTTTTGGTTGCGATCATTCAACCATGATGGCTGCCAGAGCCCAAAGCCCGAAAACCTTTAGCACAGTCTACAGGACATATTTATGAAGGGATTTCAATGTAACTTGATAGGATGACTCATTTTGGAATAATTTCACTGTAACTTAGTAACTTTCGTTGATATACATTAACTGTGAGGGCCACATACATTAACTGTGAGGTCATATTAACCCACCCCTCAGCTCTTTAGTACAGTGTACACCTCATATTATTTTTATTATAAACATAGCATACAGGGAACAGAAATGAACATATTCCCAATTATCACAATTCTTGTCTTATTTTATAATCCTTTCATAAACATTGAACATTATCCTTTTCATCAAACACAACACACCAGTTAAGCTACAGTGTCATTGACACTTTCATTTCATTTGTATTTTGAATGTTGTTTATTATGTATCTTTATCATATATTTATTGTATAGTTAGTGGGAGTACTGTCGACTTTCTTTTGATTAATTATGAAAGCTTTTTGCTCAAAATGCAAGGCTAGGAAATCTCCTTCAGATTTACATTTTACATACTTGTTGCCTTGCTTGTAGTCGATGTACTCCCACTAATTCTTGTCCTACATGTGTCGGACGGGATGACAAACGTTGAACACGGGTGTCACGGTATGTTGTTAGTGGTGAGAGGCCAATGACAGTCCTCTCGCCGCGAAGTCAATCAAGTTTCTCAGTTTCTTTTTCAGAGGAACAAGAACATGGTGATGGCTATGTGACACCAAGAGAAAGTGTGCTACCGTCATCGCACTTTGATGAGCAAACAGAGCTAGCTGCCAAGGTGCTCATGAATATTAGACCGGGGATAAAGCGACTGGCCGGTGGTTTTAGTCCCCTGTCTGCAGCTAGTTCGACCGGTGGAACAGTTACTCCGTCTGTGGGTACCGTGACGCCGGGTGTGTCCATTGCGGTCGATAAAAGTGGATTGGGTGGAGCGAGCACCTTAAAACATAAACATGCTCACCCAGCGACGACGGAACAGAGGAAGAAGCCAGCAGGTACCGTGGGAAGCTTTACAAGGTCTGAATGAGCCGCGAGCATGAGAGGTCCCTCTCTTTCCCAGCAATATCCGGGGCCAGATGTTATGATAAAAAACTTCGTGAATCAGAGCTTACGTCCGCACCTTCCGTCCGGGATGCTCCATATAGATCACAGCCGGCCTCGGCTATAGTTATGGCTTCTTCCACATCATCTACAAAGCACACACGATAGCACCCTAGCTACCCGACTTCGGATATCCAGTCTGCATCGCCAAGAAGGGACCACTTGTCGTCTGCGAAGCCGGACCATCTGGTAGCTAGTTAGATGAGGCCTCGTTCATCGGGACGTTCGGAGAAAAGAGCCATCTCTGACACACCATCCCAAGAGCAGCAAGCGGCGAAAAAACAGACAACCGCTTCTCCTCAGGCCTCCGTAACGGACTTGCTATTGCAGATTGCACAGCTGATCACAGCATCCCAGCAAGGACAAGAGCAGCCTACTTCAGTCTCCGAACTTGAGCTGTCGGACAGTACTGGGTCGTTCCAGTCATCTGTTCATTCAGATGCAAGTGACCGAGATTCACAACTGATTCTCTCGGATGGTGAAAGGGATTTGGAAGAAGATTACCCTTCCCTTTCGGAACAACACATGGTTGCTATGGATTTAATCCATCAATACTACCCTGAATTTGTTTCGGCGAATCAGACTGCTGCGATGACTAGAAAGAAACCGCTAACATACTATATTTGACGACAAGCTTTCATTAGTCTTTCATCAGTCTACTAAGAAAGCGTCTAATCCGCTGCTTCTGAAATCGGCGTCAAATCGACCCGCTGCAGCAGAAAAGAGTAAAGGAGGATGTCCCAGCCAGAATACGTCAAAAGGGGACTCCTCACGAGGGTATAGGAAACCTATAATTTCTCTAGAGGTCGCCAGTACAGTGACTCGAGAAAGGAACATAGATCGGATCAAGACTACCAGTCAGATGCCCTTAAGCCGACAGGGCGAGGCTCTTGGTAGGTAGGACGTGGTTTCTCCTCCCGTAGGCCTTGCAGCTTGTACAGGTGATGGTCAGGACCTCTATTGCTTGCCAGTTGGCGGAAGGTTATCAAGCTTTGTGAAAAACTGGATAACAATTTACGGAAGATCAGTGGGTGAGAAGTGTAGTTTCTGACAGCCTACCGCTAACATTCTGAGCGAAACCACCACTAACAAGATGTCCGCATTGAACAAATCTTCCGGCAAATCCTTGCAAAAGAGAGTCTCTCCTAGCGGAGGTACAGGTTCTCTTATCACAGGAAGCAATAGAGGTCCTCAAGAATCAAAATTCTCAAGGTTTCTACAGTCACCTGTTCCTCATACCGAAGCCAGACGGCGCATTCCGACCGGTAATAGACTTGAGCTGGATAAACAAGCTTATCATGGCTCCGAAGTTCTATATCGAGTCCATTCGGTTGGTAAGGGCGAACCATCGAGTGAACAACTATGTGGCAAGCATAGATCTAAAGGATGCGTACTTTCATGTCATGGTACATCCGGCATTCAGAAACTACCTCCAGTTCGCCGTACAAGGGAAAGTGTATCAGTTCCGAGCGATGTGGTTCGGTCTGAACCTGGCTCCCTGGCCATTCACTCAAATAATGAACTCGGTAATGTCTCACTTCCGAGCTCATTCGTCTGGTAACGTCGGCTTACTTGGACTACATTCTTCAGAGATACGGCAACAAAATTGTTCTTTAGAACGATGTTCAGAGTCTGCTTCTATTGCACAGACATCTCGGTTTCATCGTAAACGAGAAAAAATCAGATCTAGCTCCGTCCTAGTCGTTCATTCACTTGGGAATGAGCTTCGAGATTCACAACAATCTGGTTCGTCTGCCGTTACCCAGAGAGAAATTAGTCAGTTGCTATGCTCGCTTTTGTCTACACTCAGGCGCATTAATAGTGAGAGAATTCATGCAACTGATGGGGTTGTGCAGAGCGGCTGCGGATCTTATTCAGATGGGGCGACTACGCATGCATCCCCTCCAGATATTCTTGACGCAGAACTGGAGTGTGAAAACGTATATGCTAGAGACCAGTACTGTTTTAACGGATCTAATAAAACGAAAGGTCTAGATTTGGGCAGATATTCAGTGGTTAACTCCAGGAGTTCCGCTGCAACTGCCGGATCTGGCTTTTACGATTATAGTTAGTGCTCCCCAAATTGTTGAAGCAGCAGTGCCAGACTGCCAGTGGCGTCCCCCTCTGAGTTCCTTTTTGAGCTTACTGAGTCAAACCAAATCATTGCTGATTTACAGACTTCATTCCTTGCCTTGATTTGACAAGTCACAACATGGAAGAATACTCAATATTGAATGAAGTGGAAAAAAGATGTAAATTAAAAGGCATCTTGAATAACAGCATAATGTAACAGTGGTTTGGGTTTTGCTGGCTGGGCATTAATAAAATTAAATTCATAAAAGATCATACTTTTCAATTAACTGATCTACTAGGAGTAACAAAAATAATTTAAGCTGCAGTCGTACTGGTCTGCAGCATATATTATTATTGCTCCTCCCAGAAGAAGTCCATTACATAACTTTTCTCTCAATGTTATGAGTGATTCCTTAAATTGCTCGCATTATGTCAATTTAGGAGAGCTGCCCCTTACTCACCCAGAGCTTAAAATATTTTAGGAGAGCTCCTATTTGCTCGCCTTCATTTTTAGCTCATCTTGACAAAGTCAAGCTGAGCTAATCTCATCGCTCTCCGTCCGCCGTCCGTCAACACCATGTTTTGGTCTTCTCCTTCAAAGCCACTGGGCCAATTCAAGTGAAAGTTTGTGTGAGTGATGGTCCCAAAGGGGCATTTCATTTTTGTTCAACTTAACATGCCCAGCCCCATAGGGAGGGAGTGGGGGAAAATGCTCCAAAATATTTTTAAAATCTTCTTCTCAAGAACCAGTGTGTACAATGACTTGATATTTGCTATGGAGCTTCCATATGAGGTGAAGAATCAAGCTTGTTCAAACGAAGTTCATGAAGTAATATTTGGCTTTGTAATAGGAGGGGTAAGATTTTTGCCCCGCCCAAAATTTCTATATTTTTATACTGTACCTCATTTTTGGAATGTCCAATTCTGAGTCAAGAAAATTTGGAGAGGACGTGTGCGTAACCGCCCCATCGGAATGAGATCCGCAGCGGCTCCGCACAGACCTATCAGTCTCATAAATTCTCTCGCTGTGACTTTGTCTGCGTGCAGACAATAGCGAGCGTAACAACTGACTAATTTCGCTCTGGTTAATGGCAGACGAACGAGATTGTTGTGCGTCTCGAAGCTCATTCCCAGATGAGTGAATGACTTGGATGGCACCAGATCCGACTTCTCCTCGTTTACTATAAAACCGAGACGTCGGAGCAATAGAAGTAGATTCTGAACATCGTTCTGAAGCGTTAACTCGTTGCCGTACCTCTGAAGAATGTCGTCCAGGTAGGCCGACGTTACCGCAGACGAATGAGCTCGGAAATAGATCATTACCGAGTTCATTACCCGAGTGAAAGCCCAGGGTGCTAGATTCAATCCGAAGCACATCGCTCGGAATTGATACACCACTCCTAGGACTGCGAAGCGTAGATACTTTCGGAATGTCGGATGTACCATGACGTGAAAGTACGCATCTTTGAGATCTATGCTTGTTGCATAATCGTTCACCCGAATACTCGCTCTGACCGACCGAATGGTCTCCATATAAAATTTCGGAGCGACGATCAGCTTGTTTATCCAGCTCAAATCTATGACTGGACGGAACGAGCCGTCTGGTTTCGGAACCAGAAACAGATGGCTGTAGAATCCCGGAGTCTCTTGGTTTTCTACGACCTCTACCGCGTTCTTCATTAAAAGAGACTGCACCTCTGATAACAGAGCGTCTCTTTTCTGCGGATTTGACGGAAGTTGAGTCCACTTTGGACTTCGAGTTAATGGAGGCTTTCGTTTGAAGGATATCTTTAGACCTTCCGAAGTCACTCCTCTCACCCAAGGGTCGTCCGTAATCGACGCCCATTCTTGTGAAAAGCTCGACAACCTTCCGCCAACCGGTACGCGATAGAGGTTTAAGCCATCACCTCCTGGACCTGCGAGGCCTGCGGTAGGAGAAACCACGTCCTCCACGACCCGCACCTCGCCCCGTCGACCTCGGGGCGTCAGACCGGTTGTCCCAGCCCGAAGGACGTCCCGAACGAGAGTCGCTACCCTGACGGTCTCTCGAATAAGACCAAGAGGACGCACCGGAACCTCTATAGGAACCTCTCTTGGGCGCATTAGACCCAGAAGTGCCTGTCTTATTCTTGTCTGCTGTATCCGACTTCTTAGAAGCAGATTTGAACAACAGAGAATCCGAAGCTTTCTTTGTAATTTTATCATAAATAGCAGAAAGCTTGCCGTCAAAGAGAAGTTCTCCGGAGACCGAAGCGACTCTAAGAGAGTTCTTCACCTTAGTATCCACGAGTGTGGATGTAGCTAGGGCTGCGTCACGTCTAACCAACTCCAGATTTGCCACTGAAAGGGCGGAGTTACACGTGGAATAAGCTACTGCCCTTGAAAGAAGTCTTAAAGAGGATTGTATATCCTGAAACTCTTTCCCTTGAAGGCGCAGTGATAACGCCTTAGTAAGGTGATCTGCGTAAGATAAGGCATCTAAATTGGCTCTGTTAGACGCAATAGCTGTTTCCAACACCACGGTTGGAATAGAAGCCGACGACGGTAATGATAGCTCTAAGTCTTCCGCCTCGTTGTCCATACGCAGAGGAACTCTCGGGATACCCTGTCCTGCCGTGTCGAATTTATTCCTTGCATTAATGAAAGGCAGGTTGAGAGTATTAGCGGACAAGAAACCTGCTTTCCCCGTCTTGGAAGCAAGTTTAAATATAGCGTCGTTCAATAATTCAAATGTTCTTGCAACATTATTGGACTGCGACGGAAACTCGGGAGCGATGTCCCTGAACCGCTCAAAAAATTCCGAGTCCAATGACGCTATAATCCTCTTGTCCGGAACCGCAACAGTCTGGCCCGACGGAACAACTTGAGGGAGAAAGTGCCGAATGAAGTCCACGGCAGCTTTATGTTGTTCCGAAAGGGATAGCTCCAAATCATCTGTATCCCATTCACCATCCGGTCGGACCTCATGATGCTCCCGGTCGTCCGCCCCCGATGCTTCGGCGGAGCGTACCGATCCAGCGCCGTCGGATAATTCTCGATCCGACACCGTTTCTGTCGGCTGCTGGGATGCTGCGATAAGCTGTGCTATCTGCACAAGAATGTCCAGCGTCGAGACCTGCGGAGGCGCAGTCTTTCGCTGCTTCGCCGAGGGCAGCTCCGCATCAGATGGCTCCCGCATACTTTTTCTATGCGAACGTCCGGAGTCCATCGGTCTCGAATCCCTGGCTGCCGGATGGTGTGACCTGGTCGCCGAAGAATCCTTGATCGGCGAAGCTGGTAAGATATCGGCGGTCACGCAGCCAAGGTGCGGTCGTGTGCGCTGACGAGAAGAGGAAGCCTTAGCAGTCTCCGCGGACTGCCTATACAACGTATGCTCCGCTTGCGACACATTTTGTACCACAACATCTGGACCCAGATGTTGTTGTACGAGAGAGGGGCCTCTCTCGCTCGCGGCCCGGCTGGACCTGGACGAGCTAGGAACCGGACTCAAAGGCTTCCTCCGTTCTCGCTTACTATCCGCCGTCACTGGGTGTGCACATTGTTTGTTTATAGTGCTCGCATCACCCAAAATTTCCTCCTGGACCGCATCGGACGAACCCGGCTGCCGAACCATTCGGTGAATGGACGCTACACCAGGCGAGCTAGCGGACGACATTTGTCTAATCTCCATGAGCACTTTTGCCGCTAGCTCTGAATTCATTTGTGAAGACGGACGCACACTTGTAGAAGATAACATGGAAACATCACCCTGTTCTTGTTCCTCTGAAATAGAAACTGAGAGAGTAGAGTGACCTTGCGGAGAAAAAGCCGGCATAGCCCTCTCTCCAGAAACAACATACCGTGACACACGTTTCCAATGTTTGTCATCCCAATATTGACATATAGGACAGGGATTAGTGCGAGAACACTGACTACAATTAATCCAATGATCATGAAAGTCAGAGGAAGATTTCTTCCCATTACAATTTGAACAATATCCTTTCATTGTGAAAAGTCAACAACAAGTCCTAGTTACTCGCACAAACCCCTGACACAAAGATACATAATAACATGATCCATTAATAAATGAAAAAACAATTGCAATTCAAAATAATTTTGAAAAAATATTTTTTCAGCGAAGCCCAAGTTGCTGAAAAGTAACGTTGAGCCCCGATGGATCCGATGGCAAAGTGTGGTCAAAAATTTTAAATTTATATTAAATAATTAATGAGACACTTACGGATAATATAAATGTATCTTATAGTGAGATAAACTACACCAAAGGCAAACAGCCCCCCTCAAAAAAGGCTGTTGCCAATGTAAACAAACAGTGTAAAACACCAGAAAACATGACTCCAGGCACTGAAAAAACTGGCCCGAAATCAGTCATCAAAATTACACTCTATCTGATGCAAGACAGAGACTCCCAGGGGAGAATCTGCAGAACATCAGATGGAAGATGCAGAACACAACGTTTATACACCCATGGGTGAAAACGTAACTATGGGGAAAATAACAGAAAACATTCTGTATCCAAGCAACTCTCCCAGGAAAATTTTAGAAATGAACTTTCTAAAAAATATGCCAAAAGCATGGGAGAATTGCAGAATATTATCAGGGCTGTAACTTAAAATTTTTTAATGAAATTATGTTAAGTTACCTATTTCTTATCAACCTACTCACAATTGTTTACTCTGGGCTTGCACTACAGTGGAAGTCCCTAACTCGGATAAAATACTCTCTATTTTGTCTTTCCCAAGCAAATTGGGAAAGAAAAGTGGTGCAAAAGCACCAATAAAAATAAGCCAAAACTGGGTCGAGTGCAACCGGCGCAGACCCAGTACGGGACGCTCTCTCCCAAGTACAACTCCACGACTTCCGTTGCCAGTGCGCATATACCATCTCGAAAGACTCATTCTTTTTATAATCCGCTTCAAGTCAAGATGTTTTTGCACGCTTATCAGTGTTCCACCAGCTCGATGTTTGATGATTCCTGATTCATTATACCACAGTGTATCCTTTGTATTCTCAGGAACAATGTTTTATATTCTCTTTTCTATTATATGTCCATAATGTATATTTATTTGCTCTCTGTCGAGTCGCGCGCGAATTTCGTGTGCCACGCGGTTCGGACTTAGATTTTTCACAATTATTGTTAATGCTTTTTTTGCAAAATTTTCTAATTGTGTTAGAGTTAGGTGTCAGCGGTGTACCACTCCTACAGTGTTTCTTCTTTCTTTTGAGAGTAGTCTTCCTGTTGTGTGGTTTCCGGTCGACCGTCTGGGGTCTTTGTTTCTGTCACCTTTCTCTCTTCTTTGGGGGTGTTCTGTTTTCTGATCTCACCTCCTCTGCTCCTCTCACCTCTATCATGCCCAGGACAATTCCTTGTGGGCAATGTCTGCTGCCAAAGCATGTGGACGATGTACATTCGTCTTGTTCCTCCTGTAATGGGTGTTCGGCCGAGCGGCCGTGTGGTGTCTGTGGAACATGGTCTTCCACCTTCTGGGCGTCGGTAAACCGTGTCGTTCGTTCTCGTGGCCGTGCCTCCCGCTCCCGCGGGAAAGAACATGGTCGTTCGGGGCCTCCCGAGCCGACTTTGTCTGGTGAGAGTTATTCCTCTTCCGTGGGGGATGTGCAGTCTTTTCCTGTGGTGGATACTGCGGGAGCCGTTGAGTGTTCTGGTGAAGAGATGCCTGGTTCTGGGACTACGGTCCCCCTCCAGTCGACATCTGAGGCTGTCACTAGGGTTGTGACTCCTCCTTCGGAGCCGAGCCGGTGTGCTCTCTCCACTTTTTCACCAGCCTCAACGACTCTCGACGTATCTTCTGCTGCTGCTGGTCCGTCTGCTTCGTTGTCTGTTTCAGCCGGCCTCGGCTTTTTGCTGCAGGGGACTGCAGGAATGTCCGATACTGTAGACATGGGATATCGGCCTCAGCCTTCCCTGACTTCAGCTCGGCGAAGTCGGAAGGGGCTGCCGGTCGAGCCCATCTCTGTGGTCTCTTCGCCGTCGAGCACCACAGTTGTGTCTTGGGATTCGGATGTTCGTCGTGGAAACACTATGAACTCCGTGGCGTTTCCGTCTACTCACTCTGGTCACACGACCAGTTTTGGGGGACCAACGCCTTTTGTGCAGCCTGGACCTTCTGCCCCGCAGAGGTCCGCGGTGACTCTCATGAGTTCCCGCAATATTGATCCTCGGGGTGCATCGTACCCCTATACACGTCTGCCTTCAGATGTTTCGGCTGCCGCCCGTCGTCCCGCGTCGGGTGTTTTGGAGGATCGTGACCCTTCGCTGGTTAAGAGGGTCAGAGGTGAAGCCACTTTGCCGGTTCGCTCCCCTGTCGAACCGGTCGGTACGGGCAGTGAGCTTAGGGAGGCCCTCTCCTTACTCACTCAGGTTCTTTCTAAGAACCTTCCTGTTGCTTCCAGCGAGGCTATGGGTGGTTTCCAGGCGCCTCCTATGGCGCTGCCTCCCGGGATTGGAAACAGGCCGGTTTCCGATTCCTCTGGTGTCCCGACACCATGGGAGGCGTCGGCTGGTTTGCCCACGATGGGCTATGTGTCTTCCGACTCTAGGGAGGAGTCCGACATGCTTGAGGTCGAGGGCCAGCAGTCTTCGGACTTGGGGGCGGCTCTTGACTTTGTGTTTGGGTTTCTGCCTGAGCTCAAACCTGCTAACCAGCCGACAGTGTCAGCCTGGCCGCGATCATCGGTCGCGCGCCAACAGCCTATGGAGCAACCTGCTTCTGGGCGCCTTCGACCGTGCCAGTCGGTACAGGTGGTTGAAGCTTTTTCAGCATTGGATGCCAAGCTGAATTCCAAGGCTTTGAAGACTTCGTTCTTCACCAGGGTTGACACCTTTTTGCCTCCTGTGCGTTATCGTTCCTACGATTCCGCCAATCCGTCAGTCTGCCAGGCTTTGACGGTTCTGGATCAGGACTCCACTTCCCTCGGGCTTTCCAAGCCCAAGTCTGCTGTCATTCCAATGACGACTCTGGAGTCCACGTTGGGCTTATCTAGAGAGATGCTTGGCATGCTTTCTCTCTCAGATCACGTCGTCTCAGCTTTGGCTGCTTATCTGCCTCCAGATAAGTTTGACGAGGTACAGGCTCCTTTGCGTGTGCTGTCCAAGGCGCTTATGCACCTTACTCACACGCATGCCTGTAACACGGCTAATTTGGAATTAGTTCGAAGGGACGCTGTGCTGGACACAGGACGATCCCTTCCCGAGGAGCAGCGTGCTACTCTTCGATCTGCTTCTTTGGCAGGTCCGCAACTTTTCCATGGTTCCGTGTCGACGGTCCGGAGTGACGTCTTACGTCATTCCAAAGATCAGTTGCTATGTCGTCAGCTTGATCAGCCTTCTAGGGGAGGCAAGGGGCGTTCCAAGCCTAACAAGTACCCTTCTGCTTCCTCTGTGAAGCAAAAGGCTGGTCCTTCTGCCGCCGCCTCTACTTCTTACTCACGGGGTAAAGGTAGGGGTTGGCAGAATCGAGGGAAGGCTCAGGATTCTTCATTTAGCAGAGGAGGTGGTTTCTCCTCTCGCGGGCCTCGTCGGGCTCGAAATGAAGGTCCTCACCTCGACTCGTCCCAGGTTGGAGGAAGGATAGCAGAGTTCGCAGACCATTGGGCCACCATCACATCCGATCCATGGGTGTTAGATGTTGTTCGGTCCGGGCTGCGAATATCCTTCCTTCGGCACCCCACTCTGTCAAGGGTGCCTCTTCCAAACACAGTTCCTTCAGACGTTTTACGTCGGGAACTTTTGTCCACGGAGATTGCTAATCTCCTGGCAAAGGGGGCGATCGAGGTCGTCAAGAACGTTCAGTCAGTGGGTTTCTATTCCCACCTGTTCTTGGTGCCGAAGAAGGACGGCCGACTCTGACCGGTTATCGATCTGAGTATCCTGAACCAGTCTATCATTGCTCCCAAGTTCAGCATGGAGACTTTCAGGTCGGTCCGCCAATCTATTCACCAGGGAGATTTCGCAGCCAGCATCGACCTGCGAGACGCTTACTTCCACGTTCCGATGCATCGGGCGTCACTGAAGTATCTCAGGTTTTCTTTTCTGGGTCGAGTTTACCAGTTCAAGGCCATGCCTTTCGGCCTCAACCTGGCTCCTTGGGCATTCACCAGACTGATGTCGCATGTGATAGCGTTCCATCGCACACAGTCCAGGGTGACTACTTCGGCATATCTGGACGATATCCTCCAGAGGCATTCCAATGCAGCCTTACTGGAGTCGGATGTTGCCACTCTGTTGAGCTTGCTCACGTCGCTAGGATTCAGAGTCAACGAGGAGAAGTCGGACCTGGTCCCTTCTCAGTCGTTTTGTCATCTGGGGATGTCTTTCCAAACCAAATTCAATTTGGTAGCGGTTCCCCAGGCCAAGGCTGTGATTCTCTCAGCTTTTGCTCTGACTCTGTCCCAGTCCATGTCCGCGACCGCTCAGAGTTTTCTCCGGCTGATCGGTCTCTGCGGTTCGGTGATGGATCTCATTCCTCTAGGTCGGCTGCGTGTCAGACCTCTCCAACACTTTCTGCTCAGTCGTTGGAGGCCGAATGTAGATTCTCTGGATCAGGTGCTTCCGTTTCCGGACTCTCTGTATCCTCACCTTCTTCCCTGGACAGATGTTCAGTGGATTACGCAGGGTGTTCCACTGGACTTACCCACGTCCGATCGCGTTCTGACAGCAGATGCCAGCGATCTCGGATGGGGTGCGACATTGGATCCTCTCGGTCTTTCCCTACACGGGATGTGGGACCAGGATCAAGCAGCTCTACATATCAACCAGAAGGAGCTTCTTGCTCTTCTTCTGAGTTTCAGGCAGTGGATCCCTCACCTGTCGAATCGCCAGGTCCTTCTACTATCCGACAATTCGACAGTGGTTGCTTACATTCCGAACCAGGGCGGCACGCACTCGGTTCCGATGTACGAGTTAGCTCGGGATCTTCTACTGCTCGCTCAGGATGTTCACGCCGGAGTGGTTCTTCGTCACATTCCCGGTCGTCTGAACGTCCTAGCCGACTCCCTGTCCCGACAGGGCAGGGTTATTTCCACCGAGTGGATGCTTCACAGGGCAGTGTTCCAGTCGCTTTGCGATCTCTGGGGACGTCCCCACATCGACCTCTTTGCGACTCGTTGGAACCATCAGGTGGACACTTTCGTGTCCCCGTGTCCAGATCCTCTGGCTTTTTCCGTGGACGCTCTGTCACTCGATAGGAAAGTCGGCTACGCCTTCCCGCCGGTTCCGATTCTTCCTCAGGTTCTCGCCAAAATTCGAACCTGCAGTTGTCGAATCATTCTGATCGCTCCCCTGTCGCCTCAGTGGGTGTGGATCAATCAGCTCCGCTCGCTGATGGCGGCGGTTCCGGCACGTCTCCCGCTACGTCGCGACCTTCTTTGTCAAGGTCACCCGAGGAGGTTTCACGTTGACCCGACTTCATTGTGCCTTCACGCATATCTTTTGTCAGGTCCTGTCTCCTCCGTAGAGGTTTTTCGAGACGAGCAGTGGAGTGCATTTCTTCTTCAAGGAGGCACTCCACTGGTTTAGCTTATGCAGCTAAATGGAAGGTCTTCTGTCGATGGTGTGCTGATCACTCTGTTGATTATGCCAATCCTTCGATTTCACAGATTGCAGAGTTTCTGGTATATCTGTTTGATTCTAGGGGTCTCCAGCCTGTTACCATCAAGGGTTACAGGTCTATGCTTTCAGAGACTTTTTCTTATGTGGGGAAGCGTCGTATCGGCACTAATCCTTACCTCTCCAAGCTTGTTCGGCACTTTTCTCACATATAAGACGGCTTTTCTGATAGCATTTGCTTCGGCCAGACGGGTTAGTGAGCTTCACGCCCTCTCGGTTGACCCGGCCTTTTTTAGGAGCTCTCCCAACAGTGTTACTTTTACCACTGATTGCTCCTTTTTGGCCAAGAATCAGTTACCAGATACTACTCCTCCTCCTATCTGTATCAGGGCTCTTCCTTCTGTTGAGGGTAATTGCCCTTTGCTCTGTCCGGTCCGTGCTATTCGCATTTATCTTGATCGGACACGCTTCATCCGGAAAGGCAGAAAACGTTTTTTTCTGTCTCTCAATCCGGGTCGACAGAAGACCTCTCCTCACTCCATTTCTCGATGGATTTGTCTTGCTATTCGTACGGCTTATGGTTGTTTAGCAGCTGGCGATTGTATTACCAATCGTATTTCTGCCCACGAGGTGCGGGCACTGTCCACCTCTTGGGCTTATTCCAACTCCGTCAAGTTGTCGGATGTTATGCAGGCAGCCTACTGGAGAAATGCTTCTACTTTCTCCACCTTTTATTTTCGCCAGTTGCAGGAGCAGTCGGAGGACCTTTTTGCCCTGGGTCCTCTTTCTTCTGCTCAGGCTGTTGTCTGCCATAGCCATTAGGCTTCTTGAAGGTCAGTTTCAGCCTTGTGCTGTTACTGCCCTTTTTCTGTCTGTGTGTCACACAGGCTCATATGTCTCTTTTCATTGTCCTTTACCAATGATTGCGACATTATGGTTGATAAGCCTCGGGACCTCTTCCTTCTACTTCACGGTTCCAGTGCACTGGGGTTATGTGGGGGTTGGTTATGCGATTCCCTCCAGCCTTTTGTCTATTCAGCCTAGAGTAAACAATTGTGAGTAGGTTGATAAGAAATCTAAATTTTATAGTAAATTTCCTTTCTTATTATACCTACCACAATTGTTTACATGGAGGCCCTCCCGTCTTCTTTACAGGTAAAGAATCTTTCCTCCCCGCTGATCACATAACTCTAAAGTTTACGGATTCAAAAAGAATGAGTCTTTAGAGACGGTATATGCACACTGGCAACGGAAGTCGTGGAGTTGTACTTGGGAGAGAGCGTCCCGTACTGGGTCTGCGCCAGTTGCACTCGACCCAGTTTTGGCTTATTTTTATTGGTGCTTTTGCACCACTTTTCTTTCCCAACTTGCTTGGGAAAGACAAAATAGAGAGTATTTTATCCGAGTTAGGGACTTCCACTGTAGTGCAAGCCCAGAGTAAACAATTGTGGTAGGTATAATAAGAAAGGAAATTTACTATAAAATTTAGATTTTCGAGGTAGCAGCCATTTTGTTGTCATTCTTGTTATTTAGTTTCACTGATTTTTCAGTGTTTTCCTCTCTCCCTTTCCTTTAAGTCCCCTCTTGCTATTCTCCCATGCTTTTGGCATAGTTTCTGTAATTATTATTACTAAAATTTCTTGGGAGTTTTAACTGAATAACAGAATGAATTCTGTTCTTTTCCCCATGTTTACGTCTTCACCTATGGGTGGTTAGGCATTGTGTTCTGCATCTACCATCTGATGTTCTGCAGTTTCTTCTCTGGAAGTCTCTGTTTTGCATCAGATAGTGTATTTTTGGTAACTGATTTCGGGCCTGGGTGCCTGGAGTCTTATTTTAGTGTTTTTACACTCATTGTTTACATTTACAACAGCCCTCTGTATGAGGGGGGGATTTCTTGAAAATAATATCTTGATGTTAATTTAATCATAACTAGATACATTATTATTGTTCGTAAGTGTTGCATAAATTGTTTAAAATATTTTTAAATTTTTTGTCCACACTTAGGCTTGGGATCCATTGAGGCTCAACGTTACTTTTCAAAAACTTGGGCTGTTCTGAAAAAATATTTTTTCAAAATATTTTGATTTCAATTATTTTTTCTATGTTAATGGATCATATTATTATTATGTATTTTGATTGTCAGGGGTTGGTACGAGTACCAGGACTTTGTTTTCTTTTCACATTGAAAGGATTTTGATCAATTGTAATAAGAGGAAGTCTTCCTCTGACTTTTATAATCATTCTATATGTGGTCAGTGTACTCGCATTAACTCCTGTTCTGTATCTGATAATTTCGATGACAACATGGGAAGCGTATGTCACGGTATGTTAGTGGGGAATTGGACATTCCGGTCCTTTCCCTGCAGGGTCTCTCTACTTTATCAATTTCTATTTCAGACGATCAAGATTAGGGTGATGTATCTGTGATGTCTTCCAACAGTGTGCCTCCGTCGTCACAATTAATGAAGGGCTAGCGGAAAAGTGCTCATGTAAATACGCCAATTGCCTAAGAGGACCCTAGTAGGTTCGACGGCCTTTGACGTCCGCTAGCTCGCCCGGTGTAGCGTCCATTCATCGATTGGTTCGGCAGCCGGGTTCGTCCGTTGCAGTCTAGAAGGAGTTTTGGGGTGATGCGAGCACTATAAATCAACCAAATGCACACCCAGTGGCAGCGGATTAGAGGGAGAACGGAGGAAGCCTTTTAGTCCGGTTCATAGCTCGTTCTGGTCCATCCGGATGGCGAGCGAGAGAGGCCCCTCTCTCGTACAACAACATCTGGCCCCAGATGTTGTGGTACATAATGTTTCGCATTCGGAGCATACGTCCGCCGCTCAGGACGCTCCGACATATAGTCAGTCCGGAGAGACTGTCAATAAGGCTTCCTCATTCTCATGGTAGCGCACACGACCGCTCTTGGCTACATGACCTCGGATATCCAGTCAGCTTCGCCAGTCAGAGAATCATCGGCGACCAGGTCACACCATCCGGTAGCCAGGGACACGAGGCCTGCAGACTCCGGATGTTCGCGTAGGAAAGTGTGCGGGAGTCAACGTACACGGAGCTTCCGGCGGCAATGCATCGTAAGACCGCTACTGCACAGGCCTCGGGGACGGACGTGCTATCCTAAATAGCACAGCTTATCGCAGCATCCCAGCAACAACTGAATCTGTCGCATAATGTTTTATCAGACGATGCTGGGTCGGGACGCTCCGCGGAAGCGGGTACGGACGTCTGAAAATTTCATCCGGTCCGACAGGATACCGAAAGGGATTCGGAGGATTTCGAGCTTTCCCTTTCAGAACAACATATGCTGTTGTGTATGTCATCTGACTTGCTCTTCTACAGGTTCTTTCGTCGGACCAGAATGCTGCGATGCCGGATACGAAACTGATAGCGTCGGTGGACTTAGAAATTTTTGGTTCGGTTCAGGGACTTCGTCCCTCAGTTCCTACATAGCCCAATAATGTCACACAACTTTCGAATTATTGAACGACGCTATATATTTATTATTATATGCTTGCTATTACCAAGCATTTCTGGTTTCTTGTTCGCAAAGTTACAGAGATGTCTTTCAAAAGTGTGCCTCTGTCGTCATAGTTAATGAAGAGCTAGCGGCAATAAGTGCTCATGGAATATGTCTATCGCCTAAGAGGTCCCTTGTAGGAACGACGGAGTGACATTCGCTAGCTCACCCGGTATAGCGTACATTCATCGAATGGTTCGGCTGCCGGGTTCGTCCGTTGCGGTCTAGGAAGGAGATTTGGGTGATGCGAGCACTATAATTAATTTAGTACTCACCCAGTGACGGCGGATTGAGGACAGATCGGAGGAAGCCTGTTAGTCCGGTTCCTGGCTTGTCCAGGTCCGTCCGGGCTGTGAGCGAGAGAGGTCCTGCTCTCGTCCAACAACATAGGGGACCGCATGTTGTGGTTCAGATATTTTACATTCGGAGCATATGTCCGTCGCTCGGGATGCTCCGTTATATTGACAGTCCGAGAGACTGTCGATAATGCTTCCTCATCCTCACAGCAGTGCACACGACCGCACATTGGCTACGTGACCTCGAGTATCCGATCAGTTTCGTCATTCAGTGATTCCACGGCGAACAGGTCACGCCATCCGGTAGCCAAGGGACACGAGGCCTATACACTCTGTTCGCTCGCATATTAGTAGTATGCACGGGGTAACGATCACGGAGCTTCCAGCGGCAATGCATCGTAGGACCGCTTCTCCACAGGCCTCAGTGACGGACGTGCTATCCGAGTTAGCACAGTTTTTTCGCAGCATCCCAGCAATCGACAGTTTCTTGATCGAATCAGGAATTATCTGACGGCGCTGGGTCGGTGCGGTCCGCGGTTGCATCAGGTACGGACGACCGAACGCTTTATAGGGTCCGACAGGATGGCGAAAGGGATTCGAAAAGATTTCGAGTTTTCTCTTTCGTAGCATCGGAAGCTGCCATACATATCTTCCGGCATTATCTTCCAGTGATTGTTATTTCGGACTACATTGCTGCGATGTTGGATAAGAGACTTATAGCGTCATTGGACACAGAATTTTGGATCGGATCAGGGACATTGTCCCTGACTTACCGACACAGTCCAATAATGTCATTAGAACATGTGTATTATTTATCGACGCTATATATATATATAAGCCTGCTACCAAGCATGATAGTTTAGTTTCTTGTCCGCAATGCTCATTTCTGCCTTTTTTCATTTATACGAATAATTTATTTTGGCAGAACAGGGCATACCGAGAGTTCATATGCGTCTAGACGGCGTGGTTAAAGACTGGAAATAATCTTTTTCGCCGTCTATGTCTTTTCCAACCACATCGTTGGAAACGACAATGATGTCTAATAGACTTAACTTAGACGCTTTATTATACGTAATCCACCTTACTGAGGCGTTATCATTACGTCTTCAAGAGAAAGAATTCCGGGATATTATCCTCAATGTGATTTCTTTTGAGGGCAGTAGTTTGTTCACGTATAACTCCGCCCTTCAGTGGCTGCTTGGAGTTGGTTAGACGTGACGCAGCCCTAGCTACATCCACGCGTGTGGATAGTAAGGTGAAGAACTCTCTCAGAGTCGCTTCATTCTCGGAGAAGCTTCTCTTCGACGGCAACTTTTCAGCAATCCATGAATTGCTCGATTTACACGTTCTCTTGTCTATCTAGTGTAGCAAGAGATTCAGACTGGGGCAAACATTCGGTGGTTGACTCAGAGAGTGCCACTGCAGTTGCCGGATCCGAGTTTTTTAATTATGACGGTTGCCAGTCAAACAGGTTGGGATATAATATTGATCCCAACGGATTCGAAGTGCCAGGGTCTTTGGGTTCTGCAGTCTCTAAGCAAGCACTTATCTTCCACGGAATAATGTTTTTTTTAGGCTTGCTTTATGTCATTGGATGAACATTATTCAGAAACGCATGTCCAAATCCTGTCCGTTAATTCGACAGTAGTGGCGTATCTCCGGAACCAGGGAGGCACTCACTCGTTTCCATTATTCAATTTAATGGAAAGAATCCTTCTGTTTGTTATAGTACACCAAGTTCTGCTTCGGTCCGTCATATTCTGGGTCGTCTGATTGTATTACCGGACTCCCGTTCACTTATGGGTCGCTTGTTGCCGTCAGAATGGACTCTCAACAAACAAGTATTCAATCAGATTTGCTATCAATGGGAGCGCCCAATGATAATTTATTTACGACACAACTTGCTTGTCAATTGCAGTCATATGTGTTTGCTTGTCCGGATCTCTGAGCTTATGTTGTTAACGCTCTATTGATCTAATAGGACGGAATGATAGGATATGCGTATCCTCCTGCGCTGTTGTTTCAGCAAGTATTGCTAAGATAAACAACCACAATACATTTCTGTTGATAGCATCTCTGTCTTCACAGAGACCGTGGGTAAATTTACTCTGATGTCTACTGTGGGACTTAACGCGAAATCTTCCTCCATGAGAGGATCTTTTTTCGCAGGGTAAAATCGTGTCATCTTTATCACAACCCGCAAGGTCTCAACCTTCACGTATTCCGTTGTGTGGTCCTTATTGCATTGTAAGCATTGTACTGGACGAGCTTTGGACGCGATTTCTTACTATAGGAGAACCTCTTCTTCGCTATACTATGCGGCTAAAGTGGAGGCTCTTCCGTCGTTGGTGTAGGGATCACTATGTTGATATTGTTGATCCCTCCATACTAGTCATTGCAACTTTTTAGTATACTTGTTTGACAAGATCTACTGCAGCCTGTTATTATTAAGGTTATAGGTTTATCTTACCTCATACCTATGCACTCTATGATAGTTTACAATTGAGTCTTATGTCTCTTTATCTAAGTCAGTTAGTAACTTTTCGATAAATAGACTTAGAGTCATTAGATTAAATTCCTATATGGAAATTAACTTCAGTTCTTATTTAGCTAAGTAATCATTTGAGCCTCTGGAAACAGTAGTTTTCAATTTCTGACCTTTTAGACAGTAATTCTGTTGGTTTCTCTTTTATTGAAGAGTCAGTGAGTTTCATGCACTATCGGTGGATGATTTTCACTTTCATAGTTTCGGAATCACTACTTCCTTTACTATTTAGGTTGGATTTTTGCATAAGAGTCAGGCTCCTAATTAATATCCGGAACCTATTGTTATTAAGGTCCTTCCGTCTTCGTACGGGCATAGGCCTTTACTCTGTCCGGTTAGAGTTTATGTATTTATAAACAGATATCTGTTTATTACTACGGGCGTAAGCTTCTTCTGTCTTTGATGCCTAATAGAAGGACGTTACGCTCCATTCTATTGCTTATGGATTCAATTAACTATCGATACTGCTTATGGTATATCATTGACTCAGCAGTTGTGTTTGAGATTTCGGCTCATGAAGTAAGAGTTCTTCTACATCTTGGGCTTACATTAATAGTGTCGCTATTATAGATTTTTGTAGGCTGCTCATTGCGCTCAGCCATCCACATTCATGAATTTTTATCTCAGAAATATTGAGTCCATTTCTGGAGGCCTCTATTGTTAGGTCTATTATCTACTGCTCAGAATATCATTCATTTAACAGTTGCTACCATAGCTAGGTAGGCTGTCTGTTTCGGCAGTGACTCCGTTCTGCTGCCCTCTTCGCTCTGGGCTATTTGACCCAGGTGCAAGAAAAAGGGGGAGGCGGGGGAGGGTGTTCCCTTGGGTCACCTGTTTTACTATGAAAACAAGGGGATACCTCCTCCGGAGTTAGTAATTCTGAGCTGTTATTGGGATGGTTGTTTAGTGAGAAGTTTATGTTTTAAAAATTCATTCAGGTCTTAGTTTTTAAAGTATAGCTTTTGAATATAGCACGTGTCAACGGACATTATTATACAATCCTCAGACACTTTTAAGGAGTATAAAGAGTCTCTATTCTCTAGACTTACTTTATTTATTGGCTTACTTTAAAAATTATTAGTATAAGGATTATACTAGATAGAGTACTTGGATGTATGATGCTCAATTTTGGAAGGTGTTGTATCTTTCTAATTTATCATAAATAAGAAAGATACATGTAAGGCCTAATACTTCTTTTTCCCTAGAGGAGATGACTCTATTTTATATAATTGAGCGTATTCCATCTTGCTCTATGTCCTTGGCCCTCCAGCCTTTTTACTATTCAGCTATGTCTGGGTCATTGGTACAGTATAAAAATGTTAAAAAATTTATAGTAATTTATATATTTTTTATACTTACCAATGACCCAGACGGGGATGGCCCTCCCAGGAGTTGGGAACTCTTACCTCCCCGCTGAGTACATAGCGCTTACCAGGCACTGGTTATTAGAATGATTAATGGCGCCAATTTCGGAACGTCCTTGATACTGCGCATGCGCAGTAGAGGTGAAGTGTGGAGGGCCATTCAGGACATGTTTTCTTTGGTTTTAGACGCAAATTTTGGGGATTGGGGGGCAAAATTTGTGTTTGGCCCTATATTTTAAGAGTTAGCACCAGCTATGTCTGGGTCATTGGTAAGTATAAAAAATATATAAATTACTATAAATTTTTCAACTTTCTGAACCGATGGTCCGGTATGAACCAAATTTGGTTTGTGGTGTTATTGGGTCATAAGTACTTCACCCATGCAAAAAAAAAAAATTCCGGCACCCCCATGGGAATCCTGGGAGCTAAAAATAGAAATATTTTCAAACGCCCATATTTCCAAAACCACACAGAACAGAGAGCTGTTATTTGGTATGAAGTATCCTTAGGACCAGTAGAATTGAATGGTAAAAAAAAAATGTCATCGGTTATGTTAAGGTGTTCTGTAATGGGCATCGAAAAAATGCTGAGTCAGCATATTTGTAAAAATTTTTACAAATCTTTTCTCCAGAACCAGTCATCAGAATCTTTTGATATTTGGTATACAGCATTCATAGGGGGTTAGATAAAAGTTTGTTGAAATAAAGCTCATTGGTTCATATTTGGGCTCTCTACAGGAGCCCGAAGTTTTAACATAAGGTAATATTGGGAATATTCTTTAAAAATCTTCTTTTTCAGAACCACCAGTCAGAATCTTTTAATGTTTGGTACACATCATTGTTATGAGGGTCAGATTCAAGATTGTTCAAACCAAGTCCCTAGGTTAATATTTGGGCTTCCTACGGAAGCCAAAATTTTATCTTTGTTCAATATGGAGGGTAATTTAAAAAAAATCTTCTTCTTCAGATCCACCAGTCAGAATGCTTTGATATTTGGTATGCAACATCTCTAAGGGGGTCACATTCAAGTTTGTTCAAATCAGATCCCTAGGTATATATTTGGGCTCACTATGGTAGCCCAAAATTTTTACTTAGTGCAATATGAGGAAATTTCGTAAAAAATCTTCTTCTTCAGATCCACCAGTCGGAATGCTTTCATATTTGGTATACAACATCTCTAGGGGGGTCAGATTCCAGGTGTTCAATTCGAGTGCCTAGGTTAATATTTGGGCTCCATATGGGAACATGAAATTTAACTTAGTACAATATGAGGGAATTTCTTCAAAAATCTTCTTCTTCAGATCCACTCGTCAGAATGCTTTCACATTTGGTATACAACATCTCTAGGGAAGTCAGATTCAACTGTGTTCAAATCAAGAGCCTGTTCTAATATTTGGGCTCTATGTTGGAGCCGGAATTGACCATTTTGCTGAAGAATTGAAAATTTTGTATTCAGTACCCTCTAGAGGTGTGTAACTAAGATTAATCCACATAGGTTGCATCAAGGGGCTTCATATGGGAGCTCTACATTTTACTTTATTATCAACTGAAGAAAAGGCATGATGCCCAGATTATTTTTGTCACTCCTGAGGGACTCAAGGATTGACAGTGTAGCCTATGGAGGTGGCTTAATGTAGACTCATTCTTGGACTCAGTTCATATTGTGTTCTGTTCAACATGTGCGTTTCAGGCCCCGTGGGGCCTCTTGTTCTTTTATCCAAGTCTGATGCACTTGAGGCCCCTTGGGTCTTTTTGTCTGATAATGGCATTGTGAGCATGATAACTTGAACAGATGTAATTGGATTTTCATAAAACATGCTCTTGATAAACATTGTGTGAAGCTCTTGTTCTAGTTCAATATTCACGTAATTTCATTGATTCCATATATGCATGGTTACCTTGCATTGTCTTTTTAGGTTAGGGTCTGCTAATTGCTCAGTGTTGTGGTTTTGTATAGTTGTGCTAAGTGGTTGATGCCAAAGGATATTCTCTGTTTGGGTTTGAGCCCCTGCTATGCCATTTGTTGTGATCAGCATCCTTTCTTGATTCTGCATCACACAGGGAAATTTGAAAGAGAAAAATGTTCTTGCAGATTGCCAAAGAAGTGTGTAGAATTAAGTGATGCATTCAATAATTAGTACTTACTAATAATTGAGAATTTTGTGTGTTTTGTACCAGCCCTCTGTATTCTTGGTAACATTGTATTCCCTTATTAAGGTCTTTTGGTGGCAGAGTGCTGTGCATTGTTTATTTTTTTTGATACGTGGTTGGTGCCGAAGGAAACTCTCGGCGTACATTTGAACTTTCATATTTGTTTTCAAGTTACTTGACATTACGGCCTGGAAATTGGTGCTTCAACACTCTTCCTAAATGGAATTGTCCATTACAATGCTTTTTTCAATGAGTGTGCAAATCAGATTAATCCGTCTCCCATTTTCGGGGAGGTTCTGTGATAATTTAATCCTTTATCCCAGCAGGATTAAATTATTGCTGAACATCCCAACTGAATTGTTGCCCATTGTATTGTTTGTTTGCTGACAGTCCAGTTTTGCTTTAACCAAAATTAATTTTGTTCCAGGTTAGAAGGGCTCAAAGGTTAATGAAGTTTGCTTTCACTTTGTTTAGTCTGTAGACTTTGGCAGAACGTCCAAAAATTTAACTCCTAGCACTCGTGTAGTATTTCAGAATTTTCGCCACTGACTCCAAATTGCCCATGCTGCATGAAAAATTTAACAAATTATATCTTGTTTGACAGAGCTCAATGAGCTCTGTCAAACAAGATATAATTTTTTTAAGTTCTCAGTTACATTGTGAGAAAAATGCGCTGTTGATAACTGGTATTTTGACATCAGAGTGCAGAGAGTTGATGGAGAAATATTTCATTTGTTTGTTACTTGTATAATGCAACATGGTACTTGAAGGAGAAAACAGGTGAAGGGCTAAGATGTTCTTTTGCTAGGAATTATAGGCTTGAATGATTTAATTTCCCTCCCTTATCTGCAGGAAAAGTAGAAAATCTGAAGAGAGGAAGAGAAGGTCCTCATCCAGAACTCCATCTCCTCCAAAACTTGAGAGAGAAGGATCAATGCCACCACGAGAAAATTCTCCTTCAAGTTCTAGGTAATATATAATGTTATTATTACTGATATTGAAGATCTATCAGAGAACTTGTCTTGTTAATAAACTTTCACTGTTTAAGCCTCACCTGATGAAACATCCAATACAGATATTATCTGTGCATGAGTTGTTGACTAAGAAAAAAGGAGAAGATAGTGCTTCCCCTACACATTTTGTTACTTACTGGCATTTCATTATCGATTTACAACCATTCATGTCTTTTTTAACAGAAATTATTGAATTGTATGTACATTTTTATGTAGATTAGGAAGGCTATAAGTTTTAACAAATATGTTGATGAGAGAAAATTTTGACAGGACCACCATCAAGTTAATGTTCCTGTTAAAGTTTTACCTAATAAATTTGTTGCATCTGCCTCCATAATTTACAGATTGAAAATTTAAAAAAATTTAATCAAAATAGCAAAGTTTGATATTTGGTTGGATAATGTGTTAACCTTTCTCTTAATGTTATGGCAATGTCCAGCCAGCACAATTCATAAACTTTGCTATTCAATTTTTCATTTTTTGCCTCCAAAAGTAGTCAAATCTTGAGAACTCAAACTTCGAAAACTTGAATTCCTCAATAACTCGATGTGCCTCTTTCGTCTCGGCCATTTTAGTGTACAAACCCATTAATTTCGTTTTTGAAAACTTGTACTTGTGTATGATTTCTCCGAATGTTTTGCTAGTCTGGAAGTAATTAATCAAACAAATAAGCCCTTGAAAGGTCTAACAACTCACTGTGTATAAACACAACAAGAGAATGATGTGACTGAGATTGTTTACCATTGCACCCCGCATATGAGAAATGACAAAACAAGGATTATTTGAAGGAAAGAGGAACTGAATGACAGATCGATTTAAATGTTAGTTTTCAATAGGATAGCCTAAGTCTGAGATTACACAGCTAATTAAACAATAAGTGAGAAATACCCATGCCATAAAATTACTTTAAAAAGGGGGAATGAAAAAAATTAATTTGTTGTTCTGTTTTGAAAATGGCGACAACTAATGTAACTTGTGGAAAGGGAGTCTTGTAGAATTTGATTGTAACAATTATCAAGACTACATATGAAGCCCAAATGGAACTAGAAAGTGGAAACAAAACAAAGTCAAAATTATATGTATATATGTTCTCAGGTGTAAATAAGAAAATCAGATATGATCAGTTGTTCATTATATTTTTTTTGTAGATGCAGTACAGATAGTACTTAATTGGTGGTATTTTACTTGTGTAACGCACATATCTTAAGCCATAATGGCCTAATTCTGACTTTGATCACATTTTTGCAACAGAACAGGTGCCCTTACATGCTGTCTTTGGGTTAACTTGCAAGTTACTATCTAAGCATCTTGGTAGTTGTTTTTAAGCAAGTCTTGGCTGCCTATCGACAAACAAGACTTAACAAAAACAGCAGCAAAGTCACAGGATGTAGACTGTCAAGAAGTAGCAAAAATATGTAAAAATCTCAAGACCCTTAAGGGTTAATATAAAATTCATTCTTGTTCAAACAAGAATCCCCCCTTTTCGAAAGTTTGAAAATGTGAACTTCTGACAAGTAATTTTCCCATTCCCTCGGACTTCAAGTTATCAAGATTATCAAGGTTTGACTGTAGTTCATATCCCCTGAGTGGAGTGAGTTTATTGTGCACTTTCTGATGAGCTATTGTTCAGGATGCAATAAACTTTTCTAGTTTTTCAAGATTTTTTTTTATTCCATCTTCAAGTAATTTTTGGTAAATGGTTTGACATTTTGTAAGTGGAGAGTGGATTATAACTAAAATACCCACAGAGTGGAGTTTCCTCCAAGGCACAGAACTCAAAGGAAGGATCCTCATGAAAAGCTTCAGCCATTCAGCTGCCAGGTACAGCTTGGAAATCTATTTGCTGAAACTTTTCTCATGTTTCTTAGTATTTCAACAGATTTTGAGATTTGTTGCCATTGGGGGAAACTCCAGTCCATAAGTTCTTGCAGTGGTAATCCACTGTTTTAGCACTGCAATTCTTTCTCAAGTTATGCTTTAGACAATGTTATTCAACATTCTTTCTTTTTGATCCTCCACTCTCAAAGAAATTGAGGGTTGTCTTTTTTATATGCATCTGTCCATTGATGTTTGTCATCATGTGCATCAGTTTGTCAACAACAATAGCTTCAGCAATAGATGATGGATTGTGATGATATTGGGTATGCACCTCCCTCTTCATGTTCTAAATGCTTTGCAAATGCGAAGTGACATTGCCCATGAATTTAATTAGAGTTATGCTGCTTTGTTTATTGAGAAAATGTAAAATTCAACCTTGTATTTATAATAACCCAACAATTATTTGATGGATTGTCCTGAAATAAGGTGCACTCATACAGTTTGTTTTTATTGCACACAGTGTGGTGGTATAATAGCATGAATCTTGCTTTTGTCAAAAAGTTTTGCTTTTTTTATCACATGTCAGAAATGTAAAATCTGGACTTTTATTTGTGAAAATTTGTTATATGATGGATTATCAGCAAATTCAGTATGCATCATCCTCATCATATGTCGAATGAAAATGACTATCTTAATCAAAGAATTATGTCTTTTTACATGTTGGAAAAATGTCAAAAGTTGGACTTAGATTTGTAATAACTTAGATTTGTAAGAACACAACCATTATTTGGTAGATTGTCTTGATACTTGGTATACACATGCAGTTTGTTATTACTTGTTGTTACACACAGATTGAGAGTATGAAAAATAGCATCATTTGAACCATCTTGTTATCTGATGTCGGCGATAAGTTAGCGCCCCTGTAGGAACCCCAGGAGGTAAAGTAGTGCCTGTTTTCAGTTTTAAGCAAGCTCTGTGTTACTGGTAAAATGGTAAAATAGGACACAGTCACCAATGCTTAGGCTGGAAGTCCTCTAAAATGGTCAACATGGGTATAAACGATTTACTAAACATGACTTCATCTCCAGGTTGAGTTCATGATTAGCCATTGTGTAGGAATATGTGACCTTAAACAGCAATAAAGAAATTAAAAAAAATAATGAGTTTGCTTCTGGTCAACTAGTTTTAAATGATGATTCGAAATTGACTGAGCAATTTCATAGTAACACATGTTCACCAACAGCTGGATGACCACTTTCCTTATTCAAAAACAGACACCTACAAATGATTGCTTGAGCATGGCTTCATGCTTTTTTGTTTTTAATAGTAATAAATTACTTGTATAGATGATCAGGTTTTGGCTAGAAACCTCTATTTTGCCACATTTTATATAGAAATTGTGTAGAAATATGTGACCTAATGCTATGTTGACAATTGGAAATATATAATCTTGCCCTCAGAAAGCTGAATTTTACAAATCTGAAATGCAATGTCAAGTGACAAATCAAAGGGTTGTAAATAATTGCTTCTGGACAAGAATAGCTCAATTATTTAAATACCTTTAGTTGAAGTCCATAGGCATAGCTAAGTTATTTAGCATACTGGTTTTACAAATTTCTTAACTGTTTAATGTAAGTTTAAATACTGCAGCCCTGTTTTGTGAACCCATCGCTTAACCCTTTACCCAACGCAGACGATATCAAAATTTATTATTTTAAATATAATTTTTTTTAAATTTTTAAAAAAAATTCAACAAAACCATATCATGTGACCCCTCATTGCAACGAGCTCAATGAGCTCAGTCCAATGAGGGGTCACATGATATGGTTTTGTTGAAATATTTTGAAAAATTTAATTTTTTCAACTGCTCAGTTTGCATATTACGCGGGCGGATGCGGGCGATTCGTTGGGTAAAGGGTTAAGGCCAAGAAAAAAAATGAATTAGTTCAGGTTTCCAGACCGACCCTAGTTTTGGCACCTTACCAAAATCTTTTCATGTGCACTTGACAAAAAAATTCTATCCAGTTAAACTGAAAACACACTGTGATAAGACTGCCATGCAGATCAGAGACACTGTTCAGTAATGGGACACTTTATCTCAGATAAATACATTTTTCTTCGTGCTTGTGATGCATGTTTAAAACTGGGTTCCCACGGGACCTTGTATTCAGTGAACAGCCTTGAATTTGACTAAGGGTCATTCAAGGCCTTAAAATCTTGGACAATGTGTTGGGAGGCCTTAAATTGCTTTGAATCCTCATGAAATAAAAATGCTGACGCACATAATCATAACTGTGTAGTTTCATATGCCAGAGTTTGTGAAGGCATAGCCCCAACTGGGACTTCTGATCATTACCCCATCCTCCTACTTCTCTGCAGTGCAAGTGGGAGGATGGTCTAATGGCTGGATGTCCTAGTTATTAGGACTAGTGAAGGCAGGGCCTTGAAAATCATTGAATTTGGTTATTGTGGAGCCTTGGAAAAATTATGAAATATAATGCAAAACAGCTTTGAATAGCCTTGAATTTCAAAAATCTTGCCTGCAGGAACCCTGATATAATAAAAAAAATGTATTTTCATTGTATCTTCACTGATAAATTTATGTGCATTTGACTTGTTAGTGAAGTTAAAATCAGAAAGAAATTCACTTGTTATATTCTGCAGTTTATTTTGACTCATAGGGCCACTGTAGCCCACCTTTTGAAACTGAGAAGCTTGGGGCCTTGTGAAAAATGTGAGGATGAAAAAAATATTGAATAAAAGTAAATTCTACCCGACTGACCTTATTCTTTTGTTGCATGTAACCTGAACCAAACCATTTATTTTTTTGGCCCAGCATGACAGCCATATCCAGCCATTACTATTCATAAAACCGCCATTAAAATTAAATTATTTTCTCATTTTTTGCCTCGAAACATATCTTTTGCCCCTCCCCCATTGAATTTTCAAGCTCATTGCAATAAAGAATCATAAGTTATGTTTTGGCAGCAAAAGATGGAAATTTTCAGTTAATCAGTAATTGTTTTGGTAACTGTCATTTTCTATTCATGTTAGGTAAAGGTTTAATCCCATTCATTAAATGTATGATAAGCTGTTAAGAGGCACAGTATTAAAACAGGCCACAGAAGCCATTGTCTTGTATGTTGCAGCATCTTTTTTTAATATCAATGTGGATGATTTTTAGCTTAACTTGACAAAGTCAAGATAAGCTATTGCCATCACCCATTCGGAAGTTTGTGAGTCTGTTCACTTTTTCCTTTAGCACAGGCTACACCCCGTAGTTCTTGTTTGAGATTCAAACAATGTTTGGGTTCAGTTTGCATTTGATTTACAGAAAGTTCAGAAATGTATTGGCATGTTATCTGGTACTCGGATGATCATTGAAGATATAAAAATTTTCAGTTCATTCAGGCAAGAGTCCATTGACCCTAAAGAATAGCTTTATTGTCATTGAAAGCCCACACCATTCACACAAAAAAACGATCTCGGAAGTCAAATCATAACATGTCACTTTTTTACACTTTTTTACAAACTTGCAATAGCTTACTTAGTACAGAGTTGCCTATGGATTTGAAAATCTT
Organism: Pictodentalium vernedei; assembly: GCA_031216915.1. Taxonomy (NCBI): domain Eukaryota; kingdom Metazoa; phylum Mollusca; class Scaphopoda; order Dentaliida; family Dentaliidae; genus Pictodentalium; species Pictodentalium vernedei. The sequence goes on from CM062293.1 coordinate 157,552,575, forward strand.
GAGTGTCCTTGAAAATTTGACGACCTTGATCCATTGTCACGGGCCATTTGCGTGTTTCAACTTTGTCTGGTCCAGAAAATTTGATTCAGTAGACAGATTTTGATCATACTTCACTTAATGGTTGCTCATGATTAAAGTGTGTTGTTCCTACTTCACACCTTGCTTGCTATTGAATCAAGTGTGCTATGTCCTTTACCCAAGCTTATAACTTCAAAGTTACAGATTGTTCACCTCTCATGATATACACCAAAACAAAAAAAGTATTTATTACAAATTATTGGAAAGTGCCTGTGGGCTCTCTCCAGTAATTTTTAATAAAACAACTTTTGAATAACAAATTTAGACCACCGAAAATAATCTAGCCCTCAATCAGTTAAATTGAAAATTTGTCTGCTACACTTGTTTGAGTTTCTTTCCATTGTATTACAAACTGTCACCTTCCTGCCTTATCTTCGGGCTCATATTCAGGAAGCATCCATCAGCTCTGCTGATATATTCATGTTATATTTGTGGATGTTTTAATGCTTTCGGCAATTTCTGGTTCAAATTATCAGCCACCTTTGGTGATTCTCTGTCAGCTTTGTTGGGAACTTTAAAGTATGGTTCCAAAGATTTCTGCCAATTAAGTTAAGTGGTACTTGTTTATAACTTGAGGTTGACTGCAGTCCCCCACTTAGATTTCAGCCTTCTTGGGTGAATGGTACATCTTCATCCAATGTGAAGCACAAATTCCGACAAGACATGATGATATGTGCACGATAGTTCATCTCCTTGGCCCATTTTGGTCTAGTTTGCAGAATTCCAACTGTTGTCATGACTAAGTTGTACATAGGTCAAAGGCCTATACCGCAGTCTCACTGTAATGTAGAAAATATAGACCCATGTCTGTATTAATGCACTGATGCATATATCAGATTCACTCCAGCCATTTTGTCAATTGTTTTCCCATCAAAGTTCCCATAGAATTTAATTTTTAATTGTTTTGCCACCTTGTTTTAACTGGAATTATCAAGTGCATATCCTCTGAGCACAGTTAGCTGAGAATTTAAAAGTAATTTTGGCTATAACAGCAGCAAACTACATGGTCATTTTGTTCTGCCACCTCTGGATTCTGGCATTTTAGCATTCTCCAAGACCCAGACAAGACCCCCAAAACATAGATTTCAGGGAGGTATGAACAAAAGTAACTAAATGGCAAGGTTGGCACCCTTCGGTCATATTTCCTATAGCTCAGGTGTAAGGACTTGACTGTGTTGTTAACAGTAGGTTGCAAGTATGCCTGCAAAACAGGATATAAATTTTCAGCAAATCACAACAATGTCTTTTAATTGAATACAGTCTATACATGCAGTATTCCTAATAAGGCCGAAAGCAACAGAGACAAGAAACAATTGCAGTCAGGTCCATGTCTAAACATTGAATGCGAATTCACATCCACTGCATAACATTGAGAAACGGGAAGTCACAAATGTCCCGACCTCCGAAGGAGGATTTGGGGGTATCTAGTGAAGCCCTCCGTCCATCCATCCGTCGGTCCATCTATCATCCATACATTTTGCATTGTAATTTCAAAGCCATTGGTCAGATTTCGATCTCCTTTGGTGTGCTGATAGACCTGCATGAAGGAATGGATATGCACAAGGAATGGGTTTTGTTCAATAATTTTTCCCAGAGTTATGGCCCCTTTTAACTTTTTGAACTTAGAAAGAAAATTTTTCTGTTTTCACTCTTTTGACTTAAAAAATTTTTCTGTCCCACAATACCATTAAGGCTACTTTCAACATGCCTATGAGTCGGGGGCAGAGGCTTTGCATAGCCCTTGTTATTTATTTGATTCAGTTTGAAAAAAGAATTGATTCATGAATCTGTTGCCTGTTTCGGTTCGAGGATCAATTCAAATTCAAATTAATTTCTGATTCACACTGCCCAAGTTCTAGCTCCAATTCTAGAAAACTTTTAACATTGTCTTTTCCAGAATTATATTTCTCTTCATGACTAACACTTGTTGAAATGAAACATTAGCATTTAAAAAGACCTACTGGTATTTTGTCATTTGTTTAAAAATTCAAAACGAGTCATTTCAGTCATTTATTTTCACAGCTGGAAAGTGTAATTATGGAACAGATTCCCACGGGGCCTTGAATTTGACTGAGGATCAATCAAGACCTTGAAATCCTGGAAAATGTGCCAGGAAGCCTTGAAAAAACTTGAATATTCACGAAAAATATAAATGCTAATGAAGCACATAGTCTTAACTATTTAGTTTTATATGCCAGAGTTCTCGAAGGCGTAATTCTAACTAGGACCCTCCGGTCATTACCACCTCCTCCCACTTCTTTTGAAGGGAAGCAGGAGGAGGGGATAATGGCTGAAGGGTCTTAGTTAGGACTAGTGGAGGAAGTCCTTGAAAATACTTGGATTTGGCTATTGTAAGGCCTTGAAAAATATGTAATATGTTAAGAAACAGCCTTGGATGTTATCAGTCCTTGGCTGCAGGAACCCTGTGGAATATATATTTGGAAACGTTTAATGGAAATAGCCCCAGGAAAGGTTTCTATGAATTGCTTTTAGAAGCTGGTATTATTAGGGGTGAATAATGAGGGAAATTTTCTTGTAAGTTCTACAGCTCCTTTTAACAGGTGCTGTACAACTTGTCAGTGACATTTTCCAGTGAATCATAAGAAACTAATTTCGAGTGGGAGCTCTCCTATAGTCCAGACGCAGTAGAGTTTGAGCAGGAAAAAATTGGGGACAAGCTGATTTTGGTGTCATGGCGGAATGTATCTGGGAACATCATATCAAAAATCTGCTTTGGGGAAAATTTTTCATGCAAGATGGCCGCAAGGATGGGTTTCATAGAAAAAAAAATCTTTAGTGGCATCAATTTCTCAATAGTCTTGATATTTTAAGTGAGATCTGGAGATGTTTTGTGCGTCATTCGTACTTTAAGCACGAATGCCAATCCTATAAAGCAGAAAAATGAATGAGAAAATTCACAATAGTTAGGGAAAAGGCCCCAAAATACCATTTTCTTCAATTTTCACACCCATAAGAAGTTGAATTTGAATAGACCAGAAAAAACGAGCTATAATTCTGCTGTTTTTCATAACTCCCGAGATGGCGAAGAATGATTTCGATCAACTTTCTTCGCATTGATTAAATCCAAGATGAGATCTGACCAAAATCATGCCAGTATTCCTCAAGGCACTTTGCTGTCGCCAGTTTCGTCTCCAATCTCAACCGGCTCTGAGTTCAGGCAATTCTGCCCTTGACAGTCTCCACAAGCAGAGACACATTTGATTGCGTTCTTTCTACAAGAGCATATATTCGTTCCGCAGGGGTGTTTGGAGGTCATTTTGCATTTGCAACGTATAAATTTCAGGAGAGCTTCAGGCACTGCATCCAGGTCAGTCATCACAGGTATCAACTCATTTTTGAGAATTTCCCAGCCCCATTTCTGAGGATCTAGGATATCAATATCCAATTGCTTCCATTCCACCGTTTGTAGGTGAACTCTCAGGCTGTGAAAGTATGCCGCTCGTTCAGTTGGAGGTAGTTTCTGAGATTTGATTCCTGTCTTGCTGGAAGTGACCATTGTCTTGAACTTTGAGTATCTCAAGCCATTCAATGTGTCTGACTGCTTGCCAGAGTACAACATTTCAAACAGTTCTGCCAGAGTACAACATTACAAACAGAAGCTGTGTTTTCCCATGGCCAAATGTTGCCGAAGTAACATCACACCCACTACAAAGCATGTATGAACAGGAGGTGTCGCCTAGTTGTTTCTCCGATCTTTGCTATTATATCTGCGATCTTCCATGCCTTCCTACCCCCATGTGACTTCCGTGCTTCTGATTGGAAATAAACATCAGCCGAAGTTTGATTCCAATGGTGAACGGATAGCACTAGTACATCAGTATCATCTGTGGCAATGACAACTGAATTCCCTTGAGATGAAAGTTTGATGGCACTTTCAACAATCAGGGTATCAGCATCGCCCGAACTGCAGTTAACAGTTTGTCCACCCGCTCTCAGTAATGTGGACAGCAATCTTATGAACTGCATTTTGTTATTCTCGTTCGACAAGAACCGTTCCTGACTCTTGTGTGCAGTCATGGTGTCAGTCAAACCAATATCGGCACACCTGTTGACAGCTCTCCTTCTATGCTCATGACTCTTCGTGTTTGGTCGCTGTCCATAACCATCAAAGATGACACAGCAATTCTGCCCATATTTGTTGGCCACATATCCAACATACTGATGGGCTACTTCCGAGTAGGTAGCCTCCCATTTGACTCTGTAAAGGAGAGCCCCTTCGTCAAGCACGTACATAGAATCAAATGGCGGCTTCGAAAGTGCTACTCGATCTATTATTGCAGCTGCTAGGTCTGCCTTGTTTGCTTTTCTGAGAAAGAAGTCTTTGAAGAGGGCTGTTGGCATCACAGTCAGTTTGTATTCGAAGAAATGTGCCACATCGCGCTCTCTCTGAGCAATAGCTTTCAATCGAGTGAACAGAGCTGATGGGTCTATTGATACCCTCTGGTTATCCAACTTCACCCCGGGGGGTTCAAAATGGTCTAAAGTGCGAATTTGATCACTCCTTTTGATGGAGGCATCAGAAACAACAACATTGTCTAGTTTAGAATGTAACTCCGCCGTGTAACTCCACCCCTACCGACTCGGTATTGTCACAGTTAATACCAAGGAAGCTGGCAATCCGGAAGACAAGGAGTGCAATCTTTCTTTCTCATCGAAAGTATCGTTCAAGTCAAACCACTCTAGTATTTTCATCATGTCGGTGTTGTCTTGTTTACAACAAGAAGTGCCCATGTCTACATGTTGTTCACTGGAACTGAGTTTCATGTCAGTCAGCATTGTCATAGCTTCGTGTATTTCAGCGCATTTATGCATGGTGTAAATCCACTCCTGATGCACTGATTCGGTCACCCCATGACCTTGCGTTAGTCCACCTCAATTTTTAATTGAGCACATGAGGACTTGTTCAATCACAAGATCACATGAAAGGCCTCCCCAAACCCTGGAACTCCGGCGTGTAGCATGGAAACCATCAAAGAAGAACCTATCATACAACCATGGATGTTTCTCGGGGAGCTCAAGCATCATTTGCAGATACAACCTGCAACTCTTAGCGTAGTGTACATGTCCTGTGGCCGCTCAGAGGTTCAACATATTACTGACAGCAATAAGGTGGAGATTCCAATCGCCAAGGCGTTCACCTCTGAACATTTTCAGTGTCTGGACATATTCTAGATATTGCATCCATAGCTCAGCAGTGTGCGATTATTCAGCCAGTTTGGCTTTGTACTCGTCGAGGCAAGTGTTTACCCTTACGAGAGCTGCTGAGTTCGCAACATCGGAACGAGCTATCAAGCTGTCCAGCACATTATCATACAACTCCTTGACACTATCTAAATCTTCCCTGTTGATAGATTTCTGTCCACCCCCGACGCAACATGAACACCTCTGTATACCCTGTGTGTTAGTGAGTAGAAAAAAACTGGATTCACACAAATCCATGTCCTCATGTTCGCAAATGTTGGAATGCTGGTTTCGGAAAATTGATCGAAATTCGCTCTTACACCACATCAGTATAAATGCAATAAAAAAATTTCCCCAAAGCGGATTTTTGCAGATTTTGGATATGTTCTTCGGGAGACATTCCTCTTCAAAATGACACAAAAATCAGCTTGTCCCAAATTTTTTTCCGGGTACGACCACTTTATTTGGTTCAATGCCTGTACTAATATTTCAAGAAGAATAGCCACAGTAGTGCTTCACAGGAAAGTCTAAAAGGTGCAAGTGAACTGAACTAATGCTGAACCAATTTCCATTCAGTCCTTTAGTCAAATACACTAAACATAAATACAACTTTTTATCAGCCCTTTTTGTAGTACTTTTCACATTATTCACATTCTAGTTGGTAAGAATCAGACTTACAGTACTGTGATCACAAGAGCAGTCTTTTTCGCGATCAGATTGCAATCCGATCGCAACACACTTCCAAGTTTAAGTAAAGTAAAAAAAATCCTGAAAAATCAAGACTGCATAAAGGTAAAATTTCAGTCGGATCACAACTCCGTTGCAATTCGAACAAAATTCTCTGTCCGCTTTTGTGATCACAGTAATGTTCTTCTTGTGACACTGTTTGTTCATTGAAAGGCCAAAATTTAACTAGAGCCTATTCTAAAAGTTGCCAACACTGCAAAATATAGTTGATATTTGCAAAACATTAACTCTTTACACAAAATTATGTGATATTATCAATATTCATTTCAAATATTATTTTTTTGCTTTCAAAACAGTTAGTACACAGAATGTCATGATGTGTGAATGTGTTGGTCAGTACGGCACGAGTGCCAGTGTGAAAGGATAGAACAAGAGGCATAGCCTCAAGTTCTATCCTTCCGCAATGGCATGAGTGCCGTATTGACGAACACATTCACACATCATGGCATTTCATGTTTATTACATGCCACTATAACATAGAATCTGTTAATTTAAAAATTTGGACACCACACACCAACTTGAAAACTCCTTGTTATTTATTGACCAAAGCATTCGATTTGTTGGCTGTCACCCAGCTTCCAAACTGATCTGGGTCAGAATGCAACGTTTTGCTTGGCTAATTACCAGAAATGGGCAGGGTTGAGTTATTTTGATGGCTCTGTGATGTCCAGTGGAAAATAGTCTGTCAATGGAAATCTGGATGGAACACATGTTCCGTAAGGATTTATAAACATGGAACTGGAGGAAAGGTATTAGGTGTGTTATTAGCTTTGTTATGAAAACAACAAATGGAAAATAAAGAATATTTTTATACTATAAACCAATGGCCCAGACTAACTGGTGCAAACTCAAAGTTATCAAGGGCCAAACACAAATTTTGAACCCCCCAATCCCCCAAATTTGCTTGCAAAACCGAAAATTAAAAGTCTTATCTGGTCCTCCATACTTTTACTCTCCGCACATGCGCAGCCATCAGGAAGTGACCGGAATTGGCGCCAACTTCATTCTTTGTTTGGCCCTAAAGTCAGTAACAATGTTCTGACACCTGTGCTTTAAAAGCTCCTTTTTTGAGGATGCCAGACACAAATCAATGCAAGAATTGGTGGATCCAAGGCTGTTATTGGATGATGGAAGTGTACAATGGCGGTTTTATACGTTCAGGGCTGTAACTTGATAATAATTATAAAATTATTTCATGTTTCCCAATTTCGGGACATACACCTGACTTCATCATTTTTGCTAATGATTATTCCACTGTTTGTTAAGTATTCCTTCCCTATCCTTCCATGAACCCTTCCTGTTAAACTCTTAAGCTTTTTGGCTATTTTTTATTGAACTTTTTTAATTTTCTTGGGAGTTTAACATGTATTACAGAATATTTATTCTGTTTATCCCCATCGTTACGTCCTCACCCTAGGGCTGGTCATTTTGTCTTGCTTCTTCTATCCGATGTATCGTTTTTTCTTCGTATGAAGATCTAGCTTTGCATCTGGTCGCATTTAAATTGGTTACTGACTTTGGGCCTTTTTGTGTGCCAGATTTCTTGTTTCCATTTTTTTTATTGACGTTGTTTACATTGACAATGTCCTCATTTATATGTAGTATTTTATTTTATATTACTGTAGAATTACTGTAGGATACATTGATTAATATTCCGGTAGTGAAGCTAAAAAAATTTGGTTTTTGTCCACACTTAGGCTCTATCGGGATGCCCTTGGGCTCATAATGTTCCCTTCGAGAACTGCGGCATTTTTTCAAAAAATTTTCTAAAAATATTTTGAATTCAATTTTGATTGCTATTATTCATACATCTTAATTATATATTTTGTTGTGGAGTTTGTAGGAGTGATATCGACTTTAGTCAATGCACTCCTGCAGATTCTTGTCCTACTTGTGTGCAGTGGGATGATTAACGTTGAAGACGAGTGTCGCAGTACATTGTTGGCAGTGAGGTACATAGACCAGACCTCGCACCACGTTTCAATTCATTTTTTCAGTTTCTATTTCAGAGGAACATGAACATGGTGATAAAATTGTGACACCCATCCAAAGTGTGCTACCGTTGCCACGCTCCATTGAGCAATTAGAGCTAGCTGCAGTGCTCATGATAAGCAAGGGTTAACCACTCTAGTTAGTGTTCTTAATCTATTACAAGCAGCTAGCTCGACTGGTGAAGCGGTTACTCCATCCGTGGGAGCCATGACACCGGGTAAGTCCATTGTGGTCGAAGGAAGTGTAGATGTGGGTAGAGCAAGCACTTAAAAATAAAAGCTCACCCAGCGACGATGGAAATAGGGAGGATATAGGGAGGAAGTCAGCAAGTTTCTTGTTGGGAGGCTCAACGAGGCCATTTGGGGCCAAATGTTGTTATGAGAAACTTGCATGAGCCAGAGCATACGTCCACCAGCCACTTGGGACGCTCCGTCTAGTTTGCAGCTGGGATCGGCTTCAGTCACGGCTTCCTCCACTACGTTATTAAAACACACCCGACCGCAGGCTAGCTACTCGACTTCAGATATCCAGTCAGCTGTGCGAAGATGGAGTCATTCTTTGCCCGTGAAGTCAGACCATCCAGTAGCTAACGATCCGAGGCATCGATCAACGGGACGTTCGGAGAAGAGAGCTATCTCCGGATCTTCATCACAGGAGCAGCAAGCGGCGAAAAAACAAGACCACTGCTCCTCAAGCTTCGGGAACGGACTTGCTGTCGCAGTTTGCGCAGCTATTAGCAGCATCCCAGCAAATGCAAGAGCAGACTCCAGGGGTGAGCTGTCGGACTGTGCTGGGTCGACCCAGTCAGTTGTGCATGAAGCAGCCATAAGTTTCTCTATGGAACTCTCGGCTAGATCTGGTGTCAGATCTCCATTTGGAGAACCCTCTCCGTCCCGTTAAGTCGGGGTCGACTGTGTCCCATGTGAGAAACTATATTGAGTCAGAACACGCATCGAAACGTTCCTTCCACACTGTAGCCAGGGCCTGCAGAAGTTATAGCTTCTTTTACTTACATGGAAGCGCACGAAAGAGGATTAAGCCTAGAAGTATCTAAGCGGGATACTCTGCGAGATCTGGGGACAGATCACGAGTGCAGAGCGTTTTTCTTCCCGTTAACAGTCAGGGACGACTGTTTTGTGTTGTAAGAAACTTCAATGAGGAGGAGCATCTGTCCTATGTGACAAGTCGGGATGCTTCTTCCGCACTTCGGCTGGGGTCGGCTGTGATTACGGCTTCCTCTTCTTCCATGGATATGCTGGATAGGGGATAGATGCCTACAAGTCTCTAACAAACGCTCGGCGAGGTCTTTAGATTCTTCTCCTTTCCGATAGCAGTCGAGGTTGACTGTTTTGGGGTTCGAGAAACTTTAGTGAGTTGGGACGCCCGTTCACGTTTGCGGTTCAGGACGCTCCTTTCACACTGCAGCCAGATTCAGTGGCAGCTATGGCATCTTTCCTTGCTTTATTAATGAAGCACGTTGACTGCAGACTAGTTATCTGACTTCACAGGTTCGGGTCGATAGCTAGTCGTCTGAGGCTTTTTTATACGGATCTGGGGCCAGATCTCAGTCCCGTGAGCAGCTTATGGTAACAAGTGGATTATCTTTGCTCTGCTAGCCTCGGTCACGGACCACCTGCCACAGATTGCTCTGCGTATCGCAGCATTGCAGGAGTCACTGGTACTACCGTTTAACAAGCTCCGAGGGTGAGCTGTCGGATGGTGCTGCGTTGGTCCAGTCACCCGTTCAGTCGGATGGAGTTGACCATATTTGCTGATGGAACTTATGGATGGTGAGAGGGCTATGGTGTGTGAGTCTCCATCTCTCACAGAAGGGCACTTTAAAGACTATGAAATTTCAGTCTTAAGCTCTCAGAATATTGTTCCATCTGAATATGGGAAGTCTGCGTTTAGATGAGCAAGATTTGTCCCTACCTGCATAATTTAATATATGCTCGGAAATTATGAAATGTGCTGTTTCATTCAAAAGAGCTAATCTGGATGCAATGTCCTAAGCAGATCACTTTATCAGAGCTATGGCGCAAAGTCTCAATGGAAAGGAATATGAGGACGTGGTTCCTCGCTAAGAGGTCTTTCCAGGGCAGTCATGTATGCCACGTACAACTCCGCACAGATAGTGGAATTTGGAGTAGGTATCTCATCAACACACTTCAGCAGACCAGGGTAAGCGAGGCCGTTCTGCTTCTAAGAAAGCATCAAGAGAATGTCTCTTGAGTTACAAGAACCCTCCTATATTTACTTCGCAAGTTGTCATTTCAGCGACTCGGAAAAGGGGCATAGGTCTGATCAAGGCTATGGACCTGATGCCTCTAGGTCGTCAAAACTTATAGATGACAAGGTGAAAAGCTCTCTCTAGGTCGTTCCAGTAACTGGAAATATACTATTTGACGACAAGCTGACGTTGCTATATGAGCAGGCTACAGGAAAGCTTCTAGTGTTCTGCTATTGGAAGTCGGTATCTCATCAACACACTTCAGCAGACCGGGGTAAGCGAGGCCATTCTGCTTCTAAGAAAACATCAAGAGAATGTCTCTCAAGGGTACAGTAACCCTCCTATATTTACTTCGGAAGTTGTCATTATAGCGACTTGGAAAAGGGGCATAGGTCTGATCAAGGCTATGGACCTGATGCCCTAAGGTCGATGATTAATGGAAGGTTATCTCACAAGAAACTGGATGTTAATCACAGAAGTTTCTTTCACAGAGAGTCGCTTCTAGTGGAGGTAAAGGCATTCTTATTGAAGGGAACAATTGAGATCGACGAGAAAGGCTTCTTCGTGGGGAGGACTTAGTTTCACCTCCTGTAAGCATCGTAAGTCGTACAGGTGATGGACATGACCTCTATTACTTGCCAATTGATGGAAGGGTATCAACTTTACGATAATCTAGATGTTATTCACGGAAGTTCCTTTCAAAGAGAGTCGCACCAAGTGGAGGTAAGGCTTTCTTATTGAAGGGAACAATTGAGGTTGTCGAGAATAGATTTCGGTTGCTTTCCACTTGGCGATAGATTATCAGCTGTGCAATTAGGTGGATAAATTGTGAAAGATCAGTGGATGAGAATGTAGTCTCTGCAGGCCTGCGGCTATCAGCCCGAGCAAGCTCCACTTAGAAGAATACTTGTTAGACAAATCTTCCAAGAGAGGCTTTCCTTCTGGAGGTACAAGCTTTCCTTCTGGAGGTACAAGCTTTCCTATTGAAGAAGCATTAGACGTCATCAAAATTATTCTCCAGTTTTTTTATTATCACCTGTTTCTTGTCCTGAATCCGGATGGATAGTGCATAGATAGGCTGAGATATTCCTTGGCATCAAGACAATTTATGTCATTGTGGATGCCATAGTAGCCTTCTGTATGGTTACAGCGGTCTCTTGGGTTAGGCTCTGCCTGCTGTCTTTTGGGAATAAAACCGAAAAGTATACTGTGCTTTTCGGTTTGTTTTTCCAAGGTGTCATAGACTTGAGTCTTATTGTTACACCATAGTAGCCTAGCTAAAATCATGAGCAAGATTGTTTTCAGTATTATGCTGTGGCATAACTGAATTGATTATCTCTTGGGTCTCTGGGAATTCAGGGCTGTTTATATAGTGGCTCTTCATCCCCTACCTTGAGCGACGATAATTATAAGTCACTGTTGAGTGAGCCTTCAGGGTCCCAACTTACACCGATATATCTGTCTTCACGTAGATGAAGACTTATAAGCTATGGCGAGTAGCATTGTAAGTCGCCATAGTGAGCTTCTAGGGCCTCAGTTATCAGCTTTTAATGGTTTTCACATACAGGAAGACCTTTAGCTGCTTCATCTAGGCTGAGTTAGTTGTCCTACTGGACATGCTACCGTTTGTTAGAGGAGATTATTCTCTTCAAACCGGTATGGTTTGGTGTGAGTTATGTAAATACGGTGTATTTGTTCATCATATCCTTCTCCGCCCATAGTGGCATTATGGAGTCGGTTAGACGTGACGGAGCCTTGCGGTTCCTATACGAGCATATGATTCATCATCAATAAATTGCTAGCCTTTGTGTACCTGTATGGCTGTCAAGTCAGTTAACTGGTGTTCAGATGATTACATGCGGGATTTCAATGCTTGCTTGCATAATAATAGTATTATTAGGCAGAAGCATTATTGTATGTTATGGACCTTAGAAACAATGAATTATTCCGAGTGCCGTCTGTAACGAGTCTGTTAATCATAGCTCCTTCCATTTCTAAATCCAGGTTTATATAACTTTTGGTACACAAATTGAATATAACTTTTCTATGCTTTCTCATATATTCGCATGTGTCTGGGAGTGTTATTTATTGGAATTTATTCTACACCTGAATGGGGTCGCCTGTGGGTTGCTGTGTGTTTACTCTCCAGAGATTGTCCATTGTGATTCTATTGGACATGTGTATGTTGTACATATTATATCACCGGTTTTCATCCTAAGTATGGCGACTCCGGTATATGTTACAAGCAAGCACAATTAATTACCAGGATCGCCACTATAGCCTTAGCTTCTGAAGTGGCATTAAGCACCAAATTATTAATAATTAATATCTGGGTGCCTGTTCGACGAATATATATTGTTATTTGGTACTTCTCTTACTGATTCCAGAGCGCTCCCCTCTTTGTTTTTGAAGTAGATTCCTTAAAAAAAAGTGGGGGGGGGATTTTTTTTAAATCTCCTCCGGCTTGATAAGTGTCTAACTGTGAGTGAAGCTGTTTTGTCTGAAGATTATATTCTAGATATAGCTTGTTTAATATTGTATATGGTGTATGTTTGTGGGGGTTAGTCTCTCACTCTCAAATACGCCATCCTAATTTATGGGGCTTAGTCCGGACTAGCCTTAAAAATTGGGGGCTCGTTACACCCAGTTAGCGTAATCATTCATGCTAAGAATATGGAATTACTTGGATATGGCTCCTTATTTATGATATGTCTTCTCTATTACAGTATAGAGAGACATACATGTAATTCCTTTTAAATTTAATTTCCTTTCACCTTGGATTGCAAGCTTGGGAACAATGTTGGTGTGCTAATTCTATAGTCCTAGGCCCTCCGCCTTTTTATGATTCAGCTAGTCTGGGCCATTGGTTTATAGTATAAAAATATGATAAATTTAAAGTAATTTGTCTATTTTTTATACTTACCAATGGCCCAGATGGGTTTGGCCCTCCCATGAGTAGGCACTCATACCTCCCCGCTGTGTTATTATGTAGTACTCTCTTCTACAAAGAATGATGTTGGCGCCAATTCCGATCACTTCCTGACAGCTGCGCATGCGCTGAGAGTAAAAGTATGAAGGACCAGATATGACTTTTAATTTTTGGTTTTGCAAGCAACTTTGGGGGGGTGGGGGGGGGGGGGTTCAAAATTTGTGTTTGGCCCTTAATAACTTTGAGTTTGCACCAGCTAGTCTAGGCCATTGGTAAGTATAAAAAATATACAAATTACTTTAAATTTATCATTTTCAGAGAATAGAATTGCAGTGTCCAGAATCTAAATAGTTCGAAAATTATTTATATTTTTGTCTTGCAGTCTAGTAACTCCACGTTGAGAAGGTTTTGGTTAAAAATGACGTGTTTATTCTGGACATTTTCTGATATTTATCCATCTTTTTTAGAAAGTTTCCTAGAGGTTAAGAATGAAAAAAAAATAAGCACTGAAATAAAAATAAAAACAAAAATTTTGTGAGGTGCCTTGTATTTTTATTTTACCAGACATAACAGCTATATATAGTAGATCTAAATTAGTCTAAATATTAATGAAAACATTTCCACCAGTTAATAATTGTTCAGTAAGATGGACTTTCTTGCACCCACAGTTTGGCAGAAAATATCAAGCGATTCAATTTGACTTCAGGCAAAATGTTTTTATTAAAAGAGTGAGGTAACGTTCCTTACTATAATCTCACCCTGAGTATGAGGATGTGTCATTATCCATTCTGTTTTTTCTTTTATTTTTGTTTTGTTTAGTTTTACATTTGTGTTTATAAATTCATTTCGCTGATTTTAATTTGTTCTTTTCTCTGTGTACTCTCTTTCCTCTTCAGTTTGCCACCAGTTGTTGAGAGGCTTTCACCTGCAAGGTAGTATGAATTCTCAAATTCCAACTCATACACTTCAAGTCAAAATAAGCCCATTATTGTTGACACATATTTTATGGATGTTTGTCTTCAGTATTTGACAGAATACCATCACATATATTTGAGTTTCATACCAGTTCTGATTGGGGTAACTTAGTTCTGACAGAGGATTCAAGTTGACAATTTCTTTATGATGTAGAACTTTACTCAGGGGATTGCGATTTTTTCCTTTCAATTTGCTTAGTTTGAGAACTTGGATGATATTACAAACACACGGCACAGAAGATCTATTATTAGTACACACGGCACAGAAAATCTCTTACTAGTATTCATACATCAGTAGTTCATAGATGTTTTTCTTCTCAAAAACATAACTTAAGAACCTTTCCATGTAATGATTATGTCAAGGCTGTTTAACCCTTAATAGTCTAATTCCAACTTTGTTCACTTTTTGCTGCAACAGAATAGGTGGCCCAGCATGCTATCTCTGGAGGAACTACTAAGTTGCATTGTATGTACCTTGATAGTTTTTTCTAGGCAAGTGTTGGCTGCCTATATAGGCCGCCAAGACTTGCCTCAAAAAAGCCACAGGATGTAAACTGTCAAAAAGTAGAAAAATATGTATAAAATTCTCCAGGCCCTTAAGGGTTAAATTAATCCTATGCACACTGATGTTGAAATATCAAAATGTCAACCAGCAAATTTTTCCCACAATGCAATGTGGAATTTCACCAATTCATTGAGCTCTGTCAAAAAAAGATTGTATTGGATAAATTCTTAGCTTCATGATTGGAAAAAATTGCTGCTTGAAACTTTGAAATATGACAGCAGTGTTCAATGGGTTAACCCTTTTCCTAACATGCAAAGCAGACGACACTTGCAAACAAAATTCCTGAATAACTAATTTTTTTCATTTTTTGCGTCAAAAACATAGCTTGTGACCCCTCATTGGAACGAGCTCTATCAGCGCCTTCCACTGAGGGGTCATAAGTTATGTTTTTGAGACAAAAAGTGAAAAAATAATGAAAATTGAATAGTGTTTTTTATGTGAACAGATCTGGCCAGTTATGGTCATTACGTTGAGTAAAGGATTAAACAACCTTGACATTAGGTGTGAGTCCAAGTCAACAGAAATAGAAACATTGACTTTATTACTTTGTCGTGTTCCCGAAGTAGCCGTAGATTCTGAAAGTTACATTAAACCTTGAAGTGAAAATAAACCATCTGCACACTGATGTCAGAATACCAATATTTCCGGGAGCATGGAGGCTCCATGGTTAAAGCATTGGACTTTCGACAGTTTGATCCTGTCGTAACTGTATTGTGTTCTTGTGCAATACACTTAATCCTGATTGCCGATGTGAGGGCATGATGGCACTGTGGAATAAGGCGTGCTGCATGTCAATGGTGCACTTCAACCTCTTCCAACTCAGCATGTGCAGAGTTAGTAAGTTGAAGAGTTTACAGTTGCTCACCACAGCTCAGTGGTTCTCTCTGCATATTCTGGCTTCCTCCAGCTATAACACCCCAATAAACATGAACCCAAATTTCAAGATACTAATTTTAACCATAATGTAGCAAAGAATTTAGCCAATTCAGCCTTTTTAGACAGAGCTCAATCACTTCTGTCAAACAATATTGAATTGGTTAAATTCCTTGTTGCATTATGGGGAAAAAAAACATTGAAATTTTCATGTTTGACATCAGTGAGCAGTGTTAATGTGCTTTTGCTTATTGACGTAGTTTTAGTATTGAAGTGGTTTCTTTTCCCATATTTTTTTTTTATTATTAAATCTGCATTATCTTTTCATCTGTCTAGTTAAAGTGATAAAAAAATTGTTAAGGATCTCATATTCAGTAAACTTCTATCAGAAATTTACCAACCGTATCCTTGAACCCTCTGCTCACTTACAAGATGTAACTATTTTTCCCACAATGCAACTAGAAGTTAAACCCTTTCAATCTTGTTTGCCAGAGCTCATTGACCTGTGTCATCCAAGAATGAATTGAATTCCCAGTTGCATAATGGGAACAAAACCCTGCTTGAAACTTTGCTATTTTGTCGTCATGAGGGTTAAGGATTCAAATTTTTATCTGCACATTCCATCACAGCTTTTTGTTGAGTCGCTTTCCTTCCTGCTATTTTATCACTCAGCACTTACTTTGCTCTTTTGGAATGAATTATCCATTTGACATAAATCCCTCCACACTTTTTTTTAACCCTCTATACACAAACGTCAAAATATCAAAATTTCAAGCTGCAAGTTTTACTGATCAGGCAGCAGAGAATTGAACTAATTCAATCTTGTTTGACAGAGCTCATGGAGCTCTGTCAAACAAGATTGAATAAGTTCACTTCCCAGTTACAGTTTGGGAAAAATTTACAAATTGAAATCTCATTGTTTTGACATTGTGTACTTGGGTTTACCAACATTTCCTCTGCTTATGTGAAATTCACTCAGCACAGTTTTGGGGCATTACAAACATGAATTTTTTGTGACTCCAATATATTACTTCAGTTTGGCATCATGAGCTCTGTGTGGCAAAAAATGAAGGAAAGAATCATTAGTATTACAAGTTCAATCGGATCCTTTTTCAGGTAAATACATGGTTTAAGGCCTAAAAAAATAAAAAATCTGTTTCTCAAGCCCTCCCGCATGGTCCTTTTGGTTGCCGCATGCTCTCTTTTTATAACCTATGTAAAAATTAAAAAAATAAAAAATTAAATGGTTTTTGTCTGATATTTTACCCAAGTTAAAAAAATTGATAAATTTGTCCCTTGAGTGCAAGATGGCTTTGCAATGCTTCAGCATTGCAAAGCCTTCTTGCTCTTAAGGGATGAAATACACCACCACCGATGCTATTCTGTAGATTATGAAGCCTCAAACATGAACCTAGAACATGAACTTTTGATGGCAAAGAAATAATTACAGAAATAAATCAAATAAAAAACTACTCGCCTGCATGAAATTTTACAAATAATGGTCTGAGGAACAGGAGATCTATTTTGTGTGGCCTAATCCATGAAAATTTTGAAGGAGCATCATTTTTTCAAAATTAATTACTAACACAGTGATCAAGATTTGCCCAGTGAAAAATAATTTTGACAATTGAAGACAAAAATGTTTTGGTATATCATTGTTAAGAAGTTGACTAACCATTGAGTAACAATACCAGGTTTAAAACGGTTTCAATGAACATCTTATTATTGGTTAAGAGATGAAAACATACTTCTTGAGGAGAATTTTCAATTTTACTAAGTGGAACTCTGTAAAGTGAATAACCACTTTGCCAGTGAAAACTATTCAATTAACAGGGGTATTCAATTGAGAGATTAGGTCACTTTCTTGTATTCTAGATATAAACTCGGTGCATTTATTCTATTATATCTTGTTTGACAGAGCTCATGGAGCTAGTTAGCTCTGTTAGACAAGATGTAATACTGAAAATGCTGTGTTGCTATGTTGGGTGTATTCGGATCAAATAGATCTATAAACAAATAGAATTCAATGATTGTCAGAGTAATTTTTTACCATGCGACAAAATTTTGTATTCAATTAACAGGAGTTAACTCTGAAACAAGTATACAATTAACTTGTTAAATTTGTACTGGAGGTATGGTAACTGGTTTTGTATTTGGAAGTTATATTCAATTAATAGGGTTATTATACAACCCCCCCCCCCCCTCCCCCTCTCGTCTTGCAATGAGTTGTGGGTAAACTTGGTTTGCATGTTCACCATAATTTGTTGCTAGGTCTAAATATTGTTGAATCAAGATGTGCATTTCAGTGCTGTGGTGCCCATTTAATAACTGTTGCTTTAGCAGTATGCCAGTCATTGCGACAGGAGCAGGATGATTGAAGAGCCCATCCAGGGACAGTCACACCTCTAGTTCAATTAAGAGAAGGGTTCCTGTGGAGCCATGGATTCAAGAAACAGTCTTGAATTTGACTAAAGGTTATTCAGGGCCTTGAAATCCTGGACAATGTGTCAGGAGTCCCTGCAAAGCCTTGAATATTTAATTAAGAGCAGTTTTATATGCCAGGGTTCATGAATGCATGGTCCTCATACCTTCCAATCATTACCCTCCCACTTTCCTTGCAGGGAAGTGGGAGGATGGGCTAATGACCAGAGGTCCTAGATAATACCAGGGCTTTGAAGATCCTTGAAGTTGGCTATTGTAAGGCCTTGGAAAATGATGAATCGAGAAACCACCTTGAATAGCCTTGAATTTTATCAGGCCCTGCCTTCAGGAACCATGTAAGAGATATCCAAATGGGCTTTTTTTGTATTAATATTTTCCTGGCATCTTAATAAAAAATGAAAAATCAGTGCCTCCTCCCACCACCGCCTTCAATCCTCTATCAGCAATTCAGTTAATTATACCACCCACTTGAAAAGTGGGAGGTATATACTGATCACTTGGTCTGTCCTTACATCTGTCTGTCTGTCTGTCCATCCCTCCATCCATCTGTCCGTTACGCTTTAGGGGGGTGCGCATCTACTATTCGCAACTCCTCCTGAACCAGTGAACGGATTTCATTGAAACTCTCGAACATTCTTTTACATACATTGAAGATGTGCACCTCCTATTTTGTTTTCAGATATTTTCATTTTTACAGTTTCCCATATTGAAAAATGAACTTTGTCAAATTCAATTGACATTCTGTACAGATCTGCTATCCACATCTCCTTTAAACCATTGAACAGATTTCATTGAAACTTTCAGACATTCTTTTACATGCATTGCAGATGTGCACCTACTATTTTCTTTTCAGATATTTTCATATTTACAGTTCCCCATATTCAAAAATGGTCTTTGTCAATAGTTTTAGTAGGGAGGGGTATAGATCTGCTATCCACTACTCCTCTTAAACCATTGAACCAACACCATTGGAACTCTCAGACATTCTTTTACACACAATGAAGATGTGCACCTCCTATTTTTCTTTCAGATACTTTCATATTCCAGCATACGTCCGTCCATCCATCCATTATGCTATAGGGGTGCTTTGGGGGGAAGGGAGTGGGGGGGGGGGGGAGGTTTACACATCTGCTATCTGCAACTCCTCTTAAACCAGTGAACGAATTTCATTGAAACTCTCAGGCATTCTTTTGCATACATTGAAGATGTGATGTGCACTTCCTATTTTGTTTTCAGTTATTTTCTTTTTTACAGTTTCCTATACTGAAAAATGAACTTTGTCAAATTCAATTGACATTCTGTACAGATCTGCAATCCGCAACTCCTCTTAAACCATTGAACAGATTTCATTGAAACTTTCAGACATTCTTTTACATATATTGAAGATGTGCACATCCTGTTTTGTTTTCAGATATTTTCATTTTTAGGGTTTCCCATATTTAAAAATGGGCTTTTTGTCAATTCAAGCTTATGTGGGGGGGGTTGTTGACATTTGCTATCCACGACCTCTTTTAAACTAGTAAATGGATTTCAATGAAACCTTCAAACATTGGTGTCAGTGTTTGTGCTCTCTACATTAAACACACTTTTACTGTTGTAAAATGGTGGGAGTGGGTGGTATCATTTAGTGAGCAGTGCTCACAGTTTTTCTAGTTTTTAATTAACAAAATGTTCTCTACTTGTAATTTAGTGCTGATTAAATTGGATTACTGATAGATGGTAGGTAAATATAATCATGGTTAGTGCAAATTTCGAATTGGGGAGGAATGGGCCAGGAAATCAGCCATTTGGGGACCTTGGATTAAACCTTGGTAAAATGTTAATTTTGAGATATGTTTCTAGAACCCACCCTCAAGGAATGAGTCAGTTCAGTAAGTTAACTGATATCTGCAAATTCATGAGCTAAATTCTAAAAAAAAATTCCATAAATCTACATGACAATGGTCTTTCAATCATTTTTGTGCGACTTTTTATACCCCCCCCCCCCCCCTAGATCGGTCGACTGATTGTGTGGCATATGATTGAAGTGTACATGTGGGGGTGGGGGGAGGGAACTGTCTCCCCCACTTTTCGAGAACCTAGACACAAGTTTTTTCATCCCACAAGGATTTCCTTTGCTTTTGCCATGTCCTCACAAAGGAAACAATGGGTTGGGATTTGTCTTCCCAATTTTGTAGGGACTTGTTTGTCACTGAGAACAAAAGTAAAACAAGGTCCCACACAGTAGGTTAAACAAGACTGTGTGTGTGAGGATGTATGTGTATATTGAAGGACACAGTCATGTTTTCAAAAAATTTTTTAAGTTGATTTCTGATCCCTGGTTGGGAATCAAACCATTGGCAACACCACATGGCAATCAGGAGTCAGAAAACTTAAACTAGACCATTTCACACCATCAAAAATTATTACTGGAATCTAGCTTTTTAGATGACGTTCTCTTGATTACTTGGTTCACTTTCCTTATGACAGCTATATGAAAGTGTGCAATGTGCTAGCTGCAGTATCATGAAAGTGCTGTGATTGGCCTCATATGAAGGGCACAATCATGTTTTCAAAGAATTTTGATTTTGTTGATTTCTGATGAGTCTGTGTGTGTGTCCGAGCCATTAACTCAAAAACTGTTGGAGCTTCCATCATCAAACTTTACAAAAATTATAAAGGACAATGGGAGGATCGCACACACCATACCCAGGTCTGCAACTTCAAAGTCAAGGTCACATGTCAAGGTCACATGTCAAGGTCATGCTTAAAATCAATTTCAGGTCAATAACCATTAAACTTCCCACAGTTTTTATGGACAGTGGGATGATGTGTCACACACTACAGCTGAGCCATTCCTAAGGAGGGGTCACACTTCAAATGTCACACTTCATCATGTCCCATCATTAAGTTCAGTTCCATTTAGTTTTTTTTCAAAGTCAAGCTGAGCTATTGCCATCACTTCTCGTCCGTCGGCGTATGTACGTACATCTGGACGTATGTACATACGTACGTCCGTACATATGTCCGTCCATCCACAATTTCCTTGGCGCACCTCACAGGTCGCATTTATAATCAGATTGCTTTGAAACTTGGTATGCTTGTTTGAGGTGACCTCTAGATGGGAGCTATCAATTTTCTTTCTTCAATTTCTATCAAAAAATGTTCCCGTGGCCAAAGTTCTTAGATCTTAGTTTAGTCAGACCTCAATATTTCCCTTTGGCACACCCTACAGGGCACATTTATGATCGGATTGCTTTGAAACCAGGTATGCTTGTTTGGGGTGACCTCTAGATGGGAGCTATCGATTTTCTTCCATTTCCGTCAAAAAATGTTGCCGCTGGCAACGTTCTTAAAACTTAGTTTAGTCAGGCATCTATGTACTCCCTTGGCACGCCGTACAGAGCACATTTTTGATCAGATCGGTTTGAAACTTTGTATGCTTGTTTGGGGTTACCTCCAAATGGGAGCTATCGATTTTCTTCTATATCTACCAATAATTGTTGTCGCAGGCAATGACCTTTGATGAACTTAGTGCAGTTATGCATCAAAATTTCCCCCATGGCACGCCCTGCAGGGCACATTTATTATTGGATCACTTTGAAATTTGGTATGCTTGTTAGGGGTGGCCCCTAGATGGGAGCTAACGATCTTCTTTCATTTCTGTCAAAAAATGTTGCTGTTGGCAACTTTCTTAGAACTTAGTTTAGCCAGACCTCAATATTTCCCTTTGGCACACCCTACAGGGCACATTTATGATCGGATTGCTTTAAAATCTGCCATGCTTGTTTGGAGTGACATCTAGATGGGAGCTATTGATTTTCTTCAATTTCCATCGAAAAATGTTGCCACGGCCACCATTCTTAGAACTTAGTTTAGTCAAACCTCAATATTTCCCTTTGGCACACCCTACAGGGCACATTTATGATTGGATTGCTTTGAAACCTGGCATGCTTATTTAGGGTGACCTCTAGATGGGAGCTATCGATTTTCTTCCATTTCCATCCATCAAAAAATGTTGCCGCTGGCAACGACCTTTGAACTTAGTTTAGTCAGGCATCAATATATTCCTTTGGCATGTCTTACAGTCTTACAGTTTACATTTAAAAATGCATGGATTACTCTGACATGCACACACTATGCTGTTATGTTGAAATTTCATCAAATAACATTGGTACCAATGATCTTAAATTTTGCCATTTCATTTATAACTTACCAAGTTCAAGTTTGTCAAGTTGAGCTACAGTGTCATTGACACTTTCATTTCTGTTATATTGGGACTCCTGGGCCTGTCCCAACACATGGAGCAAATACAGCAATCTAGAAACAAATGCAAAAAGGTGACACATTGATGTCAAAATACCAAATTCCAGATTGCAATTTTTTAGCTCACTCGTCCGTCGTCCGTGAACATGGTGTTTGCGTCTTCTCCTCCCAAACTGCTGAACCAATTTAATTGATATTTGAGATAATAGTTTGTTATGACATCGCAATTTGATTTTGTTCAAATCAAGTTGCCCCGCCCGTGGGTAGGGCCACACCCAAAAAGTGTGCTGAAATCTTAAAAAATCTTCTTCTCATGAACCAGTAGTAGCAGAGACTTGATATTTGGTGTGCAGCTTCCTTTTGAGGTGTAGACTCAGATTTGTTCAAGAGAAGTTTGTGGGGCTATACTTGGCATCGTTATGGGAGGGGCAAAATTTTTGGCCCCGCCCAAAATTTCTATTTTCCAAACCGAGAGGCTGATTTGAACCAAATTTTATGTGAGGGCTTATTGGGTCATAAGTACCTAATTTATGCTGATTTTTTTTTTTCCCGTAGCCCCATGGGAACCGCAGGAGCTAAAAATAGAAAAAAATTAAAACGCCCATATCTCCAAAGCTGCACGGCACCGAGAATTTTTATTTGGTGTGAAGCTTCCTTAGTCCTTAGGACCAACAGAAAGAATTGGTAAAAAAAAATTGCCATCGGTTTTATCATAGGGTACAGTTTTGGGACATTGAAAAAGTGCTGAGTCAGCATTTTTTAACACTGTAGGCAATGGGAAAAACATTAAAAAATCTTCTCCAGATCCAGCAGGCAGAATCTTTTGATATTTGGTATGCAACATTGGAGGGTGGATCTGATTCAAGTTTGTTCAAATCGGCCCCCTGGGTTCATATTTGGGCTCAGTATAGGAGCCCGATTTCAAACTTAGTGCATTTCAGGCAAATTTCTTAAAAAATCTTCCTTCTCCAGATCCAGCAGGCAGAATCTTTTGATATTTGGTATGCAACATTTTGGGGTGGATCTGATTCAAGTTTGTTCAAATCGGCCCCCTGGGTTTATATTTGGGCTCAGTATAGGAGCCCAAATTTGAACTTACTGCATTTCAAGCAAATTTCTTTGAAAATCTTCTTCTCCAGATCCAGCAGGCAGAATCTTTTGATATTTGGTATGCAACATTGTGGGGTGGATCTGATTCAAGTTTGTTCAAATCGGCCCCTTGGGTTTATATTTGGGCTCAGTATAGGAGCCCAAATTTGAACTTAGAGCATTTCAGGCAAATTTCTTTGAAAATCTTCTTCTCAAGATCCAGCAGGCAGAATCTTTTGATATTGGGTATGCAACATTGTGGGGTGGATCTGATTCAAGTTTGTTCAAATCGGCCCCTTGGGTTTATATTTGGGCTCAGTATAGGAGCCCAAATTTGAACTTAGTGCATTTCAGGCAAATTTCTTAAAAAAATCTTCTTCTCCAGATCCAGCAGACAGAATCTTTTGATATTTGGTATGCAACATTGTGGGGTGGATCTGATTCTATTTTGTTCAAATCGGCTCCCTAGATTCATATTTGGGCTCACTATAGAAGCTTGAATTAGAACTTAGTGCATTTCAGGCAAATTTCTTCAAAAATCTTCTTCTCCAGATCCTGCAGGCAGAATCTTTTGATATTTGGTATGCAACATTGTGGGGTGGATCTGATTCCAGTTTGTTCAAATCGGCCACCTGGATTCATATTTGGGCTCACTATAGAAGCCCAAATTCGAACTTAGTGCATTTCAGGCAAATTTCTTTGAAAATCTTCTTCTCAAGATCCAGCAGGCAGAATCTTGTGATATTTGGTATGCAGCATCCTTAGGGGGGGTGAGATTCAAGTTTGTTCAAGCCATGTCCCTAGGTCCATATTTGGGCTCAATGTGGGAGCTTAAATTGTAACTTTGTTCGAAATGAGGAATTTTCTTAAAAAATCTTCTTCTTCAGATCCAGCAATCGGAATGGTTTGATATGTGGTGAGTAGCATCCTTGGGGGGAGGGGGGATTCAAGTGTGTTAAAGCCAAGTCCATGGGTCCATATTTGGGCTCCCTGTGGGAGCCCAAATTATAACTTAGTCAATATGAGGAATTTTTCTTTAAAAATCTTCTTCTTCAGATTCAGCAGATGGAATGTTTTGATATTTGGCATGGAGCAACCTTAGGGGGCTGAGATTCAAGTTTGTTGAAGCCAAGTCCCTTGGTTCATATTTGGGCTCACTATGGGAGCCTGAATGACAACTTAGTTCAAAATGAGGAATTTTATTTAAAAATCTTCAGATCCAGCAGATGAATGCTTTTGATATTTTTTATGCAGCATCCTTAGGGGGGTAAGATTCAAGTTTGTTCAAGCCATGTCCCTAGGTCCATATTTGGGCTGATTGTGGAAGCTCGAATTGTAACTTGGTTCAAAATGAGGAATTTTCTTTAAAAATCTTCTTCTTCAGATCCAGCAGTCAGAATGTTTTGATATTTGGTGTGCAGAATCCTTAGGGGTGTGAGATTCAGGTTTATTAAAGCCAAGTCCCTGGGTTCATATATGGGCTTCCTGTGGGAGCCCGAATTATGACTTAGTTCAGTATGAGGAATATTCTTTAAAAATCTTTTTTTAGATCCACTGGTCAGAATATTTGGATATTTGGTTTCACCTTTCTTAGGAGGAGCAGATGCAACTTGTGGAAATCAATTCTCTGGGTTGATATTTAGGCTACCATGTCAGGTGAGCGCCCTCAGGCCCCCTGGGGCCTCTTGTTTCCATAATGCAACTAGGAATTTAAACAATTCCGTCTTGTTTGACAGAGTTCAGTGATCTCTATTGAACAAGATTGAATTGGTTAAATTTCGGGTTGCATTAATTATGGAAAAACTTTGCAGTGTAAAATTTTAATATTTTGACATCGGTTATGTAAGGGTTTAAACATTAATTAACATAAACATAGATGGTATTCCGGAGTTGTTATTAATGCCCCAGAACTCTGATGGAGACAAATTTTTCCCAAAATGCAACAAGGAATTTAACCAATTCAATCTTGTTTGATAGAGCTTGTTAAATTGGTTAAATTCCCAGTTGCAAGACGGAAGAAATTTGTTACTTGAAATTTACAAATTTTGGCATCATTGTGCAGAGGTTAAACAGTTTCAGAAGAGATGCCTGAAGTTTTCTAGTCAAACAAAATGTCCTGTATTATTAAGATCTTGACTGCCATATACACAGTTGAAAACGCTGATGAACCAAACTTTGCTTAACATGATGTCATTAACCCATTTTATCCTGCTTTGCATCTGTAGTGTCATGGATAGTGGATTTTCACAAAAATACCTAGCCAATAACTCATAAATTATAACAAACTGCTTATGAACACAGGCAAAGTTTCAGCCAGTGGACCTCCATATTGAAAACAGAAGCCTATGGCTGAAACTTGTGTTGTTCTTATGCTTCTGGAAGTTATTAGCTCACCTGGCCTAAAAGGCCATGTGAGCTTTTAACATCACTTGGCGTCCGTCATCGTCCAGCATCCGTAAACAGTTAACATTTTCATCTCTGTAACCGCTGAGCCGGTGTGAACCAAACTTGGCAGGAATGGTCTATGGGAGGTCCTCTACAAACTATCCTCATTTTGTTCCTGTCGGATGAAAAACATGGCTTCCAGAGGCATTCTTTGAATTCAGGTTGGTGGATTTTCAGAAATCTTCTCCTCTGAAACCACAGGCCAAACGTTTTGAAACTTCGCATAAATGATGACTGGGACCCCCCTCTACCAACGATCCTCATTTAATGTTGATCAGGTTACAAACATGGCCGCAATTGCAGCTTATAGTTCTATAGAAACCCTATGAGAAATCACATTTTCATCTTTTTCTCTGGAACTACTGAGCCGACATGGACCAAACCTGGCCGGGATAGTCTGTGGGAGGTTGTCTACAAACAATCCTCATTTTGTTCCCATCGGTTTTAAAACATGGCCGCCAGAGGCATTCTTTGATTCGGATTGGTGAATTTGAAAAATCTTCTCTGAAACCACAGGGTCAAATGTTTTGAAAATTTGAGTGGTTGATGATTGGGACCCCCTCTACCAATGATCGTCATTTAATGTTGATCGGGTTGCAAACATGGCCTCAATTGCAGCTTATAGTTACCATGGAAAACATTTGGGAAATCACATTTTTATATGTAGTTCCAGGTGAGTGATTACAGGCTCTTTAGAGCCTCTAGTTTTTAGGTTATTGCCTAGATGGTAATGCCATTTAGTGGGTGTTTTTGTGATAATCAACTTTCTGTGTACAGTACTTTTGTAATTCCTTCATTACTGAAACACTTTATTATGCAAGTTTAATATTGATTTAAGCTTATTTTAGTAGTGATTGCAAAATTGCAAGTCTTGTCTGCCTATTTCTCTTTTGCATTTTTGTCAAAACACAATCTTACCTCATCCTCCATGTGGCCTTGGTTGGAACTCTTGAGAGGCCTCTTGTTTAACCCCCTGCACACTGATGTCGAAATATCTAAAGTTCAAAGTGCAAATTTTTCCCATAATGCAACTAGAAATTTAACCAATTCAATCTTGTTTGACAGAGCTCATTGAGCTCTGTCAAGCAAGATTGATTTGGTTAAATTCCCAATTATATTATAGGAAAAAATGGCCACTTGAAATTTGGATACTTTGACATCAGTGTGCAGGGGGTTAAAAATGTTTTGAGATTAACTATTAGACGTTCCTGTGGGAACCTCAGGAAGAGAAGCAGTGATTTTTACTGTGGTACACAAATTCTGTTTACTGGTAAAATAGGACCTGGTAATAAATGCTTGGGGTAGAAGTGCAGGCCTTTAAATTCATTTTTCCCTAATTTGGGCACTTTAAAACCAGACATAACAGCCTTATCCTGTTATGTTTTATTGCCATGCCTTTTTGTGCTTTTATGTCCATATTATGATAGTTATTCTCAGATGTAGAAGAGGTAGAAAGGATTTATATATTTTTCTTGATGACTTCACACCTTCTCTAATTTGCACACACATGTAAACAGTGTGAAATTGGGGTAATCTAAAGGCCTTCAGAGCTCTAAAATGCGCAACATGGGAATAAATGATTGGCTAAACTTAACTTTATTTCGATGTTGTTGTCACGATTAACCATTGTGTAGAAATATGTGACCTTTACCATCAGTAAATAAATAACTATTAGACTTCATGTACCTGTTCAGAATTTCCGTTCATGTTTGTATGATATAATTCCTTTTTTAGCTCACCTTGACAAAGTCAAGCTGAGCTAATCCCATCGCTCTCCGTCTGTCGTCCGTCCGTCCATCAACACCATGTTTTGGTCTTTTCCAAAACCACTGGGCCAATTCAAGTGAAAGTTTGTGTGAGTGATGGTCCCGAAGGGGTATTGCATTTTTGTTCAACTTAACATGCCCAGCCCCACAGGGAGGGGGGTGGGGGAAATGCTCCAAAATATTTTTAAAATCTTCTCATGAACCAGTGGGTACAACAATGACTTGATATTTGTTATGGAACTTCCTTTTGAGGTGTAGAATCAAATTTGTTAAAACAAAGTTTGTGAAGCAATATTTGGCTTTGTAATGGGAGGGGTAAGTTTTTTGCCCCCCCCCCCCCCCCCCAAATTTCTATTTTCTGAACTGATGGTCCGATTTGAGCCAAATTTAGTATGAGGTATTATTGGGTCATAAGCACTTGCCTCGTGCCAAAAAAAGAAATTTCTGCATCCCCATCCCCATGGGAAACCCTAGGAGCTAAAAAATAGATTTGTTTCAATTGTCCATATTTCCAAAACCACATGGAACAGAGAACGAACTGTTATTTGGTATGAAGCATCCTTAGGACCAGTAGAATTGAATGGTAAAAAAATTTGCCATCAGTTATGTTAGAGTGTTCTGTAGAGGGCATCAAAAAAATGCTGAGTCCGCATATTTGCAAAAATTTAAAAAATCTTTTTCTCCAGAACCAAAGGTCAGAATCTTTTGATATTCAGAATACAGCATCCATCGAGGGGGGGGGGGGGGGGGGGGGGGGGGGGGGGGGGGGGTTCGAGTTTGTTAAGATCAGGTCCCCATTTGCTATGGAAGCCCAAATTTTAACATAGTGCACTGTGAGGAAATTTCTTAAAAAATCTTCTTCAGATCCACCAGTCGGAATGCTTTCATATTTGGTAAACAACACAACATCTCCAGGGAGGTCAGATTCAAGTTTGTTCAATTCGAGTGCCTGGGTAATATTAGGGCTCCATTTGGGAACCTGAAATCTAACTTGGTACAATATGAGGGAATTTCTTCAAAAATCTTCTTCTTCAGATTCACTTTCAATATTTGGTTTTGCAGCATCTCTAGGGAAGTCAGATTCAAGTTTGTTCAAATTGGTTCCCTGGGTTAATATTTGGGCTTCCTATGGTAGCCCGAATTTTAACTTAGTGCAATATGAGGAAATTTCTTTAACAATCTTCTTCAGATCCACTAGTCAGAATACTGTCATATTTGGTATACACCATCTCTAGGAGGGTCAGATTCAAGTTTGTTCAAATCGGGTCTGTAGGTTAATATTTGGGCTCGATATGGTAGCCCAAATTTTAACTTAATGCAATACGAAGAAATTTCTTTAAAAATTTTCTTCTTCAGATCCAACAGTCAATGCTTTCATATTTGGTATACAACATATCTAGGGAGGTCAGATTCAACTTTGTTTAAATTGAGAGCCTGGGTTAATATTTGGGCTCCCTATGGGAGCCAGGATTGTCCCTGTAGCTGAAGAATTAGAAATTTTGTATTCAGTACCCTCCAGAGGTGTGTAACTAAGATTAATCCACATAGGTTGGTTTGTATCAAGGGGCTTCATAGGGTAGCTCCACATTTTACATTATGATCAACTGAAGAAAAGGCATGATGCTCGGACTATTTTTGTCACTTCTGAGGGGCTCAAGAATTGACAGTGTATCCTATGAAGATGAATTGCTTAATGTAGTCTCATTCTTGGACTCTGTTTATATCGTGTTCTGTTCAAGGTGAGCATTTCAGGCCCTGTGGGGCCTCTTGTTTTTTCATCCTGTTGATTACAGAATAATACAAAAAAATGCTTTGCGGTGTATCTGAAGACATTTCTTTGCAGGCACATTTTGTTATTGTTACCAACAGTGTGTATGGTTGATTAAATGCTGAGCTAAAAATTACAGAGAAAACTTTAAAATTGTAAAACTCTATCTCACTAGCTATCCATGTTAGCATGACATTTAATGTCAAAATGCAACCTCAGTTTATCTTGATTGACATTGATGATAATTCAATATAAAACCATTAAACTTTAAGGCCTAAAAAAATTAAAAATCTGTTTCTCAGGCCCTCCTGCATTGTCATTTTAGCTGCTGCATGCTCTCTTTTTATAACCACAGCAAACAAAAATAAAAAATTAAAGGTTTATGCAGGTTTATGT
This sequence comes from Pictodentalium vernedei, assembly GCA_031216915.1. Lineage (NCBI taxonomy): Eukaryota > Metazoa > Mollusca > Scaphopoda > Dentaliida > Dentaliidae > Pictodentalium > Pictodentalium vernedei. The sequence continues at coordinate 157,582,316 of CM062293.1, forward strand.
CTGATATTTTAACCCAAGTTAATAAAATTGATAAATTTATCCCTGGAGTACAACAAGGCTTTTGCAACGCTTTTGAACTGCAAAGCCTTCTTGCACTCAAGGGACTAAATACACTATCATCCATGCTATTCTGTAGATTATAAAGCCTATAACATAAAACAAACCAAGAACATGAACTTTTGATGGCAAAGAAATAATTACAAAAATAAAAAATAAAATAGAAAACCACCCGCCCACATTCACTTTTTAAAAAAAATGGCCTGAAAAACAGAAGATCTACTTTGTGGGACCTAATTCAAAATATTGTTCTCTGATGTTTCCCTACTTAATAAATTCTTAATCTAAAACAGTTTTGGCCCACCTTGATTCATCAGGGATAATCATAGTCCTCTGCAGAAATATCCTTTAGCATCTTGCATTTAGTTAACTCAGAACTTAAGGTCACACAAAATAAATTAATTGATTCACAGGCAATTTTTTTCTTCAAATCATCAAGGGAGGGAGGTTTTTATTTATTTTTTTTTTTCTTGCATTTGATGATCATGGATTGAGAGGCTTTCCACTGTCTTTTTTACACAGAATATACTGAAAATGCATAATATACAAATTAATTCTAACCCTCAGTGGCCTTATTCTGATGTTGATCACTTTTTAATGCAACAGAACAGGTGCCCAACCTGCTGTCTGTTGGGGAAATTTGCAGGTTACATTCCAAGTGGTTTGACAGTCGTTTCAAGGCAAGTCTTTTCTGCCTGTATAGGCAGCCAAGACATGCCTAGAAACAACTGCAAAGGCCCAGGATGTAGACTCTTTAGTTATATGCTCTGCAGATATCAGTTACGTACATCAGTCAGAAAACGTCAAAAGTTTTGATTCTCACGATTCTGTAAAAGCATTGGAACGCACTGCAAGGTAATAAAAACATTCAATAACAGAGTTCAATTTCAGTGAGGATTTTTTTTTCATTTATTTAATTTTTTGTTAAAATCAAGTTATGATGGCTTCTAAAAAGCTGCCATAACTTCAATTTATGAAAAATACACTGAAGACTGACATGAAGAAATATTTGCAACCCGGATTGATCAGTTTACCAGGATATATTTGAGAAGTCAGAGTAAAACTTCAATATGGTGCACTGTGTTAGTGCTGAAAATACATTTCTGCCTGCAGCATGCCAGTAGTTGAGTTTGCTGAGATTATTTTTATTCCGATGCCATTCTACTGTTGTGTTTGATGAAGTTTACTTGAGTAAATGTTAACTATTTCACACGAAATACAAATATTTTACTATGTAAGTGTTTCTTCAAATTTGGAAAGAGGTGGTAGTCAACACATGACTACCATCTCTTTACAAATTTGAAGAAACACTTACGTTGAAAAATAAATATGTTCTGTACCGATATTCCAGCTTTATCTATGTTAGGCTCAAAACTTTTTGACATCCCCTTATATGCTGAGAGAGGCCTTAAACAGCCATTAAAAATGAATAATAATAATTTAGTAGCTTGCAAATGAAGTATGAGCTGCCGTGAAGCAGTGATAATTTAATTTTATCCAAACAGTTGTAAAAAATATCTATAAAATTATATGAACAGTACACTTGGAGATGATGATCTTCCCCATGAAGTCTTTTAGAGCTTCTCTTTTGAGGGGTAATAAAGATGTGTAGAGCTTCTCTTTAGAGGTAATCCGTCTTTGTTGGAAAGATTTCAGTTCATCCTGTATCCATCACAAGTAGCACACAGCATCTGCTAAATAATAACTTAAATATCTCAGACTTTTCACTTTCTGCTTTGCAAACATTGCATATGACTCCTCTTTGAAACATGCTTCATGAGATCATTCAAATGAGGGGTCATAAGCTTGTTTTTGAGGCAAATATTGAAAATATAATTAATTTTGAAATGGTGATTTTTGTGAATAGCCCTGTCTGGTTATGGCCTTTTGGTAAGGTAAAGTGGTAACTAATGCGTGTGGTACTAGTTCTTTAACCCTTTACCCAACACAGACGATATCAAAATTTATTATTTTAAATATCATTTTTTCAAATTTTTCAAAAAATTTCAACAAAACCATATCATGTGACCCCTTGATGTAACCAGCTCGACGAGCTCATTCCAACGAGGGGTCACATGATATGGTTTTGTTGAAATTTTTTGAAAAATAATATTTGTTCAACTGCTGAATTTGCATATTACGCGGGCGGATGTGGGCGATTCATTGGGTAAAGGGTTAATGTAGGCCTAATGAATTTATGTAGTTGTAAAAACATCACAGATGCTGAAAGTAACAATAATGAAGAAATAAGTAGATGAATAGAAGAAAATGTTTAGCCAGATGTGACCCATATTCTTTCCACGATCTTTGCTCTCTGTGTATACCAGACAATGCCAGGTGGATACCAAGTGCATTGGTTAACTGGTTGAGGGCTAGATTATTTTTAAAAATTTGTTCTATTACAAATTATTGGAGAGTGCCCACTGGGCAGATAATGTAAAAGAATAAATTTTTATAAATAAAATATTATATGCATTTGATTGAATGTGAAAAACCTGAACAAGAAAAATGGTGGCTTTTGCTCTTTTACCCTCATTTTTTGAAAGTCCTGATAGTGGTTTCTAGCACTCAACCAGTTGAAGGGTTAAACACCCAATAAATAAATAAATTAATAAATAAATAAATAGAAATTTCTTTCGAACCGGTGAGAGTCTGCAGTGCTATTAGGAGTAAAGCAGATAGATAATTTTGACCAGATCGTGACACAATTGTGATCCAATTGAAATTCTCTATCCACTTCTGTGATCAAGCACTGAATGCTTGATCTTCAGTTTCTGCCTTGTATAATATTAGATTTTTATTTTGACTTGGAAACATTATCGCCGTAAACATTTCTCCAAAGTCTATTTTTGTAGGATATCCAAAAATAAGCCTTTAGATCGTGAATGTCTGGAGATTCACAGCACATGTATAACTGTTCTAGGTTTGAGAAAAAAAGACCAAGAAATCCTCATAAAGTGATTTCTAATTTCCAACTCCATCTTTATGTATGTACGTTTTATTTTCTTCTATTTAACATTTAGTGTTCCTCCTCCTCCAGTTGAAAAGCCTCCTCCGCCACCATCAAGGTAATTTTCATCAGTCAGTTTTTTTTTTACACTACCTTCATTTTTGTTAGCACTATACTATATATATATGTACATGCATATCATTTGCTTTGACAAACTTTTGAACATTGACAGTGTCCCTGACCCTTTAATTCTTTGAAAGTCCAGGTATCTTTTTAAAAAAACCTTGCAGAGTACCAGAAAAGCTCATGAATATTGGGAACCATCCTTGAAAACCCTTGAAGACTTAGATATCAGGCAATCAGAGGAGATTCATTTCATTAATATTCAGCTCACCGTGATTGCTGCAGTGGATCATCTCTCCCAATATCTGCCTAGTAGAATGAGAATAATTCCATAGGTTGCAGATAATGTAATTTGACATTAACCCTGGTTCCAACTGGGGCTGCAACGATGCGGATGCTCACGATGTGATGTGAATCACAATTTTTTACTCATGATGTAATGCACATCGCATTGCAAATAAAAGCACAGAAGATTTTGAGTGGAGAATCCAGGATGTCCAGCATATTACAACATAAACACAACTCTCTCTCGAGAGAGAGTACAGAGAGACAGGCAGACAGACTGAGTGACATTCAGACAGACAGATAGACAGAGACAGACAGACAGATAGAAAGATAGACAGAGAGAGATAGAGAGTGAGGGAGAGTTTGCATAATATTTACCAGTCTCTTCACAGAGTTTGAAATTCCAAGGCATTTACATGAAAGAGAAGTTCTGTTACTTTTTCAGACCTATCTAAAAGTCTTTTAGTTATGGTATTCAATATTAGTACATGTTTAGGGCTGCAAACGATGCATCAAATCGTTCAGATGGATGAATCGTGGATTGAATTGGCAGGAATGAATTGTGACGCATTGAAAACTTGATGAATCTTTGCACTCCTAGTTCCAACTTTGATCGCTCTTTAAAGCAACAAAACAGGTGCTCCAACATGCAGTCTGTTGGTAAACTTGAAAGTCACATTCAGGTGCCTCAACATGCAGTCTGGTTAAATTTGAAAGTCACATTCTAAGTACCTTTGCTGTTGATTCAAGGCAAGTTATGACTGCCTTCATAGGTAGTCAGGATTTGTCAAGAAACAACCGCTAAGCCACAGAATGTAGACTGTCATAGGGTAGCAACATTGTATAAAAACCTCCAGGCCTTTAAGGGTTAAAATAAGAAGTACTGAGTTCAAATTTTCTCTGCTTACACATTCATGTAACTAGGTGTAACTTTGAAAGGGTAGTGCCCTAATGTTTTTCTGGGAAAATCCTTGAATTTCTCATCTTGAAAAACCTTGAAAATATACTTAGAGGGTCTGGGAAACTCCTTTAATTGAAGTTCAAGTTCAGGAACTGTTTGATGTATTTTTAGCTCAACTTGACAAAGTCAAGCTGAGCTATTGCCATCACTTCTCGTCCGTCGGCGTACGTTAGTACGTTAGTATGTTAGTACGTACGTCCACAATTTCCTTTGGCACACCTCACAGGTCGCATTTATGATCAGATTACTCTGAAACTTCTTATGCTTATTTAGGGTGACCTCTAGATGGGAGCTATCGATTTTCTTCAGTTTCCGTTAAAAAATGTTGCCGCGACCAACGTTCTTAGAACTTAGTTTAGTCAAACCACAATATTTCCTTTTGGCACATCCTACAGGGCACATTTATGATTTGATTGCTTTGAAACCGGATACGCTTATTTAGGGTGACCTCTAGATGGGAGCTATCGATTTTCTTCAATTTCTGTCAAAAAATGTTGCCACGGCCAACGTTCTTAGAACTTAGTTTAGTCAGAAGACTCAATATTTCACTTTGGCACACCCTACAGGGTACATTTATGATCGGATTGCTTTGAAACCTGGCATGCTTGTTTGGGGTGAGCTCTACATGGGAGCTATCGATTTTCTTCAATTTCTGTCAAAAAATGTTGCCGCGGCCAACGTTCTTAGAACTTAGTTTAGTCAAACCACAATGTTTCCCTTTGGCACACCCTACAGAGCACATTTATGATTTGATTGCTTTGAAACCTGGTATGCTTATTTAGGGTGACCTCTAGATGGGAGCTATCGATTTTCTTCAATTTCCGGCAAAAAATGTTGCCACGGCCAACGTTCATCGAACTTAGTTCAGTCAGACCCCAATATTTCCCTTTGGCACACCCTACAGGGCCCATGTATGATCAGATTGCTTTGAAACCTGGTATGCTTGTTTGGGGAGACCTCTAGATGGGAGCTATCGATTTTCTTCAATTTCTGTCAAAAAATGTTGCTGCAGCCAACGTTCTTAGAACATAGTTTAGTCAGACCACAATATTTCCCTTTGGCTCACCCTACAGAGCTCATTTATGATTAGATTGCTTTGAAACCTGGTATGCTTATTTACGGTGACCTCTAGATGGGAGCTATCGATTTTCTTCCATTTCCGTCAAAAAATGTTGCCACGGCCAACGTTCTTGGAATTTAGTCGTCAGACCACAATATTTCCCTTTTGTACACCCTACAGGGCACATTTATGATCGGATTGCTTTGAAACCTGGCATGCTTGTTTGGGGAGGCCTCTAGATGGGAGCTATCGATTTTCTTCGGTTTCTGTCAAAAAATGTTGCCACTGGCAAAAAAACTGCCAATGGTCCCAATGATCTTCAATTTTGCCATTTCATTTATATAACTTACCAAGTTCAAGTTTGTCAAGTTGAGCTACAGTGTCATTGACACTTTCATTTCATAATATGATTTCCCACAAAAAAACATAACTTACAACTTACATGAAATATTATGGAGAGATAATTGGTATCTTCTGTAGGGGAAGGTGTGAGGATTTATTTTCATTGATGATAATGTAGGATTTTCTTGACCCCTGTAAGTGGAGCAGTGCTTGTTTACTGTGGTAAACAAGTTCTGTTTTACTGGTAAAAATAGAACCTGGTAACAGTGCCTGGAGTGGAAGTGCTCTAAAAGGGCGGTAGTGGATTAAATGATTCGCCCAACTTGACTTTATGATTGTGTTTTGGTCATGATGTCTCCATAGATGCAGAAAGTGACCAAAAACGCTCAAATTAATGAATAAATAGAATGACGGTAGATTACAACCAGTTTGACATTTAAAATGATATTTATTTAGTGTATTTCTTGTTTTTAAGAATTTGTGGATGAAAACCAACTATGAAACCATATGTTTATTTGAATATGAAAGTTCTCTAAAGCAACATTACAGAAATGTATGGACTTCACAATGGTCAGCTGGGTCTTTTTCAAATTGCCGGGTGTAGTTCATGGTCAGCTGTTTTTATTGTTTTCCAAATGCTCCAGGATTAAGTGAAGTTTTACATGCCATAGATTGTGAAGGCGTAGTCTTAACTAGCACAGTCTGGTCATTACCCTTCCTTGTAAGGGAAGTGGGTGGGAAGGGTAATGATCTGAAAAGTTTTAGTTTTTTGAACTGAAAAATCAGTAGTGCCATGATGGATTGGAGGATAGTGGGCCTTGATTATGATATTTTGATAGTACTGTGGAACCCTGTTAATTGAATAAACACTTTGCCAATGAAAATTATTCAATTAACAGGTGTATTCAATTAACAGGGATTGTGTCACTTTCTTGTTTTCAAGAGATAAACTTAGCATTTATTCTATTATATCCATGAGCTCTGGCAAACAAGATATAGATTAAATGCTTGTGTTGGATGTACTGAGGCCAAATAGGTCTATAAACAAAGGAAAACTGGGGAGAGTCAGTGTAATTTCTCACCAGTTTACAAGATTTTTCATTCAATGAGCAGGAGTTTACTCTTGCCTATATTCAATTAACAGATCAAATTTGCACTGGAGGTATGGTAAATTGTTTTGTGGTGGGAAATTATATTTGATTACGGTTGCAAGATTTTTTATTCAATTAACAGGAGTTTACTCTATAACCTATATTCAATTAACAGGTCAAATTTGTACTGGATGTATGGTAAATGGTTTTGTGGTGGGAAATTATATTCAATTAAGAGGGTTATTCAGTTAAGAGATATCCAATTAAGTGTGCTCCACTGGATTTTTTTTTTTAATTTTTAAAACAATTTCAACGAAACCACATCATGTGACTCCCTCATTGGAATGAGCTTGACAAGCTCTTTCCAATGAGGGGTCACATGATATGGTTTTGTGGAAATTTCTTTTTTTTTAACAACTTAATTTGTAAATTATGTGGGGGCAGATATGGCCGATTCATTGGGTAAAGGGTTAAGTGAAGTGGGTGGGGAGGGTAATGACCTGAAAGTCCTAGTTTTTTCAAAATGAAAAATCAGTAGTGCCATGGTGGGTTGGAGGATATGTGGGCCTTGATTATGATACCATGATAGGAATACAAAATAGAAAAAATATTGAAAAGTTGGAAGTTGACAACTTTCATTGTTCATATCCAATTAAGTTTGTGTGTTGTGATGTGTTTGTGTTTTGTCTTTTATGTGATTTCTTCTAGTTTTCATGAAAATTTTCGACAATATATCTTTTTTAATATTTTGTACCCACTTCCTTTGATTTGTTGTTTTTTTTAGATTTTTGTAACTAATCCCATAGCTTTTGTTTCACTTTACTAAAATCAGATTGGTGATTTGCAGTTTAGAAAATTTCTTATAGTTTTCCAGTATGGATAGAGACTTGTTGATTATTTGAATTTAAACTTTTCCTCAAAAGCTTTGTGGAATTTAATAAAAAATTTGAAATGGCTGTTAGTTGAGTTGAAAAGGGTAAAATACAGCAAACAGGCTTGGCCCTCTATGGCTCCTGCAAAATCGATTCAAGGAGAGCCATAATTGCACCCCTTAACTGGTAGAGTGCTAAATTATTTTTGGCTATCAAAATTTGTTCATGTGCCTTTGCCTTGTTGCAGTTTATAGGAGAATGCCTGAGGGCACTTTCCCATAATTTGTAACAAGGCAAATCCTAACAGACTAAATAATGTCACTTCATAGGTAATATGAAGCACATCCATTAAATTTGAAGCCTTTAAGTCGCAGTACCTGCACCTGAGAATAAAGCCCAAATATGGGCTTCCAGCACTCTACCAGCAAAACGCTATAATGGCTCTCCTTAAACTTCAATTTCCTTATTAATAACCTTGAAAAAATTGATTTCGAATAGCTCAGCTGGAACAGATTGAGGAGAGCCATAGTAGCTTCTCCAGATTTTTAAAAGTACACGTCTGGCAAAATGTTGAAATAGTATATTTAGGTTCACATTTTAATCAACAATTTTGCCCAAATTGCCCAGTATTGTAATTTTTTCTCTTTTATCTATCTTTGTCACAATACATATACACCTGGAAATGTTTCATGACAGTGAAGTTGCTGTTACTGATTATTATGTTTTAATGATTGCTTTGTCTTGCAGTACATTTCATCTGGTGAAACATGTTTCTTGTTGATAGCGTACCCCAAACACATCCTCTCATCGACGTGAAGCATGCTTCCCACAAATGTCACAAAAAACACTATCATCCACATGCCCGCGTTGTGTCCTTGGGCAAGACACTTCACCCCCCACTGTCCATGTGACGTACTGCACGTTGATGGTGCACTTGTCTTCAACCAGTGCTAACCCTGCTTGTGTGGAGCTAGTATGTTGGGGAGCTCACAGTTGCTTGGTGGTTCTCTCCAGGTACTCCGGCTTCCTCCACCTGTAAAACTGTCATGGTCATGATTAGCCATTGTGCAGAAATATGTGACCTTAAACCCCAATAAATAAATAAATAAATAAATCAATCATCCACATGCAATATATGGGTATAAAACAAGAAAATTTGTCTCTTCTATTATCAATAAATGTGGACATGGCAAGGAGGAGACTGTCAGAGACACTAAGATGGCAAATCGTTGGCATGCATGCAACAGGCATGTCATTCAAAGCTATTGGAAGGCAACTTGGCTATAGTCATTATGTCATCAGCATACTTGTATGAAAGCATCAGCAAACCAATGATGTTGAGGACCGACCAAGGTCAGGACAACCCCAAAAATTCCTCTCCTTGGGAAGATCAGAGTTGTTAGGAGTGAACCCTTTGCTTCAAGTGGGGTTTTGAAATGCCTTTGTCTCCCCAACCGGCATTTGTGCAACAGAACTGTCCGAAACCATCTCAGAGCACTGGGTCTGAGGTCCAGAAGGGTCATTAAGCATCAAGCTCTTTCTGATCAGCATCAATGTTTGCAGTGGTGCATGGCACAACAACATTGGAATCTCAGGATGTGGAGGAGAGTCCATTGGTCAGACGAGAGTAACTTCCTGCTTCACGTCACAGATGGTTGCATGTGAGTGTGGTGGTGTAGAAATACTGCTTACGTGCCCAGGAACATCAGACCTACTATTCCTTATGGTGGAGGATCAGTAATGATCTGGGAATGCCTCTCTCATGATTGTAAACTTGATATGGTGACTACGTGTGAATCTCAGTGATCATCATAACATCCAGGGCATTGTCAGTCTGGTTGTCGTGCCTCATTTTGACAACCACCTGTTGGCTACTCACCCTGTATTCATGATCGACAATGCAAGGCCACATCATTCCCATGCTGTGAGAGCATTTCTTCAGAAGAACGCTATTACAACACTACCTTGGCCTGCATTGAGCCCTGATTTGAATCCCTTGGAACACATCTTTCACTTTCTTGGACATGTGCAAGCAAGGGATCCACCTGAACAGAATTTGGCCGATTTGGAAGCTGCATTACATGAGGAGTGGCAGCAGTCGGCTCTGGACCGTGTTTACATTTGACTACTTATGTGGCTAGGATTTGGCAAAAATGAATATTGATGAGGCTAATTTCTGTTATGTGGCTAGCCACAAAACAGAAATTTTTTAGATAGCTAAAAATCATCTATGTGACCAAATAAGACATTACATCATTGTCACATTAAAGGTTGGAACAGCTATGTCCAGATTTTTGGACATCCATCCATTGGCAGCCACATAATTGATAGCCTCATAAAAGTTGAGAAGCCACTTAAAAATATAAGACTGATAAAATTAAGGACAGCCACATATAAGTTGGGAAGCCACTTAAAAATATATGGACAGCCACCTAAAAGTTTGGAAGCCACTTAAAATTTAAGCCACATAAAATATATGGACATTGGGCACATAAATAGCCATAAATAGCCATTTGTTAGTAGAAAAGCCACATAATTGGCAGCTCCATAATTGATAGCAACATAAAATTTGAGAAGCCACTTAAAAATATAAGCCACATAAAATATGAATAGACATTGGACACAGAAATATAGCTATTTGTTAGAAAAAAGGCCACATAATTTTGGGAAGCCACTTAAAGATATAAGCTACATAACTACCCACATAATTGATAGATGTTAGTACGTCCATATCAGAAGGCTCACTTGTAGCATTAGGAGGAGGTTCAGGCTGTCATCCGGGCACATGGTGGATACACTCGCTACTGACGTCAGACCCTGCTATTGTGTTCAGGATTTCACAAGTTACATTTTTTGTCAGTAATTACCAGCATTGTTTCATCACACACTTTTAACAGGCAGCCAAGAATTGACTAGAAATATCAACTATTAAAGCCACTGGATGTGTGCAGGCTGTCTTCAGATGTGAATTTAAAATGGCTGTCTAGGCCCTTAAGGGTTAAAAACTTACTTTGACAGAATGATTTTGTGGATTGACATTTAGTAACCTTTAACTGCCCGGGTGCAAGAAATCACTGTCATGGCTGTGTTTAACTCATTGCTTACTGTCGGTGGATGTTCCTACCCAATCTTGACCCTGAAATAAGTATAATTTGGGCACATTAATAAAATTTCCCTCTGTAAATTGAATGGAATTTTTACCAATGATTTTGTAAGTTGAATTTAGATGATATCTTGAAAAATATCTTGAAACTACTCAGCCGGTTCAGAGTTAAAAGTGATAAAAAACACATTAGTGCCTTTACACTGTTGCTTGAGCAGTATCAAGGTGTTTATGTAGAATTGTTTTTTTTACCATTTTTAGCTTAACTTGACAAAGCCAAGATAAGCTATTGCCATCACGTGTGCAGAAGTCTGTTAGTCTGTGAGTCTGTTCACATTTTCCTTTAGCACGGGCTACACCCTGCAGTTCTTGTCTGATCGTCACAAAATTTCATATGCAGGTTTGGGGTCATATCTAGATGAGAACGTCCCCTTTTGGTCGCGATCGGTCAACCGGTATGGCTGCCCGAGCCCAAAACCTGAAAACCATTAGCACAGTCTACAGGTCGTATTTATGAAGGGATTTCATTGTAACTTGATAGGATGCCTCTGTATAATGCCTAGATGAGAACGTCCCCTTTTGGGCATGATTTGTCAACTGTGATGGCTGCCCAAGCCCGAAACCCAAAAACTTTTAGCACAGTCTGCAGGTCATGTTTAATATGGAGGGATTTCATTGTAACTTGGTAGGATGACTCCTTATGATGTCTAGATGAGAGTTTCCCCATTTGGGCGTGATCTGCCAACCGTGACAAAACCTGAAAACCTTTAGCACAGTCTACAGGTCATATTTATTAAGGAATTTCATTGTAATTTGGTGGGTTGACTTCATATAATGTCTAGATGAGAAAGTCCACTTTTGGACGTGATTGGGCAACTGTGACTGCTACAGGGGCGCCGAAACCCGAAAACCTTTAGCACAGTCTACAGGTCATATTTATGAAGGGATTTCATTGTAACTTGGTAGGATGACTCCAAATAATGTCTAGATGAGAACGTCCCATTTTTATCGCGATCATTCAGCCTTGATGGATGCCCGAGCCCAAAAACCTTTAGCATAGGCAAAAGGTCATATTTATGGAAGGATTTCATTGTAACCTGTTAGGTTGACTCCATATAATGCCTAGATGATGAAATCCCATTTTGGTTGTGATTGGTCAACTGTGATGGCTACAGGTGCCCGAAGCCCGAAAACCTTGAGCACAGTCTACAAGTCATATTTATGAAGGGATTTCATTGTAACTTTGTAGGATCACTCCAGATGATGCCCAGATGAGATTGTCCCCTTTGGTTGCGATCATTTAACCATGATGGCTGCTCGAGCCCGAAAACCTTTAGCACAGTCTTCAGGTCATATTTATGAAGGGATTTCATTGTAACTTGGTAGGTTGACTTCATATAATGTATAGATGAGAACATCCCCTTTTGGACACGCTTGGGCAACTGTGACGGCTACAGGGGCCCGAAGCCCGAAAACCTTTAGAACAGTCTGCAGGTCATAATTATGAAGAGATTTCATTGTAGCTTGGTAGGATGACTCCAAATAATGTCTAGATGAGAACATCCCTTTTTTGTCGCGATCATTCAGCCTTGATGGCTGCCCGAGCCCAAAACTCCAAAACCTTTAGCATACTCTATAGGTCATATTTATGGAAGGATTTCATTGCACCTGTTAGTTTGACTCCATATAATGCCTAGATGATGACATCCCCTTTTGTTCGTGATTGGTCAGCTGTGATGGCTTCAGAGGCCCGAAAACCTTGAGCACAGTCTACAGGTCATATTTATGAAGGGATTTCATTGTAACTTCGTTAGATCACTCCAGATGATGCCCATATGAGAATGTCCCATTTTGGTTGCTATCATTCAACCATGATGGCTGCCGGAGCCCAAAGCCCAAAAACCTTTAGCACAGTCTACAGGTCATTACATTGTAACTTGGTAGGTTGACTTCATATAATGTCTAGATGAGAACGTCCCCTTTGGACACAATTGGGAAACTGATGGCTACAGGGGCTCGAAGCCTGAAAACCTTTAGCACAGTCTACAGGCCATATTTATGAAGGGATTTCAATGTAACTTGATAGGATGACTCGTTTTGGAATAATTTCACTGTAACTTGGTAACTTTCGTTGATATACGTTAACTGTGAGGGCCACATACATTAACTGTGAGGTCATATTCACCCACCCCTCAGCTCTTTAGTACAGTGTACACCTCATATTATTTTTATCAGAAACATAGCATACTGGGAACAGAAATGAACATATTCCCAATTATCACAATTCTTGTCTTATTTCATAATCCTTTCATAAACATTGAACATTATCCTTTTCATCAAACACAACACACAAGTTAAGCTACAGTGTCATTGACACTTTCATTTGGGGAGTGCCAACATGCACTCCAATAAATTGTAACAAAACAATTATTTATTAATAAAAATTTCCTTAAAATGAAGCGCCCCTTACTACTTGCATTGTATTTTTGAAAAAGAATAATCGTGTTACAAATCACCTTAGAAAAATAATTTTGCAGCCTACCATTTGAACTCCCAATTCAAACTGCTAGTAGCAAACCTTTGTGTCCTCAGATCAGGTGTTCCTGATATGCCATCATGAGGGTATTTTCCTCATATTTGTCAGGTAACCCTGGTGTTGGTTTTTCATGTCTACTCAGACAGTCAAGTTATGACTGGAGATCAGTCAAACAACTTTAACTTTCACTTGGGGTTGTATTGTGAATATAAAGTGTTCTCAGTCTTTAAAGTCACCTCTTCCCACAATTTTGCAATCACAAAATATTATCAGTTTGTTGTAAAAAACGTTTTCTAAGACTATTAAAGAAAAGTACTTGTTTCTCAGGCACCCCCATCATCATTGAAAATCTGCCAAATCACTCCTTTTTAGCTCACCAACTTTAGTTGTGTGAGCTTATGGCATGGCTCGATCGGTCGGCGTCAGCGTACTTGTCTAATAATGTTAAAGCTTCTGTTTAGGTCACTTACTCGCCCTATTTCCATATCATGGCCTTTATAATGCTGCTATATGATGATTATTATCATTCTACCATGATTTAACCCCTCATACCCTGCATTTTGAAAATTTTTCTTGACATTTTTAGTTGCGTTTAGTTTTCTGTTTAGCTCAGAATTTCATGTTTAACTAAATGTTTAGGCAGTTGCTATGCTCCTTCTCTTCCCATGGCACTTATATTCATCATACATGTTCTTCAGTATCATTGTTCCATGATTAACCCCTCATACTCTGCATTTTAAACATTTTTCTTGACATTTTTAGTTGCATTTAGTTTTCTGTTTAGCTCGGAATTTCATGTTTAATGAAGTGTTTAGGTCAGCTGCTGTGTTCCTTCTCTTCCCATGGCACTTATATTCATCATACATGTTCCTCAGTACCATTGTTCCATGATTAACCCCTCATACTCTGCATTTTAAACATTTTTCTTGACATTTTTAGTTGCGTTTAGTTTTCTGTTTAGCTCGGAATTTCATGTTTAATTTAGTGTTAGGTCAGCTGCTGTGCTCCTTCTCTTCCCATGGCATTTATATTCATCATACATGTCCCTCAGTATCATTGTTCCATGATTAACCCCTCATACCCTGCATTTTAAACATTTTTCTTGACATTTTTAGTTGCTTTAAGTTTTCTGTTTAGCTCAGAATTTCATGTTTAACTTAGTGTTTATGTCAGCTGCTGTGCTCCTTCTCTTCCCATGGCGCTTATATTCATCATACATGTTCCTCAGTATCATTGTTTCATGATTAACCCCTCATACCCTGCATTTTAAACATTTTTCTTGACATTTTTAGTTACGTTTAGTTTTCTGTTTAGCTCAGATTTTCATGTTTAACTAAGTGTTTAGGTCAGCTGCTGTGCTCCTTCTCTTCCCATGGCACTTATATTCATCATACGTGTTCCTCAGTATCATTGTTCAATGATTAACCCCTCATACCCTGCATTTTACACATTTTTCTTGACATTTTTAGTTGCATTTAGTTTTCTGTTTAGCTTGGAATTTCATGTTTAACTTCGTGTTTAGGTCAGCTGCTGTGCTCCTTCTCTTCCCATGGCACCTATATTCATCATACATGTTCCTCAGTATCATTGTTCCATGATTAACCCCTCATACCCTGCATTTTAAACATTTTTCTTGACAATTTTTATTTGCGTTTAGTTTTCTGTTTAGCTCAGAATTTCATGTTTAACTTAGTGTTTATGTCAGTTTCTGTGTTTTACTTTTAAGCGGTTGTGTTTAGGTAAGCTTTGTCGCATGTTATGAGCCTGTTTGATACAGTTCTTGTGTTTGCCAAAGTTACTATCAAAGAGGAATGTTGGTGAGCTGTAGCGCATTGGCGTCCTTCTTGTTTACCTGTAAATCTCTTCAGTTGAACGACTCAAAATTTTACCAACTATTTCTTGTTTGACAGAGGTCAATGAGCTCTTTGGCAGAGGTCAATGAGCTCTGTCAAATCAGAAATAGATGATTAAATTGCAACTGCAATATGGGAAAATTTTCACTGCTGAAAACATTGGATTTTTCAAAAAGAATAGTGTAAGGAGTTAAATGAATTAATGAATAATTCCAATTTCTTGACAGTTTTGTGAATTATCAAAAAGAAAAAAGAAAAAAATCCTCCTTCCCTCCCTCCCTCATCATAAAATTTACGGAAAATTGCCTGAGAAGTAAGGAACTTTTTTAAATAGGCCTATTAACCCTTTACCTAACATGAAAAGCAGACAACACTTGCAAACAAAATTCTTGAATAACTAATTTTTTTCATTTTTTTGTCTCAAAAACATAGGTTATGACCCTTCTTTGGAACGAGCTCAACGATCTCATACCAACAAGGGGTGAATACCAATGTTTTTGAGACAAAAATGAAAAAAATAATGAAATTTAATTGGCGATTTTTGTGAATAGCGCTGGCCGGTTTGGGCCGTTACATTGGGTAAAGGCTTAAACAATATTTTTCCTGATACTTTCCTCTGACAGAACAATTGATTCCTCATTTCATTAGGCTTATGAGTGGGTTACATAAAATGGTGGAAATGAAGCAATGAAATGAGACAGAATTGGCCATTCTTATGAGTGAATAGTTATTTTTTTAGAATATTGTGAGAGTTTTTTGTACTTCCTTGTTATACTTTCAGATCCCCCAGTAAAAGCAGAAGCAGGAGTAGGAGCCCTAAAAGGAAATCATACAGGAAATCTTCCAGTCCTAGGTAATGTTATTCATCATTATGTTGTAAGAACATCTGACACTTTAACTCCACTCAAAATTGAAGTACAGAAAAAAAATTTAACATTCTTCAATTTCCGGTTTGTAATCTGAATAGCATAAACTGGTATGCATGTTTGTGGACAGACATCTATTTACTTACATATGTGTCTCAGGTATATATAGGTAGACTTTTGGAGATGGAGGTAGGGGATTTAAAGCAGATGTTACATTTTGACAATAAAAACTGTAGCTGAAAATACTCCTTTCACTGCTGATATCATGTATTTTTAATATTTTCTCCAATTAATCAAGTCAAGTTATTATTAGCAGTAGTTCTCTCCGGGTACTCCGGCTTCCTCCTCCCGTAAAACTGTCACCGACACGATATGACCTTGGCTGTTAAAGTGCCATTAAACCCTAATAAAATAACTAAATAAATAAATATGAGGGTATTTCTTTAAAAATCTTCTCCAGAACCATCTATTAGAATCTTTTGATATTTGATATACAACATCTCTGGGTTTGGGGGGGGGGGGGGGGAGGGGGAGTAGGGGTTCAGATTCAAGTTCAAATTCAATATTTCGGCTCTCTATGGTAGGTGGGGTGGACAGTTGTATTGACTGCAGTGACATAACCTTTGGAAGTTTGGTAATGTCTGTCTACAGCTAATAGAATTGGAAGCAGTCAGGAAGACCTATGATAATAATCATCTGACATGGACACCAGAGTTATGAATAATTTCGTGACTTCATACCTCTCCAGTGTTGATGAACTATGACTAACTGAATGTGACCCAAAGTACTTCTTTAAATCACTTTGTCAGGTGAGTAATTAAGGCCTCTTGGGGCCTCTTGTTGTAAAGTTGGCATAACAATTGAAGAATAATTGCCTGCGTGATAAATGGTTGGACAAATAATTCCATATAAATCACGGAAAATAGAAAATGTTGTCTTGTCTGCCTCTGATTTATTGTTATTTGCCATCCATGTTAGTGGAAAGTGAAGATGAAAGGGTTACAGTCCATGAATAACACATAGTCACATGTATTCCTTCTCAACTCTTTTTAGTATTTTCTGTTCCCCTTGGGAACCAGAGAAGTGAGGCAGTGCTTGTTTACTGTGGTAAACAAACCCTGTTTTTCTGGTAAAACAGGACTGGTCACCAATACCTGGGGTGGAAGTCCTCTAAAATGGGCAGCATGGGTATAAACAATTTGCTGGTCTTAACTTTATTTCCATTTTGCAGTCATGATTAGCCATTGTGCAGAAATATGTGGCCTTTAACACCAATAAATAAACATAAATAAATATTTCCAGTGTTCTCCACTGACATTCCAGGATGTTTATATTTCAAGAATTTACTGTCTCCTGCATGTATCAATTATGGGATATTGTTTCAATATTTTGTACTTAATTAGTTTTGGAATTTATTTGAAAGAAACTGTTAATATGGTTACTTCTGAAGAAATATTTATAGTACATTACACAAGGAATGTATGAATATCAGAAATATTGTGCTAAGGTGAGCAGTTTAGGAAAATAGTCAAGAAATTTTAACATAAATTGAAAATTACTCAATTGATGTACAGTATTCTACATCTATACTTTCCGGAAACTCGTAAAAATAAGATTATTGTTGAAGTGGGTTAATCTGTTCACCCAATGTGTCAAGTCTCATTTTACTGTTTTGTGAGGGATTTTGTCATTCATTAATGGCATGTGCAGTCTTGTTCATTCCCCAGATCATTTTTTTTTTAAATCAAAGCATTGCAAATTCAACATTTTCTACATTATCAGTTGAACACAATAAAAAGTGAGAAAGAAAACAAAAAAAGAAAAAAACAATCTATGAACCCATTTTATAGCGAATTGGCCGCATCTGTCTGTGTAAGTTACAAACTTAGCTGTAAAAAAAAAAAATAAAAAATCTCAACAAAACCATACAATGTAACCCCATCATTGGATTGAAATTGTTAGAATGGGGGGGGGGGGGGGGGAGGGGGGGCAGGGGGGCACATGATATGTTTTTTTTTTTTTAATTTTTAGCTCACCGAAGAGAGCTACACTTATCACTTGCCGTCCGTCCGGCATCGTGAACATTTTTCAAACAACTTCTCCTCTGAAAACGCTAGGTCCATTTTCTCGAAACTTGGTGTGGATGTTCATTACCATATGTCAATTCAGGTTTGTTCAAATGAAATGGCCACGTCCCTTGGGGACTCTGTATGGGGCATAACTCTGATAGCACCGTATGAATTATACAAAAATTATTAAAAAATCTTCTCCAGAACCAGTGGGCAGAATCTTTTGATACTTGGTATGCAGCATCTTGGTATGGGTCTGATTCAAGTTTGTTCAAATCGGCCCCCTGGATTCATATTTGGGCTCCCTATAGAAGCCCAAATTCGAACTTAGTGCATTTCAGGCAAATTTCTTCAAAAATATTCTTCTCCAGATACAGCAGGCAGAATCTTTTGATATTTGGTAGGCAACATTGTGGGGTGGATCTGAATCAAGTTTGTTCAAATCGGCCCCCTGGGTTCATATTTGGGCTCAGTATAGGAGCCCAATTTGAACTTCGTGCATTTCAGGCAAATTTCTTTAAAAATCTTCTCAAGATCCAGCAGGCAGAATCTTTTGATATTGGGTATGCAGCATGCTTAGGGGGGTGAGATTCAAGTTTGTTCAAGCCAAGTCCCTGGGTTCATATTTGGGCTCACTGTGGTAGCCCGAATTATAACTTAGTTCAAAATGAGGAATTTCCTTAAAAAATCTTCTTCTTCAAATCCAGCCATCAGAATGTTTTGATATTTGGTATGCAGCATCCTTAGGGGGGTGAGATTCAAGTTTGTTCAAGCCATGTCCCTAGGTCCATTTTTGAGCTCACACAGTGAGCTTGAATTGTAATTTAATTCGAAATGAGGAATTTTCTTAAAAAATCTTCTTCTTCAGATCCAGCCTAGCCAAGTCCCTGGGTCCATGTTTGGGCTCGAATTATAACTTAGCCGATATGAGGAATTTTTCTTTAAAAATCTTCTTCAGATTCAGCAGTTGGAATATTTTGATATTTGGCATGCAGCATCCTTAGGGGGTGAGATTCAATTTTGTTCAAGCCAAATCCCTGGGTTCATAATTGGGCTCACTGTGATAGCCCGAATGATAACTTAGTTCAAAATGAGGAATTTTCTTTAAAAATCTTCTTCAGACCCACAGATGAATGCTTTTGATATTTGGCATGCAGCATCCTTGGGGGGTAACATTCAAGTTTGGCCCTTGTTCCATAAAATTTGTCTGGCATGTCTTCATCATTCCTTTGTAGTGTTGATGAACCATGTCTAACTGAATGTGACCCCAAAATACTTCTTTGAACCACTTTGGCCGGTGAGCAATGAAGGCTCCTTGGGGCCTCTTGTTTATGCCCCTGCCCCCCTCCCGACTTCAAGTCGGGTGGCAGGAGGCATATAGTGATTGAAGTGTGTGTGTGTCTGAGCCAATAACTCGAAAACTGTTACGGCCACAGTCATCAGACTTCACACAATTATAAAGGACCATGGGAGGATGTGTCACACACCATAGCCGGGTTTGTACCTTCAAGGTCAAGGTCTCATTTCAAGGTCACACTAAAAATCGGTCAATATTTGTGTCTCAGCCATAACTCAGAAATGAATCATAGTACAATTATTAAACTTTTTACAAATGTTAAGGACAGTCAGAAGGTGTGTCGCGTATAATAGTTTCCTCCACATCTGCAAGGTGAAGGTCACAATTGACCATCATATGTTCAGGGTCAAAAATCGTGTCTCAAGCATAACTCCAAAACTATTAGGGCTACAATCATCTAACCTCACTCAATTATAAAGGACAATGGGTGAATGTGTCACACACCACAGCCAAGTCTGTAAGGTCAAGGTGATTTTTTTTTGGGGGGGGGGCGGGAGAGGGGGAGGGGGGACATGTGTTAACTTAGTAACATTTTTCTTGTTTTAAATATGTAAAAAAAATAAAATAAAATAAAATATTGTGTTCGTTGGGTAAAGGGTTAAACGAAATAAAACTTGGAAATTCAGTATGCCATGTAACAAGTTTATTGACAGTTTGTGAATCAAAAATAATTCCAGTTTTCTTTGCCATGAGGAGAGCTCATGCACCGAAGCAATGGAAGGGGAATAGCTTATTCTTGCTGGAATGAATTTTTTTTATTTTATTATCTGACCCAATACATGGAATGTCCTATTCTAATTTTATGAGGGCTTGGACTTTATTATGACTTTAGGCATAAAAAGTTAAAAATCTGTTTCTTGAGCCCTCCCACATGGTTCTTTGGGCTGCTGCATGTTCTCTTTTTATAAGCAATGCAAACTTTAAAAAAGAAAAATTAATTGGTTTATGTCTGATATTTTTACCCAAGTTAATAAAATTGATAAATTTGTCCTTTGAGTGCAACAAGGCTTTGCAATGCTTTAGCATTTCAAAGCCTTCTTGCACTCAGGGGACAAAATACACCACCACTCATGCTGTTCTGTAGATTATAAGGCCTAAAACATAAAACAAACCAAGGACATGACCTTTTTATGGCAAAGAAATAATTACAGAAATAAAAAATAAAATAAAAAAACGCCCACCCACATGCAGTTTTAAAAAAAAATGGCCCGAGAAACAGTACATCTACTTTTTGGGGCCTTATCATGAAGATATACTTCATGTATGTATGTAATAACTGTTTGAGTGCCAAGGCTATATAGTCAAAGATGCTGAAAGTAATCATAAACACCAATAAATAATTAGTATCAAGGCTGCATACAACATTTCATAGTACTGCTGCTTAATTTTTTAGTTTCTTTCATTGCTTTGAAAATTTGCATCACTTTTGCGAGGACTTGCATAACAAAATGGCAGTGAAATTGTTATGTTACAGCAACATTTCTGAAAGTTATTGACCTGAGCTATTCCATTCTCTAAGCTGCTGAATGAGTCTTGCTATCTCATATTTTGAAACTACATTCATCTTTGAATGATGAGATTAGTACACATTTGGATCCCATTAGTTACATATGTTTTGTTCTACTAATTGTTTGGCATGTTAATGTAACTTCTGTCACAATAAACTACATTTTTCTTTGATTAGATTGTCTGATGATGCACCTAGGAGAGTCGGGTAAGTAAACATTCTGGAATAAGAGGCTAGTACTAAAATGATCACATAATTAGGGGTCAACACCTGTTATGCAGGAAAAGTACACAATTATATTTTGAGTTGACATTGTGATATTCGAGTAGTTGTTAATTTCCCTTTTTATCTATCACTGAGAAGCTGATTGTTTCACATAGCATGTGAGCTGCTGATTAGAGCTGGTGACTGCTCCATTTACTCTTGTTGGTAAATTTCCTATTCCTCTTTCAAGCAAATCTGTTCTGTCAAATCTTGCAAGAAATATAACCTATTATATTTTTTTTAGCTCATCCTGACGTCAAGTATGAGCTATTGGGATGGGTTGCGATCCGTTATCCATCCATATGTACATACAGTTTGTGGAGAGTGTATTACCACTAAATCACCTGCAGAGTGGAGATTCCACCCAAGTAATAATTACGAATTTGTTGCAAAACATAACAATCACAAGCAAAGTTCCAGCCAATGGAGCTCCGGGTTAAACACGGAGGTCCATTGGCTGAAACATTGCTTGTGTTTTTGCCCACATGTACAGAATTTAAAAGTGATGCTTTGGGTGATAACTCCACTCTGCAGGTGATTTTGCTACAATCCACTCTCCACGTACTGTACATACTTCCGTACCTCTGTCCATCCACAATTCCTTTATCACACCCTGCAGGCCGAATCTTTCACCCGATCAGTTTCAAATTCCATACATGGCTCAAATTTTTCCACATAAAAACAAGACCACCAGTGGCCATCTTGGATTTGGCATATAAATTGTCAACAATTCCGTTAGCATGCCTTACAAGTCGCACCTCTCACCCATTTTTTTTTCAAATTGTATATGTAGCTTTGGTGTGATGTCTATTTGGGAACTATCAGATTTTTAAAAAAGTGGCCACCAGTGGCCATCTTGGATTTGGAATTTAAATTGTCAACAATTCCATTAGCACACCCTACAGGCTGCACCTCCTACTTGATCAGTTTCAAATTTTATATGTAGCCTTGGTGCGATGTCTAAATGGGAGCTATCAAATTTTTCTGAATTTTGTTGGAAAACATGCCTGCCAGTGACCATCATGGATTTGGCATATAACTTGGCAACAGTTCCATTAGCACACTCTACTGGCCAGATGGTGGATGGGCTGATTTTATTTTTACTTCTTGCTCAACTTGACAATGTCAGGTATGAACTCTTGGGATGGGTTGTTTTCTGTAGAAACCTGAGTGAATGTCTTGCCATTACTGGAACTTTCTATTTAGTTCAGTCCCATCTTGGTGAAGTTGAGCTGCAGTGTCATTGACTCTTTCATTTGATGACAGAGCTGTGTGAGCTCTGAAACAATGTCTTACTGCTTCCTAAAATTCCATGCTGTTTTTTTCAAGAATCCAAATGACAGTACTGTTCTATATCATTATGGGATGTCCAACAATTGCAGAGAATATTTTGAGAATCAGATTCTGTATTCTCGCTGAAATTTAAGCCCTGGTGATAAATACATGTATAAATTAATTGATTAATTTGTTAGCAGGCTCAGACCAGTCCTTGAAGTAAGTGAAAGTGCATGAATTTTAAATCTCTTTTTAACCCTTTATCTAACACAACTAGAAAGGGGGACACTTGCAAATAATGTCTTAAGTGACCGGCAGTGACTAAAAATTACCATATTTTTATACTGTACCAATGACCCAGAATTAGCTGGTGCTAACTCTAACAAAACCAGGGCCAAACACAAATTTTGCCCCCCAATCCCCAAAATTTGCATCCAAAACAAAAAGAAATCATGTCCTAAAGGACCTCCATACTACGCCTCTACTGTGCATGCGCAGTGACGCAGACGTCCCGAAATTGGCGCCAATTATCATTCTCTGTTTGGCCCTTCATCAGTCAACATCTCACTGATCTTTGTGCTTGTAAATCTCAGTTTAAAGGATGCCAGACACGTAATTTTTGGAGAAAATGTGATTCTAAGGAGGATAGAAGGAGGAGAGGAAAAAGAAGTGACAAAAAATAATCAAGGCTGTACTTAAAATTTTTTGATGAAATTATGTTAAGTTGCCTATTTTCGAGGCATGGGCCTCTTGTTGTCATTCTTGCTAAATGTTGCACTGCTTATTCAGTGTTTCCTCTCCCCTAGCCTTCTAAAGTCCCCCCTTGCAATTCTCCCATGCTTTTGGCATATTTTTGAGAAATTTCATTTCTAAAATTTCCTGGGAGAGTTGCTTGGTTACAGAATGTTTTCTGTTATTTTCCCCATAGTTACGTTTTCACCCATGGGTGTATAACGTTTGTGTTCTGCATCTTCCATCTGATGTTCTGCAGATTCTCCCCTGAGAGTCTCTGTTTTGCATCAGATAGAGTGTAATTTGATGACTGATTCCGGGCCAGTTTTTTCAGTGCCTGGAGTCATGTTTTCTGGTGTTTTTACACTGTTTGTTTACATTGGCAACAGCCTTTTTTGAGGGGGGCTGTTTGCCTTTGCTGTAGTTTATCTCACTATAAGATACATTTATATTATCCGTAAGTGTCTCATTAATTATTTAATATAAATTTAAAATTTTTGACCACACTTTGCCATCGGATCCATCGGGGCTCAATGTTACTTTTCAGCAACTTGGGCTTCGCTGAAAAAATATTTTTTCAAAATTATTTTGATTTGCAATTGTTTTTTCATTTATTAATGGATCACGTTATTATGTATCTTTGTGTCAGGGGTTTTTGCGAGTAACTAGGACTTATTGTTGTTCTTTCACAATGAAGGGACGTTGTTTAAATTGTAATAGGAAGAAATCTTCCTCTGACTTTCATGATCATTGTATTAATTGTAGTCAGTGTTCTCGCATTAATCCCTGTCCTATATGTGAATATTGGGATGAAAAACATTGGAAACGTGTGTCACGATATGTTGTTTCTGGAGAAAGGGCGATGCCGGCTCTTTCTCCGCAAGGTCACTCTACTCTCTCAGTTTCTATTTCAGAGGAACCAGAACAGGGTGATGTTTCCATGTTATCTTCCACAAGTGTGCGTCCGTCGTCACAAATGAATTCAAAGCTAGCGGCAAAAGTGCTCATGGAGATTAGACAAATGTCGCCCGGTGTAGCGTCCATTCACCGAACGGTTCGGCAGCCGGGTTCGTCCGATGCGGTCCAAGAGGAAGTTTTGGGTGATGCGAGCACTATAAACATAATAGATGCACACCCAGTGACGGCGGATAGTAAGCGAGAACGGAGGAAGCCTTTGAGTCCGGTTCCTAGCTCGTCCAGGTCCAGCCGGGCCGCGAGCGAGAGAGGCCCCTCTCTCGTACAACAACATCTGGGACCAGATGTTGTGGTACAAAATGTGTCTTTAGCGGAGCATACGTCCGTCGCTCGGGACGCTCCGTTGTATAAGCAGTCCGCAGAGACTGTTAAGGCTTCCTCTTCTCGTCAGCGCACACGACCGCACCTTGGCTGCGTGACCGCCGATATATTACCAGCTTCGCCGATCAAGGATTCTTCGGCGACCAGGTCACACCATCCGGCAGCCAGGGATTCGAGACCGATGGACTCCGGACGTTCGCATAGGAAAAGTGAAAAGTATGCGGGAGCCATCTGATGCGGAGCTGCCCTCGGCGAAGCAGCGAAAGACTGTGCCTCCGCAGGTCTCGACGCCGGACATTCTTGTGCAGATAGCACAGCTTATCGCAGCATCCCAGCAGCCAACAGAAACGGTGTCGGATCGAGAGAATTATCCGACGGCGCTGGGTCGGTACGCTCCGCCGAAGCATCGGGGGCGGACGACCGGGAACATCATGAGGTCCGACCGGATGGTGAAAGGGATACGGATGACTTGGAGCTATCCCTTTCGGAACAACATAAAGCTGCCGTGGACTTCATTCGGCACTTTCTCCCTCAAGTTGTTCCGTCGGGCCAGACTGCTGCGGTTCCGGACAAGAGAATTATAGCGTCATTGGACTCTGAATTTTTTGAGCGGTTCAGGGGCATCGCTCCCGAGTTTCCGTCGCAGTCCAATAATGTTGCAAGAACATTTCAATTATTGAACGACGCTATATTTAAACTTGCTTCCAGGACGGGGAAAGCAGGTTTCTTGTCCGCTAATACTCTCAACCTGCGTTTCATTAATGCAAGGAATAAATTCGATACGGCAGGACAGGGTATACCGAGAGTTCCTCTGCGTATGGACGACGAGGCGGAAGACTTAGAGCTATCATTACCGTCGTCAGCTTCTATTCCAACCGCGGTGTTGGAAACAGCTATTGCGTCTAACAGAGCCAATTTAGATGCCTTATCTTACGCAGATCACCTTACTAAGGCGTTATCACTGCACCTTCAGGGGAAAGAGTTTCAGGATATACAATCCTCTTTAAGACTTCTTTCAAGGGCAGTAGCTTATTCCACGTGTAACTCCGCCCTTTCAGTGGCAAATCTGGAGTTGGTTAGACGTGACGCAGCCCTAGCTACATCCACACTAGTGGATTCTAAGGTGAAGAACTCTACTTAGAGTCGCTTCGGTCTGAGAACTTCTCTTTGACGGCAAGCTTTCCGCTATTTATGATAAAATTACAAAGAAAGCTAAGGATTCTCTGTTGTTCAAATCTGCTCCTAAGAAGTCGGATACAGCAGACACGAATAAGACAGGCACTTCTGGGTCTAATGCGCCCAAGAGAGGTTCCTATAGAGGTTCCGGTGCGTCCTCTTGGTCTTATTCGAGAGACCGTCAGGATAGCGACTCTCGTTCGGGACGTCCTTCAGGCCGGGACAATCGGTCGGACGCCCCGAGGTCGAGGGGGCGAGGTGCGGGCCGTGGAAGACGTGGTTTCTCCTACCGCAGGCCTCGCAGGTCCAGGAGGTGATGGCTTAAACCTCTATCGCGTTCCGGTTGGCGGAAGGTTGTCGAGCTTTTCACAAGAATGGGCGTCAATTACGGACGACCTTTGGGTGAGAGGAGTGACTTCGGAAGGTCTAAAGATATCCTTCAAACGAGAGCCTCCATTAACTCGAAGTCCAAAGTGGACTCATCTTCCGTCAAATCCGCAGAAAAGAGACGCTCTGTTATCAGAGGTGCAGTCTCTTTTAATGAAGAACGCGGTAGAGGTCGTAGAAAACCAGGAATCTCCGGGATTCTACAGCCATCTGTTTCTGGTTCCGAAACCAGACGGCTCGTTCCGTCCAGTCATAGATTTGAGCTGGATAAACAAGCTGATCGTCGCTCCGAAGTTTTATATGGAGACGATTCGATCGGTCAGAGCGAGTATTCGGGTGAACGATTATGCAACGAGCATAGATCTCAAAGATGCGTACTTTCACGTCATGGTACATCCGACATTCCGAAAGTATCTACGCTTCGCAGTCCTAGGAGTGGTGTATCAATTCCGGGCGATGTGCTTCGGATTGAATCTAGCACCCTGGGCTTTCACTCGGGTAATGAACTCGGTAATGATCTACTTCCGAGCTCATTCGTCTGCAGTAACGTCGGCCTACCTGGACGACATTCTTCAGAGGTACGGCAACGAGTTAACGCTTCAGAACGATGTTCAGAATCTTCTTCTATTGCTCCGACGTCTCGGTTTTATAGTAAACGAGGAGAAGTCGGATCTGGTGCCGTCCAAGTCATTCACTCATCTGGGAATGAGCTTCGAGACGCACAACAATCTCGTTCGTCTGCCGTTAACCAGAGCGAAATTAGTCAGTTGTTACGCTCGCTATTGTCTGCACGCAGACAAAGTCACGGCGAGAGAATTTATGAGACTGATAGGTCTGTGCGGAGCCGCCGCGGATCTCATTCCGATGGGGCGGTTACGCACACGTCCTCTTCAAATTTTCTTGACTCAGAATTGGAGTGTGAAAATTCATTCGCTCGATGTAGACGTTCTCTTGTCAGATCAAGTGAAACAAGAGATTCAGACTTGGGCAAACATTCAGTGGTTAACTCAGGGAGTTCCGCTGCAGTTGCCGGATCCGAGTTTTACCGTTATGACGGATGCCAGTCAAACAGGTTGGGGTGCATCATTAATCCCAACGGATTCGAGATGCCAGGGTCTTTGGGATCCGCAATTCCTGTGCAAGCACATAAACATCAAGGAAATGATGTCAATTTGGCTTGCGTTACGTCACTGGATGGACATTATTCACGATGCTCATGTCCAAATCCTATCCGACAATACAACAGTAGTGGCGTATATACGGAATCAGGGAGGCACTCATTCAGTTCCGTTGTTCAATCTAACGGAAAGAATCCTTCTGTTTGTGCTAGAACATCACGTTCTTCTTTCGGTCCGTCACATACCGGGTCGTCTGAATGTGCTAGCAGACTCCCTTTCACGAAAGGGTCGCTTGTTGCCGTCGGAGTGGACTCAACAAACAAGTATTCAATCAGATTTGCTACCAATGGGAACGGCCAATGATAGACTTATTTGCGACACATCTCAACAATCAGTTGCAGACGTATGTGTCTCCATGTCCGGATCCAAGAGCATTTGCAGTAGACGCTCTGTCGATCGCTTGGGACGGATTGATAGGATATGCGTATCCTCCAGCGCCGTTAATTCAACAAGTATTGCTAAAGATAAAACAATCTCAATGCAAGATTCTGTTGGTAGCATCTCTGTCGCCACAGAGACCGTGGATAAATCTACTCAGGTGTCTGTTGTGGGACCTACCGCGGAAGCTTCCTCCACGGGAGGATCTTCTTTCGCAGGGGAAATCGCGCCAACTCCATCACAACCCGCAAAGTCTCAACCTTCACGTTTTTCCGTTGTGCGGTCCTTCTTGCATGGCAAGCACTTTACAGGACGAGCAGTGGACGCGATTTCTAACTGTAGGAGGACCTCCTCTTCGCTAAACTATGTGGCTAAGTGGAAGGTTTTTCGTCGTTGGTGTAGGGATCATTCTGTAGATATATTTGATCCCTCTATACCAGACATTGCAAACTTTCTAGTATACTTGTTTGACGAAATCAAACTGCAGCCTGTTACTATAAAGGGTTATAGATCTATGTTATCTGATACCTATGCACATCATGATAGTTTACAAATTGGATCTAATGTCTCTTTATCTAAGTTGGTTAGAAACTTTTCGATAAATAGACCCAGAACTCTTAGATTAATTCCTAAGTGGAATTTAGCTTGGGTTCTTCTTAAATTGAAGGAAAAGCCATTTGAACCTCTTGGGACAGTAGATTTCAAATTCTTATCTTATAAGACAGCTTTTCTCTTAGCTTTCTCTTCTGCTAGAAGAGTCAGTGAGCTTCATGCACTATCGGTGGATGATTCTCATTATCCTAGTGTTGGGAACACTATCACCTTCACTACTAATGTGGGTTTTTTAGCTAAGAATCAGGCTCCTAATAAATATCCGGAACCTATTGTTATTAAGGCTCTTCTGTCTTCAGACGGGCGTAGGCCTTTACTCTGTCCTGTTAGAGCATTACGTATCTATAAACAGAGATCTCAGTTTATCAGAAAGGGACGGAAACGTTTCTTTCTGTCTTTGATGCCTAATAGAAAGGACATTTCAGTCCATTCTATTGCTAGATGGATTCAATTAACTATCCGTACTGCTTATGAAGATTTATCTTCTTCTCAGCAGTCTGTGCTTAAGATTTCTGCTCATGAAGTAAGAGCTCTTTCTACTTCCTGGGCTTATGCTAATAGTGTTGCTATTACAGATTTAATGAAGGCTGCTAATTGGTCTCAGCCATCCACATTTACGAATTTTTATCTCAGAAATATTGAGTCCATTTCTGGAGACCTGCATTGTTTAGGTCCGTTATCTGTTGCTCAGAATGTCGTCCACTAAACAGTTGCAACTATAGTTATGCAGGCTTTCTGTTCCGGCAGTGACTCCGTCCGGCTGCCCTCTTCGCTCTGGGCTATTTGACCCAGGGCAAGGGGAAGGGGGGGGGGGTGTGTTTCCTTAGGTCACCTGCTTTATAGTGAAAAGCAAGGGAATGCCTCCTCCAAGTCAGTATTTCTGAGTCGCTTCCGGGATGGTTTTAAAGTGTAATATTAATGTTAAAATTCATTCATGTCTTATTTTTAAAGTGTAGCTCGGTTTGAAGCATTTGTATATGTCAAGTGTCAAACGGGCTTTAATATACAATACTCGGACACTTTTAAATGACTATAAAGAGTCTCAATTCTCTGGACTACTTTATTTATTGGCTTGCTTTAAAAATAATTAGTATAAGGGTTATACTGGATGTTAATAGAGAACATGAATGTTATTGTGCTCAATTATTAAGGGTAGTGTATCTTTCTAATTTAATATTAAATAAGAAAGAAACATGTAAAGCCTAATACTCCTTTTCTCCTTAAGGGGTTACCTCTTTACTATATAGTTGAGCTTATTGGATTTTCCTCTATGTCCTAGGCCCTCCAGCCTGTTTACTATTCAGCTAAGTCTGGGTCATTGGTACAGTATAAAAATGTTAAAAAATTTATAGTAATTTATATATTTTTTATACTTACCAATGACCCAGACGGGGATGGCCCTCCCTGGAGTTGAGAACTCTTGCCTCCCCGCTGAGTACATAGCGCTGACCAGGCACTGCCAGTAAGAATGATAATTGGCGCCAATTTCGGGACGTCTGCGTCACTGCGCATGCGCAGTAGAGGCGTAGTATGGAGGTCCTTTAGGACATGATTTCTTTTTGTTTTGGATGCAAATTTTGGGGATTGGGGGGCAAAATTTGTGTTTGGCCCTGGTTTTGTTAGAGTTAGCACCAGCTAAGTCTGGGTCATTGGTAAGTATAAAAAATATATAAATTACTATAAATTTTTTAACTTTTTTGCCTCCAAAAGAGGTTTTGGACCCTTATTGGAAGCTTGTTCCAATAAGGGTCAGTAACTATGTTTTGCAGTAAAAAATTGAAAAACTAATTGGATTTAACAGTGCTGGCAGGATATGACCATTACATTATGCAAAAGAGTTAAAGTCTTGAAACCCCTGTAAAACACTTGGTTTTTTAGCTTAACTTGACAAAGTCAAGATAAGCTATTGCCATCACGCATGCAGAAGTCTGTTAGTCTTTGAGTCTGTTCACATTTTTAGCTCAACTTTGACGAAGTCAAATTTGAGCTATTGTCATGGCCCGTCGTCCGTCTGTCCGTACGTCAACAATTGGCTATGGCTCCGGCTAGAGGTCGTATTTATGAACCGATCTTTACGAAACTTCTTGTGTACCTTTGTTATGACCCTGGGACGGGAACGAGTGTTTTTAGGTGTGGTCCGAAATTCAAGATGGCTGCCAGCGGCCATTTTGTACCGATGATGCAAAAATCAGCTTTTTGTACAGAACTTCTGTATGAAAGTTCTGATTTGAATAAAGTTTTGTATAAATGTTTAGTACCATGGGATACATCACATATAATACGGGTTTTTTTCTCGTGCGTAAATTGTGCAAATTAGACTGACTTTGATTTATTTAGTGTTACATTCAGAGCTGTAAGTGCCAAGCTGCTATGGCTCGGGCTAGAGGCCGTATTTATGAACCGATCTTTACAAAACTTCTTGGGTACCTTTGTTATGACTGTGGGACGAGAACGAGTGTTTTTGGGTGCGGTCCGAAACTCAAGATGGCTGCCATTTTGTACCGACGATGCAGAAATCTGTTTTTTGTACAGAACTTCCATATGAAAGCTCTGATTTGAATAATTTTTTGTATGAATGTTTAGTACCATGGGATACATCACATATAATACGGGGTTTTTTCTCGTGCGTAAATTATGCAAATTAGACTAACTTTGATGTTTTTTGGTGTTGCTTTCAGCACTGTAAGTGCAAATGCCAATACGGCTCGGGCTAGAGGCCGTATTTATGAACCGATCTTTACAAAACTTCTTGGGTACCTTTGTTATTACCGTGGGACGAGAACGAGTGTTTTGGGGTCCGGTCCGAAATTCAAGATGGCCGATGGCAGCCATTTTGTACGAAATTTGGTGCAATCAGATTTTTGCACAGAACTTCCATATGAAAGCGCCGATTTGAATAATTTTTTGTGTGAATGTTTAGTACCATGGGATACATCACATATAATACGGGTTTTTTTCTCGTGCAGAAATTATGCAAATTAGATGAACTTTGATTTTTTCAGTGCTGCTTACACACAGTAAGTACACATGTCAATACGGCTCGGGCTAGAGTCTGTATTTATGAACCGATCTTCACGAAACGTCTTGGGTACCTTTGTTATCACCTTGGGACGAGAACGAGTGTTTCTGGGTGCAGTCCAAAATTCAAGATGGCTGCCAGTGGCCATTTTGTATCGAAATTAGGTCTAATCAGTTTTTTGTACACAACTTCTATATGGCTCAGGCTAGATGCCATATTTATGAACCGATCTTTACGAAACTTCATGGGTACCTTTGTTATTACCGTGGGATGAGAACGAGTGTTTTTGGGTGTGGTCCGAATTTCAAGATGGCCACCAGCAGCCATTTTGTACCAAAATTAGTGCAATCAGTCTTTTGTACAGAACTTCTGTATGAAAGTTCTGATTTGAATAAATTTTTGTATGAATGTTTAGTAACATGGAATACATCACATATAGTACGGGTTTTTTTCTCGTGCAGAAATTATGCAAATTAGATGAACTTTGATTTATTCAGTGCTACTTATACTCTGTAAGTGCACATGTCAATACGGCTCAGGCTAGAGGCTGTATTTATGAACCGATCTTCACAAAACTTCTTGGGTACCTTTGTTATCACCTTGGGACGAGAACGAGTGTTTCTGGGCGTGGTCCAAAATTCAAGATGGCTGCCAGTGGCCATTTTGTACCGAAATCAGGTCCAATCAGTTTTTTGTCACAACTTCTACACAGCTCATATTTGTGAACTGATCTTCACGAAACTTCTTGGGTACCTTTGTTTTCACCTTGGGACAGGAATGAGTGTGTTTTGGGGTGCCTTTGTTATCACTGTGCTATGAGAACAAATATTTTGGGGTTCAGTCAGACCCACTCTGGGACTCAAAGATTTCTTTTCTAGTTTAGCATCTGACTGTCACCCACCTTTACAATACTTTACCTATACATTTGTTACAGGCAACGCTCAGTATTTATGTACAGACCGTTACAATACTTTATATGTACCTTTGTTATCAGGTCATTACCTAGATGTTTGTCATTGCTGTGTCACATACTATACATGTACATGTCTTTGTCTTGACAAGTTGAGCTACATTGTCATTGACACTTTCATTCTTTAGCACAGCCTACACCCCGTAGTTCTTGTCTGATCGTCACGAAATTTCATATGCAGGTTTGGGGTCATGTCTGGATGAGAACATCCCCTTTTGGTCGTGATCGGTCAACTGGTATTGCTGCCTGAGCCAAACACCCCAAAACCATAAGCACAGTCTACAGGTCGTATTTATGAAGGGATTTCATTGTATCTTGGTAGGATGCCTCTGTATAATGCCTAGATGAGAACGTCCCCTTTTGGTCATGATCTGTCAACCGTGATGGCTGCCCAAGCCCGAAACCCGAAAACCTTTAGCACAGTCTACAGGTCATATTTATGGAGGGATATCATTGTAACTTGGTTGACTTCATATTATGTCTAGATGAGAACGTCCCCTTTTGGACATGATTGGGCAGCTGTGACGGCTTCAGGGGCCCAAAGCCCGAAAACATTTAGCACAGTCTACAGGTCATATTTATGGAGGGATTTCATTGTAACTTGGTAGGATGACTCCAAATAATGTCTAGATGAGAACGTCCTCTTTTGGTCGCGATCATTTGGGGTGCGAGTCCTCTAAAATAGGCAACATGGGTTATAAACGATTGACTGACCTTGACTTTATCTCCATGTTGTGGTCATGATTAGCCATTGTGCAGAAGTATGTGACCTTAAACAACAATAAATAAATAAATATAACCGTTAGTATAGTCTATAGGTCGTATTTATGGAAGGATTTCATTGTAACTTGTTAGGTTGACTTCATATAATGCCTAGATGATGGCATCCCCTTTTGGTCATGATTGGTCAACTGTGACAGCTACAGGGGCCCGAAACCCGAAAACCTTGAGCACAGTCTACAGGTCATATTTATGAAGGGATTTCATTGTAACTTTGTAGGATCACTCCAGATGAGAATGTCCCCTTTTGGTTGCAATCATTCAACCATGATGGCTGCCCAATCCCAAAGCTCAAAAACCTTTAGCACAGTCTACAGGTCATATTTATGAAGGGATTTCGTTTTAACTTGGTAGGTTGACTTCATATAATGTCTAGATGAGGATGTCCCTTTTTGGATGCAATTGGGCAACTGTGATGGCTACAGAGGCCCAAAGCCCGAAAACCTTTTGCACGGTCTACAGGCCATATTTATGAAGGGATTTCATTGTAACTTGGTAGGATGACTCCAAATAATGTCTAGATGAAAACGTCCCCTTTTGGTCGCAATCATTCAGCCTTGATAGCTTCCCAAGCCCAAAACCCAAAAACCTTTAGCATAGTCTGTAGGTTGTATTTATGGAAGGATTTCTTTGTAACTTGTTAGGTTGACTCCATATAATGCCTAGATGATGACATCCCCTTTTGGCCATGATTGGTCAACTGTGACGGCTTCAGGGGCCCGAAGCCCGAAAAACTTGAGCACAGTCTACAGGTCATATATATGAAGGGATTTCATTGTAACTTTGTAGGATCACTTCAGATTATGCCCAGATGACAACGCCCCCTTTTGGTCACGATCATTCTACCATGATGGCTTCCTGATCCCAAAAACCAAAAAAACTTTAGTACAGACTACAGGTCGTATTTGTGAAGGGATTTCATTGTAACTTAATAGAATGACTCGGTATAATGTCGAGATGAGGATGTCCCCTTTAGTTGCAATCGGTCTACCATTATGGCTACACAGGCCTGAAGCCCAAAAACCTTTAGCACAGTCTACAGGCCATATTTATGAAGGGATTCCAATGTAACTTGATAGGATGACTCGTTTTGGAATAATTTCACTGTAACTTGGTAACTTTCATTGACATACGTTAACTGTGAGGGCCACATACATTAACTGTGAGGTCATATTAACCCACCCCACAGCTCTTTAGTGTAGTGTACACCTCATATTATTTTTATTAAAAACATAGCATACAGGGAGCAGAAATTAACATATTCCCAACTATCACAATTCTTGCCTTATGTCATAATCCTTTCATAAACATTGAACATTATCCTTTTCATCAAACACAACACACAGGCAAGTTAAGCTACAGTGTTATTGGCATTTTCATTTTGAATACCCTTACTACTTACAAAAATGATCCTCTGTAAATTCTGTGGCAAAAGAAGTTTTGTTTATCTTTTACTTTACCATTGAGTTATGTTGGTGCCTGAAAACAGTCCATTTTCTCAAAATGTTGATGTTTAGCAGCCCATGGAGGGTTAACAAATACTTAACGGAATATTTTGTCTGTGAAAAATGTAAGGTCAGACAAAGACCTGCTAATGGTCATTTTGTCTTCAAAGTCTGCAAGAACTGTTCGGAGAAATCCACAGAAAATGGGAATTTTAAGCTTTTAAGGGGTATCTCTCTTTAAACAACCCAAAATGGGTTAAGACTTTGATTTTTGAATACCCTTACCACTTACAAACATTTTTCTCTAAATTTTGCGTCTGATAAAAGAAGTTAGGTTTTCTCTGTTACATATCCATTGGATACGATACTGTTGGTGAAAACAGCCCATTTTATCAGAATTTTGATGTTTTGCAGCCTGTGGAGGGCTAACAAATGCTTACGGATTATTTCAAATGCTTACGGAATATTTTATCCATGCAACTTGTAATGTCACACTAAGACCTGCGAATGGCCAAAAGAAATCTCAGGGAAAACATGAGTTTTTGATGGGTATCGCTGCTTAACCAACCCAAAACGGGTTAAAGCTTGGTTTTTGGTTTTTAGCTTAACTTCACAAAGTCAAGATAAGAGTCTGTGAGTCTGTTCACATTTTCCTTTAGCATAGGCTACACCCTGTAGTTCTTGTCCGATCGTCACAGAATTTCATATGCAGCCATAATGCAGGTTTGGGGTCATGTCTAGATGAGAACGTCCCCTTTTGGTTGCGATCAGTCAACCGTGATGGCTTCCTAAGCCCAAAACCCGAAAACCTTTAGCACAGTCTACTGGTCGTATTTATGAAGGAATTTCATTGTAACTTGGTAGAATGCCTCTGTATAGCATCTAGATGAGAACGTCCCCTTTTGGTCATGATCTGTCAACCCTGATGGCTGCCCATGCCCGAAACCCAAAAACTTTTAGCACAGTCTGCAGGTCATATTTAAGATGGAGGGATTTCATTGTAACTTGCTAGGATGACTCTGTATGATGTCTAGATGAGAACTTCCCCATTTGGACACGATCTGTCAACCGTGACGACTGCCCGAACCCAAACCCCGAAAACCTTCAGCATAGCCTGCAGGTCGTATTTATGGAGGAATTTCATTGTAACTTGGTAGTTTGACTTTATATAATGTCTAGATGAGAACGTCCCCTTTTGGTCACGATTGGTTAACTGTGACGGCTACAGGGGCCTAAAGCCCGAAAACCTTTAGCACAGTCTACAGGTCATATTTATGAAGGGATTTCATTGTAACTTGGTAGGACCACTCCAGATATTACCCAGATGAGAACGTCCCCTTTTGGTCGCGATCATTCAACCATGATGGTTGCCCGAGCCCAAAACCCCAAAAACTTTAGCACAGACTACAGGTCATATTTATGAAGGGATATCATTGTAACTTGGTAGGATGGCTCAGTATAATGTCGAGATGAGGATGTCTCCATTTGGTTGCGATCGGTCAGCTGTGATGGCCACACAGGCCCAAAGCCTGAAAACCTTTAGCACAGTATACAGGCCGTATTTATGAAGGGATTTCATTGTAACTTGATAGGATGACTCTTTTTATACCCCCCGCAAACAAAGTTTGGGGATATATAGGAATCACTCTGTTCGTCCGGTCGTCCGTCCGTCCGTCTGTCCATCCTTATAAGCGCAACTCCTTCTAAACCGTTTGAAGAATTTTCATGAAACTTTACACAATGGAAGAACTTCATGTGAAGATGTGCATGAAGCAATATAATTCTGTTCTGACAGGCGTGGGGGGTATCACTTTGTGAGCTTGCGCACAGTACCTCTAGTTGGAATAATTTTACTGTAACTTGGTTGACATATGTTAACTGTGAGTGCCACATTAACCCACCCCTCTATTCTTTAGTACAGTGTACACCTCATATTATTTTTATTGAAAACCTAGCATACAGGGAACAGAAATTAACATATTACCAATTATCACAAATAATAAATCTTGTCTTATTTCATAATCCTTTCACAAACATTTAACATTATCCTTTTCATAAAACACAACACACAGACAAGTTAAGCTATAGTGTCATTGACACTTTCATAGGGTATGGTACTGGAAAACTACTTAAATTTGGTAAAAAACTAAAGCTAATTTGCATTATAGGTGTTGTGAAGTATTAACATTTTTCCTTCATTATTAATATCAGTTTCGAATATCATTTCAAAGAAAGCTCTTATGAGAGCTTTCCTAGAAAAGGTGTTACAAACACAAGACCAATTTCAGCTCCTTCTGTACATATTTGTCCAGTTAATTACCAATGGTTTATAGAGCAAACTCTGTCAGTTGAATAAATAATCATGTGATATGTTAAGAAATTACATGACAATCATGAAATTCCCCTTGTTATTGACCTAGTACATCCAGTACAGACATTTGATCAATTATATCTTGTTTGACAGAGCTCCATGAGAATTATTATAATTTATGTGAACATAAAATCTAAACAGAAATTTGCCATTGATTTTTTCCTACCACTGTTATCCATTGACAATGGAAATTGTGAGATTAGGGATCGAGGAAGTTAGTCAATTTAGTACTTGGAAAAGTTTGAAAAGCAGGAGACGTCGTTGTAGGTCCTGAAATATTTTGTTTGTAAAAATTAGTTTGAACCCTGTTGACATTAGTGATTTTTTTTTTTTTTATAATCAGTAATCCATTTCACTTATCCCTTTACCCAATGCACAGAATATCAAAATTTGTATACTAATAACCAATGGTCCAGACTTAGCTGGTGCAAACTCGATATTATCAAGGGCCAAACACAAATTTTGAACCCCCCCCCCCCCCCAATCCCCAAAATTTGCATACAATACCGAAAATTAAAAGTCCAATCTGGCCCTCCATACTTTTACCATCTGTAGTCAGGAAGAGACCGGAATTGGCACCAACCTCATTCTTTGTTTGGCCCTAAAGTCAGTAACAATGATCTGACATCTGTGCTTTAAAATCTCCTTTTTTGAGGATGCCAGACACAAATCAATGCAAGAATTGGTTGATCCAAGGCTGTTGATGGATGATGGAAGTGAGCAACAGTGGTTTCAAACGTTCAGGGCTGTAACTTTATAATAATTATAAAATTATTTAATGTTTCCCATTTTCGGGACATACGCCTGACGTAATAATTCTTGTTAATGATTATTCCACTGTTTGTTAAGTGTTCCTTCCCTATCCTTCCATGAACCCTTCCTGTTAAACTCCTAAGTTTTTGGGCTATTTTTTATTGAAATTTTTTATTAAATTTCTTGGAAATTTAACAGAATGTTTATTCTGTTTATCCTGACGGTTACGTCCTCACCCTAGGGGTGTTAGGTCGTTTTGGTCTTGCATCTTCTATCCGATGTATCGTTTTTTCTTCGTATGAAGATCTAGCTTTGCATTTGGTAGCATTTAAATTGGTTACTGACTTTGGGCCTTTCTGTGTGCCTGATGTCTTGTTTCCGGTTTTTATACACCCATTTTGAAAAAACGGTCTTATTATGGTATACCGCTGTCCCACTGTCCCTCTGTCTGTTCGTCCATCTGTCCATCCGTCTCTCTGTCCGTCCACACGTCGTACAATAACTCGAAAATGCTTCAAGCAATTTTTGTGATTTTTTGGTGGACAGTATATGTTGATGGAAGGAAGCTCCCTTTCAATTTGTGTCGCTGTCCAATTTGTCATTCCAGAGTTACAGGACTTTATTCGTCAAAATATAGGCAATATTTTTATACTGTACCAATGACTCAGACTTAGCTGGTGCTAACTCTAACAAAACCAGGGCCAAACACAAATTTTGCCCCCCAATCCCCAAAATTTGCATCCAAAACAAAAAGAAATCATATCCTAAAGGACCTCCATACTACGCCTCTACTGCGCATGCGCAGTGACGCAGTCGTCCCGAAATTGGCGCCAATTATCATTCTCTGTTTGGCCCTTCATCAGTCAACATCTCACTGATCTTTGTGCTTGTAAATCTCAGTTTAAAGGATGCCAGACACGTAATTTTTGGAGAAAATGTGATTCTAAGGAGGATAGAAGGAGGAGAGGAAAAAGAAGTGGCAAAAAATAATCAGGGCTGTACTTAAAATTTTTTGATGAAATTATGTTAAGTTGCCTATTTTCGAGGCATGGGCCTCTTGTTGTCATTCTTGCTAATTGTTGCACTGCTTATTCAGTGTTTCCTCTCCCCTAGCCTTCTAAAGTCCCCCCTGGCAATTCTCCCATGCTTTTGGCATATTTTTGAGAAATTTCATTTCTAAAATTTCTTGGGAGAGTTGCTTGGTTACAGAATGTTTTCTGTTATTTTCCCCATAGTTACGTTTTCACCCATGGGTGTATAACGTTTGTGTTCTGCATCTTCCATCTGATGTTCTACAGATTCTCCCCTGGGAGTCTCTGTTTTGCATCAGATAGAGTGTAATTGATGACTGATTCCGGGCCAGTTTTTTCAGTGCCTGGAGTCATGTTTTCTAGTGTGTTTACACTGTTTGTTTTCATTGGCAACAGCCTTTTTTGAGGGGGGCTGTTTGCCTTTGTGGTAGTTTATCTCATTATAAGATACATTTATATTATCCGAAAGTGTCTCATTAATTATTTTATATAAATTTAAAATTTTTGACCACACTTTGCCATCGGATCCATCGGGGCTCAACGTTACTTTTCAGCAACTTGGGCTTCTCTGAAAAAATATTTTTTCAAAATTATTTTGTTTTGCAATTGTTTTTTCATTTATTAATGGATCATGTTATTATGTATCTTTGTGTCAGGGGTTTTTGCGAGTAACTAGGACTTATTGTTGTTCTTTCACAATGAAGGGACGTTGTTCAAATTGTAATAGGAAGAAATCTTCCTCTGACTTTCATGATCATTGTATTAATTGTAGTCAGTGTTCTCGCATTAATCCCTGTCCTATATGTGAACATTGGGATGAGAAACATTGGAAACGTGTGTCATGATATGTTGTTTCTGGAGAAAGAGCGATGCCGGCTCTTTCTCCACAAGGTCACTCTACTCTCTCAGTTTCTATTTCAGAGGAACCAGAACAGGGTGATGTTTCCATGTTATCTTCTTCAAGTGTGCGTCCGTCGTCACAAATGAATTCAGAGCTAGCGGCAAAAGTGCTCATGGAGATTAGACAAATGTCGTCCGCTAGCTCGCCCGGTGTAGCGTCCATTCACCGAATGGTTCGGCAGCCGGGTTCGTCCGATGCGGTCCAAGAGGAAATTTTGGGTGATGCGAGCACTATAAACATAATAGATGCACACCCAGTGACGGCGGATAGTAAGCGAGAACGGAGGAAGCCTTTTAGTCCGGTTCCTAGCTCGTCCAGGTCCAGCCGGGCCGCGAGCGAGAGAGGTCCCTCTCTCGTACAACAACATCTGGGACCAGATGTTGTGGTACAAAATGTGTCTTTAGCGGAGCATACGTCCGTCGCTCGGGACGCTCCGTTGTATAAGCAGTCCGCAGAGACTGTTAAGGCTTCCTCTTCTCGTCAGCGCACACGACCGCACCTTGGCTGCGTGACCGCCGATATATTACCAGCTTCGCCGATGAAGGATTCTTCGGCGACCAGGTCACACCATCCGGCAGCCAGGGATTCGAGACCGATGGACTCCGGACGTTCGCATAGGAAAAGTATGCGGGAGCCATCTGATGCGGAGCTGCCCTCGGCGAAGCAGCGAAAGACTGCGCCTCCGCAGGTCTCGACGCCGGACATTCTTGTGCAGATAGCACAGCTTATCGCAGCATCCCAGCAGCCGACAGAAACGGTGTCGGATCGAGAATTATCCGACGGCGCTG
Organism: Pictodentalium vernedei; assembly: GCA_031216915.1. Lineage (NCBI taxonomy): Eukaryota > Metazoa > Mollusca > Scaphopoda > Dentaliida > Dentaliidae > Pictodentalium > Pictodentalium vernedei. The sequence goes on from CM062293.1 coordinate 157,622,704, forward strand.
GGTCGGAACGCTCCGCCGAAGCATCGGGGGCGGACGACCGGGAACATCGTGAGGTCCGACCGGATGGTGAAAGGGATACGGATGACTTGGAGCTATCCCTTTCGGAACAACATAAAGCTGCCGTGGACTTCATCCGGCACTTTCTCCCTCAAGTTGTTCCGTCGGGCCAGACTGCTGCGCTTCCGGACAAGAGAATTATAGCGTCATTGGACTCTGAATTTTTTGAGCGGTTCAGGGACATCGCTCCCGAGTTTCCGTCGCAGTCCAATAATGTTGCTAGAACATTTGAATTATTGAACGACGCTATATTTAAACTTGCTTCCAGGACGGGGAAAGCAGGTTTCTTGTCCGCTAATACTCTCAACCTGCCTTTCATTAATGCAAGGAATAAATTCGATACGGCAGGACAGGGTATACCGAGAGTTCCTCTGCGTATGGACGACGAGGCGGAAGACTTAGAGCTATCATTACCGTCGTCAGCTTCTATTCCAACCGCGGTGTTGGAAACAGCTATTGCGTCTAACAGAGCCAATTTAGATGCCTTATCTTATGCAGATCACCTTACTAAGGCGTTATCACTGCGCCTTCAAGGGGAAGAGTTTCAGGATATACAATCCTCTTTAAGACTTCTTTCAAGGGCAGTAGCTTATTCCACGTGTAACTCCGCCCTTTCAGTGGCAAATCTGGAGTTGGTTAGACGTGACGCAGCCCTAGCTACATCCACACTAGTGGATTCTAAGGTGAAGAACTCTCTTAGAGTCGCTTCGGTCTCAGGAGAACTTCTCTTTGACGGCAAGCTTTCCGCTATTTATGATAAAATTAAAAAGAAAGCTAATGATTCTCTGTTGTTCAGATCGGCTCCTAAAAAGTCGGATACAGCAGACACGAATAAGACAGGCACTTCTGGGTCTAATGCGCCCAAGAGAGGTTCCTATAGAGGTTCCGGTGCGTCCTCTTGGTCTTATTCGAGAGACCGTCAGGATAGCGACTCTCGTTCGGGACGTCCTTCAGGCCGGGACAATCGGTCGGACACCCCGAGGTCGACGAGGCGAGGTGCGGGTCGTGGAAGACGTGGTTTCTCCTACCGCAGGCCTCGCAGGTCCAGGAGGGATGGCTTAAACCTCTATCGCGTTCCGGTTGGCGGAAGGTTGTCGAGTTTTTCACAAGAGTGGGCGTCGATTACGGACGACCCTTGGGTGAGAGGAGTGACTTCGGAAGGTCTAAAGATATCCTTCAAACGAAAGCCTCCATTAACTCGAAGTCCAAAGTGGACTCATCTTCCGTCAAATCCACAGAAAAGAGACGCTCTGTTATCAGAGGTGCAGTCTCTTTTAATGAAGAACGCGGTAGAGGTCGTAGAAAACCAGGAATCTCTGGGATTCTACAGCCATCTGTTTCTGGTTCCGAAACCAGACGGCTTGTTCCGTCCAGTCATAGATTTGAGCTGGATAAACAAGCTGATCGTCGCTCCGAAGTTTTATATGGAGACGATTCGATCGGTCAGAGCGAGTATTCGGGTGAACGATTATGCAACAAGCATAGATCTCAAAGATGCGTACTTTCACGTCATGGTACATCCGACATTCCGAAAGTATCTACGCTTTGCAGTCCTGGGAGTGGTGTATCAATTCCGGGCGATGTGCTTCGGATTGAATCTAGCACCCTGGGCTTTCACTCGGGTAATGAACTAGGTAATGATCTACTTCCGAGCTCATTCGTCTGCGGTAACGTCGGCCTACCTGGACGACATTCTTCAGAGGTACGGCAACGAGTTAACGCTTCAGAACGATGTTCAGAATCTTCTTCTATTGCTCCGATGTCTCGGTTTTATAGTAAACGAGGAGAAGTCGGATCTGGTGCCGTCCAAGTCATTCACTCATCTGGGAATGAGCTTCGAGACGCACAACAATCTCGTTCGTCTGCCGTTAACCAGAGCGAAATTAGTCAGTTGTTACGCTCGCTATTGTCTGCACGCAGACAAAGTCACGGCGAGAGAATTTATGAGACTGATAGGTCTGTGCGGAGCCGCCGCGGATCTCATTCCGATGGGGCGGCTACGCACACGTCCTCTTCAAATTTTCCTGACTCAGAATTGGAGTGTGAAAATTCATTCGCTCAATGTAGACGTTCTCTTGTCAGATCAAGTGAAACAAGAGATTCAGACTTGGGCAAACATTCAGTGGTTAACTCAAGGAGTTCCGCTGCAGTTGCCGGATCCGAGTTTTACCGTTATGACGGATGCCAGTCAAACAGGTTGGGGGTGCATCATTAATCCCAACGGATTCGAGATGCCAGGGTCTTTGGGATCCGCAATTCCTGTGCAAGCACATAAACATCAAGGAAATGATGTCAATTTGGCTTGCGTTACGTCACTGGATGGACATTATTCACGATGCTCATGTCCAAATCCTATCCGACAATACGACAGTAGTGGCGTATATACGGAATCAGGGAGGCACTCATTCAGTTCCGTTGTTCAATCTAACGGAAAGAATCCTTCTGTTTGCGTTAGAACATCACGTTCTTCTTTCGGTCCGTCACATACCGGGTCGTCTGAATGTGCTAGCAGACTCCCTTTCACGAAAGGGTCGCTTGTTGCCGTCGGAGTGGACTCTCAACAAACAAGTATTCAATCAGATTTGCTACCAATGGGAACGGCCAATGATAGACTTATTTGCGACACATCTCAACAATCAGTTGCAGACGTATGTGTCTCCGTGTCCGGATCCAAGAGCATTTGCAGTAGACGCTCTGTCGATCCCTTGGGACGGAATGATAGGATATGCGTATCCTCCAGCGCCGTTAATTCAACAAGTATTGCTAAAGATAAAACAATCTCAATGCAAGATTCTGTTGGTAGCATCTCTGTCGCCACAGAGACCATGGATAAATCTACTCAGGTGTCTGTTGTGGGACCTACCGCGGAAGCTTCCTCCACGAGAGGATCTTCTTTCGCAGGGGAAATCGCGCCAACTCCATCACAACCCGCAAGGTCTCAACCTTCACGTTTTTCCGTTGTGCGGTCCTTCTTGCATGGCAAGCACTTTACAGGACGAGCAGTGGACGCGATTTCTAACTGTAGGAGGACCTCCTCTTCGCTAAACTATGCGGCTAAGTGGAAGGTTTTTCGTCGTTGGTGTAGGGATCATTCTGTAGATATATTTGATCCCTCTATACCAGACATTGCAAACTTTCTAGTATACTTGTTTGACGAAATCAAACTGCAGCCTGTTACTATAAAGGGTTATAGATCTATGTTATCTGATACCTATGCACATCATGATAGTTTACAAATTGGATCTAATGTCTCTTTATCGAAGTTGGTTAGAAACTTTTCGATAAATAGACCCAGAACTCTTAGATTAATTCCTAAGTGGAATTTAGCTTGGGTTCTCCTTAAATTGAAGGAAAAGCCATTTGAACCTCTTGGGACAGTAGATTTCAAATTCTTATCTTATAAGACAGCTTTTCTCTTAGCTTTCTCTTCTGCCAGAAGAGTCAGTGAGCTTCATGCACTATCGGTGGATGATTCTCATTATCGTAGTGTTGGGAACACTATCACCTTCACTACTAATGTGGGTTTTTTAGCTAAGAATCAGGCTCCTAATAAATATCCGGAACCTATTGTTATTAAGGCTCTTCCGTCTTCAGACGGGCGTAGGCCTTTACTCTGTCCTGTTAGAGCACTACGTATCTATAAACAGAGATCTCAGTTTATCAGAAAGGGACGGAAACGTTTCTTTCTGTCTTTGATGCCTAATAGAAAGGACATTTCAGTCCATTCTATTGCTAGATGGATTCAGTTAACTATCCGTACTGCTTATGAAGATTTATCTTCTTCTCAGCAGTCTGTGCTTAAGATTTCTGCTCATGAAGTAAGAGCTCTTTCTACTTCCTGGGCTTATGCTAATAGTGTTGCTATTACAGATTTAATGAAGGCTGCTTATTGGTCTCAGCCATCCACATTTACGAATTTTTATCTCAGAAATATTGAGTCCATTTCTGGAGACCTGCATTGTTTAGGTCCGTTATCTGTTGCTCAGAATGTCGTCCACTAAACAGTTGCAACTATAGTTATGCAGGCTTTCTGTTCCGGCAGTGACTCCGTCCGGCTGCCCTCTTCGCTCTGGGCTATTTGACCCAGGGCAAGGGGAAGGGGGGGGGGGGGGTGTTCCCTTAGGTTTAGGCACCTGCTTTATAGTGAAAAGCAAGGGAATGCCTCCTCCAAGTCAGTATTTCTGAGTCGCTTCTGGGATGGTTTTAAAGTGTAATATTAATGTTTAAATTCATTCATGTCTTATTTTTAAAGTGTAGCTCGGTGTGAAGCATTTGTATATGTCAAGTGTCAAACGGGCTTTAATATACAATACTCGGACACTTTTAAATGATTATAAAGAGTCTCAATTCTCTGGACTACTTTATTTATTGGCTTGCTTTAAAAATAATTAGTATAAGGGTTATACTGGATGTTAATAGAGAACATGAATGTTATTGTGCTCAATTATTAAGGGTAGTGTATCTTTCTAATTTAATATTAAATAAGAAAGATACATGTAAAGCCTAATACTCCTTTTCTCCTTAAGGGGTTACCTCTTTACTATATAGTTGAGCTTATTGGATTTTCCTCTATGTCCTAGGCCCTCCAGCCTGTTTACTATTCAGCTAAGTCTGGGTCATTGGTACAGTATAAAAATGTTAAAAAATTTATAGTAATTTATATATTTTTTATACTTACCAATGACCCAGACGGGGATGGCCCTCCCTGGAGTTGGGAACTCTTGCCTCCCCGCTGAGTACATAGCGCTGACCAGGCACTGCCAGTAAGAATGATAATTGGCGCCAATTTCGGGACGACTGCGTCACTGCGCATGCGCAGTAGAGGCGTAGTATGGAGGTCCTTTAGGACATGATTTCTTTTTGTTTTGGATGCAAATTTTGGGGATTGGGGGGCAAAATTTGTGTTTGGCCCTGGTTTTGTTAGAGTTAGCACCAGCTAAGTCCGGGTCATTGGTAAGTATAAAAAATATATAAATTACTATAAATTTTTTAACTTTCCACATGTCGGACAATAACTTGAAAATGCTTTGAGCAATTTTCATGATTTTTGGGTGGCAAATATGTGTTGATGGAAGGAATCTCCCTTTCCATTTGTGTCGCCGTCCGATATGTCATTCCAGAGTTATGGGACTTTATTCGTCAAAATATAAGCAATTTTCCACATGTCAAACAATAACTTAAAACTGCTTAGAGCAATTTTCATATTTTTTTGGTTGCAAGTATATGTTGATAGAAGGAATCTCCCTTTTGGTTTGTGTCTCTGTCCGATTTGTCATTCCAGAGTTATGGGACTTTATTTGTCAAAATATAGGCAATTTTCCACATGTCGGACGTTGAGCAATTTTCATGATTTTTTGGTGGCCATCCACTGTCATCAGTGTCCATCTGACTGTACCTTTCATTGTTTCCACACTTTTATCCTATTTCTCTTCTGTTATTTCTGGTAATGATTATCAAATTATTTTATTATATAAACTACTTAAAAGTTCAGATGTTGAACAATGTATCCAATACATTTAACATTTTTTCTTGAAGTTATGATCTCTGTAGACATAAGACATATACATGAAATTCAAATAATTTATTTCCAAATTAATGAACACAGTATGTTGTTGGTTATGATTATTGTACAAGAATATAAAAAAAACCTGATAAGTACACATGTATACTCATATTGTGTGCGTCCCTCTTGTAATTAATAACAGGCGTATCATGCGCTCATGGCGCAGCTGTTTATTTCCTTTGACGTTGTTAACATTGGCAACGTCCTCAAATATATGTAGTATTTTATATTATATTACTGTAGAATTACTGTAGGATACATTGATTATTATTCCGGTAGTGTAGCTCATAAAATTGGATTTTGTCCATCGGGATGCCTTGGGCTCTTAATGTTTCCTTTGGGAACTTTGACATTTTCTCCAAATTTTTTTCAAATTTGTTTTATAAATTTTTCTAATTTGATTGCTATTAATTATGTATCTATATCATATTTTTTGTAGTGGAGTTTGTAGAAGTGCTATCGACTTTGTATTTTGATTGTAATTATGAAAGCTTACTGCTCTAGATGCAAGGTGAGGAAATCTTCCTCGGATTTACATGCCTGTTGCCTTGCCTGTAGTCGATGCACTCCTGCAGATTCTTGTCCTACTTGTGTACATTGGGATGACAGACGTTGGAGACGGGTGTCATGGTACGTTGTTGGCGGTGAGGTTCCTATGCCGGAGCTCACCACAATATAATTTGAGTTTTTCAGTTTCTATTTCAGAGGAACAAGAACATGGTGATGGTTTTGTGACACCCATCCAAAGTGTGCTAATGTTGTCATGCTCTGATGAGCAAATAAAGCTAGCTGCAAGGTGCTCATGAATATAAGCAAGGGATAAGGCCTCTCGTTAGTGTTCTTATCGTTTGCAAGCAGCTAGCTTGACCGGTGAAGCGGTTACTCCATTCGTGGGAGCCGTGACACCAGGTAAGTCTGTTACGGTCGAGGGAAGTGTAGATTTGGGTAGAGCGAGCACTTCAAAAACTAAAGCTCACCCAGCAACGACGGAAATAGGGAGGAAGCCTGCAAGTTTCTCTTAGGGAGGCTCGGCGAGATCTGATAGGACCGCGAGCAGGAGAGGCCCCTCTCTAACCCAGCAACATTTGGGGCCAAATGTTGTTGAGAAACTTGCCTGTGTAGTATTTTGCAAGTTTATCTTAGGGAGGCTCTACGAAGTCTGAAAAAACCGCAAGCAGGAGAGGTCCCTCTCTAACCCACAACATTTGGGGCCAAATGTTGTTTGATAAACTTGCCTGTGTAGGAGCTAACGTCCACGCTCGGGACGCTCCTTCTAAACTGCAGCCGGGGTCGGCTACAGTTACGGCTTCTTCCTCGGGCAGATATAGCACACTCAACCGCATATTAGCTACCTAACTTGGGATATTCAGGCAGTCAGGGGTTGGCTGTGGTTACGGCTTCCTCTTCTTCCATGGATATGTACGATAAGGGATAGGAAAAACCATCTTCTTTCCATCAGCAGTCGGAGTCATCTGTTTTGATTTGAGAAACTTTAGTGAGTTGGGATGCCTGTTCAAGCTTGCGGTTCGGGACGCTCCTTCCAAACTGCAGCCAGATCCGGTTTCAGCTATGGCATCTTTCCCTGCTTCATTATTGAAGCACGTTGACCACAAACTAGCTATCTGACTTCGCATGTTTGGATCGATAGCTAGGCGTTAGAGGCATTTTTTATAAGGGACATGTGTCGAGGATCTGGGGCCAGATCTCTGTCCCGGGAGCAGCTTATGGTAACAAGTGGATTATCATTGTTTTGCTAGCCTCGGTCATGGATCGGCTGCCTCAGATTGCTCTGCGTATCGCAGCATTCCAGTAGTCGCTGGTACTGTTGTTTAACAGACTCTGATAGTGAGCTGTCGGAAGGTGTTGCGTTGGTCCAGTCATCCGTTCAGTCGGATGGAGTTGACCATATTTTCAGATGGAACATTTGGATGGTGAGAGGGCTACGGAGTGTGAGTCTCCATCTCTCACAGAAAGGCACTTTAAGACTATGAAATTTTAGTCTTAAGCTCTTAGAATATTGTTCCATCTGAATATAAGTCTGCATTTGCTAGGCAAAAAACAGCTTATCATACCAGGCGTTGGAAAGACGAAGATCTTTCATCCCTGGATCTTTGGCTCAGGTGTCGAGAATTTTTGTCCCGATTAACAACGTCTTCCTTGCCTTAGCAGTAGTATAAGAAATGCAATGCCCTATTCTTTACGAATAGAGGTTCCATAGTGCATAGTTAGGCTGAGACAGCTGTCTTGTTTGAAATAGAGCCGTTAGAGGGAATAAGTACGTCTTTTCCTTCTCGGAGTTGTATTCCTTGGCGTCAGGACATTTAACAACATTGTGAACTCCTTAGCAACGTTATGTATTGTTAAAGTGGTCTTTTCTTATACATTAGCAGCTAGTGTTGTAAGTCTCCATTTAGTGAGCTTTCAAAGGCCGCAAGTGACACAGATATGTCTTCACGCAGACAGAAGACTCATCAACTGCATAGTTACCTTGAGACTACAGTCTCTGGGAATTACGGCTGTTAGTATAGTGGCTCATCATTCCCTACCTTGTGCGACGATGGTTGTAAGCCTCCGTTTAGTGAGCTTTCAATGTCGAAAGTTACACTGAAATATCTGTCTTCGCAGAGATGAAGACTTTTAAGCTACGTTAGCCAGGCTCTGCCCGCTGTCTTTTGGGAATAAAACCACTAAAGGAAGAGTGCTTTTTGGTTTGTTTTCCTGTGTGTCATAGACTTTAGTCTTATTGTTGACACCACAGTAGCCTAGCTAGAATCATGAGCGATGTTTTTTCAGTTATTATGAAATGACATAATTGAAATAATTATCTCTTGAGACTACTGTCTCTGGGAATTTAGGGCTGTTAATATAGCGGCTCTTCATTCCTATCTTGCGCGACGATAGTTGTAAGTCTCCGTTCAGTGCGCTTTGAAGGTTGTAACTTACACTGATATATATGTCTTCATGGAGATGACTTATAAGCTACTGTTGTGTTGTAAGTCTCCTTAGTGAGCTGCTAAGGCCTCAGTTATCAGCCTTTTAATTGTCTTCACGGATAGGAAGACCTTTAGCTGCTTCAGCTAGGCTGAGTTCATTGTTCTACCAAACATGATACAGTTTTGTTAGTGAAGGTTATTCTCTTCCTACTGGTATGGTTTGGTGTTAGTTATCTGAGGCAGTAAGTCCTATTGATGATGCCATATTAACCTAGTGTGATTAATGAGTGTTTCTTCAAATGCCTGTACTAATCTCCTTCTCAGGAATATATTTCCTGATATCAGATTGAACGTAAGAATTCATCTAGGTTTTTATGATCGGGTGTAGGAACATTGTTTTTGTCTCCCTTTTCATTTCTATCCAATCTATTGCTGTGGATTATATTTCCACCTTAGAGACTGGATATTATGTCTATATGATGTATTATTTGTTCATCACGTCCCTCTCCGTCGTTAGTGGCATTATGGAGTCTGTCAGACGTGAGGGAGCCCTGCGGTTCCTGTACTACTTGATAACTAACACGAGCGAGTAATGCGGGTTCGGGAAGACACCACCCCCCCACCCCCCTCTGCCAATGTGTTAAGAGGCTATTACAGGGCAGGACTTAGTTTTCTTCCTGTAAGCCTCAAATGCATTCAAGTATATGCATGCCTTTCATGGCTCCTCGATTGGCAGCTGGGTTGTGTTCTAACGGTGACCTTATGGGCACATCCACTTTTTAGTTGGTTTGTTTCCTGTGGTTGTTTGTTTATAAGTCATATGCGAGCATATGATTCCTTATCAATAAAATTACTAGCTTTCGTGTACCTGTGTGGCTAACATGTCGGTTATCTAAACAACATTCTCCACAGCTGGCTTGTTGATCAGATAATAGCATAGGATAGATTGCCCTCACTGTTCTTTGCACAGACTCAAGGTATCTGTGACATCCCTAGGAAGCAGTTTGTCAGGCATTGGTGCTGGTACAAAGATAAACTCTTCAGTCGATATCTACCAGCTGCATCTTATTTGGAGACATCAGCGGCTGAATGTAACTTTCATTTTGTGTGAAGTAAAAGTAAATAGAAGAGTCCAACTGTTCTATGAAAGAGTTGAAGACATAAATAATTATAGCCTATATAAAGCATTAACTTACCATCAAAATTCATCAAGATAGAAAGGAATCTAAGGGAGGCAATTTTATTAAAAAACATTTCCATTTTGTTCACAGAAATTTACTATACATTATCATGCATGATCTCTTGTCTTCGAAGTTGTCTTTTTGTGGTTCCATTGTAATTTTGATTGGTCCTTCCAGTTAAGTACAAAGCTAGTCATCTACCTTTGTAATTGATATTGGAGTCAGTTTTAGCTTTAACCCTTAAGGGCATAGGCCAAATCTTTGATAACTTTTAATGCAAAGGAACAGGCACCCAAGCATGCATTGTTTGGGTAAACTCAAAACTTTTTTCCAAGTATCTTGTCATTTGAGTCAAGGCAAGTCTTGGCTGTCTCTGTAGGCAGCCAAGCCTTGGCTAGAACCATCCTCAAAACCACAGGAGGTAGATTGAAATTTCAAAGTGTAGCAAACATCTATAAAAATCTCCAGACCCTTAAGGGTTAACCCTTTACCGCACATAATGACCATATCCTTTTCGCACTAGTGACAAATATCGCCATTCTGATTTTATTAACTTTTCAATAAATTTTTCCCGTCAAAACATATCTTATGGCCCCTCATTAGAATGAGCTATATTTTTTCGGCCCAAAATAAAATATTCATTTATTCAAGAATTTCTTTGCAAGTGTCATCTTCTAATTCTGTTAGGTAAAGGGTTAATAGTTTTGAGATTACTTGTGTGATGAACATGGGATACAAAAATACAACCAGATATTGTATTTGGGTGCTCATAAGAACCTTTGGCCCAAACATGTTTCTTGTTCAACTTTGGCTTAAAAAAAAAAACCCTAAAACAACATTATCATCAATGTTGTTGTTGGTTGTGGCATCATTATCATTGATGTATGAACGTGGTTGTTTTATGAAAATTATTCTATGGGTAATTTCTATTTAACCATCATTGATACTTGATTTTAGCCTTTAATTGCATTTCATGTTGCAACTTATTATAGTACCTTGTTGGTTTTCTAGTACATACTTGTTACAGAGTCAATTGTTGGTTGACAGTATGAAAATCCAGTACTTCTTTTCTTTTTAAGTTTAATGTTTAATTCTTAAGAGCCTGGACAATTCACACCTGCCAACAGCCTGTACATGTCCAATGGCTTAGTGGTGATATCTAGACAATTCAAGACTTGGCTAGAAACCACTGCCAAGGTAATTTGTCGGCAGCCTCCCCCCCCCCCCCCCCCCCCACCCCCATGATGCCACGTTAAGGGCACCTGCTCTGAGTTTGTAAACAGGCCTGTAAGGGTTTAAATCATAATTTTGTAGGTAGCCAAGACTTGAAAACACACCAGAACCAAGCCATTACACTTAGTTGTAATATGGTAAAATTTCTGAATAACTTTTCCATGCCTTCAGAGTTAATTCCGACTCGCTTATCATTCTGTGCAAAGTCTTTCTCAGACCTTGTCCTAAAATATATCAGGATTTCGCTTCATTGTAAAAGCAGTAGAATGATGAAATCCTAAACTGCTGAGTATTTTTTTAGATATTTTTATCAACTCTAGTCATGGCTGCTGTTAAGTTGATGAAATTTTTGAGAAATTTAACTCAGAAATCATTTGTCAAAAAGTTCATTAGATTTGCAGGGGGAACATTTGGTTTAAAATGCTGAAATTTTACTTCTTCTAGAGGCTTGAGATTTGCTGTCCTGGGCAGGAATATCAGCCAGCAGCATGCAAGGAGTTAAATCGTGCTTCAGTGCAACTAAAAGATTATTTCAGCAACATTTTTTTGTTGTTTTCTCAAATTAACTTGACTTCAGACCTAGTTACTCAAGTTTGTGCTAACCCTGTTCCTACAACAAGTTGAGGGCAGTACCCCCATGATTTTTAGAAAGGACCCCCCCCCCCCCCCCCCCCCCCACCCATTCAGATTAAGGATCTCCAAGCTGTGGTTTGAAAAGAAAAAAATAATGGGATGGAGACTTCTATTCACAGTGCTGGTTTGTTTGGGTTATTTCATTAAGTCATGGTTGATGTTTGTTCATCAGGGTTTTATTGACAGTTCAACTAACAAGTGTTATTATGTATGTACAGAATTGATACAACTTTCTTTGAAAATGATAAGGACTCTGATATTAGGATTCCAGTGGATTCTAATTTTCTTATACATTTTGATTGTTTATTACTTATATGGAGCTTCTGATACTATTAAGTACATTTTTCTTTGATTAGATTGTCTGATGATGCACCTAGGAGAGTCAGGTAAGTAAACATTCTGGAATAAGAGGCTAGTAAATGATCTCAGATGTAGGGCAACATGATCATCCACTTAATTCAAAAGAAATGTGAATGGTTTCCGATGAAGAAGTTGAGAGGATGAGCCTTTTTAATTGCCCTTTACACCTTTAATTCTTCACTCGGTACTGGAGTATGTGAACTAAGTCCCATTATGCATGTTTTAGCATATTTTGAACAAACTTTTTACTCTAAATTTATACTTTCCTTACTTTCCGTACTTCATTCCAAGTACATTTGGAAATAAATGATACAACAGGCTTCTTTTTTCATCGAATTTTTTGTCACTTTACTTCAATTTTCATAAATATTTTTTACAGGAATCAAACATAATACAAATATGCAGTACGGTCATACAAAAGAGAACAGAGAATCTCAAAAAATTTGCAAACAGGTTGTGATCTGGTAGAAATTCTCTGTTCATTTTTCTGCCCATAACACCAGAACCTGATCTGTCGAAAAAGAGATGCAAAAACGTATCCTACTGGGTAGATGCTATTTTTATGTTTTTCTTGAATCAATGTTTACTGTTGTAAACAAGTTCTGCTCGACTGATAAAATGAGCCCCAGGAACCAGTGCCTGGGGTGAAAGTCCTCTAAAATCGGCAACATGAGAAAAAATAATTGGTTTAACTTGACTTCATACCTATGTTGAAGTCATGATATACCATAGATGCTGAATTTGACCTTAAACACCAATAAATAGATAGCAATCCTATCGCAATCCATTCGAGAAGGAAACCACATTTGTGATTGAAGTACTGTATATAGATCATCAGGGAACACTGGGCCAACCATTATATAAAGATTTACCCCACACAAGTATGTTCCTTAGCCTGACTTATGCCTCAAAAAGGCCTCAGAAATACTGATTCTGGGTTGACACCTGGTAAAAACATGATGTGCACAGCATTTTATGGACTTTTTGCACTGAATGCAAATCCAGTTGTTGCTACTGTGAAGTTTGAGCATTAGAGATATTTATCCCTTGTCTCACTGACTTGTGGAAAATTTTTAAAAAGTATAATAAAGTATATGTTCCAATAAACCCTACCCATAGCCCCAAACCCACATCATAAAATGATCACGGCAACTTTTAATGATAACAAGTTAAGTAAATAAACCCCACGATGTCATTGGACAATTAATAAGTAAATCAGATAAAGTTCGAGGTTACTCCATCTAAGTTCAAATCGTAAACTGATTTGTAATTTAAACAATACTTCATTCCGAATATTGTTTGCTGCATCTAGAAAAATGAAACGGTTTACAAGTCACTCCATTGATGAAATAATTTCGAAATAGGTTAACTTCCTTTAAAATACTTTGCATGATGATGTCAGACAGTAACATACACATGATCTTTTCCAATCACAGGGCAAGGATTTTAGTCTTATTGGGGATAGGTTAACTCTTTGCATGCTGCTGGCAGATGTTCTTGCCTGGACAGCAACACCATTGTCACCAGAATAGCAAAACTCTTAACTAGTAGCTGGAAGCGCATATTTGGGCTTTATTCTGAAGTGCAGGTGCCGCAACTTATTGGCTTCATATTCTGTGGATGTGCTTCATATTATTTTTGAATTGAAATTATTTAGTCTGTGAGGATTTGCCTTGTCACAATTTATGGGAGAGTGCCACTAGGCACTCTCCCATAAATTCTAACAAGACAATGAGACGTGGACTAATTTGGATGACCAAAAATAATTTAGACCTCTACCAGTTAATTTATCATAGTAAATTAAATTATTCATTTTATGAATGATTTCTGGGCATCATTTCTTTCAATTTGAAATTCAGTCACAGCTATTTCATAGCAGCCATGGCAGTATTTTATGAAAAAATTCAAGAAACTCTTCATCAGATTAAGACTTAACTGCTCTTGATCCCTTTTTGAAAATAAAAGGCTAGAAGTCATATACTGAAAGAAAAAAAATGGTACTTTGATAATGATGATGATGATTTTAATGATCGTATTTTTATATTAGCAATACTTTCTGTTATAAATGATCGTCTTTCTTTGTATTTTATAGTTTACTGATTGTCTTTTATTTTGTAGTTTACCTGGTAGAAAAACAGAACCAGTGTGGTTGGCTGGGAGGAATACCTTTGGAAGTTTCAAGTGAGTATTCTTTTTATCACTAATTCTTATTGACAGTGTGATAAATCGGTTTCATTTTTCTGTGGGGAATCTTTGGAAGTGGAGTAGTGCTGGATGACGGTGATAGAAAGCTTCTATTTTACCGACAGGGCTTGGTTTAATCTGAAAATTTGTTTAGCAATTTACTAGTCATTTGGGAAAATTGATTAGCAGTTGATGAAAATTATCTTTAGACTGATATTTATTGAATTATAAAATTTGGAAATTGAATTGCAAAATGATATGCGAATCCTGTGAAATCGTGCACTGACTGGTATAATAAGACCAAGTAGGCAATACCTGATCTAGATATCCTCCAAAGTGGACAGAATAGGTGTGAATGATTGGCTAAATTTGCCTTTATACTTGTGTTTTGTGGTTTGAGGTTTATATTAAGAACATGTTGCATTGTAACTCAAGCATTGGTTGTCAGATTTTGATGTCATATGGTATGGTGAGACACCAGCATAAAGGAAAGGATATCCAAATATTGCAGTTTTTGTCTATGCATATGTACCGGAGTTCTGGCCCTTGTTATATTTAAAACACTTTCTGTATGTATCACATTATAACTCAAGCATTCATTGTCAAATTTTTATGCCCTTTGGTAGGGTGAGAGCCAGCATGAGAGACCAAATCACGAATACATACCAGAGTTATATCTATTGTTATATTTACAAAACTGTCCCAATGAACATGTTGCATTATAACTTAAGCACTGGTTATTGATGCCCTTTGGTATGGTGATGCTATGGGGAAACGATATCCACCTATTGCAAGTTTCATCCTTGCATAATTACCACAGTTATGTCTCTTGTTAGACTTGGAAAAAACTGTCATCATGAACTTCTTGCTTTGTTGTTTTGTTTTTCTGTCCATGAGAATAATTTGTATTGACTTGCAGCAGAAAATTGAATACTTTTTATATCTCTCTTGTTGAATGGGTATGTGGGTTGAGTTTAGCTGTGTTAATCTGCATGCATGCTCATTTGTTTGTTTGGGGCACAGTGGCATTGCGGTAACCGGTTCTCGTCAGATCACCAAAGTTAAGCAACATCAAGCCCTAGGATGGGTGACCGTCTGAGCGATCGATTCGGACTCCCGCGTTGTATCTTTGGGCAAGGCACTTAACCCTGATTGTCCACATGGGGGCACGATGACGCCATGTACTAAGGCGTTCTGCACGTCGATGGTGCGCATGTCTTCAACCAATCTAACCTTTGTCTGTGCAGTGCGGAGTTATGTGATGTTGGGGAGCTGGCAGCTGCTCATCGTTGCTCGGTGGTTCTCTCCGGGTACTCTGGCTTCCTCCACCCGTAAAACTGTCATGGTCATGATTGGCCATTGTGCATAAGTATGTGACCTTAAATGCCAATAAATAATAATAATTTGTTTGTTCAAAATTGCAGACATTTATGCCATCTTGAGAAATGCCACCATTCCCGTGATCAGCATATGTATCCTTGGCATTGCAGGAGGGTGCATATGCACCGCTTTGCGTTGCTGCTTTTTAGCTCACCTGGCCTAAAAGGCCATGTGAGCTTTTCTCATCACTTGGCATCCGTTGATGTCCGTAAACTTTTAACATTTTCATCTTCTTTGTAACCGCTGAGCCGGTATGAACCAAACTTGGCAGGAATGGTCTATTGGAGGTCCTCTACAGACGATCGTTATTTTGTTCCCGTCGGATGATGATATAAGGACAGTGGCAACCAGATTCGTTACCATGCTCCAGGTATGGTTATCTAGTCAGGGGTTACTTGTGTGTTGGTGGACACATCCGTATTGCAACGGGTATCAGTAGGGTGTGGCACGTTAGGCTGGTCATGACGGGTTGGGTCCCCGTGGGTGTTGTACGTATGTGGTATGGTTGCCAGGGAACATGGATACAACGCCGGAGCTCACTATGGAGCGTAAGGGGTGATGGTAGCGGTATTAGGTAGTTATAAACAATGCCAGAACTACAGGGTGTAGTACTGCGCCAGAGGGAAAAGGTAGATTTGGTAGAGAGTGGTTAGTGCTTCCGTACTGGCTGTGGTATACTGGTAAAATTGCATTGGTATCGGATGGAATTCATGAGGCCGGTTAGATGTTACGGTAACACTCGGAGTTATATTGAAGAAGTACGACATCAAGGTATAGTTGTACAGATGTCACCGAGTGAATGTGGTCAAAGCAGGTAGACAAACCTTCGTTGGGACCAGATGTCTAGCAAATTAAGACATCCTCACACTCTTAATGCCCTCTGTCAAGAGGCGCCTGAAAGCCCAGAGATATGGTGATGGTGATATAGGGACAGTGGCAACCAGATTCGCCACCATGCTTCAGGTGTGGACATCTACTGGGTGTACGCAGCGGGAATGGGCGTGGTAGCTTTCCGTTAGTGAGAGTGGAGCGTCGTGGTGCGTGTATGACAGCTCCCCAATCTGGAAGACCTGCATGGGCAGGGTTAGAGGTTAATTGTTGGTGGAAACCTCCGTATAGTGGCACGTCTAGGTTGGTTGCGGCGGGTTGGGTACCCGTGGGTGTTGTACTCATGGAATGGCATGGCAGGAATGCCATTAATGCCGATTCGGGTAGACCCTTGGTGGGATAGGGTGAGGGGTCAAATTGTAATATATGTGCCTCACAGCCCTCAAAGTCTGGTAGGTTTGTGAGGCGTGGGTATAAATTTTAATCCCTTGCCTAGTACAAGCTTTTCGGCGCTGTTGAGGGTGTAGGTTGAGAGGTTTGTAATGTGCTTGCTAGCTATATCAGCCAATCTGGTAATATTTGATTTTTAGCTCAACTTTGACGAAGTCAAATTTGAGCTATTGTCATGGCCCGTCGTCCGTCTGTCCGTACGTCAACAATTGGCTATGGCTCGGTCTAGAGGTCATATTTATGAACCGATCTTTACTTGTGTACCTTTGTTATGACCCTGGGACGGGAACGAGTGTTTTTAGGTGTGGTCCGAAATTCAAGATGGCTTCCAGCGGCCATTTTGTACCGATGATGCAAAAATCAGTTTTTTGTACAGAACTTCTGTATGAAAGTTCTGATTTGAATAAAGTTTTGTATAAATGTTTACTACCATGGGATACATCACATATAATACGGGTTTTTTTCTCGTGCGTAAATTGTGCAAATTAGACTGACTTTGATTTATTTAGTGTTACTTTCAGAGCTGTAAGTGCCAAGCTGCTATGGCTCGGGCTAGAGGCCGTATTTATGAACCGATCTTTACGAAACTTCTTGGGTACCTTTGTTATGACTGTGGGACGAGAACGAGTGTTTTTGGGTGCGGTCCGAAATTCAAGATGGCTGCCAGCTGCCATTTTGTACCTACGATGCAGAAATCTGTTTTTTGTACAGAACTTCCATATGAAAGCTCTGATTTGAATAATTTTTTGTATGAATGTTTAGTACCATGGGATACATCACATATAATACAGGTTTTTTTCTCGTGCGTAAATTATGCAAATTAGACTAACTTTGATGTTTTTTGGTGTTACTTTCTGCACTGTAAGTGCAAATGCCAATACGGCTCGGGCTAGAGGCTGTATTTATGAACCGATCTTTATGAAACTTCTTGGGTACCTTTGTTATCACCGTGGGACGAGAACGAGTGTTTTGGGGTCCGGTCCGAAATTCAAGATGGCCGATGGCAGCCATTTTGTACGAAATTTGGTGCAATCAGATTTTTGCACAGAACTTCCATATGAAAGCGCTGATTTGAATAATTTTTTGTGTGAATGTTTAGTACCATGGGATACATCACATATAATACAGGTTTTTTTCTCGTGCAGAAATTATGCAAATTAGATGAACTTTTGATTTTTTCAGTGCTGCTTACACACAGTAAGTACACATGTCAATACGGCTCGGGCTAGAGTTTGTATTTATGAACCGATCTTCACGAAACGTCTTGGGTACCTTTGTTATCACCTTGGGACGAGAACGAGTGTTTCTGGGTGCGGTCCAAAATTCAAGATGGCTGCCAGTGGCCATTTTGTATCAAAATTAGGTCTAATCAGTTTTTTGTACACAACTTCTATATGGCTCGGGCTAGATGTCGTATTTATGAACCGATCTTTATGAAACTTCATGGGTACCTTTGTTATTACCGTGGGATGAGAACGAGTGTTTTTGGGTGTGGTCCGAATTTCAAGATGGCCTCCAGCAGCCATTTTGTACCCAAATTAGTGCAATCAGTCTTTTGTACAGAACTTCTGTATGAAAGTTCTGATTTGAATAAATTTTTGTATGAATGTTTAGTAACATGGAATACATCACATATAGTACGAGTTTTTTTCTCGTGCAGAAATTATGCAAATTAGATGAACTTTGATTTATTCAGTGCTACTTATACTCTGTAAGTGCACATGTCAATACGGCTCGGGCTAGAGGCTGTATTTATGAACCGATATTCACAAAACTTCTTGGGTACCTTTGTTATCACCTTGGGACGAGAACGAGTGTTTCTGGGCGTGGTCCAAAATTCAAGATGGCTGCCAGTGGCCATTTTGTACCGAAATCAGGTCCAATCAGTTTTTTGTCACAACTTCTACACAGCTCATATTTGTGAACTGATCTTCACGAAACTTCTTGGGTACCTTTGTTTTCACCTTGGGACAGGAATGAGTGTGTTTTGGGGTGCCTTTGTTATCACTGTGCTATGAGAACAAATATTTTGGGGTTCAGTCAGACCCACTCTGGGACTCAAAGATTTCTTTTCTAGTTTAGCATCTGACTGTCACCCACCTTTACAATACTTTACCTATACATTTGTTACAGGCAACGCTCAGTATTTATGTACAGACCGTTACAATACTTTATATGTACCTTTGTTATCAGGTCATTACCTAGATGTTTGTCATTGCTGTGTCACATACTATACATGTACATGTCTTTGTCTTGACAAGTTGAGCTACAGTGTCATTGACACTTTCATTGTTTAATGCGTCGCCGTTCGTTACGCTCTACGTTCCTTCTGGTTCGCCAGGCGGTGTGGCGATCAGGGTGTGTGGGTAGGCATTTGACCGTAGGCTGGTTGGTAATGTCGGTAGGGTCGCCAAGGCCTAGTCACGCTTGTTTCGTACTGAGCATACGGTTTAGGTTGCGTAGAACAGTTCCTTTAGTCAGGCTATGCACGCGTCGAGACAATAGCTTGGTGGGTCCTGTAATGACCGGGTCGGTTGTAGTAGGCCCTGGTTGGTATAGGGTGTTCGTCCGTAGAGACGGAATGTTAGTGACACTATTGTGTTTGGTAATGGTAGTTGGTACATGAGCGGATGCATCGACTCCAGGTTGCACTATCCGTGCCGATGCAGTGCTAGGTGGTGCCGGTTGGAAGAGAGTGGTATCTGGTGAGGCATCAACCGTATTGGCCTTGGGCTGAAGGTCAGAGCTGGGGTCCATGGGCCAGAGCTCAGCCGGTATGGTGGTTTGTGACCATGGTAGTTGACTGGTGCAAGGGGTCATAAGAGCACTCAATACATAGGAGGTTGAAGTACAAGCCGGGGTGGTATCGGTGGCTGGTTTGTTTGAGAAGGTAGTCACGGTGGTACTTCTAGGAGTGCATCCGGTAGGACGTGAGGGTGGCCAACTAGGTGTAGTAATGTCATGGTCAGTTAGAATGGAGGCTGTGGCTTTAGGGTGTTTATTGCCAGTATCATCACCCTGTCCTTATATCATCAAAACATGTCTTCCAGAGGCATTCTTTGATTCTGGTTAACGGATTTTCAAAAATCTTCTCTGAAACTGCCAGGCCAAATGTTTTGAAACTTCACATAAATGATGACTGGGACTCCTCTACCAACTATCCTCATTTAATGTTGATCGGGTCACAAACATGGCCGCAATTGTGGCTTATCTTCTCTGGAACTAAAAAGCTGACATGATACCAAACCTGGCAGGGATAGTCTATGGGAGGTCCTCTACAAAAGATCTTCATTTTGATCCCATGGGTTTGAAAACAGAGGCATTCTTTGATTCTGATTGGTGGATTTTGAAAAATCTTCTTCTCTAAAACCACAGGGCCAAATGTTTTTAAACTTCGCAAGGTTGATAACTGGGACCCCCTCTACCAACAATCCTCATTTAATGTTGATCGGGTTGCAAACATGGCTTCAATTGCGGCTTTTAGTTACTATAGAGAAACCCTATGGGAACTCACATTTTCATATTCTTCTCGGGAACTACTGAGCCCACATGAACCAAACTTTTCAGGAATGGTCTACAAACGATCCTTATTTTGTTCCCGTGGGTTGAAAAACATGGCCGCCAGAGGCAGTCTTTGATTCTGGTTGGTGGATTTTCAAAAATCTTCTCCTCTGAAACTGCCAGGTCAAATTTTTTGATACTTCACACAAATGATGACTGGGACCTCCTCTACCAACGATCCTCATTTAATGTTGATTGGGTTGTAAACATACCCGTAATTCCAGCTTATAGTTACTATAGAAACCCTATGGGAAATCACATTTTCATCTTCTTCTCTGGAACTACTGAGCCAACGTGAACCAAACCTGGCAGGGATAGTCTATGGGAGGTCTTCTACAAATATTCCTCATTTTTGTTACCGAAAAACATGGCTGCCAGAAGCATTTTTGATTCTAATTGGTAAATTTTGAAAAATCTTCTCTGAAACCACAGGGCCAAATGTTTTGAAACTTTGCATGGTTGATGACTGGGGACACCCTCTACCAAGCCAACGATCCACATTTAATGTTGATCAGGTTGCAAACATGGCTACAATTGCAGCTAAATAGTTACTGTAGAAACCCTATGGGAAATCACATTTTCATCTTCTTCTCTGGAACTACTGTGCAGACGTGAACCAAACTTTGCAGGAATGGTCTATGAGAGGATGGAAATATGTGGCTACCAGAGGCTATATTCTAATGCTTAACCCAATGCCTCTCCTGACTGCACGAAGATCGGTACTGTTTTTTGAGAATCTGGTAAGGTTGGTTCCAGTTGTCTCCACTGAGAACTGGCAAAAACCCCCAAAATATTGTGACAGTACAAGTGAAAATAAGTTGTAGCATAACTGCAATAAACTAAGTAAACGGCTTCTCCTGCACTGACAAGATCAGAATCTGATATTTTCTGGAAAGCTATCAGTGAGAGCTTTCCAGAAAATGATGTCAGCTTATCAGTGTAGGAAGAGAAAGATACATGGTTTATAGGGTTACCCTACAACTTATTTTGACTTGTACTGTAAACAAGTGCATCTGTAATTATGTTAATACATGTATTACACTCAAGTTATTTATCAAAAATACTGATTGATGACAGGTGTTTGGAAAGCATGTAAGTTTTGTTTATTTTCTTTTCCCATCTGACCAGTCAATTATGATATCATTTAAGATATGACAAAATTATTGGAATAAAATGTGTTTCCTGTAACCCTTTACCTATCCAAAGCTATTTGAAAGAGAATACTGTCTGAAAAAATTGTAATTTTCAAAATATATAACCTACTTTTACTGATTTTTTTGTTGAAACAGAATTCTTAAATGTGTGGATTTTCAAGAAATCTTCTTTGAAACTACAAGGCCAAATGTTTTGAAACTTAATGTGACTGATAACTGAAACTTCTACCAATGATCCTCATTTAATCTTCATCGGGTTGCAATTATGGCTGCAATTGTGGCTTCTAGTTACTATAGAAACACTATAGGAAAGCACATTTTCTTCATCTTCTCTGAAAGTACTGAGCCAATGTGAACCCGACTTGGCAGGCATGGTCTATGAGAGGTTCTCTACAACTGTTACTCATTTTATTCCTGTTGGATGAAAAACATGGCTGCCAGAAGCATTCTTTGATTCTGATTGGTCAGTTTTGAAAACTCTTCTCCTATGAAAGTACAAAGTCAAATGTGGCTCAGTAGGTAGAGGTGCAGGCTGCAAGCCGAGAGGTCCTCGGTTCGAATCCCACCTGGGGCAACTGCGTTGTGTCCTTGGGCAAGACACTTCATCTCCATTGCCCGCGTGGGGGCACAATGATGCTGTGTACTAAGGTGTACTACACGTTGATGGTATGCATGTCTTCTACCAATCTAACCCTGCATGTGCTGCAGTGCTGAGTTACGATGTTGGGGAGCTGGCAGCTGCTCGTCGTTGCTCGGTGGTTCTCTCCGGGTACTCCGGCTTCCTCCACCCGTAAAACACAGGTCCTGATTAGTCATTTTGCATAAATATATGACCTTAAACATCAATAAATAATAACAAAGTCAAATGTTTTGAAATTTCATATGATTCAGGACTGGGACACCTACCAGTAATCCTCATGTAATGTTGATGTAATGTTGCAAACATGGCCACAATAGCAGCTCATATTTACCATGGACATCCTATGGGAAATCATATATTTTGATATTTTTGATTCTGTTTGGTGGATTTTTTAAATATCTTCTCCTCTGAAACCACAGGACCAAATGTTTTGAAACTTTGCATGGTTGATGACCGAGACACTCTCTACCAATGATCCTCATTTTGATTGGGTAGCAAACATGGCTGCAATTATGGCTTATAGTTAATGTAGAAACCCTATGCATATTTTTATACTGTACCAATGACCCAGACTTAGCTGGTGCTAACTCTTAAAATTTCAGGGCCAAGCACAAATTTTGCCTCCCCCCCCCCCCCCCCCTCCAGGGTTCGTGATTTAGAAAATGGTCGAGGCCAAAAAATTGGCCCTGGGATCAGAGGGTCGGGGCCTATTCAGGGCCAATTTTCCAAAGTCAAAGAAAATGTCTTTATGCCAAAACACCCCCATTTTTTTCTTCTTCTTCTTTTGTTTCGTCTTCGATTTCAAAACATATCGGGGCAGAAATATCCCGGGGCGAAACGTCCCAAGGCTAAACTGTAAAAGGCCGAAACATCCCAAACCTGCACTTCAGATGGCTTGTTACTTTTGTTTATTTTTGGAATGACTGGTGCCATTATGTTGTTCGAAACGTATGTCAAGTGCGCAAGTTGGGCGATATAAATAAATTTATGAGGCGGGATAATTGTTGGAACTGATGATACATCTAACACTCACCCTTGATTGATATAAAAAAAATACAATGGTATGTCAAAATGAAACGCATATTATTAATTATGGGCATTCGAGTTGGGCGATAAAAAACGCAAAGATTTGATTTTGTGTGTTTTGGATTTTCCAAAAATATTTTTGGCTTTTTGCAATTGATTCGCTCCTTCAAATGAGGTGCGGTAATTTTTAATCTATCAGGAAAAATTTCCGATTCACGATTTTCTAAGACAGGTTGTGAAAGGAATTTTCTTCATGGCAAAATAAATGTATGAAATCCGGTTATTTACAGCAGTTGGAGACGTTTTGTCCCTGATATTGGAAATTGGTAGGTGTGTGAGCAGACTGCAAAATTATTGACAGGTGAAACTGGTGAGTGCCGAGATGTTTGGTGATTGAGTGGGCGTATTTTCCGTGCAAGTGTTGGAGACTGACAATTGTGGGCGTTAACAATGCTCGATGTTCAATATTTGACAGATGTTTTCCTGAAGTAACCTTACTGCGCAGGTGTAAGGGATACTGCCTTTGAAAGTGTTGTTTACATTTGAAAAAAGCCAGTGTTTAATACTGATCAAACCATGAGGGCCTGTGATTTGGGGTAGATAATGTTGGCCTCGGACATTTTGACTGTCTATTTTTATTTGCAAGCGCTACTTTTTGAACGGCTACGTGCGCCCAACATAACGCGCTACCATCGTATTCGATTTCGCACGCTAAAATCGAAGGACTGCATATTCGCGGCAGATGGGTTAGTTTAGATTGTAGTTCGCGGATCGATCGCGGCCGGAAAAATGGCCTCCACGACAACCTTCTCGCAGCCGATCTCGGGGCTGGTGCCGATTGGCCGCGACAAAACACAAACCCTGCCCCCCTCCCCCCAATCCCCAAAATTTGCATCAAAATCCAAAAAATCTATGTCCTATATGGTCCTCCAAACTTTTGTCCAGTGTCAAAGAAGTACCGAAATTGACGCCAAATCTTCATCCTTTGTTTGGCCCTTCAGTCGGTAACATCTCACTGATATCTGTGCTTATAATCTCAGTTAAAATGATGCCAGACACAAAATCATGAAGGAAATGGTGGATCCAAGGATGAAATAAAAGGATGAGAGGAAGAAACAGTGGAAGGATGTGTTCAGGGCTGTTACTTATAATTTTTATGCAAAATTATTTCATGTTCCCTAATTTCGGGGCATGGGCCTGATGTTTTCATTCTTGCTATGAAATCTCCACTGTTTGTTCAGTGTTTCATCTCTCCCTTTCCTTGATACCCCCCTAGCTAATCTCCCATGCTTTTGGCCTAATTTTTAAAAAAAATTTTTACTGAAATTTCTTGGGAGTTTTTAGCATAGTAACAGAATGTTTATTCTGTTTTCCCCCATGGTTACGTCCTCACCCTAGGGGTGTTTAGGTGTTTTGGTCATGCATCTACCATCCGATGTACTGCAGATTCTTCTGTGGAAGTTTCTGTTTTACATCAGATAGTGTTTTAAAATTGGTTACTGATTTCGGGCCATATTTTCAGTGCCTGGATTCTTGTTTCCGGTTTTTATTCACTTTTATTTACATTGACAACGGTTACTTCTGACAGTGATTCCTTGTCTTCTATAAGGTTTTGTTCATAGCCAGATACTTTAATATTGTCCGTAAATGTAACATTAATTTTTAGATATGTTTTAAAATTTTTGTCCACACTTAGGCTTTTTTGGGATCCATTTGGGCTCAACATTCTCTTTGGGAACTTGGGCTCATCTTGCGGCTGTTTAATATTTTTTCAAAATATGAAAGAATATTGTTCAAGTTGTAAATCAAGGAAGTCTTCCTCTGATTCTCATGTTCATTGTATTTGCTGTAGTCAATGTACTCGCACTAATTCTTGCTCATTGTGTGCCAATTGGGATGACAAACGTTGGAGACGTGTGTCACGATATATTGTTAGTGGTGAGAGGTCCATGCCGGTCCTCTCGAAACAGGGTCACTCTAGTTTTTCAGTCTCTTTTTCAGAGGAACAAGAACAGGGTGATGTTTCCGTGATGTCTTCAGGAAGTGTGCTACCGTTGTCGCAATCAAATGAAGAGCTAGCGGCAAAAGTGCTCAATGAAATACGACAAGTGCCTAGATCCTTAGTAGGATTGACGACCTTGTCGCCAGCTAGCTCGCCCGATGAAGCTGTCACTCGAAAAAGTGGGTGATGTGATGCCGGGTTCATCTGTTGCAGTCCAGGAGAGGAGAAGGGGTGTTGCAGGCACTATAAACTCCGATCACGCATACCCGGCAACGACGGATCGGAGGATGGAACGGAGGAAGCCAGACAGTCCGGTAGCTAGCACGTTCAGGTCTACCCGGACCGTGAGCAAGAGAGATCCCTCTCTCTTACAGCAAAATCTGGGCCCAGATGTTGTTGTACGTAACGTTCGTCAGTCGGAGCATACGTCCACTCCTCCTGCTCAGGACGCTCCGTCGCATAGACAGCCAGGCGCGGCTAGTCTACTGGCTTCCTCATCCACACGTCAACACACACGATCTCACCTTGGCTACATGACCGCAGATATCCAGCCTGCTTCGCCGACCAGGGATTCCACGTCGACCAAGTCACTCCATCCGGTAGCCAAGGACACGAGGCCTTACCAGTCGGGGCGTTCGCATAAAAGAATTGTGCAATGTTACCGTCCCAGGAGCTTCCAGAGGCTAAACTATGTAAGACTGTGGCTCCGCAGGCCTCCGTGACAGACTTGCTACCGCAGATAGCACAACTCATCGCAGCATCCCAGCAACCTTCAGAAACTCTTTCAGATCAGAAACTGTCTGAGGAAGCTGGGTCGGTACACTCCCCTGCAGTGTCAGAAAGGGATGACCGATATTCACATTTGGTCCAGGGAACTTTTCCCTTTCAGAACAACATAAGGTGGGCGTAGATTTCATCTGGCAACACCTTCCAGAAGTTGTTCCTCCGGACCAGAGAGCTGCGATTCCAGATAAGAGACTTATAGCGTCACTGGACACAGACTTTTTCGGCTGGGTTAAGGACGTTGCTCCTGAGTTTCCGGCCCAGTACGGAAATGTCTCGCAGAGATTTGAATTGCTGAATGACGCAATTTTCAGGCTAGCCTCTAAGACTGGAGATCCAGTTTCTTATCGTCTCATGCTCTACATCTGCCGTTCATCAACAGTAGAAATAGATTTGAAATGGCAGGACAGGGCATTCCAAGAGTTCCTCTGCATTTAGACAACCAGGCAGAAGACTTGGAGTTGTCATTGCCGGCGTCTATGTCGATTCTCTCCAGTACGTTGGAGACGACAATCTCGTCTAACGGAGCCAGTTTAGATGCCTTATCTTACGCAGATCACCTTACCAGAGCGTTATCACAACGTCTCGATGGAAAAGAATTCCAGGATGTTGAAACTTCCTTGAGAGTTCTTTCGAGGGCCATAGCATATTCCACATATAACTCCGCCCTTTCCGTGGCAAATTTGGAGTTAGTCAGATGTGATGCTGCTCTTGCTTTATCCACAAGAGTGGATTCTAAGGTGAAAAACTCTTTTCGAGTCACTCCGGTTTCAGGAGAGCTTCTCTTTGACGGTAAGCTTTTGCTAATCTATGATCAGATTACTAAGAAAGCTTCAGACTCTCTGCTCTTTAAGTCTGTTTCGAAAAAAACGGACTCAGCAGAGAGAAGTAAGTCAGGGACTTCTGCGACGAGTATGTCCAAGGGAAGTCCTATAGAGGATCTAAGTAGCACTCTACGTCTTATTCCAGAGACTGTCAGAGTAGCGACTCAGGTAGGGGGTCGTAATACTGGCCGAGACAACTGGTCAGATGCCCCTAGATCGACTGGTCGAGGTGCGGGTCGGGGAGGACGTAGTTTCTCCTGCAAGCCTTGCTGGTCCAGGAGGTGATGGTCAGAACCTCTATTGCGATCCAGTGGGCGGAAGGCTGTCTAGATTCTTAACCAATTGGTTGTCAATTACATACGACCCTTGGGTTCAAGGGGTTATTTCAGAAGGTCTAAAACTGTCCTTCAAGGAAAAATCTCCGTTAACACGAAGTCCACGTTGGACTCGGCTTCCGTTAAACCTTCAGAAGAGAGATTCGCTTCTATCAGAGGTGCAATCTTTTCAGGAGAAGAACACAATAGAGGTCGTAGAAAACCAGGAATCTCCCGGTTCCTGCAGTCACCTGTTCCTAGTACCAAAACCAGATGGCTCGTTCCGTCCAGTAAAAGATCTAAGCTGGATAAACAAGCTGATCGTGGCTCCAAAATTTTATATGGAGACCATTCGATCGGTAAGAGTGAGCATTCGAGTGAGCGATTACACTGCGAACATAGATCTCAAGGATGCATACTTTCACGTCATGGTACATCTGGTGTTCAGAAAGTACCTTCGCTTCGCTGTCCTAGGAATGGTTTATCAATTCCGAGCAATGTGCTTCGGTCTGAATCTAGTGCCCTCCCTGGGCCTTCACTCGAATAATGAACTCGATAATGACTTATTTCTGAGCTCATTCGTTTGCGGTAATGTCGGCCTACTTGGACGACATTCTTCAGAGGTACGGCGACAGATTAACGATTCAGAACGATGTTCAGAGTCTGCTTCAACTGCTCTGACGTCTCGGTTTCATAGTAAATGAAAAGAAGTCGGATCTAGTTCCAACCAAGTCATTCATCCACTTGGGAATGAGCTTCGAGACTCACAACATTCTGGTTCGTCTGCCATTACCCCGAGCGAAATTAGTCAGTTGTTACGCTCGCTTTTGTCTTCACTCGGATGTAGTTACAGCGAGAAAATTCATGCGACTGATAAGTTTGTGCGGAGCCGCTGCTGATCTCATTCCGATGGAGCGTCTACGCACTCGTCCACTCCAGATATTTTTTACTCAGAATTGGAGTGTGAAGATTCATTCGCTCGAAACGAACATCGTCTTGTCGAACCAAGTAAAACAAGAGATTCAGACTTGGGCAGATATTCAGTGATTATCTTAGGCACACCCACTGCAACTGACGGATCCGATTTTTATGATTATGACCGATGCGAGTCAAACAGGTTGGGGCGCAACTTTGAGCCCAACAGATTCGAGGTGCCAGGGTCTTTGGGATCTGCAGTTCCTAAACAAGCACATAAACATCAAAGAGATGATGTCAATTTGGCTTGCGCTACGTCATTGGATGAACATTATTCAGAATTCACATGTTCAAATTCTGTCCGACAATTCGACAGTAGTAGCATACATTCGGAACCAGGAAGGCACTCATTCCATTCCGTTGTTCAACTTAACAGAGAGAATCCTTCTGTTTGTCCTGGAGCATCAGGTTCTTCTGTCGGTCTGTCATATTCTGGGTCGTCTGAACATTCTAGCGGACTCCCTTTCTCGGAAAGGTTATGTTGCCGTCAGAATGGACTTTCAACAAACGAGTATTCAATCAGATCTGCTACCAATGGGATCTTCCTATGATAGACTTGTTTGCGACGCATCTCAACAATCAGTTGCAGATGTATGTGTCGCCATGCCCAGATCCTCGAGCGTTCGCAGTAGATGCTCTCTCGATCTCTTGGGACGGAATGATAGGATATCGCGTATCCTCCAGCTCCGTTGATTCAACAGATATTGCTAAAAATCAAGCAATCTCACTGCAAGATTCTGCTGGTAGCATCTATGTCACCCCAGAGATCATGGATAAATCTACTCAGGTGTCTGTTGCGGGACATTCCTTGGAAGCTTCCTCCATGGGAGGACCTTCTTTCGCAGGGAAATCGCGCACACTGCATCACAACCGCAAGGTCTTAACCTTCACGTTTTTCCGTTGTGCGGTTCTTCTTGCACGGCAAGCATTTTACAGGACGAGCAGTGGACGCAATTTCTAACTGTAGGAGGACCTCCTCTTCGCTAAATTATGCTGCTAAGTGGAAGGTTTTCTCTCGTTGGTGTAGGGATCATTCTATTGATATTTATGGTCCCTCCATTCCAGACATTGCTAATTTTTTGGTCTACTTGTTTGACAAGATCATACTGCAGCCAATAACTATTAAGGGTTATAGGTCTATGCTATCGGATACTTATGCTCATCATGATAGCTTACAAATTGGATCTAATGTCTCTTTATCAATGTTAGTGGAAAACTTTTCGATAAAAAGACCTAGAACACTTAGGTTAATTCCTAAGTGGAATTTAGCTTGGGTTCTTCTGAAGCTAAAAGGAGTGCCATTTGAACCCCTTGACACGGAAGAGTTCAAATACTTATCTTATAAGACGGCTTTTCTCTTAGCCATCTCTTCTGCTAGAAGAGTTAGTGAGCTTCCTGCACTATCTGTTAATGATTCTCACTATTGTAGTGTTGGTAGTATTATTACTTTGACTACTAATGTTGGATTTTTGGCTAAGAATCGAGGCTCATAATAAGTATCCTGAACCTATTGTTATTAAGGCTCTGCCATCTTCAGATGGCCATAGGCCTTTGCTCTGTCCAGTTAGAGCCATGCGCATTTACAAACATAGAGCTGAGTTTATCAGAAATGGACGGAAATGTTTCTTTCTGTCTCTGCTGCCTAATAGAAGGGACATCTCGGTCCATTCTATTTCAAGGTGGATACAATTGACTATTCGTACTGCTTATGAAAAATTATCTTCTTCTCAGCAGCCTGTGCTTAAGATTTTGGCGCTTGAAGTAAAAGCGCTGTCTACATCTTGGGCTTGTGCTAATAGTGTTGCTATTACCGATTTGATGAAGGCTGCATATTGGTCTCAGCCTTCTACATGCACAAGTTTTTATCTTAGAAATATTGAGTCCATTTCTGGCGACCTGCGTTGTTTAGGTCCGTTATCTGTTGCTCAGAATGTCATCCACTAAACAGTTGCAACTATAGTTATGCAGGCTTTCTGTTCCGGCAGCGACTCTGTCCTGCTGCCCTCTTCGCTCTTGGGTATTTGACCCAGGGCAAGGCGAAGGGGGGGGGGGAGGGGATGGTGTTCCCTTAGGTCACCTGCTTTATAGTGAAAAGCAAGGGAATACCTCCTCTGGAGTCAATAATTCCGAGTCGGTACCGGGATGGTTTTAAAGTGTCAAGCTAATGTTTAACTCATTCATGTAATATTTTTAAAGTGTAGCTTGGTGTGAAGCATTTGTATATGTCACGTGTCATACGAGCACTAATATAAATCCTCGGACACTTTTAAATGAGTATAAAAAGTCTCATTCTCTGAACATTATTGGCTTTCCTTTAAAAAGATTAGTATAATGGGTTATACTGGATGTTAATTGAGATCATTGATGTTGTTGTGCTCAATTACGGAATGGTATTGTGTCTTTCTTTTTTGATACAAACAAGAAAGATACATGTAAAACCTGTTCTCCTCTTCTCCTTGAGGTGATAATTCTGTTTACATGTAATTGAGCCTATTGGATTTTCCTTTATGTCCTAGGCCCTCCAGCCTTTTTTCTATTCAGCTAAGTCTGGGTCATTGGTACAGTATAAAAATGTTAAAAAATTTATAGTAATTTATATATTTTTTATACTTACCAATGACCCAGACGGGGATGGCCCTCCCATGAGTTGGGAACTCATACCTCCCCGCAGATTACATAATGCTTACCAGGCACTGGTTGTAAAAATGACATTTGCTCCATTTTCGAGACCTCCTTGACACTGTGCATGTGCAGTGGATAGAAAGTATGGAGGACCACATAGGACATTGAAATTTCAGATTTTGATGCAAATTTTGGGGATTGGGGGGCAAAATTTGCGTTTGGCCCTAGAATTTAAGGAGTTAGCACCAGCTAAGTCTGGGTCATTGGTAAGTATAAAAAATATATAAATTACTATAAATTTTTTAACTTTTTTACTGTGTATCGAAAAACATGGCTTCCAGAAGCATTTTTTGATTCTGATTGGTGGATTTTGAAAAATCTTCTCTGAAACCACGGGGCCAAATGTTTTGAAACTTTGAATGGTAGATGACTTTCCTCATTTAATGTTGATCATGTTGCAAACATGGCCACAATTGCAGCTTATAGTTACTATAGAAAACCCAATTGGAAATCACATTTACATCTTCTCTTTGGAACTACTGATCCGACGTGAACCAAACTTGACAGGAATGGTCTATAGGAGGCCCTCTACAAATGATCCTCTTTTTGTTCCCGTTGGTTGGAAAATATGGCCACCAGAGACATTCTCTGATTCTGTTTGATGGATTTTGCAAAAATATTCTCTGAAACTACAAAGTCAAATGTTTTGAAACTTCACGTGATTGAGGACTGGGACGCCTTCTACCAGTGATCCTTTTGTAATGTTGATGTAATGTTGCAAACATGGCCACAATTGCAGCTCATAGTTACCATTGTAAGCCTATAGGAAATCACATTTTTATATGTAGTTCCAGGTGAGCGACTACAGGCTCTTCAGAGCCTCTAGTTCTTATTTCTCATCCATAGGAATAATTTTTATTGAAGGACAGCAGAAAATAGAATAATTTTTACATTGCCCATTTTGAATAAGTATGTAGGGGGTGGGTAACCAAATTAGTCTGCATGTGTGTTGATTTGTTTGTTCATAGTGGCAGATCTTTACTCCATCTTGTAATGTTTATATACTTCGTATCTCACTCATATTTAATTGGAAACACTTGATTCTCATATTAGTGAGTTGTATATAATGCAGCTAGTCCAATAAGACACTAGCTGTTGTGACTTTAAAAGTTAGCCTCATTTGGCAAAGTCAAGAATACTGAAATCTGATTACTCTAAAAGCTCTAGCATGGAATGACATTGCGACTTGGCACAAGACCTTATCATCACAAGATTTACTAATGACTTTCAGCCTACTGAGCCATTAACCCTGTTCAGACTATCTGACTATACATTTGTCAAGTGCGCACTAGGTTTTCAAAAACCATTACTGACATGTAAAGAAGTCAATTTCAAAAACTCAATCAGATTGACATTAATAAGCTTGTAGGTGGCATCGAAAAATCGGATTTATGTAATTCTCTGTGTGCTAACCTGATTATCTGGCAAAATCATACAACACAATGTCCTGTCTACTTGATGAGCATGCTCCTCTGAAAACCAAAACATTTATTATTTGGCCAAATATACCCTGGTTTACCAACGAACTGAGAACACTGAAAGCTAATCATCGAAAGCAAGAGCAGAAAAGATCTAAATCTCAAAAAGAGGAAGCAGTATATCAGACTATTCGTAACCAGTTCTACAGACTAGAAGATGCCAGAAAATTTTACTGCACAGCATGTGTTGAAGCTTGTAATGGTGACAGCAAAAACTGTTTAAAGTTGTTAAAGATCTGTGTACAGAAAATAAAAAAGTGTGTCATTACCACCGCACAACGATCCAGCGAATCTAGCTGATCAATTTGGCAAGTTCTTCATTAAAAAAATACAATTAATTCTAGAAAAAATTCACAACAAAGGGAGACAAAACTGACATCAAACAGAGACCATCAGAAAAAGAAATTTCAACTTTTCGACCTTTAGAAATCCACGAGGAAACCAAATTAATAAAAGAATCCGCAAATGCCTCATGTTAACTCGACCCAATGCCAACATCTATTTTTAGATCATGTGTAGACTCTTTGGCTCCTGTAATCACAAAAATGATCAACATGTCTCTTCTAGAAATTGTGCCCGATATGTGGAAAATCACAATTGTGAACCCCCTTCTGAAGAAACAAGGTGCAGAACTTGTGTTTAAAAACTTCTGGCCAGTGAGAAACTTACCATTCGTTTCTAAGCTGTATGAAAAAGCTGCCATTGACCAGCTAATTTTACATAGTGATATGCATGCACCATTACCAGCCAACATATCTGGATTCAGAAAATTTCACTCAACTGAAACGGCATTACTCCAGGTTCAGAATGACATCCTGCTTAATATGGAGTCTGGAAGGGTAACCTTGCTTGTTCATTTGGACCTTAGTGCTGCTTTTGACACCGTTTGTCATAAAACTCTGCTAGATACAATGACCTATGATTTTGGACTTAGTGGTGTAGCTCCCAGCTGGCTATCATCATACCTGAAGAACAGACAGTGCAGTGTGTATCAATAAATGGTAACCTGTCAAAAGACTTCCATCTGGAATGTGGAGTCCCACAGGGCACTTGCCTTGGTCCTGTTCTGTTTCTGTTTTGTATGTCAAAAATGTTTGCCATCATTGATTCGCACGTGCCTGACATTCATGGTTATGCTGATGACACACAGGTCTTCCTCTCTTTTTGACCATCAATCAAGGATCAAACTACAGCTCAAGAAATTATTGAACCATGTCTTTCGGACATTTGCACTGGGATAATTTCAAACAAATTAATGATAAATGATGATTAGACTGAATTCAACTCAGTGAAGGTAGGAGATTCCACCATCAGGTCAAGTGACAGTGTGTGTAATCTTAGTGCCTTTTTTGACTCCATCATGTCTATGGGCAAACATGTTTCAAATATGTGCAACATGGCTTTCAGAACTCTATAAAAAATTAAACAGACAAGACAGTTCTTTACAAAAGACTCCACAAAACATCTAGTTCACGCCTTTATAACTTCACATTTGGATTATTGTAATGTCTTACTGTTCAACCTTCCAAAATACCAGAACGCCTGCCTGCAGAAAGTATTAAATGCATCAACCTGAGTGGTAAGTAGAATATCACGATCTCAACACATCACTTTTGTTTTGATGGATCTGCACTGACCGCCAGTAAAGTACAGGATAATTTTCAAAACCTTATTATTAGCTTTCAAGGCACAAATAAAATATCACCAGCCTACTTAGAAGAACCCATCAATACCAATGTGTGTCAATACAACCTGAGGTCCAATGGTAAAACGCTACTACATGTTCCAAAAAATAGGTGCAAGACATTTGGAGATAGGTCATTCTCATTTGCTGGTCCTGACTTATGGAATAATTTACCTGATCATCCAAAAAGAATGTCAAAAGACTGTCAAATGTCAACTTTTTCAAGAAAGATCTCAAAACATATCTACTTCAAAAAGCCTGTAAGTGATGTTCTGGACTGTAAAATACTGTATATTCTGTTTGTATATTTGAATGAGCTCAGTAACATGTACAACAGGTTCAAAATAGGGGTCAGGGTCATCTGGAGTCAGTGAATGCATTTTCAAACAAATTAAGAACATCACATTTTGAGAACCGCTATGTTTCAAGGTGTCTGACAAGCAATGTTTGGATTAGTATTGAAACGACTCTGGGATTCTGGAGTTGACTAGTGGGCACCCCACTTTCTGCTGCCAATATTTACATAGCAATACCTTTGCAATTGAATATTTTTCTCTAGTTTCACACTTTACTGATGCCGGTTCATGGATGACATACATTGGCACGCAAACATTTTCTCTGAAGGCAGGTAATTGATCAACCAGTTCCTTGGAATTCCTCCAAGCAGGTGTGACTTGGACAGAATTTAAGCCTATGTGAATAATGAAAGATTCCTAACAAAAGGTTGATCATGAGATTCATGAAAAATGGCAGTTCTGCCATGCTATGACTAAAGACAGTTGAGTTGTCATGTCATGATGTACAGAAAGAAGTTTGTTTATTTTTATTATTTTGAAGAATCACTTCTGCTTATTTATGTATATGACTAAGGCCCCAGTGGGGTTCTTTTTTTTTTTACAGATCTTCTATTGGTAAATCTGCCCTCTAAAGCCACACTTCTTAAAAAAAAAATAATGCTTGAATGCTTGAAGAAATCCTCAGATTCTATGATGGTCAAGGATTTTTGGAGAACAGATTACTATAAGTCATTGTCCCTTTTTACATATATCTGTACAGTCTGATTTTCGATTTTTTTGCTTCTTATAAAAACAAACTTTTCAAACGAATCTCTTTATACTGATTGAAGCTCATGAATATACTCAGGGTTATAGTCCAATGCAGTGAAAAGTTTTGAAACTTTACGTGAAAGATCCTTCAAAATAGTTTGAAAAGGCCCTTGGAAGTTTGAATGTTTTTCATCCTTGACATTATGGTGATCATTATCTACCTGATAAATATTGGGTCCTTTTGCCCATATTTTATTTTGTCTTATTACAGTGGATCCCAATTAATTGGATATCTTTTATACGAATAGCCCTGTCAATTGACAAAAACTTTAAAACACAAAACATTGATCATGTCTTCTGTAGTTTAATTGAATTAAATATTTTGTAATATGTTGAGAAATTATTATGGCAATCACTGAATGCCTCTTGTTTATAGACAAATTTGGCCACAGCACATCAAATACAGGTATTTAACCCTTTACCCAAAGCACAGAGTATCAAACTTTATTATACCCCCCGCAAACAATGTTTGGGGGGGGGGGGGGGGGGGGGGGGGTGGTATAGGAATCACCCTGTCCATCCGTCCGGGTGACATTGGGGGTTTAGGGAATATTATTATTATTAGGGTCTACCTCCAAATTAAGGTAGGGTTAGGAGTGGGTTAGGGTTAGGGGTAGCCCCAGAGTAGGGCTTAAGGTTGGGGAAGGTTAGGTCCCCAGAGGGGGGGGGGGTTAGTTTTAGTAGCCCCTAAACTGAAAAATAGCTCCTAATCCTATTGGTTTGGCTAGGGTGGGGTTGGGTCAGGGGTGGGGTGGGGTGGGGTGATGGTTAGGGGTAGCCCAGAGTAGGGCTTAAGGTTGGGGGGTTAGGTCCTGGGGGGGTGGGAGTTAGGGTCTGGGGTGGGCTTTTAGGGTCAGGGTGGGTAGGGTTAGGGTGTGGTTTTTGGGTGGAGGGGTAGGGTTAAATATAAGTTCTAGGGTGGAGGGGGTGGGGTTCTGGGTAAAATAAGGTTTTGGACTTACAAAATGTTTTTTTGGTAGCCCATAAACCCGAAATGTTGGAGCGTCCGCCTGTCCATCCGTCTGTCCATCCTTATAAGCGGAACTCCTCCTAAACTGTTTGAAGAATTTTCATGAAACTTTACACAACGGAAGAACTCCATATGAAGATGTGCATGAAGCAATATAATTCCGTTCTGACATTTCCAAGGGGAGATAATCTAACTTATACATTTCAGGCACGGGGGGTATCACTTTGTGATCTTATTCACAGTACCTCTAGTTATTTTATGTATTGTTTTGTAAATTTTTTCAAAAAATTGCAACAAAACTATATCATATGACTCCTCATTGGAACGAACTCAATGGGTTCAACCATCAATAAAACAAAACTATATCATATGACTCCTCATTGGAACGAACTCAATGGGTTCGTTCCATTGAGGGGTCACCTAATATGGTTTTAATGAAATTTTTGGAATTTTTTTTTTTCAACTGCTCAGTTTGTAAATTATGTGGGCGGATACAGCTGAATCTTAAGGTAAAGGGATAATCTGTAATATTTTATTCCCCTGCGGGAACCCCCAAAAGTGAAGCAGTGTTTGTTTACTGTTGTAAACAAGCTCTGTTTCACTGGTAAAATAGGGCCCAGTCACTAATGCTTGGGGTGTGAGTCCTCTAAAATAGGCAACCTGGGATATAATAAACAATTGACTGACCTTGACTTTATTTCCATGTTGTGGTCATAATTAGCTATTGTGCAGAAGTATGTGACCTTAAACACCAAAAAACAATAAACAATAAAATCTTGTTTGACAGAGTTCCAGGTATAATAGAATAAATAGCAAATTTATTTCCAGAATACAGGAAAGTGATCAAATCCCTGTTTATTGAATACTTATGTTAATTGAATAATTTTTCCAATGTGGTTATTCAGTTAACCCTTTACCTAACATGAAAAGCAGACAACACTTGCAAAAAAACTTCTTGAATGACTAATTTTTTTCATTCTTTGTCTCAAAAACATAGGTTATGACCCCTCATTGGAGCGAGCTCAACGAGCTCGTTCCAAAGAGGGGTCATAACCTATGTTTTTTAGACAAAAAATGAAAAAATAATGAAAATTAATTGCCAATTTTTGTGAATAGCCCTGGCCTGTTTTGAGCGTTACATTGGGTAAAGGGTTAACAAGGAGGGTTCCACTATATAATTTATTTTTAGCTCATTTCCTAATGCTTTTGATGAACTGTATTTTCAGCGAGCGTGATAACAGACACCGACGTTCGCCAAGAAGATCTCCACCAAGACGCACACCACCACTCAGATCACCACGCCGATCACCTGTAAGACGGCCATCTCCAATGAGGTCTCCACGGCGGTCACCTCGTCGATCACCCATTCGTCGACGTTCACGGTCTAGAACACCACCATCTAGATACAGGTATACATTATGTTTGGTTGTAACCCTTTTGTTCTTGTTGGATTGTAATATCAAATTTTTTTAATACAATTGTTGGAGAATTTGGTCAGTTTTCTATACTCTGATATTGGAAAAAAGATTTTTTATGAGAGAGCTCTTTACAGTTATAACGGATTAAATGCTTCTGTCAAAAAGCTTAAAGACTGGAAAGAAGTGTATTTCGTTGTCAACTGGAAATGTGTCCACAGGATCCCATAAATTTATATTCAATTAATGCCTTCATGGGAATCCCCAAGAAGTAGAGAGCAGGACTTGTTTTTCTGTGGTAATTAAGTTCTGCTTTACTGGTTAAAGACAGGCCAAACATGACTTTATAGTTGAGTTATCTGATCATAAAGCCACAAATGCTAAAAGTGACCTTAAACATCAGTAAATCAGTAAATCAAAAGAGGGTAAATTTGTTCAGTGAAGTAACAAGAGTACTCATATACAGTCAATAAATAAATACTCAATTAAGGCTCCACAAAGTAAATCTGTTTCTCAGGCCATTTTTTGTGAAACTGCATGTGGGCGGGTGGTTTTTAGCTCACCTGGACCAAAGGGCATGTGAGCTATTGCCATCACTTGGCATCCGTAAACTTTTCACTATTTATCTTCTTCTCTGGAACTGCTGAACCGATGTGAACCAAACTTGGCAGGAATGGTCTATGGGAGCACCACTGCAAACGATCCTCATTTTTCCTGTCGGATGAAAAACATGGCCGTCAGAGTCATTCTTTGATTCTGAGAGGTGGATTTTCAAAAATCTCCTCTGAAACTACAAGGCCAAATGTTTTGAAACTTCACAGGATTGATGACTGGGACACCCTCTACCAACGATCCTCATTTAATGTTGATAGGGTTGCAAACATGGCCACAATTGTGGCTTATAGTTACCATAGAAACCCTATGGGAAATTACATTTTTATCTTCTTGAAGAGCTAAGCCGATATGAACCAAACTTAGTAGGAATGGTCTATGGGAGGTCCTCTACAAAAGGTCGTAATTTTGTTCCCGTCTGATGAAAAACATGGCCACCAGAGGCATTCTTTGATTCTGATTGGCTGATTTTGAAAAATCTTCTCCTCTGAAACTAGAAGGCCAAATGTTTTGAAACTCCGCATGATTGATGACTGGGACACCCTCTACCAACAGTCCTCATGTAATGTTGATCGGGTTGCAAACATGGCTGCAATTGCGGCTTATAGTTACCATAGAAACCCTATGGGAAATCACATTTTCATCTTCTGTTCTGCCAGGTGAGTGATTACAGGCTAGTTAAAGTCACTTGTTTATTTTATTTTTATGCCCCCGACTTAAGTTGGGTGGCATATAGTGATTGAAGTGTGCGTGTGTCCTCCGTCCATGTGTGTGTGTGGCCGAGACAATAACTCGAAAACTGTTAGGGCCACAGTCATCAAACTTCACACAATTATAAAGGACCATGGGAGGATGTGTCACACACCATAGCCAGGTTCGTACCTTCAAGGTCAAGGTTACATTTCAAGGTCACACTAAAAATCGGTCAATATTCGTGTCTCGGCTTTAACTCAGAAACAAATCATAGTACAATTGTTAAACTTTTTACAAATGTTAAGGACAGTCAGAAGGTGTGTCGCATATAATAGTTTCTGCCGCATCTGCAAGGTGAAGGTCAAGTGTGGGGGGGGGGGGGCATGTGTTACCTTAGTAACATTCTTCTTGTTTATTTTTGTAATTATTTCTTTGCCATAAAAAGTCTATGTTCTTGGTTTGTTTTATGATTTAATCTGCAAAATAGCATGGGTGGTGGTCTATTTCGTCCCTTGAGTGGAAGACGGTAGTGCTGAAACGGTTGGCCCATTTTTGTAACCAGCTAACCATCAGGCATAACAGGATTTCAACTGGATATCCGTTAATATCAACCGCTGGTATTATTGTATTGTCTACGACGCAAAATCAATAAGAAATGGAGAGAAAACAGTTCAAAACACTGCCACTTGTACATTTCGTACATGGGCGTTTCAGAATGTTTCGTACACAAACCGTTTAGGACATTTCATACACAAGCTAGGACGTTTCGTACACGGTGTTATGAATGTCTTGAGCCAAGTAAAGATAACAACCCGTGAGTGAAAATAACAAAATTTGTTGCAATAACGTATTTATATAAATACAAAACATACTGGAATGATACAAATATAAAGTTCTACAAAGATAAGTCTGTCTTTGTGCAGTACACAAATAGAACATACTGGACAATATTTATTATAATTATAAGTAGGCCTATGCTAAGGATGTGGCTTAGGACTTTGAATTCCCAACACCTCATCAAAGAGAAGAATGTCAAATTTGTCTGCAGAAGATTGTTACATTGACAGGCACATGCTCACTGCTGCCCTCGCAGAAAACAATCTGCAGTGTACTCGACTGTTGGCAGTTTGTTACAAACATTTATCTGCTACTTGACAGCCCAAGTGACTGAAATAACTGTTCATTGATCATTCTAACATTCTAACGCCATAACCCTTTCATGTTACATCGAGTACACATCGTTGTAAATCGACAAATGTTTGGCAGCCTTGACAATGCTTGCGTCAGCAAAAGAATTCTAACGTATCGCGGTCAAATACTATTTATTTTCCCGACGCTATCCCGTAAACTGTAGGTATAGCAGTTATCAAGTTGACAGCTTTTCCAATCGGTTACGCCGATAACCGGTTGCAAACCAGTTATCTGGCTAACGGTTTCAGCACTAGAAAAAGGCTTTGCAATTGCAAAGACTTCTTCCACTCAAGGACAAATTTATCAATTTTATTAACTTGTGTAAAATATGAGACATAAACCATTTATTTTTTATTTTTTTTAAGTTTGCATTGGTTATAAAAAGAGAGCATGCAGCAGCCAAAATCACCATGTGGGAGGGCATGAGGAACAAATTTTTTAACTTTTTTTTAGTCCCCTACCGGCATCGTCAGAGGGGACTATAGGTTTGCACTCTGTCAGTCCATCAGTCACACTTTAGTTTTCCGGAGTTTTTTTTCAAAATGCTTCAGCGGAATGATTTCATTTTTGGTAAACTACTATAGAACGATGACTTACAGATCAAGTTTGAGTTTCATGCTGATTGCATTATTCTTGTGTGTGTTACGGCTCTTGGAAATATGGAAAAGCACCAAAATATCAGTTTTCCAGAGTTTTTTTGGAAACGCTTCAACAGAATGATTTCATTTTTGGTGAACTACTATAGAAAGATGACTTACAGATCAAGTTTGAGTTTCATGCTGATTGCATTCTTGTGTGAGTTATAGCCCTTGGAAATATGGAAAAGCACCAAAATATCAGTTTTCCGGACTGTTTTTGGAAACGCTTCAACAGAATGATTTCATTTTTGGTAACCTACTATAGAACGATGACTTACAGATCAAGTTTGAGTATCATGCTGATTGCCTTATTCTTGTGTGAGTTATGGCCCTTGGAAATATGGAAAAGCGCCAGAATATCAGTTTTCCAGATTTTTTTTGGAAACGCTTCAACGGAATGATTTCATTTTTGGTAACCTACTAACTTACAGATCAAGTTTCATTTACACTCTCCATCCATCCATCCATCAGTCTGTCAGTCAGTCTGTCAGTCATACTTTAGTTTTCCGGATTTTTTTTTGAAATGCTCCAACCGAATGATTTCATTCTTGGTAACCTACTATAGAACGATGACATATAGACCAAGTTTGAGTTTCATGCTGATGGCATTATTCTTGTGTGAGTTATGACCCTTGGAAATATGGAAAAGCGCCAAAATATCACTTTTCCAGACTTTTTTTGGAAATGCTTCAACAGAATGATTTAATTTTTGGTAACCTACTATAGAACGATGACGTACAGATCACGTTTCATTTGCACTCTGTCCATCCATCAGTCTGTCAGTAAGTCAGTCAGTCATACTTTAGTTTTCCGGATTTTTTTTGGAAATGCTTCAACCGAATGATTTCATTCTTGGTAACCTTCTATAGAACGATGACTTGCAGATCAAGTTTGAGTTTCATGC
This sequence comes from Pictodentalium vernedei, assembly GCA_031216915.1. NCBI lineage: Eukaryota > Metazoa > Mollusca > Scaphopoda > Dentaliida > Dentaliidae > Pictodentalium > Pictodentalium vernedei. The sequence goes on from CM062293.1 coordinate 157,664,158, forward strand.
TGATTGCATTATTCTTGTGTGAGTTATGGCCCTTGGAAATATGGAAAAGCGCCAAAATATCAGTTTTCTGCACTTTTTTAGCTCACCTGAGCGAAGCTCAAGGGGAGCTTTACTAATCACTTTCTGTCCGGCGTCCGTCGTCGTCCGTCCGGCGTTAACTTTACATTATCGACTTCTCCTCCTAAACCACTAGCCCAATTTTATTCAAATGTTGGCTAAATGTTTATTACCTAATGCCAATTCAGATTTGTTCAAATGAAGTTGCCCCTCCTCCTGGGAGGTGCCACACCCCCAAGGGGCACCAAAATCTTTGTAAATCTTCTTTTCATGAACCAGCAGTAGCAGAGACTTGATATTTGGTGTGCAGCTTCCTTTTGAGGTGTAGACTCAGATTTGTTCAAGAGAAGTTTGTGGGGCTATACTTGACGTTGTTATGAGAGGGGCAAAATTTTTTGCCCCGCCCAAAATTTCTATTTTCCAAACCGAGAGGCTGATTTGAACCAAATTTTATGTGAGGGCTTATTGGGTCATGAGTACTTGATTTATGCGAAAAAAAATTTTCCCGCAGCCCCGTGGGAACCGCAGGAGCTAAAAATAGAAAAAATTTAAAACGCCCATATCTCCAAAACTGCACGGCACTGAGAATTTTTATTTGGTGTGCAGCTTCCTTAGGACCAACAGAAAGGATTGGTAAAAAAAAATTGCCATCGGTTTTATCATAGGGTACAGTTTCGGGACTTTGAAAAAGTGCTGAGTCAGCACTTTTTAACACTGTAGGCAATGGGAAAAACATTAAAAAATCTTCTTCTCCAGATCCAGCAGGCAGAATCTTTTGATATTTGGTATGCAACATTGTAGGGTGGATCTGATTCAAGTTTGTTCAAATCGGCTCCCTGGGTTCATATTTGGGCTCGGTATAGGAGCCCGATTTCGAACTTAGTGCATTTCAGGCAAATTTATTAAAAAATCTTCTTCTCCAGATCCAGCAGGCAGAATCTTTTGATATTTGGTATGCAACATTGTGGGGTGGATCTGATTCAAGTTTGTTCAAATCGGCCCCCTGGGTTTATATTTGGGCTCAGTATAGGAGCCCAAATTTGAACTTACTGCATTTCAGGCAAATTTCTTTGAAAATCTTCTTCTCCAGATCCAGCAGGCAGAATCTTTTGATATTTGGTATGCAGCATTGTAGGGTGGATCTGATTCAAGTTTGTTCAAATCGGCTCCCTAGATTCATATTTGGGCTCACTATAGGAGCTCGAATTCGAATTTAGTGCATTTCAGGCAAATTTCTTCAAAAATCTTCTTCACCAGATCCAGCAGGCAGAATCTTTTGATATTTGGTATGCAATGTTGCGGGGTAGATCTGATTCAAGTTTGTTCAAATCGGCCCCCTGGATACATATTTGGGCTTACTATAGAAGCCCGAATTCGAACTTAGTGCATTTCAGGCAAATTTCTTAAAAAATCTTCTTCTCCAGATCCAGCAGGCAGAATCTTTTAATATTGGGTAAGCAACATTGTGGGGTGGATCTGATTCAAGATTGTTCAAATCGGCCCCCTGGGTTGATATTTGGGCTCAGTATAGGAGCCCGATTTCGAACTTAGTGCATTTCAGGCAAATTTCTTAAAAAATCTTCTTCTCCAGATCCAGCAGGCAGAATCTTTTCATATTTGGTAAGCAACATTGTGGGGTGGATCTGATTCAAGATTGTTCAAATCGGCCCCCTGGGTTAATATTTGGGCTCAGTATAGGAGCCCGATTTCGAACTTAGTGCATTTCAGGCAAATTTCTTAAAAAATCTTCTTCTCCAGATCCAGAAGGCAGAATCTTTTGATATTTGGTATGCAACATTGTGGGGTGGATCTGATTCAAGTTTGTTCAAATCGGCTTCCTAGATTCATATTTGGGCTCACTATAGAAGCTCGAATTTGAACTTAGTGCATTTCATGCAAATTTCTTAAAAAATCTTCTTCTCCAGATCCAGCAGGCAGAATCTTTTCATATTTGGTAAGCAACATTGTGGGGTGGATCTGATTCAAGTTTGTTCAAATCGGCCCCCTGGGTTTATATTTGGGCTCAGTATAGGAGCCCAAATTTGAACTTAGTGCATTTCAAGCAAATTTATTAAAAAATCTTCTTCTCCAGATCCAGCAGGCAGAATCTTTTGATATTTGGTATGCAACATTGTGGGGTGGATCTGATTCAATTTTGTTCAAATCGGCTTCCTAGATTCATATTTGGGCTCACTATAGAAGCTCGAATTCGAACTTAGTGCATTTCAGGCAAATTTCTTAAAAAATCATCTTCTCCAGATCCAGCAGGCAGAATCTTTTGATATTTGGTATTCAACATTGTAGGGTGGATCTGATTCAAGTTTGTTCAAATCGGCTCCCTAGATTCATATTTGGGCTCACTATAGGAGCTCGAATTCGAATTTAGTGCATTTCGGGCAAATTTCTTCAAAAATCTTCTTCTCCAGATCCAGCAGGCAGAATCTTTTGATATTTGGTATGCAATGTTGCGGGGTAGATCTGATTCAAGTTTGTTCAAATCGGCCCCCTGGATGCATATTTAGGCTTACTATAGAAGCCCGAATTCGAACTTAGTGCATTTCAGGCAAATTTCTTAAAAAATCTTCTTCTCCAGATCCAGCAGGCAGAATCTTTTCATATTTGGTAAGCAACATTGTGGGGTGGATCTGATTCAAGATTGTTCAAATCGGCCCCCTGGGTTAATATTTGGGCTCAGTATAGGAGCCCGATTTCGAACTTAGTGCATTTCAGGCAAATTTCTTAAAAAATCTTCTTCTCCAGATCCAGCAGGCAGAATCTTTTGATATTTGGTATGCAACATTGTAGGGTGGATCTGATTCAAGTTTGTTCAAATCGGCCCCCTGGGTTCATATTTGGGCTCAGTATAGGAGCCCGATTTCGAACTTAGTGCATTTAGGCAAATTTCTTAAAAAATCTTCTTCTCCAGATCCAGAAGGCAGAATCTTTTGATATTTGGTATGCAACATTGTGGGGTGGATCTGATTCAAGTTTGTTCAAATCGGCTTCCTAGATTCATATTTGGGCTCACTATAGAAGCTCGAATTTGAACTTAGTGCATTTCATGCAAATTTCTTAAAAAATCTTCTTCTCCAGATCCAGCAGGCAGAATCTTTTCATATTTGGTAAGCAACATTGTGGGGTGGATCTGATTCAAGTTTGTTCAAATCGGCCCCCTGGGTTTATATTTGGGCTCAGTATAGGAGCCCAAATTTGAACTTAGTATATTTCAAGCAAATTTATTAAAAAATCTTCTTCTCCAGATCCAGCAGGCAGAATCTTTTGATATTTGGTATGCAACATTGTGGGGTGGATCTGATTCAAGTTTGTTCAAATCGGCTTCCTAGATTCATATTTGGGCTCACTATAGAAGCTCGAATTCGAACTTAGTGCATTTCAGGCAAATTTCTTAAAAAATCATCTTCTCCAGATCCAGCAGGCAGAATCTTTTGATATTTGGTATGCAACATTGCGGGGTGGATCTGATTCAAGTTTGTTCAAATCGGCCCCCTGGATTCATATTTGGGCTCACTATAGAAGCTCGAATTCAAACTTAGTGCATTTCGGGCAAATTTCTTCAAAAATCTTCTTCTCCAGATCCAGCAGGCAGAATCTTTTGATATTTGGTATGCAACATTGCGGGGTGGATCTGATTCAAGTTTGTTCAAATCGGCCCCCTGGATTCATATTTGGGCTTAATATAGAAGCCCGAATTCGCACTTAGTGCATTTCAGGCATATTTCTTCAAAAATCTTCTTCTCCAGATCCAGCAGGCAGAATCTTTTGATATTTGGTATGCAACATTGCGGGGTGGATCTGATTCAAGTATGTTCAAATCGGCCCCCTGGATTCATATTTGGGCTTAATATAGAAGCCCGAATTCGCACTTAGTGCATTTTGGGCAAATTTATTAAAAAATCTTCTTCTCCAGATCCAGCATGCAGAATCTTTTGATATTTGGTATGCAACATTGTGGGGTGGATCTGATTCAAGTTTGTTCAAATCAGCTTCCTAGTTTCATATTTGGGCTCACTATAGAAGCTTGAATTCGAACTTAGTGCATTTCAGGCAAATTTCTTAAAAAATCTTCTTCTCCAGATCCAGCTTCAGAATCTTTTCATATTTGGTATGCAACATTGTGGGGTGGATCTGATTCAAGTTTGTTCAAATCGGCCCCCCTGGGTTTATATTTGGGCTCCGTATAGGAGCCCAAATTTTAACTTAGTGCGTTTCAGGCATATTTCTTAAAAAATCTTCTTCTCCAGATCCAGCAGGCAGAATCTTTTGATATTTGGTATGCAACATTGTAGGGTGGATCTGATTGTGATTCATGAACGTATTTATTTGTAAAGTTGATAGAATCTTAGACAAAATTTGCAGAAAAGATCTACTATAGAAGGGGTGGTATCCAGGGTGAACCGTTTACCCAAATCTAGCAGTACTAATGCATTATTCACACAAATCTTCGTTCAAATTTTATGACCCCTCATTGGAACACACGCATTCAGCTCATTCCAACAAAGGTCATATGCCATGTTTTCGAGACAAAGGAATAAAAATTTTAGTTATTCATGAAATTTTTAGGCAACTGTTGTCTGGTTATTCACATTGCTTCATGAAATTTCAGTACTTTTAGAAGTTACCTCAGTAATCAAGGGTTAATTCCCCTTAATTAAATGTCGCCTCTAAAAAACAACCACTTTGCATATCTTACCTTTTACCAGCATAACTGCCAAAAACTTGTCAGCATTCTTCGCAAAAATCGCTATTCAAATTTTAATTTTTGTCTCTTAAACATACATGTACTTATCGCTTGTAAATACCCCATTGGAATGAGCTTTTTGAGCTCATTCCAATGAGAGGTCGCACACCATGCTTTTTGAGTCAAATAAAGCAATTTTTTTAGTTATTCCAGAATTTCGTACGTAAAAACACAGCTTTATGACTTCACATTAAAATGAGCTCTCTAAGCTTGTTCCAATCAACATCACGCACTATGTCTTTCACACAAAAAATAAAATTTTCCATTTATTCAGGAATTTTGTTTGCAAGAACACTCTTACCCCCCCCCCCCCCACACACACACACACAAACACACACACACACACAAACACAGACACACACATCTAAAAGTTCGTCAGCAAAAAAACAGTTTACTTCAATTTTTAAATGCATTATAGGAACAACTTGCCTAATCAAATTTAAATACTTTTGCATCATTCTGTATCTAGAACAAACCATTTACCATATCTTTACGCAAAATTCTCCAGCATCATTCACAAAAAAACACCATTATTTATATATTCACATTTCTGTCTCAAAAATATACCTCAAAAATATACCTGATCTTCCCATACCCCTATTGGAATAGCTGTTTGAGCTTGTTCCAATGATGATAAAAAAAAATAAAATTTGTGAAAATTTTGTTTTTCTCGCATGCAAATATATACATGTAGCACATGGAAGATATCCACAGTTGGGGGAGAGATGTCCAAGGCTATCTCTTCACATTCCTTGTTTGTGCTTCATGCTAAACCAGTTTGTCTGCAGAGATAAATTTGCTTTATTAAAAATCATTGGAGATTGGCCACACACCAATGATTTTAAATAAAACTAATTTTAGGTAACAAATGTTGAACTTCAAACAAAATCTATCACACAACCAGTTAATGTTGATGAGGCATGACATGGTGAAGGTGACTAAAATACTTCTTAGAGTCACTTTGTCAGGTGAGTGATTTAAGGCCACGTGGGGCCTCTTGTTTTGGAAACGCCTTCAACGGAATTCATGCTGATCACATCTAGGTTATAAAATTTGTATAATATTAATGCTCATTAGTTCGGTAGGGGACATTGTATTGCTTCAGCGATATTGTGCGCTTTTGTTTTTTTTAGACCTAATGGGGATTTATTCTAAAATTCAAATGCAGTAAAATAAAAGTTTGTATTAAATGTATGGAGAATGCTTGGTGTTTGACTGTTATAATCAGTTACTGTGTTATTTGTAAAGGTTAACATGAGAAATTACACAGAAATGCAAAATTAACCCTTTGGGGATAGCAAGCATATATTTTAGTACATCAGAAAGAATTTTGCTCTGTGTTTGCTTTTGAAAAGTTACATTCTGTTTGGCTGTCTACTTTCTGAAAACTTTTGTCTTGGCTCTTCATAAAAATGCTTTCATATCTGTCTTGAAGTGCTTAAATGTGCTTGAATTTTAAAATTGGAAATTCCAGGCCTTTAAACGTTCTTGAAAATCAGACTTATTCAAAAAGTGATAGAAAGTCCTTGATAAAATGTATGTAGGTAACTGATTTCCTCATTTGGGTGAAAATATGTAATTAAATGTAAGGATGCCACAATTGTTAGATTTGCCAACCGATTAGTAACCAATAATAATCAATGATTAGTCAATAATTGTACTTGTTGACCTATAATTTAATGGCTATAGTTTACCCATGGCATGGGGGAGCGGCGGCTCAATTGTTAGAGCATTAAACTTCAAACTAAAAGACCTAAACAGCGGTAATTGCGTTGTGTCCTTGGACAAGCACTTAATCCTGTTGGGGGCACTGTGGCGCAGTGTACTAAGGCATACTCCATGTCAATGGTACACTTGCCTTCATCTGCTGCTGATCCATGTTCAATTAAGGTGTTATTCGGAGTATTTTTGTCACAGTTTTTGCCCTCTATGAACTTGGGGAGTTGTTTCATTTTTACCATCAAACTCAATAACTTTTAAAATACTTAGTGGAATAGGGAGCACAATGGTTAGAGCTTTGGACTTTAAACCGAAAGGTTGAATGTTCGATCCCGACCCATGCCATCTGTGCTGTGTTCTTGGGCAAGACACTTAATCCTGATTGTCCACCTGGGGATACCATGGTACTGTTTACTGTGGCATACCACACGTTGATGTGAACTCGGGCTTCCTCCACCCGTAAAACAGTCGACTTGATTATGACCCTGACTGTTGAAAGTGTTATTAAACCCCAAAAACAAACTTGGTGGAATGACATAATATTTGGTATGCAAGTGTATCTTAATCTTAACTAGCCCCATGTTCAATTATTTTTCAAGTTTTCTTGTCTTTTCTTCAAGAAAAAGACTGTTTGGTTGTCGTCATTGAGAGATCAAATAAAACTTTTGTTTCTTCATTTCAGGACATCCAGAAAAGAAAGAAGACGAGATCGAAGTCGTACTCGTAGCCACAGCAGAGACCGTGATAGAGATAGAAAGCACAAGGAACGAGATAGGGATAGAACAAGGGATAGGAGTAAGGACAGAGACAGGGACAGGGATAGAGACAGAGACAGAGAAAAGAGTAGAGAAAAGGACAGGGATAGGGAAAGAGATAGAGATAGGGGGGAACGGGATTCTAAATCTTCATCAAAAGTCAAGAGAGACTATGATGAAGAAGAGAAAGGATTCAACAGTGATGAGGAATCAGATAAAAATAGTGATGGTGATACATCTGGAAATCGGGACAATCTTAAACAGGTGGATATGGACATGAGTGATTGAGACTTGTATCTTTCAGAGAAAAATTCCATTGAAAAATCGTATTTTATGTGAAAAGACTTCTGAACTGTCATAGTGCTGGAAGAAGCCACTGTTATGGCTCTAATGAAGACTAGAGTTTCCCATTGTAACTTCACCTTTCATGTCATTTGAACTTCAACCCACATCTGTACAAACATACTTTCTCAATAAATTTTTACAGTTGTGAAGAGTGAATGCATAAACTTGATGATGTTTAATCTGTTGACCCCTTTACCAACTCAATAGCAAAGTGTTAAGATGTGCGGCTGAAAGTCTACTAGAGTAGAATCTGTCTTGAGAGACCACCCCTTTTGCCCAGCAAAAGTGTTCTCTCAAGACAGGTGGTTTCTCATTAGATGTTTGAGGTTTTTGCTAGTCAGGTCAGTGAATGACCAACCAGAGAATATTTGTTGCAGAAATGGAGAAGAATTGATTTTTCGACTTCTTTTTATTATGGTTTTATTTTAATTTACTTTTAATACAAGTACAGAGGCATTTTTTTAGAAATTACAATTAAAAGTACATAAATTAAAAAACTTTTTGAGATTATGATTTGAGGGGCTGGTCCATCCCAAATAGTAATTTCTTACTTTATACAAAGTGTTCTCTTTCTATCAATATTTTTAAATGAGTTATTTTTATTATAACAATTTACAGTTTTACTTTGAAAAGCCTGTTTTTGTGTCTGTCAAGTTTTGTTTTAATAGAAAGTATATTTCAGACACATTTTAAGTAAAAATAAGCTTACCAGGGCGTTTTTGGCTCGGTGGTAGACTGTTGGACTTCTATGCTAGAGGTCCTGAGTTTGATCCCCGTCTGGGACGACCTGCGTTGTGTCCTTGGGCAAGGCACTTCATCCCGGTTGCCTACATGGGGGCACAATGACGCCGTGTACTAAGGCGTACTGCACGTCAGTGGTGCACATGTCTTCAACTGCTGTAACCCTGCTTGAACAGAGTTAGAATGTTGAGGAGCTGACAGTTGCTCGTCGTTGTGTGATGGTTCTCCCCGGGTACTCCGGCTTCCTCCACCCATAAAACTGTCACGGTCATGATTAGCCATTGTGCATAAGTATGTGACCATAAACCCCAATAAATAAATATATATACCAGGGCATTTTAGTTTGCTTAACCCTCTGTGATTTTGTCACACTTGAGCAAATAATGGACATAAACTAAGTTTGTTTTTTTGACAATAATCTTTTAATTTTCAAAGGGATGCTGATAAAAATTTCTCAGACTTAAAGAGTTATAGAAATGAATAACAATGTAATTGAAAGCCAATTAATATAGTTTTCAGACAGTTTACAGTGAAAGATGTCTGTCTTGCATGTGTATGATATCAGATATTAAGGTTTCAGGGGACATTTATCTTGACAATTTTACTGTTGGGCAGATGTCCTGGTTACATTTTTGAACTACTGATTTCTGTACACATTGCATTGATCTTAATTGATTTTTAATACTCTGAAATTGCAAAAAATTGTTTTTCTGGTCTCTCAAAACAGGTGAAAAACTGAGTTTTTGCTACAGTTTTCCGGTCACTCATGACATGTGGTCTCTCATGACAGGTGGTCTCTCATGACAGGTCCATTATACAGTGAACCAATCAGTGCATGGCCACAGTGGTCTCTCAAGACATGACGGTGGTCTCTCAAGACAGGTTTTACTTTAATGATATTAGTAGCAGTTTAACCCTTTAACTGATGGAGTGCTGAATTATTTTTGGCCATCAGATTTATTCACATGTCTTTGTCTTGTTACAATTTATAGGAGAGTGCCTGTACACTCTCCTATAAATTGTAACAAGGCAAATCATAACAAGACTAAATAATATCACTTCAAAGATAAGAAGTGCAGCCACTGAATCTGAAGACTTTAAATTGCAGGACCTGCACTTCAGAATAAAGCCCTAATATGGGCTTCCAGCACTCTACCAGTTAACTGGTAGAGTGCTGAAATATTTTTGGTTAACAAAATTTGTTCACATGTCTTCGCGTTATTACAATTTAGGCACTCTCCCATAAATTGTAATTTGGCAAATCCATGCAGACTAAATAATTTCATTTCAAAGATATTATATGTATGAAGCACCTCCACAGAATATGAAGCCTTTAACTGGTAGAATGCTAGAAGCCACTATCAGGGCTCTACTAAAAAGTGCTGAAAGCCACTTTAGTGGTTTTACTCTGTGTGTATTTGATTGTCGTTTGTACAGTAGTCAAGAAATGTTCATATAAAATTGTTTTGTTACACTTTATTAACAAAATAGTAACAAAACAAGTATTGATGAACAAAATCTTGCTAAACTAAGGCTCTCCTTGCTGGCTGCATTATATCTTTGAAAAAAAATGTTGCAAATTATTTAGCTAAAAACATGTTGCAAATTATTTAGCACTGCACCAGTTTAGTTGTGATACCCACTCTTCAGAATAAGGTCCAGATCTGGGCTTCCGGCACTCAAACAGCTAATTGACACTTGCAAATCAAACAGCTAACTGACACTTGCAAAAAATATTTCTTGCCTATCTCTCAACTCAAAAACATTACTTATAACTATCATAAGGTATGGTTTGGAGGAAAAAAATGAAAAAAAATATAAAAAATGATGTCAGGTTTTGTGAATGTCCCACCAGGGCCTGCATAGATCTTCAAAAATCCTTTCATTTCAGTTTTATATTAAGAAGTTCTTGGAACAGTGTTCCACATTAAAAAGTGCATAAAAACTGACGTTTTGACTTCAAGGGAGTAATATGAGAAAAAATTATTTTTTAGATCCACCAGTCCAAACAGTATCCTTGAAGGTGGGGGTTGGCGATTGTCAAATTCAAGTTTGTTCGAATTGATACGCTGGGTTCATCGTTGGGATCCATGTGGCAGCCCTAATTTAACTCTGTGTAATATGAAGAAAATTCTTTGAAAATCGTCTTTTTTTGGATTCACTCGTTAGATTTCCTATTTGGTATTCTGTATCCTGTGTGTGTGTGTGTGTGTGTGTGGGGGGGGGGGGGGGGGGGGGAGTTGCTTCCATTTTGTATAAATCAAGTTCCTGTGTTTATACCTGGGCTCCCAACAGAAGCCCAATTTTAGGGAGGCTTTCATTTTTACCTCACCTGACTGACTGATCACTTTTTGTCTGGCGTCCATCCGCCGTGAACTTTACATTATCGACTTCTCATAAACCACTAGACCAAATTGAATCAAATTTGATATGCATGTTCCTTATATGTCAATTTAAGTTTGTTCAAATAAAATTGCCACACCCACAGGGGGCATCACAAAGGGCATTACTCTGATAGTACCCATAAATTATTTTCCAAAATTAAAAAAAAAATCTTCTCCAGAACCATCAATTAGAATCTTTTGATATTTGGTATGTAACATCTCTAGGGGGGTCTGATTCAAGTTTGTTCAAATCGAGTCCCTGGGTTAATATTTGGGCTCTCAATGGGGGCCCGAATTTTACCTTAGTGCAAGTGCAGTATGAGGGAATTTCTTTAAAAATCTTCTTATTCAGATCCACCAGTCAGAATTCTTTCATTTTTGGTATACAACATTTTTGGGTAGTCCAATTCAAGTTTGTTCAAATCGGGTCCCTGGGTTAATATTTTGGCTCTCTATTAGAGCCCAAAGTTTAACTTAGTGCTGTGTGGACATTTCTTTAAAGATCTTCTTCAGATCCACCAATCAGAGTTCTTTCATGTTTGGTATAAAACATCTCTAGGGGGATCAGATTCGAGTTTGTTCAGTTTGAGTCACTGGCTTAATATTTGGGGAGGATAGCAGGTTAGGTTCAAGTTTGTTCAAATCTGTTCCTTTGTGTTTTTCCATAAAATTTTCCTTTCATGACTTTCATGACTTCATTCCTCAAAAGTGTTGATGAACCTTGATCACCTGTATATGACCCCAAATACTTCTTTGAACCACTTTGTCAGGTGAGTGCTTAAGGCCCTTTGGGGGCTCTTGTTTGTATCAGTATTCTGGAATTTCATTGATTTTTTGTGATTTTTGCTTCTGCATTCAAAAACTAGAAATCAAATGATCAATGCATCCCTTTTTTAGCCCGACTGTTTACTGTTTAATATGGAGGGATTTCATTGTAACTTGGTAGGATGACTCCGTATGATGTCTAGATGAGAATTTCCCCATTTGGGCATGATCTATCAACCGTGACGACTGCCTGAGCCGAAAACCTTTAGCACAGTCTACAGGTCATATTTATGGAGGGATTTCATTGTAACTTGATAGGTTGACTTCATATAATATCTAGATGAGAAAGTCTCCTTTTGGACGTGATTGGGCAACTGTGACGGCTACAGGGGCCCAAAGCCCGAAAACCTTTAGCACAGTCTACAGGTCATATTTATGAAGGGATTTCATTGTAACTTGGTAGGATGACTCCAAATAATGTCTGGATGAGAACGTCCCATTTTGATCGCGATCATTCAGCCTTGATGGCTGCCCGAGCCCCAAAACATTTAGCATAGTCAAAAAGTCATATTTACAGAAGGATTTCATTCAAACTTGTTAGGTTGACTCCATATAATGCCTAGATGATGACATCCTCTTTTTGTCGTGATTGGTCAGTTGAGACAGCTACAGGTGCCCAAAGCACAAAAACCTTGAGCACAGTCTACAGGTCATATTTATGACGGGATTTCATTGTAACTTGATAGGTTGACTTGATATGGTTTCGATCATTCAACCATGATGGCTGCCTGAGCCCGAAGCCCGAAAACCTTTAGCACAGTCTACGGGTCATATTTATGGAGGGATTTCATTGTAACTTGATAGGTTGACTTCATATAATGTCTAGATGAGAACGTCCCCTTTTGGACAACTGTGACGGCAACAGGGGCCCGAAACCTTAAGAACAGTCTACAGGCCATAATTATGAAGGGATTTCATGAAGCTTGGTAAGATGACTCCAAATAATGTCTAGATGAGAACGCCCCCTTTTGGTCGTGATCATTCAGCCTTGATGGCTGCCCAAGCCCAAAAACCTTTAGCATAGTCTATAGGTCATATTTACGGAATGATTTCATTGTAACTTGTTAGGTTGACTCCATATAATGCCTAGATGATGACCTCCCCTTTTGGCCGTGATTGGTCAACTGTGATCGCTACAGGTGCCCGAAGCCCAAAAATATTGAACACAGTCTACAGGTCATATTTATGAAGGGATTTCATTGTAACTCCGTAGGATCACTCCAGATGATGCCCAGATGAGAATGTGCCCTTTTGGTTGCGATCATTCACCCATGATGGCTGCCCGAAGTCCGAAAACCTTTAGCACAGTCTTCAGGCCATATTTATGAAGGGATTTCATTGTAATTTGGTAGATTGACTTCTTATAATATCTAGATGATAACAGCCCCCTTTGGACACGATTGGGCACGTGTGATGGCTACAGGGGCCCGAAGCCCAAAAACCTTTAGCACGATCTACAAGTCATATTTATGAAGGGATTTCATTGTACCTTGGTAGGATGACTCCAAATAATGTCTAGATGAGAACGTCCCCTTTTGGTCGCGACCATTCAGCCTTGATGGCTGCCCGAGCCCTAAAACCTTTAGCATACTCTATAAGTCATATTTATGGAAGGATTTCATTGTAATTTGTTAGATTGACTCCATATAATGCCTAGATCATGACATCCCCTTTTGGTCATGATTGGTCAACTATGACTGCTACAGGGGCCTGAAGCCCGAAAACCTTGAGCACAGTCTACAGGTTATATCTATGAATGGATTTCATTGTAACCTCGTAGGATCACTCCAGATGAGAATGTCCCCTTTTGGTTGTGCTCATTTAACCATGATGGCTGCCTGAGCCCAAAGCCCGAAAACCTTTAGAACAGTCTACAGGTCATAATTATGAAGGGATTTCATTGTAGCTTTGTAGGATGACTCCAAATAATGTCTAGATGAGAACCTCCCCTTTTGGTCGCGATCATTCAGCCTTTATGGCTGCCCGAGCCCAAAGACCTTTAGCATAGTCTATAGGTCGTATTTATGGAAGGATTTCAGTGCAACTTGTTAGGTTGACTCCATATAATGCCTAGATGATGACATCTCCTTTTTGGTCGTGATTGGTCAACTGTGGTGGCTACAGGTGCCCGAAGCCCGAAAATCTTGAGCACAGTCTACAGGTCATATTTATGAAGGTATTTCATTGTAACTTCATGGGATCACTCCAGATGATGTCCAGATGAAAATGTCCCCTTTTGGTTGCGATCATTCATCCATTATGGCTGCCTAAGCCCAAAGCCCGAATACCTTTAGCACAGTCTGCAGGTCATATTTATGAAGGGGTTTCATTCTAACTTGGTAGGTTTGACTTCATATAATGTCTAGATGAGAACGTCTCCTTTTGGACACGATTGGGCAACTGTGACGGCTACAGGGGCCCGAAGCCCGAAAACCTTTAGAACAGTCTACAGGTGATATTTATGAAGGAATTCTATTGTACCTTGGTAGGATGACTCCAAATAATGTCTAGATGAGAACGTCTCCTTTTGATCGCGATCATTCAGCCTTGATGGCTTCCCGATCCCCAAAACCTTTAGCATAGTCTATAGGTCATATGTATGGAAGGGTTTCATTGTAACTTGTTAGGTTGACTCCATATAATGCCTAGATGATGACATCCCCTTTTGGTCGTGATTGGTCAACTGTGATGGCTACAGGCTGAAGCCCGAAAATCTTGAGCACAGTCTACAGGTCATATTTATGAAAGGATTTCATTGTAACTTCGTAGGATCACTCCAGATGATGCCCAGATGAGAATGTCCCCTTTTGGTTGCGATCATTCAACCATGATGGCTGCCCAAAGCCCAAAAACCTTTAGCACAGCCTTCAGTTCATATTTATGAAGGGATTTCATTGTAACTTGGTAGGTTGACTTCATATAATGTCTAGATGAGAACAGCCCCTTTTGGACACCATTAGGTAACTGTGGCGGCTACAGGGGCTTGAAGCCCAAAAACCTTTAGCACAGTCTACAGGTGATATTTATGAAGGGATTTCATTGTACCTTGGTAGGATGACTCCAAATAATGTCTAGATGAGAACGTCGTCCCCTTTTGGTTGCGATCGTTCAGCCTTGATGGCTTCCCGAGCCCAAAACCCCAAAACCTTTAGCATAGTCTATAGGTCATATTTATGGAAGGATTTCATTGTAACCTGTTAGTTTGACTCCATATAATGCCAAGATGATGACATCCCCTTTTGGTCGTGATTGGTCGACTGTGACGGCTTCGGGGCCGAAAACCTTGAGCACAGTCTACAGGTCATTTTTATGAAGGAATTTCATTGTAACTTCGTAGGATCACTCCAGATGAGAATGTCCCCTTTTGGTTGCGATCATTCAACCATGATGGCTACCAAAGCCCAAAAACCTTTAGCACAGTCCACAGGTCATATTTATGAAGGGATTTCATTGTAACTTGGTAGGTTGACTTCATATAACGTCTTGATGCGAACGTCCCCTTTGGACGCAATTGGGAAACTGACGGCTACAGGGGCCCGAAGCCCGAAAACCTTTAGCACAGTCTACAGGCCATATTTATGAAAGGATTTCAATGTAACTTGATAGGATGTTTTGGAATAATTTCACTGTTACTTGGTAACTTTCGTTGATATACGTTACTGTGAGGGCCACATACATTAACTGTGAGGTCATATTAACCCACCTCTCAGCTCTTTAGTACAGTGTACACCTCATATTATTTTTATCAAAACATATCATACAGGGAACAGAAATGAGCATATTCCCAATTATCACAATTCTTGTCTTATTTCATAATCCTTTCATAAACAATGAACATTATCCTTTTCATCAAACACAACACACAAGTTAAGCTACAGTGTCATTGATACTTTCATTATATAACCTGTCTAAAGAACTCTTTGGTCCTAATTCCATCTCGCCGGTTTCTGTTTCAATCTTCAAGCACCCTTTCCCTTATAATCCCCCTGCTGCAGTCCCCCTTTATTGCCCCGTTGCAGTCACGATCAGCCATTGCGCAGACATATGTGATCTTAAACACCAATAAATATAAATAGATAATTAACTACGATGGTAAAACTTGCACCTGTGGCGAGACTGGGGATAGTTACCAGGCTGCCTCTCTTCTCAACATATCCCTGCAAACACAGCAGAAAATGGAAGACCACTTCACCGCTGAAGCAGCAATTTTTCCTACAGGTGTTGCTGGCAATCGTTGCAGGCTGCTCTCCCTCCACCGCGCCCAACCGATCTCCAATAAATAAAAGACTAAACTAAACTAAAAACTAAACTACCACCCTCATATCAGCTTCCAAACCGGTTCCTCAGGAGAAAGGGTAAAGTCAGTAGGTAAGACAAAACGGGGCACAAACCAGGTGGGTGGGGGTAACGTCTCACCTTCCACTTTTTCTAACTTCAGACTAGCCAACAAACGGCGCGACTGAAGACGCCCACGTCGCCATGACCACAGAGAGACTTACAAACCTGCAAGACCACAGACACAACCACCACGATGACCAATGCCGCATCTACTGAACAGACTAACGAACTAACACAAGAGCCCGAGGCATACTATACACGCCTGAAGACTCGACAGATCACATAACCATGAAGACAGACAAGAAACCATAACAAACACATATGACTTTTTTCCCCTCTAACCGTTAGGGAATCAACATAATAACCGTTATGGATCTTTATCATCCTTCACTCCACCCCCGGAGGTGGTCACCCATCTCTGGGGAGGCGGCCGTTGGTGCTGCGTCCCGCTGATGTCCTTTTTGTGAAACGTCCCCAGGGCGCACTTTCGTCCCTGCAAAATAAGAATACAAACAGGTCTGCCCCCGAACCAGGGAAGTTCGGATCTTTTGGTGGTGCCCTGAGAGGGGCCGTTGTTTGTCGTGGTGTGCAGCTGTCTATCTGCAGAATCCAAACCATTTCATCCCGATCAGCCAAAGGCAGATTATACTTGCCAATGACCGCCCCAACGACTTACCAAACAAATGACAGACTATACTTCCCTGAAGCGATCATCACAAGCCTGCTCCTTCACCATTTCTTTTTCTGCTGCAACTGGCCATGATGTCGATTACGATTTGGGAAAAAATTCTAAAACTTCAAAAGGCAGAGTAAGGTCGAAAGGGACTTGTTCAACACTGTCCCTGCGCGCCTTTGGCGCGCGAAACCATTCATGCTTTTGTTGGGTTTTTTGATAATTTGTGTCCTGAACATCGTCGAGTGAAGACCTGTTACCGGTTCGATGCAGACACTGTTCAGAGGTATTTACATCGGCAAGTTCCCTTGTATCTCATAGGCAGAACCTATTTAATCGGGCTAATTAGTTCTTCCAGGAAATCTGTTAACCCTTTACCTAACATTAAAAGCAGTTATCACTTGCAAACAAATTCTTGAATAACGATTTTTTTCATTTTCTGTCTCAAAAAACATAGGTTATGCCCATCATTGAAACGAGCTCGTTCCAACGAGGGGTCATAACCTATGTTTTTGAGACAAAAAATGAAAAAAGAATGAAAATTAATTGGCGATTTTTTAGACTAGCGCTGATCGGTTTTGGACGTTATGTTGGGTAAAGGGTTAAGTGGTTACAAATACTAGTGGATGCACCTGGCTTTACATTAGCGGGTTTTGGTAAGTCTAGATTGTGGTTCAGAGTCGGTTGCCCCTGTGGGAACCTCGAGAAGTCGAGCAATGTTTGCTTACTGTGGTCAAAAAGTTCTGTTTTACTTGTAAAATAGAATTCAGAACCAACGCCTGTGTGTCCCCCAGTGGGCAGCATATGTATAAACGATTGGCTAAACTTGACTTCATGCCTGTGTTGCGGTCATGGTGTAGCCAAAGACACCGAAAGTGACTTTAAACACCAATAAATAAATAAAATAAACCCAGGGTTTGATTTGAATAAGAAATAAGATAATGACCTACTCCAAGCTAGGGAGAAATCTCTGGGGAGGAGGGCCGCCGTTCAATTTAGGTCGTAGGGGTAAGGATTGGGTAAAATTGGTATCCGGTCTGTTGCCTGTTGTTCCATGAATGAAAAGGAGTTAATGGCCGACTTCACGTTAGGAAAAGATGTCCAGGTGAATGGCGAGCGATTCAGGTGACAGTGATTGGGACTGTGTGGATTCAGAAGCCGGTTCTACGGTAGCACGTTGGGAACGCAACGCATTGTCCCAGGGAGAGGGGGTTAGGGCGAGGCATCTATATCTTTATTTGGGATATGACTGGTGTAGGGTGAGTCTAGCCGGACAATTAACACTGATGTAGATCACAGGCCCTCGTAGTTTGATCAATATTCTTAAATACAGGTACAATCATCAAATATCAATACAATAAAAACTGTTTTTTATTGTATTGATATTTGATGATGGTACCCATAGATATCAATCCGATATCTATGGTGGTACCTGTATTGAAGAATATTGATCAAAACTACGAGGGTCTATGATGTAAGTGTTATGTTAGTACTTCTGAGTCAAAGGGTAACAGCTTTCCATGGTAAGGGTCAACCTCCCACTAAGGGCATGAATGAAAAAGGGGGTACCGACAGACCCCAAGTTAGAACAACATATAAGGTGGGGAGGGGGCGTACAATTCAGGTTGGAGTGAGAAGGGTTCATGAAGTTCTGTTCGGTACCGGCGTGGAGAGCCTTTAGACGCATTCAGTTACATACCACATTGGCATCAGTGTCAAAATAGTGAATGGGGGGGGGGGGGGGGGGGGTTGTTTAGGGTGGATATAAACTTTTGCCTTTGCCCAATACAATTTTCTCATACTTACTAAATTGGTATTCTGATAAACTGATGATATATTGGTTTGTCTTGTTTGCCAATTGAGTTTATATGGTTTTGCATGTCTGCTGTTTAGGAAAACAATGGTGTCTCACTTTGCCTTTCCGGTAGGTATTCCGTCTTAATATATATTTATTGGCATTTCGTCGGGTGTGTCTAGGTTTAGGGTTCAACTGAGCATAGAGCCGATTGCTGTACAAGGGCGAGAAAGTGTTTGGGTTGTGTATCCAGTTTTGTGTGATTGCGTAATCGGAAAACAGAAAAAAATAGAGAGACTTTTGTAGGGTGTCATCACGTGAATCTCGGGAGATGTCTCTTACCAAGTGACTGAGGTGAAGACGGGGTTGACAATATGTCTGTATGATCGACCTCTGTGGGATAAAGGGATCCAAGCTTCCTCTCTGTGGCGATAAACTCACTGGGGCCAAGTCAATAGACTGGAATAGGATTTCATTTGGGAGAGAGTTTAGGGTTTGCATAGTGGCGGTGGGTAGGTCTCCTCGGTTGTGATAGATGTTGATAATTTGCTTATTGCTCGAGCGAGGACGTCTTCTCGTGGGCGTTACTTTGGTCATTAGTATCATGCATCTGTTGATGGGATTTAAGGTTAAATTTTTTTTATTTTGTTATTTGTTAAAGACAGCTGAAGTTATTGTGTTTGGATTTGAGTTATCTCCCTTGGTGTGCTTCGCTGTGTGTCATCAGGGGGACACACTAAAAAGTGTAGTCCGTGTCCGTGTCCGTGTCGGAGAAAAAGTGTAGTCGGGAATTAAATTATCATTTTCTCCTTTATTTGTCCGTTGTTTTCTATGAAATTTGGAAAGTATACTCAGGGGACGATTCGAAATATATATGCCAAACGAGAAGTTTGTACAATGTTATTTTACGATGTTAGAAGACATTTTCTCTTTCAAACACACTAAAAAGTGTAGCTGACTCGGCGCCGTGTTATCTAGTTAATTGGTTTACGCTGTGTTGACACAGCGAGGCGGGCTGATAATCCTGGTTCTTTTTATAATTATGAGGAGATTAATGGGGTGTACATGAAAGAAATAACGATTAAATTAATTTTCAGTATTTTATTGGATAAATACAGGACATAAAGGATACAGCATAGCACAAAGATATCCCTTATAAAAAAAAGTACCATGGTAAACCATGGTAAATCCCAAAACTGGTAATACCACATGGTATTACCAGGGTATTTTGGGTTTTACCACGGTTTACCATGGTACTTTTTTTTTTATAAGGGATAGAGATACAGCACAAACATAAACAAATAACAAACATATTTTTGTGTAACAAGCAAAAGTAAATTTAGTTGGTATGTCGTTCCGAGTGTTTTGTGGTTGGATTCCCTGCGACAGTGGATAAAGGTGTCGATCGTGTTTTAAAACCAGGCGAAATAAGAACAAGATTTTTTTCCACCTAATTATTTATAATTCCAAAATTTGACATCATTTCTTGGGAAGGTCTCAAGCACGGAGACCTACCTTACAAATCATGTCAAGTGTCGCGATTACCAACAAGCACGTGGAGTACGGTGGTAACGTTCGCTTGCATGGTTGCTGCTTAGTTTTGGCATTACCGTGCGGTCTCTCAAGATGAAGTGTTGCATTGCCTATATAGTGAACTAGGGCAAGTTCTGTTGATGTTGAATAATATACTATTCTTCGAAGTAGGTCGTCCCCTTTTTTGTCGCCAAAGTAAGTTTTCATCTGTGAAAAGAGATGAAAAATGAATTTCGTAAATTTATACAGATGATTTTAGGGGTTATATGGGGGATATACTCCAGTGTAGGCAGAGGAGTACGGGCCAAGGGGGGCTGGGCGGGCTGAACTCCCCTGGAGTCGGGTGAGGCATATATTTTGGGCATTCCATGAGAAAATGTTCCAGGGTCTCCACTACTCCACAATTTTACAAATTCCAACACCTGACATAATATCTTTGGAAGCTTTCCACGAGAGCTTCCAAAGAAATATTGTCAAGTGTTGGAATTATCAACAATTGGAAAATATAAGAGAATTCAGTTTTCCAACGTCTGTCCTACAACTCCAGCTGATATTGTAAAATTCTTAATTTAGTTTATTGTTTCTGTCTCGCCCACTTCATTCTTCACTCAATGTGCAGCGTCCTATACTTTTTTTCAATGTTTGTTTCTCCGCCCCCATTTTGGTGAAAAGTATTTTAATTATTGATTTAACAAAAAAAACCTTTAAGGGGTAATTAATTCTTTTTGCCCTGGGTGGGGGGGGGGGGGGGGGGTATTTGAAATTCCAGAAGGATAACCAGATATCACATATATCTCCCCCGTATCCTATCTCCATGAAGGCTTGATGGATGACTCCCGGTTATTCAAAACTATACTGGCGGAGCTTTCTCCACTCCTTTTTGTAACCGCTATGGTCAATATACCGGGGCCGCTACCACACCGTCGTTGCTGTTTGGTTTTGTTTTCTTCTCTGTCAGTCCCAGTTTCATTCATTCATTCATCTCAACCGATTTGTGAAACAGAGTGAGACTGAGAGGGAGCATGAGAGAGAGAGAGAGAGAGAGAGAGAGAGAGGACGTGTAACGACCCACCACGGACATTTAACATAATCTTATATCTTATATGAAATAATCTTATTATACTCTCACTCTTGTACTTTACTTCATGTAAATGGAAAAAAAGTAATGAAAGAAAATCTATCAATCCAATCAACACCCCACTAATCTCCTCATAATCATGTATCAACACAGCGTAAACCAATTAATTAGCTAACACGGCGCCGAGTCAGCTACACTTTTTAGTGTGTTTGAAAGAGAAAATGTCTTCTATCATCGTAAAATAACATCGTACAAACTTCTCTTTTGGCATATATATTTGGTATCGTCCACTGAGTATACTTTCCAAATTTCATAGAAAACAACCAAAAAATACAGGAGAAAATGATAATTTAATTCCCGACTACACTTTTTCTCCGACACGGACACGGACTACACTTTTTAGTGTGTCCCGTCATCAGGACAGCTAAGACTCATTTGCGAGCTTTTGGGGTGATTGCCCTTATTTTGGGATATACGGGCGTGTTAGTTTTGCCCAACTTACGACCCTTCAAGGCTTCAGGGTTGGATGAATCGATCCGGTTTTATGGCTGGTGCTTGGATTGGTATAGTGGAGGTTGGGGTGGAAAATCGACAAATCTGCTTCATTGGCCGTGGCTTAGGTTCCAGTGTATGTATATTAGATTGGGAATCAGAATGCGATAGAAATCGAGTGAAGTCTAGGAATTGAGGATGGAGGGTATGCAAAACTTATGTGTGTCAATAACAAGAGGCGATGTCGTTGGGAATTTACCATTTCACGTTGGACCACATATCTTTTTACAAAAACAAGGCGATGGTGGAATTACATACGTCGAGTGTTTCTTTTTTCTTTCGACACATTCCGTTTGTATTGGATTAAACTATAGTTTTGGAGTGGATTGTTAGCTCACCTGGGGGAGCTTAATTAATCACTTGCCGCCCGGCGTCGTCTGTCCTTTGCCGTCATCTGCCAGAGACGTTAGGAGATTGCAATGACGGGTTAGTGAAGATAATGTTGGCCTAACGCTAGAGTATCCACAATAAAGGATGTAGTTTTCAAGATAGGGGCGGGAAGGGCTAGACCTTACTGTGGCCCACGTTGGAACCCACAACCTAGCGCCATCCATTGCAGGGCCTTTAATGGCCCGTTATGGCTCAAATAGTGCACATATAATACACAGGCCGGGAAAAGTGAATGACAGGGAATACTACGGTGTCGGCTTCCAGACTCCCCGCACCCACCCTCTCCTATGGTATCGAGAACAATATTGCCCCCCCCCCCCCCCCACACACACACACAATCATCCAATTATTAATTATTACAGGTGTCAACAAATCGCCTCAGGGAGAGGCGTTTCATTAGTTCGTCACCTCGGTAATAATAACAATACTTTGGTCGGCCACTGATTTGTCGCAGTTCCCTGGTGAGAAGGCCCAGATTAGCCCTGTTCTCCCAAATGCCTCATTAACCCAACGCCTCTTCTCTCGTCCCAACACCCCCGTGATGAGCTGCCTGATAGCATCCCATACCCCATCTTTCCCAACCCATCCGATAAGCATACTAACCCTCTCCCTTGTGTCACCCACTAACCAAATGTCCTTCATTCTCCCATCACACTTCCCCATCATAATCCCGGTGAATCTTATTCTGTTAGGCTGGTATTTTGGACATTCTAATAGAAGGTTTTCGGGGTCTCCACGTCGCCTAAATTACACATCTGACACTCCTTTTCGTTATCTTTCCAGTTTTCCCCCTAAGCTCCAGTGACGGCGACCTCATCTTGAATAACAGTGACCCTACAAAGGGTCATCAAGGGTACTCTTCAAAATCTGCCTTCTCTTTATTACGCGGGCACCCAAAACCACTTTGCTTTGACCGTCTCTCATCAATTCAGGTTACAATCTGTCATGCCTCTTTCTCGGACATTTTTTTTTTACCCTAGTTTATGCCCACAAGTCCGAGACCTCCATTTTGAATAGTTCTCTATTAAATCCATCACTTGGTTCTGGAACATTATTTTACACAATAGGCTGTCGGGGAGATTTATTAAATAGATAAGATAACCGAGTTTCATTAAGTCTATCCTATCCTTAATTCTCATCCACCCAAGCACATCCCTCCTTGATTCTAATGCCGCAGCATTACTCGACCCCGTTATCCATCGCCCTGCATCGTTCTGCAGGGTTCCCACGCTCTTTAACGTCATTTGGTTTTAGAGGTATCGCTTCCGTACCATATGTTATACTTGATACACCCACCATTTTCCCAATTTGTTTTCCCCACAAAAACCTCACTGAAGCTCTTTCTCTCTACGAGGTTCATTTGATTAAGGAATCGCCTACCCATCACAGTTACTTTATTTGTGTGATTTCGGTAGAAGCCCGTACCCGTAATGTTTATATTTTACCCCCTAATACTCGTAGGGACATGTCTCTCCTACGCTAAGAAGTTTGCTGCTACGACCCACGGGGTACAACTTTGCTTTTGCTTCCATTTAATTCGAGTCTCCATTTGTTCCCATATGTCCCAACAATTGCCAGCATTTTCTCTAGCCCCCCCCCCCCCCCCCCCCCACCTCGCTTTCTGACACTAGTACCATATCATCTTCGCAAAAAATGGATCTTTCTTAAAAGTGTAGATCGAGTCCGAGTCGGGGCAAGTATAGACAGGAATTCAAAAGTTGGATAAAAATTGATGCCGCTATCCTTGTGGACCAAATTCTCAATATAAACTCTGTTTCTCATACTTGTGGGAGATAAAAAAAATGAAATTATTTTTTTTTTAGGGGGGTTATTTTAGAAAAATCGTTTAAAAACTCACTAAAAAGTGTAGACAGAAAGCCGAGTGCAGCTTTGTGGTCAGCCGTGAACTCAATTAACACCACAGAAATCCATTGAAATCTATACAAAAATGAACGCCAAGATAAGATCCACATAGTGGTTAATGGTAATAACCGTCATTTAGTTTAAACAATATTTATTCAAAGAATATGCTATATATTACAAAAATGAACAACAAAAAAGTAACAGCACAAGGCACCGTAGCTCACAATATAATATATACATCTGTTTTATTTCTCAATGAACACAATAACTTCATAAAAGTGGATGCATCAGACTAAAAATGTGCTGTAGACCTGATCTTCTCAAACGCTCCACTTCAAAGGGGTTAAAATCATTGTCGTAGCCAGCCCAAAGCAAGTTGGGTGGACAACTCGCACAGCCTGACATGGAGCCGTTTTAATGGAGGCGGGGAGACCTCCATAAATTTGTAACTGGGGGGGGGGGGGGTGCGGCAAAAGCTTTTTTTAATTCTAGGGCTCAAAACCCCCCATCTCCTTGCATCTGAGTGGAAAATTTTGAGGTTTTTCATGCACTGATGACTGCCAACCTTTTCACCGACACAGATATTAGGACAAGCAATCTAAGACCTAACCCCCTACGATTTTTTAGGCCATTGTTGGACATAGTTCGAGGACCAACATTGCGGGAAAGTGAAGGGGACGCATCCCCCATTCCCCTCGTAGCCACGCCACTGGAACTTAAAATGTATTTTTAGATCTGGGAATTCCCAAGCTCTCGGCAAGCGGCCTCTTGCGTGACTTCCCACTGGCATTAAGTTTGAGTTTACTTCCGTGTTTGAAAAATCACAAAAGGTAAGTATTCCGTTGTATTTCTCAACGAAATTGTGAAGATACAAATCAAAGTTAGTGGGTTTGATGAGTTTTCATTCTTCACTTCATAGCACTAACCTCGGAAACGGTTAAAGCCCAACATGTTGGCAATTAGTGAAATAGTTCTAAGTCGTCTAATTTCGATGTAACGAAAAACACATTTATTTATTTATTGGGGTTTAACGACACTTTCGACAGCCAGGGTCACCTTGTGTCGGCGTGTCGGACAGTTTTCTGGGCGGTTGGTCTATTTGCAGTAAGTTCCTGAATTGTAGTAAGTTAATACTGTTATTAATCCCTTTTCACCTTTATAATACCGTCGGTATTAAGGGATCCTTTGTATGATTTGATTTGTGTTATGACTTTATTTTGTATTTTGATTATTACTTAATTCTTTTGCAAATCAGATAATTGTTCTGCTTTGCTTAGTATATTTGGGTTTCATCCCTGCAGTGATCAGGGACATATTGAGATGGGCTTGGAAAGTAATTAAATGATATTATATTGTGTGTTGGGGCAAATTTTCCTTAAGAAGTGGCAGTATTTTCCTAATAATCATTGAATTTCTCCTTGTATTTATTTTCTTACATTCCTATTGTCCATTTAACTTTTTTGCATCCTATAATAAAATATCACGTTGCTGTCCAATTCGATTATCATCTATTCAGCTTTGACCATCACCCTAAACACCATTCATAAAATCAACTTGAAGTTAAACACTTTCATATATTTATGAAATTAAAAAAAAATAATGGATGCAATCAGATGCAATCAATAAAAAACCATTGATTAACAATAGACTTATGTAGGTGACAACACTTTAACTCTGAGTAACTAGCAACAAGACAAAGGATTAATAACACCTTTTGTGCACATCAAGGAACTTTCACAAAGTTACTTACTGCAATTCAGGAACTTACTGCAAATAGACCAACCCTTTTCCGGGTGGAGGAAACTGAGTACCCTGAGAGAACCACCGAGCAACTGTCAAACTCCCCAACATACTAATTCCACACAAGCAGGGTTAGCATTGGTTGAAAACAAGTGCACAGCACCCCCACATGGACAATTGGGATTAAGTGTCTTGGCCAAGGACAAAATGAGATTGCCACAAGTGAGATTCAATCCGAGAACCTTTCGGCTTGCAGCCTGCATCTCTACCTACCCTGCTGCTCTATCTACCGAGCCACCATGCTTCCAACACACATATAACAACACCGACAGCTATAGGCATTGTAAAATGACGCATCCAAATTGCAACATCTGTTTTTCTAGAGGATTCATATTTCATGTGTAGAAGTAATATATCAATATATGTCAAAAACTGGCCTTGCATTTTGAAAATAATTTCATATATCCAAGAATTAATAATAATTTTACAATACTGTGACAGGACTGCATTTGGGGAAAGGACAATACATTACTCTGCATTTGTTCTGCATGGCCTGATTTGGGATTGACATCAAATCAACTTCCTGATTTGGATATATTTTAATTGGGTAACTCATGTTTTTATGCTCCCCAGAAATTTTTCAAGGGGCATATAGAGCTGCTTTGCCATCCGTCCACCTTTCCATTCATCCATTCTAAACATTGTCCAGTCCATAAAAAATTATTTAATGGACCCATCTAGTTCGAACTTCAAACAATGATTGCTTATGACTCATGGGTGTGTTGCGTCCTTGCTACAAGGTCAAGTAGCTCGTAGCCTCATTCCAATGCGGGGTCACATATGGTTCTTTTGGAATTTTTAGAAAAATTATTTCCTTCAACTGCTGAATTTGCATATTACGTGGGTGGATGCAGTCGATTCGTTAGGTAAAGGGTTAATTGGCATTTTTTTGTGAGGGTCTAGTAATTCTCATGCTGTGCAGGAAAAAGGTATTTGTTTATCTGTGGCTGTTTTGAACAGTAGAAAGTGGAGCTAACATGATAGTCCAGACCTAATCTTTCAAAGAGAATCTGATTTTGATGATATTCATATAAAGAACAACAACAAACATACAAATAGACTTTTTTCCTGTGGGAACCTCAGGAAATGAAGCAGTGGTTGTTTACTGTGGTAAACAAGCTCTGTTTTACTTGTAAAATAGGACCCGGTAATCAATGCCTGGGACGGAAGACCTCTAAAATGGGCAACATGGGTATAAACAATTAGCTGGACTTGACTTTTTATTCATGATTTTTTTAAAGCTTGTTTGTTTTACAAGGATTGGCAAGAAAGTTATGTAACTCATATATTAACACCTCTCCTTGGTCCAATGACGCAGGTGTGTAGGATGACCTCTTGTATTGGCAACTTTATGGCCTCGCTTTTGCTCGAATCATTCAAAGGGATCGTTAGCCTTCAGTCTTTTTGCATAAAGAGGAGAGTTATTTTATGTCCCCACCTGATAGGACTCTATGCTGTGACCCCACAATTGATGCTGACAGAGAGTGTTTGGACACTGTGAGAACCCTCCTTGACCAAAGATCGATCCTGTACCTCTGAGAGACCAGCGCACATATCCACTTGTCCACCACTATCCATGTTACAGTCATAATTAGCCATTGTTCAGAAATATGTGACCTTAAACACTAATAAATAAATAAATAAATAAATAAATAAATAAATAAATAAATAAATGTATGTCCATGCTTTTCCATGATCAAGTTTAGAAATTTAAATGTTTTGTCTTAATCTTAACTGTCAGGTTTGTAGAGACGTAGGTTGATAATATTTACATGTGTCTTTTATCTGTTAATTTCAAACCTCGTTGATCCCATATTTCTCCAAAATGGCTTTTGGGTTTTGTGATATAGGATTCTGATTCTTGAATTTCATGGAAATACTACTCAAATCAGATTTCTGAATTCCTGTCAAAAACAAAAGCATGCATTAGTCCTTAATCATGATATTATTATGATTTTTATGGCCCTGGACATTTCTACAGAGGGAGAATTAAGTGCAGACCCTGTCCATACCTCTGTATATATATGTCTGTATGATGAGTCTGGTTGTTGAAAGTATCATTGAACCCAATAAGCAAACCCACACACATGTCTGTATGCAATAATATGGAGCGTGGTGGCTCAGTAGCCTGACAGTAGGTGGAGGTGCTGGCTGAAAGCCGAGAGGTCCTCGTTTCGAATCCTACCTGCGACAACCACGTTGTGTCCTTGGGCAACACACTTCATCTCCATTGCCCGCGTGGGGGCACGGTGGCGTTGTGTACTGCACGTCGATGGTGCATTTGTCTTCAACCAGTGCTAACCCAGCATGTGTGGAGCTAGTATGTTGGGGAGCTGACAGTTGCTTGGCGTTGCTCGGTGGTTCTCTCTGGGTACTCCGGCTTCCTCCACCCGTAAAATTGTCATGGTCATGATTAGCCATTGTGCATAAATATGTGACCTTAAACACCAATAAATAATGAATAATAATAATGCAATAATATTTGTTTCCTTTGGCAGAGTGTTCTCAAATTTTACACTTGTACTTATGACCACACTCTGAACGTCAATCGTTATACAGTGGTGGTATTGAAGGGAGGGGGTGGGGGAGGGAGGGGGATACTGTATTCTTTATTATTGGGCTTGTAAGGAAAAACCCTAGCACTCAAGAAATTCCCGGCACCACCATTGAGTTATGGCCCTTGATTGTTAAAAAAATTTGTTATTTTTTGTTTTCTGTGCGATATCTTTCCCTCCCTTTGACAGAATGATGTTAAATTTGACAATTTTTTTATAGTTGATATATAATGAAGGTTAAGATCTATTTTCATATTTCTAGCTCATGTAATTCCATAGTTAACTGGTTGAGCACTGGAAGCCACTACAGTGGCTTTTGCCATCTACAGTAGTTTTACAGATGACTTTTCAATGTTAAATACCCTTTGTTAATAAATATTAAATTATATCATTTTACTGGAGAATGTCTGTAGGCCAAGCCTGAATATAAGCAACCTGTCATTTGCAAAATTGTGTCCCCATAGGGTGAATTTGCTGATGCTATCCCACACAGTGGGCCAATTTATCCTCTAGGTATATCCTTCTGTTTTGGCTTGAGACCTTGATTCAGACTGAGGTTCACAGAGGGTAAATTTGTGTTGCTACCCTGCTGTGCAGGGTAGCATCACCAAATTCACCCTCTGGGGACATCATTTTACAGATGACAGTCTGCTTATTTTCAGGCTTGCTGTAGGCATTCTCCAGTAAACTGAAATAATTGAATATTTATGTGCAATAGGACCTGCAGTGTCCAGAATTCTTGTATTTGTATTGTAGATGCCAAAATAATTTATCACTACCAGTTTAGTCCCTTGATTGTGCAAAATCTTTTTATATTGTTTTGGTTTGAACTTTCTATATGGTAACTTTACTTTTTTTAGAGGTTTGATATTTAATTTGACAGTTTTTCCTGATCACATAAGTAGAGGCCAGTTTCTAATAGACATAATTCAGTAATTATGGGCCTCAGCTTCTGCACAGGGATGTTACAATTACAAAATTTCATGCAGCAAATTTTTCCCACAATGCAACTTGGAATTTAACCAATTTAATCTTGTATGTTCTTTGTCAAACAAGGTTAAGTATCTAGTTTCATTAGGCCTAAAAAAATTAAAAATATGTTTCTCAGACGTTTATGTCTAATATTTTATCCAAGCTAATAAAATTGATAAATTTGTCCCTTAAGTGGAACAAGGCTTTGCAATGCTTTAACATTTCAAAGCCTTCTTGCACTCAAGGGATGAAATACACCACCACCCATCTGTTCTGTAGATTTTGAAGCCTAAAACATAATAAAATAAACCAAGAACATGAACTTTTTTGGCAAAGAAATAATTACAAAAATAAAAAATAAAATTAAAAAAACGCACACCCACAAGCAATTTTACAAAAATGGCCTGAGAAACAGATCTACTATGTGGTACCTTATGGGAGCAATTTGCACTTTAAATTTTGTACATTTCAAAATCAATATGCAGAGTATTAACTCTGTGAAAAGTTACTGAAAATGTAGTTGTTGTTTTGTTTATGCATGATAACTTTACTTTCCCTTGGCAGATTGATTCTAAATTTGATATTTTTTCGTGTGTCCACAAAATAAAGGCTGCATCTGATTTCCAGATTTCTGGTGGATATTTGTACATTGCTATGGTGCTTAATTGTGCAAAAAAGTCATTATATTTTAATTTCTGCATGCTAATTTGTGGATTTCTGAATATAATGATTTGAAATTATAATTATGGTTTTCCTTATAATTACAAAAGGAAGATCAAATTCAATTTTTAACTTTTTCTTTCTGTTAAACTGCTTTTTATGACCCGTGTTTTTGCCAAACCTTTGTTATTTTGTGGTTTACATGCAATTCCTTTTGTTTAGGTTTTTAGCTCACCTGAGTGAAAGTCAGTGGAAGCTATTGCCATCACTTTGTAGCTGGTGTACATCGTCCGTCTTGCATCGGCTGTTAACATTTGAAACTTGTCTGCTTCTTCAAAATTACTGGGCCAAATTCAAACATATTCACAGACCATATTTGGAGAATAGCCTTTCTGCTTTGTTCAAATGAGGCTGCCGCCATTTTCTGGCTGGGGTTAATGCCCAAAAGCCTAAAAATCTTTAAAAATCTTCTCATGAACCACCAGAGAGATATTTGGTATGGAACTTCCATTGGTGGTTAAGATTAAAGTTTTTCAAGGGAAGTTTGTAGATGAATATTTGGGCTCTCTGTGGGAGCATGCCCATTTTGGGCTCTGCTCAAAATTTATATTTCAAGAACTGATGGGCTGATTTGAACCAAATTTGGCATGTAGTTTAATTAGGTCATAACTACTTTGATTTATTCCTGACAGTTTTTTGTCCTGCCCCATCAGAACCCCAGGAGCTATTTAAATCTAGAAAAAAATTCAGTTGTCCATATTTAAAAAAATGCATGAACCAGAATGTTGTTTTTTTTGGTATGAAGCTTCCTTAACTTAAAGCAGTGGAATCAGATGGACCAAAAACTTGCTATTGGTTTTGTCATGGGGTGCAGTATGGGGGTGCCATGATTTTAATATGGTTGGAAATGGAAAAATGCTGAGTTATTATCTTTCTTGTGCTCCATCAACTAAGTATTCTTCTTCAGAACTTATGGGCCAAATCTAAACTAATTTGGTACAAAGCATATTGGTGGAGTTCACTCGTCTGAGTTTCTTCCTAAAAAGTTACTATGCTGCATGATGTGGGGTTAATGGTCAAAAGCCTAAAATGCTTTATAAATCATCGTCTCCTAAACCACTTGCAATAATGACCAGATTTATGGTATCAAACTTTCTATAGTGAAGCAGATTCAAATTTGTTCAAAGGGACTCAGTTGGTCAATATTTGGGCACCCTCTGGGAGGATGTCGATTTTGGGCTCCACCCAAAATTTCTATTTCCAGAACAGGCCTGGGGTGATTAATTTGAAAATGTAATGATTACAATTCCAGTTACTTTAAATTTTCATGATTATTATTATGATTACAATTACTCCATTTTTGAAAATTAATGATTACAATTACAATTACTTAAAAAAGTAATTGATTACATTACTGATTACCTTCTGTTTTTTACTTCAGTGGGATATAGTTTATTATTACACTAGCCCACGTGGGAACCATGCGAAATAAAGCATTGCTTGCTTACTATGTTTACTGGTAAAAAATAGGACTGGTAATCAATGCCTGGGGTGGACGTAACTCTAAAATGGGCCTTAATTTACCATAAACTCCAATAATAATTATTCCAAAGCTGACGACTAGTGCTCAAATGACTAGTGAATTCCAAAGTCGACTAGTCAATACCCAAAAGTCAAGTCGACTTCGACTAGTCATTGGTGATAACTTGTCTCCTTATAACAGTGTTGGTGTTCCGGTAGAGTGCTGAAGGTCCAAATTTGGCTTCACTTGGGCATTCATATACAGCAACTTACTGGAACATTATTCTGTTAATGTGCTTCTAATTATGCTAAGAGTGAAATTATATAGTCTTATTTAATTTGCCTTGTTGCAATTTATGGGAGAGTGCCTATGGGCACTCTCCCATAAATTGCAACAAGGCAAATTAATAACATATCCTGATAGCCCAAAATAATTCAGCACTCTACTAGTACCAGTTAAAACAAACTACTGTCACTACTATTAAGATGGCAATAGGTGTATACATTGATTGCCCAATATTGCTGTTCAAACTGTCTGACAGTGGCACAGAAGGGATACTATTTATCTAAAAGCTTGAACTCCTCCAACTAGTTGACTGCACAATTGAGAGTCGACTACTGGTTTGCCCAGAGTCTACATTGACTAGTCGACTAATCGTTTGAGTACTACTGGCAACTGAAATTATAGAATAGTCACAAGACTTTTTTCCCCATTTTCTTTTGTATACAATCCCATCAGTTGCAATCTTTTCTTGCAAAGTTCATCAGAAGAGCATTCTAAGAAAAGATGACAAGATTTGGAACTGTCATCAAAAGAATAATTGAGAAAAAGATGCCTTATGATTATCCTATAGCTGGTAGAAGTATAGAATCTGTGATTTGTAATTGACATGGATCACTTTGATGGTATTTCCTTGATGGATTTACAAACTGAACCATTTTGGCCAGAACAATCCATTCTGCTGTGCTATTTTCTGAAGTCATTTCAAGATAAACCATCTCTATGTTTGCACTGAAAAAAAAAAAAAAAAGTATCAGTAAAGCAATCCTACTACTAGTTTTGACTATGTCATTCAAATAATCCAGAACCAATGGGCTGATTTGAACCAAATATGTCATGTGGTATATAATTTGGTCATAAGTACTTGATTTATGACCGAAAACTTTCTGCAACGCCATGGGAACCCTAAGAACTAACTAGATGGTGTCACTTGTGTGCAAAGCACACTATAGTGTATCCCTGCATTTGCATCCTTGACTTTGAGTGGCACAGGTGACACAGCTTCGTGCGCACCTACAGACGCCACTGCAACATTTGGGCATGGTTTTAGCGTTTCGAATTACATACATGTACCCTGGGAGCCTTTCGCCGGAAACGGTCTAAGAAAACATGAAAGTGGCAACGGTGGCACCCCAAAAATCCGAAACCTTTGTGCACATCTACAGACCCTACTGCAACTTTGAGCATAGTTTTAGCATTTCAAATTACATACTCTGGGAGCTTTTCGCCGGAAATGATCTAAGAAAACACCAAAGAAAAACGGTGGCACTGCCACGTGGCATCTGAAAAATCTGAAAAATCTGAAACCTTTGTACGCATCTACAGACCTTACTGCAACATTTAAGCATGCGTTTAGCATTTCGAATTACATACCCTAGGAGCCTTTCGCCGGAAACGGTCTAAGAAAACACAAAAGTGGCAACGGTGACACAGCCACTTAGCACCCAAAAAATCCAAAACCTTCCTACGCATTTACAGACTCTACTGCAACATCTCAGCATGGTTTTAGCGTTTTGAATTACATACTCTAGGAGCCTTTCGTCGGAAACGGTCTAAGAAAACACAAAAGTGGCAATGGTGGCACAGCCACGTGGCACCTGAAAAATCCGAAATCTTTATGCACATCTACAGACCCTACTGCAACATTTGAGCATGGTTTTACCATTTCGAAATACATACTGTAGGAGCCTTTCGCCGGAAATGGTCTAAGAGAACATGAAAGAGGCAACTGTAGCACAGCCACGTGGCACCCCAGAAATCCAAAACCTTCGTGCGCATCTACAGACCCTACTGCAACATTTGAGCATGGTTTTAGGATTTCGAATTACATACCCTAGGAGCCTCTTGCCGGAAACGGTCTAAGAAAACATGAAAGTGGCAACAGCACAGCCACTAGGCAGCTGAAAAATCTGAAACCTTCGTGCACATCTACAGACCCCACTGAAACATTTGAGCATGGTTTTAGCATTTCGAATTACATACCCTAGGAGCCTTTCGTCGGAAACGGTCTAAGAAAACACAAAAGTGGCAACGGTGGCACAGCCACGTGCCACCTGAAAAATCCGAAACCTTCGTGCGCATCTACAGACCCCACTGCAACATTTGAGCATGGTTTTAGCGTTTCGAATTACATACCATAGGAGCCTTTCGTCGGAAACGGTCTAAGAAAACACAAAAGTGGCAACGGTGGCACAGCCACATGGCACCTGAAAAATCGGAAACCTTCGTGCACATCTACAGACCCTACTGCAACATTTGAGAATAGTTTTAGCATTTCGAATTACATACCCTTGCAGCCTTTCGCCGGAAATGGTCTAAGAAAACACGAAAGTGGCAATGGTGTCGCAGCCACGTGGCACCTAAAAAATCCGAAACCTCTGTGCGCATCTACAGACCCCACTGCAACATTTGAGCATGGTTTTAGCATTTCGAATTACATACCCTAGGAGCCTTTCGCCGGAAACGGTCTAAGAAAACACAAAAGTGGCAACGGTAGCACAGCCACGTGGCACCTGAAAAATCCGAAACCTTCGTGCACATCTACAGACCCTACTGCAACATTTGAGCATGGTTTTAGCGTTTCGAATTACATACCCTAGGAGCCTTTTGCCGGAAACAGTCTAAGAAAACACAAAAGTGGCAACGTTGGCACAGCCACATGCCACCTAAAAAATCTGAAACCTTCGTGCACATCTAGAGACCCTACTGCAACATTTGAGCATGGTTTTAGCGTTTCGAATTACATACCCTAGGAGCCTTTCGCCGGAAACGGTCTAAGAAAACACGAAAGTGGCAATGGTGGTGCAGCCACGTGGCAGCTGAAAAATCCGAAGCCTTCGTGCGCATCTACAGACCCCACTGCAACATTTGAGCATGGTTTTAGCGTTTCGAATTACATACCCTAGGAGCCTTTCGCCTGGAAACGGTCTAAGAAAACACAAAAGTGGCAATGGTGGCACAGCCACGTGGCACCTGAAAAATCGGAAACCTTCGTGCGCATCTACAGACCCCACTGCAACATTTGAGCATGGTTTTAGTGTTTCGAATTACATACCCTAGGAGCCTTTCGACGGAAACGGTCTAAAAAAACACGAAAGTGGCAATGGTGGCGCAGCCACATGGCAGCTGAAAAATCCGAAACCTTTGTGCGCATCTACAGACCCCACTGCAACATTTGAGCATGGTTTTAGCATTTCGAATTACATACTCTAGGAGCCTTTCGTCGGAAACGGTCTAAGAAAACACAAAAGTGGCAACGGTGGCACAGCCACGTGGCACCTGAAAAATCCGAAACCTTTGGGCGCATCTACAGACCCCACTGCAACATTTGAGCATGGTTTTAGCATTTCGAATTACATACCCTAGGAGCCTTTCGCCGGAAACGGTCTAAGAAAACACAAAAGTGGCAACGGTGGCACAGCCACGTGGCACCTGAAAAATCCGAAACCTTCGTGCGCATCTACAGACCCTACTGCAACATTTGAGCATGGTTTTAGCATTTCAAATTACATACCCTAGGAGCCTTTTGCCGCAAACAGGCGAAGAAAACACAAAAGTGGCAATGGTGGCACAGTCACATGGCACCTGAAAAATCGGAAACCTTCGTGCACATCTACAGACCCTACTGCAACATTTGAGCATAGTTTTAGCGTTTCGAATTACATACCCTAGGAGCCTTTCGCCGGAAACGGTCTAAGAAAACACGAAAGTGGCAATGATGGCGCAGCCACGTGGCAGCTGAAAAATCCGAAACCTTCGTGCACATCTACAGACCCCACTGCAACATTTGAGCATGGTTTTAGCATTTCGAATTACATACCCTAGGAGCTTTTCATCAGAAACGGTCTAAGAAAACACAAAAGTGGCAACGGTGGCACAGCCACGTGGCACCTGAAAAATCCAAAACCTTCGTGTGCATCTACAGACCCCACTGCAACATTTGAGCATGGTTTTAGCATTTCGAATTGCATACCCTAGGAGCCTTTCGCCGGAAACGGTCTAAGAAAACACAAAAGTGGCAACGGTGGCACAGCCACGTGGCACCTGAAAAATCCGAAACCTTCGTACACATCTACAGACCCCACTGCAACATTTGAGCATGGTTTTAGTGTTTCAAATTACATTCCCTAGGAGCCTTTCGCCGGAAACGGTCTAGGAAAACACAAAAGTGGCAACGGTGGCACAGCCACGTGGCACCCGAAAAATCGGAAACCTTCGTGCGCATCTACAGACCCCACTGCAACATTTGAGCATGGTTTTAGCATTTCAAATTACATACCCTAGGAGCCTTTCACCGGAAACTGTCTAAGAAAACACAAAAGTGGCAATGGTGGCACAGCCACGTGGCACCTGGAAAATCCGAAACCTTCGTGCGCATCTACAGACCCCACTGCAACATGTGAGCATGGTTTTAGCATTTCGAATTACATACCCTAGGAGCCTTTCGCCTGGAAACGGTCTAAGAAAACACAAAATTGGCTACGGTGGCACAGCCACGTGGCACCCGAAAAATCCGAAACCTTTGTGCGCATCTATAGTCCCTACTGCAAGATATGAGCATGGTTTTAGCATTTCGAATTACATTCCCTACGAGCCTTTCGCCGGAAACGATCTAAGAAAACACGAAAGTGGCTACGGTGGCACAGCCACGTGGCACCCGAAAAATCTGAAACCTCCGTGTGCATCTATAGACCCTACTGCAACATATGAGCATGGTTTTAGCATTTCGAATTACATACCCTACGAGCCTTTCGCCGGAAACGGTTCAAGAAAACACAAAAGTGGCTACGGTGGCACAGCCACGTGGCACCCGAAAAATCCGAAACCTTCCTGCGCATCTATAGCCCCTACTGCAACTTCTGAGCATGGATTTAGCGTTTCGAATTACATATCCTACGAGCCTTTTGCCGGAAACGGTCTAAGAAAACACAAAAGTGGCTACGGTGGCACAGCCACGTGGCACCCGAAAAATCCGAAACCTTCGTGCGCATCTATAGACCCTACTGCAACATCTGAGCATGGATTTAGCATTTCGAATTACATATCCTACGAGCCTTTTGCCGGAAACAGTCTAAGAAAACACAAAAGTGGCTACAGTGGCACAGCCACGTGGCACCCGAAAAATCCGAAACCTTCCTACATATCTACAGATCATTTAGCAACACCCTAGTGTAATTTTAGAACTCCGAATTACATAGGTTGGGACTATTCAGCAAAAAAGTGAAAAAATAACGCATTTTTTAAGTGGCTCCACATAAGCCACCTGGTGGCACAAAAATTTAAAAGTTGTATTTTTGGGTTGCACAGACCCTATCGAACAACTGTAGAAAGTTACAGCGTTTCGAATTACAAAACCGGACGTACGGACGTACGGTCGTACGGACAGAGATCATGACAATATCCCCGCATTTTTTAAAATGCGGGGATAAAAATAGAAACATTTCAAATGCCCATATTTACAAAACTGCAGTGACCACAATATTGTTTTTTTGTATGGAGCTTCCTTAGGATCAGTGGAATCCGATGGATCAAAAAGGTTGCTATAAGTTTTGCCATCGAGTGCTGTATGGGATAACCATTTTAACACTGTTTGTCATGGTTAAATTGCAGAGTCATCATCTGTCTTGTGGTCCATTAACTTAGTATTCTTCTTCAGAACTTTTGGGCCAAATCAAAACTAATTTGCTACAAAGCATCTTGGTGGAGTATGCACTTCTGAGTTTTTTTCCCCAAAAGTTGCTACTCCCCTTGAGGCTGGGGTTAATGCCCAAAAAGCCTAAAAATCTTCTTCTCATGAACTACCATAGAGAAAGCTTTGATATGTGGTATGAAACTTCCATTAGTGGTGATGATTGAAATTTGTTCAAGGCAAGGTGGTAGGTCAGTCAATATTTGGTAGCATGTGGTAGCATGCCCATTTTTGGGCTCCACCAAAAACTTCTATTTCATGAGCCGAAGGGCTGATTTGAACCAAGCTTTGCATGCAGTATAATTGAGTCATAACTACTTGATTTATGCCTGAAATTTTTGTTTACTGCCCCATGGGAACCCAGGAGCTAAAACTAGAAAAAAATTCAGTCATCCATATTTAAAAAACTTCATGAACCAGAATGTTATTTTTGGGTACGAAGCTTCCTTAGGACCAGTGGAATCAGATGAACCCAAAAAATTGCTATCGCTTTTGTCATGGGGTGCCATAAGGGGATGCCCATTTTAACACTGCTGGAAATGGAAAAATCCCAAGTTATTATCTTTCTTGTGCTCCATTAACTAAGTATTCTTCTTCAGAACCTTTGAGCCAAATCTAAACTAATTGGGTAAAAATCATATTGGTGGAGTTCACTCTTCTGAGTTTTTTCCTGGGTGGTTACTATGCCATTTGGGGTGGGGTTAATGGCCCAAAAGCCTAAAATGTTTAAAAAATCATCGTCTCATAAACCACTCACAATAATGCTTAGATTTCTGGTATGGAACTTACTTTGGTGATGCAAATTCAAGTTTTTTCAAAGGCACTAAGAAGGTAAAAATTTGGGCTGCCAGTGGGAGGATGTCCATTTTGGGCTGCACCCAAAATTTCCATTTCCAGAATCGATAAGCTGATTTGAACCAAATTGGTCATGTAGTATAATTGGGTCATAAGTAAGTGATTTATGCCTGAAAATATTCTTTTTAGCTTAACTTGACAAAGTCAAGATAAGCTATTGCCATCATGCATGTGGAAGTCTATTGGTCTGTGAGTTTGTTCACATTTTCCTTTAGCACAGGCTACACCCCGCAGTTCTGTCCGATTGTCACAAAATTTCATATGCAGGTTTGGGGTCATGTCTAGATGAGAACGTTCCCTTTTGGTCAGGATCGGTCAACCGTGATGCCTGCTCAAGCCCAAAACCCGAAAACCTTTAGCACAGTCTGCAGGTCATATATAATATGGAGGGATTTCATTGTAACTTGGTAGGAGACCTCTGTATAATATCTAGATGAGAACTTTCCAATTTGATCGCGATCTATCAACCGTGACGACTGCCCGAGCCCAAAACCTGAAAACCTTTAGCACAGTCCACAGGTCGTATTTATGGAGGGATTTCATTGTAACTTGGTAACTTGATAATGTCTAGATGAGAACGTCCTCTTTTGGTCGCAATTGGTCAACTTTAATGGCTACAGGGGCCCGAAGCCCGAAAACCTTTAGCACAGTCTACGAACTGTTCCCTGAAATCCATCCCATTTCCCTGAAAATCACCCTCAGGTTCCCTGAAAAATTATTCTGGAGGTTAACATGCCTGGTCTAGATAAGAACTTTCCCTTTTGGTCACGATCATTCAGCCGTGATGGCTGCCCAAGCCCAAAATCCGAAAACCTTTAGCATAGTCTATAGGTCGTGTTTATGGAGGGATTTCATTGTAACATGGTAGGTTAACTCCATATAATGTCTTGATGATAACGTCCCCTTTTGGTCATGATTGGTCAACTGTAACAGCTACAGGGGCCCGAAGCCTGAAAACCTTTAGCACAGTCTACAGGTCATATTTATGAAGGGATTTCATTGTAACTTGGTGGGATCACTCCAGATAATGCCCAAATGAGAACGTCCCCGTTTGGTTGTGATCATTCAACCATGATGGCTGCCCAACCCCAAAACCCCAAAAAACTTTAGCACAGACTACAGGTCGTCGTATTTATGAAGGGATTTCATTGTAATTTGGTAGGATGACTCAGTATAAAATCGAGATGAGGATGTCCCCTTTTGTTTGCGATCAGTCAACCATGATGGCTACACAGGCCCGCAGCCCAAAAACCTTTAGCACAGTCTACAAGGCCGTATTTATGAAAGGATTTCATTGTAACTTGATAGGATGACTCATTTTGGAATAATTTCACTGTAACTTGGTAACTTTCGTTGACATACATTAAATGTGAGGGCCACATACATTAACTGTGAGGGCCACATTAACCCACCCCTCAATTCTTTAGTACAGTCTACACCTCATATTATTTTTACCCTCCCACGCAAAAAACAAAGCTCTGTTCTGTGAAGTCTTAAAACACTGTCCATATGAATTTTCTTTTGTTTTTAACTTCTGTGGTTCTCTCTACCCAACCCCCCCCCCCCCCCCAAACCCTCTAAAAAATGAAAGTGTCAATGACACTGTAGCTTAGCCTGTCTGTGTGTTGTGTTTGATGAAAAGGATAATGTTCAATGTTTATGAAAGGATTATGAAATAAGACAAGAATTGTGATAATTGGGAATATGTTAATTTCTATTCCCTGTATGCTAAGTTCTTACGACCAGCAGAAACAAATGGCCAAAAAAATTTCTTTTGGTTGTGTCATGGCAAATCAAAAAAATGTTCTTGCTCTCTGTCACTTACTGACAGTGGTCATGATTTGCCATTGTGCAGAAATATGTGACACCAATAAATAAATAATCACTTACTGACACACTCATCTCTTTTGACAACTTGAGCAAGGTGAGTGTTTTAGGCTCGTTTGAGCTCCTAGTTTTGGCATAATGATCTGAAATTTCAGTTTCACTTCAATGTGATTACAAAAGGAAATTCGAGTTTCAGCTTTTTATGTGACTGATATGAGTAATGTGTTAGGTATGGTTCATCCTTGTGCTGAACTTTTAACCCTTTACCTAACATGAAGGTTCTCATCAGATCACCGATGTTAAGCAATGTCGAGCCCGGTTAGTCCTTGGATGGATGACGGTCTGAGCGATCGATTCAGACTCTCACGTTGTGTCCTTGGGCAAGGCGCTTAACCCTGATTGTCTTCATGGGGGCACGATGATGGTGTGTACTAAGGCGTACTGCACTTCGATGGTGTGCATGTCTTCAACCAATCTAACCCTGCCTATGCTGCAGTGCAGAGTTACGATGTTGGGGAGCTGGCAGCTGCTCGTTGTTGCTCGGTGGTTCTGTCTGGGTACTCTGGCTTCCTCCACCCATAAAACTGTCATTGACACGATATGACCTTGGCTGTTAAAGTGTCGTTAAACCTTAATAAATAAATAAACCTAACATGAAACGCAGATGACTCTTGCAAAAAAAATTCTTGAATGACTCATTTTTTCATTTTTTGCATCAAAAACCTAGGTTATGACTCCTCATTTGGAATGAGCTCAATGAGCTCGTTCCAAAGAACGGTCATAAGCTATGTTTTTGAGACAGAAAATGAAAAATTCCTGAAAATTAAATGATAATTTTTGTGAATAGCGCTAGCAGGTTTTGGCCGTTAAATTGTGAAAAGGGTTAATTCTTTTAATTATTTTGGGAGCTTTCTCATAAGGGTGGATGGATGGGTGTAATCATTAATATATCATGGACTCTTTCATTCTACTTTTCATGAGTTGGTGTCATTATTTTCTTTCAGATTTTGTTGCAGAAGTTCTGATATTCCATTTATGTCACAAAAGGGACAGAGGATATTCAGAGCATAAAAATTATATCAGTTATGTTTTCATTTGCTTCAAGCAGAGAGTAAGAGAGCAGGGTGAGTAAAATCTTTTCATAATCTGGAGAAAAAGTTACTTTTCTCCTT
The DNA here is from genome assembly GCA_031216915.1 of Pictodentalium vernedei. NCBI lineage: Eukaryota > Metazoa > Mollusca > Scaphopoda > Dentaliida > Dentaliidae > Pictodentalium > Pictodentalium vernedei. The sequence continues at coordinate 157,705,296 of CM062293.1, forward strand.
TCACATATCATAAGTTATCCCGGTATAAATTGTGAATGAACTTGTAATTTATTGTAAACATCATGTGACATTTAATTTTTCTTGCAAACTTTATAAAGCATGACAGTTTTACTCCATACTTCCAAGCAAGTTCCATATAGGGTAAAAGTTACTTAGTACTCTCAAGTGAGCTGCATGCAGTAAGAAAGTCTTCTCATTCTTCAAAGTAAGTTCCTTGCAGCATGACTGTCTTTTTCCATACACTCAAGTAAGCTCATTCCTTGTAGCTTGAAAATTTTGCTCCACACACTCAAGTGAGCTCCTCACTGCATGAAAGCCATATTCCACACTCCAGAGTAAGCTCCTTGTTGCATGAAAGTCTTATTCCATACTCCCCAGTAAGCTCCATGTGGCATAAAATATTTTTCCATACTCTCAAGTTAGCTCCTTCCTTGCGGCATGGAAGTCTTATTCTGTATTCCCAAGTAAGCTCCTTGAACCATGAAAGTCTTAATTTCTGTTCTCCAATGTTAGGTCCTTGCTGCATGAAAGTCTTGTTATATAACCAACCATTAACTGGTAGAGTGGGCTTTGTTCAGAAGTGCAGATACCATGACTTAAAGGCTTCATATTCTGTGGATATGTATCATATTATCTTTAAAAGTGAAATTATTTAGTCTGTAAGGCTTTGCCTTGTTATAATTTAGGGGAGAGTGCCTATTGGCACTCTCCCCTAAATTATAACAAGGCAAAGTCATGTGAACAAAGTTTGAGGACCAAAAATAATTTAGCACTCTACCAGTTAACCCTTTACCCAATGAATCACCGCATCCGCCCGCGTAATATGCAAATTCAGCAGTTGAAAAAATATTATTTTTCAAAAAATTTCAACAAAACCATATCATGTGGCCCCTCGTTGGAACGAGCTCATCGAGCTTGTTCCAACGAGGGGTCACATGATGTGGTTTTGTTGATATTTTTTGAAAAAATGATATTTAAAATAATAAATTTTGTTATCGTCTGCATTGAGTAAAGAGTTAAGCTCCTTGCAGCATAGAATTCTGATTCCAAACTCCAAAGTAAGCTTTGTCAGCAGTAAAATATTCTCACACACCCCTTCACCCCCCACCCCCACCCCCCTTCCTTTAGCTTGCTCCACTGCAAACCTCACCCAATTGACTAATGTCACACGTAGTTGAGCATGAAAGTGATGATCTATGGTATGTTAGAAAATCACCTTTTGGAAAGCATTTTGAATGAAAATTTATCAACTGAGGCAAAATATGGACCCACCATTTAATTTTCTGCACTTAAACTTCGCAATGATTAGAATCTCAAACACTCTTGGTGAGGGAATTTAATCAGCTGTACATCTCCCTCCTCCCCCACTCATTCAGCTCCCCAACCCTTAGCCAATAGATCAGACTCACAGTTTTACTATGAAGGTAAGGGGTGGGAAGTTTGTAATTATATGACTTGATTTGTGATACCACCTATAAAAGTCTTTTTCCATGCACTCAAGTAAGCTCCCTGTAGCATGAAAGTCTTTCTCCATGCACTCAAATCATGGTATGCTACTCCCAGGTAAGCTCTGTTTAGTATAAGAGTATTTTTCCATACACTCATGACAATTTAGCTGCTTCCTTGCAGAATCAATGTCTCACTCAATACTTCCAAGTAAGCTCTTTACAACATGAAAGTCTTATTCTGTTCTTCCAAGTTAGCTCCTTGCACCTTGAAGGCCATGCTCTAGACACCAAAGTAAGCTCCTTGCAGCATGAAAGTCATGCTCTAGACTCCCAAGTGAGCTCCATGAAGCATGAATGTCATGCTCTAGACACCAATGTAAGCTCCAGGGCTCATGGAGCTTACTGGGGAGTCTAGAGCATGACTTTCATGCATGAAAGTCATGCTCTAGACTCCCCAGTAAGCTCCATGAGCCCTGTCAAACAAAGATACAATAGAGTAAATGCTAAGATTATCGCAATAATACCAGGAAAACACCAAATTCCTGTTAATTGAAACAAGTTAATTGAATATTTGTTTCTGGCACGGGCTAATCAATTAACTGGGTTCCACTTGTGTTAAATTTCTGTGCATTAGCATCAAAAGGATTAGCTTGGGTTATGGCAAACAAGATATAATGCTTTATCATATGCTAAATTATAGATTATCGAAAAAATTGCGGAAAGATAGAAATTGTATCCCCCCCCCCCCCCCCCCCCACTGTGAAGATATAGATATTTTCACTTTTGCAGTATCAATAAAAATGGTGGCTTTCAAAGCATCACTTCAAGGTAAATACAAGTCAAATTATCACTGGAAATGATCAATTTATTCTAAAAACGTATAATGAAAAGAAAATCTAGTGGGTTTTTTTTGAGTGGATACTGATCATTTCCAGCAATATTTCAACACATATTCACCATGAATTAATGCATTAAATCCACCAGCTGAATGAGATTGTTACTTTGTAAGATGCTACCTGTTCCGATTATCGATCAAATCTCTTCTGTGTTTCAATTCACATCAGATGTTTACTTTCATGCATCAATTCAAGGTTGAAACGAGTGGAATTATCGATAGGAATGATCAGAGGTTTATAAAAAAAGCGTATAATAAAAAGAAAATCTAGTGTTTTTGAGTGGATACCAAAAATTTTCTCACTCGAGACAAATGGTTATTAACAAATGGTTAATAAACATGTGTCTCCGACACTCATGAGATAATTTTCATCCACTCAAAAACACTAGATATCCTCTATATAATCACTCAGTTTATCATTAGAAATTAGGTAATTAACAGAAATCTTGATATTAAAGAATGAATATTTTTTTGCTGACAATTTGGTTATACAATTAACCCATTGGTCCTTTACCACTTACATAACAAGTGGACAACACAGTATGTTTCCTACATAGCTGAAACCTTCCACTGTTTGGTTCTAAAACATAGCTTATGACCCCTACTGAACAAAAATTGAATGGTGATGGGGGCTTTTAGCTCAACTTTAAACATAGTCAGATTTGAGATTATGCCATGGCCCGCTGTCCATCTGTCCATCCATCTGGACGTCTGTCTGTCCTTCAACAATTCAGTATGGCTCGGGCTAGAGGCCGTATTTATGAACCGATCTTTATGAAACTTCTTGGGTACCTTTGTTATCACTGTGGGATGAGAACGAGTGTTTTTGGGTGCGGTCCAAAATTCAAGATGGCCATCAGCAGCCATTTTGTACCGAAATGAGTGCAATCAGTTTTTTGTACAGAACTTTTGTATGAAAGTTCTGATTTGAATAAAGTTTTGTATGAATGTTTAGTAACATGGAATACTTCACATATATTATGGGTTTTTATCTAGTACAGAAATTATGCAAATTAGATGAACTTTGATTTATTCAGTGCTACTTATACACAGTAAGTACACATGTCAGTACGGCTGTATTTATGAACCGATCTTCACTAAACTTCTTGGGTACCTTCGTTATCACCTTGGGACGAGAACAAGTGTTTTTAGGGTGCGGTCCGAAATTCAAGATGGCTGCTGGTGGCCATTTTGTACCAAAATTAGGTACAATCAGTTTTTTGTACAGAACTTCTATACAGCTCGGGCTAGAGGCCTTATTTATGAACCGATCTTTACGAAACTTCTTGGGTACCTTTGTTATCACCTTGGGACGAGAACTAGTGTTTTTGGGTGCGGTCCGAAATTCAAGGTGGCTGCTGTTGGTCATTTTGTACCAAAATTAGGTACAATCAGTTTTTTGTACAGAACTTCTACACGGCTCGGGCTAGAGGCCATATTTATGAACTGATCTTTACGAAACTTCGTGGGGACCTTTGTTATCACCATGGGATGAGAACGAGTGTTTTTTGGGTGCAGTCCAAAATTCAAGATGGCCACCAGCAGCCATTTTGTACCAAAATTAGTGCAGTCAGTTTTTTGTACAGAACTTCTGTATGAAAGTCCTGATTTGAATAAATTTTTGTATGAAGGTTTAGTAACATGGAATACATCACATATATACGGGTTTTTTTCTCGTGCAGAAATTATGCAAATTAGATGAACTTTGATTAATTCAGTGCTACTTATACACAATAACTACGCATGTCAATATGGCTTGGGATAGGGGCTGTATTTATGAACCGGTCTTCACGAAACTTCTTGGGTACCTTTGTTATCACCTTGGGACGAAATTAGGGGCTATCAGTTTTTTGTACAGAACTTCTAGGACTACATTTGTTATCATCATGGGATGGTAACGAGTGCTTTTGGGCCCGGGCAAAAATTCAATAATGCCTGTCAGCAGTCATATTTACGGGAATTGTGTGTATTACATATTTTGTAGAGAACCTGTAAAGAAGATTTTTTATGTCAGTAATGTTTGCTATAAATTTATTGGGTGCCTTTGTTATCACTGTGGTATGAAAACAAATTTCTTATCAACCTACTCACAATTGTTTACTACAGGCTTGCACTACAGTGGAAGTCCCTAACTCGGATAAAATACTCTCTATTTTTGTCTTTCCCAAGCAAGTTGGGAAAGAAAAGTGGTGCAAAAGCACCAATAAAAATAAGCCAAAACTGAGTCGAGTGCAACCGGCGCAGACCCAGTACGGGAACGCTCTCTCCCAAGTACAACTCCACGACTTCCGTTGCCAGTGCGCATATACCGTCTCTAAAGACTCATTCTTTTTAAAATCTGCTTCGTGTCGAGATGTTTTTGCACGCTTATCAGTGTTCCACCAGCTCGATGTTTGATGATTCCTGATTCATTATACCACAGTGTATCCTTTGTATTCTCAGGAACAGTGTTTTATATATTCTCTTTTCTATTATATGTCCATAATGTATATTTATTTGCTCTCTCTCGAGTCGCGCGCGAATTTCGCGTGCCACGCGGTTCGGACTTAGATTTTTTTCACAATTATTGTTAATGCTTTTTTTTGCAAATTTTCTAATTGTGTTAGAGTTAGGTGTCAGCGGGGTACCACTCCTGCAGTGTTTCTTCTTTCTTTTGAGAGTCGTCTTCCTGTTGGGTGGTTCCCGGTCGACCTTCTGGGGTCTTTGTTTCTGTCACCTTTCTCTCTTCTTTGGGGGTGTTCTGTTTTCTCATCTCACCTTCTCTGCTCCTCTCACCTCTATCATGCCCAGGACAATTCCCTGTGGGCAATGTCTGCTGCCAAAGCATGTGGACGATGTACATTCGTCTTGTTCCTCCTGTAATGGGTGTTCGGCTGAGCGGCCGTGTGGTGTCTGTGGAACATGGTCTTCCACCTTCTGGGCATCAGTAAACCGTGTCGTTCGTTCTCGTGGCCGTGCCTCCCTCTCCCGCGGGAAAGGAGAACGTGGTCGTTCGGGTCCTCCCGAGCCGACTTTGTCTGGTGAGAGTTTTTCCTCCTCCGTGGGGGATGTGCAGTCTTTTCCTGTGGTGGATACTGCGGGAGCCGTTGAGTGTTCTGGTGTTGAGATGCCTGGTTCCGGGACTACGGTCCCCCTCCAGTCGACATCTGAGGCTGTCACTAGGGTTGTGACTCCTCCTTCGGAGCTGAGCCGGTGTGCTCTCTCTACTATTTCACCAGCCTCAACGACTCTCGACGTATCTACTACTGCTGCTGGTCCGTCTGCTTCGTCGTCTGTTTCAGCCGGCCTCGGCTTTTCGCTGCAGGGGACTGCAGGACTGTCCGATACTGTAGACGTGGGATATCGGCCTCAGCCTTCCCTGACTTCAACTCGGCGAAGTCGGAAGGGGCTGCCAGCCGAGCCCATCGCTGTGGTCTCTTCGCCGTCGAGCACCACAGTTGTGTCTTTGGATTCGGATGTTCGTAGTGGAAACACTATGAACTCCGTGGCGTTTCCGTCTACTCACTCTGGTCACACGACCAGTTTTGGGGGACCAACGCCTTTTGTGCAGCCTGGACCTTCTGCCCCGCAGAGGTCCGCGGTGACTCTCATGAGTTCTCGCAATATTGATCCTCGGGGTGCATCGTACCCCTATACACGTCTGCCTTCAGATGTTTCGGCTGCCGCCCGTCGTCCCGCGTCGGATGTTTTGGAGGATCGTGACCCTTCGCTGGTTAAGAGGGTCAGAGGTGAAGCCACTTTGCTGGTTCGCTCCCCTGTCGAACCGGTCGGTACAGGCAGTGAGCTTAGGGAGGCCCTCTCCTTACTCACTCAGGTTCTTTCTAAGAGCCTTCCTGTTGCTTCCAGCGAGGCTATGGGTGGTTTCCAGGCGCCTCCTATGGCGCCACCTCCCGGGATTGGAAACAGGCCGGTTTCCGATTCCTCTGGTGTCCCGACACCATGGGAGGCGTCGGCTGGTTTGCCCACGATGGGCTATGTGTCTTCCGACTCTGGGGAGGAGTCCGACATGCTTGAGGTCGAGGGCCAGCAGTCTTCAGACTTGGGGGCGGCTCTTGACTTTGTGTTTGGGTTTCTGCCTGAGCTCAAACCTGCTAACCAGCCGACAGTGTCAGCCTGGCCGCGATCATCGGTCGCGCGCCAACAGCCTATGGAGCAACCTGCTTCTGGGCGCCTTCGACCATGCCAGTCGGTTCAGGTGGTTGAGGCTTTTTCAGCATTGGATGCCAAGCTGAATTCCAAGGCTTTGAAGACTTCGTTCTTCACCAGGGTTGACACCTTTTTGCCTCCTGTGCGTTATCGTTCCTACGATTCCACCAATCCGTCAGTCTGCCAGACTTTGACAGTTCTGGATCAAGACTCCACTTCCCTCGGGCTTTCCAAGCCTAAGTCTGCCGTCATTCCAATGACGACTCTGGAGTCCACGTTGGGCTTATCTAGAGAGATGCTTGGCATGCTTTCTCTCTCAGATCACGTCGTCTCAGCTTTGGCTGCTTATCTGCCTCCAGATAAGTTTGACGAGGTACAGGCTCCTTTGCGTGTGCTGTCCAAGGCGCTTATGCACCTTACTCACACGCATGCCTGTAACACGGCCAATTTGGAATTAGTTCGAAGGGACGCTGTGCTGGACACAGGACGATCCCTTCCCGAGGAGCAGCGTGCTACTCTTCGATCTGCTTGTTTGGCAGGTCCGCAACTTTTCCATGGTTCCGTGTCGACGGTCCGGGATGACGTCCTACGTCATTCCAAAGATCAGCTGCTGTTTCGTCAGCTTGATCAGCCTTCTCGGGGAGGCAAGGGCCGTTCCAAGCCTAACAAGTACCCTTCTGCTTCCTCTGTGAAGCAAAAGGCTGGTCCTTCTGCCGCCACCTCTACTTCTTACTCACGGGGTAAAGGTAGGGGTCGGCAGAATCGAGGGAAGTCTCAGGATTCTTCATTTAGCAGAGGAGGTGGTTTCTCCTCTCGCGGGCCTCGTCGGGGCTCGAAATGAAGGTCCTCACCTCGACTCGTCCCAGGTTGGAGGAAGGATAGCAGAGTTCACAGACCATTGGACCACCATCACATCCGAACCATGGGTGTTAGATGTTGTTCGGTCCGGGCTGCGCATATCCTTCCGACGGCACCCCACTCTGTCAAGGGTGCCTCTTCCAACCACAGTTCCTTCAGACGTTTTACGTCGGGAACTTTTGTCCACGGAGATTGCCAATCTCCTGGCAAAGGGGGCGATCGAGGTCGTCAAGAACGTTCAGTCAGTGGGATTCTATTCCCGCCTGTTCTTGGTGCCGAAGAAGGACGGCCGACTCCGACCGGTTATCAATCTGAGCATCCTGAACCAGTCTATCATTGCTCCCAAGTTCAGCATGGAGACTTTCTGGTCGGTCCGCCAATCAATTCACCAGGGAGATTTCGCAGCCAGCATCGACCTGCGAGACGCTTACTTCCACGTTCCGATGCATCGGGCGTCACGGAAGTATCTCAGGTTCGCTTTTCTGGGGCGAGTTTACCAGTTCAAGGCCATGCCTTTCGGCCTCAACCTGGCTCCTTGGGCGTTCACCAGACTGATGTCGCATGTGATAGCATTCCATCGCACACAGTCCAGGGTGACTACTTCGGCATATCTGGACGATATCCTCCAGAGGCATTCCAATGCTGCCTTACTGGAATCGGATGTCGCCACTCTGTTGAGCTTGCTCATGTCGCTAGGATTCAGAGTCAACGAGGAGAAGTCGGACCTGGTCCCTTCTCAGTCATTTTGTCATCTGGGGATGTCTTTCCAAACCAAATTCAATTTGGTGGCTGTTCCCCAGGCCAAGGCTGTGATTCTCTCAGCTTTTGCTCTGACTCTGTCCCAGTCCAGGTCCGCGACCGCTCGGAGTTTTCTCCGGCTGATCGGTCTCTGCGGTTCGGTGACGGATCTCATTCCTCTAGGTCGGCTGCGTGTCATACCTCTCCAACACTTTCTGCTCAGTCGTTGGAGGCCGAATGTAGATTCTCTGGATCAGGTGCTTCCGTTTCCGGACTCTCTGTATCCTCACCTTCTTCCCTGGACAGATGTTCAGTGGATTACGCAGGGTGTTCCGCTGGACTTACCCACGTCCGATCGCATTCTGACGGCAGATGCCAGCGATCTCGGATGGGGTGCGACATTGGATCCTCTCGGTCTTTCCCTACACGGGATGTGGGACCAGGATCAAGCAGCTCTACACATCAACCAGAAGGAGCTTCTTGCTCTTCTTCTGAGTTTCAGGCAGTGGATCCCTCACCTGTCGAATCGCCAGGTCCTTCTACTATCCGACAATTCGACAGTGGTTGCTTACATTCGGAACCAGGGCGGCACGCACTCGCTTCCGATGTACGAGTTAGCTCAGGATCTTTTACTGCTCGCTCAGGATGTTCACGCTGGAGTGGTTGTTCGTCACATTCCCGGTCGTCTGAACGTCCTAGCCGACTCCCTGTCCCGACAGGGCAGGGTTATTTCCACCGAGTGGATGCTTCACAGGGCAGTGTTCCAGTCGCTTTGCGATCTCTGGGGACGTCCCCACATCGATCTCTTTGCGACTCGTTGGAACCATCAGGTGGACACTTTCGTGTCCCCGTGTCCAGATCCTCTGGCTTTTGCCGTGGACGCTCTGTCACTCGATTGGAACGGTCTAGTCGGCTACGCCTTCCCGCCAGTTCCGATTCTTCCTCAGGTTCTCGCCAAAATTCGAACCTGCAGTTGTCGAATCATTCTGATCGCTCCTCTGTCGCCTCAGCGGGTGTGGATCAATCAGCTCCGCTCACTGATGGCGGCGGTTCCGGCACGTCTCCCGCTACGTCGCGACCTTCTTTGTCAAGGTCGCCCGAGGAGGTTTCACGTCGACCCGACTTCATTGTGCCTTCACGCATATCTTTTGTCAGGTCCTGTCTCCTCCGTAGAGGTTTTTCGAGACGAGCAGTGGAGTGCATTTCTTCTTCAAGGAGGCACTCCACTGGTTTAGCTTATGCAGCTAAATGGAAGGTCTTCTGTCGATGGTGTGCTGATCACTCTGTTGATTATGCCAATCCTTCGATTTCACAGATTGCGGAGTTTCTGGTATATCTGTTTGATTCTCGGGGTCTCCAGCCTGTTACCATCAAGGGTTACAGGTCTATGCTTTCAGAGACTTTTTCTTATGTGGGGAAGCGTCGTATCGGCACTAATCCTTACCTCTCCAAGCTTGTTCGGCACTTTTCTTTGAAAAGGCCTCGGACTTTGCAGCTTACTCCACGATGGAATCTTTCGTGGGTGCTGCTTTGCTTGGGGGGGGGGGGGGGGCGCCGTTCGAACCTTTATCCCAGGTGGATATGCAATTTCTCACATACAAGACGGCTTTTCTGATGGCATTTGCTTCGGCCAGACGGGTTAGTGAGCTTCACGCCCTCTCGGTTGACCCGGCCTTTTTTAGGAGCTCTCCCAACAGTGTTACTTTTACCACTGATTGCTCCTTTTTGGCTAAGAATCAGTTACCAGATACTACTCCTCCTCCTATCTGTATCAGGGCTCTTCCCTCTGTTGAGGGTACTCGCCCTTCGCTCTGTCCGGTTCGTGCTATTCGCATTTATCTTGATCGGACACGCTTCATACGGAAGGGCAGAAAACGTTTTTTTTCTGTCTCTCATTCCGGGTCGACAGAAGATCTCTCCTCAATCCATTTCTCGATGGATTTGTCTTGCTATTCGTACGGCTTATAGTCGTTTAGCAGCTGGCGATTGTATTACCAATCGTATTTCTGCCCACGAGGTGCGGGCACTGTCTACCTCTTGGGCTTATTCTAACTCTGTCAAGTTGTCGGATGTTATGCAGGCAGCCTACTGGAGAAATGCTTCTACTTTCTCCACCTTTTATTTACGCCAGTTGCAGGAGCAGTCGGAGGACCTTTTTGCCCTGGGTCCTCTTTCTTCTGCTCAGGCTGTTGTCTGCCATAGCCATTAGGCTTCTTGAAGGTCAGTTTCAGCCTTGTGCTGTTACTGCCCTTTTTCTGTCTGTGTGTCACACAGGCTCATATGTCTCTTTTCATTGTCCTTTACCAATGATTGCGACATTATGGTTGATAAGCCTCGGGACCTCTTCCTTCTACTTCACGATTCCAGTGCACTAGGGTTATGTGGGGGTTGGTTATGCGATTCCCTCCAGCCTTTTGTCTATTCAGCCTGTAGTAAACAATTGTGAGTAGGTTGATAAGAAATCTAAATTTTATAGTAAATTTCCTTTCTTATTATACCTACCACAATTGTTTACATGGAGGCCCTCCCGTCTTCTTTACGGGTAAAGAATCTTTCCTCCCCGCTGATCACATAACTCTAACGTTTACGGATTCAAAAAGAATGAGTCTTTAGAGACGGTATATGCGCACTGGCAACGGAAGTCGTGGAGTTGTACTTGGGAGAGAGCGTTCCCGTACTGGGTCTGCGCCGGTTGCACTCGACCCAGTTTTGGCTTATTTTTATTGGTGCTTTTGCACCACTTTTCTTTCCCAACTTGCTTCGGAAAGACAAAAATAGAGAGTATTTTATCCGAGTTAGGGACTTCCACTGTAGTGCAAGCCTGTAGTAAACAATTGTGGTAGGTATAATAAGAAAGGAAATTTACTATAAAATTTAGATATTTTTGGGTTCAGTCAGACCCACTCGGGGACTCAAAAAGGGAGATAATTAAAAGTCTTTTCCAAAATACCAGACAAAATAATGTTTCTTGAATTCAGCATCCCTAGTATGTGTACATTCAAATGTGTTGAAGCCAAGTTCCCGTGTTAATATTTGGTGTTGTTTAGGGAGGGTAAACATTATTAGCACAACCCGATTTTCTATTTCCAATGAGAAAAATAAAACCCCTATCAGCAAAAGATAAAAAATTCAAATACCTATATATTTTAAGAAGGACTGGACAAATATTTATTAATTAGTATGAATCAACCCTAGAAGGGTTTGAATCAAACAGGCCAGAACAATTGCTATCATTTGGCTTATGAGGCACCATACAAGGATCCCCATTGTAACATTAACCCCATGGAGATTTTTTTTCTAGTTTTGCATCTGTCACCCACCATTACAATACTTTACCTGTACATTTGTTACAGGCTACGGTCAGTATTTATGTACAGACCTTTACAATACTTTACATGTACCTTTGTTATCAGGTCATTACCTAGATGTGTGTCATTACTGTGTCACATACTATACATGTGCATGGCTTACACAAGTTGAGCTACAGTGTCATTGACACTTTCATTTTATTATATGTTCTGAGCCTTCTTCCAGTTATTAAGCCCATTTATTAAAAATGGTAATACACAGCCCTTCAAACACTGGAGAATAATCGTAGATTCAGACTCAGGGATGATGAATGACATTCATTTGTCATCTGTGATAGTAGTTGATGTTTATTTGAAAGTTATTTCATTAAATTTGTGTCATTAAATACTTCACAATCCAAGCCAGAAAATAAGCAGACTGTCATCTGCAAAATGAGATCCCCAGAGGGTGTATTTAGTGATGCTACTCTGCATAGCAGGGTAGAATCACTAAATTTACCCTCTGTGATCCTCAATCTGAATCAGGTTCTCAAAACTAAATAAAAAGAGGTACCCAGAGGATAAATTGGCCCACTGTATGGGATAGCATCATCAAATTCACCCTCTGGGGACCTCATTCTGCAAATGTCAGACTGCTTATTTTCAGGCCTGTTGCAATCTATTCTTTATCAGAGACTATTTCCTGATTCGGATACTGCAGACAACAATGCATCTTAAATTGTAATGCAATTGCAGGCCTTATAGAGAAACTGCTGCTTGTTTCTCATTACAAGTGTCTTGTTGGGTTTTTGGATCATATAATAAATAGAATCTTCAACTGGTCCCCAGTTTATATTGAAATTTACAAAACTCATCCAGTAAAGTAGGTAGACCTAATTTTGGGGCTGCAACGATTAATCGTGATATGCACGAACCGCGATACATTGCTCACGATTCAATACGCATCGTTGTTAACTGTGTATTGCGATACAAGAAAAATAAATATAAGGCAAAACAGTTTCATAGATTTTGAAAGCTGCAGCAGTGAAGAAACGCCATTCTTTTTCCATACCAGCATTGACAGTGCTAAATATGCCATTAACACAGGATTATTCATTCAGTTAATCAAAGGTTGGTGAATTCCCTCTAATTTGTTATTTATATGATTAATCCATTATATCTTGTTTGACAGAGCACTCAGAGCTCTGTCAAACAAGATATAATGGATTAAATTGATTGAACAGGAAAAACCCCGGAAAACGGGTCATAAGATCAAAACCTGAAATAAATGTATGCCATTGGTCATCACATTGAGAAGTTACATACTGTTTAAAGAGTGCATTCAAAACTTTGTAGTGAAAGAAAGCTACTAGAAATGATTACATGTAGTCCAAAATATTTGATAGTTGTAGTTACATGCCATGGGAGATCATGTGTATCATGATTCATATCGTATTGTGCAGATTGAATCGTGATACATATCGTATCGTTAGGGATGCATATCATTGCAGCCCTACCTAATTTACTGGACAAGTTTTGTAATTTTTTATATAAACAATGGATACATTGGAGATCCTTTATGTATTTCGCTGGCTGTTTTTCTAATTTATTAGAAGAAAAGATGGATCGTGTTACAGATTATGTTACAAAGGTCTGAAGAGTCATTGTTTTGATGAATTTGAAGATTCTTGGTTCATCGATTTGTTGAAAACTTTCTGTATCCCCACTGATCATTTCGACTATTTTCAAGGAGATTTTTTTCACCTGCATTTTTGTATACACAAACTTTTTCTTCAGAGAAGATGACATTTACATTTTCCTTTAATTTTTGTTTTGTCACATGGTGCAAGCTTTTCATTCATAATGTTGCCAGCTCTTTTATTGATCACAAAGTTGTGTATTATTTCTTTGACTTTGATCACCGTCTGGTGATTGTGTTGTATTATTCTCTTGTTAACAGTAAAAATGTTGACTGCTACCCCTTGAGATCATTCTAGTGTGCAAGTGTTCATTTTAAAATAACTGCCATTAGTTCTGAACTCAGTGGGTGGATTGGTCATAGTCATCTGTTCCTGTTTGCTGTGCTGTTGGTTTTGTCCTTTTTCAAATGTGTTTTGCTAGTGATTTGTTTAAAGGAGAAAAAAAATGAGGATAAACCATTGTTTCCAGTATCAAACATAAAAAATTAACTTTTCAGCTGACACAAGGATGACAGATAAGAAATAAACTGAATGCTCTCAACATCTCTGCCCAATTAAAATGCTACCTGATAAATGCCGTAAATCTCCTAGACCTCTGTACAACTTTATTTTCCTTTTGTCTTCCAACATGCCACCTCAAATTCCTTGAAAGTTCTTGAATTTCTAAATCCCTTGCCAAGGGCCTGCAGATTCCTTGAATTTGGGAATATTCCTTGAAAATCCTTGAAAACTGAGATATCAGGCTATCAGAAGAGATTCATTTCAGCAAGATTCAGATTGCCTTACAACAAGCATAACCCTTTCAACACACAAAGCTGCTTTTCTGGTCAAGGAACGTGATACTTCATAATTTCGTTAAGTAGGATTTCTGCTAAGTTAATGTGTCGAGCAGACCAATCAATATTTTCAATGTGCAGCCCAAAGGCTGCACATTGAAGATATTAATTGCTCTACCCCTAAATAATGAATATGTACTCTTCTAATTGCTGTCATTGAATTGACATGGAAGATACCACCAGGATTCAAAGGATTAATATTTCTGGACTAGATCTTCCCCGCCCAATAGAATGTCTACCTAATAGATTGAGAATCATATGTATGTTATACCCCCCCCCACCCCACCCACCCCCACCCACTGTGTGGGATGGGGTCCCTGGGAAGTGAAGCAGTGCTTGTTTGCCATTACTTCATAAAATTTAAAGAAACTTCTTTCATGAGGTGATGAGGCATTCTCACTGGAAGGCTACTTTGAATATGTCTTTGCTTGTTGTAAGGTTGGCCAGTCATGTTCTCCAGACTGCACCTGGAATTAATTTTCATGAAAGTTTGGGGTTTTGTCTACTGGATTTTTATCCTCCCCCCTCCCACCCCCAACAGAAAAGGAAAAAGTAAAGAGCTCTGTCTGTTCATCTTTCCATCCATCCAGAATTTTGTTTATGTGATACTTGAACAATATTTATCAGATTTTGATTAATTTTGGTGTGCTGCCTTATATTGACAGTGTCTTGGAAAGTTTGATAACAACCATTATTTGATGAAAATTAAAGGAGTTATTTCCCTTTGTTTATTGAATTTTGCCTATAATTTCATTGGTCATGCAATAAGTTGAACATTGGACCTCAGATTTCAATAAAATTTGAGAGCCTGCTTTATATGAGCATTGTCATATAGTGTTTCTCCAATGTTATTGTGTGTATAAATGAGAAATTTCCCTTTGAGAGCCCTGGAAAGTGTTGCAGTGCTTGTTGACTGTGGTAGGGGTGGAAGTTCTCAAAGTTGGGCATCATGACTATAAACGACTGACTAAACTTTACATTATCTCCATGTGTTGGTCATGATTAGCCAATATGTGACCTTAAAATCAATACCGGTAAGTAAATAATGAGAAATTGTTGTGGTCAGTGACAGAAGAAACTTGAAACACATTCCATAGATATTTTTGCTTTAACATGTTGTGGCATGTGTTGTTATAGTCATGTCAGACATTTAAAGCATTGATGTTTGGAAAAAAGCCAACATGGAAAACAAGTGAATGATAACTCCAGGAAAGACAGGATGAAATTGTTGCCATGTACAGGTATAAATAAGTTCAGCACTGTTTACAGAATCCCATCCATTCAGGGACGTGGCTAGAGGTTTCCGATTGGGGGGTATATGGTAGTGAATTTACGACTGGGGGAGAGACAGGGTGGGGAGACCCCCTCCCAGTCCCTCCCCCTAGTGGAAATTCACTACCGAGAAAAATATTGAAAATGAAGCCATGAAAGGGGTCATAAAATTAATTCTTGTAACTGAAATGCCAACACATTTATGATAGAATTATCAGGTTGTTATTATTATTATTTGGTATTATTTTGGGAATTGAATATGTGCTAAACAAATGCTCAAGCTCAGAACTTTGAGCAATTCACACTCTCCTAACATTAAATGAGATTTTATGCAGGAATGATCAATTTTCGATGTTTCATCATTTTGTAACTGTGAATGATGGAATAACTCAGGATAACGATTTTACATGATTCGATTTTCTTGAAGTGCATTTCGAGGACTTTTTTATTACAATAAGTAAGTGTACTATAGAAACCTTGTACCGATTGACATCATGCATACACATGAAGCTTGATATTGCGTACACTGTAGTTGTAAATAGTAACAGTTGGATTTGAAACCGAGTTGGAATTTTGGGAAGGAAAGGAGACATCAGCATCACCAAAGAAGCTCTAAAATCCAGATAGATGGAATTTCCATCTACTCATGACTTGCCCTCCGAATTTTCAACTGTAGGAAATTTTGACCAGGATTGGGGGGGGGGGGGACATACCCTCCCCTCCTGTTGCCACGTCCCTGCATCCATTACTGTCTATTGGTGACTGTCTGGTACAGTACGGTCACCGTGGACTGGTCACTTTCCACAGGTGGGCAATATTCCCATGGACGCAGTAATGTTAGATTCCATCACAAATAATAGGAATCACTATCAAAAATTTAATTAAGGATTTTTATTACCTGGTAAACACATGCATGGACATCACAGCCCACTTGTGGATTATGACCAGTCCATGCAACTGTACTGTACATGTACTGCAAAGATGCAAATCTATAATGAACTCGTAGGGAGGTTCTGCAAGGACGCTGTGGTCATTTGCTTCGTGTGTCAGACTTTTGTTCAAGATGTCATGGTTATAAATCTAAACCTCTTGTGCCAACACACTTAACTTTGTTTGCTAATGTGGGAATAAGATGCCTCGGTGAGCAAGGGCGAATGAGATAGCGATGATGCATATGCCTTCATCCCATGTAATTTGAGCTCAAGCTCTTCCTGTGACTGGTCAGTAAGTTGAAAATTCTGGCAATTGCTTGCCACAGCCAGGCCTGAAAATAAGCCATCTGATATTTGCAGAATGAGGTCCCCAGAGGATGAATTTGATGATGATATCCCATACAGATGACCAATTTATTCTCTGGGTACCTCTTTCTGTTCTGTTTTGAGACCCTGATTCAGATTGAGGTTCACAGAGGGTAAATTTAGTGATGCTACCCTGCTGTGCAGGGTAGCATCACTAAATTCACCCTCTGGATAACCTCATTTTGCAGATGACAGTCTGCTTATTTTCTGACTTGGCCACAGCTAGGTGGTTTTTCTGGGTGCTATGTTTAACTCCTTACATGCTGCTGATGGATATTTCTGGCATTTTCTTCTGCCCAGAACAGGAAATCACTTGCCACTAAAGTAAGAAAAATTTGACAACACTTAACTGAATTTTCACCTACAAATTGTACTGACTTTTTGATCAAAGATTTCTTGAGTCAAACTTTAATGAATTTTTCATCAAATCTAGTCATAGCAACCATGACTAGATTTGATGAAAAATATTTTTAAAATACTCAGTGGGTTAAGAGTTAAATTGTCGCTGACCCTCATTAACTATTTTTTGTTCATCATGCCTTTTGTTTATAGACTTCCGACTCTACCTTTTGTAAAACTTTATGCTTATTGAAAAAAGGTATGTGAATTTTGCAAGATCCTTCCAGCAGGACACTTTCTGTTGGAAATTGCACTCCTAGGTCTCTCATATTCAAGTCTTTAACCCTTTACAACCACCTGTGTAATATATAAATTGAGCAACTGAAAAAAAAAACATTTTCAAAAAATTTCAGCAAACCCATATCATGTGACTCCCCACTGGAACAAGCTCATCGAGCTTGTTCCAATGAGAGGTCACATGATATGGTTTTGTTGAAATTTTATGAAAAAATAATAAATTTTGATATTGTTTGTGTTGGGCAATGGGTCAATCTGATGTAGAAATATAAAAATCTTAAGCTACAATATTTTCCCATAATGCAACTACATGTAGGAACTTAACACTTCAATTTTGTTTACCAACCAATAAAGATCTGTTGAACAAGACTGAATTTGTTAAATTTCTAGTTGCATTATGGGACAAGTTCACTGCACTAAAGTGGCTTTCAACACCTTTCAGTAGAGCAATGATAGTGACTTCTAGCACTCGGCCAGTTAATATTCCATCAAATCTGCTGCCAAGACGGGGATCATGAGAGCTGAAACAGTCAACCGATTAATCAATTAATCAATGATCAACATCTTGATTGTTAAAAAAATAATTGATAGATTAACCATTACTTTTGAACTACTGTATTATATGGGTTAACAAAGGAACAAACTTGCTCCAAAACAGGCAAACATCCTCACACTGACTCACATCATTTATATGAGGCAGAGTAAAGCCTGCAAGTTACTTGCTGACATACTTGTTTACTTGCATGATCATCATACTGTATCAGTGGCTGGAAATGGTCATTCTTAACCCTTTACCCATTGCATGTCGCAGACGATACTTGCAAAATAAATTCATGAATTACTAAACATTTTCAATTTTTGTCTCAAAAACATAGCTTGTGACCCCTCATTGGAATGAGCTCAATGAGCTCATTCCAATGAGAGGTCATAAGCTATGTTTTTGAGACAGAAATTGAAAACATAATAAATTTGAATGGAGATTTTTGTATATACAGTACATGGAGAGTGGATTGTAACAAAATCACCTGCGGAGTGGAGTTATCACCCACAGTATCACTTTCAAATTCTGTATATATGGACAAAAAAACAAGCAATGTTTCAGCAAATGGACCTCCAGGTTTAACCCGGAGGTCCATTGGCTGAAACTTTGCTTGTGCTTGTTATGCTCTGCAACAAATTTGCAATTATTGCTTGGGTGGAATCTCCACTCTGCAGGTGATTTAGTGATAATACACTCTCCACGTACTGTAGGCCTAGTCGGTTTTGTTTGTTATGTTGGGTAAAGGGTTCATGCTATAAGGGTTCATGCTGTAAATCATCAGCGGTATGGCAGTTATTCAGATATCTATTTGAACAAGTGATTAATCGGTTAATCGGGGGTACAGTGGCTCAGTAGTTAGAGGTGCAGGCTGCAAGCCGAGAGGTCCTCAGTTCGAATCCCACCTGCGGCAACCGCGTTGTGTCCTTGGGCAAAACACTTCACCCCCATTGCCCACGTGGGGGCACGGTGACGCTGTGTACTAAGGCGTACTGCACGTCGATGGTGCACCTGTCTTCAACCATTGCTAACCCTGCTTGTGTGCACTTAGTATGTTGGGGAGCTGACAGTTGCTCGCCGTTGCTCGGTGGTTCTCTCCGGGTACTCTGGCTTCCTCCACCCGTAAAACTGTCATGGTCATGATTAGCCATTGGGCAGAAATATGTGATCTTAAACACCAATAAATATAAATAAATAATAAATTGGTTAATCCATGGGATTAATCGATCAAGAAAACTCCTTAACCTTTTCAGCTCTAGGGATCATATTCATCCATATGACATCTTTACATGACGCCCTAAATAGGGCTCTGCGAAGCTTTGAGATTCAATTCGATTTCGAATATCAAGTTGGTATTTGGTTTGATTTGAAATCGGCTTCCCGATTCATTTCCTTTTGAATCCTTTCACTTGCATATAGCTTTGTATCAGTCATATTCATCATCTCATAGTTCAGATGGAAAATGTACATAAATAATGCTGAAAGTGAAGATTGAGTGTAATTTCCTCTATTTTTTAATATAAATAGCATCTGCACCCATGCCGCCAACCATGCTAATTCCAGCCTCACCAGTCACTACCACTGCAGGAAGCAAATTTAAGGTTTCCAAGCAATCTCGGCGATGAGCTGTTACTAGTGTCTAGTCCTGTATAGTAAATAGTACTGGCAATCCACACACTTGTTTCTGTTTTTCAACTGTAATCTGTAATCCTTATTGGGTAATATTCCAGCTACATCATCAAGGCATGCCTACAGTCTCAATAAACAAGCCTGAAAATAAGCAAGCTGTCATTTGCAGAATGAGGTCCCCAGAGGGTGAATTTGCTGATGCTATCCCATACAATGGGCCAATTTATCCTCTGGGTACCTCTTTCTGTTTAGGTTTGAGACTTTGATTCAGACTGAAGTTGACAGAAGCCAGAGGGTAAATTTGGTGATGCCACCCTGCTGTGCAGGGTAGCATCACCAAATTCACCCTCTGGGTGACCTCATTTTTCAGATGACGTTCTGCTTATTTTCTGGCTTGACAACAAATCAGGTTTACAGCACATCCCCCTTAACCAAATCAGTCACCTTCTAGACACCCCTGATTCGATTCGAGGTTTGATTTCAAATAATAGAGCTGAATCGTTTCATGCTTCGATTCGAATTGAAATTGTGTGATTCGCAGGGCCCTAACTCTAAAACTTCTCAAATATACACTTCCAGTAAAAAATGTTGGAGCTCATCTGCAAGGGTACATTATGATTTAATCCTACATCCCTTGACCTCTCTGATCCTGTCTTTGAGAGCAAACAAACACAGAACCTGTTTTTCCCACTGCAGAAAAGATCACAACATGAAAACAGTTGAAATGATGTGGCCATGATTAATAGGTGAAAGAAACTGAATCTTCCCCTCGCACTACAGTCAGTTACCTCAGAAACAGTGCTGTCTCCTCGTCAAGGTAGATCATCTTTAAATTTTCCAACTAACAATCTTGCAAATTCCGAAACAAAACCAGCTTTTACATGTTTTTCATTTTTCGTACAGTATTTGACAACACAACCAGTGGCGTAGATAAAAACGGGGGCGGGGGGGGGGGGGGGGTGGGGAGGCCCCTCACCAGAAGTTTTGTCGGAAATTTTTTGGGACCATTTTTAGGCGAATTTATGTCTAATAACATTAAAATGCTGGCTTTGGGGATAAAAACATGCCATTTGGGGTAAATTGTTGGTAAAAAAGACCAATGTTCAGTACATTTGCAGTAAACAACAGGTTCTTTCTGTTTGTTTGGGTTTTTGTTGTTCTTACACTGTTGGAAAATTTTCGTTCTGTCGGAAAATTTTGAGCTTGCCCCTCCGCCAGCGAACACAACAGATTCACTTAATAGTCCATTTGACGGCCCTATATAGGCTATATGGGACCTAGAAATGGTCTTTCCTATGAGGTTTTTTTGTAGATTTATATTGTATAGGGACATACAAATGATTTCAGCTTAGTTGCCCAAAAGTTGCCCTTGGGCAACTTTTTTTCTGAGCAAAAATCCAAGATGGCCGCCAAATCACCCCGCGCCAGAGCGAGTCTAACAGAAAACGGTATATATTTGTAAAAGAAATTGTGTTATCTATCCTTTTGTGGTGCCTTGAGTACATCTAGAAGGTAACTTTATCTTTTAGTGCCTAATATGATGATCATACCATTGGAGTTGGGGAAAAAAGCCCAGTGAAGACGAAAATTTACCTTTTTGTCAGTTTTTAGATTTTGGAATTCCAGCATCGTAACTTGATAAGGGATTAAAACGAATTACTTTATTTAACCAAAATGTTCTCTCTATTATGTTCAGATATCATCCATGTGTTTTTATTTTATTTTTTTTTTTTTGATTTGTTCAGCTTGCTTAGTAGTGGAGTGAACGGGTATAGTGTTTGTCAGCATTTGGCTGATCAGTTCTGCTTGTTTTCTTCCCACTCATCATCAAAATTGGGTACATCACTGACATCCTCATCTGTTTCTTCGCCAGTAAGTTCACCAGCCATTTCCTCAACTCCATCAGAACTATCATCAGTCGACAAATGTCCGGCCACTTGGCTCTCCTGGCTGGTATAAGGATTAAGACAAACTCCCTCCCCACAACATTGACAATAATCTGTGCAAGATAGATGTTCTCGGTGGCAACCACATGTATCCGTGCTACACATTTTACCATGCGCCCTACACTGACATCGGATAACATCCTGCAATTGTGGTGGAGCTGCGTCTTCCTTTGCAAGCGCAGGTACGGGGATGCCATCGCGGATTTCCCAGCCGAACAAGGTGATATCTGAGGATATTTCCGGAGGAGATATCTGATCTGCTGCTTTCCAGAGCATGACTTGTAGGTGAGATCTCTGAATGTGTTTCATCAGATTTGGCGATGTTGGTGGAAGTTTCATTATTTTGGGACTGTCCCTTGTTCTGGTAAAGAGCTTGAACCTTGCAGTGTCTAATGAAATATCTTGTGTTTGACCATACAATGCTAGAACGAAAGGTTTCACCGCATCAAACAGTTTCTTCTCTGTCATACCAACCTCACCGAGAATGAAAGCTAATCCAGGAAAATTACCTGACTGCAAAGTGTTGAGTGCACCAACTTTACCCTTTCCAAACAGATATGATGTTGTATCACATCCACTGATTGCGTGCATTCCTAGGAGCTGCAAACATTTTGGACCAAGGTTGTGACAGGTTGCATTTATGTCGAGCACTGTACCATCCCATCGCTCCATTTGTACCTTACACATGATGTCTGCCCGGTACACCCAATATACCAACAAAACAAACACATCTGTATCATCACTAAGGACTCGTATTACATCTCTGTCTAGGTTTGCTGCAGCAAGAACATATGAAATTATTGTAATGTCTGCTTCATCATGTTGGAAAGCACAATCCTCATGAGTGTCCATTGAAGTTTTGTCGTCCATCGAGAATGTTTGTAGAATGCTTGATAGGTGTTTCTTGTTGTTCTTGCTCTTCATCAAAACATCACGCTTCGGAAGTGGGCTCGTTATTGAAAGGTCATAATCGACGACAACCTCACCGGCACGACGCATCCTCTCGTGGTCGTTAGCAGAAAAATTGTTATATTTGTCACAGACCAATATCTTTTCACTTTCTTCTGGATATCTTCGTAATCTATCTTCAATCGATGCAATCAGGTCGGCGGCACTGCCTCCATGTGGCCATACGATATGGTACATCAACTGAGACGCATCAACAATAACAGCATCGGATGATGAAGGTGAAGTTGAGAGTATGCCCAAACGCTTGACCAATCCTGATTTGCTAGCTTTCCGGAGACATCCTTGTTCATCAATGAGAGAAGCCGGTACCGATGACAACTCATATGAAAATAAAGGTTCTAGTGTCAACTCACGTTTCTGTCCTATCACGAGTAGGCACATGAAAATGTTCTGGGGATTGATAACTGACTTTGTTTGATTTGTTTTAGCTTTCTTCTTCAAGGCCGCCATAGTCTATATTTTGCTGCTGATAGGATTGTAGAAACCACCAGGAAGTCCAGCTTTGTATGATCTCTCCATTTTATCACCAATGACCAAGGAGTCTGTAACATTCACATCAGGTGGAGCTATCTGGCCAGAGACAGGGTTGTATAGATGTGGACGGACATCGTTGAGTGGATGTGGATATTTTGCTACCTCAGACGCAAGTAGTTCTCGGTCTTTGAAGTCCACTAGCCGCCTGTGTTTTTGTTCTTCCTTGTGCTTCTTCTGACTATCCTGTCCTGTTAGTTTGGATGGATAAATGTTGTCAATAGAATCTGAAACATGCACAGTGATGGGGAATGCACCAATCCACTCACTCACGAGTTCCGGAGACAATGTCATACCTTTGAGTGAACCTTTGCCTATTTTAATGCCCGTCTGTTCTCCGAATTGGTCTGCAGAAACAGCATTCCAAAAACCATCACTGTGCCGACAAACTAGATCCGGCTTACCATCAACATCACGCACTGCTCGCATGTCTAGTAAGTACTGGGTGAGATGGCGAGCATATTGAACATGTCCTGCAACAAAGAAATACTTCATCATACGTTCCAATGTGAGATGCTTCAAGTAGATATCACCTTCACGTTCAGCTCGTTCGAATTCATGGATGAGTAGAGTTGGCACAATGAAGTTATCAACCCAGTGTCTACCAGTAGGGTGAGACCGGGCATTATCGAGGTAGCTATCTATTTCTTGAAATGTTCGTTGTCCCTCTAATAAGAAATGCTGTAGGAGAGCAACACGCACACCACGGAAGGCTCTCATCGCCTTGACCCAAGATTTACCATTAAAAATGCCTGTAAGACCACCATATGCTGCGGCAATATAAACGTCAAGGCCGGATCCCTGCATGAGTTTTGAAATGCAGCTCAGAAATGACTGTATGATATGCATGCCTCCTGGGTGAACGATGACATTAGAAAATTGTGTAGGTTGATTCCAGCACACCTGTTTAGTTACGGCATAGAGCTGCATGTCCATGGTCAGGTGAACAAATTTCATACCCATATCCGTCAATGCTCTCTGCATGTAAACCAAGGTTGTAAGGATCGTATCAGGATGAGACGGTGGTGCATCTATGAGTGGTCCAAACATATATACGCATGCAGGTTTCAAAGTACCTTCACACCTTGCTAACTGATTGTTGAACCCGTTCCATTCCATTGCATCTTGGCCATCTGATAGACTGTTGAGCCACTGTGCATCTTTCTCGTTTGCGGTATTTAAACTTGCCTGTCGAGCACTCACCTCACTGAAGCTGAGTCCAGTATTTGTGTTATCTACAGATGGAGGGAGTACTTTCTTTGGCCCTGTGTAATGCATGATTTGTATTGCTCTGTTCTGACCAACAGACTTTGCTTCTTTTGAAGTCAGACGAGGAATAAGTAGAGTGTTGATGCTCGGTTTGGTGATGCCAGTCTCAATGATTCCCGCAGGGTGCATCTGAAATTCGGTTGCCATGGCATGAGTTTCGCGTCGACCATTTGGCGTAGACACAAGTAAGTCAAAGTTGTCATACCACCCAAAGATGAGGCCAACAGTCCTTGTAAGACCAAGCATATTGTGAAGAGTTACAGCATTGTCACAAACAAACTTAGCGGCTGACTTGCGAAATCTCAGCACCTCATCATATGAGACAACATAGCCATGGTCACTGAGAATATGGATTAAGTCTGAGCTCCCAAACTTGTGATGTAATTTGACACCCAATCCAAGTACGGTCTGGTTCCTATTCTTTGTGATCTGGTATTGTATGGACTGTGATAAACTAATTGATGTCTTTGTTGTCTCACCCTTTGAAACGAGTTTTGAGATAAATCTCAAGAGTGTTTCGCTTATCTGTTGTTTTGTTTTGGTGCATGTAAAATCACAGAGGTTGTATTGTTTGTTGTTTGATGGAATGTCTCGTGATTCTTTCACAATGCGCCGAACAATCTTGTCCTCTCCCTCTTCATCCGGGGAGTCAAGTTTCACAAACTTAAGAATCTTGCCGACGAATTCGCGGTATCCTATGACCGAAGCACAGCCTTCGATGTTGAGAACTACAACTTCTTCATTTAGATAGGACACGAGTCTAGTAAACATCTGTTTTCTTGTCAGTTGACCTCCAACTTTGGTGTATTTATCATGAAGTTCAGTGGAGGTCCATGTGCACACGTGTCTTTTCTCATACATCTCTTCAACGACGAATTTGAGCGCTGGGTCATCAATAGAGGACCTCTCACTAGCGTATGCTGGTAACTTTCTGAATGCGTCATAACACCGAACATGATATTGTGCTTCTGCGGCAGCCAAATCGTGAACACCATGACAACGAATGGCAACTTCGCGACTCCAACCATTACCGCGATCTGCACAGTACTGTAGTAGAGTAGCTTTGAATGGTGTTGCATCTTTGATGCCTCTCCTCTCACATTGTATCACTCTGTCCCATCTGTCTTTGTGCTTCGGGTCAGGAGGTTCACATGGTGACGCGCACAACAAACACTGAGTTTTGAAATTAAAAGAAATAACTTGTGACCGCCTTATCCTAATGGGTGGCTCATCATGTTCAGGCTCTACAGTCTCTCTTTTCCTTTTCAGGAATCGTTGAATGTGTTGTTTAGAGGTGTACGAACAATAACAACCTGAATGAATGTCAACCGATACATTATCTCCTTTCAAATCCAGTTCGCACTGCAACTTTCCCAATGTGTTGTCGTCTTCACGTTCTTTTGCACATTCTATGAGACGAATGACTGCTTGCTTTTTGAAAGTCTTTATATCTCCCGACTTTGAGCACAATGGTAGGAAACAATCGCCAATTCTGGTTTTCTCTGCCATTACTCTTTCTGTGAAATAGAAACACATAAGGTAAGTTGATGAGAATATCTTTGGATTGCAGTGAAAATGAAACCTCCAATAGCTATCATTCTTGGGTCATTATACGGCGAGGTAACCCTCAGTCCATATAATTACCCATGACTGATAGCCCGATTAAGACAGGTGATTGCTTTGGTTTCGCTGTCACTGCAATTAAACTATCTAGATTCTGTTAATCTATTAAAGTTTACATGAATATAACAACAATTATGCCAGTGAGTTCAGAATACATATGCGGCAACCTGGGACGACCTGCAGCAATCTGCGGCGACCTGCGGTATTAAGGATGGCCGCTTTTTTGACAATTTGATTCTCAGTGGAACCACCTGAAAGTGGAAGAAGTCTTCATTATTGCATAGTTACCACAAGTGAAGGGTTAGTGACAAACAGTGGCAAGGGAAACCAGGAAAGGAGATTTTCGGTAACATTTTGGCGGCCATCTTGGATTTTGCCTCATAATTTAAGTTGCCCAAGGGCAACTTTTGGGCAACTAAGCTGAAATCATCCCAAGGACCCCACTGAACATGAATCAAGAAAAAAACTTCATAGGAAAGACCATTTCTAGGTTCATAAACTTTCAATCCGACTATAACTGGTTCAGTGCTGAGAGCCCATACTTTGGCACCATTCTTAAGTACAGTACCACAACTTGAAGATTTCATATTTTGTGAATGTGGTTCACATTATCATCGAGGTGAATTTATTTCATCTGTATGGATTTACCTGCTTACAATTGATGGAAGAGTGCCAATAGGCACTCTCCCATCAGTTGTAAGAAGTCAAAGACATGTGAACAAATGTTGACGACCATGCAAGAAAAAATTAGCATTGGTTTTCTCAGCTCTGCCTTTGCACTAACAATTATGAACACACCAGTGTTATTATAAAAGACATTTCTGTTGATTAAAAATACGGAGAAGGGTTATTTTGGAAAATAGTTTGCCTCAAATGGTTAGGACATCCCATCATACAATGACTTCATTTGTGGGAGTAGAGGTGGAGGTAGTAGCTCTGTGTACTCAGGTGTACTGTACGCCGATGGTGCACTTGCCTTCCTGCTTGTGCAAATTCGATCCTTGGCAGTCTTACAATTGCTCACTGCTTCTTGGTGGTTCGCTCCAGGTGCACCGGCTTCCTCCGGGGTCCTACTAAACACCGTATAAAGGTATAGCGAGGTGAAGGAAAATAAATATGTAAGTGTCGTTTAAAACGTTTAAATATATGTGCAGACATGTAATTTAGTACTTTGAAGCAATATAGGTGATATAACCGTTGAATTATTCGAGTAAATGCAAGATTTATAGACCGTCGCAGAAAACTGCCCCTCGGCATTTAGTATGTAGGCCTAGCTTAGTAATTAATAGGCCACATCGGTAAGTGGATGAAGAACGTAAGTGATAATTGAGTATCACAACACAGATCACTGTAATATTTGGCAGCTCTAAAGTTGTTGTTTTTTATTTTTTTATAATTTTTTTTTGGGGGGGGGGGGGGGGGTGGGGGAGGGGAAGATCCAGGACAGAAAAAACAAAACAAAACAAAAAAAAAAAAACAACCGAATAACGAATATATTGCTTTAATGAGAGTTACAATTTTCGACAAGCAGTCAACGTTACTGCAAAAAAGTGAACGGAGTTATTTTTTCGAAACATTGGCGACAAGAAGAGCTATTCTGTGTGCTATGCTGCTGTGTAACACACTGTTGTAAATGGCTTCGTGCTCTTTCCAATGGTTCATCGCCAAACCTGGAAATAAGCAATCTGTCATTTGCAGAATGAGCTCCCCAGAGGATGAATTTGCTGATGCTTTCCCATATAGCGGGCCAATGTATCCTCTGGGTTCCTCTCCAGGGGCGCCGGAACGGCCCAAACATTTGCCCGAAACATAACACCCAGATCCCTGTTTTTTTCGAATTGTTGCCATCGATTATGTGGGGGAGAAAAAATGACAGTGCATGCAGGTCGTCTTTCGAGGAACATAATTTGACAAAATTCCCTGTCAAATTGTCCAAGGCAATTTGGCAGGAAATTTTGTCATATTATGTTCCTCGAAAGACGAACTTCACTGCGGAGGTCCCTCAAATGTGGGTGCCCAGTCTGCACATTCGTAAATTTGGCCCTGCCCCCTGAAAATGTTTAAAAAATGACATCTCTCAGGCCCATTTTGGGGTTACTTCTTTAGTATTCCAACCGTTTCCGAAGCGGTTGGAATACTAAAGAAGTAGACCCCAAAATCTCCTCATCTTACGTTAACTCGTCATTAATAGTCGCCATTGTGTGCCCAATATTAAAGAAACAAGACAATCTATGCGCGCACTATTTTCGGATATCCGCAAAACAAAATTTAAAAAATCATAGCCTAGTTATTTAATATGAATGACGTTCGGCTGAAGGTTGGTCACAAAAATATCATGATCGGCAAATTTTTTGCCCCGACATTGGTCGGGGTGGTCGGGGCGGCTCCGGCGCCCCTGCTCTTTCTATTTAGGCTTAAGACCTTGATTCAGAGTGTGGTTCACAGAGGGTAAATTTAGTGATGCTGCTCTGTGTGTCATTCTGTAGATGACAGTCTGCTTATTTCCAGGCTTGTGCATCGTATTACGGAATTCAGTTTCACTAAGACCAAAGATACACACAACCATTTTCCCGAATAGGACACGGCAATGTGATAAAAAGCGGTCGTTTTCGCGATTAGGGCGTGATTTGGCGCGACACTTACGCCAGTGGGCCGAGAGTACCTAAATAAACCATTGCGAAATCCATAAAGACATGGAAATGGCATCTCAGATTCAATATTCTCGCATTTCTTTTTTGACAGGTGAAATTGTACAATTTGTGGTGTGTGGTGGGTGTGAGGGTGTGTGTGTGTTTGGAAGACGTGCAGAGAAGTTCGACGGATCCTGACTCAGTCGCGACCCGGTGAAAATTCTCTGACCGCTTTTGTAGAATGACTTCGCTATATTTAATATCACAAAGAAAGCTGATTTTCATCTCTTACTACAAACCGCCGCATTCAATCACATGAGAAGCAGTGCTGCTTCGTGGTCAAGGTAGAGCATCTTGTTACCTTCTTTAGCCTAAATTTTCCAACACAAACAGATCCAGACACTGACCCACGTATTGATCTTGGAGACCGCCAAGTTTTAGCGAAAAGCTTGGCGCTGAATGCCATTCTGTATTGTGATTATAAAATTGTGTATAATGTGTTATTCTTGTTAAATATTAGCATACGTGTGATCGTTCTGCTTTCAAAATACATTCCTGAACATTTCTCCCCACCCACCCCAAGACGCATACATCGCCCGATCCACCATTTTCGCGACACCCCTGGCAGTGGTGCGGTAAATATCAAAAGAACAGAAGTGCAAAAGAAACGAGTACGGTCGGGATAGATGGATGACAAAGAGGAGAGAAAAAATTTTGGCTAGCATTTTGTGCACCAACCTATCAATGCAATCTCAATGGGAGTTAGCAGCAGTAAGGGGTGCACATGTATACCCTTTGCTAGTAAGACGTAACCGATGGTTCCCCCGTTAGGTTTGCCGCCATTGTGGCCTTTAAAGTCAAGGAAAATGCACATTTTTGGCTCCATATTTAACACATTTAGTTTAAACAATATTTATTTCCAACTTTCAGAATATACATGAAACAGTATAATGATGTATGTGGATTCGACAACACATTTGCCTATGGGACTAAAACATTGATTCGATCCATTGGGGAAACTTGTTAAATATGGAACCCAAATATGCTTTTATTCAATGTAGGGGTGTGTGAGTACTAAACATAGATGGATAGATGGATGACAAAGAGGAGAGAGAGAGAGAGAGTGTGTGTGAGAATCAGGAGAGAGAGAGAGAGAAAAAAAATTTTGACTAGCATTTTGTGCACCAACCTATCAATGCAATCTCAATGGGAGTTAGCAGCAGTAAGGGGTGCACATGTATACCCTTTGCTATTAAGACGTGACCGATGGTTCCCCCGTTAGGTTTGCCGCCATTGTGGCCTTTAAAGTCAAGGAAAATGCACATTTTTGGCTCCATATTTAACACATTTAGTTTAAACAATATTTATTTCCAACTTTCAGAATATACATGAAACAGTATAATGATGTATGTGGATTCGACAACACATTTGCCTATGGGACTAAAACATTGATTCGATCCATTGGGGAAACTTGTTAAATATGGAACCCAAATATGCTTTTATTCAATGTAGGGGTGTGTGAGTACTAAACATAACTATGTTTATTGTATTCCCACCGTGTCGCAAAGGCACATGGCCCATCACTAATATCTCAGCGTGTGGGTACATTTGTATGAACGTTCGGCCCTAAGTTCCAAATGTTTCCTTCGTCCCTGGCGACAGTCTTAAAATTAATTATTTTTCTTCCCTGACTGTATTTTTTTAAAATCAGAACATCTTTGAGCCCTATTTAACGTGACACGAACACAGATATTGACATTTAATGAGTGATACTGCACTTCGCAACCTGAAATGCAAAATCAGTTATTACTGTTAGGCAGGCATACGCAACGACTGATTGTCGAAATCATAATCCGCGATTTCAAGTTTCACCTCGATCATTGGGCCAAGTTTAATTAACTATTAACTTTTTGCAACAAGGCACAAAATATGGACAAAACACTATTTTAAATTTGTAAAGTGAGAAGAAAAATCGGTGATTATAACATGAAAGCGTCGCTCGCGCATCTAACGTGTTTCAGCTTTAATAATGCCTCAGTAGGCCCACTTATGATATCTGCTGTCAGATTTGGAACCACCAGTGCGAATTATGAATCGATAAAGCACAAGTCCAAACATGGCCTTTTATTTTATTTAATTTTTTTTTCAAAGGATGTACCAAACAAAAAAATAATTAAAATACGGTCTTTAATAAAGGTCATGTTTGGGTGGACTAGTAAAGTACGTGTTTGGTTCTGCACTGTTGGCAAACACTTAAGTCTTAACCCCCTGCACACTGATGTCAAAATATCTAAAGTTCAGGGGGCCAATTTTTCAAAATACATTCCTGAAATTTAACCAATTCAATCTTGTTTGACAGAGCTCAATGAGCTCTGTCAAACAAGATTGAATTGGTTAAATTCCCAGTTGCATTATGGGAAAAATGGCTATTTGAAATTTGGATATGTTGACATCAGAGTGTAAGGAGTTAAATCAAACTGAAAAGATCGAGAAACCCTTCAGGAGGTGCGCCAATTATATCGTAAATAATATCACAATACAATGGGAAATGTGAAACAAATATCTGAGGAAAAACTATCTAGAGATATTTCGGCCGGGACTTGCCATCACAGATGGACCCTCCCCTCCACCCATCCCTAATTTGTCATCTTTGGGATCTCCCTGGCAATAATACGGGAAATACCAAAAGAAAAGCAGAGTAAACAAAACTAGTCACGTGACATTTGAAGTTGAATGGACAATGTGTGACCACTCTTCAGTTGTTTCTGTCTTGAACGACCACACTGGATTGACAAACACCGTGCTGAGCATGTTTTTTAGACACTTGTTTGATATTTTCGTGTATATATAACTGCTTTGTTTCAATGTTTTTGTAGCCTGTTGTCAGATTTAGAAGCTCTGGTGAAATCGACTTTTCGGATCTGCTTGTTTTCCTGTCTCGTTCTCAGTTAATACCTGAAGAGTGAAATGGCAGTACATTCAACAAGACAGCACTGTCTTATTGAGTGTGTTGTCAGTTCAACCTTCAAGTTCAGGTTATCACAGAAGAAAGGAAAATACACAAACCTGGATAAACGATTTTCACCAGAGTTATTAAAACTCATCCAACCCGTGACAAACATTGAAAACAAGACAGTTGTTATACACAGAAAATTCCAAACAGATATCTGAAAAAAAACTATTTCCATTTTCAGCCAATTCGGCATGCACTTGCCTTGCGAAAACTAAGAATTTCAAATCAGCGGGTATTTCTTACGGAATCGGCGGGAAATCGCCCAATTATCTCCACAAAAACGACGCCATGTTGACTGGAAGTTCCAAATGTATGAAACCATGAGGTGTCTGTGGTCCAGTGGTAACGCGCTGGGCTGGAGATCTCGAGGTAGCGGGTTCGAATCCCATAGGTGACAATTTTTTCAAAAAAATGCCAAAAAGGCGGGAAAAAAGAGTTTTTTGTATTTTTGGGGAAAATCCCCACCCCTTTTCGTGTGTACCCATCCAACTTCAATTACTATGTAGTCACCTACCTTGTAGCAACATCGCTTACCTTGTGTACCCTGGTCACACATCACAGTCTAACACCTTTTTTTTCGGTTTTATTGTGGTTATTATTATTATATTATGTTTGTACCTATTTCGTTTGGTTTAGTTTAGTTTGCCGCCGTTGGGGTTTGAACCCCCAATGTTTAGATTCCGAGTCCGCGTCGTTACCGATCGCGCTATCACGAACGCTGTAAGTAACTCATCTTATGTTCTAGAAACTATCGATATTTGTGATCTGAGTAGAAGATTACAGAAGGTGCTGGTTAAATGAATATAATGTCACATTAAGTTGTTACGAACGGGGTTTGAACTCACGACCGCTAGGTTTAAAGCCCGCGTCGTTACCAATTGCGCCACCGGAAATCTGTTAGCAAGTGGTTGTATGACTTTGAAACTACCGACTTATGTTCTTCCAGTTGAACTTTGTGGACGATATTCGTTAAATTAAAGAATAAAGTAAGCTCGAAGTCTACAATTCTTTTATGTATTAAGCAAGTTTCGAAACAGTTCAAAATACACGACAAATTTACTCTCGCAAAAACAAAATTCGTGTGAAGGACCTTGCCGGGTGCGAACTCACATCGTCAGGCCTTCAAGATTAAGACTAATAATAATTACCTGCGCGTCTCTATCTATTACGCTAACGGGGTTCATGAAATGCAATAAATTATGGACAATGCGATGCATAACTCGAATGATTATCTGGGCCTAGTGACTGTTCTTCGTGTTAAATACAAGAACGAAGCACTTTCGCTGTTTATGTTCCTAAATATATCAATTGCGAGTTTCAAACTCCTTCAAAACACACGATAAATTTAATTCTTCAAAAAACAAAAGCTCGTCAGGAGGACCTTATCAGGCGCGAACCTGGATCGCCAGACATTCCAGATTTTGATCAATGATGAAAAAAACTCAGCGCCTGTATCTACTTCGCTAACAAGGAACATGGTCATATTTTTTCTAATGAGACATGCTGTCCATAATTTGAGATGATTATTATCCACTGAATTCACTGTCGAGGACAAAGATATTACAAGAATAAAGTTCTTTCGGACGCATCTTTATTTGTATATTGGCTGTGAGCTTCAAAATAGTTCAAAACACACGATAAATTTACTTTTTCAAAAATATGAATCGCCCAAAGGACCTTGCCGGGTGCGAACCGACATCTCCAGACATTCGAGTTAAAGACCAACTGTCATCCTTCTCACACCAAAGTGTCAAAATAAAAAGATTGGTTGTTCATTGAAAGAAGGTATAAATGTAAGACAGCAATTCAATAATTTGACAGCGGATCCGCGAGAACCGAGTGGGATTCGAACTCTTGCCAACAAAATTGAAATTTGGTAACTTTAGCTAACCACCAAGCGCATTTAGCAATTGCGCCACCGTGACAGGCAACAAACACTGAAACAGGTGGATAATTCCTTTATCACAAGTTGCAAACATAGTGTATTTTTTCTTGTTTCCAATTGGTCGAAATATCACACGATCCAAGTAAATGGGGAAGACAGTGCAATTATCTTTGATCGAATATCGGTCGATTTGCACCATTGCCGATTTGCACCATTGCCGATTTGCACCATTGCCTATTTGCACCGGTCGATTTGCACCATCTCAAAATCACTATTTGCACCATCTCAAAAGTCGATTTGCACCATCTCAAAAGTCGATTTGCACCATCCAAAAAGTCGATTTGCACCACAAAAAAAGACGATTTGTACCACCTATAAGTCGATATGCACCATTAAAAAACGGATAATATACTCTCCCAAAAAAGAAAGTGTGCATGCTAAAAAATAACACTAAAAAAAGATATATGTCATTTTCATTCATGGAAATTTTATTCAATCACAGATGAATCAATTTGTGATCAACACGAGAAATTTCATTACGCTACGACGAATACTCTTGGCGCCATAGAGAGTCAAAGACACTAAGGGTCAAACACAAAAGTCACACACTCAATATCTGGTATGACCTCCGTCTGCATCGACTACTGCTGTGCATCTACGCCTCATGGAAGCGAACAAGTTAGCATGGAAGTGTTGTGGGATGTTGTTCCATACTCTGATAAGCTGTCTTTGGAGTTCCACAAGCGTTGACGGTGCATAGGGAAGCCGGCGTAGCTGACGTTTCATTTCGTCCCATACGTGCTCAATGGGTGAGATATCGGGCGAATTTGCGGGCCAGGGAAGAACATCCACTTGTTGTTGCTGCAGATACTGTTGAACAACACGAGCTGCGTGGGGTCGGGTGTTGTCCTGCTGTAGAATGACGCCGGGGCCGTGACGTAACGTCAAAATCGGACGAATTGCAGGTCTTCGAGGACGTAAGCCGTATTCTCTCAGCCGGTTGATTACTGTTTGAGGATGTATCTGTCTCAGGTTAGGGATGTTCCTGGCTGTCGTCGTTGTCGTTTGTTGCCGGTTCCGGAGATGGACGACACGGATATACCGACCTTGTGCAGGGGTGGGAACTCGGGGTCTTCCGGAGCGGGGTCGGTCTCGAACGTCATCATGTTGTGCATGTCGATGGACTAGCCTGTCTACAGTGTTACGGTGGCAGTTCAAATGCTGGGCAACCTCTCTGTGTGTTCTGCCAGCTCTAATCATACCCAGGGCAAGGAGACGTTGATTCATTGTCAATCTTGGCATGCTAATGTGGAGTCGTTTTAACAGCAGCGCAAGTTTGAATGTGAACGATAGGAAGGCCTTACTTTAGTGTTTAAATACCCAAGGATTCACACTGCTGCATGAATTTTCAGACTCTCCACGTGCAAAACATGCCTTTTCACAAACGTGCAGCACGTCATTTAACGTTAATGCAATTTTAACGGGGAAAGCTGTTTTTGTGTTCAATATAACTTATTCATGAACAGGTTAACACTCTTTACACCTACGAAATTAGTTTTTTGGAGTTTGGTCAATTTCTGCAATGCACACTTTCTTTTTTGGGCGAGTATATATGTCATTTAAAATGAAGAAATATTTCTTCAGCAGTATCCATGATAAATTCATCTCGCCAAATGTCTCTATCTGAACATTTATTTAATCTCTAATTTAACATCTGTCTCTGTAAAAAGTAATATTATTATTAAATGTGACTCTTCTCACTGATTAATTGGGTCGGGACTGTTTTCACAGAAATCAGTTATCAGTCTAAGGACTTGATTCTTTCACCAACACCGTTCTGTATAGTTTTACATGCACTGTCAAAACAACACGGTACTTCAAAAACCTATGTTGGGGTCGGTGTATGGTTAGAGCTACTAAACGTATCAATATTCTGAAGATGATCAGAGTTAGAAATTGGGGAGCAAACAAAGATGTGCTTCTCAAGCTCTTCAAAACATTTATACGTCCGGTACTAGAATACGGTGCCATAATAACACGTGACTGAGCAGAACCAACATTCAGAAGCTACAGAGGGTTCAAAATTATGCACTGCAAACCGAAATGGACACCGATAAAGGAACTTAGTGAGCTAGCAAAAATAGAAACTATTGATACGCGATTAAAAGACCTACAAAACAAAACCCTCAACAGACTCCAAGATAGTGAATTAATGGTTGAGCTGAACGAACACCGATCCCTTAACAGAAAAACAAAATAAGTTTCCAGAATAAAAAAAAAAAAAAAAAAAAAAAAAAAAAAAAAAAAAAAAAAAAAAAAAAAAAAAAATTATACATTTCACTAAATTGCGTGGAGTCAGTGAGGATTGCCTCGCTACTCATTGAGAACTTTAGGATAGAGTCTGTTAGGACTGCCTCGCAACTCTGCTGAAGCGCGATTGAAATGCGTTTAATAAGATCTATATAACAAAACCCTCCACATACTCCAGGATAGTGAATCAATGGTGAAGCTGAACAAACACAGAACCCTTAACAGAAAAACAAAATAAGCCACAGTAAATTAAAATTACTCAATAGAATTAAACTGCGTGGAGTCAGCGAGGATTGCCTCGCTACTCATTGAGATCTTTAGGATTGAGTCTGTGAGGATTGCCTCGCAACTCTGCGTGTGGGGAGTGGGCTCCGAAGAAACACACCCCTTACCCCATCCATAGAAACAATCACACAACAGTCACAATATACAATAGCGGATATCTATCTTTCTTTCTACCTATAACTTTTCTAATTGAACATTCTCAAATTTTCTTGCAACACTCTTATCAAGAAGAAATGGTAGACAAAGCGTAGGAGGAATTGGCGCAACCTACCTTTCTGCAATATACACAAGAAACCACCAAACATCAGGCAAGGATTGAAACAAGCTTGTCTGGCTGGGGACGAGTGTACATTTTATATAAATAAACATTTGAATAAATATTTAACAGCCCTTTTAAGGGCTTGAGGGTGTGTGTCTGTAAGAGGATGTGTTTTTTTTCGGGGGGGGGGGGGGGGTCATTTGGAATTCCCGAAGGATAACCAGATACCTCATAATCACATACGGCATCCTATCTCCCAGAAGGCTTGATGGATGACTCCCGGCTTTTCAAAACTAAACTGTTGGAGTTTTCTCTACTCCTTTTTTGTAACCGCTAGATAGATAGATAGATATACTTTATTCAACAATATATCACTGAATAACAAAACATAAGACACAACTATACAAAATTAAACACAACATGATATATTGTTAGGAGACAACATAGCAAATTTAGCTGTCTTCCTGTTGTCTCCTTGGTATGGTCGTACAAATTCAATAGTCATGCAGTAGACATCGTTAAAACATAATCACCACCGCCTTCAGTATTGGGTGTAGAGAGTTATAGCGAGGGCCACCGGCTGTCACATAAAATGATCTCATATGAGACATTAGTGGCCGTTTAGGATGAGATAACAGTTGACAAGTATATACCTGCCTTGGGGTGTGGGAGACAAACAAAGGGAGAGAGATATTTGCCTGGTGAGTTGGATCCTAGGAAGATGCCTTCTCGAAGTATGAATGAGTGTTAAGCAATTAGTTACCGGTCCAGATTTTACAAAGGGCAGTTCAGAAAGATAAAGGTAAGGCTTTATAAATTTATAAATTTGTTGCTTGAAATGACGACCGATTAAGAATTATTTAGTAAATTAGTGTGAGTCAGTGTAGGGGAAATGTCAGTGGAGTGCACATTCTCGTAAGAGAAGATGAATACCCATCATAAGGCATTATCCAATACGTTTCACAATACTAATATTAAAAAATAGTAATATTTAGATATTAGGGTGGCAGTCGGGACACATGCGATATGCGCATGATATGTTCGAAGAGTAGTTATGTATGTATTTCATAGCTAATTGTTTTTTAAATAGGCTTCTGGTGGGGAGACCTCGAATACCAGACTCAAATGCATTCCATATTTTTGGAAAGCTATGTCTCGGCAGATTTGCAGAAAACTGCGTTCTTGGTTTATTAATCTGTATTAATCCTGCTTGTCTAGTAAGAGTTCCAGTGGATCTAACATTAAAAAACGTTTCAAACGATTGTGGTAGGTTCATATATTTCCAGTCATACATAAATAATGAAACGTTTAATTTGTAAAGGTCGTTAAATTTCAAAATATTGTTCATTTTGAATAAAGGATCTGTATGACTGTTAAGTCTTTTGCGATTGATTACTCTAATGGCTCGTTTCTGCAGAGTGTATATTTTACAACAAGAAGATGCGTGGCCCCATACTTGGATTGCGTATAATACCTGACTATGTATAAGTGCATAATATAACGACTTCATTGCTTTATGTGGTAGTATGTTTTTTACTTTGTTCAAACAATATATTATTTTCGATATTTTAGAACAAATAGAAGATACCTGGTGTTTAAAACTGAGATTTTCATCAAGATAAACTCCCAGGAATTTAGCCACCTTTTCAGACTGGGAGTTATCGACCGGTGAAAGCTTAGTGTTATTCAGAAAGATACGTAGCATATTTGCTTTGTTTGGGTTATTTGGTGGGTGCAGCATAATATATTTGCACTTATTAGCGTTTACTTGAAGTTTATTGCAGCAACACCAGATAAAAATATTTGTAAGTTCTGCGTTTAATTCAGTTTCCAATCTCTCCAGATCATGCCCAGATGTAAAAGGGGTTGTATCATCAGCAAATGAAAGTAGATTTAGCCTTGTTGAGTTGCTCATATCATTGACATAGATCAAGAACAAGAGGGGTCCGAGAACGGAGCCCTGTGGGACACCACAGTTAACTGTTTGTGTTGAGGACTGGTGCGAGTTAACATCGACAAATTGTAACCTATTTGATAAGTAGCTTTTGAACCAATCGTTCGCCTTGCCTCTTATTCCGTAGAATTCTAGTTTGCTAAGCAATATGTCATGACTTATCGTATCAAAGGCTTTCGATAGATCTATGAATACTGCTAAGGTTGAGTCCTTTGTGGGTTTATCATTGCTATCCGCGACATACTGAAGAAGATGTAAGATGGGATGAATTGTGGAATGACTTTTGCGGAAGCCATATTGGTGTTTATATAGTATTTCGAAATTGTTTAAAAAACTGATGACTCTACGATACATTATTTTTTCTAGTACTTTTGAGAAAACTGGAAGTAAGCTTATGGGTCTATAATTTCCTAGCATCTGAGGGTTGCCACCTTTATGTATCGGTATCACTTTAGCTATTTTGAGTTTGTCGGGAAATTTTCCTTCTGTAAAGGAGAGGTTAAAAATGTGTGTCAGGGGTTTTGCCACTTGCAATATTGCCTCTTTCATAACTCTTGTTGATAAGTTATTGTAGTCTGAGCTCAGTTTTCCTTTTAATTGATTTACTGTCAATATAATTTCTTGTTCATTTGTTGGGACAATAAAGAAGGTCTCGCTAAAATTGCCATTTAAGTATTCTCGGAAATTCTTAGTTGTATATGGAACATTCTCGTTTATTGTCTGACCAATCCCCACAAAGTAGTCATTAAAATTTGAGGCGATTTCACTGGGGTCAGTTATTTCTTCATTATTAACAGATATTCTCGATGGGAAGCTGGCAGTTGATTTAGATTTGGATATTATAGTGCGTAATACCGCTATGGTCATATACCGGGGCCGCTACCGAACCGGCGTTGCTGTTTGATTTTCTTTTCTCTTCTTCCCTTAAATTTGCCATCGCACAACATTATATTCTGGCTCGCCACCATGGTGGGACTCAAACCTCTACCATCGCCGAGCTGGAACCGAATAGACCCCACTCTCTAATAGTCTTAATGGCGTTGAGGGATTGAGTATTGACAATCTATCACTCCAACGTAAACTGCCGGGAATCCTAACCGCGTGCATATCCCCCCAGACCCCATTTGAGGCAATAGGAAAGCTAGGCCTGTGTGATCCAAGTGAAATAAAATAAGGTTAACCGGGTCGCAAGGGATTTGTAAATCCCACATCGTCCCTGCGCGCCTTCGGCGCGCTAAAACCTTTTATTCATTCAACTTCATCAGTTGAAGATGGACGAGCTCACTGAGAACCCATGCTCAAGTTGTAATAAAGAGGTACGGCGGCGACAAGATGCCCTAGAGTGTGACTCTTGCAATAAATGGAGACACAGGATCTGTGGCACTGGTATGTCTAGAGATGAATATAGAAGGATGACGAAACAGCGGCGCGATGGTACCATAATAACATGGGTCTGCCCAGAATGTCTAAAGTCAAGTCAAGTATCAGATGAATCAGAAATGGAAATAGATTCAACATCCCAAGAAAGGTCATTCGACGTGATTCATCCCGTGGATGATCCCCTACCGGCGATAGAAAAGTCACTTGAGGAAGAACCCATTCCAGACACTATACTTAATGACCAGGTAACAACATACCAAATCGTCAAGGGGGGGGGGGGGGGGGGGGGGGGGCAAAGAGGGGTGCTGACATTTTAGTAGATTCGCAAGGGTACATGTTCACGTTTAAACGAAAGACTAATGTAACAACCACATGGATTTGTAGAAGCAGGGCAAAAAAATGTTATGCTACCGTCACATAGCCCAGCTCTAATGTTTTCAACCGTGGTCCGACACGTCATACGCATCGTGGTGAACCTGGTGCAACTATCACGACTAGTGCTTGCATTATTAATTGAGGGGAAATGGAACAAAAAAGTCTTGACTAGGTTAACTGATGATCACTTGAGCTAAAAATTATAAATGGGCACCGCCATGGAGCTCCAGCAACGCCGACTAGGCAGATAATACACGATGTGACACTTCCTTTTCCCTGCCATTTTACTTCTACTCACCTTACCAGTAACCATTCCTATCGTGGTCTCACTGTCTGTTTACGTACCTTCAACATTTATTATGCCACCCGAAAAAATGTCGGGGAGCACACAGTCGCAGCCCTACCCGTCAGTGTGTCTGTCCGTTTGTCCGTCCGAAACAAATGGTTTCCGGACGATAACTTGAGTTTGTCTGAACAAAATGAAACAATTTTTTTTATCTTACAATCAACATGTATTTTGTCTGTATTAACTCCGCAACTGTCGTGTATCCGACCCCCTGATACAGATGTTTGTATCAGGGGGTCGAATACAAGCACTTTCCTTTCGCGTGAGATCCATTTTTTTTGTTCATCCGTACGAACAAATAGTTCGTTATATATTCGTCTACATTCTTGACTTATCCCCAATATATTATAAGATAAAATGATTATTACCATTATGTGGATGTACAAAATATGTATCCTAGTCTCGCTCCGGGTTCTTAGGGTAGATCACGACTCGTCTTCGACTCATCATGAACTGCCCTTAGAACCCGGCGCTCGACTCGGATACATATTTTATACATCCACATAATGGTAATAATCTCTATATACATGGGTTTATAACCACATAATGCAGGTTGGGATTGATAGTGGGCTCGATTCGGTACTTTTTGGCAGAGTTATGTCCCTTTTCCAACTCAGACATGTTCATATTGGTTTCTGGACGATAACTTTAGTTTGAGCGAACAAAATTTTGTACAGAGGTTTATAACCACATCATACAGGCTGTGATTGATAGTGGACTTGGTCGGATATTTTTTGGTAGAGTTAGGGCCCTATTTCAGATTCAGAAAACATGTTAATATTCGATTCCGGACAATAACTTTAGTTTGAGCGAACGAATTTTTATACATAGATTTATTACAGCACACTACAGGTTGGGATTGATAGTGAGCTTGTCCCGATATTATTCGGCAGAGTTATGGACCTTTTCTGACTTAGAAAACACGTCGATACTGGTTCCCGGGTGATAACTTGAGTTATAGGTGTCCGATTTCAATCAAATTAGAATATAGGTTAATGTAGACAATATACCGGACAGGTTTGATTTGGAGAGATAATTTTTATCGGAATTATGGCCCCTTTTTGGACTTTGTTAACCACTAAAGTATAGTTTTTCATGAAGCTGGGGAATTAGTGTCCCATGGCCACATTTGGTGGCCCGCTGTATGGTTTAATAAAGATAAGATAAGATATTTATTAATTCACTATCAACAAGACAAATGACTAGAAACTCACATTTGGCAGTTGGGGAGCCGGGGGATAGCCATCCTTGGTAGTGTTTCAAACCGATGATCGGAGTCGGTCACCCCATTCAGCCGATTGTGGGAAGTCGGATGACAACAGCAACGGTTCATGGAACATCGGTACAACCGATTGTTCCCAAGCATTTTTGTGATTCATTAACCCCATTTTATTACCTTCTGCAATTGTTCGATTGTTAATGTAGATTGATGTCAATGATACCATTCAATAAAGTTAAGAAACAACCACAATGTGTATTCGTAATTTCCCTAGACGCCCCTTTACGGATTATACAAGTTAAACGACACGAACAGCTTACAACTGAGCGTACTTGCAGCAATCGCCAGAACATTTCGAAAAAAGTCTTGGCTGTACTCCATTGACGCAGGTCGCAGTAAAAATTACCAGTTGCGCGCACTTGGGCGGTAAACGTGGCCCTGAGAGTGACCTAATTACACGTATAACCAAGCGCAGTAGCTAAGGTTCGACCTTTCGGTGACATGGATTATAGTCCTGTTTGTCCAACTGCTCAATCATTCCCTGATATTTCTAGGGTCGTTTTGCTATATTATTCCTTCTATTTCTGGAACTAAAGCTTTCAACAAGTACTCAGGGTGCTCGAATTAGCATGATATATATTTTTTACATCCACCTACGGGGGAACGCTCTATTAAAACAGCACGGGACTAAGTGAAATTGGGGAGGAGGAGAATATTTTTTCTTGCGGCAATTTGCAGCAGAAAAAATATTTTGACCTATGTTCGTAGTTCATAATCTAATTCGTTCCATACTTTGGGGTGGGCAAATAGTGGAAATACACTCTAAATACTCTAGGTACTCTGTGATACCAAAGTGGTATTCAACATGTCCGTGTGGGGTACCAAAATTATGGTGCTCCAGAAAACCAAAACTTTGTTGGTACTCCAAGAAACCAAACTGTAATGGTACTTTGAGAACCCAAAGCTGTCTGGCACTTCGTTTTTGGTTCTCTAGAAAACCAAAAGTTTGGTACTTTATTGTGGTTCTCAGAGAACTCAACTCTAGGAACTACACTATTGGGCCATAGAAACCAAAAGTTTGGTATTTAGTTAGCCCCCCCCCCCCCCCCCCCCTCACACACACACACCCCATCCCCTTCATGCACACAACAAATACATGGGAGGGATAGGCTCAAATATTGCTCCACTGAGGGATTCAAAGAACCGGACCGAAGTATGAAAAGCTGCAGAAGTACCAACCTCCCTCGCAGGCCAAGATGCATTTATTGTGTAGATAACACCACAAATCATGTCGTATGAAAAATTGAGTTATGCAGTTATTTCAATAACCTTCAACAGATATTAAAGACATTACACTGCAACTCACGTAAATCAAATACAGTTTGCACCAAGTCTCCAACCCGGTCCCTATATATGAGCCATTCAGTCACGTTTTCAACGTCCCATGCTTCGACCGAAACCGCCATTGTTGATACAGACGACGCGCGCCCTTGACGGCCAAGTTGCTCACGTGGTGGATATGCAGGGGTGTAACTCCTTTTTATCGATAGTTTGGTATTCCACAACTACCCGTTT
Organism: Pictodentalium vernedei; assembly: GCA_031216915.1. Lineage (NCBI taxonomy): Eukaryota > Metazoa > Mollusca > Scaphopoda > Dentaliida > Dentaliidae > Pictodentalium > Pictodentalium vernedei. The sequence goes on from CM062293.1 coordinate 157,748,146, forward strand.
GGTATTATACGCGCAAAATGTAGGGGAGGCTATCCATATTCGGTGTTTTAGATATCTCAAAAACTGGTTGTATCCTGGAATACCAAAATATAGTTTTTAGAATGCAGGTCTAGAGAGTTCGTCCAAGTACGCTTTATTTCTAATGGATAAGATTGTTTTGTGATTCTTGATCTCGTATTTGTCACCGAGAAGAAATTACTAAATGAGACGAGTACCGTATTGTTATGCCAATCCTAAACAAATAACAGTGATTGTACCTAATAGAGTCCTCTACATTTAGGATACGACCTCTAAGGAACAGGGGATCGGCGTGGGCACAAAACCATTTGTTATTGATAATGCGAATCCTTCTCTTCGTAAAAAAGAAAGAGCTTCCTTACAGGTTTTGAGTTACCCCTTATCATGCTTATTGTGTATGCCATAAGCTATTTATCTATGAATGAGCGAATAATATAAGGTTACAATTGGATCGTGTGGTGGTATTTTTCCCCTTTATCCAAGGCATAATTTACTCGGGCAATTTTTTACATATTTGGTCAATCTGATACTTGTAAGATAGATGATCGTCCAATAAAATTCCCAGGAATTTCAAAGAAGACTCAATTTCCTTCTGCCCCACCCTGTTTATTTTATGTCCGTTGATGTAAATATTATGGTTCATGAGAGTAGCCTTTTGTATTGGATTTATTAAAATATATTTAGTTTTCTTTGCATTTAACATGAATTCATTAATGGAGCGCCATTCAAAGATTTTGCAAGATCACTGTTTACATAATTGGTGAAATGATTAATATCTCTTTCGGAGGAAAATGCGGTTGGGTCATCGGGAAAGGACAGGTGGTTTAGGGGTGTGGAATGGGGCAGATCATTAAAATATAATAAAAATAAAATTGGACCCAAAATGGACTCCCGTGGCACCCAATAGCGTAGTTCGGCTTTGTCAGATTCATTTCCCCTATAATTAACGTATTGAGCTCTATTCGAGAGATAGTTGCCAAACCAATCATTACCGAGTCCTCTAATGCAACATTTTTCAAGTTTACTGAGTAAGATTTCATGGTTTATGGTATCAAATGCTTTAGACAAGTCGAGAAAAATAGATAGGGTGACATCTTTACTCTTTTTTCATTGTTTTCCGCAGCCACATGTTTAACCCTTTACCTAACGTAACGGCCAAAACCGGCCAGCGCTATTCTGAAAAATCTCCAATTAATTTTCATTATTTTTTTCATTTTTTGTCTCGAAAACATAGGTTATGACCCCTCGTTGGAACGAGCTCGTCGAGCTCGTTCCAACGAGGGGTCATAACCTATGTTTGTGAGACAAAAAATGAAAAAAAATAGGTATTAGGGAATTATTTTTGCAAGTGTCGTCTGCTTTTCAGGTTAGGTAAAGGGTTAATGAGATGCATGGCAGGGTGTATAGTGAAGTGTTTCTTCCTGGAGCCAAATTGATAAGGATTTAAAATGTTATTTTTACCCAGGAAGCTAATAAATCTTTGGCACATTAGTTTATTTTTGGATTACTTTGGTTATTTTCAGTTCTGTAGGTACTTTCCCCCGAAGGAACGAGTTGTTTATGGTGTGTGTTATTGGCTCGAATAATAGGTTGGTAGTGTTTTTAAGGAGGCTTGTTGTTACGCCATTACAATCGTTACTAAACTTGGCTTTCATAATTTTTACAGCCGAAAGAACTTCAGCACTGGTTGTTGGAGTAATATAATAAATTAGTAATAATCATTTATCCTGGCTGTGCACCTACCCTTTACTTAAGATTTTGTCTTGACTCATATTTACCCGAAGCTACTTACTTTCCTTTTTCGATGATTGGATACACCTGATGACATACCTGATGACACACCCATTAAACATTTTAAATTTTTATTTATTATTATCATTTGTGTGGTGTTTATATATGTTAATTGATTTGACAAGTTCGCTCCTGTATGGAGTCGAGTGTACAATGTGACGATTTACGCACCACAACGACACTAACTGCGTGCGCCACGTGAGTTATACTGATCTCTCGCACGTATAAATAAGATCGAGGAGCAGTAGCCAAGGTTCGACCTTTCGATGACATGGACATAGACCTGTTCATCCAACTGCTCCATCACTCCGATAGGGTGATGAATGATATATACGTTGTATACTCTCGGACTTAGGTCACACACACACAGCCGGTCGTAGAAATTGAGGTCTGTAGTAACTCAACTCGGGCTGTTAGGGCCCAGCATGCCTAATTTGGAGTAGGGTTCGTGCTAATTAAGTGAGAAGTTGGGAAGCCCATGCTAATAAATTTCCAAGAATTCTTAAGTTTTGAACTAGAATCCAGACTGACTAATATCTCAGCTGCATTATCAAAATCACCAAGACATGCCTCCTTCGTCAGATGATGTAGTTTTATGAGTCTGGACATGAGCCCTCACAATCGGGACAAATCGGGTTCACACCTCCACCCACGCCCCCCCCCCCCCCCCCCTGGTTTTGACGATTAGAAACAAGAATTGTTTCATTTTCGTACAACCAAATGCCGTTCTTGTTAAAGTGCCTTGAATTTACCATTCCTCAGTCAACCTGTCCTCTTCATCGTTAGTATTAACAAAATGATAAATTTAAATTTATAAATCAACAAGTTTAATGACAGTGATAAAATAAATATCTGACAAAAGTACAAAAGAATTAAAATCTCTAGTCACAAAATCGATTTTAGAGTACCCAAATAACATCAATAACAAAGCATTTTGATAAGACCTTTCTCTAAGCTTATATAAGCAACGTAATGTTCTTTAACTCTTTACCTAACATGAAAAGCAGACGACACTTGCAAGCAAAAATATTGAATAACTAATATTTTTCATTTTGCGTCCAAAACATAGCTTATGACCCTCCTTGGGACGAGTTCGTCCCAATGAGGAGTCATAAGCTACACCTCTGAGGCAAAATATTAAAAAAATAATCAAAATTGCCTGGCAATTTTTGTGAATAAGCACTGGCCGGTTTTTGGCCGATACGTTGGGTAGAGGGTTAACAAGCTTCATTGTTCCTAGGCTGAACAAAAATTAATTACTTTAAAGACCAGGGTGGTTCGGGGGGGGGGGGGGGGCTCAGCGGGGGCAACAGCCGTCCATTGAGGAGATCTGGAGATCTATCCCCTCTCGTCGGGGAAGCTGCCTTCTTTGTTGTGGGCTTGTTGGGGGAATCTTGCGCCACCCTTCAATACAGTTTGTCCCCTGAGTTCCAATGTGTTCTATGTGCCAATAGGCACATAGAAAACATTGGGACTTAGGGGACGAGTTGTCTATACAAATCGTTTGTTACGTAAAAATTATAAACAAGACACACAAAAAGTGCATAAATTTCTAAGGGGCATCTGAAATTAAGGATTTTCAAGAACCCTACTCAGTTTTCAAGCACTTTCAAGACCTTGAAAATGGGTTTTCAAATTCACAGACTGCAACGAACCCTGTATAATGTTTATCCTGTCTCAGCTGTGTGCAGTGTGCAGTGTTGGATTAAGGCCATGGTTAATTAATGTTCGGTTAAGCATTATTCGCTACATTTTGTTTTTTGCCTGAAATAATTACAAATTTTCTTTATAATTGCCCCCTCCCCTCCAAATAGGCCAAATAGGCCTCCTCCTCTGGAGGGCCAGGAGAATACACCATTTCATGTTTCTTCCTCATCCATTAAAATACCAGATTATTGCTTCATATTTGCTAGTTTGCTATAGCAATCTGGCAATAATGAGGCAATAGTTCGCTGTTATTAAGGGTAAAATGTTGAGTTAGTCTCGATATGCCGGCAGCCTACAATTAATTAGCAGTCAGTCGGGGTAAAGATTGAGTTATAGTCAATATCAATAATGATGTAAAACTCTGGTGTGAAATGCTTGTTATATGATATTTGCTTTTTACTATGGCATATGTACATTCACATGGGTATAACAGTACTCTCAAATTCTTGATATTTATTTATATGCAAGAACTGAAAATATTGATTCCCGCAACGAGAATTTTTGAGAATCAAAACTGATTCTCGTGGGTCGTGACAGATTTTAAGGGCTGTTCTAATTAGCTCACCATAAAAATTATTGGTTTCGTTTACAACAAATGAGAAATTCATTTTGCCCACATTTCCTCATCAATCGTGCCCAAGTTTCTTCATATCGGGTAATTATCTGGTAATTACAAGAGGTAACATTCCCTAAATACTTTAATATGGTTAACTGCATCTGGGCAATGCATTGGAAATATTATTAGTTACACAGTTTGTTGGTGGCCTAATATGGTATATATGGTGTCAGTTAATTCCACATTGGACTCGAGTCCAATATGGAATTAACTGACATCATATATACCATATTAGGCCACCAACAAACTGTGTAACGAATATATCTTACCGACTGATGCATCGATGCACAGAACTAATAACAACAGCGATCAAAATTAAATGAGAGAATTCTCACAATGTGTTCACGTGTCTTTGCCTTGTTACAAGTTATGGGAGAGTGCCTCTCCCATAAATTGTAACAAGGCAAATTCATACAAACCAAACAGTTTCATTTCGAAGGTAACATGAAACACATCCACAGAATATGAAGCCTTTTAAGTTGCCTAACCTGCACTTCAGACCAAATATGGGCTTCCAACACGCAATCTTTCAACTTGAAGCGTTTATCGGCTGCCGCCATTTTGAATGATCAGTGAACAAAGGGGAGATTACCCATAGCTGTCAGCATATATTGATGTTGACAGGCAGTATATGGTTTTATATGCAGTCTGCATGTGACGTCTTTGACCCAATGAAATTCCCAGATACTTGTAGGAGGTAAGATATTATAAGTTGTGGGGCTTTCAGTGGGCGGATATGGTGTGATATAAGGCGAAGTGAGATCAATATTAGGCGAGGCCGAAGGCCGAACCTAATATTGATCTTGCTGTGCCTTATATCACACCATATCCGCCCACTGAAAGCCCCATAACGTATTTATTATGCCAGTCCTTTGAAAGAGACACAACCATAAGTGTACCCAGATTCCTAGCGCAAATTTTGTATTATCACTATTGGGGAATCTCCCAGTTTTACGTCATGTGAAGGTCACGCTAGTAGCAGGCACTGAAACAAAGGAGTTTTCTTCTCAATAAACAGGAATTTATATTAACAATTCACAACTTTAATTCAGTGTTAAATATTGGAAAAATAAAACAACTGGAGCAAATGGATTAACAATTCTTTCAAGAAGGTAAGTGGGAACAGTTTCATTCATTTTTTGTTGTTAATGGTGATATTAATGTTTCCGACTCGGCAATTCTATACATGTCGTTTTAGTGGTTTATTTATTGTATTTATTTACATTTGTTTGTTAAAATTTCTCAAAGACTGGAAGAAACGTATTATAGTTGTACGTTGCTCAACAGACACACATGCAAAATTATTTGTTGTTCGTTGAACACGCGAAATTAGGAAAAACATCGAAGCGAGCGTTGGATGTCAAAAACAAATTGTAGGAACTCACCGCATATAAGCTCTATATACGGTCAGCTCGATGATACACAGTCTCATATACGGTCACTAAATATTGAAGCTGATTGGACAATAACAATTACTGGCATAATAAAGTTCGGTATTGCTATCGGCATCGTGTCAATTCCGAATACCGTACTTATACCGAGGTAATTCACCTCAAAATACACACAACAAACACTGGAAAGTTTCCATATCACCAAGCTCTTTCTCTAATCCAACTACAATACGTAGAGGGTGCATTATAACTAAATCACTATCACTCATAGAGTGATGATTCCACTCAAGCAATATTGCTAGTTTGTTGCAAGGCATAACAAGTACAAGCAAAGTTTCAGCCAATGGATCTCTGTGAGATCCATTGGCTGAAACATTGTTTGTGCTGCTTGTGCGTGTGTACAGATTTGAGAGTTACTTTGGGTGCTAACACCACTCCGTGGGTGATTTAGTTTCAATCCACTTTTACATACTGTACCTTTTATTATATCTGCATAGTTGATAGTGGGGGGGGGGGGGGGGGGGGGGGGGGCATTACTTTAAAATGGAACTATCATAAAACAAACTGTTAAAAAAAAAACCCAAAACAAACAGGCTCATTGTGGAATATAGAATCCAGATTTACATGTGTGATTTATAAAATTTTAACATCTAAACAATGATATAATCTCGTCATAAAATATAAAAACTTTGTGTAAAAATATTTCTTTGCATTAGGTGTACAAATTGTCTGTGTTGAAAAAACCTTCCAAGGTTTTTAATCCTCTCTGTATGAAAACTTTCCCCCTTTTCTGGGTAGCATACTTTTTTGATAAAGAATTTTCCCATCAGATTGGTAAAACGTATGAGTCAAGTTTTGAAACGTGAATTCAATCATTGCTAATCCGCCTTTTCCAGATTGTTCTGCCCAATAATATTTCAGGGCATTGCTCGGAACGTCTTTCTTGTGTTCTGTGCTGGGATCACACCAGTTCGCTGCCCCAACAACAAAACAGTCCAACGCCTGACTTCCATTAAGCACATGCAAGTGCTGAAAAAGATAAAAAGAAAGGGACAATAGGGAAAAAAAGAGAAATGTACACATTGTGGTCAACTTCGTATTACGTTATAGTTTCTGATCTCACATCTTCTCAAGCAAATGTAAGTCAGACATGAGAGAAATTCCATGCTGTTTTCAAAATATCAATGCATGGGAACTCGTGACAAAAGTCTAGAATGTTGAGGAATCCCAAATACAAACGGAGAAACTTGAAACCGGAAAGCAGCAAAATCATTTTTAAGAGTACCGAATACATGTGATAAAGAAATCAAATTATATACTACTCAAAGTTTGCTAAGCACCAAATATTTGACACATCATTGTGAAATTTGCTTGTGACATATTTGCGATATTTTTGGTGGATATGATTGAGGAATGTATTGAGATAGCCCCCAGTGTTAACATTAGCTCTCTTGACAGGCAGACTTTTCGTAACAGTCATGGAAAGCATGTACCCCTTGTTTCCATCGTGTACTGTCTACCTGTACATGACACGTGTAGGGTATTCAATCTTCATTTCAGCACAAACACTTCCGATTTAATGATTGAATATGGCAATTGCAAATGTAAGAAGACATTTGTCTGAAGCAGAAATGTGGCGGGGGTTGTAGGGATGGTGGAGCAAGGGGCTATCCATCGTCAGGTTTGTGAAGCCCTTGGTGTGCACCATACGGTGATCACTAGAGCCTGGGCAAGATTTCAGCAGTATGGCACACCAGTAAGACGGCATGGTGGTGGCAGAGACAGGGCAACATCTGCAGCTGAAGACCGGTTTTTGACCATTCAGGCGAGTAGGAACCGCTTTGCCACAGCAACCCAGCTTCGCAGTGACCTTCAGAATGCATCCGGGGTAAATGTTTCGACGCAGACTATCTGGGCAAGGTTGCACGAAGGTGGTCTCCGATCGGGAAGACCATGTATTCGTATCCCGCTGTCCCAGAACCACCACCAAGCACGATTTGAATGGGCAATGGATCACGTTGGATGGACCATAGAAGATTGGCGACCTGTCCTTTTTACAGATGAGTCAAGGTACTGCTTATACCAAACAGATAGTCGTTCTAGGATATGGAGAAGACCAGGAGAACGATTCCATGCAGCCAACATTGCAGAGCATGACCGCTATGGTGGAGGGTCAATCATGGTCGGGGCGGCATCAGCAGGGATGGACGTACAGAGCTCTGTGTACCTGAACGTGGTACATTGACTACACAGCGGTATATAGATGGGATCCTGGATGTCCACGTCAGATTGTATGCAGGTGCAGTGGGTGATAGATTCATTCTGATGGACGATAATGCCAGTCCTCATGTTGCCCATGCTGTCGGGAGTACCGACAGAGGGAGGGGATTGAGCGTATGGAGTGGCCTTCAAGATCCTCTGACCCTAATCCAATCGAACGGTATCCCTCCATTAGTCAGACACCCCAGTTGTTAGACACCCCGGTTGTCAGACAGTTTTGTGTTTCCAGTGCAGGTGTAATTGCTAGCTTATCTTGAGTGTGAATAGACTCTACCAACTTCTGTGTTACACACAATTTTTATTTATTCATTGTACTTTTTATTTTTATTTTTTTTTAATTTTCCTTTGTATCAGTTATTCATTGTACTTTTTATTTTGTTTTTTTAATTTTCCTTTGTATCAGTGTTGCACAGCTGAAGTAAACTGATATTCAACATCAATGAGGTAACTAAGTAACAGCTTGATTATTTGTCAGTGGTTTGTTTGTTTTAAACTTTGTGTGTTTCACATGAAAACATATCATTGGATTGGAACAACAGAATTACCGTATATAGTCTCGTAATGCCATGGGTCATCATAAACCACAATGGCATGCTCACAACAAGTTGAATATCTGACTTCTCAGAGAGGATCGGTGCAGGCCCTTTTCCAAGGCTATACTTTCAACAAAAGTAAAGTCAGAAAAATGTGTATTCCCTGGAGATGTTCCAATAAACAATGTAGAGGAAAACTTTCGACCGTGGATGACTACTTGAGAGATCAGTCAGAACACAGCCATGCTCCTCCCGAGAACGAGAAACGTGCGAGGTTTATAAGCACTATGGGGAAGAGAGCCAGAGAGGAACCAACTACACCTTTACCGACCATATACAGTGACCAAGTTGTGCAGGAAGACATTGCTCATGTTCAGGTTTTCCCATCCTTCAGTTCCATAGACAGTGTCCTGTATAGACACAGAAGCCACACTATCCCAAAAGTCCAAGAAAGCAGAGCAGACATAGCAATAGATCGGCTGTGGGCAGTAACTCTTGATGACCAAAGATTCTTTCTCGCAGATGACGGCAACGAAAATAAAATACTCGTATTCTCAACAGACAACCAACTCCACGTCATGCAGACTGCAGACATCATTTACATGGAAGGAACATTCACAGCATGCTGGCTTTCGCATTACTCCCAGACCGTCAGATGTCAACATACAGACGTCTTTTCATTATATTGAAGAACTTCGTTGCTGAAAAGACAGGCCAGCAACTACGTCCGTCGAAGATTCAGCTGGATTTTGAAGTGGCAGCCATTCGGGCCGTTGAAGAGGAATTTCCGACAGCCGAGGTTAAAGGGTGTTACTTGCACTACACCCAGGCATTATGGAGGAAGACCCAAGACCTTGGACTTGCTAGAGCGTACAGAGAAGAAGAAGAAATATCTGAATACATAAGGAAAGCTGCAGGATTGGCTCTTCTCCCACACTCGTCAGTGCAGGATGTGTGTAACTTTGTTTTTGTTGTCATCCATATTGTCATGATTTCAAATCTATTTCAAATAACTTTGTTTTTGTTGTCACCCATATTGTCATGATTTCAAATCTATTTCAAATAACTTTGGTTTTGTTGTCATCCATATTGTTATGATTTCAAATCTATTTCAAATAAAAGCTTTAGATATTAATACTTCGTTCTATTCGATGAGTTGCAGAAGTCAGTGGAAAGGGAGTAATTGGGGACAGTCCGTTGTGATCAATAGGTTTGCAAGGTAACGCCCGTAGCCACCAAAGGTTTTAATTAGGGATTAAAAAGTGTCTGACAACTGGGGTGTCTGACTAATGGGTATAAACCCAATCGAACATGTCTGGAATGAGTTGCAGCTTGCAATTTCAGCCCGTCCAGTCCAGCCAAGAAGTGTCCAGAAGCTTAGTCCCATGCTGGTCCAAGAATGGAACAACATCCCACAAACGACCACCAAGAACCTGATTGGGAGCATGAGAAGGCATTGTCAAGCTGTAATTAATAGTAATGGGTCTCATACTCGATATTGAACCCATACTAGTTCGCTCCGTTAACTTTTTGGCAAATTTGAAAAATTTCCTCTTTTACCAATAATATCCATTTCCCATGGTTATCGTATTCAAAGGCTAAAAAATAATGTCAAACACAAATAAAATCTTAATTTCTGTACTTGAATCATTAAAGATATAATTAAATAAAAAATATATACACTTTTCATAACAATATTTCAACTAAAACGTTAAACAAGTAGTTGGATATACTTGTTGCTCAGCAAACTTTGAGTAGTATACAATTTTACCATGCCACTATATATATCTTCACTGATTCACTGAGCAGTACAAAGTGGGTGTAACTGGTTTGCCTTGGGTATTATTAGTTATCCTTGTGTTTTCAAGGGTGTATGGGAATTTAATTGGGATTAAGTGTCGTTAAACCCCAATAAAAAATAACTATAATCCTGAATGACTAATATTCCAACTATGCACCATCAAGTACACCATTTTAACCCTTTACCCAACGTAACGGCCAAAACCGGCCAGCGCTATTCTCTAAAATCGCCAATTAATTTTCAAAATATTTTCATTTTTTGTCTCAAAAACATAGGTTATGACCCCTCGTTGGAACGAGCTCGTCGAGCTCGTTCCAACGAGGGGTCATAACCTATGTTTTTGAGACAAAAAATGAAAAATATTAGTTATTCAAGAATTTTTTTTGGAAGTGTCGTCTGCTTTTCATGTTAGGTAAAGGGTTAAAATAGTCTGACTACATCATGAAGGCATGCCTTTGTCGAAGGCATGCCATCATGATGGAGTTAGACTATTTTATCAGTCAGGACGTGAGCCACCACAGTCGGGACAAATCAGGTTCACAACTCACCCCGCTCAATCAGGAATTTTCACAACGTCCCTGATCAAGTGTATGTATAACTGATAACACACCCCAAATCAAATGTATGTATACTACAGGCAGACTGCCAGAAGCTCCATGAAGGGTATCCCATTACTTCGTGTTTCAGTCTTTTCCAAGAGACTACCATACAAATCATGCCCCACTGAACGAAAAAAAAAACAAAAACAAATTCGGTGGTGCATATACGTTTGATTTGCGGCGTTATCATCTTTCCACACAACTATTTACCGGTGGTGATAACACCCCCTTCCCATTGGTGTGGAAGGGATATTTGAGAAGGGCGGGGGGGGGGGGTGCTAAACCACAACAATTATAGAGAGAATAACAATCGCACCAAAATCAGACCAATTAACGGCTGCATTTGTCATATTTCGCAACAAATTTTCCTTTGTATTATAGTAGAATTGCTAAACGCGCTGGAGGTTTTAGACAACAGATATCTAGACAGTTTCAGGGTGTAATGCAAGCCCTTCGTAGGGCCAAAATCCTGCATCATTCTCAATGCTAATTGGGGGTAAAATTTCCTAATGAACTGACCTTGTTTTTGCCGATCTACCGTCTTAGAGTAATTCAATCTACTAATCATTAAAGCCCAAGTACTGAGCAGATTAGATGTGTACATGTTAGTACTAAACTGCCAAGAAATATTTTTTAACATGGCATCTTGGGTGCACTGCCACTGAGGATTCAACTACTTCACTTCCAGGGACCACCAAGAGATCTGTGATCTATTGGGGATCCCAGGAATTATGATGTAGCTCAAATTTGTTAGGTTTCGCAGCGGACCTGCAGAAAAAATCCAACTACATCATCAAGCCATGCCTTGATGACATATTTGTCAATGGGGATTCTAGTTAGAAAAAAAAAAAACTGTTTGTGAATGGATATACATAGAATATACATTGAATAAACGTATAATGACTGGCGAGTCGATTTCATTCTTAATTCTACGAGTAGAATAAATTCTTTACTTGAAAACACTATACGTATATTTTGTTTATCCCATAAATCTTTTACAGGGCAGTCGCGGCGAAATCGCGTTGTTACTCGCTACAAAACACAACGAGAAGTGAGGAGCACAGAGGTTCAATTCGATGACAAGCAAAACTGCCAAAAATAAAATAAGGGGCAGTGATACATTTCTGTCTAAAAATAATACCCCTCAAACTTTCAAAATTATTAAAGAAAACAACTGTTAATTATACAACACAAATGCGGTAGAGGACAGAGGTCAACAAGTCCGTCTCCACTATTGGAATAAATTCTTTCAGTGTTAAACCGTGGAAAATTTATCACCCTACTCGGTGAATAAGGCAAAAATTTATCCAAGGATTTTATTGTTCGAATAAACAGCCATTTATGGGATGTATGTAGTAGTCGTGATACATGGGGTTGCCAACTTCTTATTTAATTAGCGTTCACCGGACTCAAAGTTGGTCATGCTGGAACACCAACATCCCCAATCTGCCAAAGACCTCCATATGCATGAGACCGATTACGTGCATGGCATAAATCCAAGAAACAAATATAGTCAGGTAAGAAAGTATATTATTACCAGCACTATAAAAAGACTCCAATCCAGATGAAAATATCCTGAATGGAAAATTATTAGGGGAGGGGTGTCACACACCTACACTTCTAGTTATGTTCCTGGGATTGGTCACCTCCAGGCGCGTAGCCAGGATATCAAAGTTAGGAGGCAAGAGTAATATCTAGGGGGCAATACAGAATATGATTCGCTGCATCATCCGAGCCCCGCAGCGGCAATATGGGAAGCGAGCACAAGAGAGGGCGCCCCTCTCGTTGGAGGGTGTCTCCCCCTCCCTCCCCCGGAAAAATTTTGAAACTCAAGACAGAAAAAAATCCCGCAGTTACCTTGACTCTGAGTCCATTTGTGTCCATAATTTGTGGGTTGTGAAAGGCATCAATATAATTTGTGGGTTGTGAAAGTCATCAATAATTAGGCCACAACTTGGCTAATTATTGATGCCTTTCACAACTTATAAATTATGGACACGGGCGAACTCAGAATCAAGGAAATTGCTAGATAATAAAATTTCTTGCCTGATGTTTCCTATATAGGTTGACATGGATAGGGAGGAGAGCATGACTGAAATTACGCCACTGGTCACTACCAGTAGCTCCTTAGTCCCCAAAAGCTCTCCCTTCAATTTCCAATTTCAGTGGATCAAATTATGTATAAGATGGCTATGGTTTCAGTAATACGATCTGTGGATGGAGTATCATTGTCCACCACGTCAAGAGACAAATGCCAACGAAAATGAACTAGAAATTATTTCAAGGCCTTGCTATTGTTTTCTTCTGTGGACCATTAACCTTTACCTGCTGCAAAACATCCGTTATTAGAACAGATCTAACCATTCTTCTAAGGGACATGATATATGTGAATAGGAGGAAACAATATGTGGTTGGTCTGTCAGAGTTGGGCTTAAATTGGTGGGTGTGAGCCTGTGAGGTTGGGGATATGAACCCCAAGAAAAACTAAAAAAAGGACTTAAAATACCGCCTTCTTGTTACACAAAGGTGTTATTATTAATCTTTATTTCTAACGTTGATACAATGCAACTCATGTCTAACTACCTCAAACACTCTAACAAAACAGCTCGATAAAATTAATCCAGTGAGGGTGATAGACAATGTTTTCAGACCAGAAAATGAATTTTTGTGAATTGCACCAGCCGGGTTTGGGTGTGGTGCTAGATAAAAGGTTGCACAAGGCAAGTTTCTGCTGTTGAATTTCCATGTTATATCCATCAGCTGGAATTCTGCTTGTATTTTTTATAGTTTTTGTTTATCAGAATTTGATTTATATGGACGAAACTCTACTTGTCATGGCGGTCAGGACGGTCAGGACAAATTGGGTTTACACCTCTGCTCAATTGGTCATCTTCCCGACGCCCCGGTCAAACTTACCAAATTGAATGCAAATGCTGCACAGCAATGAACTACGTGTGAATCAAGTGGTCACCCACAAAGCACACATTTCAAGAATATAGGTCCGGCACCTATGTATTGACCAGTGTCCAAGCCTTCGTGATGTTAGATCGAATCGACTTGATACTCCATTGAAAGCCTGAGATTCACTGATATATCTTGTGTACAGAGGCAAAGAGAGCAGCATTCTTGTGCTGGAGGTGCAAGACCTCAGAATTTCCGACAAACACAAGAGATTGCACCAGAGGTGCTGACATACCCCCACCGGAGTCAAGTTGCGGGATAAGGCTGTGTCAGATGGACAATATCTCTCACCCAATGGAATGATCCAATGAAAATCGACCAATAGGAATAAAAGAATGCCCCTGGCGGCCATGTTTTTCACCCGACAGGAACAAAGTGAAGGTAGTTTGTAGAGAACTTCCCATAGACCATTCCAGCCAAGTTTGGTTCACATCGGCTTAGTAGTTCCACAGAAGATGAAAATGTGATTTCCCATAGGGTTTCCATGGTAACTATGAGCCGCAATTGCGGTCATGTTAGTTGCAACCAGATCAACATTAAATGAGGGGTTTACTGTATTTGTTTTACAGCAGGGAAAATCCAACCCAGTAGAGATTGTGAGATCCACATACACCTTTTACCAATAGTTTGTGTCAATCAGACCATCGACATTGGATATGTGAAACCAATGTCTTTGTTTTACAGTGAGAAATTAATTCACCCTCCCACTCCTAGAGGTAGTTGTGAAACAGCTGTTATTGAAGACTGGTGACGATCGGACCATCCACATAAGAGATATAGAACAAAGACATAATGCCACATGTTAGAAGGTGATTTACATTATTTTCTTTGTTTTACTACAGGGACATGAAAGCCAATCCCCCCAGTCACAATTATAATGTCCACATACACCCATGATCTAAGTTTGTTGATGATTGGATCATCCAGTCGGAGAAGATGTCGAACAAATGCACCCACAAACAAACCATTCACAAACAAGCTCATCAGACAACAATTGGCACTCTGAGGGTCATAACTCATGGGAAACAATACATGGACAGCAAATATATGTTTCTGAAAGAGCTCATCATACTAATTACCTGTATGAAATTCCATCAATATCCAAGCACTAATGTTCAAATTATGACCTGAACAGACATCAGACGGGCAAATTCAAAAGTCCAAAAAGAGGTATAACTCTAGAAAGTGAAAGGTAATAAACATCATTAGGGACTTGTTTGAATAAGCAATCTTTCTGCCAAATTTGATGGAGATTCGAGAACCCAAACCTGAGGTACTAGGCAAACAGACAAACAATAGGCTCTGGACAGCCTGAAATCGCTCACCTGAAAGAACCACAGATCCCTGAATTATTCTGATCAGAATCAAAGAATGCAGCTGTCTGCCATGCTCCTTTGTCTGAGCGAAACAAAATGATGATTGTTTTCAGAGGACTTTCCATACATCGTTGGTAGAGGGTGTCCCAGTCAGAAATCATGCGAAGCTTCAAAATATTTGGCCTTATAGTTTCAGAGAAGTTTTTTTGAAAATCGTCTAATCAGAATAAAAGAATGCCTCTGGCGGCCATGTTTTTCATCCGACCAGATCCGACAGGAAAAAGATGAGGATCATTTGTAGAGGGCCCACCATAGACCATTCCTGTCAAGTTTGGTTCATATCGGCTTAGTAGTTCCAGAGAAGAAGATAAAAATGTGATTTCCCCTAGAGTTTCCATGGTAACTATAAGCCACAATTGCGGCAATATTTGCAACCCGATCAACATTAAACGAGGAGCGTCGGTAGAAGGTACCCCAGTTATCAAGCATGCGAAGTTTCAAAACATTTGGCCTTGTAGTTTCAGAAATTTTTAAAAATCGACCAATCAGAATCAAAGAATCCTCTGGCGGCCATGTTTTTCATCTGATGGGAACAAAATGAGGATCGTTTGTAGAGGACCTCCCATAGACCACCCCTGTCAAGTTTGGTTCACATCCGCTGAGCAGTTCCATAGAAGAAGACGAAAATGTGAAAAGTTTACGGATGCGAAGTGATGGCAATAGCTGACGTGGCTCTTTGGGCCAAGTGAGCTAAAAATTGGCTACACTTTAAGAGCCATAGCTCGTGAAAAAAATATGCGGACCGCAAAACTGCTTATGTGCCGGAAAGATCTCACGATACCAAACACTTGTACAAAATTTCATTGAAATATGAGCACTAATCTTCAAGTTATGACCTGAAAAGACATTTACTGATCTTCAAATTTTCGTAGAGAAAATCGAATTTCATATTCGGGAAGAAGATCGAAAAGTCCATTATATACACTCTAAAATCAGTTGGGTTAAAAAGCAACCCAAATCAACTGGGCTGAGTGAATATGAACCAACTGGGTTCATATTCACTCCGCCCAGTTGATTTGGGCTGATTTTTAACCCAATCGATTTTTGAGTGTACCGTAGGTATATACTAAGAACACGGACAAAAGCTCACGACGATAGGTTAACATACTGAAGCGGTTTGAAACGATAACATCACTTTTTAATCTTTTTATTTCGATGAAGTCATATGGCGTTAGATGGAAGAAATATCATACTCGAGTTATGTGTGAGTGGCTAGGGTGGCTGTGTCATCTGAAGCGAAAAACACCGTGTTTGTTATAACAATGCTGACGATGATGAAGTCCGATGGTTTCGCGCGCCGGAGGTGGGCAGGGACTGTTGGGGCAAGCCCCTTTCGACCCTTCTCTGAAGTTTTTGAAGTTTTCCAGGTATGCCGACAAGATAGGAAGCAGCGGAGGTGGAAAGGCTGACGATTATCAGCGCCAGTGTTTCCCGCGGGACTTCTTTGGAGGAGGTGGCTGGGAGGGAGAGATCGTGGCTGTGGTAGATGTTGTAGGACTGCTTGCTGCGTTGGGTGGATGTTTGTCGCAAAGTTCCTTCGCTATTCTGTTTATTTACTCGGAGCACCTATGGTCTTCATCGAACTTTGCCATCAGTTGCTGGCGTTTTGCTTTCTCTCTTTCGCTTTCTTCTTTGAGTTGTGCCAAGAATTGATGGAGGTCCCTTTCTGTAGGTTGGTTTGATACAGGTTCCCTGTCCTGGCTCTCTGGTAATGAAGGAACAGGCGAGTGGGGATTGGGAAATGGCGAGAAGACAACTTCCAATTCCTCTTCAGTCTCCACAGGACGTTCCTCATCCAACGGTATCGACTGAAGGGTCGGCAGTTGGTTGGGTTTGTCTGTGGGAGTGAGAGGGAAAGAGGCGGCTGCTTCCGGCTCTTTCCTTTCCTTTCCTCGCCCTTCTCTCTCTTCTTATCCAAGAAAGCCTCCAGGCGTGGCATCCCTTCGCTCGGTCGACGGCCTCTTCTTTCGTTTCTTCTTCCTCTTTTCTGGGCCTCCAGACTCCCTTGAGTGAGGACCAGTATAAGAGAGGATCCTCTCATTAAAGGTACTATCTTTCCCGAGGAAGGTGATGTGGTGTTCGTTTCTGTTCCAAACTCCAAAGTCAGCTGGACATTCTCGCCTTTCATCTGGATAATCCAGCTGATGGGACGAGAGATGTCCAGAACTGTCAGGGCTTTCTTGAATTGAGCAGGTATTTCCAAGTTATCCATTGTAAGCTGTATTTCAAACGTCCTCACACTCTGAAGTCAATGTTGCGAATGTGGAAAGTGAAGTGAAAGTGAATGTCCGTTGGGATGCACGTGAGGTGAGTAAGACAGATCTGTGCCAGATCATCTGTCTCACTCAGATATCTCACCCAGGACATGCGTATCTCAATAGGCAAGTAATGAGGGAAGATTTAACCCTAGACGCAGCTCAAAGGGCATTAGGATTAATTTATTACTGACCCTCTTCATGATGTTGAGCAAAAAATCCGAGCATTTTGTATTTGAAGTGTTAAATGTGAGACTATTATAGTGATCATTTAATAACTTAGGTAATGGAATTACTTACTTGTAAGTTATGGTCGTGTCCACTGTAATATGCTGTGACATGATATTTGTATAACATTGGTAGCAATCTTTCGACCAAACTTATTGTCGGCCCATGTTCTGCTATAGAGTATATGGGAAAATGACCAACTACGATCAAATAATCCGCACTGAAATAAAAAGAAAACACAGTCACTGGAGAGAGAGAGAGAGAGAGAGAGAGAGAGAGAGAGAGAGAGAGAGAGAGAGAGATGTTGGAGTTCCATGGTCGATGCAGAGGTATGAAAAAATGCATTTTCAGTGAAAAATTAGCAAAATCTTGGAGACTTTTGGTCGTGTGAACATACAGAAGGATTAATAACCACCAGAATGCATTTTTCGGCGGTTATGTGTGCATTCTGTATCATTTTGGATATTTTCATTCACCTGATAAAATTGTTTAAAGAAGGTTTTACGGTCACATTCACCATCTACATATTAATATAGTTAATCCAATTTAGCTGGAAGGGGCGAACAGGATTTAATGGGTGAATTGTTTTTTTGCATAAAATCACGCATATCCTTTCGGAACCTATTTTGAAGCAGAGAAAAATATCACCCAGTGGACCCCCTCCGCCCAAAGGGTAAAAGTTAATATTTTTGCTTAAAATCACTCAAAATCCTCCAAATCACAATTCCCATAATCTCAAGAACCTCCCCCCCCCCCCCCCCCAAAAAAAAAAAAAAAAAAAAATCAGAGGTCCCCAAAGGGCCTTAATCGCTCATCTGATAACACTGTTTAAAGAAGAATGTAAGGTCACATTCAGCATCTACATGTTAATATACTTAATCTAATTTAGCTTGGGGGGTGGGGATGGGGGAAGGGTCTGTTGGGTGAATTCTGTTGGGTTGTTTTTTGTTTGCATAACGTCACTTAATCACCTTCAAAACTCATTATGAAGCAAAAAGAAAAAAAATCACTCAGTTGGCCTGGTGGATCTGAAGAAGCAGATTTTTAAAGGAATTTCCTCATATTGTACTAAGTTAAAATTTAGGTTGCCATAGGAGCCCAAATATGAACACAGGGACTTGATTTGAATAAAGTGGAATCTGACCCCAATAAGGATATTGCAAACCAACTATCAAAAGATTCTAGCTTGGGGAGCTGAAAAAAGTTTTTAAAGTATATTCCTCATATTGCACTAACTTTAAATTCAGAGCTCAAATATGACCCCAGGGATTAGATTTAATTAAAATTGAATCTGACCCTCCTAAGGATACTGCATATCAAAACATTTGGACTGGTAGATCAGATGAAGATTTTTAATGAATATTCCTCATATTGCATTGAATTAAAGTTCTGAGTTACTATAGAAAGCCCAAATATCACCCCAGGGTCTTGATTTGAATAAATCTGAATCCCATCCCCCTAAGGATGCTCTATACCAATCATCAAAAGATAATGACTGGTGGATCAGAAGAATAAGATTATAAAAACTTTTTCGCATATTACACAAAGCTGAATTCAAGATCTCACAAGGAGCCCAAATGTTACTCCGGGAACCTTATTTTAACAAAGTTCAAGCCCCTCCCCCCCCCCCCTAAAGATTCAGTGTACCAAGTATCAAGAGTTTTTGACTGATAGATCAGAAGAAAAGATTTTTAAATAAATTCCTCATATTGCACCAGTTAACCCTTTACCTAACATGAAAAGCAGGCGACACTTGCAAACCAAATTCTCGAATAACTATTTTTTTTTGTCTCCAAAACATAGGTTATGACCCCTCATTGGAACGAGCTAGACCTATGTTTTTGAGACAAAAAATGAAAAAATAATAATTAATTTGCGATTTTTGTGAATAGCGCTGGCCGTTTTTGGTGGATACACTGGGTAAAGGGTTAAAAATTGGGTTTCAAAAGCTAGGTAGTTGATTTGAACAAACTTGAATCTTTTCATCAAATCTAGTGTTATTTATTTATTTATTGGTGTTTAATGTCATATACTTATGCGCAGTGGCTAATCAGGACTGTGACAGTTTTATAGGTGGAGAGCAACGACGAGCAGCTGCCAGCTCCCCAACATCGTAACTCCGCACTGCAGCACAGGCAGGGTTAGATTGATTGAAGACATGCGTTTCATCGACGTGCAGTACGCCTTAGTACACGGCGTCACCCTGCCCCCATGTGGACAATCGGGGTTGAGTGCCTTGCCCAAGGACACAACGTGGGAGTCCAAATTGATCGCTCAGACGGTCACCCATCCAATGATTAACCGGACTCGACGTTGCTTAACTTCGGTGATCTGACGAGAACCGGTTACCGCAACGCCACCGCGCCCCTATCAAATCTAGTGAAGCGGCCGTGACTAGATTTGATGAAACAATTATCTGTATTGAAATCTAGAAATCATTAATCAAAAAGTAAAATCAATTTACAGTAGGTTGGTGTGGGGGTGGGGGGGGGGGGGGGGAGGGGTAGTTAGATGCGTTCAAATTAGTTTAGAGGAAAGAGATTTCCTGTCATGGGCAGGAATATCCGCCAGCAGCATGCAAGGGGTTAACGTAATCACCACAAGAATAACTCGAGCGTTGTCGTGAAATTTTGTTCCCTGTAAAGCGTAAGGGAAAAAGGCGCCAGTATCACTGTTTACAAAAATGTATCACATTTAAACATTTTCATCTGCGAAATCAAAGCTAAACACCCAACCCCACCAGGACACATAAAAAAAATTCTACACGATAACATCACCTGCTATTCTTCAAGGTATTTTCAATCCATGTCCACTGTTTATCGGCCATGGCTTTATTTTCTGGTCCTCGAGGTTGGTCGCCAACAAAGTCACTTCTCGTGTTTCCACACAAAAGAACTGTGTCAATCATCACAATCTCCAGGGAAGTGTCGGACGACAACTTAACTCGTAAATTGTAGTAATAAGATGGGAAATTCCTGAAAGTATAAAGCAAGAGGAACGCTTAAATTTGGAGCCTTCCTGAACTAGAGGCGGCGGAGCCAGGCCCGGGGCACTGGGAACACGTGGCCCTCCACTTTTTTTTACCAGAGACATGTTGCCTGGTTACACAGTGTGTTAAAATGGGCGCATGCAAATGTACCAGTAGACAGGCATTCATGAAACATATTATTTGCAATTCCAAACAACATTTGGCCAATGAATCCCACCTTCGGTCGTTTCATTCCGTTTCTTCTAATTCGACCACCTTCAAACCCGAAGGCTAGCCTTCGGGTTGGAAGATGATTGAAGTAGAAGAAAAAGACAGGACAGTGACCACACCGCGACATGCTCATCTAAACAAGACACAACAGTGTGCCACGGTACATTATTAGTTACTAATAACAACAGCGATCAAAATTAAAAGATAGAATTCTAAAATGTGTTCACGTGTCTTTGCCTTGTTACAATTTATGGGAGAGTGCCTTCACTCTCCCATAAATTGTAACAAGGCAAATTCATACATACCGAACTGTTTCATTTCGAAGGTAACATGACACACATCCACAGAATATGAAGCCTTTTAAGTTGCCTAACCTGCACTTCAGACCAAATATGGGCTTCCAACACTCAATCTTTCAACTTGAAGCGTTTATCGGCTGCCGCCATTTTGAATAATCAATGAACAAAGGGGAGATTACCCATAGCTGTCAGCGTATATTGATGTTGACAGGCAGTTTGTGGTTTTATATGCAGTCTGCATGTGACGTCTTTGAACCAATGAAATTCCCAGATACTTGTAGGAGGTAAGATTTTTATAGATCTACGATTTTAACTTTTCCTCCCATAGTAGCTTGAAAATTTGTGCCCCTCCATTTTTATCGAGCTTCCACCGCCTCTGTCCTGAACGCCATGCAATTGATGCTGAAACAATTTGTGAATCTTTTAATTGATTAAACGCAAGTTATAATCGTCCCGTTGTCAATTAAACGTTTGTTATTTTGTAACAGAAAACACGCATTTGGCAAGATATTGAACTGCGAAAATTGAACCAGGACAAACAAGAAGATGGAAATATTTTTGTTTTAGTGGATTCAGACAATTCGTCTGGTTGTTAGTTCAAACAATATTTATTTCCAATAGCAAGACAAAACAAATCACATTGATATAATATACATAGGTAAGAAGAAAATGGATTCAGCAGGAAACCAGAAGCTTATACAAGGCTGTCTCCATTGAGTAATGATATAGCATTTGGTAATATCGGCATTACGAAGAGTATAGTATTTTGCCATTGGTTGGTAAATATATTTTATCATCTGAATTAAGAGTATTAGAGTTAGAATATAATAAGGAATGTGCAGAAGAAAAATAGGAGTTAGACAGAAACTGTTGTAGGGATGAAGAGAAGAGACCCCGAATATTCAGTGACCAGTGCTTGATTGATCTGGTGGTGTACCTTGAAGTTTCTGAGAGAAGTGGGTGAGTTGGTGAGGAATGTGGATTATCAGTATCTGGTTGTTGAAGGGTGGAAGCCGGAAAAAATTATAACAAGCTAATTTTGATAGTTTATTATGCTGGATAACCCTGCGAATAACATATCCAAAAGCCGCTAAAAGCCGCATCCGAGAAAAGTTTTTACAGCGCTTTGAATTTGGGTAGGGTGTGAAGTAAGTAGTATAGCTAGCACACTTCAACGCAATTCTGTTGGATCTCATAGGAGATCTCATGTTATATCATGTCACGGTGTATTGTGGGTGTTATGTGTGTAGTCAGGGTATATTGTGGGTGTGACTTGTGCTGTCAGGGTAAACCACGTATATGGCTATATTGTGACGTCAATGCCACAGTAACACGTGTGTCAGTACACATGCGCTGCGCGTGTTGTTAGAATAGCGTGTGTATCCGTCATCCATTCTATATGACGGAGGCTGCCATCTTAGCTTCTATATGGTAACGTGGGTAGTATGACCTTGGAAGGGCTGGAATGAAGTTGGGCATGTTCGGAGGATATGTTCGATTGAAAGCGATTATATCTATTTATCGGAGACGACCCGACGAGTAACATGAGTTACCATGGGAAAATTTCGCAACCCGAATGCTCAACTTACACAAATTTTGCATAGAATACGCAAGTCTGATGATCAGGTCCGTGTATTTTACGAATGATTTCCACAAGTTACTTTCTGTACGTTTTCCCTGGTAATTATTACACATTATGGTACAAAAGATTTTCACACAACTCTCAAGAGTGAATGGTTAACCGACAGGGAAAATAACCACCAAAGCTTTGTATCCGTTCCGGCACAGCACGCTAAAAACTAAGGTGTTAAAAACTACACTTGAAGTGCTGTATTTACCACTTACTAAGTGCTGAACTAGCACTTTGTTCAAGTGTAGATATCCCAGAACTTGACAGGTGTTACAATAATACCACTTGACAAGTGTAATGTCGCGACACTTAAAAGGAAACAACGCAGATGACGCGGATCAGGCTCGAACCCTCGAGCCTGATCCGCGTCATCGGCGTTGTGTCCTTTTAATTATGTACCCACCAAGCGCAAATCAAATTATGGACGATTCTGGAAGAACCACCAATGCTAGACACATGGGAAGTGCCATCCATTCAAGTTTCAGATGTCTGACGATTGTAATGTCTAACTGCTTAAAGCATTGCACCCCGATTGTCAGGAAATTTGTTTTCCGCTGAAAAATTGTTGGTCGCTCGAATGCCAACAATTTTTCTGAAGGCCTCTAATTTAATAAATGAAAGTGTCAATGACACTGTAGCTCAACTTGTCAAGACAAAGACATGTACATGTATAGTATGTGA
Source organism: Pictodentalium vernedei (assembly GCA_031216915.1). Classification (NCBI taxonomy): domain Eukaryota; kingdom Metazoa; phylum Mollusca; class Scaphopoda; order Dentaliida; family Dentaliidae; genus Pictodentalium; species Pictodentalium vernedei. The sequence goes on from CM062293.1 coordinate 157,771,511, forward strand.
CACAGCAATGACAAACATCTAGGTAATGACCTGATAACAAAGGTACATATAAAGTATTGTAACGGTCTGTACATAAATACTGACCGTTGCCTGTAACAAATGTATAGGTAAAGTATTGTAAAGGTGGGTGACAGTCAGATGCTGAACTAGAAAAAATCTTTGAGTCCCAGAGTGGGTCTGACTGAACCCCAAAATATTTGTTCTCATAGCACAGTGATAACAAAGGCACCCCAAAACACACTCGTTCCTGTCCCAAGGTGAAAACAAAAGTACTCAAGAAGTTTTGTGAAGATCAGTTCATAAATACGAGCTGTATAGAACTTGTGACAAAAAACTGATTGGACCTAATTTCGGTACAAAATGGCCATTGGCAGCCATCTTGAATTTTGGACCGTACCCATAAACACTCATTCTCATCCCAAGGAGATAACAAAGGTACCCAAGAAGTTTTGTGAAGATCGGTTCATAAATACAGCCTCTACCCTGAGCCGTATTGACATGTGTGCTTACATTGTGTAAGTTGCACTGAATAAATCAAAGTTCATCTAATTTGCATAATTTCTGCACGAAAAAAAACCCCTTACAATATGTGATGTATTCCATGTTACTAAACATTCATACAAAAATTTATTAAAATCAGAACTTTCATACAGAAGTTCTGTACAAAAGACTGATTGCACTAATTTTGGTACAAAATGGCTGCTGGTGGCCATCTTGAATTTCGGACCACACCCAAAAACACTCGCTCTCATCCCACGGTGATAACAAAGGTACCCAAGAAGTTTCGTAAAGATTGGTTCATAAATATGGCCTCTAGTCTGAGCTGTATAGAAGTTGTGTACAAAAAACTGATTAGACCTAATTTCGGTACAAAATGGCCACTGGCAGCCATCTTGAATTTTAGACCGCACCCAGAAACACTCGTTCTCGTCCCAAGGTGATAACAAAGGTACCCAAGACATTTCGTGAAGATCAGTTCATAAATACAGACTCTAGTCTGAGCCGTATTGACATGTGTACTTACTGTGTGTAAGTCGCACTGAAAAAATCAAAGTTCATCTAATTTGCATAATTTCTGCACGAGAAAAAAACCCGTATTATATGTGATGCATCCCATGGTACTAAACATTCACACAAAAAAATTATTCAAATCAGGGCTTTCATATGGAAGTTCTGTGCAAAAATTTGATTGCACCTAATTTTGTACAAAATGGCTGCCATCGGCCATCTTGAATTTCGGACCGGACCCCAAAACACTCGTTCTCGTCCCACGGTGATACCAAAGGTACCCAAGAAGTTTCGTAAAGATCGGTTCATAAATACGGCCTCTAGTCCGAGCAGTATTGGCATTTGCACTTACAGTGCTGAAAGTAACCCCCCAAAACATCAAAATTAGTCTAATTTCCACGATTTACGTACGAGAAAAAAACCCGTATTATATGTGATGTATCCCATGGTACTAAACATTCATACAAAACTTTATTCAAATCAGAACTTTCATACAGAAGTTCTGTACAAAAAACTGATTTTTGCATCATCGATACAAAATGGCCACTGGCAGCCATCTTGAATTGCGGACCACACCTAAAAACACTCGTTCCCGTCCCAGGGTCATAACAAAGGTACACAAGAAGTTTCGTAAAGATCGGTTCATAAATACGACCTCTAGCCCGAGCCATAGCCAATTGTTGACGTACGGACAGACGGCCAGACGGACAGACGGACGGACGGACAGACGGACGACGGACGACGGGCCATGACAATAGCTCAAATTTGACTTCGTCAAAGTTGAGCTAAAAATGAAAGTGTCAATGACACTGTAGCTCAACTTGTCAAGACAAAGACATGCACATGTATAGTATGTGACACAGCAATGACAAACATCTAGGTAATGACCTGATAACAAAGGTACATATAAAGTATTGTAATGGTCTGTACATAAGTACTGACAGTTGTCTGTAACAAATGTATAGGTAAAGTATTGTAAAGGTGGGTGACAGTCAGATGCTAAACTAGAAAAGAAAACTTTGAGTCCAAGAGTGGGTCTGACTGAACCCCAAAATATTTGTTCTCATAGCACAGTGATAACAAAGGCACCCCAAAACACACTCGTTCCTGTCCCAAGGTGAAAACAAAGGTACCCAAGAAGTTTTGTGAAGATCAATTCATAAATACGAGCTGTATAGAACTTGTGACAAAAAACTGATTGGACCTAATTTTGGTACAAAATGGCCACTGGCAGCCATCTTGAATTTTGGACCGTACCCAGAAACACTCATTCTCGTCCCAAGGTGATAACAAAGGTACCCAAGAAGTTTTGTGAAGATCGGTTCATAAATACAGCCTCTACCCTGAGCCGTATTGACATGTGTGCTCACATTGTGCAAGTAGCACTGAATAAGTCAAAGTTCATCAAATTTGCATAATTTCTGCACGAAAAAAACCCCCCTTAGAATATGTGATGTATTCCATGTTACTAAACATTCATACAAAAATTTATTCAAATCAGAACTTTCATACAGAAGTTCTGTACAAAAGACTGATTGCACTAATTTTGGTACAAAATGGCTGCTGGTGGCCATCTTGAATTTCGGACCACACCCAAAAACACTCGCTCTCATCCCACGGTGATAACAAAGGTACCCAACAAGGTTCATAAAGATTGGTTCATAAATATGGCCTCTAGTCTGAGCTGTATAGAAGTTGTGTACAAAAAACTGATTAGACCTAATTTCGGTACAAAATGGCCACTGGCAGCCATCTTGAATTTTAGACCGCACCCAGAAACACTCGTTCTCGTCCCAAGGTGATAACAAAGGTACCCAAGACATTTCGTGAAGATCAGTTCATAAATACAGACTCAAGTCTGAGCCATATTGACATGTGTACTTAATGTGTGTAAGTCGCACTGAAATATCAAAGTTCATCTAATTTGCATAATTTCTGCACGAGAAAAAAATCCGTATTATATGTGATGTATCCCATGGTGCTAAACATTCACACAAAAAATTATTCAAATCAGCGCTTTCATATGGAAGTTCTGTGCAAAAATCTGATTGCACCTAATTTTGTACAAAATGGCTGCCATCGGCCATCTTGAATTTCGGACCGGACCCAAAAACACTCGTTCTCGTCCCACGGTGATACCAAAGGTACCCAAGAAGTTTCGTAAAGATCGGTTCATAAATACGGCCTCTAGCCCGAGCCGTATTGGCATTGGCATCAAAATTAGTCTAATTTGCACAATTTACGCACGAGAAAAAAACCCGTATTATATGTGATGTACCCCATGGTACTAAACATTCATACAAAAAATTATTTAAATCAGAGCTTTCATATGGAAGTTCTGTACAAAAAACAGATTTCTGCATCATCGGTACAAAATGGCGGCTGGCAGCCATCTTGAATTTTGGACCGCACCCAAAAACACTCGTTCTCGTCCCACGGTCATAACAAAGGTACCCAAGAAGTTTCGTAAAGATCGGTTCATAAATACGACCTCTAGCCCGAGCCATAGCCAATTGTTGACGTACGGACAGACGGACAGACGGACGGACGGACGGACAGACGGACGACGGACGACGGGCCATGACAATAGCTCAAATTTGACTTCGTCAAAGTTGAGCTAAAAATCGACCTTTTGTCTAAAACACAATTTTCATTATGGACAAATACCTTTATAATTCATATATCCTTTGTGTGAAAGCACTCTTTATAAGTATATGACGTGTCCTTTCCTTCTATAAACTGGAAAAGTCGCCATTAATAAGTTGAATAATAACACATTTACTGTACTATACTTGGGTTTTTAGTGAGTTGCTTTTTGATTGATGCGGTACAGTACCGCCGTGCCCGTCCCTCCACATATGCAACCCCCTTCTCTTCACACACTCCACAATCACCGCCAGGGGTAGAGAAAGCCCCAAATTGTCCGAGACACCAATATAATATTTCGACAGATTTCAAATTGGGAAACTAAATGTCTACCGTTTTGGCATTCAAAACAATTCAGTCTATAAACATATGTTTTGCTAAAATATCAATATATCTTTCCTCTCAGTTTACAAAGTTTTACCCCAAAAGGTCTAAAAAAATTTCCGACGAGCAGAAATTCCCAGTAAAATGTTTGATGGTGGTTTGGCGTCGGCCACCGCCCCATGTATCTACTCCACTTATCATTACCATAAGATAAGTGCATGGGGGAGTGGGTACAATTTAAGAAATAGGAGGTACCTACCATCTCTTTGAGACATTAGTGTATGCGATCTGTGCAGATACGTTTCCATAGTGATCGTGATTCCCAGCAATGAAATACCACGGATTATCTAGCGATTTTGCAGTAAAGACGTCTTCAAATGTTTCCTGAAATACAAAATTTAATTTCGGAAAATAAATTAATCATACGATAAGATAAATTTAATTACAATAAAACATCCATATGAACAGATTGCACAACAATGATGAACATATGCATATAGAAACGAACATACATATATATGGATTTTAATTCAAATACGTGACAGGTAAATCTGAATGTGCAAACGATTATAAAGTACTAAGCAGCGATTGTCGGGTATCAAAGAACTGTCGGATTACGCTGCTAACTTTCGATACAATTTCTGGACAATTATTTGATATAATTAGATTCATTTGTTCATCAATATTTAATTCACCAAAGATCGTATGATATCTCTGCATGGTGTCAAATAATATATTTCTTAATTCGGCATATGCAGGACACTCCATTATGAAATGTTTCTCATCTTCAATTTTTCGCATTGAACAAATACAGAATAATCTATTTTCAAGTTCAATGGGATGTTGGTGATGTCGTCCCTTTTCCATAGCAAGGCGATGCGGAGACGGGTGAATATGGACCTATCATCACTTGTATTCGTATTCACAAGATATGGTTCAAGCTCAAATTTGCTTTTAAAGAGACAGCATGTTCTTAGCTTACTGTTATACGCGTGTATTTCGACATTAAAATCATTTGAATGCTTTGCGTAAAATTAATTTCTGTATGCTGATACATTTATATTACAGGATTTGATCCTTTTTCTGATCGTTAAACTCACACATTAATAGCGGTAATTCTCGATCCTTCAAGAACATTTGGGAAGACACCTTGTACAGAAGTACTCAGTTGTATTCTTGCAAGCACCTTGAAGTTTAACAATTGGTCGTCTGATTACATTGCCTATCGAAAAACACTTCCAGTGACGCCATTTAATGTGTTTAGAATCGTCGTACTAAAATAATATTATTTAGTTACTGATATTTAAGTTCACATATTTCTGTGCAATGGCTAATCGTGACCGACGTTGTTCCGCTAAAAGGCTATGCTCCACTGAAAGGTTACTATTCAATGAGTCAATGTATCCAAGTAACTCAGGCCCGAAGCCAGGATCTCAAAGTTTATTTATATGTTCATCGTTGTTATGCAGTCTGTCCATATGAATGTTTTATTGCAATTAAATTATCTCTCTTATCTCTCTAAAACTACAGCTGCGGTGTCTTCGTTCAGAAGTATTTAGTTTATCTCCCATGTCGTGTCCTTGAGCAAGGCACTTAACCCCGATTGTCCACATGAGGGCACGATGAGGCCATGTACTAAGGCGTACTACACGTCGACGGTGTGCATGTTTTCAACCAGTCTAATCCTGCTTGTGCTGCAGTTACAATGTTGGGGAGCTGGCAGCTGCTCGTCGTTGCTCGGTGGTTCTCTCCGGGTACTCCGGCTTCCTCTACCCGTAAAACTGTCAATTCAGTTGAATTCAAATCTTTATTCACTCTCCTTGACCACATAAACGGTGTGAGGGGTATACATATGTGTGTACATTAAAGTATATTGTATAGCAGTCAGTATAAATTGTTACATATCACTAAAAGCAGGATATGCCAAAAGGCAGCAAGGCTCATCCCCAGTATAAAACCCACTCCAACCGAAATCGATAAAATATCAGAACATCTCCAGAAACTGAAACCTCTTCCAGCCTGAAACCACAGTTGCAGGCTGTCGCAGGAGTCGACTCACTGGAGTCGCACGTCCACGAATAGCTATTCAGCATTTCACTTCTCGACATAGCGTCGCTTGGTCACTAGAGTGATCGATGTCCAACTGTGCCATAGAACACTCTAGCCCCCATGCGACGATATTGTGAGCCACATGACTGTAGAGACCTCCAATGTACCTCTACTCGATTTAAAATTCATCCTAAATTGATCATAACTAAGAGATACTTTATCGTTACCTATAATCGAACAACTGTCAGATCCAAACGTTAGTTTGAAATGGAACACCCCTCACTCAAACACCCTTGAGAGAAGAAAATTAGACGAAAACAGGGATGCTTTAAAGGGCACCATGTTCGACATATCACGATAAGGTGGGTACGCAGGTACGATGTCTCATATACCTTATGTCCGCTGCAGACCGGGAGAGAAAATTTGATATTCACAATTAACGCGTCCCCTCAGTCGCGATTTCTGACTGGGGTTGGGAGTGTTTTATACTGTGCATATCACCAAAATTAAACTGAGATATCAACGGGGAAAAGACTGGTGGATTCGTGTATTTTATGTATCCTGATCATCTTGTCATAAGATTAACAACTCTAATAAATTTGCATAATTTATGAAGGACTGTAATATTTTAACTTGAGAGGAGCTTTCTATATTTAAAAGCCGAAGGGCGTCTGTGCGTAAAGGAGGGTAAGTACATTTTTCTATCATCGTATAACCTTTGGCATTCCATAACGTAGTGATACTCGTCCCCATCCTTTCCCATTGGGCAAAGTTTACAAATGCGGTCTTGTCTTGGGATATTTTCCCATCGACAAGTAATGATTAGATGTGATAAATTCAACAAGGGTAAAGACATCTGTTAATGGCAGACGGGATATATAAAATTTCATTTCTAAGTTGTGATCGAGTAACCTGTAATTATCATACAATGTCGATCTGGTAACGTTTGACCACCACTCTTGACGGAACTGGTCAGTCAGGATATTCTTAACTTCAGCTACCAAAACTCTTGAGTTTCCACAGTTTTGAGAAAACCAATCGTGGGATAACCCGCATGTGTCTAGTATATTCTTAACATTTAGAAGCCACTGACAGCAGTGTTTATTGTTAGTCATTAACACATTGAAATAATTATAAAGAATAAGATTATTTTTTGTTTTGGGGCTATTTATTAATCTTCACCAGTAACTAATAATTCGACATTTTATTTCAATCTGTATTGGAGTCTTCCCCAATTCGCCGTAAATAAATACGGGTGGCGTACTTGGCTTTAATTTCAGAATAAATTTTAGAAATTTATGTTGGAACTTTTCTATTAATAGTATATTTTGAAACCCCCACACCTCACAGCCGTACAGCAAGATCGGTTGAATTGTTTTATGAAAAAGGTCTAACCGAATATCAAACGGAAGAGAGAAGTGTCTTATTGTTCTGATCACAGAGTACATCGCCTTTGTAGCCCTTTCCACTAGGTCTTTCTTGGCCTTAAAGAAGGAACCGTTCCTGTTGATGACCACGCCTAAATACTTATAGTCATTGACTATTTCTAGTTTTTCGCCTTGTATTACGAACTGATGTGAAGGTCGCCTTCCGCCTATCACCATTACTTTTGATTTCTTGGGGTTAATTACTAGTTTCCATTGGGAACAATAATCTGAAAACTTCTCCAGGGTTCGTTGCATATCAGAACTTGTCTCAGCTAAAAGCACGGTATCATCGGCATAGAGGAGAATGAACAATTTAATATAGACTGATGTTTCTTCTGCTATTTGGGTTTCTGTATTGGAGAGACCTTTGGTGGTATTCGTGGATAGAAATGATTCTAAATCACTAAGATATATAGAGAAAAGTAAGGGAGATAAATTTTCCCCTTGCCTAACGCCCATCGTGGGGTAGAAATTCTCAGATAGTTCGTTTTCAACTTTTACTTTGGATTTAATTCCTTTATACATGTTTATTATAGTCCTCAGGATTTTCGCGTCGACCCCAATGCCAATAAATAGTTTTTTTCCACAGACCTACCAGCCAAATGGTGTCAAATGCTTGTTTAAAATCGATAAATGTACAATACACTTTTTTCCGAGAAGTTTTGTTATTTCTGAGATAAAGTATAACGACATAATATTGTCTAGGGTAGAGTAGCCTTTCCTAAATCCAGTCTGTGTTTCACCAAGCAAATTGTTTAGTTCTACGTAATCGTTTAGCCGTTTATTCAGATTTTTTGTAAAAAGTTTACCAAGACAGCTGAGGACTGTAATAGGCCTGTAGTTTTCAGGTTGTAAAGGACCCCCCCCCCCCCCTGTTTTTATATACTGGAGACACAATTTCAGTCAGCCACACATCAGGAATAACTCCAGTATCCAAAATAATAATAAAGAAAAGTTCATAAATGGGCAGCACGAGGTTAGCAATAACCTTAATATGTTCATTTAATATATGATCACAACCACCGGATTTATTTGTCGCGAGACTGTTTATTGCATTCAGTATTTCAGTGCTGGTTATTTTCATGTTCAGTGGGTGGTCAAGGTTTTCATCTGGGCTAACTGTGGGTTCTTCATCATCAGTGTAGCTGTATTCTTGGGAGCTTTTAAAAAAGTTATTATATATATCATTAATTGCAACTTGGGGCTTAGATTTTTGATTAGTACAATTTAAGATATTCCAGTAATCATGGGGGTTACTCTTCTGAGCCATATTTTTATTATATTTCTTAACAGCAGATTTTATACATTTTTTATATGTTTTACTTTTAATTTTCAGCATGGTCTTAGTGTCAGCGTCCCTGTATAAAGCATGCGATCTCATGGCTTTATGGTATTCCCGTCTCCCTGCCTTACAAGTATCATCAAACCATGGCTTTCTATTTGTGTTTACTTCCTTGTTTTTATTGTGCCCGAATGTCGCTTCTGCCGCAGACAAAAATAGATCGCTGATTGAATCCGCAATTACATTTGCTTGTGTTTGACTAAACTGGTTCGTGTCGCATCCAGCTGCTGCTACAATTTTGTGCAATTCATCAACCAATCCCTGGTCGATGTTTTGCACAAAGTCGTTCGCCTTGGACGCTGACCATAATTTGGGAGTAGTCTTTTTATGTTTTTCGTATTGAGATCACAATTTCCACCGAGCCTTTCCCCCGTATGATTATGAGCTGACTGGGATTTTGTGATTATGATTTTTATGGGGTTATGTACGTCTGAAAATAAGCTTGAAAAATCGAGAACGGAAAAATTCATGTAATAATGTCAAACAAGTGTATTGTAGATATACAGTAGTCGACCACGCTGGACCCCTTACACGTTAAGTGCAAATACCTTTATCTTTCCCTATTCTCCCGTTATTAATATAAAGATTACAAGATTTGCACAGCTCGATAAGACGTCTACCAAAGTTGTTGATGCCTTTATCCTGTGATTTTCGGGGTGGGAAAGATCTGGGGGCACACGATCTGGAAGTTCAAACAGGAAGTCTGAGTTATTTAAATGCAATACCGGCTCGATCTCGGTTGGTTGATGGAAGTCATCAGTAGTAGGCGAGGGGTTTTTCGTCCCTTATCTGGGGGATCTCATTTGGGGGATCTCATGTGACGTCATACCGCAATGTATTATGGGTATCACGTGGTTGTCATGGTAACCCATGTGGGCGGCCATGTTGTGACGTAATTGTCATGGTGATGGGTGATGTGAGAGCGCAGATTCAGATTCACATTCAGATTCTTTATTCACGGTACACATACATGTAAAATGGTTACAAATAAACATATTGCACAAATGTAATGTGAAGTATACCGTAGGAAGTGGCATAGCCAGATTGGCTGTCTACCTGCCACCCCCTGGAAGAAGATGGGGTGATTGCAAATAGACTGTGACTGAAAGAATGAACAGAGAGCCAATTATGCGCATGCGCAGCTCGTGTTGTTAGGGTGATACGTGTTTCCGTCGTCCATTTTGTATGAAGGGGGCTGCCATCTTTGTTTCTATGGTGGCACGTGGTTGCTATGTGACCCAAAGGCTTGTTATAGGGCTAAGAGGTGTGTGACAGGTATGTTCGATTGACTGGGAGTATTTTCTGGAACGACTTCCCTGGATAATTACCCAAATGAGCCCGAGAATGGGCGTAAATCACCGGAAACGACTTTATTTGATATGGATACCCCATTTTATCGGCTTAGCACGTAGTGCTATAGTACCGAGAGGGTACCGGGGGTGTGTTCGATTGAATCGGAGTATCACGAATTACCACAAACAACCCGACAAGTTGTACTATTTCGAATTCTTTGCTTCTATCTATATATGCAATTGTTCTCGTCTATCTGGCCATGTTCCTTTGTTCTAGAGCATACTCCAGAAGTGTAGGAGAGCCTATCAACTGGAACAGTTTACCTTATATTATTACTATATTTCGCAATTTCTGGTCTATTCTTGTTAGTTCTGACCTTATTCCAAGTACTCTTGTTGTTTCATTTATCTAGATCATTTATGTAATTTATAACTAACCAATCAGATTTCTTGATTTCCCATGATCTGTATGCAGAGTTATCTCCCCTTATTACAACAAAGCTGTATCCGTATCTCAAAGCCTCTATATCCAATGGCCATATCCCATGGAATCCCATTTTTTTTAAAACATATGGCCTTCAGCACCCCTTTTTGTCATATGTACTTATGTGAAAAAGCACAATGTGCACTAACACAAAGGCACATGCTTTATGTGCCGATATGTGCTTATGTGAAAAGGCACAATGTGATACAATGTGCCCTAGCACAAAGGCACATACGGGTATTTGAGGATACCTATGACCTGGTATTGTATTATTCGAGGATACCTATCTAGGATACCTTCTGGAGAATCCATTTTTGTCATATGTGCTTATGTGAAAAGGCAAATGTGCCCTAGCACATAAACACATGCTTTATGTGCCGATATGTGCTTATGTGAAAAGGCACAATGTGCCCTAGTACATAAGCACATGCTTTATGTGCCGATATGTACTTATGTGAAAAGGCACAATGTGACACAACGTGCCCTAGCACATAGGTACATACGGGTATTTGAGGAACCTATGGCCTGGTATTGTATTATTTGAGGATACCTTTATAGGATAGCTTCTGGACAACCCCTTTTTGTCATATGTGCTTATGTGAAAAGGCACAAAGTGACACAATATGCCCTAGAACATAGGCACATGCGGGTATTTGAGGACACCTATGGCCTGGTATTGTATTATTTGAGGATACCTTTATGGGAAACCTTCTGGATAACCCCTTTTTGTCATATGTGCTTATGTGCAATTGCAAACATGCAGATACTGGCACATTTTACATGTGCTATTTGCACATTGTGTGCAAGTGCACAATGTGCGCACAAGACATGCAGCACATAGAGGTATTTGAGGATCAGGGGGACCAGTGTTTGAGGACTATTGAGGACCGGGCTTTGGGGACCAAGGCATAGGAACCAAAGTTTGAGGACCAGTTTCAGAGCGAGTGCACAATGTGCGCACAAAACATGCAGCACATACGTGTATTTGAGGACCAGTGATTGGGGCCCAGTGTTTGGGGGGACTAGTGATTACCAGGCTTTGGGGACTAGTGGGACCAATGTTTGGGGACCTGTGATGTATGTTGGGGGTACTAGTACACAAATAACATTGGCTCCTAGCTCCTGTGTGGCTCCTATACAGCTCCAGCACAGGTAGTCTTTCCAACAGCTTACATCTTGGGAATGCCTTTTTAAGAATCCCTTTTGGAAAACACCTGTGGTTATAGAATCCCTTTTTGGTCGTATGTGCCTATGTGCTAGGGCACAATGTGACACAATGTGCCCAAGCACATAAGCACATGCTTTATGTGCCGATATGTGCTTATGTGCTAGGGCACATTGTGTCACATTGTGCCCTAGCACATAGGCACATACGACCAAAAAGGGATTCTATAACCACAGGTGTTTTCCAAAAGGGATTCTTAAAAAGGCATTCCCAAGATGTAAGCTGTTGGAAAGACTACCTGTGCAGGAGCTGTATAGGAGCCACACAGGAGCTAGGAGCCAATGTTATTTGTTTACTAGCCCCCCCCCCCCCCAACATACATCACAGGTCCCCAAACATTGGTCCCACTAGTCCCCAAAGCCTGGTAATCACTAGTCCCCCCAAACCCTGGGCCCCAATCACTGGTCCTCAAATACACGTATGTGCTGCATATTTTGTGCGCACATTGTGCACTCGCTCTGACACTGGTCCTCAAACTTTGGTACCCATGCCTTGGTCCCCAAAGCCCGGTCCTCAATAGTCCTCAAACACTGGTCCCCCTGGTCCTCAAATACCCGTATGTGCGCATGTGCTACATGTCTTGTGCGCACATTGTGCACTTGCACACAATGTGCAAATAGCACATGTAAAATGTGCCAGTATGTGCATGTGTGCAATTGCACATAAGCACATATGACAAAAAAGGGGTTCTCCAGAAGGTATCCTATGAAGGTATCCTCAAATAATACAATACCAGGCCATAGGTATCCTCAAATACCCGCATGTGCCTATGTTCTAGGGCACATTGTGTCACTTTGTGCCTTTTCACATAAGCACATATGACAAAAAGGGGTTGTCCAGAAGGTATCCTATAAAGGTATCTTCAAATAATACAATACCAGGCCATAGGTTCCTCAAATACCCGTATGTGCCTATGTGCTAGGGCACATTGTGTCACATTGTGCCTTTTCACATAGACACATATCGGCACATAAAGCATGTGCTTATGTGCTAGGGCACATTGTGCCTTTTAACATAAGCACATATCGGCACATAAAGCATGTGCTTATGTGCTAGGGCACATTGTGCCTTTTCACATAAGCACATATGACAAAAATGGATTCTCCAGAAGGTATCCTAGATAGGTATCCTCGAATAATACAATACCAGGTCATAGGTATCCTCAAATACCCGTATGTGCCTATGTGCTAGGGCACATTGTGTCACATTGTGCCTTTTCACATAAGCACATATCGGCACATAAAGCATGTGCCTTTGTGCTAGGGCACATTGTGTTACATTGTGCTTTTTCACATAAGCACATATGACAAAAAAGGGGTGCCGAAGGCCATATGTTTTAAACAAATGGGATTCCATGGGATATGGCCATTGGATATAGAGGCTTTGAGATACGGATACAGCTTTGTTGTAATAAGGTGAGATAACTCTGCAAACAGATCATGGGAAATCAAGAAATCTGATTGGTTAGTTATAAATCACATAAATGATCTAGATAAATGAAACAACAAGAGTACTTGGAATAATGTCAGAACTAACAAGAATAGACCAGAAATTGCGAAATATAGTAATAATAAGGTAAACTGTTCCAGTTGATAGGCTCTTCTACGCTACTGGAGTATGCTCTAGAACAGAGGAACATGGCCAGATAGATGAGAACAATTGCATATATAGATAGAAGCAAAGAATTCGAAATAGTACAACTTGTCGGGTTGTTTGTGGTAATTCGTGAAACTCCGATTTAATCGAACACACCCCCGGTACCCTCTCGGTACTATAGCACTACGTGCTAAGCCGATAAAATGGGTATCCATATCAAATAAAGTCGTTTCCGGTGATTTACGCCCATTCTCGGGCTCATTTGGGTAATTATCCAGGGAAGTCGTTCCAGAAAATACTCCCAGTAAATCGAACATACCTGTTACAGACCTCTTAGCCCTATAACAAGCCTTTGGGTCACATAGCAACCACGTGCCACCATAGAAACAAAGATGGCAGCCCCCTTCATACAAAATGGACGACGGAAACACGTATCACCCTAACAACACGAGCTGCGCATGCGCGCTCACATCACCCATCACCATGACAATTACGTCACAACATGGCCGCCCACATGGGTTACCATGACAACCACGTGATACCCATAATACATTGCGGTATGACGTCACATGAGATCCCCCAAATGAGATCCCCCAGATAAGGGACGAAAACCCCCTCGCCTACTACTGTCATCTATTTCGGCAGTTCTAGCGTTAAAATCTCCAATAAGAGCGATCATTTTACAGTCATTAAATTTACAGGTCAGCTTTTCTTGAATTTCGTTTTTGTTTTGTTTTTATTAGGGTTTACCGACACATTAACAGCCAGGGTCATATCACGTCGGTGACAGTTTTACGGGTGGAGGAAGCCGGAGTACCCGGAGAGAACCACCAGGCAACGACGAGCAGCTGTCAGCTCTCCAACATCATAATTCTGAACTCTGCACCGCGGCACAGGCAGGGTTAGATTGGTTGAAGACATGCGCACCATCGACGTGCAGAACGCCTTAGTACACAGCGGCATCGTGCCCCCATGTAGGCAATCGGGGTGAAGTGCCTTGCCCAAGGACACAACGCGGGCGCGCGGTCACCCATCCAACTACTAACTGCGCTCGACGTTGCTTAACTTCGGTGATCTGACGAGAACCGGTTACCGCGACGCCACCGCCCCCCTTCTCCCCCCCCCCCCCCCTTGAATTTCGTAAAAAATATCGGGGGAAGAGTAACTGCTATTTTCTGGTGGGATATATACAAAACCTATAATACAATCTTCAGTGGAGTTTATCAGTTTCTTGGAAATCCGGGTCCGTAAACAGTTATTTTCTGTCGGCAGAACTGAAAGGTGACACTCCAGTTCTTGTCTATAGTATAGACTTATCCCCCTGAATTTTCTTACTGATAATTTTTTCTGTTTTTCATGGTGCATTTATAACCAGGCATAAGTATATTGTCGGCATCATCTGTTTTAGTTTCGAGTAACCCAATTATGTCGAACTGGCCTATCAATTCAAGGAATTCTGGGCATTGTAGCCTAGTGACTAAACCACATACGTTTAGACTCAAGATTTTCAAAGAGAGTTTTATCTCTAGCTATCTTTTTAAATTTCTGACCCCCTCTCAGGCACATTGTTAGAAGGTTCCCTACACAAGCGACGGGGGCGGAGGGGGGGGGGGGGGTCCCTATTTCGTCGGTGTTGATGAAACTCGGTCTCTATTTTAAAGGGGGTTTGTCGGTTGAAAGTGGCGACTTGATTGGCGAGGACTGATTTTTTTCAGTAATGTCCATTTTGGCTTCAATTTGAACAGAGGGGTTCGGGAGGTAAAGTTTATTGTTTATATAGTTTATTGTTTATATAGAGTTTATCTTTTACTAGACTGGCTTTTTGTCCGTCTTTCGTGGCTTTTCTCATTACAGGGTACATCTGTTTCCTCTTCTGTTCAACCTCGGCCGGGAATTGTTCATTGATATAGAATTTTGTTCCTTTCACCCACTCGACATGACCTTGGCTGTTAAAATGTTGTTAAACCCTAATAAATAAATAAATAAATAAATAAATAAATAAATAAATAAATAAATTTAGTTTATAAACAGGTCTAAGAGTATTGTAATATCATTAAAGATTCGATCAAATCAAGTTTCAATTAAGAAACATTTCTTGCGTTGATTCATAACAAATGTTTAAGGTCATTTTAGATTCCAGACGACTGAATCTATAAATTACGCGCTGGTCTATTTACAGTACAAGTCAAAATAAGTTGTAGGATAACCACTATAAACTATGTATCTTCCTCTTCAAACACTCATAAGACCAGAAGCTGACATCATTTTCTGTAAAGCTCTCACTGAGAGCTTTCCAGAAAATGATGTAAGATTCTGATTTTATCAGTGCAGGAGCAGCAGTATACTTAGTTTATCGTGGTTATATATACACGTGAGAATGCTGAAACTTGGTTCCTATTAAATTATTTTATATTGATATAGATTATATTGTTAAATAAATTCAGTTCAGAATCTGTATTCCCATGTCGTTTTAAGGTTGTGTTTGTTCTCGATGAGCACGGTTTTGTAGCAGAATTCTTTGGCTTTCCTCTTAACTGAGTTGAATAGTATACAATACCTTTTGTAAGAGTTTAGTTTTTGTTCGGATAGAGTGGTTAATTTTTTCGGAGAAGCTTATTTTTGGTTTGGGAAGAGCGTAGAAGGCCCTTTGTCATCCATGGTCCACGCTTGATGGCAGTTACAAAATATAAAAATAACAAATAAGAAGACATAATAAATATGACGTATAATATAAAGTGCTGATGCCTTTTTTATTTAACAAGGTGATCTCGTTTACAGAAGAATGACCAGGTCATGTTATAAATAATATTAATCGATTTACTTTCACATGTTTTTAATATATGACAGTATTCTCCGAATCTTTCAATTGTTTCAATTCTTTGTTTTCTTTTATAATATCTTCGAACCCCATTTCCCTAAATTCGACATGCGCCTCACAATCCATAACAAAATGTTTTTCGCTCTTCGTTTCACCGGCGTCGCATACCTGGCATCTTCTAGCATTTACAGGCGCTGGAGGTTGTTTATGTCCACCCTTTTCAATTTCTAAATTAGCTATGTTACGCCAATTCTGTAGGTTTTTGCGACCAGGATTAATTTTTATTAAAAGTGATTCACAGACATGTGGATAAAACAAATGCTGAGGCACGTTGGTAGAAATTTTGGAATTTTTCAGATTTCACATTTCCTTTCAACCGGTGCAATGATGGAAGATATAAGGCTTTATGCAAGATGGTGACTCGAAACCATCAACTTTGTCATTCAGTGCCACCTAGCGTCTCTAATTCTATCGATAACTTTTATGATCTCAGCCCATGTATTAAGAGTGGGAATCTTTTCAACTAACGGGGGATGTTTCAGTGGAAAAATGGATATTCGAAAGAAGTTATTTTCTGATTTTAACTACCCGTGGTGTATAGATAGCGTTTCCGTTGGTTGGGAAAGACTTAAATTTTCAGACAGAATGCGACAACCACAAGCAGAAAGAGGTATTATAACGTGGTGTATCTTTCTTAACTGAACAATTTGTTTTGTATTGAAAGTCTAAAAGATGGAATTTCCTTTCTTCCGACAGACTATTTTGTCTTCCAATAGCGTCAAGGTGCATGGATTATTACACACGCAGAAAAAATCCAACCAAACACATTCTCCGACAAACGAGCGTCACTGTATAGCGAAGGCAGCCACTAAACCGAACATCCCTGTTTTTCGCCAATCACAATGTTAATACTATGGGAAGCCACGGGAAGCAACTATAATAGTCACTATACCCCATGAACCGAATGAATGATTGAATGAATGAATGAATTATTTTGCAATATACACAATTAAATACAATGAATATGGTACATCTACATATTGAATATAAAGTAACATGACAATAATAGAAATGAAAGTTGTGTGCACTGCAAGGAGAAGGCATTGCCGGGTTGCCTGTCTTCCTGCCGATTCCTGCAACTTATACCGACGCAGATTGCAAGAATTGACTGATTGGATGTTTGGTATTTATAATTAACCCCTTACCTAACTCGAGCGCATTGACGACACCTGAAAATGTCTTATGTACGTGGGTTTAGGAAACTTTCTCCCTCCTGCATAGGGAACATAGCACATGACGTCCCACCCAAGTAGTCTTGACGAGATTACCTCACTGAGGGGTCATATTTCCGAAGCAAAAGATGTGAGAACACTAAAATGTGAATATGAGTTCTCTGCATAATTTGATAAACGTGTATAACCCTTTACCTAACATGAAGAGCAGACGACACTAAGTCTTGCCAAAAACATTCTTGAATAACTAATTTTTTTCAAAAACATAGGTTACGACCCCTCATTGGAACGAGCTCGTTCCAACGAGGGTCATAACCTATGTTTTCAAGACAAAAATGAAAAAAGAATGTAAATTAATTGGCGATTTCTGAGAATAGCGCTGACCGGTTTTTGCCGTTACGTTGGGCAAAGGGATGAAAATGGTAGATTTAGTCCATTAGGTTAGGCAAGTGGTAAGTATAACATGATCTGGTTGCGAAGGTTACTCGAGTCTGTGGCAAAACTCAAAGGGTGAAGCTGATAATACCCACCCAGCGACAATGTAGGCGTGCTGGACACAGTGCGTGTCAAGGTAGTGTCGGTTGTGGGCTATATTGGCTATTAGAGGAACGTTTCATTCCCATTGGGTTAATATTGAGACTGACAAAAATCACAGGGGGTGTGATGAATGCCCCCACTACTCTCCAGCCCACCCTTACCTGGAGCCGTTTGCATTTACGCCCCTGACAACTTGCAATTATATAAGTGTGAGGGAACCACCATGTACGTGGGGTAACCACCCTTCACCAATGAATTACTGTTTAACCCATCGCGAATGTGTTTTGGCAATTACTGAACCAAATAACTAACGTAATAGCCATATCCTGCCAGGAGGGTCCGGTGAATCGGAAATTTGGTTTCGAATCGATTCTCGGATCTAATCGGGCAACATATTCACGAATCGAAACTTTTTGGAATCTAAAATACCGTTTTCACCACGGTATGCAGTGGATGTGATGACACGTTCAGCGTTCAGAAATTGGTCCGATTGAAGCGATTTCTTTAACTCTTTGAACCCAGGTGGTGCACTCCATATCAGTTTAATAACAGCAATAGGAAAAGTCCATATTTATTATCTGGGAATGGACCAATTAATATTTTCAACGTGCAGCCTTCAGGCTGCACGTTGAAAGTATTGATTGTCGAACCCCACACATTCATACATTAATATGCAAATTGCGCAGTTGAAAAAAATATCATTTTTAAAAATATTCAACAAAAGCATATCATGTGACCCTTCATTGGAACGAGCACGTCGAGCTCGTTCCAATGAGGGTTCACACGATATGGTTTTGTTGAATTTTTTTTTTAAATTTGAAAAAATAATATTTAATATAATAAATTTTGATAAATTTATATATTTAAAATAATAAATTTAAATTTTGTTTGGGTAAAGGATTAAATCCAAATATACACAACAAACAAAACATAGGCATACACTAGAAATGAGATCTGCTGATACATATCCTGCATATTCTTGATCCGTCAGCAATGAGATCCCGAGTGGTACTGTTTTAACGTATATAATTTACAGCAGTGGCGTAGCGATGGAGGACCTGGGGGAGCTTCAACCTCTCCCAAATGCCCACTGCCCCGCCTCCTCCTAAAAATCCACAATTCTATCATCTGCATGGGGCGTCAACTAATGAAATTACCGATAACATCACGTTTGGTCAAAACTGACATTCTTTCAAGCCTCAAAGTGTCTCCGAATAGTAACATTTTGGGGCTTATTTAAAAAAAAACTTCTCAGGGAAACATGTCTGAAAAATATACCTCTCGACCGCAACGACGCCAGATCTCGATGGGCCCCACCTCCATACCTTTCCCCAACTCAAATTTCGTGACATGCCTGGAGCATAACAATTCTTGGACCTCCTCCCAAAAGCTCCACCCCCCCCCCCCCCCCTCCCCTATAGATATATGGCTACGCGCCTGATTTTCAGCAACAAGAGTGAGTTTTTTAGTATCTAGAGGGAGGTTCGGTCCTATTAAATTGTTACTGATCCTATTTGTTGTGTATTGTGTTATCGTCTCTTCGAGTAATTTTATTTTCTGTGAGCAAAAATGTATGCATAACGGTTTAAAAGAGTTTACTGAGTAATGTTCGTGGCACAACATTTAACTGAGTTTAATTTCAGCAATTAATGCCTGAGAAGTCGAACCATCATGTGCTATAATTACATTTGGAAATTAGCCTCGCTTGCTGCAACTGTCTGAGGGCACAGCAAGGCGCGTTGCCTCAGTATAACCCGCGCAGTGGTGTCGCCAGAATTTCACCGACAAGTGGGCATTGTGCTCCCCGACGGGGGTGCTAGAGTATTCCCCGACAAGCCCACAATAAAGAAGGCAGTTTCCAGGCAGGGGGGGGGGGGGGGGGGGGGGGGGGTATAGCCCACGCTTACCACTCATCTGCCCCCGGCGTCAAACCCATCAACCCAGAGGAGCCCTTTTAGAGGACAGGGGAATTGATTTACCTACCTTAAATCTCTTATCGTTGACATTCGATACTCCGTCGAAATAAAAGTTATCACCCAATCCAAGATTGAAATCCACACCGAACAAGCCAGCTAGTTTTCCAAGTTCTTCAGCCACCTGCGTTTCTCGTTTGGTTGTGTAAGGTGGAAATGGTATTCCGCCCCAATCACCTATCACCATAATTCGACCGCTTTCCAATGTTAGACATCCTGAAATCAGATAGCGCATCCATCGTAAAATGTTAAAATGATCAGAAAAGGCATCTTAAAAACAAATAGCCCCAAAATAATTATCCTTATACAGAAGTTTGAATGATTAGATACCCCCGACCACTACCACTACCACACACACCCACCCACCCACCCACTAAGTATTGTTTATCCGCCTTTGTTGGGACTCGTTGTTTTTTCTTTTGTTCTGGGTGACAAACAAGTCCCCACAAAATCGGGAAGACAAACCCCAACCCATTGTTTTAATTTTGAGGACTCGGTGAAAACGAAGAAAATCTTTGTAGGAACCCAAACATTATTGTCTCGGTATTCACAAACTCCTCACCCTTACACACCCTCAACCTACACACACATACATCCTCCTCTTCCTGTCTACCACTATACCGCAACCATTTTAGAGCCGGAGGGGAAGTGACGTCATAGTCACGTGGCCCAGTTGCCATGTTGGGTTGCCATAGTAGCCCGTTGAAGCCGCCATGTTGTGACGTCATTATCATAGTGATATGTGGTCTTAGTGCGCATACGTTTTTAGGCTGATACGTGTTTCCGTCGTCCATTTTGTATATTGGAGGCCGCCATCTTAGTTTCTATGATAGCACATGGTTGCTATGTAGACCAAAACCCTCTAATAGGATGGGGTATGTTCGGAAGATGTGTTCTATTAAATACCAGTAATTCTAATTACCACAAACAACCCGACAATTTCCCCAAATCACCAAAAAACACTTTATTTGGTATGGATTCCCCCAAATCCTTCGTTCTTCTGATAAGAGGTGTGTTCTTTAGTTTTCTAGTTCGGATTCCTTCGGAATCCCCGTTTTTCTGCCTATTTATCCAGTTCGAATTCATTCGGAATCCCTCCTTCTATCTCTGTATCTACAAACTATGTTACGACTCCCCCGATCTCCCTATAAAGTATTCTGACTATCCTAGATGTATCTGTGTGCTAGTGCACAATGTGTATACATTACAGGTAGCACACAGGCACATCTTGGGTGTACCGATATGTGGTTGTACACAACGTACGCACATCACATGTAGCACATAGGCACATACAGGTATTTGAGGATATTTACGATATGGTAATTTGTCATTTGAGGGTAACTTTTGGAGAATATCTATCTGAAGATAGTTATGGTTCCTAGCTCCTATACACCTTCTGGCTTCTAGACCATCCATCACCTTCACAACTCCAAGGCCACCACTTGTTCATAGTCACCACCATCTGTCCTATGATCAACCGGCATCGTATTCACCCAATACTACAGTGTGGTACCAACCTTGCAGTCTTGTACCATTACTGCTTTGTACCATTATTATTGACCTGTAGCACTACTACAAGCTTAGTAGCTACCCCCGATTCTGTCTCGACATCTGCCTTTGGCCAAATCTTTCATAGGCTCAATCAGATCACCCCATTCATTTAAGCCTGTATCAGTGTATACAATGCCCAGACCCTGTTCAAGCTTGCTGGTGCCGCAGGTGGGATTCGAACCGAGGACCTCTCGGCTTGTAGCCTGCAGCTCTTCGTACAGAGCCACCGCGCCCCCTATTTTGCCAGTACCGCAGAACTTTTGTATCACAGTGAACAAGCGCTACCCCACCGCCCGGGCTTAAAAAAATTAACAGAAATAGATCAATTTAAATATTGACACATAAAAATAATTTTAAAAAATATTTGAGGATTTCTGTCGACTTTTGTCATTTTTCTCGAGAGCTTTTGAGGTTTTTGTCTTATTTTTTTGTTTTTGTTTTGATGACTTTTAGTTTGAGTTGTTTTGTCCTGTGCACTCTCTAATGGATACAATGGACAAATTTAAAGTAATAATGACTAATGATGATAATCCAGTGCTATGCAATGTTATTTGTAACATGGTCCAGCTCTTCCTTCACAAGAGGAACTTATCTGTAATTTGATTTATGTGTGTCATATGGAATTAGTGTGTTTTATGATTCTGTTTATGTTAATTCTGGGTGTAGCAATCTGCCATTATTCTGGTGTATTTGCTGAATAAATCTTATCTTATCTTATCTTATCTACCGTGACTCCCTCGATAGACTGGTTCAGTCAGCCTTCAAGGAAAGAGTTTCGCAAGACTTACCGATACCCTTACAATGGACTAATTCCAAGCACATTTTTCAGTGGCACTGAGTGGAGATTCCCACATCTATGGGGAGTCAACTATGAATGGCGTAGCCACAGGGAGTGGGAGCAGGGCTTATATTTCGACAAGAATCCGAGAATCGATTCACGCAAAAATTGGAGCAATGAAGCCAACGAGAATCCATGTAGATTCTCGCCGCGTCTCTGCTAGGATTCGCATGACAAGAACTGAGGCAAGTTAACCCTTTACCCAGCATAGCGGGAGCAAATTAACCTATACAAGGCTAACATTGTCTGAAATATCCTGGTACTTTGTCAATAAAATTGTACAAATATGGCTGTCATTGGAACGGACTCAATGAGCCGGTTCCAATGAGATCCATATTTGTAAGGTTTTATTTGATAAATATTGTTTATTTTTAAAAAATTTTTTTTATCAAATTCAGTTATATATTAAAAATTAAAAGCTGCGTTGGGTAAAGTGCTAACATGTGTTTTATCAGTGTTCAACAGAGGTTCAACCATGGTGACCTAATGGGATCCTGGGACACTCATAGATGGTATGGATTCTGGCAACCATTTTTTTCGAGAATTCAAGTGCATTCTACAAATTTAGGGGGAGTATAAGCCCTGTGGGGCGATCCTCACTTTTCTTAAAAAATGTCAACCGTACACACATTCAAGTCTGAAATCCGTAAGACTAGTTCATGAACACTCATTCGTATATTTTTGGTATCATTTTCAATATAGTTATACCTCCACTTTTGGGGTAGGTCTACTTCGGCCTTTAAAAAAAAGTACTTGGATTGCTCCAGTTGGCACGAAAAGTTAAGTTGGTGACATCGGGGAAAACCCTGGACCCTCACTTATGGGGAATAGGCCAGCATGGGGTGAAATGAAATTGGGAGAATATAGTTATCCCCCTCGCACAGGCGGACTGGCTGTATGGTCCACTCTGTAAATTCCCCCCCACCCCTATTGGGTTGCTCCTGGCGCCCCTAAAAGTGATGCAGCCCAACACCTGTTAATGCTATATACCAGCGCTCTAGTCTACCAATGATCAGTCGAACCAGCGTCCTTTTATTTAAAAAAAAAAATTCCATTGGGTCGAACTATGGTAGGCCCGGTGGGTCCGCGCACTCCCCCCCCCCCCCCCCACCCCCTCGATGATATCATACTTGCCAAATGAGTGATGAAGATATCCAAAAATGCCATCGAAATGCCCCCTTGTGTGAACTGCCATTGATCACTCAGATGCGAGGAAGCAGAGTTCGTTCAGTTCGAAAAATAAAAATTTTCTCCGGGTCCAGGGTCCGCCTTGGTTCATTTCCAGGTAACTTTTCCTGGCCCAATCCTCCACTCCATCACACACACACTTCATTTAGGCAAGCTACGCTCCTGGTGGCATTTATAGCTTCGAGATCTATCCACCAACCAACTTACCATAATATGATTTTTCAAACTATAAATGTTCTACTTACCTGGAAATATATTATTTAAGCATAAAACACACAACAATGTTAACAAACGCAGCGAGACGCCGTCCATTCTGCCGTTCGGACGATGGCAATGACAAGGACACACGATCAAACGGGTCAAGCTCACACTTTCAAATGAACACCGAAAATGACTGAGAGCCGTTTTTAAAAATCTTCCTTGTTGATACACCTAAATAAAAGTTTGAAGTGTATAAATAAGTACCTTTTAATATCTCACGCACGGCTGAACTTCAATTGCCACGTGACATCATGACAAACACACAGGTTCTCGGCTCAAGCTGTGAAATCGAAAGATAAATGATATTTGATAGCATTTTGGCCCGTCTCAACCCCTTACGTTACGAATCGGTCGCATCCGCCCAAATTAAAAAATTAACAAGCCACATTATATAACCCCATCATAATTAT
Organism: Pictodentalium vernedei; assembly: GCA_031216915.1. Classification (NCBI taxonomy): domain Eukaryota; kingdom Metazoa; phylum Mollusca; class Scaphopoda; order Dentaliida; family Dentaliidae; genus Pictodentalium; species Pictodentalium vernedei. The sequence continues at coordinate 157,795,712 of CM062293.1, forward strand.
CGAAACATTTTTTTTTATATATATTTGTCTAGGTTCGAGTCTCAGACAACGACTCGCTTTGCTTGTTGTAATCAAAAACACGTGCTTATGAGACGAAATTTGAGTCTTGTACTTCGGCCTACGTCACACACACTGTCGGTCAAACAAATGGAGGTCTGTAGTACTTGGTCACGTTGTGCTACAACAGCCCGAATCGGGTACAGACTCTGTACCCGATTCGGGCTGTTGTAGCACAACGTGACCAATTTGAGTATCAGTACGGGATGTGTTAATTAAACAAGATGTTGCGTCACGACAACTACATGTTTAATTTATATATCAAAGAAATAAAAAATTCAAAGAAGTCTTGATTTTTTTTTAAATATGCCCCCGACTGACTAAAATTCCAACTACATCACCAAGGCATGATTTCAAAGAAGGCATATCTTAATGCAATTGGAATACTGGTCAACCGGGGCTTGAGCTATCACTGCCTGGGAAAATCAGGTTCACATCCCCAATCGGTCGTCTTCACAGCTTTCTGCATGTCATATAATTCCATTTTGAGGCTTGGTACATGACCCGAGGAAGACATTTCATTGACAAGTTAATAAGTTCCAAGTCCGACCAAAAAAAATACAAAAACAAAAACAAAAAATCAACAGACTTCACGAATCGAATTTCGAAAAGAATCAGGCATTTGATTTCGAATCGAATCGAATCTCACCACTTTTCAGGTTGTGGATATTGCACCTTCTTACAACCTTCTTGCAACTGTAATATTGTCAGTCTCCACTAAAGTGGAGGCGGGGCGACGGCGACTGGGGTAAATCAAGCCAAAAAGCGGAATATTCCAGAATGAATCAATGTAATTGCGGAAGCGAAACCTACTTGGAACTCTACTTGTATCATCAGAAGAGTTCAAGAGGAGACACTTCGTAGGGTTTTGTGGACCTGATTTTTGAGAACATTTCGACGATTCGAAAATTTTCGAATCAGCGCGATTGAAATCGAATCGAATCATGGGGACTATTTCGAATCGAATCGAATCTTCGCAGGGCCCTAGTATATATATATAATTATCTCAAACAAAATTGAAGCTTTCTTAATATTTAGTTCACTGTATCATTCTTTGTGCGGAACTTATCCGATGGATTCTGTTAATCAGTTCGTTTTAACCTTTTACAAGGAAATTGGATATGACCTATTTATTTTCATGTTCTCCCTGACAGTTTGCTAAAATCTGTGATATTTTGATGCAATGGATTATATTCTGAAGAAAACTTTATTTTGAAAAGTTATTTGTTTTAACCCTTTACCTAACATGAAAAGCAGACGACACTTGCAAAAAAAAAAATTCTTGAATAACTAATTTTTTTCATTTTTTTTGTCTAGCTCGTTCCAACGAGGGGTCATAACCTATGTTTTTGAGACAAAAAATTAAAAATAATGAAAATTAATTAGCGATTTTTGAGAATAGCGCTGGCCGGTTTTGGCCGTTACGTTGGGTAAAGGGTTAAATAACAGCCAGTTATCAATGCCAGGCAGGAGTCAATACTCTAATACAATTTACAATTGTATTTTCTAGATCTGTATTTTCTACCTATTATTATAACTAACTAAAGTGAATCATTAGCATTTTAAAAGATATGGCAATTTGCCAACTGGCAAATTGCCACATCTTTGAAAATGCTAATGGTTCATTTCAACCCATTTAAAGTCATAACTAGTAAAAAAACAATTCTAGAAAATACAATTGTAACAGTTTTATAGTATTGACAACTGTGGTAACGTAAAAATAACTTTAAATCGTATGTTGACAGTTGAGAGAGAGGCTCTCTCTCTCAACTTAGCTAATTGGGAAATGCAAGGATAAAACTAAACCGCATATTCGCCAAATATCATAAACATCCAAATTTAAATTAATTTGGCGAAATTTGCAGTTTAGTGTCATTGAACTAGCCCAACCCCAGAAGTCAACAAGTTGTGTCGGGAGATTAACGATCTTTTATCAGCTGTGTTGCTGATACCTGATCAAAAATTATATTTGTCGGATGTTAAGGGTGGTTCATATGATTATATACTATCTTATCGGATTATGAGACTTGCCTTGCGATCTTTGAACGATTAAAGTCTGCTTAACTTTGTTGGCTACATTCCCACTAAGTCCAAAATGAAAGTATCAATGACTCTTCAGCTTTACCTCGCTGTGTGCAGTGTTTGATGAAAAGGATAATGTTCAATGTTTATAAAAAGGATTATGAAGGAAGACACAGATTGTGATAATTTAGAATATGTTAAGTTCTGTACCCCACATGCTATATTTTCAACAAGAATAATCTAAGGTGTAGACTGTGCTAAATAACTGAGGCCTGTATTGATGTGGCCCTCGCCCTTCCAAGTTACAATAAAATCCCTTCATAAATATGACTCGTAGACTTTGCTAAAGGAATCTAGGTCAGGAGCTCCTACAGCGGTCACATGTGGACCGATCGCGACCAAAATATGACAGTCTCATCTGGATATCCTACTGAGTCACCTTACCAAGTTACAATGAAATCCCTTCATACATACGACCCGTAGACAGTGCTAAAGGGATCTGGGTCACGTGCTCAAGCGGCGGTAACGGATGACCGATCGTGAGCAATATCCGACAATCTCATCTAGGCACCATGTCGAGTCATCCTACCAAGTTACAATGAAAGCGCCTCATAAATAGACATGACATCGAACCTGCACATGAAATTTAGTGATGTAGCAGGTGCTGAAGGAAATGTGAACAGACTCACAGACTTCCGTTCGCGTGATGGCAAATAGCTTATCTTGACTCAATCAAGTCAGGCTAATGACAAAACTACTGTTCGATAACAGACTCTAGTTCTCAATCACTCTCCTTAGCAGCAAATTTGTATTAACCCTTTACCCAACGTAACGGCCAAAGCCGACCAGCGTCTCAGAAAACATAGGTTATGACCACTCTTTGGAACGAGCTCGTCCCAATGAGGGGGTCATCGGTATGTTTTTGAGACAAAAAATGAAAAAAAAATAGTTATTCAAGAAGTTCTTTTGCAAGTGTCGTCTGCTTTATTTATTGGTGTTTAAGGTCTCATATTTCTGCAAAATGGCTAACCATGGACGTGACAGTTTTACGGGTGGGGGAAGCCGGAGTACCCGGAGAGAACCACCGAGCAACGGCGAGCAGCTGTCAGCTCCCCAACATACCAACTCCACACAAGCAGGGTTAGCATTGGTTGAAGACAGGTGAACCATCAACGTGCAGTTCGCCTTAGTACACACCGTCACCGTGGGCAATGGGGGTTGAGTGTCTTGCCCAAGGACACAACGCTGTTGCCGCAGGTGGGATTCGAACCGAGGCCTCTCGGCTTGCAGCCTGCACCTCTACCAACTGAGCCACCGCGCCCCCTCGTCTGCTTTTCATGTTAGGTAAAAGGTTAACTGACAAGAAAATACTATTTATAAAAACACCTTCTTCCGTCACTCTTTATACCCGACTTCACAATAATGGAAATCATTAGCGCCGAGAGCGGAGGTGGTCATATGCCACGGGGCCCGAAATTTGTGGTGTTTTAAAAAAGTGTAGGTTGACCTATCGATACATCTGAGCTGAAAGTCGTGGGAAGGCTTTTGGTATGACCGCCGACACTGTGGAGGTCACAAGAGTACGTAATTGCATTACTGACCAGGGTCAAGTACTATAATACATTTACATTTGTTTTCTGTAGAACTGTATTTTCTAGTTATGACTTTAACTGGGTTGAAATGGACCATTAGCGTTTTCAAAGATGTGGCAATTTGCCAGTTGCCAAATTGCCATATACGTTTGAATAAGCTAATGATTCATTTTAGTCAGTTATATTAATAAGTAGAAAATACAATTCTAAAAAATACAATTGTAATATTTTTATAGCATTGGTTCCATTCATTTAAAAAACACTTGTTCCAGTTTATTGGTTTTCCACCTGTCCTTTCTCCATCGTGGTGGTCATGATTATCTTTTGAGAAAAATGCACCACACACAGAAAAATACAGGTAAAAAATTACCCAAATTGTCAGAAATTGTATGGAAATAATTGAGTCGATATTATCAAGAAAACGCAGGAGAATGCTTCTCCTAGCATTAATTAAAAAAAAACAAGAGGCCCCAAGGGGCCTTAATCGCTCACCGGGCAAAGTGATTCAAACAAAGTGATTCAAAGAAGTATTTGGGGTCACATTCAGTTACACATGGTTCATCAACACTACAAAGGAATGAAGTCATGAGAGACAAATTTTATGGAACTAGGGACATGGCTTGAACAAACTTGAATCTTACCCCCCCCCCCCCCCCACACACCCCCTAAGGATGCTGCATACCAAATATCAAACGCATTCATCTGCTGGATCTGAAGAAGAAGATTTTTAAAGAAAATTCCTCATTTTGAACTAAGTTATCATTCGGGCTCCCACAGTGAGCCCAAATATGAACCCAGGGACTTGGAATGAACAAACCTGAATCTCACCCCTAAGGATGCTGCATGCCAAATATCAAAACATTCTGACTGCTGAATCTGAAGAAGACTTTTAAAGAAAAATTCCTCATATTGACTAAGTTATAATTCGGGCTCCCACAGGGAGCCTAAATAAGGACCCAGGGACTTGGCTAAAACAAGCTTGAATCTCACCCCCTAAAGATGCTACACACCAAATATCAAAACATTCCAACTGCTGGATCTGAAGAAGATTTTAAAAAAAATCCTCATTTTGAACTAAGTTATCATTCGGGCTCCCACAGTGAGCCCAAATATGGGCATAGGGACATGGTTTGAACAAACTTGAAGATGCTGCATACCAAATATCAAAACATTCTGACTGCTGGATCTGAAGAAGAAAATTTTTAAAGAAAATTCCTCATTTTGAACTAAGTTATAATTCGGGCTACCACAGTGAGCCCAAATATGAACCCAGGGACTTGGCTTGAACAAACTTGAATCTCACCCCCCTAAGCATGCTACATACCCAATATCAAAAGATTCTGCCTGCTGAATCTTGAGAAGAAGATTTTTAAAGAAATTTGCCTGAAATGCACTAAGTTCAAATTTGGGCTCCTATACTGAGCCCAAATATGAACCCAGGGGGCCGATTTGAACAAACTTGAATCAGATCCAACCCACAATGTCGCATACCAAATATCAAAAGATTCTGCTTGCTGGATCTGGAGAAGAAGATTTTTGAAGAAATTTGCCTGAAATGCACTAAGTTCGAATTCAAGCTTTTATAGTGAGCCCAAATATGAATCCAGGGGGCCGATTTGAACAAACTTGAATCAGATCCACCCCACAATGTTGCATACCAATATCAAAAGATTCTGCCTGCTGGATCTTGAGAAGATTTTTGAAGAAATTTGCCTGAAATGCACTAAGTTCGAATTCGGGCTTCTATACTGAACACAAATATGAATCCAGGGGGCCGATTTGAACAAACTTGAATCACATCCACCCCACAATGTTGCATACCAAATATCAAAAGATTCTGCCTGCTGGATCTGGAGAAGAAGATTTTTGAAGAAATTTGCCTGAAATGCACTAAGTTCGAATTTGGGCTTCTATAGTGAGCCCAAATATAAATCCAGGGGGTCGATTTGAACAAACTTGAATCAGATTCACCCCACAATGTTGCATACCAAATATCAAAAGATTCTGCCTGCTGGATCTGGAGAAGAAGATTTTTGAATAAATTTGCCTGAAATGCACTAAGTTCGAATTCGGGCTTCTATACTGAGCCCAAATATGAATCCAGGGGGCCGATTTGAACAAACTTGAATCAAATCCACCCCACAATGTTGCATACCAAATATCAAAAGATTCTGCCTGCTGGATCTGGAGAAGAGGATTTTTTAAGAAATTTGCCTGAAATGCACTAAGTTCGAATTCGGGCGTCTATACTGAGCCCAAATGTGAATCCAGGGGGCAGATTTGAACAAACTTGAATCAGACCTATACCAAGATGCTGCATACCAAGTTTCAAAAGATTCTGCCCACTGGTTCTGGAGAAGATTTTTTAATAATTTTTCTATAATTCATACGGTGCTATCAGAATTATGCCCCATACAAAGCCCCCATGGGACGTGGCCATTTCATTTGAACAAACATGAATTGCCATATAGTAATGAACATCCATATGAAGTTTCGTGAAAATCGGACGAGTGGTTTCAGAGGAGATGTCGTTTGAAAAATGTTCACGACGACGGACGACAGACGTCGGACGGCCGGTGATAAGTTAAGCTCCCTTCGGTGAGCTAAAAACCCAAATTCTGGGGGAGAACCGTGGGCACTCCTTCGGCGTTCGCAAGCCCGTAATGCCCGTTCAACACACTGCCTGGCGCCCGTTCTCGCGATCTCAGCGGCCCTGATGGAAATATCAAAAGGCGATGAGGATTGAGTTTTTTTTTATTTTACATGTGAATGCGGAATTGGACAAACAGAGCAGCTGTTAAACTAGGCTTACATGGATAGATTTTGGCGTATGGTTAAGAGAACGGGAATATGACGTGTGGAATGCTAGTACTAAAAGTAGATAGCGGGACATAGTGTTTTATCCCCAAAAAGAATTTAAGTTGAGCCAACCTAAGCGAAAGACCAGAAACAAATACAGCAGGACCAAATCTAAGATGATTCTGTTCTGTTGGAATTAACTTGCTCACCACTGTAAAGCACTGTTCCATTCCCTGTCTTCACTTACAGGGACAACTGAACGCGAAGAACCAATCCTGTTAGTAGGTTAACATTAGCCACATTGACCGGGGCCGTAATTTGCCCAAACTATCGGAGGGGTTTAACAAACTCTTGCCCGATAACTAGATGAAATTGCTCGATAGACAACATTAACATTACAGCGTGCACTTCTGGTCATCGGATTTCTGTAGCTTGAACTGCATTTTTCAAAACGCTTGAGAGAAAGGCATTGTGGATTTGCCGCAGTTCTTTAACGAGGATGCCAACATCAATCCCGTCCCCCCGGGTAGTCCCTTCCCTACTCTCCCTCCTAATCCCCCAGCATTCAGATACACCGTGCGTATGAATGTTAATATGATGTCCAGAGTTGACTCCATGGGACGTTATATAGTTTTTAGGTTGCTTGCGCTACAAGGCGAGCAACCCCAGAACTACATAACGCCCCGTGGGCCAAGTTTGGACTAGTCAACATGGTGATCGAATTTTGATGTCCTCTATTGACCCCAGAACCCAAAATGCATCCAAATCCCTCAAATAGGCTCAGTTTAGAAATCCAAAGTGCGCTAATGGGGAGTTCACTGACAATCAGAAATCATAAATCAAATGTGACATAGCAGTGGGATGTATCATGCACGCGGAATTTGCTCAACATGGCAAACGCAATTTGGGGATCGCCAAGGGGCTAATACCCGACATTGTTCCGAATTTGGATGATTTTTCGGCCTCAAACGTCTTAACAGAAAGATTTCAAACAGGTGGGGGGAGTGCAGAGGCAGGCGACGCTCGACAAAAAGTGAAGGGGCACAAGTTTTCAGGGCTACCATAGTTCGGCTCAGTGGGAGAAAAGTTACAATCGTATATCAGATAAGAGGCCCCAGGGGGCCTGAGGGCACTCACCTGACATGGTAGCCTAAATATAAAACCCGGGGAATTGATTTCAACAAATTACATCTGCCCCTCCTTAGAAAAGCTTATACCAAATATCCAAAGATTCAGACCAGTGGATCTAAAAAAAGAGTATTTTTAAAGAATATTCCTCATATTGAATAAGTTATAATTCGGGCTCCCATAGGAAGCCCAAATATGAAACCAGGTACTTGGCTTGAACAAACTTTAAATCTCACCTCCAGTTGGATGCCGTTTTCCAAATATCAAAAGATTCTGACTGGTGGATTTGAAGAAGAAGATTTTTGAAAAATATCCCTCATATTGAACTAAGTTATAATTCAGGCTCCCACAGGGAGCCAAAATATGAACCCAGAGACTTGGCTTCAACAAACTTGAATCTCACCCCCAAAGATGCTGCATACCAAATATCAAAATATTCAGACTGCTGGATCAGAAGAAGAAGATTTTTAAAGAAAATTCCTCATTTTGAACTAAGCTACAATTCGAGCTCCCACAGTGAGCCCAAATATGAACCCAGGGACTTGGATTTAACAAACTTGAATCACACCTCCCTAAAGATGCAGCACACCAAATACACTCCCATAGAGAGCCCAAATGTGGATCCAGGGAATTAATTTCAATAAACATGTGAAACAATCTTCCAAAGATGTTGTATGTGAAATTTGAAAGCTTTTGGAGCAGTGGTTTGGGAGAAAAGCAGTGTTAAATGTTTTTCCCATTACCCCACAGTGTTAAAAAATGCTGACTCAGCACTTTTTCAAAGTTCCCAAAAAGTACCCCATGATAAAAAAACCGATAGCATTTTTTTTAACCATTCCATTCTGTTGGTCCTAAGGAAGCTTCACATCAAATAAGAATTCTCAGTGCCGTGTAATTTTGGAGATATGGGCGTTTTATTTTTTTTCTATTTTTTGCTCCTGCGGTTCCCATGGGGCGACGGGGGAAAAATGGCATAATTTAAATACTTATGACCCAATAAGCCCTCATATCAAATTTGGTTCAAATCTGCCTCTCGGTTTGGAAAATAGAAATTTTGGGCAGGGCGAAAATTCTTTCCCCGCTCATAACGAAGGCAAATATAGCTCCTCGAACTTCTCTTGAACAAATCTGAGTCTACACCTCAAAAGGAAGCTGCACACCAAATATCAAGTCTCTGTTACTGCTAGTTCACGAGATTTTTTTAAGATTTAAGCACCCTTTTTGGCGTGGCCCTAACGAGGGGGAGACAACTTGATTTGAACAAAATCAAATTGCGATGTCACAACAAACTATTATCTCAAATATCAATTAAATTGGTTCAGCGGTTTGGGAGAAGACGCAAACACCATGTTCACGGACGACGGACGGTGAGTGATCACTACAGCTCTCCTGGCTGAAAGTCAGGTGAGCTGAAAATGTACAGTGACAAACAAAAGTCTCTCGTTTAGATGAGCATGCCGCTGTATGGTCACTGTCCGATGTTCATTTCCTCTACATCAATCATCTTCCAACACGAAGGCTAGCCTTCGGGTTGCGAGATGGGTAAAGTAGAAGAAACTGGTCGGTGGAATTCTTTTGCCAAATGTTGCTTGGATTTTCAAATAATATATCACTGGAATAACTGTATATTGACAAGTCTGCGTGCGCCCATTTTAAGTCATTTTGAAACCGCGCATCATGTCTGTGGGAAAAGTGGAGGGGCACGTGTCCCGTTTCCACCGCCTCTGGGAGAGTGTGTGTGCATCTGTATTTCCCTAGATTCTTTTGCAAAAGCTTGATATGGGCGAGTATTACCCTTCTCGAATATTATATAACCCCTCATTGGAAAGAGTCCAGGAGCTGGTTCTAATGAGCGAGTAATAGACCATGTTCGCGGAACTAACCCCCCCCCCCCCCCTTAAAAAAAATAAAATGGCTGTCGGAAATAGCTCTAATTATTGGACATTACGTATGAAGTAAAGGCGATGGCGTGGTTATACATAACGTGGCTCCGCCCCCCCCCCCCCCCTCCAAGAACAAAACAGCCAAAATCTCTAGAAGTTGGAAATTCATATGCACGTTGGGAAATTCACTGCGGGTGGGAGGTTGAGCAAATGGTTTTCTCAAAAGTTGGATAGGTGGGCCGATTCAGTCTAAAAAATCGGAGGGTGCCGACACCCCAAACCATGACTACCTATAGCAACTTCAATGGATAAATGGTTAACATTAGAACTATTTTAAGTGTTGTATAAATTCTAGGACAAATGGCAACAAGAATCGCGCCCCGGTCGTATTCTACCCGGTCCTATTATTCCAGTGAAAGAAAAACAGTATCAAGCACTGCGATATCTCCGGGATTCCCCTTGGCAAGGTTCAGCGAGGATTGCAAGACTGTCCCCATGTCCCATTCTTGCAATCATAGCTGAACTGCCCACCAGAAGAGGCTTATTTGATGATCGCGATATTGAAGGTTCCTTCATAAATATAAAATTCAGGGATCGGGGAAAGAGAATTCGAACCCCAGGGATAATTCTGTGACAGGCCCCCTTTCGAAAGGCAAGAGCTATGATAGGGTAGGGATTTTTTAAGGGGGGGGGGGGGGGGGGGGTTGTTCTCTCAAGAAAGTTTTGAAATCAGTTATTAAATGGAGACTTCTAGCGGCTTTTGGGATAAGAAAAAAACGGTTATTTGTTAGCCGTCAAAATGACGTTTTATAGCTGCATGTTTCAAATTTGCAAGTCCGTCGGAGAGTATCCCGTGACCTGGAGTTATAGCTTTTGAGTGCACAATTCTAGAAGTTGTAACTTTATTACGCCAAATTGATTTTAAAAAGTTATCATTTTGCTTGTTACTCACTCGGAAATCGAGAGGTGGGGGGAGGGGGGGGGGGAGGGGCTCGGCACAGGAGTCAGAACTTTCGTCAAGGCCTGACCCAAGATTCCTGGCCAAGCCCCCTCCCTCCCCCCCCCCCCCCCCCAGTTCTGGGCCACGGAGTTACTACCCCGTCCCTGATAAAATTTCAAATATACAGATAAATATGACATATAAATGACCGATAAATAAAATCCATCCGTCCATTGGACTCGAACTTGGATTTATTGCGATCCAAAGTCCATATTATTCACAAGCGGTTGATAGAACATTTCACTGATCAAATAGAAAACCTCGCAATGCTTATATACCTACCGTGTTGAACGCACACTAAATACGTCACATATATAATGAACCACTGAGGAATGTCCATTTTCTGAATATTTAATACATTGTGGATGTCAATGGGAGTCTGACATGGAAGGTCTTCGGGCTGACCTTCTCACCCAATGTCCGAGCTTTCAGTCCATTTTCTGTTATTTCCAAATAAACTATCTGATTTCCATCGCGTGTCCGATTTCGATCGCGTGTCAGATTGCACCAACACGATATACTCGTCAGCGAATAGTTTGAGAATTCGAAGCCGGAAGCTGGTGAAAGAATAATCGTTATTTTCTAGCCGAAGTAGAATCAGCGTCAGATGATCGACGTAAAAACGCAAGTAAAGTTACAGAGGCTCCAAATGGGAGGGAGGACTAGTTAGTAGCATCGGCGATTCCCTCCGTACCATACTACCACCTGTGTGGTAACAAATAATTCAGTACAGTAATCCACCTCTACATACTGTATAGCAAGACAATTCGTCCCCTGAGTTCCAGTAGGCACATAGAACACATTGGAACTCAAGAGACGAATTATGACAGCAAAAGTAAAGTGTTAGATTTCGTGACTCGTTGATAGGAGGGTATGTCTTCCACGCACACTTATTCAAGAGCGCCAGAAGCACGTCAGGACAGGGGTGGAGACAGACCGCGGGAAAAAGGCATTTACTCGTACTAGCAGCCCCGCCATGACGAAGCCTGCATGTCTCGAAGGCCCGAGATGGGGGAGTTTGAGAGGTGTGCTCCTCCCATCTGAGATCTGAGAGGGGGGGGGGGGGGATCCTCAACTCCCCACCGATTTTGAAAGCTCCAGAACAGGTCTGATGTGTATTTTAGCTTTACTTCCTGAAAAAATCCTTGAAAAAAAATTGAGTGACGAACCTGAGAAGAGCATTGTCTGACCCCTCTCGCCCTCTTGGTCCGAAGGAAGGGAGAGCAGTTGCCCCCTCTGCTCCCGGCGTCCCTGCACTGGTTGCAATAGTGCTAACTGGCATTTCAGACACCCCAAGAAAGGGAGAGCAGAGACTCAATGGTTACGGCATTGGATTTCAAACCGAAAGGTCCACAGTTCGATCCTCGCCAGGGGTAACTGCGTTGTGTCCTTGATCAAGGCACTTAATCTCGATTGTTCAGGTAAACGGGTGGGGTGGGGTGGGGTTGGTGAGGCCTTGTACTAAGGCGTACTGCACGACGATGGTGCACTTGTCTTCAACCAATGCTAATCCTTCTTGTGTACAGTTAGTACGTTGGGAGTCTGACCGCTGCTTGTCGTTGCTCGGTGGTTTTCTCCGGGTAATCCGATGTAACAGGAATGGAAGTCCGTAGGAAAATTAGTCCCTCTGGACTATTATTCCGCGGAATTATAGTCCTAGGTCTAACATTTCTAGGAATAGTAGTCCGCCGGACTACTATTCCTAGAAATGTTAGACCTAGGACTATAATTCCGCGGAATAATAGTCCAGAGGGACTAACGTTCCTACGGACTTCCATTCCTTTTACACCGGCTTCCTCCATCGGTAAACTGGTCCGACACGAGGTGACACGGGCTGTCGAAAGTGTCGTTAAACCTCAATAAATAAATATACATAAATAAATAACCCCACCATTAACTTCCTTTTCGGGATTAACAGATCTCATTATGTACCACTGAACTCCCATGTGAAAAAACATAGGGAAGTGAATATGTTCTGCGTGAAAACTAATTCTTGCCTTTAAGTATTTTTTGTTGTTGAAAACTTCAGTGAATAAAAGCACTGCCTCCATTTAGCAGCCGTGCCTTCGTTTGAAGGCACAACTTTCTGAGTTTGATTTCTTTGTTTTAATATAACTCCCATAACCGGTCAGCGCTATTCACAAAAAAATGGCCTAAAAGTTTTGCTCACGACCCCTCATTGGACAACAAGAGGTCATAAGCCATGTTTTTTCAGGCTCACCTTAGAGTATTTTTTTCAGTAGTGTTTACGGTCTCTTGTGGCATCTATGACTATATCATTAGAGCAACAAACGTATGAAGTAGAGTTTAGCCAATCATTTATACCTATAGTGCCCACTTTAGAAGACCCACTCCACACCATGTGTTGGTAACAGGGTCCTTTTATATGAGTGCTTAGAAATCAGAACACAGTGGCCTTTATAAACTGGCTGGTCACTACAGATTGCTGTTAAATTATTTCTCATTTCCACGAATACACAATTATATAATTTACAAGGGTGCATCTATAAATTAGATTCCGGTAGTTTAACATCATCAACCCGAGAGGCCCTTTTCCGGCCCAGGAGCATGGTACTTCATCTTTTCATAAAGTAGAATGGCTGCTAAGTGAATGTGTGGGGAAGACCAATCAATATTTCCAATGTGCAGCCTCAAGGCCGCGCGTTGAAAATATTAATTAGTCTAACCTCCCCCCCCCCCCCCCCCACACACACACAATGAATATCAACTCTACCAATTGTTGTCATTGAAATGCTATAGAAGATACCATCTGTGCTCAAAAGGTTAGCAACCTTTGCATCACTGACAGGGTAGCATCACTAAATTTACCCTCAGTGAATCTCAATCTGTATCAAGGTGTCAGGACTAAACAGGAAGAGGTACCCGGAGGATAAATTGGCCAATTGTATGGGATAGCATCAGCAAACTTCCCCTCTGGGGGACCTCATTCTCCAAATGACAGATTGCTTATTTTCAGGCTTGACCCCCCCCCCCCGTCCACCCCACCCTCCACCAACCACAATAATATTTCTTCTGGATGGAAGTCGTCGATATCAATTTGCTCTTGTTAGTAATCAGGTCTTTTCTTACGAGAGGAGACTTGAATTTACGTCACACCCAGTTCACAGGCGGGTTCAGAGTACTCTTCCGACTGTAGACCACCTTGAGGATGGAAGGGGAAATGGGAGTGGCCCGATGGATGCTCTAGCACAAAACATTTGCAAGTGAGATATGGCGCCCTGAAATATTCTGAATAGGCAGAAACACGAAAAATTTGTCAGTCAGATCAATTAAAAAAAAATTTGGCCCTTGAGTGTATCAAGCTTAGGCACAGTAGACGACGCCTTGATGCACTTGGCGGACATTATATTTCAGTATATCAAAGGCTCGAAAGAAAACAACTTTTCGACTGTCGACGAGCTTTCTCGGGTTACAGTCTAAACCAGACAGCTGCAGCCAGCCAGACAGATGGAGGCCTTGATACCGTTTCGCCACTGCTGGGGGCTCATGGAGCATGGCCAAGTCGGAGTATGGTCAGAGGTTTGGAGTCACGCACTTGCCCACAAATATATTTCCAAGAGTCCCGGAAGGTTCGAACTATAATACCGAGGAACTAGTTATTTATTGGAATTCAAGGCCACATTTTTCTGAAACAATGGCTAATCGTGACTGCAACATGGACATAATGTCAAGATAAATCCAAGATGGTCTCTGCCGGCCATGTTTTTCAACAAAATTCAGAAAAATTTGAAAGCTCCCATCTAAATATCACACCAAAACTATATATGGAATTTGAAAAAACGATTGGGTGAGAGATGCGGCCGGCAGGGTGTGTTAATGGAATGGAATAGCTGACAATTCAAATGCCAATCCAAGATGGCTGCTGATAGCCATATTTTTATACCCATGTTGCCCATTTTAGGGGACCTCCACCGCAGACATTTGTAACCGGATCCTATTTTAGCAGTGAAACAAATAATCTTGTTTACCACAGTAAACACGCACTGCTTCACTTCCCTGTGGTTCCCGCGGAGAATTTTACCAGTGAAACATAAATTGTTTACAAGCGCTGTGCCACATGCCGGTGTTCCCAACGGGGGAAAAAAAATACGATGGTACTTTTAGTTCTATTTATATTATCAGCAATCTATGCAATCACACTGCATACTGTAAGGCAGAAATGGGCGGCGTTGGAATTTTGAGTTCGGTATCGGTTTCGGTATATTGAGGGGACGGGGGTATGCCGCGGTATCGGTTCGGAATCAGACTTGACTGAGATTTGCTGATAGTACCAAAGGGGAGTTCATACTGAGAAAATACAGAAGTTGTTCTTGTATCATTTTACCAGAGCACCACTGCAATGAGCTGAATAATGACATTCTTTTGCCTACACAATCATATCGACGGTAATTTTGTGACTTGTTCCAACACACCCTAACCTTTAAAGGCCTATATCAGGCGATCTCAGAACGTGTGCTTTTTACATGTCATTAATAGGAGGTCCTTCTGACTATTAGACAAACCACCTAGGACGATTTCTAGTCAAGGGGGAATTCAGAACAATTGCCCAAGCCTTTAAGGGTTATCAAAACTGAAAAGAAAATCAGTCATTTCTTTCATGAAAATGAACACTTTAACTGGTATCAGGCCTCAACAAAGCCTTATAAATAGAAAATATTGGAACATATGAAAATGCAGACGGTTTCGGAATTCAGTGATTGGTTTGGTTCGGTTTTTCGGGATCTAAGTGATATCGGCATCGGTTCGGTTTTTCGGTATATTGCCAATCTCTAGTATTCTCTACTGTAGGGAGCGTGTATCACTGCTAACTTTTATTGAGGTCATTTTTTCACCCAACGAATACTTACCATTTCCGAGATATTTAATATCTCTAAGGTCACACAAAATAAATTAATTGATTCTCAGCCATTTTTTTCAAATCAGTGAAGGAGGGAGGATTTTATTTTTCCGGAGTTTGTACCAATATTGGAAGACACCGAAAGGCAATAAAAATGTCCAATGAGGGGGTTCAAATTCAACGAGGGATTGCCTGAGAATCAAAACACCTTTTTTAGCCTAATATCCCAACTCAACATTCAACAAAGGCATGCCTTGATTATGTCGATGGCATATTTTATCGACCAAGACTTGACCAAACACAATCGGGACAAATCAAGTTTGCACGCCCCTTAAACGGTCATCTTCGCGACACCCCTGTTGTCATGAACAAATTTAACATGTGGGATATCTGAGAAAATTTGAAATTTTGACCCTAAACCATAAGTAAACTTCAATTCATGCCTAGGACTACTGTAAGAACTAATTAAGGTTTACGAGGTCATTAACTTCATGAACCCAATGCATATCATATTGGATAGTACGTGTATTATATGGTATGAAATTAACGGTGTCACCAGATGACATTTATTTATTAATTTATTTCGTGTTTAAGGTCACGTTCAGCATCTTTGACTCTCTCATAACTACAACGTGGAGATGAAGCCATCCTTAGTTGACCGTTTACACCAGTGCTGCCCACTTGAGAGGACTTTTCGCTTCAGGCGTTGGTTCTGGGTCTTATTTTCCCAGTAAAGCGGTACTTGTTTACAGGCACTGCTCCACTTCCGTGGTTCCCATGGATCACCAGGTTTTATAATTGCGCTGTAGGATCCTGAGTCAGAAACTACAGTCGATGTTGAGTTAGGCCAAACTTGGTAAAAATCAAAATGATTTGTGATAAATATTGATAATATTTATCATACTGTATGCGCCAGATCTTACTAATAAAGTATAAAGACAAATGAAAGTGTCAATGACACTGCAGCTTAACTTGTCCAAGAAGGGACTGAACTAAATAGAGAGATCCAGTAAAGCCATGTCACTCACTCAAGTTTCTTCAGAAACGACATTAAACCAAAGCAACAATTGAAATCTGACAAAAAATCGGGTCAGGGATGAGGCCTGCTGGAATTGTTGACAATTTATATGTCAAATCCAAGATGGCCGTTGGCGGCTATCTTTTTCAACGGAATGCAGAAAACTTTGATAATTCCCATCTGGACATCATACCAAAGTTACATATAAAAATGCCAATCCAAGATGGCTGCTGATAGCCATATTTTTTAACGAAATTCAGAAAAAAATTGATAGCTCCCATCTAGACATCACACCAAATCTATATATGAAATTCAAAAAAGATCCGGTGAGAGATGCGACCTGTAGGGTGTCCTCATGGAATTGTTGACAATTTATATCCGAATCTAAGATGGCCGCAGGAGGCCACGTTTTTCAAGAAAATTAAGAAATATTCGATAGCGCCCATCTAGACATCAAACCGAAGCTACATATGAAATTTGAAAAAGATATGCAGCCTGTAGGGTGTGCTAATGGAATTGTTGACGATTTATATGCCAAATTTAAGATGGCCACTGGCGGCATTGTTTTTCAATGAAACTTGGAAAAATTCGATAGCTCCCATCTAGACATTACCCCCAAAGACACATATGAAATTTGGGACTGATCGGATG
Organism: Pictodentalium vernedei; assembly: GCA_031216915.1. NCBI lineage: Eukaryota > Metazoa > Mollusca > Scaphopoda > Dentaliida > Dentaliidae > Pictodentalium > Pictodentalium vernedei. The sequence goes on from CM062293.1 coordinate 157,812,720, forward strand.
AGAGTCGCGGCCAGTAGGGTGTGCTAAAGGAATTGTTGGACAATTTATATCCAAATCCAAGATCGATTCTGGCAGCCATGTTTTTCGACAAACTTCAGAATGAAAGTGTCAATGACACTGTAGCTCAACTTGTCAAGACAAAGGCATGTATATGTATAGTATGTGACACAGCAATGACAAACATCTAGGTAATGACCTGATAACAAAGGTACATATAAAGTATTGTAACGGTCTGTACATAAATACTGACCGTTGCCTGTAACAAATGTATAGGTAAAGTATTGTAAAGGTGGGTGACAGTCAGATGCTGAACTAGAAAAAATCTTTGAGTCCCAGAGTGGGTCTGACTGAACCCCAAAATATTTGTTCTCATAGCACAGTGATAACAAAGGCACCCCAAAACACATTCGTTCCTGTCCCAAGGTGAAAACAAAAGTACTCAAGAAGTTTTGTGAAGATCAGTTCATAAATACGAGCTGTATAGAACTTGTGACAAAAAACTGATTGGACCTAATTTCGGTACAAAATGGCCACTGGCAGCCATCTTGAATTTTGGACCGTACCCAGAAACACTCATTCTCATCCCAAGGAGATAACAAAGGTACCCAAGAAGTTTTGTGAAGATCGGTTCATAAATACAGCCTCTACCCTGAGCCGTATTGACATGTGTGCTTACATTGTGTAAGTAGCACTGAATAAATCAAAGTTCATCTAATTTGCATAATTTCTGCACGAAAAAAAACCCCTTACAATATGTGATGTATTCCATGTTACTAAACATTCATACAAAAATTTATTAAAATCAGAACTTTCATACAGAAGTTCTATACAAAAGACTGATTGCACTAATTTTGGTACAAAATGGCTGCTGGTGGCCATCTTGAATTTTGGACCACACCCAAAAACACCCGCTCTCATCCCACGGTGATAACAAAGGTACCCAAGAAGTTTCGTAAAGATTGGTTCATAAATATGGCCTCTAGTCTGAGCTGTATAGAAGTTGTGTACAAAAAACTGATTAGACCTAATTTCGGTACAAAATGGCCACTGGCAGCCATCTTGAATCTTAGACCGCACCCAGAAACACCCGTTCTCGTCCCAAGGTGATAACAAAGGTACCCAAGACATTTTGTGAAGATCAGTTCATAAATACAGACTCTAGTCTGAGCCGTATTGACATGTCTACTTACTGTGTGTAAGTTGCACTGAAAAAATCAAAGTTCATCTAATTTGCATAATTTCTGCACGAGAAAAAAACCCGTATTATATGTGATGCATTCCATGGTACTAAACATTCACACAAAAAAATTATTCAAATCAGGGCTTTCATATGGAAGTTCTGTGCAAAAATCTGATTGCACCTAATTTTGTACAAAATGGCTGACATCTTGAATTTCGGACCGGACCCAAAAACACTCGTTCTCGTCCCACGGTGATACCAAAGGTACCCAAGAAGTTTCGTAAAGATCGGTTCATAAATACGGCCTCTAGCCCGAGCCGTATTGGCATTTGCACTTACAGTGCTGAAAGTAACCCCCAAAAACATCAAAATTAGTCTAATTTGCACAATTTACGTACGAGAAAAAAACCTGTATTATATGTGATGTATCCCATGGTACTAAACATTCATACAAAAAATTATTCAAAAAAGAGCTTTCATATGGAAGTTCTGTACAAAAAACAGATTTCTGCATCGTCGGTACAAAATGGCAGCTGGCAGCCATCTTGAATTTCGGACCGCACCCAAAAACACTCGTTCTCGTCCCACGGTCATAACAAAGGTACCCAAGAAGTTTTGTAAAGATCGGTTCATAAATACGGCCTCTAGCCCGAGCCATACCAGCTTGGCACTTACAGCTCTGAAAGTAACACAAAATAAATCAAAGTCAGTCTAATTTGCATAATTTACGCACGAGAAAAAAACCCGTATTATATGTGATGTATCCCATGGTACTAAACATTTATACAAAACTTTATTCAAATCAGAACTTTCATACAGAAGTTCTGTACAAAAAACTGATTTTTGCATCATCGGTACAAAATGGCCACTGGCAGCCATCCTGAATTTCGGACCACGCCTAAAAACACTCGTTCCCGTCCCAGGGTCATAACAAAGGTACACAAGAAGTTTCGTAAAGATCGGTTCATAAATACGACCTCTAGCCCGAGCCATAGCCAATTGTTGACGTATGGACAGACGGACAGACGGACGACGGGCCATGACAATAGCTCAAATTTGACTTCGTCAAAGTTGAGCTAAAAATGCAATAGCTCCCATCTAGACATCACACCAAAGTTACATATCAAATTTAAAAAAGACTGGGTGAGAGATGCGGCCTGTAGGGTGTGCTAATGGAATTGTTGACAATTTATATGCCAAATCTAAGATGGCCGCTAGCGACCACATTTTTGAAATTTGGAAAAAATTGATAGCTCCCATCCAGGCATTGCCCCAAAGCTACATATGAAATTTGGGACAGATCGAGTCTAGTTTTTTGCCAGATGTCGTGGTTTGCAACTTTCGGCCGCGGCGTAGCAGTCGTCTTGCTCATCTTAACCCTTTACCCAACGTAACGGCCAAAACCGGCCAGCGCTATTCTCAAAAATCGCCAGTTAATTTTCACTATTTTTTCATTTTTTGTCTCAAAAACATAGGTTATGACCCCTCGTTGGAACGAGCTCGTCGAGCTCGTTCCAACGAGGGGTCATAACCTATGTTTTTGAGACAAAAAATGAAAAAAATTAGTTATTCAAGAATTATTTTTGCAAGTGTCGTCTGCTTTTCATGTTAGGTAAAGGGTTAACTCCAACTTTGGATTTCACCACTAATGTTCACTCGTATGGGTTGCTATTGATAATGACATCTGTTCCATGAGTTGCTGATGACTTCCTGATCGCGGTGGCTTTTGGAGATAGAGATACAGCCCCAGTACTAACGTGCACGTGAAGGGGACCAGCAGGTAATTCAAGAGTTTCGACACGGTTTGTTCATGGGGAACAGGGTTGAGATAAGATGCACTGATTATTTGTAGCGGTGATGAGGTTTCCGCAGATTTAGACACCGCAGCTGAGGTAGCGATATCCGTGTCGATAGATTCAGATACTTCAGCTGCTGGATGGATGTCCATGGTGGAAGACACAGACGCTTGAGATGAGAGAGGTATATCCGTGGAGGCAGCTGGCTTGAACATGTTACGAAATACGTCTCGGTTGGCGGGCTAGATATACCCATTATTTAAAAGCCATCGACTGACACTGTGCTGGATGCTGCAAGTACATACATCTGAAGGACCCTGCTATTTGGGATGAAGTCGTGACCCTACCGGCCCCAGTGTGGGTTCTCGAGAATTTAGCATCTCCTTGAGAGTAGTATGTCATTAGAAGCTTCATGAAAGCTACATGTATCCAGTGATTGAATTCTGGGATTGCAGCGGGGGTGGGGGTGGGGGGTTAATTATTTATTGGTGTTTAAAACTTTCGACAGCCAGGTTCACCTCGCATCGGACAGTTTTACCGGTGGAGGAAACAGGGTACCCGGGGAGAACCACCGATGACACCGACCAACGGCGAGCAACTGTCAGACTCTGCAACGTACTAATTTATTTATTGGGATTAAACAACATTTTTAATAGCGATGGTCACCTCGTGTGGGACAGTTTTACGGGTGGAGGAAGCCGGAGTACCAGGAGCGATCAACCAAGCAACGGCGAGCAACTGCCAGACTCCCCAACGTACTAACTCCACATGAGCAGGTTTAGCACTGGTTGAAGACAAGTGCACACATAGACGTGCAGTACGCCTTAGTATAAATCGCCAGGATTAAGTGCCTTGTCCAAGGTCACAATGAAGTTACCCACGACAGGGATCGAACCTCGACCTTTCCTGAGCCATCGCACCCTGGGGGGGGGGGGGGGGGGTAGACATAGTACCATCATTGACTACGCATGAACCAACACGATGAAGGCCAGGTTCTGGTTGCATATCTTGTGAGCATCGAGCAACACAAGTAGGCATACATCTTCTGTGGTATTTAGGATTAACTGGTTAAGTGCTAGAAGCCACTACCAGGGCTTTCAAAAAATGAGGGTACCAAAGCAAAAACCAATATTTTCCTTGTTCATGTTTCATTTTCATTCAAATGCAAATAATATTGTTCATAGAAATTTGTTTTATTATACAGATTATAGGAGTGCCTGTGGGCACTCTCCAATAATTTGTCATAGAACAAATTTTGATAAACAAGTTCAGACCATCAAAAATAATCTAGCCCTCAACCAGTTAAAAACAACCCTGGTCTATATATGTTTATCTGATACTAAGGAATATGCTGCATGCACAAGCCCGAGGATCCAGTTATCATGACCAAATGATTGCATTTTTGGCTTAATGTGTGCATTCCAGATATATGGCCTGCATAGACTGAAAGTTCTGTAGAAATCTGACAAAGATACCCGGCCAGTCTAAAATGGCCCCCAGAGGCCATTATTAGATGACATGCAGTAGATCTATATGGTCTACGCGTGGTGTCCTTGGGCAAGACACTTCATCTCCATTGCCTGCGTAGGGGCACGATGACGCAGTGTACTAAGGCATACTGCACGTCGATGGTACGCATGTCTTCAACCAATCTAACTCTGCCTGTGCTGCAGTGCAGAGTTAAGATGTTGGGGAGCTGGCAGCAGCTCGTTGTTGCTCGGTGGTTCTCTCCGGGTACTCTGGCTTCCTCCACCCGTAAAACTGTCACGGTCATGATTAGCCATTGTGCATAAATATGTGACCTTAAACAACATTAAATAATAATAATAATAATATGGTCTACGATTCCAGATTTTTAACAAAACCTTGCATACAAAACGATTTATGGATACTCTGAGGACTCCTTTCAGTCCAAAGTAACAATACATTCTTCATCCCTTAAGGATGCTAAATAAAATACCTAATATCATTAAAATGTTGACTGGTGGATCTGAAGAATTTTCCCCATACTGCACTGAGTTGAAATCTGGGCTCCAACAGGGGTCCCAAATATCGATGCATGGACTTGATTTGAAGAAAGTTGAATCTGCCCCCACAGGGATGTTGTAAGGAAAAGTTTTAAGAAATTTTGTCACACTGCACAAAGTTAAGATTTTGGCTCCCATGGGGAGCACAAGTATGAAGCCAGGGCCTCGATTTTAACAAATTAATATCTGATCCCACTAAGGATGTTGTATACCAAATATCAAAAGATTCTTATTGTTTTTTTTTTCTGGAGAACAATTTGTTTTAATTTTTAATAAGCAGACTGTCATCTGCAGAGTGAGATCCTCAGAGAGTGAATTTGGTGATGCTACACTGCACAGCAGTGTAGCATCACTAAATTTACCCTCTGTGAACCTCATCTGAATCAAGGTCTCAGGCGTAAACAGAAAGAAGTACTCAGGGGATGAAATGGCCCACTGTATGGGATAGTATCAGCAAGTACACCCTCTGGGGACCTCATTTTGCAAATAGCAGACTGCTTATTTCCAGGCTTGGTGCTTACGATCCTTGTGGTGCCTTCCGTTGATGTGGCAATCTTATCTGAACAAACCAGAAAATCTTATCTAGCTCGATCCAATGAGGGGTCACATGATATGATTTTGTTTGAACTTTGTGGGAAATTTTAAAAGCAAATAATTAAAATAACGAATTTTGATATTGTGTGCATTGGGTAAACAGTTAACCCTTTATCTAATGTAATGACCAAAACTGGTCAGCACTATTCACAAAAATGTGCCATTCAAATTTTATTGTTTTGTCTCAAATACATAGATTAGGCCCCACAAAGTAGATCTTCTGATTCTGTGGGCTGACGATTTTTCATTTTATTTTTGTAATTATTTCTTTGTCATCAAAAGTTCATGTTCTTGGTTTGTTTTATATTGTAGGCCCCATGATCTACAGAATAGCATGGGTGATGGTCTATTTCACCCCTTGAGTGCAAGAAGGTTTTGCAATGCTAGAGCATTGCATAGCCTTGTTGCCATCAAGGTTCAAATATATCAATTATATTAACCCTTTACCCAACGCAGACGATATCAAAATTTATTATTTTAAATATAATTTTTTTTAATTTTTAAGAAAATTTAAACAAAACCATATCATGTGACCCCTCGTTGGAACGAGCTCGACGAGCTCGTTCCAACGAGGGGTTACATGATATGGTTTTGTTGAAATTTTTTTAAAAAATAATATTTTTTCAACCGCTGAATTTGCATATTACGCTGGCAGATGCGGGCGATTCATTGGGTAAAGGGTTAACACGGTAAAATATCAGACATAGACCATTTAATTATTTTTTTCTTAAGTTTGTATTGCTTATAAATAGAGAGCATGCAGCAGCCAAAAGGACTATGCATGAGGGCCTGAGAAACAGATTTTTAACTTTTTTTTAAGCCTTTGGACTCTTTCTCACTAGAATGAGCATGTCGAGTTCGTTCCAAAGAGAGGGCAAAGCTATGTTTTTCAGGTGAAAAATGCAAACTTTTAAGTTACAAATATATTTTGCAAGTGTGGTGTGATATTCATGTTTGGTAAAAGGTTACAACTTGAATGACCTTGAACCTATTGCTTATTTATTGGTGGTTAAGGTCACATATATCTGCATAATGGCTAATTGTGACTGCCACATGGATATAAAGTCAAGTCCAGCCAATCATTTATACCCATGTTGCCCATTTTAAAGGAATTCCACCCTATGCATAGGTGACCGGGTGATATTTTGCAAGTAGAACAGAGCTTGTTTACCACAGTAAACATGTATTGCTTCACTTCCGGGGTTGCCACTGGGATTTTTTGCACTTATATATTATCAATGAACATTTCACACACAATTATGTATGCAATTATTTCTGGACCACATTTACATGTACAGTCTTGTATTCTGAAAGCTTTAAAAAAAAACTCAACCAAGCAAATCCAATAAAGAAATTATCCAAACAGATTTAAATTAGGACAGATTTAGTACAATGGTTTGTAACTGAAACACACATGGAGTGGAGTATTTTGTTAACCTTCTGCACACAGATGTCCAAATATCAAAGTTTTAACTCGCACGCAGAGATCCAAATATCAAAATTTTAACTAGGAATTTAACTAGGACTGCACGATATTCTAAACTGAATACCGGTATTCGTATTAAAAAAAATACTGTGGTATACCAGTATATCGAACGACTGTTCAGATAACTGAACATACGTACCACAATCAGGACGTGAGCCTTCACAGTGGAACGAATAAGCATGCCTTGATGATGCAGTTCAAATAACTCTTTACCCTACTCAGACAATATAAAAATTTATTATTTTAAACATTAGTTTATCAAATTTTCCCAAAAATTTCGACAAAAAAATATCATGTCACCCTCAATGGAGCAAGCTCGATGAGCTCGTTCCAATGAGGGGTCACATGATATCATTTTGTTGAAGTTTTTTGAAAAATATATTTTCAACTGCTCAATTTGTATATTACATGGGCGGATGCGGCTGATTCGTTGCTTAAGCTAAAGGGATAATACTAAACATTTTCGGGACTACAGTTAAAACTTAAGGCATTTTGAAAATTAAACTGTGGGTAAACCATAAATAAATAATGACAATAAACTGATATTTTTGTAATCATATCAGTATTCAATCGATACTGGTTTGAATACCGATATGTATCGGTTTATCGATATACTGTGCAATCCTAAATTTAACCAATTCAATCTTGTTTGACAGAACTTATTAAGCTTTGTCAAACAAGACTAAATTGATTAAATTAGCTGCATTATGTGAAAAATTGCACCTTGAAATTTCAGTATTTTAACATCATTGTGTTTAGGGATTAAAAAACAAATAAAATTCAGTATTGTATCTCAAAAGTAATAATCTTTCTTGACCAGCTCATGATTGGATTTCTATCTGGTAGCAATACATTTAACCCTTTACCCAACGAATCGGCCACATCTGCCCGTATAATATGCAAATTCAGCAGCTGAAAAAATATTATTTTTCAAAAAGTTTCAACAAAACCATATCATGTGACCCCTCATTGGAACAAGCTTGACGAGCTCATTCCAATCAGGGGTCACATGATATGGTTTTGTTCAAATTGTTTTAAAAATTTTTTAAAATGTTATTTAAAATAATAAATTTTGATATCGTCTGCATTGGGTAAAGGGTTAATTGGCAAATCATGATTATAACTAGGTGTGCCAGCACGAAACGTATGCCCCTGTGAGATAGCATGATTAACCGTTGTCTTAACACGCCTGTAGGTATCCATGACAAAGCCACAAACTAGAAATTAGCCAATTATCGAAACGTATAGAAAAAAAAAAAGTCTGGAAAACTGATTCTCTGAGTTTTCACATCATAAACTAAGTTCAATGTCATAAACTCCACAAAAAAAAAAACCATCCGATCAGGACCAAACTCAAACTTGATTTGTTGGTACCCATGACAAATCCCCATTCCAAAAATTGGCCAATTATCTCAACATATGGTGAAAAAAAGTAAGGAAAACTGTTATTAAGGAATGACAGGCTGATTGACGGATAAGGGTAAAACTATATGTACCAGACCATTTCAAAGCATGGGCCAAAAAATACAAGAGGCCCGAAGGGACCTGAATCACTCACCTGATAAAATAGCTTAAATAAATAAGGATTTAAGGTTGTATTCAGCATCCACATGTTAATATAATTAATCTAATTGGGCTAGGGAAGTGGGATGGGGCAGGATGGGGGAGAAGGATCTGTTGGGTAGATTTTTTGTGTAAACTCACTCAAACCCCCTCAAAACACATTTTGAAGCAAAGAGAAAAAATTATCCAGCAAACCCCATCCAACATAAATGCATCCTCTAGCCTGAGCTGTACTGAATTGTTGTCGGATAGACGGACGACGGGCCACGACATAACCTCAAATTTGACTATGTCAAAGTTGAGTTAAAAATGATCTTAAAGTTTGCATACCTGCATAGTGGAACCCTGTCAGCCCTTTAGGGCCTAATTCCAACTTTGAGGACTTTCCCCAACAAAAAGAACAGGTGTTCAAATATGGTGTGTCTAGGTAAGCTTGAGGTAACATTCTGAGTGCCTTGGGAGTTGTTTCAAGCCAGTCTGGGCTGCCAATATTGAATAAGAAACAACTGTAAAGCTACCAACAGGGTGAAAGTTCATTTTTTGCATAAAATTTGTCAAACTATTCCTTTTTGCCCAAAGAACACTCCACCTTCCCTCCAAGCCAGACAATAAGCAGACTGTCATCTGCAAAATGAGGTCCCCAGAGGGTGAATTTAGTGATGCTACCCTGCTGTGCAGGGTAGCATCACTAAATTTACCCTCTGTGAACCTCAATCTGAATCAGGGTCTCAAAACTAAACAGAAAGAGGTACCCAGAGGATAAACTGGCCCACTGGGAAAACATCATCAAATTCACCTTCTGGAAACCTCATTCTGCAAATGTCAGACTGCTTCCCTCCCCTGGCTACAAGTGGCTTGATGGTCCCCATTTGAGGAAACACTAATCTTACATACTCACATTTACATCTAACTAAAGTTTACCACAATCAGCTCTGTCATCCTTGAGTGCAATTTATTCAAACAAATAGCAAATTCTCCATTGGGTTCCTTGTTGAATTTCAAACACTCTGGTCCCAACAAAATCAGTCAAACATAACACTTTGAACAAACTTTAATCTAGGAGTTATAATAATGTTATATACATGTACCAAATATCAAAAGATTCTGCTTGATGGGTCTAAAGAAGATCTTTGAAGAATATTTCTCACACTGCAGGCTCACAAGGGATCCCAAATATGAGCTCAGGGATTTGATTTGAACAAAGTTTGGTGGATGGACAGAATAACTGTTTTTCAGCGTACAGTGCGATTGGCGTGGACGGGCACTTTTCTGCGAGTGGGCAATTGGTGCACGCAGCCCATTTATATCAAATTCAGAGTAGCAGCTAGCAGAGTGTTCCGTTTATAAGACTTTCAGTTCACTGCACATCTCATGTGTGCATGCGTGTGTGTGTGAGGGAGAGAGGGTGTGTGTGTTTGGGCAGATGGGAGAGTGGGTGGGTAGGGGTGGGTGGGTGATTATGGGTGGGTGGGTGGGTGTGGGCGGATGTGGGTGAGAGAGAGAGAGAGAGAGAATATGCGCTATCAGGCTGTAATCCTGACTAGCCCGTGACATATAGGCCAAATTGGCCGGGTGTGATCTGCAGTGAAATGATCTTGATTTAAAATTTTGTATGCACATGTCACGTAAATAAAGAAATACTTACTTACTGAACACACGTAAATCTTCCCACATTAAGGATGTCAATACTATGTAAACAAAAGAATCTGACTTGCGGATGTGAAGAAGATTTTTTTAGGAATAGTCCTTATACTGCACAGTTAAAATTTGGGATCCTAAAGGTAGCCCAAATATGACTCAAGAGACTTGATTTGAACAAACAGGAATCTGAATCTCCTAAGGTTGCTGCATATCAAATATTAAAATATTCTGACTGGTGGATCTGAAGAAGATTTTTAAAGGAATTTCCCCATATTGCACTAAGTTAAAATTTAGGTGGGCATAGGGAGCCCAAATATGAACCCAGGGACATGATTTGGAACAAACTTGTATCTCACCTCCCTAAGAATGCTTTATACCAATCATGAAATGAATCTGACTGGTGGATCTTAAGAAGATTTTTTAAAAATTTTTCCTTATATTGGACAAAGTTAAAATTTGGGTTCCTATAGCCCAAATACCCGTATGAACCCAGGGACTTGATTTGAACAAACCTGAATCTCACCCCACTAAGGATGCTACATACCAAATATAAAAAAAATTCTGATTGATGGATCTGAACAGGATTTAAAAAAAAATATTCGTCCAATTACAGTAAGTTAAAATTCGGGCTCCTGATGTAGCAACTTTATTTGTACAAATGAACACATTGCACTCTCAAAGTGGCTAATCAATTAACCCTTTACCTAACAGAATTCTTAAATAACTATTTTTTCCATTTTTGTGTCAAAAACATAGATTATATGACCCTCACTGGAACAAGCTCAACCAATCATCTCTATTCAAAAAATGAACCTTCAAATTTTATTCCTTTTTGCCTAAAAAAATCTTATGACCCCCTCACCCAATGAGCTTGGTCCCATGAGGTGTGATAAACTACGTTTTTGAGACAAAAATGAATTTTTTTTTGAGTATCCAAGAATTTTTTTATTTGCAAGTTCTGTCTTCAAACCCTTTACCCAACACACATGATATAAAAATTTTATTATTTTAATTATCGCTTTTTCAAATGTTTCAAAATATTTCAGAGAACCAGATCATACAACCCCCTCATTGGAACAATCTTGACAAGCTCGTTCCAATGACAGGGCACATAAGATAGTTTTGTTGACATTTTTTTAATAATAATTTTTTTTTTTCAACTGTTAAATTTATTTATTTATTTGTGTTTGAGGTCACATATTTCTGCACAATGGCTAATCATGACCACAACATGCAGACAAAGAAGAGTATCCAAGTCAAGCATTGGTGACTGGGTCCTATTTTACCAGTAAAATAAAGCTTGTTTACCCTAGTAAACAAGCACTGCTTCACTCCCAGGGCTTTCCACGTGGATTTTAACCCTTTACCTAACATGAAAAGCAGACAATACTAACAAAATTCTTGAATAAATCAATTTTTTAAAAAATAATAAAAATTATTTGCCAATTTTTGTGAATAGCGCTGGCCAGTTTTGGCCGTTACATTGGGTAAAGGGTTAAATTTATAAAAATTGTAGATGAATGTGGCCGATTCGTTGAGTAAAGGGTTATTTATGTTAAGTAAAAGGCTAAAATTTGTTTGTGCTTCTTTTGCTATTTCATAGAATTTTTGTTTGGGTGGAAACTTCATTCTGTGTGTGTTTTCCTAATAATCCTTTCTTCACTTCACCCTTTGAACTATGATGGTATTTTCCATGCCAGTTCAATGGCAGCAATTAGAAGATTGGTCTACCTACACCTTTACAGAACAGCCATTCTATTTAATGACGTATCATGTTCCTGGCCGGAAACGAGGCCATTCGAGTTCAAAGGGTTAATGTAATTTGAAATGATCATTTATCACATGCTGATAGCATTGACATTTCATTTTCAAATGTTATATTATTTATAACTCGAGATGACCACCAAGGGTGGCAAATTCCCACTGAAAAAATACCCTGATACATAAGACCAGCAGAAATTTCGAGAGGAAGCCAGAAAAAAATTGTTCCAGGTCACTGTGATCTTCCTCTTTGGCACAATGACTCCTAATATAAATTAGGTTCTTTCTCTCATCATACCCATCCCACATGTCAAGTTTGGTTTCGATCTGCCCAGCAAAACTTCATTCACAGATTGGAATCTAATTCAATTTGCAGGATAAAAGTCTCTGTGACCTTGACCTTTAGCTAAAACAAACCTAAAAATAAATAGGGTTCTTCCTCTCATCTTACCCAACCCACATGTCAAGTTGGTTTCAATCAGCGTAGTGAAACTTTTATTAGAGCGGAAATAAGGAAATTTGTAAGTTAAAGGTCACTGTGACCTTGACAATGGGCACAATGATCTAAAAGTAGAGTTCTTCCAATCATCAAACCTTATCCATATGCCAAGTTTGGTTTTCATCGACACATTGAAACGTTAATTAGAGAGTGAAATCTGGGATAAAATTTCAAGTTAAAGGTTAATGTGAGCTTGACCTTTGGCACAATGACACCCAAAGTATATTGGGTTCTTCCTTTCAACATTCCTAGCCCACATGTCAAATTTGGTTTCAATTAACCACATCAGAAAACCTCAAAGTTCAAGGTCATTGCGACTATAACCCACCTCTGACCCCCTCCCCCCCCCCCCCCCCCCAACCTCCAAAAGGAAAATAGGATTCTTCCTCTCATACCAACCCACATGTCAAGTTTGCTTTTGATTGGTCAAGCAGAACTTCAATTAAAGAGTGGAAACCAACTATGTCTACAGACAGACATATGATGTGGACAGATGAACAGCACCATGGCTGTATCCTTCCAAATTTTTGGGCAGTTTATTGGGAAATGCTCAAAAAAGCATGTTCAGTCAAATGATGAAATGACAACTATATGGACTATACTACTCAGCAGATATGGAGAGGGAATATTTCCTCCCAGATATTAGGCTGTGAAGCTTAGACAGATATGGGATTTGCAGTATTGGACACACACACACAGACTACCATTCTTTAGAGCTGAAATGGTTAACCGATTCATCGATTATGACTAAGTCGCAGGGTGCGGTGGCTCAGTAGGTAGAGGTGCAGGCTGCAAGCCGAGAGGTCCTCGGTTCGAATCCCACCTGCGGCAACCACGTTGCGTCCTTGGGCAAGACACTTCACCCCCATTGCCCATGTGGGGGCACAGTGACGCTATGCACTAAGGCGTACTGCACGTCGATGGTGCACCTGTCTTCAACCAATGCTAACCCTGTTTGTGTGGAGTTAGTATGTTGGGGAGCTGATAGTTGCTCGCCATTGATCAGTGGTTCTCTCCGGGTACTCCGGCTTCCTCCACCCGTAAAACTGTCGTGGTCATGATTAGCCATTGTGCAGAAATATGTGACCTTAAACACCAATAAATAAATAAATAAATAATGACTAAGTCGCAATCCTATCAAAATGTCCTGTCTGCATTTCTCCGATTTTATTATTTATTGGTGTTTAACCCTTTTGCAGTTGTGCAAGTTTTTAATTTCCTGTGCTGAGCCATATATGGGGGAAAATGGAAAAATATGATAAAAAATGAAAAAAATCAGAAACGTAAAATAATTTGTAATTTTCATCTGCTAGAACATATTTGAACATGTTTGGAGTCCAATGTTTAGTTCCAATACTTAATTGTGGTGTAGTATAACCCGAAACATGGGTAATAGCATAGTCCAGGCCTGCAACGGTCGCATTGGAACTCCCCTCAGATTCATCAGAGTCGCTAAAGTCACTTGAACTATCTAAATCACCAGCATCACTATTACTGTCTGCATACAATTCTGCAACAACTTCTTCAGTTGTGTACAATCTTTTCGACATGTTTGCACTACAAGAACATCAGGAAAAGTAACTCTCATTGGAAATTTCACATGCGGTTCACTTGGGTATTTCCGTAAAAATGACGGAAATTACTCGAAAAAATATCTGACGCCACATTGTCGGCCTCTTACATGTGTCAACAAGTGCGTTATATTGAGAATACCACTGTGTGGCGTATTGATGTTATCTGTGTGGTAACTCCATACTCAGTACGGACGTGTAGCACAGGGAATCAAATTTTATGTCCGTACTCAGTACGGACCTACAGCAGCGAAAGGGTTATTTATTTATTTATTGGTGTTTAAGGTCATATATTTCGGCACAATAGCTAACCATGACCGTGACAGTTTTACGGGTGGAGGAAGCCGGAGTACCCGGAGAGAACCACCGAACAACAGCGAGCAACTGTCAGCTCCCCAACATTCCAACTCCACACAAGCAGGGTTGGCATTGGTTGAAGACAGGTGCACCATCGATGTGTAGTACGCCTTAGTACACAACGTCACCATGACCCCATGTGGGCAATGGGGGTAAAGTGTCTTGCCCAAGGACACAACGCGGTTGCCGCAGGTTGGATTCGAACCGAGGACCTCTCGCCTTACAGCCTGCACCTCTACCAAATGAGCCACCATGTCCCCGTGAAAGGGTTAACTGGTAGAGTGCTGAATTATTTTTGGTCATCAAAATTTGTTCATGTCATTGTGTCTTTGCCTTGTTACAATTCATGAGAGAGTTCCAATAGGCACTCTCTCATGAATTGTAACAAGGCAATTCCTAATAGACAAAATTATTTAACTTCAAAGGTAATATGAAGTTCATCCTCCAAAAATGAAGCCTTTAAGCTGAAGCACCTGCACTTCAGAATACCAGTTAAGGTCACACACTTATGCACAATGGCTAATCATGAGCGTGATGGCTTTACAGGTGGAGTAAGCCGGAGTACCTGGAGAGAACCAGAGAGCATCAACAGGTAACTGTCAGCTCCTCAACATTCTAACTCTGTTCAATCTCTGCTCAAGCAGGGTTACAGCGGTTGAAGACAGGTGCACCATCAACGTGCAGTGTATGCTTTAGTACATGGCGTCATCATGCCCCCGTGTAGTCAAATGGGATAAAGTGCCTTGCCAAGGACACAATGTGGGTTGTCCCGGATGGGGATTGAACTCAGGACCTCTAGCACAGAAGTCCAACAGTCTACTACTGATCCACCGCGATTTTCTCCCATAAAATACTGTAGATTCTGACATGTCGAAAAAGAAACACATGAACAATAAATTTCAGATTTTATTTACATT
This sequence comes from Pictodentalium vernedei, assembly GCA_031216915.1. NCBI lineage: Eukaryota > Metazoa > Mollusca > Scaphopoda > Dentaliida > Dentaliidae > Pictodentalium > Pictodentalium vernedei. The sequence goes on from CM062293.1 coordinate 157,828,112, forward strand.
CGTTTTTCTTGATTTAACCTTGATTTTGCAATATTTTATATATAAAATCTCGTTCTGTGACTTGAGTCCCTTACCTAATGGACACAATATCAAAATTTATTATATTTTTTATCAGAAGTTTATAAACAAATCCTTGTGCTGGTAGTTAGAAGAAATAAGACCAATACTGGGTCTGGACCTGCGTTGCTGCATGCAATTGAATCGGCAAACAGGAAGTGGCTGCATGGCAGATCTGAAAATTGCATACACAATACAACTGATCATTATCAGGCTCCAGATGAAATATAAAATCAATCCCTTCCATAGAAGGCGAGAAAAGTTTGACGAAAAATTTCAATGTTCAGTGGGTACAGTAAAATTTCAAAGTATCGGCAAACAGGAAGTGGCTAAACGGCAGATCTGAAAATTGCTTACACGATACACCTCATCATTATGAAGCTGCAGACCAAATATAAAACCAATCCCTTGCATAGAAGGCGAGAAAACCTTGACGGAAAATTTCTATGTTCAGTGGGTAGAGTAAAATTTCAAAGTATCAGCAAACAGGAATTGGCTGCACGGCAGATCTGAATATTACTTACACGATACAATTCATCATTATGAAGCAGCAGACCAAATATAAAATCATTCCCTTCCATAGAAGCCAAGAAAACTTTGACGGAAAGTGTTTTGGACGGACTGACGGACGGACGGATGGACTGCCGGATGGCCGGACGGACTGACAGATGGAGTCGAGCGGTTACTAGACCTGCTCTGCTGCTGGCGACGCAGGTAAAAATCATCAAAGTTCAAAACAAATTCATCGAAATTATTAAATTTATTCCTGATAGTGCTTTCATCACTCTCTCTTCAGATCTTCAGGCATTTAAATATGCCTAAAGATCCGCAGAGAGAGTGGTGAAAGCTCTAGCAGGAATAAATTTGATAATTTTATTGTATCTGTTTTGAACTTACGCTAATTATACATTAAAATGGAGTTTGTGATGTACATGTATAGAACATGGAAAATATATGCAATGAACTGACAGAGTTGGCAGCAGGCACCAATGGTTCCTGGGAGTCTGCTACTGTATTCGTACAAGAACTGATAATAAAATAATATTTCCAGAGACAACTCATGACCACATCTGCTTCAGATATCCAAGAATAAAGCAAGCATTCAAAACACTTTAGGATGCAGCGATAGAACTGCATTTGGGAAAAGGACAACATGTCTGCATTTTGTATTGAAGATGAATTACATGTTCGATGAACATGCGCAAGTCACTTGATACCACAAATTTTCATAAAAAACAAAATTGTAATTTTAAGAAATTCCAGCAGGTGTCATGATACCTAGCAAGTAATATGGCAACTGTGCAATGTCCATATAATAATAATATGCATTATTAAGGCGATCTTTCTCATTAGTAGATTTTAAATGGCATAAAATATAAATGCTTTTTCAGTCTGATAAATAAACCAACAATGTAAACAAAGCAGAGAGTTTTGGTATTTACCCCCAAGCTCTGTAGCTGCGTTTTGAAGAATTTTGATGTCCTAGCTTTGTTCTTGGGTATCTGAAACACATTTTGCCACTAGTTGTTTGCCCAACATATTATTTCGTTATCAGTTCTGGTATGAATACGGTAGCAGACTTCCAGGAACCATTGGTGCCTGCTGTCAACTCTGTGAGTTGATTTCATATATTTTCCGTGTTCCATACATCTCAACCTTCATTTTGCTGTATATTTAATTTGAATCCTTTGGTCATCCTTCTGCACAATGGCTAATCATGTCCACTGCATGTATATAAAGTCAAGTTTAGCCAATTGTTTATACCCATGCTCATTTTAGATGACTTCTAGCCCAAGTATTGGTTACTAGGTCCTATTTTACCTGTTAAACTGAGTTTGTTTACCACAGTAAACAAGCATTGCTTCACTTTCCTGGGAAATTTATTATTATTATTTAAATTTCAATGAAACCACATCATTTGGCTCTCACTGGAATGAGCTCGTCAAGCCCTTTCAAATGAGGGGACCCAATATGGTTGTGTAGAAACGTTTTGATATATTTATTTATTGGTATTTAAGGTCACATATTTCTGCACAATGGCTAATCATGACCACGTTTTGATATATAATATATTTTCAACAGCTCAATTTGAATATTATAGTTGTGGATTCATTTGGTGAAGGGTTAAATGGGACAAGACCGGATTGTGACAGACTGACAGGATTTCTGCACTCATGTCCTAGAACTCTGGTATAGGATTTAATCCCGGGAAAGAGAATTTTCTGATTCTCATTTTTAAAGTCAGTAATGATACGGGAATTTTTCGGTTCTTGTTTGTGAATATCAGTCACGATACCCGAGAAATTCATAGGGCAGAACCTGGAGTCAAAGGTTGCATTCCGTAACCTTTGATTCATGCTTCTCCAGTAGTACCGGTAGTCTATGAATTTTCCGGGAATTAGCACTGATTTCAGAATCGGTAACTGGAAAAGTCCTGCTCACGAGATTAAACTATACTAATTTTTTGAAAGTAAGTCACCTATTTTCACTTTGACACTCGCACATTGATCACGAATGTCCAATTACGAAGAAAAACAGAAATAAACATGAACACAGTTGAAATATTTTCAGTTTTAACACTTTATCCTCTGCACACATATTACAATTTTTTATTTTAATTACTGTTTTTCAAATGTTTCACCAAATTTCAACAAATGCATATCATTGGAACAAGCTCATATATAAATGGGTGGTGGGGGGTGAAGGGGGGGGGGGGGGTCACATGATGTGGTTTCGCTAACATTTTTTTAAAAATCATTTTTTTTCAACAGTAACCCTCAGTGGATTTAGCTCATTCCAATGAGAGGTCACATGACATGATTATATTGAAATTTCGCCAAAAAAGTTTTTTTTAACTGCTCAATTTGTAAATTACATGGATGGAATACAACTGATTTGTTGGAATACAACTGATTTGTTAGGTAAAGGGTTAATAATTTCTCAAGCAAGAGAAAGATAACATAGAACTGATATTTTTATTCAAGTTAGGGCGAGGACTGACATGAACAACCAGGACACTGTGCTATAATTCTTACTTTTCTGTAGCTCTTCACATAATTTGACAAGCAGTTGACACTTTCAAAAAAGTTTCTTCAAAAACAAAAATGTTTCATTTTTGGTCCAACATGCATAGCTTACATTTCTGACTAGAAATCAATACCCAGTTGTTTTGTCTGTTGTCAGCATCCTAAAGATGGCATGGTCAGGGCACATGTTCTGAGATCGCAAAAGCCTGAAATAGGTCTTTAAACATTAAAGTGTGTTTAGAACAAGTCACAAAATTACTGTAGAAATTAAAATTTTTTTAGTAAATTTTGTTTCTTAACATACCTACCACAATTGTTTACAATTGGCTGTAACATAAGTGCAAGCCCTACTTTGGAACTAACTCAAGCTTTTAGAAACTTTTCCAAACGAGTTGGAAAAGTACCAGAGTGCAAAAGCATGAAAAAGATCGAAAAAAAGGTCGAGCGAGACCAGCGCTCGAAATTACAGGTACTCTCTCTGCACATCTCTTGCATTTACCGAGCGCATGCGCAACTACCTTGACGTCAATTCCGTATTTCCGCCAACGAGAAGTTTGTGATTTAGCGGGGAGGCATCGATATCAAAGATATCCCCAAGGAGGGTGGGCCTCCGGTAAACAATTGTGGTAGGTATGTTAAGAAACAAAATATACTAAAAAAATTTTAATTTCTTTTCAACCTACTCACAATTGTTTACAATTGGCTGAATAAACAATAGGAGGAGGTGAATCACATAACCAATACCAACAAGAGTAGCAGAAAGAAAAGCAAGGAGGGCAGAGAACAATAGCGAAACCTGTAATGAAGATAGAGAGAAGGCACCTGAAAAGAACAAGGCTGAGCGAAGCATAACCTCGATAAAAACAATTTTAACAAGGGTGCACAACAGCCTGAGCAGCGACGAGAGGGCCTAAAGAATAAAGGTCCTCAGATTGCTGCTGAAGGTGGCGGAGATAAAAGGAGGAGAAGGTAGAAGCATTCCTCCAGTAAGCCGCATTCATAACATCTCGGAGCGAAACAGAATTGGAGAACGTCCAGGATGTAGAAATGGCACGAACCTCATGAGCATTAAACCGGTTCGAAACAAGATCTGATGCAGACAAGCGGGAATAAGCCAGCTTGATTGTAAGACAGATCCACCTGGAAATAGAATGGGAAGAGATAGACTGCCTCTTAGGAATGAGAGACAGAAAGAATCTCTTCCGACCCCTCCTAATGAACTGAGTGAGAGTAATGTAAGTCTTGATCGCACAAACAGGACAAAGAAGAGGCCTCCGGCCATCGACAACAGGGAGAGCCCGAATGCAGATGGAAGGAGGTACTGAATAAGACAGTTGATTCTTAGCCAGAAAAGAGCAATCAGTAGTGAAGGTGACACTGTTAGCCTCATTTCGGAAGAAGGCAGAATCAACAGACAGCGCATGAAGCTCACTGACTCATCGAGCAGAAGCAAACGCTAGAAGAAAAGCTGTCTTATAGGTGAGAAAATGCATATCGGTCTCAGATAAAGGCTCAAATGGCACCCCCTCCAAACAGTGCAACACCCATGCCAAGTTCCACTTGGGTGTAAGATGCAAAACTCAAGGCCTCTTCAAAGAAAAGTGCCGAATGAGTTTGGAGAGAAAAAGATTACGACCGATGCACTGCTTTCCCACATAAGAGAAAGTATCAGCCAGCATAGACCGATAGCCCTTAATCGTAATAGGCTGGAGGCCCTTGGAGTCAGAAGGAAAAAACAGAAAATCCGCAATTTGAGCGATTGACGTAATTCACATCGTGATCTGCACACCAGTGGCAGAAAACCTTCCACTTTGCAGCATAAGTCATGCCAGTGGAATGTCGCCGCGACGCAGAAATGCACTTCACTGATCGTCGCGAAAAACCTCTACGTCGGAGACTGGACCTGATAAAAGACAGGCGTGAAGGGACAGGCTCGCCAGGTTGTTGTGATACTTCCTGGGACGACCCTGGGAAAGAAGATCATGACGTAGAGGTAGACGAATCGGTTGATCGGCCAATAGAGGACGCAGCAGATTGACCCACACCCTCTGTGGAGACAGGGGTGCGATCAGAATGATCCTGCAACTGCAAGCACGAATCTTCGCTAATACCTGAGGAAGAATCGGTGCAGGAGGAAAGGCATAGCCGATCCAACCTGTCCAGTACAGAGACAGAGCGTCTACTGCAAATGCCAGAGGATCTGGACAAGGGGAGACAAAGGTCTCTACCTGATGATTCCAGCGAGTAGCAAAAAGGTCAACCTGAGGACGGCCCCACTGCTCGCAAATCGCCTGAAACACCGACTGATGTAGCATCCATTCGGTTGGAAGGACACTGTCGCCTCGGGACAGGGAGTCTGCTAGGACGTTGAGACGCCGGGAATGTGTCGAATGGACACCCGAGCATTCACATCCCGCGCCAACAGAAGAAGATCCCGAGACAGCCGATACATGGGAATGTGTGCCTCCTTGATTCCGTATTTAGGCCACTACTGTCGAATCGTCTGAAAGAAGTAGGACAATATGGTCCGACAGATGAGGGATCCAAAGCCGAAAACTCAACAGAAGAGCAAAGAGCTCCTTCTGGTTGATATGAAGGCCCACCTGCTCGCTGTCCCACTCGCTGTGAGTAGACAGACTGAGAGGATCCAATGTCGCACCACAGCCCCGATTGCTGGCATCCGCAGTAAGGATGCGATCGGTCAAAGGAAGATCCAACGGAACACCCTGTGTCAGCCAGGGAATATCGGCCCAAGAGTGGAGGTGACAAAGCAGAGACCGAGGAATAGTGAGTTCCAGCAGATCTACATTCGGACACCAATGATCCAACGGGAAGTGTTGGAGAGGTCAGACAAACAAGCGACCGAGCGGAATGAGATCTGTCACCGAACCGCAAAGGCCCAGCATCCGAAGGAAAGTCCTGGCCGAGACCGAGGAAGATTGAAGCAGGTTCCGAGTCAAGGCGGAAAGAATCGTCGCTCAAGCCTGGGGGACCGACACTACATTGTGAAGAGTGTCGAAATCCATCCCCAAATGACGGAATCGCTGAGAAGGGAGATCAGACTTCTCGCGACTGACTCTGAAACCCAGCGATGCTAGCAGGCAAAGAAACTGCCCGACATCGAACTCCAGAACAGCAGCATTGTGGTGCCGTTGGAGGATGTCGTCTAGGTAGGCTGACGAAGTCACAGCCGACTGAGTGCGGTGGAAAGCAAGCACATGTGACATCAGTCGGGTGAAGGCCCAAGGAGCCAGGTTCAAACCGAACGGGAGAGCTCTGAATTGATAAACTCGATCCCGAAGGTATTTCCGTGACGCCAGATGAATGGGTACATGGAAGTAGGCATCCTTCAGGTCGATACTGGCAGCAAAATCGCCCTGATGAACTGAACGTCGAACCATCCGGAAAGTCTCCATACTGAAACGAGGAGCTATTATGTACTCGTTCAGGATACTCAGATCGATGACAGGACAATATTGGCCGTTTTTCTTCGGCACCAAGAAAAGCCTCGAGTAAAACCCCGGTGAAAGGGTGTTTCTGACCACCTCGATCGCCCCTTTGGAGAGGAGATTGTCGATCTCCTGCACCAGAAGGTCCTGATGCAGAGAATCCGAAGGGACCTGAGTCGGGAGGGGCACCCGAGAAAAACTGAGGTGCCGATGGAAGGACGGTCACAGACCGGAATGAATGACGTCGAGGACCCAAGGATCCGACGTTGTCTCTGTCCAACGGTTGTAAAACAGCGACAGCCTTTCCCCAACTGGAGGCGAAACGAGGTGAGAAACTTCACTTGCGGCCTCGACGAGGCCCCCGAGAGGAGAAACCACCTCGGGAAGTGACAGAGTCCTGAGACTTTCCTGCCTGAGGCTGCCAGCGAGCCTGGCCACGTCTGCGCTTCTTATGTGCAGAAGGAGCAGATGGAGTCGAAGGCGTAGCCGACGTCGCCGACGAGGCAGATGCAGCAGCACGCTTGGCGGGCCTGGAACGACCACCACCCGCAGCAGCAGGTTGGTCATGCTGCCGCAGCAAAAGCTGGTCCTTCGAATGACGAAGAACTTCGCCACGAACAGCTTTCACGGAACCATGGAACAACTGAGGTCCCACCAAAGAGGCAGACCTCAGAACAGCACGTTGATCAGAAGGAAGGGATGAAGAAGAATCCAACACCGCATCCCGGCATGCGAGCTCCAAATTAGCCATGTTACAGGCGTGAGCGTGTGTCAAGTTCATAAGAGCCTATGACAAAGCACGAAAAGGCGCCTGAGCATCATCAAACTCCCTTGGTGGAAAATATTCAGCCGGGGCAGCGACGACATGGTCCGCGAGAGATAACATACCCAGCATCTCACGGGACAGGCCCACCATAGATTCAACTACCGACATAGGGAGAAGTGCGGACTTAGGCTTAGTTAACCCGAGGGAAGAAGAATCCTCATCCACAGTAGTCATCACTTGGAAGACTGGTGGACGGACAGAATCGTAAACACGAAACCGCGATGGAGACAGAAAGGCATAGCTCTAGAAAAGAAGGAACCCTTGAGGGCCTTAGAACGCATTTTGGCGTCTAAGCCCTGGAAGGATTCAACAACCTGAGCCGATTGCAGAGGAGGCAAAGCCCTGGAGCTAGAAGGCTCAGCAGGGTTACGGTGCTCCACAGTGGACCATGGCCGGATGGTCACCGAAGGCTGGTCGGAAGGTTGAACGTCCGGCAATAAGCCAAAGACGAAATCCAAAGCCTGCCCCAAGACTGACAAGGGGGCCCATCACCTTCAAGATACTCGTCATCCTCCGTAGCAGAGGCGACATAGCCCAACTCGGGCTGACCAGCAGAAACCTCCTGTGAATACTGTGCAGTATCCAAGGGGCCAGGCGAGACATCTAGGTGACTGACCAAAGGAGGTGGTGCCTCAGGAGGCACAGGGAGGCCAACTTGAGGGTTGCCAGAAAGCAACCGGGTGAGTGCCAAAATGGCCTGACGCAGGTCACCCTGAGAATCCGTCGCAGCAGCATTGCCCGACGGAGTGTCCTCCCAATGGCCTCTTCTGGTAGAAGAACCCAAATCCTCAGAAGAGACCGACGTCAAACGTCGATCGGCAGACAGAATAGGGATACGGTGAGAAGACACCGGAGGATAGTCCCGATTGTGACGCCCAGGGGCCATCACTGACCTCTGCAAAACAGAAGGTCCTGCCTGCAAATCCTCTAAAGAGACCGACGGCGCACGTCGACCGATAGCTGGACCTATGACACGGTGAGAAGACACCGGAGGATTGTCCCAAGAATGACAGGAACCTGTCATTGGCCACTGCATGGCAGACAGCCCCAACTGCCCATCATCTGAGACTGACGGCAAGCATCGATCGACACCCAGACTCGGAACACAGTGAGGAATCACCGGAGGAAGGTTCCGAGAGTGACAGCTAACAGGGGCTGCCACTGACCGCTGCCGAACAGCAGGCCCTGGATGCCAATGTCCCAACACCATCCTGCTAGGCGGCACACTAGCAGGGGAAGGAGGAACAATAAACGATTCACTCGAGGGGCAAGGAATCGCTGCCAAAGCGACCGACCGGCTCAACTGACTAGGAGCAAACCTAGCCAGATGAGACGGAGCAGACAGCAAACCAGCACAGCCCAGCCACGAGGCTAGGGGAGGCTGAGAGCACACAGACACACCAGCAGATACAGCCTCGGTCCCCCGAGACTGTAGACCATCCCCAGAGGAGATGGAAAAGCCACCATCAGACAGAATAGGATTTGGAGTAGCAACTTCCTCAACAACGGTCGATGGTGTAGGAGGCAGATCGGAGAGGGTCACCGAGCTGACCTCGGAAAAGCTCTCAACGAAAACAGACGCCTCAAGAGCGACACCAGAAGACAAAGAGACCACGGTCTCCACGTCAGGTATCACTGAACTAGCACCGTCAACAGTTGCAAAGGAACTTGCCACTGAAGACAGCTCAGAATCCTGTGTGACAGAGTCACCATGTGCACCAGCAGAAATGTCTGCTACGGCACGGCTACCCTTACCCCGAGAACGAGGGGTTCTAGCTCTGGACAGAACCACCTTGTTAACAGAAGCCCAGAATTTAGAGGACCAAACCCCACAAATACCACATGATTGGGCCTGAGTGCAATTCTTGCAAGTGACATATGTGGAATGAGAGTCGTCTACATGCTTCACTTGCAAGCAAGAGGTACAAGGAATAGTCTTTGGCATTATATTAATGAAAATAATGTAATCAAGCTTCCCGCCGACGGAAAACAGCAAAAAGGTTGTGTTCACACGTGGGGGAAAAACAAGATGAAGTGTGAAGAAACAAGCAATAATGATAAAAATTAACATGAATCAATAATAATTTGGATAGCTTGACAAAAGGATACAATCCACTTGCACACTAATAATGTAGAAAACACATTTAATAAGTTGTTCACGAAGAAAAAGCAGCAAAGTAGCACGAGTCACAAAAATTTCCGACCATGTACAAATGGCGGAAATAAAAGGAATTGACGTCACGGTTGTTGCGCATGCGCTCGGTAAACGCAAGAGGTGTGCAGAGAGAGTACCTGTAATTTCGAGCGCTGGGCTCGCTCGACCCTTTTTTCGATCTTTTTCGTGCTTTTCCACTCTAGTACTTTTCCAACTCGTTTGGAAAAGTTTCTAAAAGCTTGAGTTAGTTCCGAAGTAGGGCTTGCACTTATGTTACAGCCAATTGCAAACAATTGTGATTAGGTTGAAAAGAAATGATTTGTGGTCGTAAAAGAATTCCACTGTTGAGCTCATTGGCAGAGTCATAGCATTGTGGTAGAATGATACTACAATAACTTATTGTCTTTCCTGATGTGAATTCCTCTTTGGTGCAATCAACAAATCTCATTCAAGTCCAGGCCTGAAAATAAGCCGTCCGACATTTGCCGAATGAGGTCCCAGGGGGTGAATTTGATGATGCTATCCCATACAGTGGGCCAATTTATCCTCTGGGTACCACTTTCTGTTTAGTTTTGAGACCCTGATTCAGATTGAGGTTCACAGAGGGTAAATTTAGTGATGCTACCCTGCTGTGCAGGGTAGTATCACTAAATTCACCCTCTGGGGACCTCATTTTGCAGTGACAGTCTGCTTATTTTCTGACTTGTTCAAGTCAGAGATGTAATGCCAAACCAATATTGAGTAGAGCTGAAATGGTTAAAGGGTTTTCTTGATCGATTAATCATATGGACAAACCTTGGTTAACCGATTAATCACTTACCCTTATAGGTAGCTGAATAATTGCCGTACCGTTGAATGATTTATAGCATTAACCCTTCACCCAAAGGACAAAATTGGCCAGCTCTACATACAAAAATCTCCATTCAGATTTTATTATGTTTTCAATTTTTGCCTCAAAAACATAGCTTATGATCATAAGCTATGTTTTTGAGACAAAAATTTTAAATTTTTAGTAATTCAAGAATCTATTTTGCAAGTGTCGTCTGCTACTCACATTGGGTAAAGGTCAATGTAAGAATGACCAGTTCCAGCTACCGTTACAGTATAATTATCATGCAAGTGAACAAGTATGTCATCAGGTAACTTGCATGCTTTACTCTGTCTCATATAATTGATGTGAGTGAGTGTGACAATGTTTGCCTGTTTTGGAGCAAGTTTGTTCCTTTATTAACCCAGTAAATACAGTACTTCAAAACTAACGGTTAATCGATCAATTACCTTTTTGATCGATCAAGATGTTGCTCATTGGTTAATCGATTAATTGGTTAACCATTTCAACTCGAATACCGAGGTCTATGTATACCCCTTAAAAATACTGAAACCCATACCAAACTCAAAATTCAAATACCGGCCATCTCTATCATCAAGTGTACAATGCTTGGTAAAGCATGTATTTTTCATCATAGGTCTGATAAAAACTTTTACATTAACCTTTACCTAACATGAAAAGCAGATGACACTTCCAAAAAAAATTTTTGAATAACTAATTTTTTTCATTTTTTGTCTCAAAAACATAGGTTATGACCTCTCGTTGGAACGAGCTCGTTCCAAAGAGGGGTCATAACCTATGCTTTTGAGAAAAAAAATAAAAATATTTTGAAAATTAATTGGCAATTTTTGGCGGTTTTGGCCATTACGTTGGGTAACGGGTTAACAGTTTACAAAACTAACCCTAAAGGAAAGAACACATCCACTCACATAATTTACAAACTGAGCAGTTAGAAATTTTTTTTTTTTTTAAATTTAAAAAAAATCATATCATGTGACCCCTCATCAAGCTCGTTCCAATAAGGGATCAAATGATATGATTTTATTGAAATTAAAAAAAAATATATAATTAACCCTTTACCTAACATGAAAAACAGATGACACTTGCAAATAAAATTATTGAATAACTCATTTTTATCATTTTTTGTTTCAAAAACAGAGCTTCTGACCCCTCATTGCAACGGTTCAAATGAGGGGTTATAAGCTATGTTTGTGAGGCAAAAAATTATGAAAACTGAATGACAATTATTGTGTATAGCACTGGCCAGTTTTGGTTGTTATGTTAGGTAAAGGGTTAACAAAAATTGATATCGTGTGCGTTAGGTAAAGGGTTTACCAGTAACTGTCTTTTTACAAATTACACATCTGAAGCACATATTTCATCCAAATTATTCTTCTGATTTTGGAATCTCAGCCAAGGTTTCAAGGTGAGCTTTTGCTTTTTCAAGTCTCTGTGCCTTTCTCCTCTCTTTAGTTATTTTCCTTGCTTCTGCCTCTTTTTGTTCTAACATCTGTTTGAATTTTTCATCTTTTGGGTCTATTTGGAAACCAAACATTTCAGTAGCCTCTTCAATCAGTCTTTTGCGTTTCTCTTGTTGTTTCTTTATATCTTCTTCTTTTTTTGCTAATCGTGATTGATATTCTTCTATCCATTGTGGCATTTTTGCCATATTTTTGGTGATGGTGTCAAGTCTAAAATATGAAGAAAACTATCATTTAACCCTTAAATCCCCGTACAGCCACAGATGGTTTGTTTTATTTTGCTCTGTAAAAGTTGTCCTAAGTGTATTTTTCCTTAAGAACTCTACTTGTGGGATGCATTTATCTTCACAGTGTTTTTACATCATTGTTGGTTGTCTGTACAGGTAGCCAACAATAATGTAGAAGCATCGTAAAGTCATCTGCAGCTGTACACTAGAGTGTAGCCCTGGTAATTCACCCTCAGCAATCAGCAGTGCCGAGGAAAATATCCACAGCAAAAATATTGCCGAGGATGGCTTTCTGAGAAAGCCCTGTGGTGGCACAAATTGCACAACTTCCAGGTTATGCAAGATTCAAACCATGTGGGCGGCACAATGTTATACTGTTAATCTTTTAATTTACCATACACCTTGCAGCATAACCACTAGAAACTACCCGTACTTCCTCTAAATTTTCGGACACAAAAAAATAATTAAATTTTTAGATGTCCGGAAATTTAGAAATTGAAAACATTACCGAGTAGATACAGGTTGGAAAATATTCCGTGTGTACAGCTTACCTTGGGAATGGGGAAAATGAAACGGAGTTTCAAAACGGTGCAATGTGGGACTGGGAGTATATTTTATTATCAAGAAACAACATGCCAAATTAAAGATTAAATAAAATAAATATGAACATACCAATTGTTTGTTGCTTTTATTTAATTCTCCCCATGAGATCACTGACAAGAAATCACTTTTGATCAACCGGTACATGAAAGTTTTAAAGATGTTTTCATAAATTATGTTGTATGTGTTCTGCTTCTATGTTGATAACACCAGAACCTGACATCAGTTTCTAGAAAGCTCTGAGAGCTTTCCAGAAAATGATATCAGATTCTGATGTTATCAACATAGAAGCAGTGAGATACTAAGTTTGTGGTTATCTTATTTTCACTCATACTATACCTTTTGATCAAATCGTCTGCTTACTCCCTAGGTTTTTTTTTCTGCATTCATATGATTCATGATATTGGCATAATCTAACTGAGAGAAAGATTCTGCACATTGATTATGATTATATACACATGTATCTCAAACTAATTTACATCTTAAAGTTACTTGAAGTTTTTGCTTCAACGCATACTACATATTCATACCATTTGAGACTACATGTATGCCCTGCATCCTGATTTTTACACAATCGAACATGCTTCACAGCAATTGTGCAGAAGCACCAGTTTTCCACAGCAATTTTTTTGCCGAGGAAAGGAAGATGAATTACCACGACTGGCTGTGTACATGTATATATGGTACTTAGTAGGGCTGCACGGTATTTGAAAAGGTATCGGTATTTAAAAAAATACAGCAGTATACCGATATATCAAAAGACTGTTACCTGAACATATATACCACAATCTGGAGTCCTGGACTTGAGTGATCACAGTCAGAATGAATCAGCACGCCTTGATGATGCAGTTCAAATACCCCTTTATCCAACGCAGATGATATTTTAAATACTAGTTTATTGAATTTTTCAAAAAATTTCAACAAAACAATATCATGTGAAGCGCCCCCCCCCCCCCCCCCCCCCCTCACCCACACAGACACTCCCCGGTGGAATGGGCTCGATGAGCCTTGGTAAACCTCAGAACAGATCTATTTTAGTGAAGTTGGTTCACAAATTTCATCTCAAATCGTCACTCAATGGAGATTCTTCATTTCTGAACAGTCAAATAAAATGGGCATCATGTCACAGGCCTGGCATTCTTTAGGAGTGCAGGAGTGCTGCATGCCTACTGCACACCTAGAAAAAATTGAGGAGGGCGATGTTTTGCACCCCTTGATTTTCTGGAATGCTAGACCTGTTTGGGACTGCCTACTGGCACAGAGAACACATTGGAATTCAGGGGATGAGTTGTCAATATTGCTTTGATTCGAAATAATTCATGACCCATTCTGTGTTACCTTTCCATAGATTTTGAGCATAGAAGACAGTCACATAAGAATTGAATGCAACAATTTAACTAATGAAAAGATGTGTGTGCCAGTTTTCCACTATGTAGCTGAATGTAGTACAATTTATCAAGTCACAATATTAATACCTTGAAGTGAATATAACCAAAATAGCATACCAGTTTTTGCATTGAAAATTTCAGGTGGAATTGCACTCCCAAGCAATTTGAGGAGGGCAACTGCTTTGCACACCTTGATTTTCTAGATTGCGAGGCCTGATGTCATCATTTTGATTCCACAAAATTTGTCTCAATTCAGGCCTCTGATTAGAATGAGGCCATTCCAATGAGGTGTCAATCATAAGCTATGTTTTTGAAGAAACAAGTGAAAAGTTTTAATTGATGCAGAATTTTTTGCATGTTGTATGCTATTCACATTAGGTAAGGGTTAAAGATCATATTGTTGGGTTTTGATTCTTTTTGACCAAATAATCTCCCAGCATCAGCCAGCATCCTTTTAATTTCTGCGGTCCCAGCGTGCAGCCAAGATTCTAAAATTGGGGGTGGGAGACAAAAAATGACATTAGGAAGGCTGTTGTGGAAGGTTTTAGGGCCTCTCTGATTCTAAGTAGGACCAAAGGGCAGTCCTGGAAATGAGACGAGTGTGAGTGCAATTGCTCCCGTTAGCACCCATGTTTTCTACTTTCCGGGAGCTAAATAATGCACTTGTTGGAAAATGTTGTGGAGCACTAATATACTGTGAGGGCATATAAATGTGTGTTGTTTTGAGAAAGCAGCACACTGTGGCAAGTTATGGTCATAATTCAGCAATTCCTTATAGATTTAACCTCATGAAGCTGAGCGGCCACTTTTCTGGCCATGAACATGATACGTCATAATGTCATTAAATAGGACGGCTGTTCAGTAAATGTGTGGGTTAGACCAATCAATATTTTCAACGTGCAGCCTCAGGTCTGCACGTTGAAAATATTGATTGGTCTACCCCAAATAATGAATATGGACTCTTCTAATTGCTGCCATTGAACTGGCATGGAAGATACCGCTAGAGTTCAAAGGGTTAAGGTTTCTGGTTTTTAGTTTAAAGTTTAAACAATATTTTTATTTGAAGTTTGTCAATTGCATACATTAAATAATACAGAGTCAAAACAAAAGCAGCACAAGACAAGATACAGCAGCATACAATATAATAAGTATAAGAGAATAAACAAAAGATTGAACAAAAGGATTCAACAGAAAGCTTATAGCTTATGTAAGTCATCTTCCTTTCTGGTTTTTGGTGACAGTATTCCCTTGAAAATTCATATACTAACATTTTACGGGAGGAATTTCCTCCCACAATTTACTCCTGTTTCTGATTTCACGGGAGCTTAAAACTCAACCCGTCGATTGTGTTCTTTTCCAGCACTGAAAGGGGGTAACAACTGCCATTGACCGTATGGTCTTAGTTAAGGTTAGGCTCCCCTGAGAAAAAATTGGCAAAAATTCAGTGCGCTAAGAGCAAATATGAGGTATTTGTAGAATGAGTAGGCATATACTGGAGACCATTTTTGGGCTCTATGTGATGTGAAACTTGCATTGGCCATTGGGATAATGTTTGTTTCCCACCCCCTACTACACCACTGTTATGATTAGTCTCGACAGAGTCTATTTTTATCAATTATAATCAATTTTACTGGAAGTAAATTTTTGAAGCATTTTTCGGTGTAAAAACAACATTTTGGTTATGGTTTAAGAGAGATAACTCTCTACAGAGTTCCACATAGTGAGGATAATATTTGTGGTGGTTATGAATTAAACAAGCCAAGACCAATACCGGGTCTGGACCTGCGTCACTGCATGCAATTGATTACAGAGATGAACAGACTTCAAAGTATCGGCAAACAGGAAGTGGCTGCATGGCAGATCTGAAAATTAGATACACATTACAACTCGTCATTATGAAGCAGCAGACCAAATATAAAATCATTCCCTTTCATAGAAGCCAAGAAAACTTTGACGGAAGAAGTGTTTCGGACGGACTGACGGACGGAGTCAAGCGGTTACAAGACCTGCTCTGCCGCTGGCGATGCAGGTAATAATACCACCCCTACAAGTATCTGGGAATTTCATTGGTTCAAAGACATCAGATGCAGTATGAAATTAACTGACACTATATATACCATATTAGGCCACCAACAAACTGTGTAACTAATAATACCACCCTACGGGCATATGTTTGGTGTGTTCAAAACTGTCACAATACTGTGATCAAACAAGCCAAGACCAATACCGGGTCTGGACCTGCATTGCTGCATGCAATTGAATCGGCAAACAGGAAGTGGCTACACGGCAGATCTGAAAATTGCATACACGATACAACCGATCATTATCAGGCTCCAGATGAAATATAAAATCAATCCCTTGCATAGAAGCCGAGAAAAGTTTGACGAAAAATTTCAATGTTCAGTGGATACAGTCAAATTTCAAAGTATCGGCAAACAGGAAGTGGCTGTATGGCAGATCTGAAAATTGCTTACACGATACAACTCATGATTATGAAGCAGCAGACCAAATATAAAATCAACCCCTTCCAGAGAAGCCAAGAAAACCTTGACGGAAAATTTCAATGTTCAGTGGGTACAGGAAAATTTCCAAAGTATCGGCAAACAGGAAGTGGTAGCATGGCAGATCTGAAAATTTATTACACGATACAACTCATCATTATGAAGCAGCAGACCAAATATAAAGTCAATCCCTTGCATAGAAGCCGAGAAAACCTTGACGGAAAATTTCAATGTTCAGTGGGTACAGTAAAATTTAAAAATATCGGCAAACAGGAAGTGGCTGCACCGCAGATCTGAAAATTGCTTACCTGATACAACTCATCATTATGAAGCACCAGACCAAATATAAAATCATTCCCTTTCATAGAAGCCAAGAAAACTTTGACGGAAAAAGTGTTTCGGACAGACTGACAGAATGACGGACTGACGGACTGACGGATGGAGTCGAGTGGTTACTAGACCTGCTCAGCCGCTGGCGACGCAGGTAACAAAGCAGACAAAAAATTTCAGGCAGATCACAACTCAAAATTCTGTCTGCTGCTTACTTCCCAGCAATGCAGTAGAATCTCACCTCTTGAAAAAAAGAAATGTAAGAATTTTGAATCTCATATGCCACTTTAATTAATTTAGGCCACACAAAGTAGATCTTCTGTTTCTCAGGCCATTATGTGTAAAATCGCATACGGGTGAGCGTTTTTTTTATTTTATTTTTTTATTTCTTCAATTATTTCTTTGCTATCAAAAGTTTATGTTCTTGGTTTACGTTTTAGGCCTCATAATCTATGATATAGCATGGATGGTGGTGTATTTTGTCCCTTGAGAGCAAGAAGGCTTTGCAATGCTAAAGCAAAGCCTTCTTGCATTCAAGGGACAAATTTATCAATTTTTTTAACTTGGGTAAAATATCAGACACTAACTATTTAATTTTATTTTTTTTAAGTTTACATTGGTTATAAAAAGTGAGCATGCGGCAGCCAAAAGGACCATGCGGGAAGGCCTGAGAAACAGATTTTTAATTTTTTTAGGCCTTATCTTAATTTAGACTTGATTTGGGAAAAATTTTGCCTCTGAAATTTTGAACCATTGGAGTAATTGTATCACAACAAAACTATGATCTCATTGAGAAAAATGGTACTATTGTGATCACAATAGGGAACCCAGTTATTAACCCTTTACCTAACAAAATGGACACATCTGCCCGTATAATTTACGAATTAATCAGTTGCGTTCACATTCCTCTATGGTAAACTCTGACACAACCGATAGCCATTTTTTTTTACCATTCAATTTTAATGGTGTTAAGAATGCTTCATACCAAATAACAGTTCTCTATTATCACATAGCAATTATCTGTTCTCTGTTAGGAAATATGGGAGTTTGAAAATATGTCTAATTTTAGCTCCTGGGGCTCCCATGGAGATGCAGGAAACATTTTTTTTGCATCAACAGGCCTGCTATTTTCAAAATTTTGCATAACCCATTTATCATTCACCTGGTCTGAGCTTTGGTAATATATCATTCATTCCCCTGTACTTGATTCAGGTAACTTATTAACCCTTTACCTAACATGAAAAGCAGACGACACTTGCAAAAAAAATTCTTGAATAACTAATTTTTTTCATTTTTTGTCTCAAAAACATAGGTTATGACCCCTCGTTGGAACGAGCTCGACGAGCTCGTTCCAACGAGGGGTCATAACCTATGTTTTTGAGACAAAAAATGAAAATATTTTGAAAATTAATTGGCGATTTTTGAGAATAGCGCTGGCCGGTTTTGGCCGTTACGTTACGTAAAGGGTTAAATAACCTAAATATATATGTTTTGCAACTATGCCGATATATGATCTGTTGTATCATAACCAAGTTCTTGCTCCTATGGTCAATTAGGGCGACACAATATTCAGATTTGAAAATGTGTGATGATATCAAAACAAATATCGCTATATACCGGTATATTGTCAAAAATTTGTCCAGTTGGGAAGGTAGTCAGATATCGCTGCTATTATTATACTAAAGAAAATTGTCTTTTTCTATATTATTATAACAGAGGGTTACATGCTTATTATTGCTAATAATTATTTGTTGAAAGAATTCTGTATATTTCTGGAATATCAAGTTACGCACCTTGTGCTGGGAAAAAACAACAGCACTTGTTGAATTACACCACAATTTAGTAATTACTGATAAAATCGCGATTCCGGTATTCTGATACTGTGATGATAAGATTGTAGCAGAGACAATAGTATTATTGTCTTGTATCTTTATTTCTCATTAAAGCACACACAGGCAACTAACAAAGAGTAGTTATAACAGCAATAGCATGGCTCAGTGATTATTGAGTCGTCACCCACATCCACCAACAGCGTTTTTACAGCAGTTTAATGGACAATGAGGATTTGCTGTGTTTAAAACTTTCTGAACAATGAAAGCCGGTAAAGCAAGGGCTTGGGAGAATGTTGCCTACATGTAATAATATATGTTGAGAATATTTCTGGATATCTTCCCTCCCTGCCCCCCCCCCCCCCCCCCCACTCCAATCAACCCTAACTTAGTGTTTATCCGAAACCTTCCTTTTATGCCCCAAATCTATTTCTCTCACCATTTCATTATCAATTAATGTCAAATGTTTAACAAAAAAAAATTTGTCATGGTGGGGGGCAAGATATCCAGGCTTGGATATCTCCCCCCCCCCCACCCCCACTCATGCTCCAAATCAATTTCTCTCACCATTTCATTATCAATTAATATGTAAATTGTTTGACAAAAAAAATTTTGTCCTCCTGTTCCAACCAACTCTAACTCAGTGTTTATCTGTTTTTATGCCTCAAATATTTCTCTCACCATAAAAATTTTTGACATGATGGGGTGAGGGTGGTGGTGGGGAGGAAGATATCTAGGCTTGGATATCCCCCCCCCCTCCCCCCATCTCCAACCAACCCTAACTTAGTGTTTATCCGAAACCATTTTTTATGCCACAAATCTATTTCTCTCACCCAGTGACTCGATTTGAACAAACTTGAATCTGACCCTCCTAGAGATGTTGTTCGCCATATATCAAAGGATTTTGGCTGGTGGATCTGAAGAAGAAAACTTTTAAAGAAATTTCCTCATTTTGCACTAAGTTAGACTTAGGGCTCCAAAAGAGAGCCCAACTATTAACCCAGGGACTTGCGTGAACAAACTTGTTGCATACCAAATATCTAAAGATACTAAATGATGGTTTTGGAGAAGAAGATTTGTTTTAATTTTGGAAAACAATTTATGGGTGCTATCAGAGTAATGTCCCTTGTGGTGCCCCATGTGTGAGTGCAGGGCTTATATTTCATCTAAATCTGTGAGAATCCATTAGGATTCTTACAAAAATGATTGCAAGAATCCATACCTGCTACGAGTGCCCAGGATACCATGAGACCACCATGTTGAACCTCTGCCATGTACTGCTGACACATGTTGTTAGTAACCCTTTACCCAACACAGCTTTTTAATTACTTTTAAACACAAGCTGAATCTGAGAATTTTTTTTTTCAAATATAAACAATATTTTTCAATAAAACCTTACTGTATACAAATATGGGTGTTATCGGAACCGACTAATTGAGTCGGTTTCACTGACAGCCATATTTTTACAATTTTATTGACAAAGTGTCAGGATATTTCAGGTCATGTTATCCTTGTACTGGTTAATTTGCAGCCATATGTTAGGTGAATGGTTAAATTGACTCAATTCTTTTCACACGAATCCTAGCAGAGGTGCAGCGAGAATCTACATAGATGGTTAATCAATTCTTGGAATCTCGTCGAAATATAATCCTTGGCATCATGCAAGTGTCATGGTATCTTATTTGAACAACCTTCACTTGAATTGACATATGATAAGGAACATGCATATCAAATTTGGTTCGATTTGGCACAATGGTTTATGAGGAGAAGTCAATAATGTAAAGTTCCTGCCAGACAGATGGACGGACAGAAAGTCACTTAAAAAGAGACTTGGTTTGAACAAAGTTGAATCACACCCCTCTGGAGATGGTGTATACCCCAAATATCAAAAGATTCTGACTGGTTAATGTGAAGTTGATTTTTAAAGAATTTTCCTCTTATTGCACAAAGTTAAATTTCAGGTTCTCATACAGAGCTCAAGTATGAAACCAGAGACTTGATTCATATAAACTTGATTCTGACTTCCCACTAAGGATGGTGTATACAAAATATCAAAAGATTTTGATTGGTGGATCTAAAGAAGATTTTAGAAGAATATTCCTCTTACTGAGCCAGGTTAAAATTTGAGCTTCCAAAGGGAGCACAAATATGAACCTAAGGACTTGTTTTTTTAACAAATTTCTTAAAATTTGATCTTGGCTGTGATAAGGATTCTGTAGTTTCATACCCAAAGATTCTAACTGGGGATACAGAGAAGCTTTTAAAAGAATATTTCTTACATGTATATTGAACACAGCTGATCAGGATATCATAGGAAACCCAAATATGAACCCGAGATTTGATTTGAACAAACTTGAATCAAGGCCCAATAAGGATGCAGTATACTAAATATCAAAAGATTCTTGAGTGGTGGATCTGGAGAGGCAGATGTTTGAAAAAGTTTCCTCACATTGCACTTAGTTAAATTTTGGGCTCCCATTTTTATATTCAAACCCTTTCAAAATAAATAACAAATACAAAATAATACATATATGGTATTCATTTTTCTGTAATATGTCATATCACATTACTCCCCAGTGGAATTCTCATGTAACAAAAGTTTCAGAGAAAAAAAATCACGACATCGACGCCAAAGCTGCGACGGGTGGAGCAATCTCACAAAGTTCATCAAGGGCCATAACTCCAGGAAAAATATTTGGAACAACACATGCATTGAACAGTGGCTAGACATCAATAAGATACACTTACATGCCAACTATAGAGTCATTCCATCAAGTATTTCAAAAGTTATTGAGTTTTGAAACTCGTTGGTCACAGACAGACCGACCAACATTCTAAGTTCATCAAGGGCCATAACTCCAAGAAAAATATTTGGAACAACACATGCATTGAACAGTGGCTAGACCTCAATAAGATACACTTACATGCCAAATATAAAGTCATTCCGTCAAGTATTTCAAAAGTTATTGAGTTTTGAAACTCGTTGGTCACAGACAAACTCGTTGGTCACAGACAGACCAACCGATTGACAGACCGACATTGCCACTTATAGAGCTGCTAGTCACAGCTAAAAAAAGCATTTCTTACATTTGATTACTTGTAATTACAGGCCTGGCAATCTAGAAAATCAAGAAGTGTAAAACAGTTGCCCTCCTCAGATTGCTTGGGAGTGCAATTGCACCTGAAATTTTCAATGTAAAAACTTGTATGCTATTTTCGTTATATTCACATCAAGGTATTAATATTGTGACTGAAAAATTGTACTACATTCAGCTACATAGTAGAAACATTGGCACACACATGTTCTCATTATTCAAAATGTTGCATTCAGTTCTTATGTGGCCGTCTCCTGCACTCAAAATCTATCGAAATGCGACACAGAATGGGTCATGAATTACTGCAAATCAATGCAACATTGACAAATTGTCCCCTGAGTTCCAATTGATGTGTTCTCTGTGCCAGTTGGTACAGAGAACACATTGGAACTCAGGGGAGGAAATGATAATAGATTTTAAAGGCAGTCCCAAAAAGGTCTGGCATTCCAGAAAATGAAGGGGTGCAAAAAATTGCCCTCCTCATTTTTTTCTAGATGTGCAGCACTCCAAAAGAATGCCAGGCCTGTAATTATAAAATATGATTAATCATTATGGTACTCTATGGTACTCCAAAAACTGGAACCAATTACATGTACAGATGATTATAATAATAACTAGAGGGGGTGTCATTTGTGTGCAAAGCTATGGTGTATCCCCCGCATTTACCATCCTTGACTTTGTATGAATGCTTGATACAAAGATGAAATGTATTATATGACACACTAAAATCATATTGAGTGGCACAGGTGACACAGCTTCATACACATCTACAGACTCCACTGCAACAGTTCAGCATGGTTTTAGCGTTTCGAATTACATACCCTAGGAGCCATTCACCGGGAATGGTCTAAGAAAACACGAAAGTGGCAACGGTGGCACAGCCCCATGGCACCTAAAAAATCCAAAACCTTCGTGCACATCTACGGACCCTACTACAACATTTGAGCATGATTTTAGCATTTCGAATTACATACCCTAGAAGCCTTCTGCTGGAAATGGTCTAAGAAAACATGAAAGTGGCAACGGTGGCACGAGGCACCTGAAAAATCCGAAAATCTGAAGCCTTCATGCACATCTACAGACCCTACTGCAACATTTGAGCATGGTTTTAGCATTTCGAATTACATACCCTAGGAGCCTTTCGCCGGAAAAGGTCTTAGAAAACACGAAAGTGGCAATGGTGGCACAGCCACGTGGCACCCAAAAAATCTAAAACCTTTGTGCGCATCTACAGACCCTACTGCAACATCTGAGCATGCTTTTAGCATTTCAAATTACATATTCTAGGAGCCTTTGGCCGGAAACAGTCTAAGAAAACATGAAAGTGGCACAGCCACGTGGCACTTGAAAAATCCGAAACCTTCGTGCGCATCTACAGACCCTACTGCAACAATTTAGCATGGTTTTAGCATTTTGAATTACATACCCTAGGAGCCTTTCGCCAGAAATGGTCTAAGAAAACACAAAAGTGGCAACAGTGGCACAGCCACATGGAAGCTGAAAAATCCGAAACCTTTGTGCGCATCTACAGACCCTACTGCAACATTTGAGCATGGTTTTAGCATTTTGAATTACATACCCTAGGAGCCTTTTGCCGGAAATGGTCTAAGAAAACACAAAAGTGGCAATGGTGGCACAGCCACCTGGCAGCTGAAAAATCTGAAACCTTCGTGCGCATCTACAGATCCCATTGCAACATTCAAGCATGGTTTTAGCATTTCGAATTACATACCCTAGGAGCCATTCGCTGGAAACGGTCTAAGAAAACACGAAATTGACAACGGTGGCACAGCCACATGGCACCTAAAAAATCTGAAACCTTTGTGCTCATCTACAGACCCTACTGCAACATCTGAGCATGCTTTTAGCGTTTTGAATTACATACTCTTGGAGCCTTTCGCCGGAAACGGTCTAAGAAAACATGAAAGTGGCACAGCCACATGGCACCTAAAAAATCCGAAACCTTCGTGTGCATCTACAGACCCTACTCCAACATTTGAGCATGGTTTTAGCATTTTGAATTACATACACTAGGAGCCTTTCGCCGGAAATGGTCTAAGAAAACACAAAAGTGGCAACGGTGGCACAGCCACCTGACAGCTGAAAAATCTGAAACCTTCGTCTGCATCTACAGATCCCATTGCAACATTTAAGCATGGTATTAGCATTTCGAATTACATATCCTAGGAGCCTTTCGCTGGAAACGGTCTAAGAAAACACGAAAGTGGCAACGCTGGCACAGCCACATGGCAGCGGAAAAATCTGAAACCTTCGTGTGCATCTACAGACCCCACTGCAACATTTGAGCATGGTTTTAGCATTTCGAATTACATACCATAGGAGCCTTTTGCTGGAAACAGTCTAAGAAAACACGAAAGTGGCAACGGTGGCACAGCCACATGGTACTTGAAACATCTGAAACCTTCTTGCACATCTACAGATCATATAGCAACACACTAGGGCAGTAATAGAACTCTGAATTACATAGGTTGGGATTATTCGAAAGAAAAGTGAAAAATTAGCACATTTTTCAAGTGGCTCCACAAAAGCCACCTGGTGGCGCAAAACTTTGAAGGTGGTATTTTTGGATTGCACAGACCCTATTGAACAACTGTAGAAAGTTACAGCATTCTGAATTACAAAATCGGATGTAATAATGAGCGAGCCACTGATTTGTTGTGGTTCTCATATTCTCCTGTGTTCCAATTTCCAAACAATCACACCCATACTATTATATATATTACATTTTAAAAAATGCATAACAGAAGTGCTGAATTCTGTATTCTGTACCGTAAGCAGGAAATTTGGAAAAGAGATTGATTCTCACTGATTTCATCTGCATTGCATGGTATAATTCATTATATATATATATATATATATATATATATATATATATATATATATATTAATTTTTTAAACTTTTTCCAGCCCACATAATTCTTATTTGGATGACTAATATTTTATTTATTTCCACGATATTGGAATGCTAGTACTGTCCATCATCAGGACGCACTAGTTTTGATAAATTTCTTAAAATTTTACAAAAATTGTACAAATCTGGAGTTATTTGATAATTCTGAGGTAATTCACCCATGAGGTAAGTTGAAATGATTTCTTGAAAGTCCGTTTGAAACCTCAATATTAGGCAATACCTGCACTTTTCTAAAGCATACCATTATTTTCATCTACCATATCTTACACCCTGTACTATTTTCCCCCCCCCCCCCTCCCCCATACTATTATTGAATTAACCCTTTACCCAACATAACGGCCAAAAACGGCCAGCACTATTCACAAAAATCACCAATTAATTTTCATTATTTTTTTCATTTTTTGTCTCAAAAACATAGGTTATGACCACTCTGTGGAACGAGCTCGCTGAGCTCGTTCCAAAGAGGGGGTCATAACCTATGTTTTTGAGACAAAAATGAAAAAAAATAGTTATTCAAGAATTTTGTCTGCAAGTGTCGTCTGCTTTTCATGTTAGGTAAAGGGTTAAAAGAGTTGAAAGGTATTGATTATCCCAGTGCTCCCAAATGCCACTTCCTCTCCTCCCATCATCCAGTTTAAAGCTACATGTACTCCATAATTCTTTCTTCCCAGTTTCAATGATCATCATGCTGAACAGGGATGCCCTCACCTTTCCATCACTGCAATAACCACCTATTCTTCATTCTCCCATTCCATGTTGCACCTGTGAATCTAATTTTGGTCACTCTAACAGAAAATGCTCCAGGGTGTCCATTACTCCCAAATAAGTTTTTTTTCAAAACTGCCATTTTGGCTTTTAATCTATGCAAGGTCACAGGCCGCGAGGTGTAAACATTTTAAAGAAAACACATTGCAAGCAATGGGAGAAGAGAGCAGATGAAGTGCTTCGGACCTGATTACATTCATTAGTTTGAAGTCAAAAACATTTAGCCAAGGTTACCATTTGTTTAGGACAATGGCAATATTGTATAAGAACTTTCATTATTTCGAATTGAGTTCCTGTTGACTTAAATGGTGTTTGAATGCACACTCTGTCATGACTCTGTGGCCGTCTGCACTGTTTCGACAACTTTCAGGGATTCCCCAAGCCGAGAAACTCCGTGCAATGAGTGTTTCCTTCTTGACAGTCAAAACAAGTCCTTGCCTCCATAAAAATAGTCTTTAAACCTGCGGTACCCCATCGTTTAAAGTCGTCTAGGGTTGCCACTTCAGTTAATTCTCATGATGACATCGGTTCTGAGGATTTAAACTTCATATTTCACAAAACTAGTTGTCTTGGCTAACACAGAACTCAAGGCGATGAAAATGGAAATCGCTTTGTTTACACCCCATGACATGTGACCCTGCATAGATTAAAAGACAAGATAGCAGTTTCGAAAAAGGCTTATTATTTGGAATTTCTTGTCACCACTTTTCCCATTTTCCCTGTTAGTGACAGTGACCTCAACCTTTTAATGTAACTTGCACTGGCTTAATGCCAGCCATACCCACTAGTTAATAAAATCAATTTATGCGAATGGATCCACTTGAAACTTTATATATGTGATATTTATACCCCAATGAGCCCATTGCTGATTAGCCATCTTTGATGTTAATGATATTATGGAAGGTCAGAGGCAGCTTCGGGTAGACACTTCGATCAGACTATCGGTCAAGACTGTCATACATGCAATAGAAACAACCAAAATGTTTCGCTTGAAACAAGAAAATGTGCATTTTCGATTTAATAGTAATAAAGATACAAAAATAACACACTTTCAATACTTCATATAATGGACAGGGCAAAATAATATTGATTTTTTAGTGAAATGAATACCACAATGACCCCCTTCCCACAAGTGAAGGTAGACTCGGCATCATGGTTTTGTTTTGTTGACAAGTGACAAAACTGCAGATATATCACTAAAATGACACAAAGATGTCTGCGTGATTGAAAATGCAAACCCTGGGTATCCAAACAAACAACCCATACAAATATTTTCAAGCTTAATTAACACACAAATGTTCCAGCTTGAAGAGGTTGGTGGTGGAGGGAGGGGGATGTGGTCCCTAAAAATGAATGAAAATCATCTACTAGTAGCAGTGTCGCATGTCTACTAATTATATTTTGTTCATGTACAGTACAAGTCAAAATGAGTTGAAGAATAACCACTACCGGTATAAACAATAAATGTTTCCTATACTAATAACACAAGAATCGGACATAAAAATATATAAATTCTTCTTTTGACTATTTTCTCCTTCAATTCAAACTTACATGTCACAAAGAGGAAGCTGTCTTATTACAAAATGAAAGTGTCAATGACACTGTAGCTCAACTTGACGAACTTGAACTTGGTAAGTTATAAGTGAAATGGCAAAATTGAAGATCATTGGAACCAATGTTATTTGGAGAAATTTCAACATAACAGCAATGTGTGTGCACAACGTCAGAGTAATCCATGCATTTTTAAATGTAAGCTTAAGACTGGCTAATGGAAGAATGTTGATACATAAATGCAGTAAGTTCAGAGGATATTGTAAATGGCAACTTTTTTCACAGAAATGAATGCTAATCAATAGCTCTTATCTAAAGGTCTCACCTAATGAGCACACCAAGTTCAAAAACAATCTATGATAAATGTGGCCTGTAGGACATGTCAAAGAAGAATGCTGATGCACAAATGCAATAAATTCAAAGATTGTTGCTAACAGCAACAGTTTTTGATGGAAATGAAAAGAAAATCGATAGCTCCTATCTTTGTCACCCTGCATAAGCATACAAAGTTTCAAAACAATCTGATAATGAATGTGCCCTCTGAGGCATGCCAAAGGAAGATGTTAATGCACAAATGCACTAAGTTTGAAGGCCATTGCTTGTGGCAAAGTCTTTTTCTCTCTTTTTTATGGAGATTCATAAATATACTCTGCAGAGAGTGCAAAAGGGATAAGTTGCTGCACAAATGCAGTAAGTTCAAAGGCTGGTGATAACGACAATAATTTTTTATGGAAATGAAAAAAAATCGATAGCTCACATCTAGAGGTCACCCCAAACACACATACCAGGTTTCAAAGTGATCTGATCATAAATGTGCCCTGAAGGGTGCGCCAAAGGGAAATACTGAAGCCTGACTAAACTATGTTAAAAGGTCGTTGCCAGCAGCAACATTTTTTTACTGAAATGAAAGAAAATTGATAACTCCCATATAGATATCACCCCACACAAGCATGCAAAGAAGTTTCCAAGCGATCCAATCATAAATGTGCCCTGCAGGGTGTGAGGAAGGGAAATATTGAGGTCTGACTTTTTTACTAAGTTTTTACTAAGTTCATAAGAGGTCGTTGCCAACTATTTTTGACAGAAATGGTAGAAAATCGATAGCTCCCATCTAGAGGTCACCCCAAATAAGCACACCAGGCTTCAAAGTGATATCTGGTAAAAAATGTGCACTGCAGGCTGCGCCAAAAGGAAATATTGAAGCATAACTGCACAAAGTGCATTGAAGGTCGTTGCCAGCGGGTATTGAAGCATAACTGCACGAAGTTCATTGAAGGTCTTTGCCAGCAGAAACATTTTTTGTCAGAAATTGAAGAAAATCGAAAGCACCCATCTAGAGGTAACCCCAAACAAGCATAGCAAGTTTCAAATCATTCTGATCATAAATGTGCCCTGTATGGCATGCCAAAGGAATATATTGATGCCTGACTAAATT
This sequence comes from Pictodentalium vernedei, assembly GCA_031216915.1. Classification (NCBI taxonomy): domain Eukaryota; kingdom Metazoa; phylum Mollusca; class Scaphopoda; order Dentaliida; family Dentaliidae; genus Pictodentalium; species Pictodentalium vernedei. The sequence goes on from CM062293.1 coordinate 157,856,588, forward strand.
AAGTTCAAAAGTCGTTCCCAGCAGCAACTTTTCTTGATGGAAATGGAAGAAAATCGATAACCTCCATCTGGAGGTTACCCTAAACAAGCATGCCAGGTTTCAAAACAATTCGATCATAAATGTACCCTGTAGGGTGTGCCAAAGGGAAATATTGAGGTCTGACTTCACTAATTTCTAAAAACGTTGCCAGTGGCAAGATTTTTTGATGGAAATGGAAGAAAATCGATAGCTCCCACCTAGAGGTCACCCCAAACAAGCATACCAGGTTTCAAATTGATCTTGCCAAAAATGTGCACAGCAGGGTGTGCCAAGGGAAATATTGATACATAACTGCACAAAGTTAATCGAAGGTCGTTGCCAAAGGCAACATTTTTTGATGGAAATCGAAGAAAATCAATAGCTCCCATCTGGAGGTAAATCCAAACAAGCATACAAAGTTTCAAACCGATCTGATCATAAATGTGCCCTGTAGGGCATGCCAAAGGAATATATTGATGCCTGACTAAACTAAGTTCAAAGGTCATTGCCAGCGGCAACAATTTTTGATGAAAATGGAAGAAAATCAGTAGCACCCATCTAGAGATCGCTCCAAACAAGCATGCCAGATGTCAAAGGAATCCGATCATAAATGTGCCCTGTAGGGTGTGCTGAAGAAAAATATTGAGGTCTGACTAAACGGAGTTCTAAGAACGTTGCCAGCGAGAACATTTTTTTATGGAAATGAAAAGAAAATCGATAGCTCCCATCCAGAGCTCACCCCCAAAAAAGCATACCAATTTCAAAGCGATCCGATAATAAATGTGCCCTGCAGGGTGTGCCAAAGGGAAATTTTGATGCATAACTGCACTAAGTTCATCAAAGATCGTTGCCAGAGGCAACATTTCTTGGCAGATATCGATGAAAATCGATAGCTCCCATCTAGAGGTAACCCCAAGCAAGCATACCAAGTTTCAAACCAATCAGATAAAAAATGTGCCATGTACGGCATGCCAAAGGAATACATTGATGCCTGACTAAACTAAGTTCAAAGGTCATTGGCAACATTTTTTTACGGAAATGGAAGAAAATCGATAGCTCCCACCTAGAGGTCACCCCAAACAAAAGGCCCCAGGGGGGCTAAAGGCACTCACCTGACATGGTAGCCTAAATATCAACCCAGGGAATTGATTTCAACAAGTTGCATCTGCCTCTCCTAAGAAAAGCTTATACCAAATATCCAAAGATTCTGACCAGTGGATCTAAAAAAAAGATTTTTAAAGAATATCCCTCATATTGAACTAAGTAATAATTTGAGCTCCCACAGGGAGCCCAAATATGAACCCAGGGACTTGGCTTGAACAAACTTGAATCTCACCTCCAGTGGGATGCTCTATACCAAATATCATAAGATTCTGACTGGTGGATGTGAAGAAGAAGATTTTTTAAGAATATTTCTCATATTGAACTAAGTTATAATTTGGGCTCCCACAGGGAGCCCAAATATAAACCTAGGGACTTGGCTTTAACAAACTTAAATCTCACCCCCTAAGGATGCTGCACACCAAATATCAAAACATTCCGACTGCTGGATCTGAAGAAGAAGATTTTTTAAGAAAATTCCTCATTTTGAACTAAGTTACAATTCGAGCTCCCACAGTGAGCCCAAATATGAACCTAGGGACATGGCTTGAACAAACTTGAATCTCACCCCCCTAAGGATGCTGCATACCAAATATCAAAACATTCCGACTGCTGGATCTGAAGAAGAAGATTTTTCAAGAAAATTCCTCATTTTGAACTAAGTTATAATTCGGGCTCCCACAGTGAGCCCAAATATGAACCCAGGGACTTGGACTTGGCTTGGACAAACTTGAATCTCACCCCCCTAAGCATGCAGCATACCAAAAATCAAAAGATTCTGATTGGTAGATCTGAAGAAAAAGATTTTTAAAGAACATTCCTCATACTGCACTAATTTAAACATTTGGGCTCCCATAGAGAGCCCAAATGTGGACCCAGGGATTTGCTTTCAATAAACATGTGAAACAATCTTCCCAAGATGTTATATGTGAAATTTGAAAACTCTTGGAGCAGTGGTTTGGGAGAAAAGTAGTCTTAACTGTTTTTCCCATTACCCACAGTGTTAAAAAATGCTGACTCAGTACTTTTTCAAAGTCCCAAAAAAGTACCCCATGATAAAACCGATAGCAACTGTTTTTTGACCATTCCATTCTGTTGGTCCTAAGGAAGCTTCACACCAAATAAGAATTCTCAGTGCTGTATAGTTAAAATTGGAGATATGGGCATTTTAATTTATTTTATTTTTAGCTCCTGCGGTTCCCATGGGGCAACAGAAAAGAAAATTTGGGCATAAATTGAGTCCTTATGACCCAATAAGCCCTCATATCAAATTTGCTTCAAATCTGCCTCACGGTTTGGAAAATAGAAATTTTGGGTGGGGCAAAAATTCTTAACCCTCCCATAACGAAGGTAAATATAGCTCCTTAAACGTCTCTTGAACAAATCTGAGTCTACACCTCAAAAGGAAGCGGCACACCAGATATCAAGTCTCTGCTACTGCTGGTTCATGAGAAGAAGATTTTTTATGATTTAAGCACACTTTTTGGGTGTGGCCCTACCGAGGGGCGAGGCAACTTGCTTTGAACAAAATCAAAATGCGATGTCATAACGAACGATTATCTCAAATATCAATTAAATTGGTTCAGCGGTTTGGGAGGAGAAGACGTAAACACCATGTTCATGGATGACGGGTGACAGATGACGGATGGTGGGTGATCACTATAGCTCTCCTGACTGAAAGCCAGGTGTGCTAACAAGCATGCCTGGTTTCCAAGCAATCCGATCTTAAATGTGCCCTGTAGGGTGTACCAAAGGAAAATATTGAGGTCTGTTAAGCTAAGTTCCAAGAACGTGCCAGCAGCAACTTTTTTCACAGAAATTGAAGAAAATCGATAGCTCTTATCTAGAGGTCACCCCAAACAAGCATACCAAGTTTCAAAGCGATCTGATCATAAATGCGACCTGTGAGGTATGCCAAAGGAAATTGTGGACGTACGTACGTACGTATGCCAACGGACGAGAAGTGATGGCAATAGCTCAGCTTGACTTTGTCAAGTTGAGCTAAAAAAACCCACGAAGTGGAAGGTCCACGCAGTGCCTGGGAAAGGAAATTTGGAACCGGGTTAATTCTGTGATGGCTCCCCTTCAAAAATGTCGGGATATTGCACAGATGATAAAGGCATCTGCAGCGAGTGCCGGAGGCGCGATCGATCACAGAGTGGTTGGAGGGGGCGGCGTTTCTCCCCAACAAAATTTTTAAATCAGTTATTAAATGAAGTCTTCTGGCGGCTTTTGGGATAAAAAAATTCACGTTATATTTGGCCATCAAAATTACGTTTTAGCAGCATGTTTCAAATTTCCAAGTTGATCAATGAGTATCCAATGACCTACCGCCCATAGCTATATTGACTGCACAATTCTTGAAGTGATAACTTGGTTACGTCAAGTTGATTTAATAAAGTTATTACTTCAAGAATCATGTAGTCCAGAATTACAGTCATTGGTCAATTGCATAGCTTCATTCACGAAACAGACCCCTTCCTAACTGTTGCCACAGGAGTCAGAACCTTGGGGGAGGGGGACTAGGTCAAACATGGTCTGAAAGCCTGTATTTTATTTTTTTGTTTTGGAATGCCCTGAAAGGACATATCACACCAAAATAATTAAAATACAGTCATTCGGGTCATGTTTGGATTAGAGGGTGGGCAGGCGAAATCAAGATCCTTGACTCCTGGGTCAACCCCCCACCCTCAAGTTCCAGGCTTTGGTGGTTACTATCCTGGGCCCCACCCACTCTCCAACCCTGGATACATGACCAAAATGTGCATACATGGATGTTGTATTACCGAACACAGAGGGTGATTTTGTACTTCTCCAAGTACTAGGCAAGTAGGTGGATATACATATATTTCCAACATATTCTTGCCAGTTTGTAGAAAGTTGGGGACTCAACAAGCTAATCTGCAATTTAAGATAACTAACTTATCAGTGCTCCATAAACTGCAGATTTGCTTTGTGAGTTACAAGTTTTTACTGGCTGTCAGGTATGGTCAGTGGTTGATGCCCACGTGCATTGCTTTGCACAAGCAAAATTCCAGCCAGTGGACCTCCGAGTGGAATTCAGAAATCACTTGACTTACAGTATGAGTCGAAATACGTTGTAGAATAACCACTATAAACTACTAGTATGCATCTTCAACTATACCAGCAACACAAGAACCTGATATCATTTTCGGGAAAGCTCTCACAGAAAGCTTTCCAGAAAATGATTTTAGGTTCTTGTGCTATTGGTGTAATGGTAGTGGCCTACTTTGTTCATTGTGGTTATTCTACGACTTATTTTGATTCATACAGTATTTGTAGACTTGAATATATGCTTCTATCTTGTACCATGCATTTATACTCATAAGAAGTCTTTTTTCCAGACATTTCATTCTTGGTTATTAAAGAAATACTTGTTCATTTACAGAATAGTTCTATTAAAAATTATTGGACTGTAGCCATAGCCACATTTCAATATTTCGTGATTATAAAACAAATTTAAAATAAGAAGTTTTGATATGCTGAAATAATCTACAATTGTAGTACTATGATCACAAAAAAGGCAGTATAATATATTTTGTACTTTACTTTTTAAACCTTTACCCACAGATAACATTAAAACCGGAAATTTAAATTTTTCAAATTTACACAAAAGCCTCAAGCAAATCGAATTGTGATCCTCTGGGGAACAATCTTGTTCTGATGATGGATCACATTATGTGGCTTGTACAAAAAAAAACATTTTTACCTGCTAATTCATGAATTATGTGCGTAGTTGCAGTCAGTTTGTTAAGGGTTAGGCAGTGAGGTGTGTGGATTATGGAGATTCTTAAAAAAAAATTAACAGTACCAGAGGGGTAAATTCCCACCACTCATGGGTATGGTTTTTTTCATATCAAAGCTACGTCAACCAAAAAAAATGAGTTTCCTGAAATAATATTCTTTCGTGGACATTATAAATTACATTTTGAATTTCTATGCATTGGAAAATATAATGGCTTTAATGAAATAGGAATTCCAATGCAATTAACCCTCTTAAATGTTATGTATAAACCCAAAACATGTTAAAAAGGGTTACAGAATACATGTGTATGTCCATACATTTTTATGTCTGATTCTTGTGTTATTAGTAGTTTAGTATAGGAAACATTACATCTATAGTTGGGGGCGCGGTGGCTCAGTTGGTAGAGGTGCAGGCTGCAAGCTGAGAGGTCCTCGGTTCGAATCACACCTGCGGCAACCACGTTGTGTCCTCGGGCAAGACACTTCACCCTGATTGCCTACATGGGGGCACGATGACGCTGTGTACTGAGGCGTACTGCACGTCGATGGTGCGCATGTCTTCAACCAATCTAACCCTACCTGTGCTGCGGTGCAGAGTTCAGAGTTACGATGTTGGAGAGCTGACAGCTGCTCGCCGTTGCTCGGTGGTTCTCTCCGGGCACTCCGGCTTCCTCTACCCATAAAACTGTCACGGTCGCGATTAGCCATTGTGCATAAGTATGTGACCCTAAACACCAATAAATAAATAAATAAATAAATAACATCTATAGTTTATACTGGTAGTGGTTATTCTTCAACTCATTTTGACTTGTACTGTATATGGGCAAAATATTATTAGTAGACATGCGACACTGCTACTAGCAGACGATTTTCATTCACTTTTTAGGGACCACGCCCCCCCCCTCCACCCCCAACCTCTTCCAGCTGGAACAGCTGTGTGTTATGCTTGAAAATATTTGTATGGGTTGGTTGTTTGGATACCCAGGGTTTGCATTTTCACTCACGCAGGCATTTTTGTGTCATTTCAGTGATATATCTGCAGTTTTGTCACTCGTCAACAAAACAAAACCTTCGCTTGTGGGAAGGGGGTTCATTGCGGTATTCATTTCACTAAAAAATCAATATTATTTTACCCTGTCCATTAAATGAAGTGTTGAAAGTGTGTTATTTTTCTATCTTTATTAGTATTAAATCGAAAATGCACTTTTTCTCGTTTCAAGCGAAACATTTTGGTTGTTTCTATCACATGTATGACAGTCTTGACAGATGGTCTTATTGAAATGTTTACCCGAAGCTACCTCTGACCTTGCATATCATTAACGTCAAAGATGGCTAATCGGCAATGGGCTTATCTACCAATAAATCAACTTTATTTGACACTTGTCCCAGAATTTTATTTGTGTTTGGTTTTATTCAGTGTTTAATGGCACTGTATTTTGTGGCCAATGTCCCCTCAGTTCTGAATCGAGTGAATGGGCAAAATTGCTGATAATTCAGGTTGCCAAACTTTATACATGTATAACCAATGAGGCCTGACTTAAGCAACCATGCTCCAGTTCATCTTGATTAATTACAAGTATACATGTACAATAGGGTCTGATGTACAAATGTAGATGTGTCAAGTAGAATTAAAGCCCCCCCCCCCCCTCAGATTTTCACCTGTTTTTCAAACTGGCTTCAGTTTCATATTCTTCTCTTTTAATCTGTGCCAACATTTCTTGTAATTTGGGCTCAAATTCCTGTTCATATTCCACAATATCATTCAGCTCCGATCTAGAGGGCCACATGATTCCGGGGGGAACATCGAAGCTGGATCTATGTTTCAAGTACAACCTCCGTAAAACATTTTTCTGTTTGAACGCGTGTTTCATCTGATTTGCTGTCAGTCCACCATGCATTCTTCTTTTTTGATTCTCCGTCAGACCAGAAACGTCACGTATTTTCGAGGTAGCATCAATCTCGTCGCCTATTTGTTTTTGGTGCTCCTTCTCAGCTCGAGAACTGAACGTGGAGCGATCACCATTAACTATGAAGCATGAAATGATGTGTTTAAAGTTTTGTTGCCTGCCAAATAAAACAGAAAAATAGCTGGCATTGTGTTTACAAACATGTTGAATCAAGGGCGCTGCCATCTTGTAACGGGAGAAAACTCAACATCTTCTCTTCGGACGGTGTCCCAAAAAGGGATCATGTCGTTTCGTCCCATGGTAGTTTCGGCCCAGGACGTTTCGTCCCATTTTGGCCGTTTCGTCCCATTTATTTTGGTCGTTTCGTCCCATGTAGATTTTTCACTTTGGTCGTTTCGTCCCATGTGGATTTTTCACTTTGGACGTTTCGTCCCATCCGAGATTGACGTGAAACCGCCTAGCTTCCCTAATTTAAAAAAACTTATCTTGTTCTGTAACAAACGTGTAATTCATTCATTCATTCATTCATTCATTCATTCATTCATCTGTTCATTCATTCGTCCATTCATTTGTTATTTCATTCATTTGTTCATTCATTTGTTCATTCATTCATTTGTTCATTTTCATGCCACTTTTTGTTATAAATAATAAACATTAATACCCGATTCGTCGTCGTTATATGTGCCGTTGTGACTTAACCCTTTAACAAATCGATCAAAACTGCCCAAAAAAATGAATGAGCCTGAAATGTCTTACATTTTCCCCAGTAAAACCATGCGTATATGGATATTATTGGAACTAACTGATCAAGCCGGTTCCAATGATATCCATATTTGCATAGTCTCACTGAGAAATAATCACAAAAATCAACCAAATTTGAGATTACCTAGCCAATCTCGGATGGTACGAAATGTCCAAAGTGAAAAATCCACATGGGACGAAACGACCAAAGTGAAAAATCTACATGGGACGAAACAACCAAAATAAATGGGACGAAACGCCCAAAATGGGACGAAACGACAATGGGACGAAACGACTAGAACCCCCCAAATATTATGCATAATAAAAAAATCGATCCAAGGCTCAGAAAGCCATCCCAAAATGCACTTTAATTGTCAAGTAATGCAAACGAAACATATTCAGAGGTTTACAGGAGATCTGCGAATGACAGAGCTTCACTTTGAAGAATATTCCCGCCATTGAAAAGGAAATATAAAGAATTTTCTCTTCTTCAAAAAATTAAACCATTTTGAAGCGACTTCTAAAGTTCAATATAATTAATTATAAGTGAGGGGAGTTAGTTTACTTTGAAATTCGCAAGTCTGATATTCCAAAAATGTTGGTTGAATATATACAATTGATACTACAAAATGGAAGAGGTTGTTGTGTATAGAACACGAAAAATACAACCGACAGTGTCGACAGCGGCGTCAATGGTTCCTGGAACTTCCTGGAAGTCTGCTACCGCATTCGTAACAGAACTAATAATCAAATCTGTAATATTTCACGACAGCAACGCGTGATCAAATATGCTTCAGATATCCAAGAACAAAGCTAGGACACCCAAATTCTTTATTTTATAAGATTGACAAAGGTCAAGCCCTCGTCTTAGTTACCTAACGAATTTATTGCCATCCACTTTTAATCAAATTACGTCACATAACCTGCGAAACGCTTCGAATTTCATACCATTTGTAACGCGCACGAAACTGTTAAAACGCTCTTTTATACTGCCATCTTGTATTAATATTTGGAACTCCTATGATGAGCAAACCAGAAATGCTCAGACACATCAGATTTTCAAATCAATGATAAGCCCTCAATTTTACAAACCTCCTGAATACTTTAATGTTTGAAAACGGAAAATAAACATAATTCATAGTCAACTAAGAAATGAATGTTGTGATTTAAATGAGTGATTTTTTCATGATCCCCATGGCCTCAAAAGAAATTAGGCTATGAGGGATAGTAAATGAGGCCTCATTGATGGCTTTTCACATAGCCCTCATGGCCTCATACGACTAAAAAGGGATTCTCCAAAAGATATTCTCCATAGGTATCCTCAAATAATACAATACCAGGCCATAGGTATCCTCAGTTACTGAAATGAGGCTATGAGGGATAGTAAATGAAGCCTCACTGAGGGCTTTTCACATAGCCCTCATGGCCCCATACGACTAAAAAGGGATTCTCCAAAAGGTATCCTCGATAGGTATCCTCAAATAATACAATACCAGGCCATAGGATCCTCAAATATTGAAATGAGGCTAAGAGGGACAGTAAATTAGGTCTCATTGTGGGATTTTCTCATGGCCCTCGTGCCCTCAAAAGAAATGAGGCTAAGGGCGATAGTAAATTGGGCCTCATTGAGGGCTTTTCCCATAGACCTCATGTCCCCATACGACTAAAAAGGGATTCCATAACCAGAGACGTTTCACAAAAAGGGATTCCATGGGACGTGACCATTGGATACAGAGGTGATGAGAATCGGGTAGGACTTCGTTGTAATAAGGGGAGATAACTCTGTACGGGTAAGTAAGGTTATGGGAAATCAAGCAATCTGATTGGTTAGTTAGAGTCAGGAAAGTGAACTGATTGGGTGATCTAGATAAATGAAACAAAAAGAGTACTCAGAATAGGGTCAGAACTAACTAGAACAGACCAGAACAGCTAAATATAGCAATAATAAGCAAAGCTGTTCCAACTGATAGGCTCTTCTACTCTACTGGAGTATACTCCAAGACTAAAGAACATGGTCGGGTAGACGAAAACTATTGCATAGATAGAAGCAGAGAATTCTGAAAGAATTCGAAATAGTACAACTTGTCGGGTTGTTTGTGGTAATTCTGTGAAACGGGAAATTACTCCTGTTCAATCGAATACGCCCTCCGAACATACCATTGTCTTGTTGTAGGCCTTTGGATAACATAGCAACCACGTGCTACCGTAGAAACCAAGATAGCGGCCCCAGTATACAAAATGACGACGGAAACACGAATCACCCTAACAACACGCGCTGCGCATGCGCACTCACATCACGTATCACTATGGGGATGACGTCACAAGAGGGCCGCTCACGCGGGTTACCATGACAACACAACATGGCGCCACTGGGTCACGTGGCTATGACGTCACATGAGATCCTGCATGAGATCCTGCAACCTAGGGGTGAAACATACGAGACATACTACTCACGCCTCTATGGCATAGAATCCATTAGTTTAAAAATTAGTCTTATTAGTAGAATTTGCAGTTCTGAGGTCGGTGAGAATAAAAACAAAACTCAGGTGTGATTGGCAAGTCTTTACATGTGTGACAGATCGATACGCAAACAGAAAATTATAAATAAAAATTGTGTCCAAATGGTTATTTATTCGTATTTTTAAGAAATTAGCTGCCGTGATCTGAGAGATATTCACTTCAGTGGCAGTACTTGAATGTTAACTACCCCCCCCCCCCCACCTCCATTCATATAATAATTTTAAATTCGTTAATTTTAGTGGATTTGAACAAAAATATTTTGTAACTGACATTTGATTTAGCGGCTGTCAGCGCGACTTCCAAATTGATCTTGGTCAGATTGCGACGTTTCAATTGGCCGATTACGAAAATGGACGGAGTTTAGTTCTTTTGATGGATCGATGGCGTCGTGTGAAAAATAGTCCGCCAACTGAATTCCGCATGGAACACGTGTTCCATGTGGATTTGTAAATATGGAACTGGAGGAAAAGTAATAGGCGTGTAATAAAGGCATGGTGGTGGGGTCTCTCTCGCATTGGTGGACCGGGAAGTCGGAAAAAGCAAAATGCAACATTTTGAAAAATATGTCCGAAATGGCGCATTTGGAGACATTTTGAGGTTTGAAAGAACGTCAAGTGTGGAAAGCCATTTTAAATGCACTAGTTGACGCCCCATCCAGATCGTAGAATGCTGGACTTTTAGAGGCCAGTTTGGAATGGGGGAGGGGAGGGGCATGAAGCCCATCTACCCCATGCCTACGTCACTGTCAAGAATCTATATGTCAAAGTTAGGTATTATCTGTGGTGGAAACAAAATTAAAAAATCTCGTATTTATCTTACACTTTATTCACTTTCCGACACCAAAGAAAATCCACATTACAAACCAAAGCACATCGATGTAACAAGTATAACAGTTCATGGATACTGGAAAGGAAATTTGCCACCAACCAACATCTTTTGGTTCTCTGTCTGTGTGTTAGGTACCTGCGAATTGCCGATTTTGATCGAATCGAATATCGAACTGAATTGGGGAAAACGAATCGAATTTCGAATCGAATTTCAAATCGAATTTCGAATCGAATCACAGTTATCGACCGCACCCGCCCGCGTAATATGCATTTTCAGCAGTTGAAAAAATATTATTTTTCAAAAAGTTTCAACAAAACCATATCATGTGACGACCCCTCGTTGGAACGAGCTCGTTCAGAAGAGGGGTCACATGATATGGTTTTGTTGAAACTTTTGGAAAAATTTCAAAAAATGATATTTAAAATAATAAATTTTGATATCGTCTGCGTTGGGTAAAGGATTAATGGATACGTCATGAAAAGAAAAAGTATTTTCTAAAAAATAACCCCGATTATTAAAAGACACACAGTTATGTGGGGGTGCATTTTTCGCCCCACCACTTCCCACACCATAAATTGAGATATAAACAAATATAGTAGCTATTGATTGAAACTATTCGAATTGTTGTCTTTGTAGCTTTCAAACTGTGGCAATATAAATTTTAAAAGAACCTGGCTGATAGGGCTGATACCTCACGTTTATCACATGTTTGCTTGAAAAAAAAACTCATTTCAAATCGGATCGACTCCATACAGTGGTGAAACCATTTGTTTTAAAATGCGGAATGACTAAAACGAAACGATAATTCAACGCCGATTGGAGTCGATCCGCTTGTAAATTAAAGCCTGCTCTACTTCTGTTTATATAATAATCAGGGGGTATCCTATAGAAAAACGTTGCTTTTAACGATGCATTCAGTAAACGTGAACCGAACAGAATAATACTAAATATAAAATAATGTGAACATGTTGTGGGACAAATCATTTATTGAAGTTGAACAGCTGAATAACTTCAAAGTTCAAAACTATTTTTGAATGGTCAATGGTTATAATGCACAATAAGTTGAAATGAACAGTTGTAGCGCTAATAGCGTTTGTAGCAATGTTAAAAAAATAATGTGATCAATTACAATGTGTAAACATTCACGGTTTTGACCGAAGTGTATGCGAAAATATTCGAATTTCTGATTTCGAATGGAACCTACTATATGTCATGAACCTGCTTTTGGCTGTCATAATTTGGTGGCGGTATGTAGACCGGTTCAATGTTTTGTGGCACTTCATAATCCGGCAAAGGCTCTGGAAGTCGTTTTGCAGTCCTTGTGATGCGATCTTGCCCGTCGGTAATTTTGTGAACAGGGGTGAATTTATCGGTTATGTCTGAGAAATCGCGAAGAGTGCCGCTAATCTCCGTGTTTGACGGTCTAACGGAAGTGTCTGGGTCATACTGTGCTTTCTCAAAAGATGACGCAAGTTTGAGGTCAGAAATGTGAAGTCTTCTGAGATGATTTACATAGCTGACGTGACGAAGCCTGTGGTTGGGCGAGGGATTTCCAACTCCTAGTCGACGGTCGTGGAAAGATTTTGCATCTCTACGAGGCTCTTTTGAAGACCCAGCATCATCACTGAAAAGAAAAGAATATCCAAATAACTGAAGTGTTTGGTATGGAGGTCCGATGCTTCCAATTTAACCCTTTGTGTATAACACGAATAGGGGACTACACGCTAAAAAATTCTTAACCCTTTGAATCCTAACGGCAGATTTCGCAGGCCTAGCAACATGACACGTCATAATTTAACCAAATAGGATGACTGCACGATGCATGTGTGGGATAAGCAATCAACATTTTCAACGTGCAGCCTGAAGGCAGCACATTGAAAATATTGAATGGTATACACCCCCTCCCATGTAATGACTATGGACTCTTCCTTTTGCTGTCATTGGACTGACTTGAAGACACCATCACAGTTCAAATGTTTTTTTTTCTTCTCCGAAACAGGGCTTAAAACCACTTATCTCTCTATACGTATGGAGTTCAGAGGTTATAGGCTATTTCCAGAGGCCAAAAAATGAAAATCTGCATTTATTTCGGGAGGTGGGGTGGGGGGGGGGGGGGGGGGGACGTAAAAATCCCCAGTAACATATGATGATTTTTAACTTTTGACATGTTAGACCACCGACCCACCCATTTCCTCCAATTTTTGTTTCCATTTTCGGCAGCTTTTTCCAACCAATTTCTGACACCCACCCCACTATGATGGATATCCACAGTCTTACTAGATATTCACTCCAGTTTAAAAATGTTGACAGGGGTGGTCTCAAAATCAATATAATTTTCTCCAGTATTATTTATCCAAAGTCTTCACAGGAAGTTTCGATGATGGGCATATCGTATTAAAAAACATCTGCAAAATATGGTTTTCTGCAAGTTTGTGGTCTATATACCCATATCCTCACAGTATTGAGAGTTTACAGTTTGGATCATGGACCAGTGTTAATGTAATGATGACAGTTGATCAGATGTTGAAGAACAATTTTATTTTCACAAAGCCTAACACCCAGAACTGAACATAGAGTTGCCTGCTTGTATCCGTGTTAAACAAGCCTGAAAATAAGCAGTCTGACATCTGCAGAATGAGGTCCCCAGAGGGTGAATTTTATGATGCTATCCCATACAGGTCAATTTATCCTCTGGGTACCTCTTTCAGTTCAGTTTTGAGAACCTAATTCAGATTGAGGTTCACAGAGGGTAAATTTAGTGATGCTACCCTGTGCAGGGGACCTCATTTTGCAAATGACAGTCTGCTTATTTTCTGGCTTGGTGTTAAACAAACATGGACTATGAGCAGCGACGTGGCTAGAGGTTTCCGATTGGGGAGGGGGGGGGGAGGTATGGTAGTACATTTCTAACTACGGCGACCCCCTCCCGGTCCCTCCCCGTAGTTGGAAATTCACTACCGAGAAAGATTTTGAAAATGAAGCCATAAAAAGGGACATAAAATTGATTCTAGTAACTAAAATGCCAACACATTTATGGTAGAATTATCAGGTTATTATTATTTGATATTCTTATGGGAATTGAATATGTGCTAAACAAATATGTGCTTAACAAGCTTAGAACTTTGAACAATTCACACTGTCCTAACATTAAATCATAATCTTATGCAGGAATGACCAATTTTTGATGTTTCATTATTTTGTAACTGTGAATGATGGAATCAACTCAGGATAACGACTTTACTTGATGTGATTTTCTTAAAGTGCATTTCGAGGATTTTTTTTATTACGATAAGTAAATGTACTATAGTCATGATTAGCCATTGTTCAGAAGTATGTGACCTTAAACACCAATAAATAAATTAAATAATAAACGTACTATAGAAATCTCGTACCGATTGACATCATGCATACTTATGAAGCTCGATATTGCGTACACTGTAGCTGTAAATAGTAACAAATAGAGACATCAGCATCGCCAAAGAAGGTCAAAAATCCAGATAGATGGAATTTCCAACTACTCCTGACTTGCGCTCCGAATTTCCGACTATAGGAAACGTTGGCCAGGATTGGGGTGGAGGTGACACACCTTCACCCCCCCCCCTCCCGTCGCCCCATCCCAGACTATGAGATACCAAAATAGATCAATGTATTAATTAGGTTGCCCAGGTAGTGTACCACTAAATATTTTTGACAGTTTGCTACTTGAACAATTAGATCATGTGATTATAAAAATGCATTAATACTCCTATTCTGTGGTATTCTGGAGTTGAATGACTTATATTTTATTTAGTTCACACGCAATTTATAGAGTGATTTTTCTTACATTTTTATTGCTTTATTTAAAAAATAATGGTGAAAACAAGTGGACTGATAGGAAACCAATAACTTTCAATAATTTTGAGTACCTAGCCATTGACCTATCTTCAGTTCATGTCAGTGCATGGCCATGTCTCAAATCAGGAGTTTCAGTAGAGAATGACCAGTCTGAAAGTGGACTGATATAAATATATATATACCCTTACTTAAAATCTCTTCTATTTTCATCCAGCGGTTCTATACGAGATATATATCAGATGTCGCTACTACTACATGGCTGAGTAAAAAGCTAAAAAAGTTCAAACTAGTTAAAAATAATGACTAATGATTCATTGAATGATTACTGCAAATCTATAAAAATGAAAAAATCAACATTTATATGGATGCACCTGCCCTAAAAAGCCTATAAAATCATTAAAAGAAAGAAAGGAAAATAAAATGTTAGACAATGGAAAAAAATAACTTCTGGCCACTCCAACCCATGCAACCACCCACCCACCCCCATCATCATACGTTCTTAGAAACAACAAAATTGACTCCCCCCTGGTTATTTAAGTATTTTTTTACATGTGATCAATTAGGTTAATACTTAGCCTACCATGTCACTTCAGAGCGTGACACGGAAACAGTTTTTCAAATTCATATTTTATATATTTTCAGGTGTGAGGAGATTTGGCTGTCAGAGATCAGGGAAAATGAACTTGAAACATTTGGATCAGCTGCTCAGTAGAAGATCACATGGACACATCCACACTTGCTGGCCCGCTACAGGTTACCAGAGCGACGAGGATGTGACTTGTTACGTGGAGTTAAGTCATAAACTAAATTATGAGTCGTTACAAAACCGTAACCTCTATCAGACACTCGATAAGGGAATGAAGTGTACACCTACAGTTTCGGAAACCCTTCAAATTAACATTGTTTTATCGCACAACACTCTCCGTATAGGAACCCCAGGAAGTGAAGCAGTGTTCGTGTTCGGTGGTAACCAAGCTCTGTTTTACTGGTAAAGTAGATCCAGGTAGCCAGTGCCTGGAGTGGAAGTCTCAAAAAATGGTCAACGTGGACATAAAAGATTGGCTGGATTTGATTTTGTATCTATGTTGCGGTCATCATTAGCCATTGTGCAGAAATATACGACCTTAACCCTTTACCTAACATGAAAAGCAGACGACACTTGCAAACAAAATTCTTGAATAACTTTTTTTGTCTTTTTTTTTGTCTCAGAAACATAGGTTATGACCCCTCATTGGAACGAGCTCGACGAGCTTGTTCCAAAGAGAGGTCATAACCTATGTTTTTGAGACAAAAAATGAAAAAATAATGAAAACTAATCCATAATTTTTGTGAAAAGCGCTGACCCGTTTTGGTTCATTACGTTGGGTAAAGGGTTAAAAACCAACCATAAACACCAATAAATAAATAAATAAATAAATAAATAAATAAATAAATAAATAAATAAATAAATAAATAAATATCGCACAACATGCCAATTTATCTCTCCCTTTACTTGGGGCCTCAAACAATTGTAAAATGAGTCAACAAACCTTCTATATCGTTGACGTCTCCTTAATACAATAGCCACGTAAACCATACAGCCTAAAAGGAGCGGACTCAATCCAGCTGCGACTATGAGTGAAATTTCTGTAAGTAAAACAAAATAAATCAAATCAGATGTACTTCGATTACCTGTCCGACAAAATACTCCAACACATGAAACCTCCTAGTTTCAGCATCCTTTAACCCTTTTAACCCCGATGGTATCCTTCCATGTCAGTTCAATAGAAGCAGGAAGAGTCTATATTCATTATTTGGGGGTGGACCAATTAATTTTTTTCAGCCCCACACACTTAGCACCCATCCTACTTAATGAAATTATGACATATCAAGTTCCTTGAACGGAAAGGCGCCCTCTCGCGTTCAAAGGGTTAACATTCACTGAATCAGTTTTACAATTTCTCATTTTTTTATAGCTACAACAGACTAACAATAAAAATAATATGAGCATCTCTAACCTTTGTTTCATCTTAAAACGCGATGCCGATCAACGTCGTGCGAGGTTTCTCGTCAGGCCTAGCGACGTTCATCTGCTTGCTTTGTGTCTGGAATGAATATTCGTATTTTTCTTTTGTCTGTTAACCCCTGCATACTGATGTCGAAATATAAAAATTTCCAAACCGCATTTTTTTCCCACAATGCAACTAGGAATTTAACGAATTCAATCTTCTCTGTTAGAAAAGATAGTCAATGTCCGATCGTTTTAGAGTTTGACCTTGAACCACGTAAACCAATAGTCACGTACAATTCTGAACTAAGGGCATATGCCGAAACTAAAGCAATGTAAATTGGAGCTGTAATAGTTTCAGATATATGATTTTCACATTTTAGAAACATGGGATGATATGCTCCAGGGATAGGTAAGTAGGGGTAGTGAGGGAATTCTGCTTTTAGGCCTGCTGAGTGGCTAAAATGACTGGTTTTGGGCATTTTTTCATGCAATTTTCCAGGCTGAAGCCTTAGATTTGACAGTGCATTATTAAACCCACATCCAGATTGTGTATTTCTTATAATTTCTACTATTCAGATAGTGTTGTAAGTCTTTAGTGGACTTGGAAAATGTAATGCATGTTATGGGTTACTGCAAGAATGTGATATCAGAAGAGTTGGACAACTCATTCCCCATGTGATTCGTACCTTGGACAATTCACACATCTTTGCTGTACGATTCGTACCCCAGGCGATTCGTGCCCCCCGATATCCGGACAATTCGAACCTTTTCTCCGGGCAATTTATACCCTCTGCCTGGACGATTCATTTTTATGTTTTTTGACAAACAAGTTTGAAAAGTGTATGTGTAGCAATTACTTATCCACAATTTTGACTTTAGCTTTAGCTAAAACGTGAGCAAATAACATTTAAATGGTTAAATCGCGAGGCAGTACATTTACTCGAAATAAAGGAAACAATTCGTACCTTTTACTATGATATACCTTTTGCCGAGACAATTCGTACCCACCAATTGATTGTGGCACGAATTGTACAGGGTACGAATCGTCCAGGGTACGACCTGTAGACCTATTTGGCCCCAGTACATCCAATACAGGTATATAATCTATTGTAGCTTGTTTGACAAAGCTCCGTAATTTTCATTGGCAAAGTAGTTATCCAGTTTATAGGGTTTCACTGAGTATCGATTCAGCTTACTTATGTATAAACGTTTGCATCAACCAAAGTCGGTCTTGTTTTATGTCCCGAAAAAAGAAGATCACTCAGTTGAGAACAAGCCAGAAAATAAGCAGACTGTCATTTGCAAAATGAGGTTCCCAGAAGGTGAATTTAGCGATGCTACCCTGCACAGCAGGATAGCATCACTAAATTTACCATCTGGAAACCTCATTCTGAATCAGGGTCTCAAAACTAAAACAGAAAGCGATACCCCAGAAGATAAACTGGCATGATCAAATTCACCTTCTGGGGACCTCATTCTGCAAATGTCAGACTGCTGATTTTCAGGCCTGGTTGAAAAGCGGCGCCCTTTATAACAATTATGTGATAAAATATGACAGCATCACTTAAAATTAGATACTCAAATACCTGCATATAGTACAGACCTTCACACAACTTTCTCTCGTCAGTAAACGGGTGTGGGGAGGGGGGAGGGCTCATGCAACAGATGAGAGAAAAATTTCATCAGGAAGGGAAGAAACCGTCCTACAAAAATACGCAAATAGTTCACTGTATTTTTAGACCCTGAAAATACTCAGATCATCTCCTTTTTCATGAGAATTCAGATTTGATGTACCAACCCAATAAAATGCTTCAACGGTTTTCTCAAGCAATATGATTTTTCTTGGAGCCTTATTTTCGAATATTGCATCATATCCGAGTTCAGAACAAACATTTCAAGGCAGATAACTCAGTGATACCATTTGTATGCTCCCCGCGAAAAGTAGGCTTGTTTGTTTCGAGTTGTTTGTCCACTCGGGGTAAAAGTTTTGCAAAAACTTGCCTGTATTTCCTTTGGTGCGCCCCACAGTTTGTACGCCTAGCCCAGTAAACCTGAAATATCACATGTTAGCTTAGCATGACATCTAGATGTGACCTATTGAGTTTCCACATGGAAGTTTGAAAAAACATGACCGCTGCAGGCATCTTTGATTTTGCCTCGAATGTTGATTTTGAAAGTTGATATAAACTGATGTAAATTATCGAGCTTCTCCCTGTTTCGAAAACAAAAAATTGCCATATTGGATCATAACTATCATTTAGTAGAAATGCCGTTGGCACAATCATCCCACAGACGTGCCCCTCCCCCCCCCCCCCACCCCGTGATGAAAGCGTACTGCTATATGCGTGTTCATGAGACATCTAGATGTGAGTGATTAAGTTTTACCTTTGAAGTAGGAATGTATGTCCACATGCAGTCATATGATTTTTTCTGTTGAATCCTTTGGCCTGCGATACTGACTGAATCCATCAACCGATGATCTTGGAATTTCACATGCTTTCTTTAGAACCTTGGATTTTGCCATTTATTTAGCGACAATACCCTTGTCACATCCTATAGCGTATACACCCCCCCCCCCCCCCCCCCCCCCCATACACTACCAATGGGTGATACCATATGCAAGGTCTTGGTTTCCCGGTACATCTAGATTGGAGCTACTTCATTCAAATACTGAAACTCAAAAAACATTTTAGATTTCGCTGTTTTACAATCGGCACACGTACAGCCCGTATCCATCAACTAATGAGTCTGAAATTTCTTCATTTCCATATACAGATTCTGGGTGACATTTGGATTGGATCTGTTGAGTTTCAATACCGAAGCTTTAAAAACATGGCCATTCTTCAGCTACATTCTTCAGCCCGCAACATACAACCAAAGAGTCACCTACGAGAAAAATAGCCGCGGTGGAGGCTATCTTTTATTTCGATTTTAAATGTCTTGACACACCGTACTGGTTGCATCTCTCACTCGATGTTCCTGAAAGTCTACGTACTTGATTAGGCGCTTAAGGTGTTAGGTATCGAACTTCACCTTATTTCGCTGAAAAAAATGCCGTCGTGGTGGCCATATTGGATTGTGCCCGCTAATCAATGGCTCTTCCTTTATACATCACGTAGTCAATACCCCTCATCTCACCAACGCACAATTGATTTGGTTGTTCAGAATTGAGTTTCACCGCCGAAATTAGAAAACATGTCTACCGGTGGCCATCTGGAGAGGGGGGTAGCTGTTAAATCCTTAAGCGAACATCAACAGCCTGCATCCCTCTAAGGGATGCGCGCTATTGGTGCTTGCCTATGGATTTAATTTATATACAAGGCAATCCTGGGTCAGTGTCAACAGTGTTTCTTTCATCAATTATCTTGCAAACGTTCGCATGCTTGTTGGGGACAACATTTGGATTTGACCTATCGAGCTTTGTGGTCAAGTTTCAAGTTTTAATGGCTAACCAGGCGCCAAGCTTGCATTTCAACTTGCCCTACGTTCTGTATGAGTCATAGGATCAAAGCAGACCTTTATTTGCAGGTTTGGATATACATCCTGGCATGGGCTGCCAACTATTGGGCAAAGTAAACACCACTTCCTTACAATTTAAAAAATAAAATTTTGGAGACATAATTATGAATTGGAAATGTTACAAACCTACCTGTAGGACTTAGAGTTCCTGTTTCCCCGCCGTCTGTTGTCATCACTTCAGTAACTGTTGTTGAACGCTGAGCAGTAACTCTTGAACGCACAGGAGTAACTGTTGTCGAGGGAACATCTGTTTAATAACAAATGAAGATTTCAATATGAATTCCAAACAGCGGATCTAGAGTGAAGCGCCTTTCACTTGAATGGTATAATCTCTATGAAAGAATGAGTTATGTTTCACAATTTGGGCTCGGATTTCAGTAGCAAGGAAAAGTTTTTCAGTAACGTCATCCGATTGGCAAGGTTACTGAAAGACCAAAAACATAAAAACATGTTCCAGATTAAGTAGCTGTTTATTTTGGGCTGTGCTCGTCATTCGCCACATCCACTCAGAGGACTGGTTTGGGCGGGGGGGGGGGGGGGGGGGGGGGTAGCGACTGACGAACAATATTTTGTGCCGTTTGCCAAATGCTAACATTGTGACAAATGTCTATCGTGAACGTCGATGTGTTGACTTCATTAAAAAATGTATGAATGAGCGGTGTTTGCTTTCACGTTCACCTTCCACAAACCAGGCACTATTATTACATTTCTAAAACGAGACAGTCACTTTCATTTATATGCATGCTTCCAGTCAGCAATTGACCTTATGAGCATCGAAAGCCACTTCACACAAACCTTTAATTTTCCTTCAACCTCCACCCCCGCCCGACGCCGCCCCTAGCTGACCTTGGTTTATTGATATATAAACATAACTACACACAATTAACAACACTTTTGACAGCCCGGGTAACCTCGTGTCGGACAGTTTTACGGATGGAGGAAGCCGGAGTACCCAGAGAGAACCATCGAGCAACGGCGAGCAACTGTCAGACTCCCCAACATACTAACTCCACACAAGCAGGGTTAACATTGGTTGAAGACAAGTGCATCACCGACGTGCAGTACGCCTTAGTGGGCAATGTGGATGAAGTGACTAGCCCAAGGACACAACGCGGTTGCCGCAGGTGGGTTCGAACCGAAGCCCTCTCGGCTTGCAGCCTGCACCTCTACCTACTGAGCCACAGCGCCTCCACACAGTTAATATTATTCGGACATGTCTATTGCTGCTGCATTACTGCATATAAATTTCTAGATTTATCCTCTTATCGCTGTTAATGGAGACATGGAGTATTCATTAAGCAAGATTGTCAACAAAGAACAAACACTTTACTACAAAGAACGTAATGACGCTTACTGTTTTCCGTATTATTGAGATTACAAGAATTGCAGTGAACATTACGTAGTCAGCGCACAATATTATCGAATGAGAAAAGGTGAATAACTGAGCTTACTTCATATTTGATAGACACATATCGGAATTTTTCAAAATTTTATCACACGAAACTGGGAAATAATTAAAAATAGATGAAACCCTGTACGTTCCACGCTTGAATGGCTTGATTTAACAGCTATGGAAAGCCGATTCAACAATAACTTTGGATAGATTCCGATGTCAGAATGATTCAACAGCGGATGATGGATCTAGTGTGGTTTAGGGAATGCGGTTTATTAAGTAACGTAAATATGTACATTCCATGAACGCAATATAAGTATGATTTCAGGTTTAAATTAAAATCTACGTCAATTGGTACATTTTTCTTTTATGTTGTTGCAGTATTTAACCCTTTCAACGCTGGTGGTATCTTCCATGCCAGTTCAATGGCAGCAATTAGAGGGATGTTCTCACTTACCCAGCAGCTATTGTTTTGAGTATAGGTGTTGAAAGTGGTGACATCAAAGGGTCGCCGCTTATAGTCCGTATTATTAATTTTTTGGGGAGTTATGAACAAGACGTAGATTATCATTAATTAAATTTATTACCGATTAACCATTCAAACGCCAGACAGCAACAATAAATACATTAACTCATACCCATAATTTCAGTATTACAATGACAGACAGCAAGAATACATAAGAATAAACACAAAGTCATTCAAAAGCCAGTATTGTGGCCCACAGCATCTAAGAATTGAAGATTGTTCATTCGCCCCTGCAAGTACATTAACTTTAAATGGTTGAGTTTGTTGTCGATTTGGACATATCGTTGTTGCCGAGGTCTGCTCCTGGCACCAGCTGCAGTTTGTATGATAGACACTTCTTGATAGGCTTGCTCTTGTCTGAGAAATTCAATTAATGTAAAGATGTTTGGCTTTAACGAAATGAACAACTGGAGCTTTCTATGCCATCCCTCAACGTGATTTGTAGTTCGCGGCCCCTGTGTTTCATGATGATTCCACACTTGACGTCCATGAGCTCCCTCCACCCAATAACTTGTCATGTAGTCGTTAAACTTCGTGACGCCGCTACCTTCCGGGGACTCTTGTAAAATGTCGAACCATGCGTCACTTATCTCTCCCATAGGAAGAAATGGCAAAGCGATGGATCTTCTTACTAGCCTCCTCACGTCCTCATTGTCCTGATAGTCACTTTGAAGTTTACACTCCTTTGTTGCATATTTATACTCTGCCTGACTGTAGTGAAAAAAACATCCCTTCAGAATAGACGATGGAAACACTGTCCTTGCTGCATTTTGGGCTGCTGTTTCGAAGTCCATGAATATTTGCGTTGGTGTCAATAGAGTTCGGTTGTTCTCAGCTCTCTCACTGACGAGACGGAAAAATCTCTCGTACGTTGCTTCTGTTTTATTTGGTAGAAGACCATACACGAGAGGACGCATTTGACCATCAACAAAGGCGTGGATTGAATAAAGTTGATGAAAAATCTTCGGTGATTTCTCGAACGTTCCGTCACAATAAAAAACTGAAGCCTGCGAAAGGTGATACAGGTTGTCATCAGTAGCAAAAACCAGCAGTTTGTCATTGTTGTTACCGTCGTTTGCAAGTAAGAAGTTTGATCCTGTCGACGATTTTGTATATTGATCCGGTAGGCTGATGTCGCTCCGTTGTTTTGGAAGTTTTGGTTGAGTCTTCGCTCGTGATCTGTAAAGTGATGCTTTTGCTGAGTAGAACGTTGGCATTTTAGCTAGGATATCTGGATCAGTGTCAACTCTTCTAAGGTCTGCAACAACAAGCACATAATGTTAGCAATATAAAAAATACCATGGGAGAGATCATGAGAGACCGAATGTACGGAGAGAGAGAGAGAGAGAGGGGGGTAGTGAGAAAGAAAGAGAGAGAGAGAGAGAGAGAGAGAGAGAGAGAGGGAGAGAGAGAGAGAGAGAGAGAGGGGGTAGTGAGAAAGAAAAAGAGAGAGAGAGAGAGAGAGAGAAAGAAAGAGAGAGAGAGAGAGAGAGAGAGAGAGAGAGAGAGAGAGAGAGAGAAATATTTATTATATACATCTTCTGTATGCATTGTAACCAATATTTTAAAATGTACGTATACATATATGCAATTTATCTCCGCAATTATTTTTGTTAACCCCTCACCCAACACACCTTTTAAAAAAAACAGAATGTCAAATGTTTTTGAAATATGATATGCAATTTTCAATCAAACCAATGATATATTTACTGAAAAAACAATTTTCAGAAAAAAGTTTAATGAAGAAATACTTACTTGCTAGTTCTTCTTGGTATAATGTACTGATTGGTCTGCTGTTTTCGCGGACTAATGTCTTGAGTTCTGCCAGGACAGTGACTACAACTATTTTGGAACTGTCAGCTTCATGGTTGTGAACATTTCGCGATGATGTCAACAAGTCGTTCTTAGTAGTAACAGTTGCATTACAAGTTTTTACACAACATTTCCAATGAACAGAATCATTTCGCCGAGTCTTAATACTAAACTTGAAGTTATTAAACACAAGATATCTACCACCTCTGTCGTTTGGGATGTAATGAACGTTTACTTGAGCATTAGCCATTTTGGAATGATATCACTGGAGGAACACAAGACTTATATGGGAACTAAGTCCTTGAACATCTAGCAAACAATGTGAATATATATCAGGGCGGATGATGTCGGCTACATTGATACATAAAAACAGTGACCAGATAACAGGTTGATTACTGCCAACTGTGAACACGGTGCAAGAAGCAAAGGGTGCGTCAACTAAAACAACAATACTGGGTAAGTGAGAACTTCAGTAGGCAATTAAGAAAAACAAACTATAGCCATCTCTGATCAGCACTGTAATTGATGTCGACTGGGTATGTGAGAATAAGCCCAATTAGAAGAGTCCATATTCATTATTTGGGGTAGACCAATCAATATTTTCAACGTGCAGCCCCAAGGCTGCACGTTGAAAATATTGATTGGTCACCCCACATATTCACTGAACAACCATCCTATTTAGTGACGTTATGACGTACCCCGTTCCTGGCCGGAAAAACGGCCCTAAGGCTCAAAGGGTTAACATTTGTTGTTCACGTATTGTAACAATCCTATTTCACAAGTATATGACAGTTTCTTCTTTATGGTTTATATATAGATCATGTAAAATCTATTTCTGTGCCTCTATATGGCTTAATAAACAGTATTCCCTATTCAGTGTAATAGATAATTTATCGGACGTTTAGCTACCGGTACCCTGTAAAGTTACATTTAATAAATTTGTACGCTGAATATTTAAAGTTGATAAGTTGATAGTTATTCTAAACCGTGGGGATGTGTTTCGATTTGCCAAAGAAGAATTTTCAGCGGACATACCGGCACTGGTGTCTTTGGTAACAAAGGATGCTGAAAATGAAAGCATAACCTTTTACCTAACACGAAAAACAGACGGCACTGACTTGCAAACAAAATTCTTTTGCGTGCGTCAAAAAACATAGCTTATAACCCCTCAATGGAACGAGATCAGCGAGCTCGTTCCAATGAGGGGACATAATCTTTGTTTTTGTTACCAAATAATGAAAAATAATGAAAATTGAATGGTGTGAATAGAGCTGGCCGGTTTTGGTCGTTACGTTGGGCAAAGGGTTAAAGGACGACCTCCTGACTGCTGGATTTCGTGGATGGGATGCTTTGATCAGTTTTGAAGAGAATCGTATCGTTAGGAGAGCTGCCTCGATGGATGATACCAAACCTAAATATAAGTCATTAAACATTCGCCATTATCTGTACTCCATCCAGATCAAGTCAGATTTCAGAGACAAAAGTCGTGAAGCTGAAAAGGAAGCTTCTCCAACGATTCATTCCAGCTTCTGCAGACGGGCGTGACATTGACATGACAAATATCTTTAAACATGAAATGTCTTGCATACCGACGGCAATGACACAACCAAATTGTGAAATGAATTCAACTCATAAATAAGCCCTCATTGGCCTGTTGGTCGATGATGCAGTAGTACCGAGGACTCCACCGAATTCAAGCCTCAAGACCTGCATTGTTATTGATGGTCACGCACTCATTCAACAACTGGGAAAACCTCGGAGTGTAGTACATTCGGAGAATATGCAAAGGTTTTCACGGCAACAGTTACTCGTAACTTCAGAGAACAAACGACTTGGACTGATGTGGTATTTGATCGTTATCTCGAGAACTCCTTAGCCAAAGCAGCAACAATGTGTTTGGAAAATTAAAAAAAAACTGAATAAATAAAATAGATAAATTTTTATATTTTGTGCGTCAGATAAAGAGTTGATCAATGGCAATTCCCTTGGCACACTACATAATCTGTATTCCTCATCTAATCATTGCACAATTCCATTTGCTTCTAGGTGACACGTAGATGCGAGGGGTTTCACTACCGAAAAAAAGTCTGTTGATGGTCATGTGGGATTTTGCTGTTAAATCCTTATAAACGCAACCACCAGCATTCTGCACCCCTCGATCAGTGAACTTGCATGTTGTGCATGGTCTTGTGTAATACAACCGCCGACGTAATAAAATTTTCACATTAGAAGTTGAAGACGACTTGTCAACTCAGCCCCCAGTGTAACAAAATTATGACATTAGAGGTTGAAGATGACTAACAATGCCTGTACGGAGCGACATTCAGATGTGAGCTGTCGAATTTTGTCAGGTTTCAAGGCAATTGATTGTACAGGCGCAAGTCTTCGATTTTAATTTCCTAATTTCCATTTTAAAGAATGCAAAATATATTTTAGACCTTTACAGTTCAGTGGCGTGGATCCAGCACTATGTCTGGTACAATTCCCGCTTAACATAAATAGACGATATCAGAGGGGGCGGAGCCAGGGGGTGAGGGGACGCAGGGGGCACGTGCCCCTCCACATTTTTCCACAGATATGTTTCGCACTTTCACAGTGAATTGAAATGGGCGCATACAAACGTGCCAATATACAGGCATTCCTGTAACATTATTTGCAAATCCAAACAATATTTGGCCAAAGAATCCCACTTTCGGTCGCTTCGGTTCGTTTCTTCTACTTGAACTATCTTCCACCCCGAAGGCTGGCCTTGGGGGTTGGAACATGGTTGAAGTAGAAGAAACGGACAGGACAGTGACCACACTGCGGTATATTCATCTGAACAAGAGACCAGCGAGTCGGGGTACATTTACCGATATACGATTGTAGCCTTTCTCACACTGGGTCAAACCATGGTAGCATTGTAAATGTTACCCCTCCACTTTTAAAGAGCTTCCCCCGCCCCTGCGTCACGATATATAACCAACGAACCAAGTACTCTGTCCGTCTTCTTCCCGACGAGACAAATTACCTTTCTTTTTTTTTGGGGGGGGGGGGGGGAGGGGGGTACCTACACCACAGGATTTACGCCCCAGAAACAAAGTTAAATTGACGACGTTTTTAATCACGCCATTACGATTTTTAAAAAGTGTTGGAGACCTAATTATTTTGAAGTGGAAATGTAATGTACTCACCGCTAGAATTTAGTGATACTGTTTCTCTGCCTTTTGTTGTCATCGTCTTAGAAACTGTTGTTGAAAGCACAGTAGTTGTTGAGGGGATCATATCTGTATAATAACATTTGCAGGTTTCAGTTTGAATTCAAAACAACGGATCTAGAGTGACGCTACTTTCATTAACCATTTACCCAACGTAACGGCAAAAACCGGCCAGCGCTATTCTCAAAAATCGCCAATTAATTTTCATTACTTTTTCATTTTTTGTCTCAAAAACATAGGTTATGATCTCTCATTGGAACGAGCCCGTCGAGCTCTTTCGCCACGTCGCTACGATCGCTGATTTGGTTCGCGGCGTACAATATTTTGTTCGCAACAGACTAACAGTTTCGCGAATACCGGCAATGTGAGTAGAGTGTTGGCACTTCAGTGACCAAATATCAAGGTACAGGCTCGAAAGGGCAATGGTTGCCTCGCGCGCATTTTCTTCCGACCTACATATCTGACATGGGAACAAAATACTTACACTGATAGCGTGTATTTACTGGCAAACCGGTACTCAATCAAATGACCATGGCCAATCAGGGCCGGGGTGAGGGTTAATTCTGTGACGGCCCCCTTTAGAAAGTATCGGGATACTGCTGCAGATGCCGAAGGCACGATAATAAGGGGGTTGGGTGGGAGAGGAGTGGGGGGGGGGGGGGGGGGGCAGTGTCTCCCCTCCCCGGAATATTTTGAAATCAGTTGTTAAATGGAGACTTCTGGCGACTTTCGGGATGGAAAAATCACGTTATTTTTTGGCCGTCAAAATGCCATTCTTAGCAGCATGTTTCAAATTTGCAAGTTCATCATGCGGTGAGTAATAATAATAATAACTTTTTGGCCAGCCGCTGATTTGTCGCGGTCCTCATAAGAGAAGGCCATCATTCCCCCTGCACCCCAGCCCCTCTTCCCCTCCTCTCCTCCCAGCATTCAGATATAAACTGCTTAATAGTGTCCCTCACTTCCTCTTTTTCAATTTCTTCAATAAGCATTCCTACCCTCTCCCTCGTGTCCCCCTTCAGCCATCTATCCTTTGTTTCTTCACCCCACTTCTGCATTATTCTTCCAGTAAATTTTATTCTATGAGGTATATACTGAGGGCATTCCAAGAGAAAATGTTCCAGGGTCTCCACTACTCCAGAGTGGCACATTTGGCATCCCTTTTCCCCATCTCTCCCAATTTTTCCCCGAAGCTCCAGTGATCTTGATCTCAGTTTGAAGAGCAGTGACCCTCCAAAGGTGCCATCTAGGTACTTCTCAAAAGCTGGCTTTTCTTTATATTGTAACCCCTGCAGTGATCTTTTCACGCTAACCCCTGCTCGCCAGTTTCGATTGCAATCTTCCATGACTCTCTCTTTGACAAACCTTTTGCCTTCTTTCATTCCTACTTCTATGTTTGTGACCTCTATAGAGTAATTGTCCATTAGTTCCCTCACATGTTTTGACCACCCCGTTTCTATATTAGAATTCCAAATGGTATCGAGCATCAATTTGCACCACCGGTTGTCAGGCAGGTTTCTCAAGTAGTTAAAGTAACACAGTTTTCCCAAATCTACCCTGTCCTTGATTTTCATCCACCCAAGCTCCCCCCTTACTGCTTCCAAAGCTGCAGCATTACTCGACCCTGTTATCCATCTGCCGGCATCATTCTGAGTACTTTCCAACTTCTTAATAACGGTTTGGTTTAATGGAATCACGTCCGTGCCATACGTTATACTTGGTAAACCCACCCTCTCCCACAGTGTTTTCCCCACAAAGACCTTATTGAAACTATTTTTCCCTAAAAGTTTTAGTTGGTTCAGAATTCTTTTCCCCTTCAGAATCAGTTTGGCTGAGTAATTTCTGTACACCCCTCTTCCCGTTATATTTATGCTTACCCCTAGATACTCATACTCTCCCGTTTCTCCTACAGTGATTTGTTTGCTTTCCCCTTCGGGGATTGAGAACTCCCCCACTCTCCATCTCTTCGTCATATCTACCTTGCGTCCAACGGGTATTACCTTGCTTTTATTTTCATTTAGTTCGAGCCGCCAAGTGTTCCCATATCTACCAACAATTTCCAGCAGTTTCTCTAGCCCCTGTTCAGTTCTAGACATTAACACCATGTCGTCCGCAAAGAATAAGCCTGGTATCTTTATGTCTCCAACATTTACCCCCTCCGCACTCTGAATTAGTTCGTCCCCTAAATCTTTAACATACAAATGCAAACAAAATCGGTGAAAAGATACACCCCTGCTTGAGGCCTATATCCATAGGGACTCGTTTTGTAGTGATACTCCCTAGACAGAGATGGCTTTGCACATCTGTATACAGTGCTTTCATGATTCCCACAAAGTCACCCCCAGTCCGATGCCCTCGAGCTTTCGCCACATACCTTCCCTCCACACTCGGTCGTACGCTTTTTTCACATCTAGAAATGCCAGAAACATCTTTTTCTTTTCAGCCTTTGTTGATTCTATCAGTTGGGTGAGTGTAAATAGGTGATCAGTGACTCTTCGTCCTTTCCTGAAACTATTTTGAATTTCTCCTAAAAAACCTTTCTCTTCAATAACTTCCTCTAGTCTACCGTATATGACCTTACAGAATACTTTTCCGATGTTACTACTAACTGATATCCCCCTATAGTTATCTAGAACTTCCTTATCCCCCTTTTTGTGTATGAACGACACCTTACTTTCCCTCCACTCTCTGGGGACCTCTTGCTTTCGCAGAGCCAGGTTGAAAAGGTTTGTCAGGACTTCAATAAGTGCCTCCCCTCCATTTTTGAGGAATTCGTTCGGAATTTCATCAGTCCCTCCCGCTTTACCATTTTTTAATTGAGTGTCAGTGACCTATTGTTATAGCCTTTGACTGCAAAATTCTCGAAGTGATAACTTTATTACTTCAAGTTGATTTAATAAAGTTATCACTTCAAGAATAATGCAGACCAAAATTACAACCGTTGGTCAAGTACAGAGCTCCATTCGTGAGATACAGACCCTTCTTAACCCTTTGAACTCTAGTGGTACCTTCCATGCCAGTTCAATGACAGCAGTTAGAAGAGTTCATATTCATTACTTGGGGTAGACCAATCAGTATTTCCAACGTGCAGCCACGGGCTGCACGTTGAAAATACTGATTGGTCTTCCCCACAATATTTATCGAACAGCCATCCTATATAATGACGTTATGACGTGTCATGTTCCTGGCCCATTAAGCGGCCGCTGGGGTTCAAAGGGTTAACATATAGTTCAACGCGACTATAGAACTAGTGGTTCTTAGATGAAATGCGTTAATAGTAAGATCCACTAGTTCTCTTGTGTAGAACTAAAAGGTTACAATGGTACTAACTTTGGAAAGGGGACATGAATGACAACTGGTATTCCAATATGGCGAACAACTAATGTTGCTGGTTCTCGCTCGGGGATCGGGGTGGGGGAGGGGGGACTTGGCGCAGGAGTCAGAACTGGGACCCCAGGCCTGACTCAAGAATCCTGGACTCCGGCCCAAGCCCGGGCCACCCAACACAACCCGCTCCCGGCCCTGTAGCTTGCAAACGAGCCTGTTAGTGGGGTCTAGGGGGTGAATGGAGGAAGCAGATAGCTAAGTCATTCAATCTTTGACACTCGCAGCGGTCTTTAATAATTCACAGTTGTAAGAGGAATTGGTCTGTTTTCTCAACAGGGAGAGTGTAGCTCTCCACAGGGAGAGTGTGGGTTAGAAATCTCCAAGGGAGAGCCTGTAGCCCCATTGACACCCCACCCTGATGGGAAATGAAAAACGTCCTAGCTGTTTCTGACTACTACACCTCACACACACCAGGGCCCAATTTGAGTTGCACCAGACAACTGTAAACTGTATTCATAGCTCCTGTCTTCCTCTCAAATGGCATGTATTAGACCCAAATCACATATTATTCACTGGCTAGAATTTAAACAAGAGGCCCCAAGGGTCCTGAAGCGTCCACCTTAAAAGGCCCATTAATTACTCACAAAGAGATAAACCCTTTGAACCCAAGGAGCCGCTTTTCCGGCCCGGGAACCGTGTGATGATAATACACATCATCATTTCACTAAGTAGGATGGCTGTTAAGTGACTGAGCGGGGTTGACCAATCAATATTTTCAACGTGCATCCCTAAGACTGCACGTTTAGAACATTAACCCTTTACCTAACATGAAAATCAGACGAAACTTACAAAAAAAAAAAAAATCTTGAATAACTAATTTTTTTCATTTTTTGTCTCAACAACCTAAGTTATGATCCCTCGTTGGAACGAACTCGTTTCAACGAGGGGTCATAATATATGTTTTTGAGACAAAAAATGAAAAAATAATGAAAATTAATTGGCGATTTTTGAGAACAGCCCTGGCCGATTTTTACCGTTACGTTGGGTAAAGGGTTAATTGATCTACCCCAAAATACTGAATATCGACTCTTCCAATTGTTACAATTGAATTGACATGGTAGACACCACCAGGTTTCAAAGAGTTAAAAGATTTTTAAAAATAATTAACGGCTTATTATTTACTTTTATTTTATTTTTGTTCACTGGTTAGGGCAGCGGTTTGAGAGAACAAGCATTGCTATACATGTCAGACTTCACACAAGGAAATTGCAATATTACAAATACTTTATATGAAACAAAATTAATGATATCCATTAAGAACGGAGTAATAAAGTTGAAAGAGTTAAAATGACTGGAAGCGGAATACCAAACATCAACTACATCCCCCTCCCCGTGGAGGCAACATATTGATTTCAACAAACTGAAATGACCTACTCCAACTATCGCTCACACGAAATATTAAGGAATCGGCAGTGATTTGAGAAGACTCAAACACCACATTTACGATGGACGGACGGACGTTTCGACCAGGGCTCGATTTAACTGGATTAGCATAGCACTTTGCTCTCCAATTTCTGAATTTTGCTATTCAAGATTTATTAGTTTCAAGTGCTTTTGGATCAACTGCTAATCAATTTTCCAGGGTGAATGGTAAATTGCTATTCAAAATTTTCAGATTAAATCAAACCCTGTTCGACGGATAGACGACGGACGGAGGGTGATCTGTAATGCTCATTGTGACTTTCTGTCGGGTGAGCTACAATGAGACTAACAAAATTTGGTGACAATTAGCTCGGGAAACGCTGTGATAATCCGAAAAAATCCTTGCACAACCCTCGTAAGAGGTCTCTGTTTGAAGGGAATTTTGTTTTTACAGACATTTTACATACACACTCTGGGACGATTTTTGACAGTACTACTGTTAATTTTTTAGTAATTTCCGAAAAATTCAATACTTTGAAAGACAATCATATTGCCATTGACTGTGGGTAATGGGTCTCATGACTGATTACCACAAGAAAAGAGAACGAGGACGAATGCTCTGGTAACTGGGAACTGTTTGCCATTTACTGGTCTAAGGGAGAGAACTTTTTCTCTGTTCCTGCGATAATCAACCTGTTGGTGCAATCAGTTCCAGTATTTGAATTTTGTTTCGCCTGAGACAAATTGCAATACAATTTATTCCCAGTGCAAAGTAATCCGTCTATGCCTCGAATAGCCATACAGAGAGTATAGAAAACTCTGCTTTAAAAAATGTTTTTTAAAGTATTAAAGTAGTGTATCAGGGATGATCCATCCCAACTTTGGTTGTTCTAAACTGGGGAAACTCGAAATTAACGTCTTACTTTCGAGTTTGATGCGTATTGCAAAGCGGTTGGCTTTCTTCGTCATCTCCGTTGTTACCTGAAGTTTGCCATTTTAAGTAATGGTTTGGCATGACATAACGCTGTTCCATGGGTTTTCGCAGATGTATCTGCAATGGGTATATATAACTAGGAACTATAGGGGTCTGAAAATCCGCGTTTCGGATTTCTGTGGAAGTTTAAGCCAGCACGTGATACCCGCGGGACAGTAGTTCCTATTTCTGAAGACCAGATCAAATGGTGTGGTAGTCGAATTAAATCAAATACTTTGAGGGCTCAGTTCAACCAGACGGTTTCGATGCCGTCGTCTTGCTTATGGGTTGGCGCTTGCATGGTACGAGATTGAATGGCTTCAAAAGCGCGGCCATGTATTCCTGGGAAATGTTCGATTGTTGCAACTAATACATGTATAGCCTATATCTCCATAAATCGACGAGGGCATGTCTTGATGTAGTTGGAATATTTTGTCAGTCGAGGAATGAGCCATCACAGTCAACACACCCGTGTACTAACAGGGTTTACGGTGGGGTAATTTCTGCACCCCTCTGCAAATTCAAAATGGATTCGCCCATTTCCTGTCAGTATACCATACGACAATACCATTCAGGAACACGGGGTTGAAACGGTAAATGCCTATCTCAACCCTAGATGTATTACAGTGCAGTAAGCTTGGTTTACCAAATGTAAATGTAGTCAAGTGGGGTGAGTTTCGTATTTCAGTATACGTGGAAGCTACACTTCTCGGTTGTTCTGTAGCAAGTCCCTTTCCATGTGTTGTGTCTGTGGGACCGTTTGCTCGTACAGTACCGAAGAAAAAGATTACTTTCAAAACAGGATGGGATAGATTTTTCACTGGACATTAATTTACAATTTTTGTGTGAAGCATAAGACGCAGCAGTCAACTTTCACCTCCAGTTCACATCATATACATCATTGTCTAGATATGGGCTAACATAACTCCAAAGGCGACAGTGTATCCACGGAGACTTATGCAATGCTGATCTACTTCACCCTCAAAAGAAACTAGACACTTCACAGTGATTCGATGTTAGTTGGCATGATCAGTCAATAGGCAATGTGAAAAATATGTGACGATCGATTGCTGGGTTTGGCCCACTTAACTTTGCGAAAGCACAAGGTAGGTGTTGACTTTCTATCTGAAACAGACAGGCTGAGACAGCTAGCTATCTTGTTTCACTAGCTTAACATAATCTATTATAAGTGATAAACATCTTGTTTGTTGTTATGTTATCTTTTACTTTATTCTATGATCACAACAAATAGTGCCTCAATTCCTTTGTAGTTTGCTCCTTAATTCTGTCTCGCTGGAAGCGAGAATCCATTCTTAACTTTTTTTTTTAAATTTATATCACCCAACTCAAACGAGGCACAGGTGAAACGCACAGACTTTCGAGGCGGCGGTTTTACAATCGTGAAATAAAAAGACTTCAGTGCCTTCGTGTATTTATTTACTGGACTTTTAGTGACACTTCCAACAACAGGGTCATATCGTGTCGCGTAGATTTACGAATGAAGGAAGTCGGAGTACCCGAAGAGAACCACCGAGGAGCGGCGAGTGATTGTTCTGTTCTCCAACTTACTAACCCTGCACAAAAGGGCTAGCAACGGCTGAAAGCACGTGTAAACATCGACATTCGGAACGCCACCATGCTTTAACTTGGATAATTGAGATTAATTGGCTTAACCCTTTGCATCCTCTTTTCCTGAATGGTATCGCATTTGTGTACACTTATATACAGTGAGATGGGTCAGTCCAATATATACAGGGAGGATAAAATAATTACTGCAGTCTGCAGCCGTCCGGCTGCAGACTGCAGTTATTATTTTATCACCAATGCCCTGTGTATAGACCTCTTATAATAAGACAAAAATGGGACGACATTATGCCTTGGACCGAAAAATCGGTCTTGCGAGTTCAAACGGTTGAGAACACACAACAGGGTTCTAACGGACATGGAACATCACGTTCTCACCACCAGTGCCTTTACGCCCAACACTCCGGACAAACATTCCATTCGAAGTCTGTTTGAAAATGCTTCATTCAACAATTTTCATGAAGTTAATCCACTTGTAAACTTGTAAAAGAATAAGTGTTGTAGCAATATACAATTGCATCTGGACCCACAGGATTTGTGCGATATACCTACACGATTAATATTTCTAATGTCAGGAGTTTTGTAATGTGTTGTCAATAGAATTTCTTTCTTTAGTTAAATATCACGGGATGTCGTATTCGGGTTTTTTAAAAGCTCCTTGTCATATAATAAACAGGTTATTAAAGCCCCTTTTCCGGTCCTGGACCATGGTGCGGCACAATCTCATAAAGTGGGATGCCTACTAAGTGAGTGTGTGTGTGTGTGTGTGTGTTGGGGGAGGGGGGGGGGGGGTGGGGTAGACCAATCAATATTTTCAACGGGAACTCGTGCAGCCTCAAACCTGCACGTTGAAAATATTAATTGATCTACACCCAAATAATGAATATGGACTCTTCCAATTGCTTCCATTGAACGGACATGGAAGATATCACCAGGATTCAAAGGGTTAACCTTTACCCAACATAACGGCCCAAACCGGTCACCGCTATTCACCAAAAATCGTCATTTAATTTTCATTATTTTTTTCATTTTTTGTCTCAAAAACATAGGTTATGACCCTCTCGTCGAGCTCGTTCCAATGAGGGGTCACAACCTATGTTTTTGAGAGGGGGCGCGGTGGCTTTGCGGTAACCGGTTCTCGTCAGATCACCGAAGTTAAGCAACGTCGAGCCCGGTTAATCCTCGGGTGGGTGACCGTCCGAGCGATCGATTCGGACTCCCGCGTTGTGTCCTTTGGCAAGGCACTTAACCCCGATTGTCCACATGGGGGCACGATGGCGCCGTGTACTAAAGCGTACTGCACGTCGATGGTGCGCATGTCTTCAACAAATCTAACCCTGCCTGTGCTGCAGTGCGGAGTTACGATATTGAGGAGCTGGCAGTTGCTCGTCGTTGCTCTGTGGTTCTCTCCGGGTACTCCGGCTTCCTCCACCCGTAAAACTGTCACGGTCATGATTAGCCATTGTGCCTAAGTATGTGACCTTAAACACCAATAAATAAATAAATAAATATATGTTTTTGAGAGAAAAAATGAAAAAAATAGTTATTCAAGAATTTTGTTTGTAAGTGTCGTCAGCTTTTCATGTTAGGTAAAGGGCTAACAAAGTCATTCAATCTGGGTTGTCATATTCCGACTCGTTGATAAGACTCGATCGTCTGGATTAAACAAGATGGCTACGGCGTCTTGTTTAATCCGGTCGATCTGGTCTCGTCTCGTCTCGACTTTCCCAGATTACTTGACTTGTGATGCTCTGTTTTTTACCGTTTGCACATATAAAATGATGTGTCTTTCCACAGTTCTCTTTATACACTTTGATTTTTCCTCCATCGTACGACATTACAGAGCAGCTACTCGGGTTACAGTTGTTTGATGACTTATTAAGTGACAAGTCTGAAAAGAAAAAAAAAAACAAAAAAACAAAAAAAAAACAAGAAAAGTTCAGTTCAGTTCCAACCTCTGTTTTTCAAAACACATTTTCTCGTGGTGTTTCCTAAGCGCTGGTGCTGCACGCTTTATGTAGGAGCTTCGGACGCGGTCTGGCAAGAACCAGAAAGTGCCGGGGCGTTGTATGCAGTCCAGAAAAAAAACGGAAAGTGCGGGACCGATTTTCTTAAATTGTACAATTTCAAGAGTACTTTTCATTTTACTCATGACCTGTATCCGAGTTGGTCAAAATCAGATAAAGAACTTGAACGGTTGATAACTCTCAATAGATGGTATTAAGCCAAAACCTATGCTACAGAATTTCCCATCATAGTGAAATGCCTGTTAGACAATGTGGGCAGCCGCCCACTTAAACATTTTCCCGGGAAGACATTAGATGCTCTCCAGTGATTTTCAAAATGAGAACCCTGAGTTTAGCTCAGATACATCGAATTCCAAAATAGAGCAGTCGGAAGCAGAAGTCAAACATAGGACATTCTAGCACCCAGGCGACGATGTAGCTAACTGTGGTCGCTCCATTTTATCAAAATTATTTCCAAATCACAAATGGGAGATAGTCCCTCAAGTGGAACAGCAATTGTGTGTGTGTGGGGGGGGGGGGGGGGGGGGCATCAGCAGGGACGTAGCTATAGGCCTTTTAAGGGGGGGGGGGGGTTAGACCCTTTGAAATTCTAATTGGGAATCCCGACACATGAGCAACGTAGGATGGTAGGTCCTCCCCTGGAAAATTTTGAAAAATTGATGTGCTCAGATGCGTTTTCATGGGTTCTGGTAATAGTTATAAGGCTAATTTTCAGTTCCAAATTCAGTGATTTTTTTGTAGGGAAACATTTTTTATTCGAGTTGGATACAAATTTTCAATATCTTGCTTTGCCCGAATTGTCCCCAGTGGCTCGTACGCCTCCTGTCTGACGGACAAATTTGAAACATCGCCTTTGGGAAAGTGGGAGTTTTGTGTTTTTAGAGCATTTCACAGGCACTTGACATGACAACAAGTACCTTTTTATTTTGAACCCGTAAGACCGCTTTTCCGGTCCAGGATCATGACACACCATGCATTTAAAAAGTAGAATGGCTGTTCAGTGAATTTGTAGGGTAGACCAATCGATATTTTCAACGTGCAGCCCAAAGACTTCACGTTGAGAATATGGATTGGTCTACCCCAAATGGTGATTACGGACTCTTCCAATTGATGTCATTCAGACTGCAGGCCGCGTGGAGTCGGAATTCTTTGACCCGATTTTCACCCGAAAGTCTCGGTAGTCGGAATATTTCCTTATTATGGTCCTCCAGTCGGCAAAATAGGTTTGTTAGTGAATTATACCGTATATTCAGTAGCTTTTAAATTTCTAACTCTTGATATTTTTGCCCTCCGAATTTCCAACTATTGAGGTTTT
The DNA here is from genome assembly GCA_031216915.1 of Pictodentalium vernedei. Lineage (NCBI taxonomy): Eukaryota > Metazoa > Mollusca > Scaphopoda > Dentaliida > Dentaliidae > Pictodentalium > Pictodentalium vernedei. The sequence goes on from CM062293.1 coordinate 157,894,387, forward strand.
GACAAATATTGGGGGGGGGGGGGGAGACACCCCCCGCCCCCTGTCGCGACGTCCCTGGGCCGCCGCACCATATGTCTGCAACTCAAAGACCTTCTCTCAGTTTTCTAAAACCAACCCTGTCCCGCCGATACTGCATAGGGCATACAATTTTGAATTAATTCAACGAACTTGTTTGTCTTAAAGGGTTCATTGAAATATTAGCCGATTGGTTGGCATTCCGCTTATTGCATGTTACGGTGATTTTCCTTCCCGGTTTTATCTGATAAACCCATTGAGCAATATATAAGCCCCACTCGTTCAAAGCGGAAAAGTGGCTCATTTCATATCAAGGGAGATAATCAAAGCTGCAATTTCTAGCTGGGCAGAATTGCAGACTACCGGTTTATATAACTAGCGTGCCCATCCGTCCCATGACAGGACAGTCCACGAGACGCAAAATTTCTAGTTGCATTGCATATCAAGGGAGGTAATCAAAGCTTATAGTTTTAGCTGAACGGAATTGCACAACTCGTTTGTGCAATATGAAGGATCCTCCTGTGGAAAACCTAGTAATGGAGGAAATTAGGAACCGCAAGGGTGTGAGCAAGTGCCTCGCCTGGTTTGAATAGGCAGATGGATGGTCAATGTATGAAATGTTATTTTAAGTTTTCGAAAAGATTTTCGAGGGCGTCTTGTTTAATCCGGTCGATCTGGTCTCGTCTCGTCTCGACTTTCCCAGATTACTTGACTTGTGATGCTCGGTTTTTTACCGTTTGCACATATAAAATGATGTGTCTTTCCACAGTTCTCTTTATACACTTTGATTTTTCCTCCATCGTACGACATTACAGAGCAGCTACTCGGGTTACAGTTGTTTGATGACTTATTAAGTGACAAGTCTGAAAAGAAAAAAAAAAACAAAAAAACAAAAAAAAAAACAAGAAAAGTTCAGTTCAGTTCCAACCTCTGTTTTTCAAAACACATTTTCTCGTGGTGTTTCCTAAGCGCTGGTGCTGCACGCTTTATGTAGGAGCTTCGGACGCGGTCTGGCAAGAACCAGAAAGTGCCGGGGCGTTGTATGCAGTCCAGAAAAAAAACGGAAAGTGCGGGACCGATTTTCTTAAATTGTACAATTTCAAGAGTACTTTTCATTTTACTCATGACCTGTATCCGAGTTGGTCAAAATCAGATAAAGAACTTGAACGGTTGATAACTCTCAATAGATGGTATTAAGCCAAAACCTATGCTACAGAATTTCCCATCATAGTGAAATGCCTGTTAGACAATGTGGGCAGCCGCCCACTTAAACATTTTCCCGGGAAGACATTAGATGCTCTCCAGTGATTTTCAAAATGACAACCCTGAGTTTAGCTCAGATACATCGAATTCCAAAATAGAGCAATCGGAAGCAGAAGTCAAACACAGGACATTCTAGCACCCAGGCGACGATGTAGCTAACTGTGGTCGCTCCATTTTATCAAAATTATTTCCAAATCACAAATGGGAGATAGTCCCTCAAGTGGAACTGCAATTGTGTGTGTGTGTGTGTGTGTGTGGGGGGGGGGGGGGGGGGGGCATCATCAGGGACGTAGCTATAGGCCTTTTAAAGGGGGGGGGGGGGGGTTAGACCCTTTGAAATTCTAATTGGGAATCCCGACACATGAGCAACGTAGGATGGTAGGTCCTCCCCTGGAAAATTTTGAAAAATTGATGTGCTCAGATGCGTTTTCATGGGTTCTGGTAATAGTTATAAGGCTAATTTTCAGTTCCAAATTCAGTGATTTTTTTGTAGGGAAACATTTTTAATTCGAGTTGGATACAAATTTTCAATATCTTGCTTTGCCCGAATTGTCCCCAGTGGCTCGTACGCCTCCTGTCTGACGGACAAATTTGAAACATCGCCTTTGGGAAAGTGGGAGTTTTGTGTTTTTAGAGCATTTCACAGGCACTTGACATGACAACAAGTACCTTTTTATTTTGAACCCGTAAGACCGCTTTTCCGGTCCAGGATCATGACACACCATGCATTTAAAAAGTAGAATGGCTGTTCAGTGAATTTGTAGGGTAGACCAATCGATATTTTCAACGTGCAGCCCAAAGGCTTCACGTTGAGAATATGGATTGGTCTACCCCAAATGGTGATTATGGACTCTTCCAATTGAGTCATTCAGACTGCAGGCCGCGTGGAGTCGGAATTCTTTGACCCGATTTTCACCCGAAAGTCTCGGTAGTCGGAATATTTCCTTATTATGGTCCTCCAGTCGGCAAAATAGGTTTGTTAGTGAATTATACCGTATATTCAGTAGCTTTTAAATTTCTAACTCTTGATATTTTTGCCCTCCGAATTTCCAACTATTGAGGTTTTGACAAATATTGGGGGGGGGGGGGGGGAGACACCCCCCGCCCCCCTGTCGCGACGTCCCTGGGCCGCCGCATCATATGTCTGCAACTCAAAGACCTTCTCTCAGTTTTCTAAAACCAACCCTGTCCCGCCGATACTGCATAGGGCATACAATTTTGAATTAATTCAACGAACTTGTTTGTCTTAAAGGGTTCATTGAAATATTAGCCGATTGGTTGGCATTCCGCTTATTGCATGTTACGGTGATTTTCCTTCCCGGTTTTATCTGATAAACCCATTGAGCAATATATAAGCCCCACTCGTTCAAAGCGGAAAAGTGGCTCATTTCATATCAAGGGAGATAATCAAAGCTGCAATTTCTAGCTGGGCAGAATTGCAGACTACCGGTTTATATAACTAGCGTGCCCATCCGTCCCATGACAGGACAGTCCACGAGACGCAAAATTTCTAGTTGCATTGCATATCAAGGGAGGTAATCAAAGCTTATAGTTTTAGCTGAACGGAATTGCACAACTCGTTTGTGTAATATGAAGGATCCTCCTGTGGAAAACCTAGTAATGGAGGAAATTAGGAACCGCAAGGGTGTGAGCAAGTGCCTCGCCTGGTTTGAATAGGCAGATGGATGGTCAATGTATGAAATGTTATTTTAAGTTTTCGAAAAGATTTACGAGGGCCGACGTCACAAGCAGCACCCTTCTTTCACCTGGGCGTAAATAAAGCTGGAAATATAGATTATTTTTTAAGACTGCAAATAGACCCTTTTACACACTGAAATATGGTTGTATATACTATATTAGTATTATTATTATATGCTACGCAGCACCTTAACTAATTTAATAAATCTGTGTGGTGGGCGGTGGTGGAGTTGACACCATCCACGACAGTGTCACACGAATTTTTACGACAGTTTTTATAAGTAGACACACTGATGGCTCTCAGTGAGGCTGAACAAGCTATTCAGGCAAGAAGTCTATTGTCTCCGAAATTTGCCAAGACAATAAGCCAAGTCGTGATAAAGTCATGACAGACTACTACGCCTTTACCAAGCAAGTGTTCAATACCATGGCTAAATTCTTGAACTGGTCCTACTCACATTCATTAAACTAGCAACCAGTGCCAATGCGTATTGTGTAGGTCTTTGAATATACAACGCTGACTAGTACCCGTATTATTATTTTTATTTTTTATTTTTTTTTGGGGGGGGGGAGGGGGTGACGCCCCACACATAATGGAGGTATTTACGCCTCTTTATACTATGATACGAATGCATAAATAAAATACACACTAAGCCAGGTTGATAAATAGTCGAAAACTATCTTTTGCTGAAGTTTATCATTTGCTTGTTGGTGAAAAAAAACCACGCGCCATCGAGATAACATATCGCCCGGATTAGAGATGACGTTATCTGCATTATCTGAAGTGGAAATCTCCGCTCGTTACCACACCACGCTTCTCCGGAAACGCCAACAGCCACGCTTCTCAGTTCAAACTCCGCGTATCTCAATCGAAACACCCTCTGCAATTTGATATCTTAATGTCAAAATTTCAAACTGAAAATTCAACCAACAATTTCACCTATTCGAACTTGTTTGACAAAGCTCATTGAGCTCTGCCAAACAAGATTGAATTGATTAAATTCGCAGTTGAATTATGAGAAACAGCTGCTCCCTGAAATCTTGGGATTTTGACGTCAGTATACAGAGGGTTAGCAGTACTTATATTTTGTTATCAAACAGTTTGGCGACTAAACTTAAATTATTTTAGGGCAATCAAGTTCCCACTGAGAATTCTGCATTTGTCCATCCTCACCCCTTTCTGGACTCGGGCGCCCAAAAGACTCTAACGGCGAGAATTAGAAGATACAAGAGGAGCTAAATAATAAAAAAATATGCATGACTTTTTCGTACAGTGTTGGATAGATTTTTCCAGTTTGGGTGGCAAGTTCAGGCATAACACACGATATCAATAAATCGCTCTGGTCCCGGATCTAATTCTGTATGGAATTCGACGCTGTTTTTGGACTGGAACCAGTCTAATCCTTAAAAGGTTCATCGCATATGTTTAGATTAAATCGAAGTTCTCAAGCCCCCAGTCTAATTTTGTAAGGAATTCGATGCTGTCATGGCCTGGAACCAGCCTAGTCCTTAAATCGCCCATCGCTTATGGTTAGATTAAATCGAAGTTCTAAAACCACCAGTCTAATTCTGAAAGGAATTCGACGCTGTTATGGCTTGTTTGTTTACTCACTTTTCGTGGAAATTTGCGCACATGCTACCGTTGATATACTGTAATGTCCTATTCACAAAGATGTGATATTCTTTCGTGTGTCAGTTATAGGTATTCCAATCAATATGTATTTAGTTCGCAGTGAAAACGCCAAAATATTAACACAATTAGTGGAACTACGTGGCGGAAACATAAGAAATTGGCAATGATGTGTTTTCATTTCTAATGGTAATATCATCAAACATTCGGTCAAATCAAGTCTCGATTTTGCAACTTTCTAGCGTTGATTCAAAGAAAGTTTACTGCATTGGACTTCAAACTGAAAGGTCCACGGTTCGATCCCGGCCAGGGGTAACTGCATTGCGTCCTTGGGCAAGGCACTTTATCCCGATTGCCCGTGTGCGGGTACGGTGGCGCTGTGTACTAAGGCGTACAGCACGTCGATTGTGCACTTGTCTACAATCGATACTAACCCTGCTATTGTGGAGTTAGTACCTTGGGGAGTCTGACAGTTGCTCGCCGCTGCTCTGTAGTTCTCCACGGGTACTCCGGCTTCCTCCATCCGAAAAACTGCCCGACAGGAGGTGACCCTGGTTGTCGAAGGTGACGCTAAAACCCCAATAAATAAATATATAAATAAATAAATTCTAAGAAAAATAATTCTTATGGTATTTTTAGATTCAATCGTCAATCGGAAAAGCCAACCATGGAAATATTCCAGACGAGTGAATCTAAACATGGGCGATGGGCTAGACAGGTTCAAGATCTTAACCCTTTACCCAATGTAACGGTCAAAACCGGCCAGCGCTATTCTCAAAAATCACCAATTAATTTTCATTATTTTTTTCATTTTTTCTCTCAAAAACATAGGTTATGCACCCTCGTTGGAACGAGCTCGCTGAGCTCGTTCCAACGTGACGTCATAACCTCTGTTTTTTGAGACAAAAAAATGAAAAAAATTAGTTATTCAAGAATTTATTTTGAAAGTGTCGTCTGCTTTCCATTCTAGGTAAAGGTTAACAGAGTCGAATACTGAAGAGAATTAGACTTGTGACCTAAGAGCTTAGATTAAATCATCTCGAATATATCAGTCGGTCGGAAACGCGAACCTATGGTTCGCTTTTCCCACCAACTGAAATATCTCAGACTATTTAAACTAATCGAGACCTGCCTGGACCGAATCATTAATGACTTTATCATTATTAATGAAGACTCACCACAGGTGAAATATTGTGATTTCGCCGCGTAGTTCCCCTAAATATATTAATAGTGAGCGAAAGCGACCCGCAGGGTCGCGTGCAAGCGATCCGAAGGATCGATTGCTTCGCATGCTGTTAAGCAACACGTCTGCACTGTTTCTATGAACACAAAGCTAAGATAATCTCAAAGGCATCAACTTCAAAATCTTTCAACGGAAGTGGTACACAAGGACGCTGACATGTTTGCGCATGGCGGAAATTGACATTCGCAATTGAGGAAATGATTTATTTATCGAAGAACGATACTACATTTTGGCAGTATATTTATGTGGCTACTAAACAGTTTGTGTCTACGTAACAATAAATGCTACACGCTATTTGTGAAAAAATAAAAATGAACGCAGCAATTTCCGTAACTCCTCGGATAAATTCCGGAAAACAACGACACCATAAATATATCTTCCAATCAAAACAACGATAAAATTATCTTTCAATCAGAGCACCGGAAAATAGTAATTTGGTTGGTCCTCTATTCTTTACCAGTCAATGTAGGCCTACAGCACTTTAGGCCTAATGCATCATTTTCGCTCGCTTTTCGGTTTGCCTAAATTTCATATTATCTTGTTTCAATGTGAATTTAATGCTGATTGGACTATCTAGTACTGGGTCACGAAAGGATAACCGCGTATCTTTGTGAGTTTGTCCGATAGTCTGCGCGCATGCTCAACGAAAAATGGGTAAACAAATGACCCATAACAGCGTCGAATTCCAAACAGAATTAGACTGGTGGCCTGAGAGCATGGGTATCACTGAAAATGTGAATTTGGAAAACGCGAAACTTATTTGTTTATTTATTGGAATCATGCAGTCGGGTGAGTGGGTATAATATATGAAACTAGAAAGTACATACCACGAGTGTCGATCCAAAAGTCATACTTCCTAAAATTGACATTTTTTATAAAAAGTTCGGAATATAGTTTTCCCTGGGACGCTTGTTCTGGACTCGACCACAGATGCAAATGAACAGGAGCACCTCTGCAATATGAACATGCTTTAGACCACGTAAGTTCATTGGCAGTCACGATTATTCCACACTGGTTATCAGCCATGATTCTACAGACAGAAGCTGAGAATAAAAAGCAGCAGATTAAGTTTTAAATATTATTGAAGTAGTGAATTGGTACATGTGGCGATATGAACTGTTAACCGTTTACATAACGAATCAGCGTATCCTTCCCGTAATTTACAAATTAAGCAGTTGAAAAAAATATATTTGTCAAAAAACTTTCAAAAAAATTATATCATGTGACTCCTTCATTGGAACGAGCTCATCGAGCTCATTCCAATGAGGGGTGACATGATATATTTTTGCTGAATGTTTTGAACAAAATTAAAAAACAATAATTTAAAAAGTAAATTTTGATATTGGGTGGATTGGGTAAAGGGCTAAATTATTAAGGGACGAAAAACTTGACTTGTCGACCGACCGACTGCAGTGCAACATTAAATTTATCTCATGATTTGAGCATTTTTTCTGTTACTTAAACTCATACATTAAAAGTGGTGAAGCACGAACATTTAAAGCATTCCGGAAAGAGGCACGGAATAAACCACGCATGTATGCGGTTGTATTCTTGCAGGAAACTTAAACCCCTAGCCTCTGTTGCCTGTTTGTATTTCGTTCATTGCCTATCGGAAAAATACGGCTTTTGTGTTCTGAACCCTTTAAACCTCTGCACACTTCTATCGAAATATAAAAATTTCAACCCGTAATATTTTCCCACCACTTAACTACAAATTTAACCAATTCAGTCTTCCCTGACAGTTTTTTGAACTCTGTCAATAAGATTGAATTGGTTAAATTCAGCGAAAGAGTCGCTTTTTACGCCCCATCACCCCAATATGGTGTCAATCAACGCAGTAACTCCTTCCAATCCATGATCTTTGGTGACGTGGGTGTTGTTACGCTATGACTGTAGTCACAGAGTAACAGTTTTCACCTCCTCAAACGACATGGCGTTTCCCTTAATAGAAAGAATAACAATGTATCAACTTTCCAATCTCGGCACTTTTTACTAATAATAACTAAAATGTGTTGTAAGTATTCAGTTTGCATTGCCACGAAAATGTGCACAGCAGTCAACATCATCAACACAAGTAGTATGTAATGTGGTTTTCAGGGGTTATTGACCGAACCTCGGTGCCGGATCGCGGAAGTGACGTCATGTCACGTGACCTAGTGGCGCCATGTTGTGTTGTCATGGTAAGCGTGAGCGGCCATCTTGTGACGTTATCTCCATAGTGATACGTGGTGTGAGTGCGCATGCGCAGCGCGTGTTGTTAGGGTGATACGTGTTTCCGTCGTCCATTTTGTATACTGGAGGTCGCCATCTTGGTTTCTATGGTAGCACGTGATTGCTATGTTACCCAATTTTTCTGCAATAAGACGGGGTATGTTCGGAGGGTGTGTTCGATTGAATCGGAGTAAATCTAATTACCACAAACAACCCGACAATCTCTCCAAATCACCAAAATCTATTCCAAATCACCAAAATTGACTTTATTTCCCCAATTTATCGGCTTAGCACGTAGTGCTATAGTACTAATGGGGTACAAGGGGGTACGTTCGATTGAACAGGAGTAATGTTCTGGCTTAAAATTCTCCCAGAATCCCTTTTTTGGATCCCTATCCCATGACGTGTTTCCCATTAAAAGACACGTTCCTTTGGTCATTACCCAGAATTCTCTGCTTCTATCTGTATATGCAATAGTTTTCGTCTATCTGGCCATGTTCCTTTGTTCAAGAGTATACTCCAGTAGCGTAGAAGAGCCTATTAACTGGAACAGATTTGCTTATTATTACTATAATTAGCAGTTCTGGTCTATTCTTGTTAGTTCTGACCCTATTCCAAGTACTCTTGTTGTTTCATTTATAAACTAACCAATCAGATTGCTTCATCTCTCATAATCTGTATGCAGAGTTACCTCCCTTCTGCATAATAAAAGCCTATATCCAATGGCAATATCCCCAGGCACCCCAATTTTAGCACCCCTTTTTGAAAACACCTGTGGCTATGAAATCCCTTTTTTGTCATATGTGCTTATGTGAAAAAGCACAATGTGACACAACGTGCCCTAGCACAAAGGCACATGCTTTATGTGCCGATATGTGCTTATGTGAAAAGGCACAATGTGAGACAATGTGCCCTATCACATAGGCACATACGGGTATTTGAGGATACCTTTGGCCTGGTATTGTATTATTTGAGAATACCTATCGAGGATACCTACTTGAGAATCCCTTTTTGTCATATGTGCTTATGTGAAAAGGCACAGTGTGACACAATAAGCCTTATCACATAGGTACATGCTTTATGTGCCGATTATGTGCTTATGTGAAAAGGCACAATGTGACACAATATGCCCTATCACATAGGCACATACGGGTATTTGAGGATACCTATGGCCTGGTATTGTATTATTTGAGGATACCTATCGAGGATACCTACTGGAGAATCCCTTTTTGTCATATGTGCTTATGTGAAAAGGCACAATGTGACACAATATGCCCTATCACATAGGCACATACGGGTATTTGAGGATACCTATGGCCCGGTATTGTATTATTTGAGGATACCTATTGAGGATACCTATCGAGGATACCTTTTGGAGAATCCTTTTTTTGTCGCATTCGGCTATGTAAAAGCCCTCAATGGGTCTAATGTAGTCTTACCAACCGCTTCCATCTTGTCGCCAAAGCTCCAAGGCCATTACAGGTCTATGGCCTATCTGTCCTATCATTAGCTTCTACAACAGTCTTGTTCCATTGTGGCCTTGTATCAGTACTGTTGGCTTCTGTTATTCTGCCCCATATCTCATCCATTACTTCCTAACTATACCTATCTCAGCCTCGACTATAACAAGGTTGAATCAGATTTCCCCTGTATACACATAAGGCATTCCGTTATTGAAATTCCTAGCCGAGTCCGTAAAATTTGGATTCCGTGTTTTAACATCGTCCACTCGAGGGTATGGAAAGGGATTGATAACAACCAATTCGACAATGACTACAAGACTCTGAACAGATACAACCAGTCACTACAAAACAACGAAGTAAACATAACAAATTGAAAGAATGTCAAACTAGTCAGATTGATCGAACTAGTTGGACAGACGGAACAGAACAAAGTGAACAAAGATCCAACACAACCAAGATTGAAGTGAACAGAACTGATTTATGAACAGATACAAGACAACTGTTCGAATGAAGTGAACGAAGATCCAACAGAACCAAGATCGAAGTGAATTGACCATAACAAAGTTTTCACCTGAATGAACTATAATCCCTAAATATAACCCAATGTTAACCCCCTTGAATTGAACAAACCTGAATGAACCCTTTGAACTGAACAAAATTTTCAAATGAATGAACTTTATGTAATTAAAACCCCTTTGAACTGAATGAATGAACTATAACCCTAATGAATGTATATATAGTTAACCCCTTTGAACTGAATGAACCATAACCTAAATGAAGGTATTAACACCTTTTTGAACTGATTGAATTTTTAAACTTAATGAAAATATAACGAAAGGTGATCTGAATCTTTGAACTATAATCCCAATGAAGGTATTATCACCCAGTGAACTGAATTCTTCTAATAGGGAAGGGAAATACCCTCGAGTGGACGATGTTAAAACACGAAATCCAAATTTTACGGACTCGGCTAGGAATCTCAATAACGGAATGCCTTAAATATGTATACAGGGGAAATCTGATTCAACCTTGTTATAGTCGAGACTGAGATAGGTATAGCTAGGAAGTAATGGGTGAGATATGGGGCAGAATAACAGAAGCCAATAGTTCTGGTACAAGGCCGCAATGGAACAAGACTGTTGTAGAAGCTAATGATAGGACAGATAGGCCATAGACCTGTAATGGCCTTGGAGCTTTGGCGGCAAGATGGAAGCGGTTGGTAAGACTACATTAGACTCATTGAGGGCTTTTACATAGCCTAATGCGACAAAAAAGGGATTCTCCAAAAGGTATCCTCGATAGGTATCCTCAAATAATACAATACCGGGACATAGGTATCCTCAAATACCCGTATGTGCCTATGTGATAGGGCATATTGTGTCACATTGTGCCTTTTCACATAAGCACATATGACAAAAAGGGATTCTCCAGTAGGTATCCTCGATAGGTATCCTCAAATAATACAATACCAGGCCATAGGTATCCTCAAATACCCGTATGTGCCTATGTGATAGGGCATATTGTGCGTGCCTTTTCACATAAGCACATATCGGCACATAAAGCATGTGCCTATTTCACTATAAACCAAATTAGTGCTTAATCAGTTCTGATTAAATTTGCACAATGGTTTGGAAAAAAAAATTTGGGCGCGGCCAAAAACATTACCCCTCTCAGCACAAGCCCAAATGTTGCCCGAGAAACAAACTTGAATCTTGAGTACATCAAGAAGTTACGCATCAATTTCAAAGTATTGTGACTGGTGGTCTGTGAGAAGATATGTCAAGAATTTCGGGTAATTTTTTGGCGCTGGGGTTTAACTACTTCTATTAAACAAACTTTTATCCCATAAGATAATTTGTGGCACTCTTGGTTGGGTTTGGTGCAGTGGTTCTGAAGAAGAAGGCCGATGAACAAAGTTGACAGACGAAACGAATTTATTTATTTATTGGTGTTTAGTGTCACATATTTCTGCATAATGGCTAATCGTGACAACAACATGGAGATAAAGTAAAGTTTAGTCAATCGTTTATACTCATCTTGCCCATTTTAAGGGACTTCCATTCCAAGCATTAGTGATTGGGACCTATTTTACCAGTAAAACAGAGATTGTCTACCATACATAGTAAACACTGCTTTACTTCTCTGGGTTCCCACGGCGGTTAAAGCATCTAAAATTGATAGGGTTAGATTAAGAATGACTTAAGATAAAACTTAGTGCCTTCTTGAGTGGACATTTGGCATACCTATTCTATTGACTCATAACAGAGGTACGGACAACAAAGTTCAGTACGTCGTCATATGTCAAACAAAGGTATCTCTCTTGATCAACCCAAAGAAGTGACTTTTGTTCTTCCTTTGAATGTTGATAGGATCGTGAGCAATCACGTTGCTACGGCAGATGGGAGTTTCCCCAACCCTAGAAAATACACAAACACATTCAAGCCTGCCCGAGCCCTGACGGAGAACCTGCCCCATCCTTACACCCCACATTAAACAAAAATCTGGCGCCGTTACTGATCATCAACGAATTCCAGAATGAGTTCTCGTTTTAACCCTTAAGGGCCTGAGGATCTTTTAAAGATATTTTTGCCACACTTTGTCATTCTACAACCCGTGGCAGTGCAGTTGTTTTAGGCAAGTCATGGTTGCCTACACAACCAACCAAGACTTGCATAAAAGCAGCTGCCAAGGTATACTTAGAAGGTAACCAGTGATTGAAGCCAGAGACTGCATGTTAGAGCATCTGTTCTGTTGCTGTAAAAGGGATCATAGTCGGAATTAGGCCCTTAACCTTTTGAACCCCATCAGCCGCTTTTCCGGCCAGGAACATGATACGTCATAACGTCATAAAAGGATGGTTGTTCAATAGTATTTTCAACGGGTTGCCCGAGGCTACACATTGAACATACTGATTGGTCTACCCCAAATAATAAATATGGACTCTTCTAATTGCTGACATTGAACTGGCATGGAAGATACCACTAGAGTCCAAAGGGTTAAGTCCCTCGTGTCTTGATTTCGGGTACGGTAATTTCTACAGCTGGTAGCTTCTACCACTATTTCACTCTCAATGCCTTGTCCTATTGCACTACTTCTGTCATAACATGCTATTATTTCCACTGTCCAATAAGGCTAGCACAGTTATACCTCGCCATAATTGTTTCCACTTCTACCAACTCTCCTGATATGACCAACATCGCATCACGGCCGCTGTTTTCATTCACTTGTAACTACTTCCATTACAAAATGAATAGCTTATTTTTAAGACCTGCGCTTCTAAAAGCCAAAGTATGGGCTCCCACTACTATTTATTTATTGGTGTTTTAAGGTCACATATTTATGCACAATGGCTAATCATGACCGTGACAGTTTTCGGGTGGAGGAAGCCGGAGTACCCGGAGCGAACCACCTTGCAACGGCGAGCAACTGTCAGCTCCCCAACATACTAACTCCACTCAAGCAGGGTTAGCATTGGTTGAAGACAAGTGCACCATCGACGTGCAGTACGCCTTTGTACACAACGCCACCGTGCCCCCACGCGGGCAATGGAGAGGAATTGTCTTGCCCAAGGACACAACGCGGTTGCCGCAGGTGGGATTCGAACCGAGTATCTCTCGGCTTGCAGCCTGCACCTCCACCTACTCACCCACCGCGCTCCCCATTCCCACTACTAAACCACTCGGACTAACAACACTGGATTTCTGTTGACTCGGATAATCTCACTAATGCTTTTACCATTTATCTAACACGAATAAAATATTACATTTCAATAAAAATCTTGGCCAACTAAAAAGTTTTCATTTCTTGCCTCGAAAACATGGCTTATGAACCCTCACAAGCTCGTTCCAATAAGGGATCATAAGGTATGCTTTAGAGACAAAAAAAATGAAAAACATAAAATTTGGATGCCGATTTTTCTGAAGAGCGCTGACGGTTGTCCCGACACGTTAGGAAAAGGGTCAACAGTTCGACTGTTATGGAACTCCACAATTCATCCCAGAAAATGAGGCGCCGATGCCCAGAAGCTCTTCAGATAGGGCCCCGCGGAATGTAGTCATTCAGTATCAAGTTGAGGTCATGAGGCCTGTGAGAAATGACAATGCATGATGCACATTATAAGTTACACGACGTTTAGTTGGCGGATACGGTGTCACGTGAGGCGAAGTGAGAACAATATTAAGGATAGGCTTTATCCGAGACTACCGGAAAGTAGATCACCAAAGCCCCCCTTAAGCTTCGCTCAGGTGCGCTAAAAATAAATCATTGAGATTTGTCCACTGGGGTGGAGGATCGGAAACACAAATATTGAACTGGGAGTGGGTAGACCATTGGGAAGAAACAGCTAATGAGTCCAGTGGCTTACTTAGAGTAGGGATGTTATGGGGCGTGTGATCCCATCTCCCAATAAATATCACTCTATCGCATCATCCGCAACACTCGCGTCGCTTACAGTATATATATAGCCTGAATTTACAAATAGCAATCCAATTTTTTGAAACATTTGGAAAAATACTATTTAAAATAATAAATTTTGATATCGTCTGCATTGGGTAAGTTACTAAAAAAAATTCGGGTCGTCTTCGGTCGGTTAGGCAAAGGGTTAGGTTTAGCGATACTAAATTAAATATACTGTTTGTATCCAGTCACTTCCAAGAGAAACTGGGAATACATTTTATTATGACACATATATATTCGTTACCGGCAAATAGTATTATTTCAATAATTATTGTCAAGTTTCAAATTACTAAATGCAGAATATTTAAAAATAAGTGCATTTGACATTTCGAATTTACAAAGCAATGGTCCAGACTGTGGCTGTACAACCTAATGCACCGATTCTTCCGAACACTCGAAGCTTGTCCTAGTCTGGTCTGTGGCGACGCATGTAGGAAAACTCTTCGGAACTGATTCTGTTGTGATTTTTGGATGTGGCCGACATGTTCCGTTTTTTTTTACTACGATTCTTGGAAATTATTTAATTGGACACCGGATTATGCTTTATACATACCAGAAAGTTCAGTGGTAAAAAGGTGGACAAGAAACACACACAGCGTTGATGAAAAAAGAAACATTGCCATTACTGTCCTTATTTTAATCGGAGTGGAATGTCACAACGAAGTATTTACATCTGAGGTTTTAACAGGCTATCAAGATAAACATGACATGCGAAGTTTGTTCTGATAAGGTGAAGGTTTAACGCTTTCGATGAAGAAAACTCATTTCCCCCATCAAAGCAAATCAAAGAGAATGCACTCATAATGTTGTTTTTGTACTCAGCAGCAATTTGTTAGGTGAACGAAACCTGCTTGTTGGTTTGACAATCATTTTGTTTTGTGATATAAAGTACCACTTCTAGTGAAACTCCAGTCTACTCTCGTGATATAAAGTATCACTACGGGCGAAATTCCAGTCTACTCTCGTGATATAAAACACCACTTCTGGTGAAAAACCAGTCTACTCTCCGCCCTATATGCCTCGTGTCTTTTAATTGGAGCCCGACTACTCGGTGTGTCAACCACCGGACAAAATATGATAAAACTTCTGTGCCTCCTAAGAAGTCGTCCTCAAATGGTACTGTCGGCGCTTCAGACATGTCGCAGATATTCACAACCCTCGCTTCTCACTCTCGGGTACGCGAAACAAAAATACTCAGAAATACTTGTAGATGTTTTCAAAATATTAAAACAGAACAAAATGAGGATGCAGTACAGGGCACTGGAATCAACAACCCGAGGTGGGTTTTTTTCTGTAAATCACGCGCGCCAAAAGCGCACGTAAAAATACAGAAAAAACTTCACTGAGGGTAAATGATTACTGTCTCCCCGCTTTATACCAGACTTGTGTTCTGTATTTATACCACACTTGAATTTGAATGAAGTTGATATTTCTAAAGCAAATTGTAATCCATCTGTTAAATTCGACCTCGTTGTTCTTTCTGAATCCGTAATTTGATTGGCTAAGAGCCGGTCGGCTCCGTGCTCTAATCTCAGGTGAATTCAATGTAACAGTGCTCCAGTTGCCGGAAGCGGGCCAATTAGAACACGTCTGTATTCACGCTACGCGCGAGCAACGACGCTAAACCTCTCCTATCAAAGATCGAACACATCCGAAGTTGTTTTCTATGGCAACAGCTGTAAGTGTCCGTGCTTTGAAGTCCACATTGTAAACTCGATCATGGCAAATTGACCGAGATCGAAAACGACACTTTAAAAATTGCTTTTCTTCAAATAAAACGGGCTTGGAGATTTTTTCACTTCTAATGATGACAGGAATTACGACGGAGATAAACTTCTCTTGTTGAGTTAGACATTCGGGAATCTGACTATGGAAAACCATTTGCTAACTCGCCCTTTCGGGGCTCGTTAACAAATGTTTTTTCAGAGTCAAATTCCCGAATGTCTAACTCAACAAGAGACTCTTTCCTCCTGATTATCGCATTCGGTGGTCTCTGATAACTTTCTTGCTTGACACTTCTTAATGTCGAAGCATTTCATTCATGTCACATCACTCCGGCGCGTAACGTCCAGTCAGATGCGTTCTTACAAAACATTCTTACGCGTAATGAGTGGCGTATCTAACACATTTACCAATGTCCGCATTGAATCACGTGACGCTGAATACGTACAACAAGCGTGGTGTAAAAAAGATGGTACCTGCTCTTTTTTGTAGGTACCAGAATTATCTACATGAATGAACAGGGACGCCTGAAGCACGGGGCAGCTGCACTCCCTGCCTTCGGACAACGGGCTTGAGAGGGAGGTGGGGGGGGGGGGGGGGGGCAATGCCCTTTTCTGGTTCGTCATTCAATTTTTTCAATGATTTATTCTCGAAGCAAAGCTAAAATATATCCCAAATCCGTTCTGGGAGCTTTCAAAATTCAACGGGGGAAGGAGTTTGGGGGGAGGTGCCGCCCTCCCGATTATATACGCGCTATGCTTTAAATGTAAATAAAAGAGGCTTTAATTGCAATTACAACAACCAGACCCCTAAACGCGCAAGAATGTCTATCAGGGCGTTTTGGGTAATTTTATTGTGACGAGAGATAACGTAAAATATTTGTTACGCATTTTCTATCTTCCAATAAAGAGAGCATTAATAAAACTGCAATAGTTCTCCGCGTTGTCTTTCCTGTAGAAAAACATTTCGCTCCGAAGAATCGGTGGTACTTACATTAATGACGTAGGCCTAATGGAGCATGGGTGAGAACTCGGTAGTGTGATTCATACGCTTCATAAAATGTTAGTCCACTTTCTTCCACATTAAAAATCTACATCAACTTTATCTAACGTAACGTGTCAAACACGCCAGCTTTATTCATAAAATTTGCAATTTAGATTTCATTCTTTTCAATTTCTGCTAAAAAACATAGCTTTTGAACCCCTAGTGAACCCATATGTGTGTGAAGCGGTCGAGGTATAAAGGCCATTTACCAACTAGCCTGGTTGGACCGGATCTCTTAGTCTCGTAGTAAATCGGTCGCTTTGTGTGCTAAAGGTCGACGGTTCAAACCCCGGCTCCCGCACCTATCTCTCCTGTTACATGTGAGCACGTTCCAATGAGGGATCATACGCTCTATTTTTGAGACAAAAGGGAGAACATTTTAGGTTATTCAATAATTATCTAGTCATGTTGGGTGGTGGGCTGCGGTTTAATTATACAATAACATCATTTTCGAGGGCGTTTTGCTCCATTACTGGACCGCCACCTATGATTAGCAGCCCAGCAGTCATTAGCGGTCCGAGGTGATAGCCGGGGGCCGATAATGGGTGTTGGATTGCTAATCACAGAATGGAAATCCAGTAATGGAGCCAAACGACGTCTGAGAAAATCATGTTGTTATTATTATGAACAGTTAGAAATTATAAGAACGATTTTTGAAGTCACGATGCGCACACTGTTGATTTAATGAAGAGAAAAAAAGTTACTGAATTTCAAAAGATGGCGAAAGCGCGGTTTTCTTGTTTTTTAAATGGATGTCAGCAGAGAACAATAGTCATTTGTTCAACCTGGTTTGACAAAAAAAAAACTGTAAAAAGCCAACTTCTGTATTTTTATACCATGCTACAGGAAAATGTCAGATGTTTATGAAATGATGCGCACATCGAAGATACAAAGTCGCTAATATTTTGGAATTTCAATTTTTGTAGGCCTATAAAATTCCTATGCCCTTATTTTAAAATTACAGACAGATTTATAAAACTGAGGGAAGCTAATTTTCTTCCAATGACAGCCAATGACATAAATTTCAGCCACAAAACAAGGCTTTTCACTGTGGTGCAACATAATTCTGAACATTCATACTTGGGAGTTCTTACACGCTTCAAAACCGATGGATTCGGTATCTCCCGTTTCTACCTTAAGTAAATGCAAAAGAATTCTGATCAATTATTTAATATGAATGGCGAGAATATATATTTAAGTTAGAAATGAAGTTTTCCAGCGGAGTGATTTTATCTTCTCTGGGCAGAACTGCACGGTGGAATGTCATTCAATTTAATACTAATAATATCAGATGTTCTCAGAATGGCATCTGGTATATTTCCTATTGGCGTTTCCAGATCACACACTTGTATATGTTGTACATTGACATCAACAGGCCCCATCTGTCCAGTAACTCGTGTCTTTTCATACAAACTAAACTCTGCATCTAGTCCAGAAATGGCACCAAACATCCTTAGAAATCTCTCCCGCAAGTATGTTCTTTGCTCTTGCTTTCTTGTTGGCTCCATGCTCTGCGAAAAAGAGTGGACAACATTATACATATGAAAGACTGTAAATAGTTATTGTACAGGAAGGCAGAATACTGCCTCCCCCCAAAACTGTATACCCTAACTTCAGTCATGACCCCGTCATGTGAGCTTATTATGTTGTGTAACCAACATCTTCTCCGGTTCATAAAACTGGAGAGTGTGTGAATATTCAATAAGCAGACGCGGCACAAACGTTCTCGGGTCTGTAACTAGATGTTATTGGACTGGGGATGAGCTGGGTGGTTCTTTGGTTTTCAGATTCGGTTCGGGTCTTGCGGCAAACCGAAAAACCGACCGAACCGCACGACCCAGCAAAGAACGGCCAAACGGTTTTACTGTAATTGTGCATAAACTGATTAAACGGGGGCGGTGGGCTGGATTAATGGCGCCTATGGACTCTCTCGCGTCACTTAGTCTGTCCTGCAAAGGGGAAATATGTCGTGTTTTCATTGTCACATTTTCTCCCTTATTGACTCGTCCACCGGACGAGTCAATAACGGAGAAAAATGACAATGAGAACACAACATAGATTAGATGTACTTTATTCCTTTATTACCCTAACTGATGTTCTTTTCTAACACAGTGAACTGAGCAACTCATCCCCTGGCCTGGAACCCATAAGAATGATCAAAGGAATGTAAGGCTGAACCCACAGGGGATACTTACAGGCAGTGCTTTTTGTGGTGAGTGGTGTCGTACAAACTACTCGGGATTTTAAGGAGCCCGAAGTGTTATTTACTATTTGTTCTCAACACGTACAAAAAGGTGAACCAAAACCGAAGTGTTTTCCTGAAACCGAACCGAATCTGAAAAATTCAAAAACTCCCAGCACTAACTGGAGGCCAAATGGGGTAACACAACAGGCAAAGGCCACTGAATTACCCCAGGGCCTCTAATATTATAATGGAGAATAGATGTTGTCGGTAGAGGTTGTCCTCTCTCGTTGATTGAAGAAGTGCTGAGATCTATTCGAGAAATATTTGGAAAAACGGAAGCCCAAGACGGGGAGAGTTTGATACTAAGTTGATAGAGAGGTCAGCAGTCGTTTCTCCGTGAGAATTTAAAAAAAAAACCATCAAGCTCTAGAATGCTATATAGCGCGGGCTTCAGGGGATAACTGTGAGGAATATATTCACCCTTATATCTTACTCGGTTCAGCCTGAAAACTGGAGGTACCAAAAGGTACTTCATAACAGAAGAGTGCAGCAGTGCATTCCTGGGATAACTATGAGACGCGATGCAAGGAACCAAATCAAAAATCTATCATGCAACTCTTAAGCAGCCAAGAATCCAAAATGGTGAGGACGTAGTGTCAGCAATCAGTTGTTGGCTAACTTGGCTTCATCCAAGGCTGGGTTAACACATTCTCAACGAAGCATGGTCTCATTAATATATCTACCACAAAGTCGACCCCCAATGACATTGTCTCTGACAAGATGAAGTCATATAAGTTGGGAGGGCAAAGTTATGCCACCCTCATTGAAGAGAGGCTAGAGAAAGACCGGCCCGTAAAAAATTCCACAAACTGCTGAAAACTAATAAGCTGAAGACATTCACCGCTATGAGAAAGAATAATGTGGAGAAATCTACTGGAAATAACATCATCTTGAAACCTGACCGGTCTTCGATTGGCAGCATTATAGTGATGGAACAAGGGCGAAATCTTTGGATAGAGGATATCTCGTTCGCCCATTGGACGTTTACCATGGGCTCTGGTCACACCATAGGAGGGGTACTCAGGAAGACATACATACTTTTTAGCAACGACATTAACACACCAACTCCATTATGAAAGTGTCAATGACACTGTAGCTTAACTTGTGTGTTGTGTTTGATGAAAAGGGTAATGTTCAATGTTTATGAAAGGATTATGAAATAAGACAAGAATTGTGATAATTGGGAATATGTTCATTTCTGTTCCCTGTATGCTATGTTTTTGATAAAAATAATATGAGGTGTACACTGTACTGAAGAGCTGAGGGGTGGGTTAATATGACCTCACAGTTAATGTATGTGGCCCTCACAGTTAACGTATATCAACAAAAGTTACCAAGTAACAGTGAAATTATTCCAAAACGAGTCATCCTATCAAGTTACATTGAATATGGCCTGTAGACTGTGCTAAAGGTTTTCGGGCTTCGGGCACCTGTAGCCGTCAGTTTCCCAATTGCGTCCAAAGGGGACGTTCTCATCTAGACATTATATGAAGTCAACCTACCAAGTTACAATGAAATCCCTTCATAAATATGACCTGTTGACTGTGCTAAAGGTTTTTGGGCTTTGGGCTCGGGCAGCTATCATGGTTGAATGATCGCAACCAAAAGGGGACATTCTCATCTGGACATCATCTGGAGTGATCCTACGAAGTTACAATGAAATCCCTTCATAAATATGACCTGTAGACTGTGCTCAAGGTTTTCAGGCTTCGGGCCCCTGAAGCTGTCACAGTTGACCAATCACGACCAAAAGGGGATGTCATCATCTAGTCATTATATGGAGTCAAACTAACAGGTTACAATTAAATCTTTCCATAAATATGACATATAGACTATGCTAAAGGTTTTGGTGTTTTGGGCTCTGGCAGCCATCAAGGCTGAATGATCTCGACCAAAACGGGACGTTCTCATCTAGACATTATTTGAAATCATCCTACCAAGGTACAATGAAATCCCTTCATAAATATGACCTGTAGACTGTGCTAAAGGTTTTCGGGCTTCAGGCCCCTGTAGCCGTCACAGTTGCTTAATGGTGTCCAAAAGGGGACGTTCTCATCAAGACATTATATGAAGTCAACCTACCAAGTTACAATGAAAATCCCTTCATAAATATGAACTGAAGACTGTGCTAAAGGTTTTCGGGCTTTGGGCTCGGGCAGCCATCATGGTTGAATGATCGCAACCAAAAGGGGATATTCTCATCTGGGCATCATCTGGAGTGATCCTACGAAGTTACAATGAAATCCCTTCATAAATATGACCTGTAGAGTGTGCTCAAGATTTCGGGCTTCGGGCACCTGTAGCCATCACAGAGGACCAATCACGACCAAAAGAGGATGTCATCATCTAGGCATTATATGGAGTCAACCTAACAAGTTACAATGAAATCCTTCCATAAATACGACATTTTGACTATGCTAAAAGTTTTTGGGCTCGGGCAGCCATCAAGGCTGAATGATCGCGACCAAAAGGGGGCGTTCTCACCTAGACATTATTTGGAGTCATCCTACCAAGCTACAATGAAATCCCTTCATAATTATGACTAGATTGTTCTAAAGGTTTTCGGGCTTCGGGCCCCTGTAGCTGTCACAGTTGCCCAATCGTGTCCAAAAGGGGACGTTCTCATCTAGATATTACATGAAGTCAAACCTACCAAGTTACAATGAAATCCCTTCATAAATATGACCTGTAGACTGTGCTAAAGGTATTTGGGCTTCGGGTAGCCATGATGGTTGACTGATCGCAACCAAAAGGGGACATTCTCATCTGGGCATCATCTGGAGTGATCCTACGAAGTTACAATGGAATCCCTTCATACATATGACCTGTAGACTGTGCTCAAGATTTTCGGGCTTCGGGCACCTGTTGCCATCACTGTTGACCAATCACGACCAAAAGGGGATGTCATCATCTAGGCATTATATGGAGTTAACCTAACAAGTTACAATGAAATCCTTCAATAAATACCACCCATAGACTATGCTAAAGGTCTTTGGGCTCGGGCAGCCATAAAGGCTGAATGATCGCGACTAAAAGGGGATGTTCTCATCTAGACATTATTTGGAGTCATCCTACCAAGCTACAATGAAACCCCTTCCTAAATGTGACCTGTAGACTGTTCTAAAGGTTTTGGGGCTTCATAGGCACATACGGGTATTTGAGGATACCTATGTCCTGGTATTGTTTTATTCGAGGATACCTACTGGAGAATCCCTTTTTTGTCATATGTGCTTATGTGAAAAGGCACAATGTGACACAATGTGCCCTAGCACAAAGGCACATGCTTTATGTGCTTATATGTGCTTATGTGAAAAGGCACAATGTGACACAATGTGCCCTAGCACATAGGCACATACGGGTATTTTAGGATACCTGGTATTTTATTATTTGAGGATACTAGTTGGACTTTACGTCCGGGTACTTCATGCTACATCCGGGTACTTCTGTTGGGAAAGGTATAAAAGGGGTGTTGGTACGCAAATAAATTCATTTGTGTCCTGACCGTCGTCGAGTGAAGACATGTTACCAGTTCGATGCAGATACTGTTCCAAGTTATTTTCAAGATCGGATAATGCTCGAAGACACGAAAAGGACCATCGTCGGCTCCACTGCAGATATTGTACTAGGTTGTTCTCACAGGCATACAATAGGAAGAGACATGAAGAACATAACTGTCCAAGAAGAAGAGAAGAGGAGAGAGATACTGGACTGACTGACCAGAATAAAGCACTTTTAGATTTTTTACGGGATGCTGACAAGGAGGAAATCGATGCCGTTCTACGTGCTGCTGATGAAGATTTGATTACCTGTTTATGCAAATGTGCTACCAACATTCTCGAAGACAAGATACCACTGAATTTAGCTGAATTTGATGACCTGCGAAAATACGAACATGTATTGAAGCTGCTAACAGATGATGGAATTTCTCCGGATATCGAAAGATGTATACTACAAAAGAGTTGCTTTCTCTCAGCGCTTATCAACCCAGTCCTAGCTCTGAAAAAAGTATAAAAGGAGTGTTGGAGTGAAAATAAATTCATTTGTTCTACGACCACGAAAGAGTAAAGTCATGAAAGTCCATTGCTGCAGATATTGTGATAAAGAATTCTCCAGGAGCTTCACACGTAAGAGACATGAAGATGATTACTGTCCCATGAGGAAATCGGAAACATCGAGCAACACTACAAGATTAGAAAGAAATTTAGATACACTGCGCATCCTATCTGATGCGAATCGATATGAAACCAAGACTATGCTGAAGATGGCCAGTGATGATTTGATAGAATGTATATGTGATTGTGCCTCGAACATCTTGACGGGCGCAGTACCTATAACCAAATCTGAGAGAGCTAAGTTGATTCCACACAAGTACGAAATAAGGAGAATTGCCTCACCAAAGAGAGAACTATCTTATCGGAAAAGAAGACGCATCATACAGAAAGGAGGCTTTTTAGGAAAGTTGATCAAACCCGTCATCAATGCTCTGTCCGATATCCTATAAAAGGGTCGTGCTCATAAGAAATTTGTTATTTGTAATCTGACCTTCGAAGAGAGCGGACACAATGCAATCCAGCTGTGCACCAAAAAAATGGTCAAGAGATTCGGACCCTGATGAATCGTCGGAACTATCAGAAGATATGGAATATGAAGAAGAAGATGAAGAAGAAGACGTTTCTATGATGGGAGGTATCGTTCAAAGTGCCTTTGACAAATACCAAAACGATTTTGACAACCTCATGAACAAATATATTGAAGATGGAATGGATAATGAAGATGCAGTTGAAACAGCATATTGAGCATTTCAAAAGAATGTTAGAGAAGCCATTAGTGAGAAATACATTTATACCCTTGAGTACATTCGAAATTTTTGCAACGACTCAATTCACAAGAAAATTCAAGAAACTGCCAAGCGTCTTCGAGAAGAAGAGGATTTTGACTTTGAAGAATCCCAGAAATATGCCTTGGAAAAGCGAAGATTTCTGTTCGACAACCTTATGACAAACTACTCATTCCGAGTAGATGAAGAAGAAGAAGACGATTAGAAAAGTATAAAAGGAGTGTTGGTATAAAAATAAATTCATTTCCGTTTTGAACGTCGAAGAGTGAAGATGTCTGTGTCAACAACGGTGCTCAGATTCAAAGATGACTTACATATACAGATCTTCAAGAATGATGCTGGATTAAAGCTAACTTCCCAGGAACTGACCCAAGTGAATCGTGTGGTAAAAGCAGCCAAGAGAAAAAATCTGGACATGGATGCTGGTGGAAAGAAGCAAAGATGTGTGGATACTGGCCGATCAGTAAACAAAAGAATAAAGACAGAACTGACTCACAATACAAACAAGAATTTCAAAGTTACTACTGCGAACAAAGTTTCTACAGAAACAAAGAAAGATGTTTCCACTAAGAACGAAGTTTGTATTTAAGACAAGAAAAAGATGCCAGCTCCCATAAAGAATGAAGTTACCACTACGAATGAAGTTTCTACTGAAGCTAAGAAGGATGTTTCTACTCAAACCACAAATGAAGTTACTACTAAGAAGACTGAAGTTACTACTATGAAACAGCTAGAGAAAGAGGAACCCAAAGATGCCAGACAGGAAATTAAAGCAACCAACAAAGCCAAGTTATCAAATGAGAGAATGTGTTTTATCAAGAACCTAGCCATGCAATGGGAAGAAGCTCCAACCCACAAGAAGATGAAATGGTTAGCCCATGCAAGAAGAACTACAAAGAGAAATGCCTTGAGACATTGAATTGTATACTTGAATAAAAGAAATTTAAATTTATATTCAGTGTTGTTGTTTTTTTATCTACTACCCCAACAGAAGTACCCGGATGTAGCATGAAGTACCCGGATGTAAAGTCCAACTGGTATCCTCAAATAATAAAATACCAGGTATCTTAAAATACCCGTATGTGCCTATGTGCTAGGGCACATTGTGCCTTTTCACATAAGCACATATAAGCACATAAAGCATGTGCCTTTGTGCTAGGGCACATTGTGTCACATTGTGCCTTTTCACATAAGCACATATGACAAAAAAGGGATTCTCCAGTAGGTATCCTCGAATAAAACAATACCAGGACATAGGTATCCTCAAATACCCGTATGTGCCTATGTGCTAGGGCACATTGTGTCACATTGTGCTTTTTCACATAAGCACATATGACAGAAAGGGGATTCTATAGCCACGGGTGTTTCCCCAAAATGGGATTCCATGGGATATGGCCATTGGATATAGTCTTTTATTATACAGAAGGGAGATAACTCTGTATACAAATTATGGGAAATCAAGCAATCTGATTGGTTAGTTATATATATGAAACAACAAGAGTTCTTGGAATAGGGTCAGAACTAACAAGAATAGACCAGAAATTGCTAAATATAGTAATAATAAGATAAACTGTTCCAAATAATAGGCTCTTCTACGCTACTGAAGTATACTCCAGAACAAAGGAACATGCCTAGGTAGACATAAACTATTGCATATATAGATAGGAGCAGAGAATTCTGAAAGAATTCGAAATAGTAAAAGTTGGGGTGGATTTTGGTGATTTAGAAGGATTGTCGGGTTGTTTGTGGTAATTAGATTTACTCTTCTACAATCGAACATACCCTCTGAACATACCCCGTCTTATTGCAGAACAATTGGGTAACATAGCAATCACATGCTACCATAGAAACCAAGATGGCGGCCTCCAGTATACAAAATGGACGACGGAAACACGTATCACCCTAACACGCGCTGCGCATGCCCACTCACACCACGTATCACTATGGGGATGACGTCACAACATGGCTGCTCACGCAGGTTACCATGACAACACAACATGGCGCCACTAGGTCACGTGACATGACGTCACTTTCGGGGTCCTGCAAACTATCCCTCAAACGTGCATGACATACTACTTGTCTTTATTCGATAGTATTGCAACAGAAGCCCATTTCAAGCTTTTAAGGTAGTCGGGAGTTCTCAGTGCTGGTTTCCAACCCCATGATGGATGACGCTGGAAACGCGATAAATCACGTTATCCAGTTAACATGAACGAAATTTATGAATTACCTGACTGGATAAACACTGCCGAAAAACGCGCAGTCCATTTAAAAACCTGGCTCGAAAATTTAAAAAACAACAACAAAGAATAAGAATTATCAACTACGCAAGGATGATTCATTTCAGAAAATTTCAACAACAAAAATTTAACACCGATTTAAAAAAAAAAAAACAATAATCAGTATAAATACAGGTAAAAGGTAGACAAATGTAGTTTTCACTCAAAAATTGGGATAAAACTTACACTTACTGGAACGAAAAAGATTGGACATATTCTCCTGGCCACTACCTTTTAATAAAACGGAATCCCCACCTCCCCCCCCCCCCCCACCCCCAAAAAACATTGTTGGGTAAAGGGGACAAAATCATTAACATTGATTTTTGTACTCTCGCAGTAATACTTCTTGCGTCATTTTGTGATAGTTGTGCATTCACTTTCTGGGTACTTTAAGCGGTACTCGTGGTGCGGCAATTGGCATTAACAGTTATTTTTTACCCAGGTGACCCTAGACAGTCACTAATGTGCGATACACAGTTTCAACCTAACACCAGGTGAAATGAAGTACATTGGTTATGCGCCCTTCCACCTCCTTATTTAGCCTGGGGACACCAATAGGCAATACTCAAATAAAAAAAAATTTTCCCTTAACTTCGAGAGAGGAGTTGCAAAACGAAGCTCGAAACTCAAAAGAACAATTTTTTTTCACGCCGCATGCGCCTCCTCGTGTTTTGGTTAAAATCTATTCCAATTTTCAATCACCCGCGTCATCAGGTGACTCAAGGCGGAGTGCCTGTTCAAGTTTTTTTCCGAATCTTGAACTGGTCATTGGGTTTAATTGCTTCTGGATTAAGAGTGGAATGGCGCTATTCTATTCTATGACTGGGACTATTCTTTTCTTTAATATGAAAGTGACTTTCAAGATGTGCACGTCCTCACATATTGGCAGTAGTCTTATGAAGTGTTACTCGCGGCCTTTCCCCCCACTCAATACATGTAGAGATGTTGTGGTGTGCAAGCACAGCAAACGCCTGATCCTCCACTTCAAAGTCGAGAAAACTTTATGGCAATTTGCATACAGTTGGGGCGGCGGTGCGATTTTGGAAGTGGCGGGGTGGGGTGGGGGGGGGGGGGGGTGAAAGCCGTGATGGCCCGTAAGGCCTGAACCTCGAGGCGACTAGGAGTAAGCAGGCATGCTCTCCCGAAAAAATGGTCCGCCATGCGCGGTGTTGATTGCACACGGAATTAAAAAATAAATTAAAAACGGAGCGGGCGTTAAAATTCAGGCGGTCGCGGAAGGGTGAAGCTTAGCAGGGATTTAGCAATAGAACTTGAAAGTAGAAATTACCAGCCATAATTAATAATAATTAATAGTAAAAACAAAAAATTGTTGATGTTATCAGTCATGTATACGTGACTTCACGGTACATTCGCGAATCTAAGAACTGATACAAACGCGCTTTTCAAAAGAAGAACGCTACACATAACCATTCGCTTTGGAACCAGATAACAAAGACGACTCTCTTACAGTGCAAGGCAGTCAATGCCAACCATTAAAAGCCAGAAATTGACATTGATAAGTGACCGAAACAACACACTTGATAAATGGATAGGAATCAGGTTTAGGAGATTCTGAAAGCGCAGACCATCCAAACTTGATAATTTAAATGCATTTATTAATTGACGTGAAAACTTGTTGACTTATAAGTGAAAGATAGGCTAAAAGTATGGAGTCGAAGTCATGTATCCTATAAACCATGAAACCCAAATGATACCAATATACGGTGTACCTCGCTCAATGTGAATGTGTCATAAAATATCCGAATAAAAATCCACTAATTGTGTGTTTGGTTATTCTTTTTACCGTAAAAAGTGTGTGTGTGTGTGTCACTGTGTGGAGGGGGATATCCAAATCTTTCACGAAAATAACTTGCTGTAGGAGTGCAGCCCAGCCTCTTGTTCTTTGCCGTCGAGTTACAGTGCATCTAACCGGGTTATACAGAAAATACGCGAATAATAACCCGAGTTGCACAGAACTGGTCATGGAACTCTTTTCATGGGGTAAAACTTATAGACCCCATCGTGGGCCTCAATTGCTTATGAATCTTAAAAATCGGAGCCACACAATCTGGATTCCAAGCGTACAAACAATTATGGACGTGACATTTACTGGTGGTAATTAGTATGGCATTGGAACAAATGATATGTCAATCTAATCGAAGATTATACATTAAGTAAATCTCAAAATGTACTGACTTGGAAAACTCTGACATTCCTTGTTCGTTTCGACAACGATTGACGGTAGCATGTATCACTTCCTGTCAAGGACGATTCACAATGCGCATGTCTTCTGACATTAATTTTATTTCCTTTCAATTTGTAAATACGGAAGGAATGTCGGAGTTTGATTTATTATTCCCGTAGCTGTATCACAGATGGTTGACACTCCTTTGTATTTCGTAGATCGTTTTAGTTTAAAAAGTATTTTCGGTGAATAGGCTGATGTCTCTCTTTATTGACGACTCAATACTTTCTGATGCAAGTCAAACTGCACTTCGTCCCACAAAACGACACGTAGGACTTAGGGAATTACCGCATTTCTAAAAATAGACCGATGCTGTATAAGTATTGTCTATTGAAATGTAGGCTTGTAGTTGAACGTAAAAGCATTCCAGTAAACATCGTTACTGTCAATTTTGTCACATACGATCAGTCGCGATTTCTAACACTGTTGATTTTTTTTTAAAATATAAGAAACTCCAGAAGGTTTCTTTTCTGGTGATTTGTTCATAATCATATTCCATGAAGGCTGAAGCCCTCAACTTCAATTTCAAATATAACTTATAAGTTATAACTTTACAATTTTTACATTTTACTTTTAGTGTTTGCAACTATAGGTCAAGTACAAGTTTTTTTTCAAGTTAAATTTAAAATTCATTTTCAAGATACTCACCAAGTAGCCGTTTCCACATTGTGGGTAAAGTCTGAAGACAGTTGTGAATGGAAAGCAAAGCTGCTATCAAAATGACATCCTTGGTGGTAGCATTTACATTACTGATTGTATTTGTATGTGAAATACATGCAGGTAAGAAACTTTCAATTTTGAATTTTATTAATTTTTTTGGTAAAGTTGAAGAATAGAGGATTGGTTCTGCAATTTATTTAAAAAATACCTGGTCTCCTAAACTTTGTTTCATTTTTCACTACTCACAGTCATAGTAATATAGCGTGTGGAATCCTCATCTCTCCTGTACCTCAGGAAGTGTGCTGATTGCTGCTTTACGAGATAATGTAGAGCAGCACGTATAAGCAGACTGCCATCTGCAAAATGAGGTCCCCAGAGGGTGTATTTAGTGATGCTACCCTGCACAGCAGGGTAGCATCACCAAGTTTACCCTCTGTCAACCTCAGTCTGAATCAGGGTCTCAAAACTAGACAGAAAAAGGTACCCAGAGGATAAATTGGTCCAGTGTATGGGATAGCATCATCAAATTCACCCTCTGGGGACCTCATTCTGCAAATGTCAGACTGCTTATTTTCAGGCCTGATTATCTGTCCACCAGTAAACACAAGATCAGAAGTTAGGTCCAATGATTTATTATGCTATTTACAGATCTTTGTAAACTTGCACCACTAGGTATTTCCAGAGGTCAGCACCCCACACCACACTGGACGATTCCTCAAATCTCTCTTGGATATGTGGCCTGTATTTCTTGTTCCACAGCCAGGTCACCTGCCAGGATATCAACCAAGTCCCGATATTGCACTGGTTACTGCCTTAAATACACTATCAGTGCTAATCAAAGCAAGGCTATCCAATCAGCTTCGAATCTGAGGCTAACCTTCTGTGCTAACAAGGAATATAACTTGTGAAAAGGTGCAATCAATGGCACTTAACATAGCTTGGTCGCTACTCTATTTTTAATAAATTTAGTGAAAAAAATTGGATTGAACCCTCTTGTGTCATTTTTATATGCACATTTTGAGGGCTGTATGATGTTGATAACACTGTCTGTGTTCTGTTCGTATTATAATGCGCCACCTGCTGTTAGAAAAGAAAATTTAAAACTTAGGAGACTGAGGCTATGCTAACCCTTATACAATGGCGGATACAGAGGGGGGGGCGGTTGCCCCCCCCCCCCCCCCCCCCACCCCCCCTTTAGCTCGTGTTTGTCTCGCATGTAGGGCGTAGCCAGGATTTTCATTTGGGGACAATACATGAATTGAAGTAAAAACATACAGCGACATTTATTTCCTCCATCACCATTCGCTGTGGAAAACAAATATACCGTTGAAATTATGGAAAATATATCTACTGGTCGCCTCCATTTATAGCGTCACCGACACAGCATGATTTTGTGGTGTTACATGCCCCTAGCCTCAGGTACCCCATGGCTATGCCAATTATGGGTCAGGATCTTAATTGGCATAGTCATGGCGTACCATGACTGCTGAAAACTTTCAAACGCTGGCAGATCGCAATGTTCTCCTGAGGTTAAGTCGGTTATGACTGTAAACAATGTGTCCAAAATACAATATTATGGTAAACGGATCTGAAGAGCATATTTCAAATTTTCTAATTCTGTCTTGAACTTATGACAGAATTTGAAATTCTGAAACATGCTGTTTAAAAAGTGTTAATTAGCCGTTCAAAAATTCAAGAGGATTTCCACCCCAGAAACCACCAGAATGCCCCATTTGGTCGCTCATTTCCAAAAAATTTCTGGGGGGAGAACCCTCCTACAAAAGCTCGTGCCTTCGGCACTCGCGGCATATGCCTTCGGCATCTACACAATCCACCCCCCCTTTGAGAATTCATTTATC
This sequence comes from Pictodentalium vernedei, assembly GCA_031216915.1. NCBI lineage: Eukaryota > Metazoa > Mollusca > Scaphopoda > Dentaliida > Dentaliidae > Pictodentalium > Pictodentalium vernedei. The sequence continues at coordinate 157,925,256 of CM062293.1, forward strand.
CACCACTGCCCTTATATACTGACCCTAAAGGCCTAGATGTCTCCCATTTTAGTCCAATTCAAGATGAAGATTTTGTTTCTCAGTAGTCAGTATGTTAAATTTACAGCATGGAAAGGGTTAAATAGCTAATAAATATGATATTGTTGGACGGTAAAGGGTCATTATTTGTTTGAAACATGATATGGAATGAAAATAAACAAAAAACTATGGAAGAGACCAGGTTTTATTAAAATAAATTGCAGAGTCTCGTGTTCTTCAGCTTTACCATTTTTTTCATTCCGTATCATTCGCCTTTAAAATGAATTGTCTCATTGCTGGAAGTCACCATTTCTACCTGTATAGACTATTAGTACTCTTTTTTTGAAAGCTTCCATGATTACAAGCTTCATATATTGTCTTGAATATGCTCTACACTACATGTAGGTACTTTGCTGATGTTTGTTGATAATTCACTCTCCATGTACTGTTCCCAATGTATTATTTTTTCAATTGAATTCAAGACAAATTACTTTTTGTATTTTCCTGTAAAGTGGAGCCCACTTAATTGAATAATCAGGCCTGGCATTCTTAAAAATGCAGGAGGACTGAAAATCGCTCCCCTCACATGGCCTAGGTGAGCGATTCGCTCTCATCAAGCTTACAAAAGCTGAAGGAGGCAAAATGAAGTTTTACTATTAATGAATTCTGCCTAGTGGGTTTTGTACATTTTATTTGGTGCTGCTAACAAGGTAGTCTCTGTGTGATGGCTACACTTCCCCTCCCACACCTCTGGGCCTCAGCAAGGCCCGGAGGTGTGGGAGGGGCAGTTTGGCCATCTTACATAGACCACTAACATAGAAGAGATCTGAAATGATGTGAGTTTGGGGAAGAGGCGGTAATGGTAATCATTTTTTTCTAAGACCAGGAGGGCTAGTTTTCGCCCAGTTGTGCTCTCCTGAAAATTCTAGGTTTGAATAATTGTATATCTTTTAATTGAATAACCCTGTTAAATGTATATAATTTACAAACACTGAATCATTTACCATATACCTTCAATACAAATTTGACCAGTTAACTGCATATTATATATGTATAAAGGTTATAGAGTAAACTGTTAATTGAATAAAAACGCTTGAAATCTTTTAAAGTATTATGCCAACATCCACTTTATTTCCCACATTTATAGACATCTTGGTCTCAAAACATCCAGTACAGGCATTTAATCTATTATATCTTGTTTTACAGAGCTCTCTCAAACAAGGTATAATAGGATAAATGCTTAGTTTATAACTAGAAAATAGGAAAAAGACTAAATTCTGTTAATTATACGCTTGTGCTAATTGAATATTTTTAATCCCCCACTTTTTAAAAAAAAAGTGGGGTATACTGTATTGCACCTGTCCATCTGTGCATCCATCCGTACATCTGCACTCAGATATCTGTTCGTGTTATAACTTCAACATTACTGCTCAGATTACGATGAAATTTGAGATCTTTAACTGGTTGAGTGCTAAATTATGTTTAGCCATCAAATCTTGTACCCCTGTCTGTGCCTTGGTACAGTTTATGGGAGAGTGCCTTTGGGCACTCTCCCATAAATTGTAAGAAGGCAAACCCTTACAGACTAAATAATATCACTTCAAAGATAATGCAAAAATATGAGCCTTCAAGCTGTGGTACCTGTACTTGAGAATAAAGCCCTAATATGGGCTTCCAGCACTCTACCAGTTAAGCAGCAGCAGCTGTTTTGCTGTTGAAATATTTTTTTTTTTAGTTCGGGCCCCTTGAATATACAATATAGGCGATTTTTTGTCTGTTCGTCCCGTATCTCAGGTTTGGTTTATTGGATCTCAGTTAAATTTGGAATGAAAATTGTTTATGGGAGAGGCTTTCAAATGAGTCTCTAATAACATTTCTTACTTTTCACTTTTTAGACTTATCCCCCTTTTAACTTTGAAAATTTGATGTTTGCCTTATAAAATAGCCAATTGTTTATCTGTTCACCTCATATTTCAGTTTTGGGTTATCAGATTTCAGTGAAATTTGGAATGAAGATTGTTTCTGGGAAAGGCTTTCAAATGAGTCAATAGTCATGTCCCTGCAGTAAAACAAAGAAAATACATGCAAATCACCTTCCCACATGTAGCATTATGTCTTTGTTCTATAAGGTTTGGGTTATCAGATTTGAATGAAATTTGGAACGAAGATTGTTTGTGGGAAAGGCTTTCGAGTGAGGTATGTTCCTGCAGTAAAACAAAGAAAATACATGCAAATCACCTCCCCACATGTGGCATTATGTCTTTGTTCTACATCTCTTTTGTGGATGGTCCGATTGTCACTAGACTTCAGTAACAGGTGTTTCTGGCCATCACAATTATCTTACGGTAAGACAAGGACAATAATTTTGCTGTTTGCCTGGTAAAATAGCCAATCTTTTGTCTGTTCATCTCATATCTCTGGTTTGGGTTTAGCGGCTCTCAATGAAATTTGGAATGAAGATTGTTTATATGAACAGCTTTCACAGTATCATGGTTCATTTCTTCTCTTGTCATTGTCTGCCGTATGCACCATGGGGGTATGCCCCAGGACAAACAAAGCCCCCCCCCCCCCCTCTTATTCTCAGAAGAATTCTTCTGCCCTCTTTGGGAAAAGGCAGGGGTTCATGCCATTGGGAAAATTTGTGTCATGGGGGCTCCAGTTGTGGCATTCTTAAAAATGCAGGAGGGCTAAAAATCGCTCCCGTCACATGGCCTAGGGGAGCGATTACAAAAGCTAAAAGTGGAAAATGAAGTTTTACTATTAATGAATTCTGCCTAGTGGGCTTCGTACATTTTATTTGGTGCTGCTGACAAGGTAGTCTCTGTGAGATGGCTACACTGCCCCTCCCACGCCCCAGGCCTCAACAAGGCCCAGAGGTATGGGAGGGGCAGGTAGCTGTCTTACAGAGACCACTAACATAGCAGAGATCTGAAAAGATGTGGATATCAGGAATTGGCTGTTAAGGTAATCATTTTGTTTTCCTAAGTCCAGGGGGGCTAGTTTCTAGTTTTCGCCCTTCTTAATTTTTTTAAGATGAGCAGTAGGCGAGCGAATAAATCACTCTCCTGAAAATGCCAGGCATGGTTATATACAAGCGAAATAAAATTTCAGCCTTAGAATTTTTCTCATAATACAACTGGGAAGTTATCCAATTCAGTCTTGTTTGACAGAGCTCATTGAGCTCTGTCAAACAAGATTGAATTGGTTAAATTTGTAGTTGCATCATGGGAAAATTTTGCTGCTTGAAATTTTTTTGTATTTGGACATCAGAATGCAGAGGGTTAAAAGAGTTCTCCTGTTTTCGGAATTTAAGAGCGATGAAAGGGGTTAAATTTTCAGATGTATGGCATTGACCAAAGTTCCAGTATGGTACGCAGATAACTATGGTACAGGTAGAAAAACATCATAATCATCAGCGTTATAACCTAATTGTTGCTGACAAAGATATGAGATTGAAATACTGTTTTGAATCTGAGCACTTGGTGCAACCATGCCTGTCAAATTGAAAATTGAAATATATATTCAGAGTAATGTAGTTTTAATTACTGAATTGCTTCAATACATTATTAAACTGGAAAATAATCAATGACATTGCTTTTTTTTTTGCACCTTCAAAATTAGGGCAGAAGAGAGTAAACAAATTGTGGTTGGGAACTTGGGGTCTGCATCTCCTGATGTGTACATGTATTGGTTGTGGTAGACAATGTGAGAAGTAAAATTAATTCATTTTTAACTTCTTCAAACAAGTTGAAAACATATGAACAAAATAAATAATGTACATTTAAGCTACCTCATTTCTTTCCCAACCAATTAAACAAATGTTTGTTGTATCTGAATCAGTTATATTTCCAATTTAGAGCCATTTTACTCCCCCTCAGTCTCCATTTCAAAAACTCTGCAGTGGGCGAAATGCATGTGACACTTCTTCACTCTCTTTATTATGCCCCCGACCCTCTCGGGTACATTGTGTTTTCACCATGTCCATCCATCCATCCCCCTCAGACCCCCTGTTAACTTTTTTGTTTTCCATCCAATAACTAAAGAACAGCCTATTTGATCAAATCATAATTTTAGGGGTTACACGTGGATGACTAGAGAATGCTTCATTTCGATTTTGGTCCTGCTAACCAATTCAATATGGCCACCATGGCATCATGACACCATCAGAGGGGTATGCCATGCTTCATATTGCTCTTATTTCTCATGGGATCATCAATTTTTGCAGAAATGTTTATGAAGAAGTAGGACTGCACGATATTTAAAACTGAATACCGGTATCGGTATTCCAAAAAATACCACGGTATATCGAAAACTGTTCAGATATCTGAACATAAGTACCACAATCGAGACTTGAGGCATCACAGTCGGAACTAATCAGCATGCCTTGATGATGTGGTTTGAAACAGCTTCACCCAACACAGATGACCTATCAAAATTTGTTATTTTAATTAATAGTTTATCAGAATTTTTCCAAAAATGTCTGCAAAACAATATCATGTGACCCCTCATTGGAATGAGCTCAGCAAGCTCGTTCCAGTGAGGGGGGCACATGATATGGTTTTGTTGAAATTTTTAAAATTAAAATACTTTTTTGTTTCTGAGCACTCTTTGCAACCATGCCTGTCAAATTGAAATATATATTTAGAGTAATGTAGTTTTAATTACTGAATTGCTTCAATGCATTATTAAACTAGAAAATAATCAATGACATTGCTTCTTTTTTTTTTTGCACCTTCAAAATTAGGGCAGAAGAGAGTAACAAATTCTGGTTGGGAACTTGGGGTCTGCATCTCCTGACGTGTACATGTATTGGTTGTGGTATACATGTACATGTACGTGAGAAGTAAAATGAATTCATTTTTAACTACTTCAAACAAGTTGGAAACATATGAACAAAATAAATAATGTACACATATAAAGCTATGCTACCTCATTTCTTTCCCAACCAATTAAACATATGTTTGTTGAATCTGAATCAGTTATATTTCCAGTTTAGAGCCATTTTACACTCCCTCAGTCTCCATTTAAAAAACTCTGCAGTGGGTGAAATGCATGTGACACTTCTTCACTTTCTTTATTATGCCCCGACCCTCTCGGGTACATTATGTTTTCACCATGTCCATCCATCCATGATCCATCCCCCTGTTAACTTTTTTGTTTTCCATCCAATAACTAAAGAACCACCTATTTGATCAAATCATAATTTTAGGGTTACATGTGGATGATTAGAGAATGCTTTGTTTCAATTTTGGTCCTGCAAGCCAATTCAATATGGCCACCATGGCATCATGACACCATCAGAGGGGTATGCCATGCTTCACATTGCTCTTATTTCTCATGGGATCATCAATTTTTGCAGAAATGTTTATGAAGAAGTAGGACTGCACGATATTTAAAACTGAATACCGGTATCGGTATTCCAAAAAATACCGCGGTATATCATAAACTGTTCAGATATCTGAACATGAGTACTGCTATCGAGACTTGAGGCATCACAGTCTGAACTAATCAGCTTGCCTTGATGATGTGGTTTGAAACACCTTGACCCATCACAGACGACATATCAAAATTTGTTATTTTAATTAATAGTTTATCAGATTTTTTCCAAAAATGTCTGCAAAACAATATCATGTGACCCCTCATTGGAACGAGCTCAGCGAGATCGTTTCAGTGAGGGGCCACATGATATAGTTTTGTTGAAATTTTTGAAAATTTTTTTTGAACTGCTGAATTTGTATAATATTACATGGAAAAATGCGGACGATTCCTTGGGTACTAAAGGGATAATATTATTCATTCGGCGCTACAGTTAAAACTCAAGACATCTTGGAAATTAAATTGTGGGTAAATCAATAATGACGATAAACCAATATTTTTGTAATTACATGTAAACCGGTATTCAATCGATATTGGTTTGAATACCGGTATATATCGATTTACCGATATCCCATGCAGCCCTATGAAGAATACTCTTTTATGGACACCAGTGTGAGATGGTGTAATTGATGGAGAGCCATTAATATATTTTCTAATAAAGATTAGTTCACCAATAAATGTTTTGTTACAATTTATTGGAGAGTGCCAACAGGCACTCTTCAATAAAGTGTTACAAAAATCAATCCTTATTAACAAAATGTCAGTTTCTTTTAGCTGATTAACAAACACCTGCTATGTACATGTATGTGAGAACTTTGTTGTAGTGCCTGACTATTTAACCCTTTACCCAACGTAACGGCCAAAACCGGCCAGTGCTATTCTAAAAAAATTTCAAAATATTTTCATTTTTTGTCTCAAAAACATAGGTTATGACCCCTTGTTGGAACGAGCTCATAACCTATGTTTTTGAGACAACAAATGAAAAAAATTAGTTATTCAAGAATTTTTTTTGCAAGTGTCGTCTGCTTTTCATGTTAGGTAAAGGGTTAATAAAGACCAAGTTTTGGTATATACAACTGAACCAATTAATTCTTTACCAAAGAATCGACCGCATCCACTCACATAATATACAAGTTGAGCAGCTGACAACAATTATGGACTTATTCAAGAAAACCGTACGGTGTGTCCCCTCATTGGAATAAGCTTGTTCCAGCTTCCAATGTGTGATCACATGATATGGTTTTGTTGATATTTTTTGAAAAATAAAAAATAAACCCAATAATTAAACTAACAAATTTTGATATCATGTGTGTTAGGTAAAGGGTTAGTATGAAAATGGTATAAGGTTTTGACAAAGAGTTCTTTATATTGTACCTGATAAGGTAGTGGGAAATGTTTACTGAATATAGTGTGATATTTATTCTCAAGATACAGTACGCCTAGAGTGGATTACCCATAAAACACCCATGGAGTGGAGTTTCCAGCCACATAATAAATTCTTATCTATTAAAAACCATAAGAACGCGAATCAAAGTTTTAGCCAATGGATCTCCAGGATTAACCCGGAGATCCATTGGCTGAAATTTTGGTTTGCGTTCTTACAGTTAAAACTAGAAATCCTGTCATGAACTGTGCACTTATCTAGGAGTAATTGCACATAAGAATTGCCATATCGAATAGCATCCAAAGCAGCGCAGGTTCTCTTGGTTACTCCTTGCAAACATAGGCAATGTTTCTTCCAATGGACCTCCGGGTTACCCGGAGGTCCATTGGCTGAAACATTGCTTGTGCAAGTCCATATGTACAGAATTTGATAGCCTTACTATGGTCATAAAGCATAGATTAATACACAGATCGAAGTGCTGTTTATGCGCATTTCATGACAGGACTTATAGTGTTAACTGTATGCATTATCAGTGGAATCAACAGTATTGTATGAGTGAGAATTCCTCTTCAGGAATGATTTAGTAGTAATCCACTCTACATGTACATGTACTGTACATGTAGATATCAGGGGATATCTCGCCAGTGATGCACATCACACAATGCAAAAGTGAACAAAATATTTTGACCAGATCATGACTGGGTCATTTTCCAAGAAGTGATATATTTTAAGTGTCTTCATGCCAGTCCATAATAAAAACAATTATGTTCTATATTTTCAGGATGGTCTGACAAAGTTCTGCTTTCTGATGTTGCAACATTGACTTTAACAAATGGAAAGATGACAGCTGGAAGAAGATCTTCACCAGTACCACAGGTACATTGAGTTATCTGCCCTGACCAAGACTGAAAATAAGCATCTGCCATTTGCAGAATGAAGTCCCCAGAGGGTGAATTTGCTGATGTTATCCCATACAGAGTGCCAATTTATCCTCTGGTTACCTCTTGTTGTTTAAGTTTGAGACCTTGATTCGGGCTGACATTCACAGAGGGTAAATTTAGTGATGCTACCCTGCTGTGCAGGGTAGCATCACCAAATTCTCCAGCTGGTGTCCTCATTCTGAAGATGACAGTCTGCTTGTTTTCAGGCCTGGTCCTTACCATTACCGCTGACAGAGCTCAGATACTATGAAAGAGGGGATATTGATTTTAAAAACTACAGATGCAACTTTAACCCTTTACCCAACGTAATGGCCAAAACAACCGCTATTCTAAAAAATTGCCAATTAATTTTCATTATTTTTTCATTTTTTGTCTCAAAAACATGGATTATGACCCCTCTTTGGAACGAGCTTGTTCCATTGAGTGATCATAACTTATACTTTTTGAGACAAAAAATGAAAAAAATAGTTATTCAACAATTTTGTTTGCAAGTGTCGTCTGCTTTTCATGTTAGGTAAAGGTTTACCAAACTTCATAACTTAATGTTTTAAATTGATGGAAGTGAGCTGGGCATCATTAAAAACTTCTGAAAGTCACTGAAAGGTATTTCCTTCTTCAATTTCATTCATCTGGCACCCACATAATTCAGCATGACATCCATTTGATAATAAAGTGGACTTCACTTAATCAGATAATTTTTAATTGAATAACCATGTTAATTGGATATAATTTATTTATTGGCCTTTAACAACACTTTTGACAGCCAGGGTCACCTCTTTTAGACAGCTTTATGGGTGTAGGAAGCCAGAGTACTCAGAGAACCACTGATCAACTGTCAGACTCCCTAAGGTACTAACTCCACACAAGCAGGGTTAACTTAGCATTGTTTGAAGACAAGTGCACCATCAATGTGCAGTACATCTTAGTGCACAGTGCCACCGTGCCCCCACGTGGGCAATTGGGATGAAATACCTTGCTCAAGGACACAATGCAGTTACCCCTGGCAGGATTCGAACCAAGGACCTTTTGATTTGAAGTTCAATGCCATAACCACTGAGCCACCAGTTATGCCTGGCATGGGTTCCAAGCAAGGACCTTTCAGTTTGAAGTTCAACCAAGGACCTTTTGATTTGAAGTTCAATGCCATAACCACTGAGCCACCAGTTATGCCTGGCATGGGTTCCAAGCAAGGACCTTTCAGTTTGAAGTTCATTTCCATAACCACTGAGGGATAAGTAGTTAACTGTTTAATTTCCCCCTGTTCGTAGTTTTTTATTAGGATATATAGTGATGAAAATAACCTGCATGATAATGGCAGGAGAACATTATGTTGCTGCTGTTTCTCCCCCCCCCCCCCCCCTCCCCAGCCAAGATAGGCATGATTTGTGGTGCAGAAACTATTAGGAATATCTTACTGCTAATAAATTATGAGTGTGAGAAAATGTGAGAAAATATTACCTCATTTGCAAGTAAGGTGAATCATAGGTATGCAGGTGCAATAGTGCCCCCCAGAAATGAAGCACCTGAAAAGCAGACGATATATGCAAAACTTTTTCGTGAATTATGTAACATTTTCATTTTATAGAATTTGAATTGGGATTTCTGTGAATAGAGCTGGCTGTATATGACCATTATGTTGGGTGAAGGATTAAACATTTTATTGATAATAGTGACATGATTTGCAGGGTACAAAATTAAAAACTACACATAGCGGAAGTATCCTCAGGATATCCAAATATGACTAAAGATTAGTAAAGAAGTAAACATGTATAATCCTTGACACGTGTATAGTTATTCTGATGTTTCCCAGCACAGCATTTCTTATCAACCTACTCACAATTGTTTACTTCAGGCTTGCACTACAGTGGAAGTCCCTAACTCGGATAAAATACTCTCTATTTTTGTCTTTCCCAAGCAATTTGGGAAAGAAAAGTGGTGCAAAAGCACCAAGAAAAATAAGCCAAAACTGGGTCGAGTGCAACCGGCGCAGACCCAGTACGGGACGCTCTCTCCCAAGTACAACTCCACGACTTCCGTTGCCAGTGCACATATACCGTCTCTAAAGACTCATTCTTTTTATCATCTGCTTCGTGTCGAGATGTTTTTGCATGCTTATCAGTGTTTATCCAGCTCGTTGTTTGATGATTCCTGATTCATAGTGCATCAGTGTATCCTTTGTATTCTCAGGAACAGTGTTTTTTATATTCTCTTCAATATTATATATCCATAATGTATATTTAATTGTTCTCTCTCGAGTCGCGCGTGAATTTCGTGTGCCATGCGGTTCGGACTTATTATTTTTCACAATTATTGTTAATGCTTTATTTGCTAAATTTTCTAATTGTGTTAGAGTTAGGTGTCAGCGGGGTACCACTCCTACAGTTTTTCTTCTTTCTTTTGAGAGTAGTCATCCTGTTGTGTGGTTCCCGGTCGACCGTCTGGGGTCTTTGTTTCTGTCACCTTTCTCTCTTCTTTGGGGGTGTTCTTCTGTTTTCTGATTTCACCTTCTTTGCTCCTCTCACCTCTACCATGCCCAGGACAATTCCTTGTGGGCAATGTCTGCTGCCAAAGCATGTGGACGATTTACATTCTTCTTGTTCCTCCTGTAATGGGTGTTCGGCCGAGCGGCCATGTGGTGTCTGTGGATCATGGTCATCCACTTTCTGTGCGTCAGTTAACTGTGTCGTTCGTTCTCGTGGCCGTGCCTTCCGCTCCCGCGGGAAAGGAGAACGTGGTCGTTCAGGGGCTCGCGAGCCGACCTTGTCTGGTGAGAGTTATTCCTCCTCCGTGGGGGATGTGCAGTCTTTTCCTGTAGTGGATACTGCGGGAGCCGTTGAGTGTTCTGGTGAAGAGGTGCCTGGTTCCGGGACTACGGTCCCCCTCCAGTCGACATCTGAGGCTGTCACTAGGGTTGTGACTCCTCCTTCGGAGCCGAGCAGATGTGCTCTCTCCACTTTTTCACCAGCCTCAACGACTCCCGACGTATCTACTACTACTGCTGGTCCATCTGCTTCATCGTCAGTTTCAGCCGGCCTCGGCTTTTCGCTGCAGGGGACTGCAGGAATGTCTGGTACTGTATACGTGGGATATGGGCCTCAGCCTTCCCTGACTTCAACTCGGCGAAGTCGGAAGGGGCTGCCGGCCGAACCCATCTCTGTGGTCTCTATGCCGTCGAGCACCACAGTTGTGTCTTTAGATTCGGATGTTCTTAGTGGAGACACTATGAACTACGTGGCGTTTCTGTCCATTCATTCTGGCCACACGACCAGTTTTGGGGGACCAACGCCTTTTGTGCAGCATGGACCTTCTGCCCCGCAGAGATCCGCGGTGACTCTCATGAGTTCTCACCATATTGATCCTCGGGGTGCCTTGTACACCTATACACGTCTGCCTTCAGATGTTTCGGCTGCCGCCCGTCGTCCCGCGTCAGGTGTTTTGGAGGATCGTGACCCTTCACTGGTTAAGAGGGTCAGAGTGAAACCACTTTGCCGGTTCGCTCCCCTGTCGAACCGGCTGGTACGGGCAGTGACCTTAGGGAGGCCCTCTCCTTACTCACTCAGGTTCTTCTATCTAAGAGCCTTCCTGTTGCTTCCAGCGAGGCAATGAGTGGTTTCCAGGTGCCTCCTATGGCGCCGCCTCCCGGGATTGGAAACAGGCCGGTTTCTGATTCCCCTGGTGTCCCGACACCATGGGAGGCGTCGGCTGGTTTGCCCATGATGGGCTATGTGTCTTCCGACTCTGGGGAGGAGTCCGACATGCTTGACGTCGAGGGCCAGCAGTCTTCGGACTTGGGGGCAGCTCTTGACTTTGTGTTTGGGTTTCTGCCTGATCTCAAACCTACTAACCAGCCAACAGTGTCAGCCTGGCCACGATCATCGGTCGTGCGCCTACAGCCAATGGAGCAACCTGCTTCTGGGCGCCTTCGACCGTGCCAGTCGGTACAGGTGGTTGAAGCTTTTTCAGCTTTGGACTCCAAGCTGAATTCGAAGGCTCTGAAGACTTCGTTCTTCACCAGGGTTGACACCTTTTTGCCTCCTGTGCATTATCGTTCCTACGATTCCGCCAATCCGTCGGTCTGCCAGACTTTGACGGTTCTGGATCAGGACTCCACTTCCCTTGGGCTTTCCAAGCTCAAGTCTGCCGTCATTCCAGTGACGACTCTGGAGTCCACATTGGGCTTATCTAGAGAGATGCTTGGAGCTCTGCTCGCTGATGGCGGCGGTTCCGGCACGTCTCCCGCTACGTCGCGACCTTCTTTGTCAAGGTCGCCCGAGGAGGTTTCACGTCGACCCGACTTCATTGTGCCTTGCACTGCCTTCAAGCATATCTTTTGTCAGGTCCTGTCTCCTCCATAGAGGTTTTTCGAGACGAGCAGTGGAGTGCATTTCTTCTTCAAGGAGGCACTCCACTGGTTTAGCTTATGCAGCTAAATGGAAGGTCTTTCGATGGTGTGCTGATCACTCTGTTGATTATGCCAATCCTTCGATTTCACAGATTGCGGAGTTTCTGGTATATCTGTTTGATTCTCGGGGTCTCCAGCCTGTTACCATCAAAGGTTACAGGTCCATGCTTTCAGAGACTTTTTCTTATGTGGGGAAGCGTCGTATCGCCACTAATCCTTACCTCTCCAAGCTTGTTCGGCACTTTTCTTTGAAAAGGCCTCAGACTTTGCAGCTTACTCCATGATGGAATCTTTCGTGGGTGCTGCTTTGCTTGGGGGGTGGGGGGGGAGGCGCCGTTCAAACCTTTATCCCAGGTGGATATGCATTTTCTCACATATAAGACGGCTTTTCTGATGGCATTTGCTTTGGCCAGACGGGTTAGTGAGCTTCACGCCCTCTCGGTTGACCCGGCCTTTTTTAGGAGCTCTCCCAACAGTGTTACTTTTACCACTGATTGCTCTTTTTTGGCCAAGAATCAGTTACCAGATACTACTCCTCCTCCTATCTGTATCAGGGTTCTTCCTTCTGTTGAGGGTAATCGCCCTTTGCTCTGTCCGGTCCGTGCTATTCGCATTTATCTCGATCGGACATGTTTCATTCGGAAAGGCAGGAAACGTTTTTTTCTGTCTCTTATTCCGGGTCGACAGAAGATCTCTCCTCAATCCATTTCTCGATGGATTTGTCTTGCTATTCATACGGCTTATGGTCGTTTAGCAGCTGGCGATTGTATTACCAATCGTATTTCTGCCCACGAGGTGCAGGCACTATCCACCTCTTGGGCTTATTCTAACTCCGTCAAGTTGTCGGATGTTATGCAGGCAGCCTACTGGAGAAATGCTTCTACTTTCTCCACCTTTTATCTGCGCCAGTTGCAGGAGCAGTCGGAGGACCTTTTTGCACTGGGTCCTCTTTCTTCTGCTCAGGCTGTTGTCTGCCATAGCCATTAGGCTTCTTGAAGGTCAGTTTCAGCCTTGTACTGTTACTGCCCTTTTTCTGTCTGTGTGTCACACAGGCCCATATGTCTCCTTTCATTGTCCTTTACCAATGATTGCGACGTTATGGTTGATAAGCCTCGGGACCTCTTCCTTCTGCTTCACGGTTCCAGTGCACTGGGGTTATGTGTGGGTTGGTTATGCGATTCCCTCCAGCCTATTGTCTATTCAGCCTGAAGTAAACAATTGTGAGTAGGTTGATAAGAAATCTAAATTTTATAGTAAATTTCCTTTTTTATTATACCTACCACAATTGTTTACATGGAGGCCCTCCCGTCTTCTTTACGGGTAAAGAATCTTTCCTCCCTGCTGATCACATAACTCTAACGTTGACGGATTCAAAAAGAATGAGTCTTTAGAGACGGTATATGCGCACTGGCAACCGAAGTCGTGGAGTTGTACTTGGGAGAGAGCGTCCTGTACTGGGTCTGCGCCAGTTGCACTCGACCCAGTTTGGTTTATTTTTTCTTGGTGCTTTTGCACCACTTTTCTTTCCCAAATTGCTTGGGAAAGACAAAAATAGAGAGTATTTTATCCGAGTTAGGGACTTCCACCGTAGTGCAAGCCTGAAGTAAACAATTGTGGTAGGTATAATAAGAAAGAAAATTTACAATAAAATTTAGATTTTCATGCTGGCATTAACTTCTGCTAAAATCTTGAGATGAAATGATTCTTACTGTTCAACTCTGTGCAAAGTAGTATTGTGTCACTGCTAACCAGTTCTTTGTCACACATTGCAAGGTGAAAGTGAACAAAACACACCCATTATAAAAAAAAACAAACTTTTCTACTTACAGATGAGATGTGTTGGTGGAACAGCAAGGGGCCAGTATGAACCATCAGTAGTTCAGTGTTATAACAAAGGATCTGATGGCTATGATGTACAGGTAACTAACATTATTACCACTTTAGCGTGCGTTCTCTAGTATATTAACACAATCTTACGTGACCGGTAAAAGTGCATAATGCACAGGCTCAAACTGGAAGTTGTGTGTTAACGTGGTTAACAGCCTGCTTCCGTCTAAATGTTTTGTTAACATCTCCGGCTCCGGTTACAGTTTAATCCATCATACCAAGTGCACCACTGGTTCCGAGATGATGAAACATGCTTAAATGCAATGAATGTTAAAAAACACATGAAATTTGTGTGATTTCCCCATTACTTTGGTGATGAAGCATTCAAATTGTCAAGGTGAGTGTAATTAATTCATTACGGTAGGTTGTTGTTAGTAGATTTCGGGAGAAGGCTAATTTTTCGTGGGAAACAAAAATATTTAAATTAAGCTATCATGTGATTGACCACATGACATTTTCTTTATCTTGAACCAGATGACACATGTGTTTTGGTTAAATGTCATTGCAAAAACTCAGGATGTCACAATCAAGTGAACTTGATGAAGAACCTGTGGATTTAACCATTTTAGAAGTGGTAATAATAGTAATAACAAGATTTTGTTGGGTGTCCCTGTTTATTAACGGCCCTCCAGGAATGATTAACAGCCTTCAGGTCGGTAACAGCCCTCGACTTTGTCTCGGGCTGTTAATGGACCCTTTGTCTGTTAATCATTCCTGTCGGCCGCTAATAAACCATAACACCCTCCAAAATCATGTTATTGGTATATTGAAGTTCTCTCGATATTGTTATACAATTGTTTGTACATTTTTTTTCAATTTAATGGATAATAACTTTCTTAGAGAAATAATAGAAGCAGAGCAGTGCTTGCTTGCAGTGGTACACACATACAGTGCAGGTCCCCAGAGGGTGAATTTGCTGATGCAATCCCATACAGTGGGCCAATTTATCCGCAAGGTACATCTTTCTGTTTTGGCTTGAGACCTTCATTCAGACTGAGGTTCACAGAGGGTAAATTTTGTGATGCTACCCTGCTGTGCAGCGTAGCATCACCAAATTCACTCTCTGGGGACCTCATTTTGCAGATGACAGTCTGCTTATATTCAGACTTGAGTAGGGCCCTGTGAAGCTTCGCGATTCGATTTGATTTTGAATCTTAAGTTGCTATTTGGTTTGATTCGAATTGGCTGCATGATTCATTTCCATTTAAATCTTCTCACTTTTGGCACCAATCATCTTCGTCGTCTCACAATATGTATAGTTCTGGTGGAAATTGTACAAAAATAATATTGAAAATAAAGACTGAGTGCATTTTCCGCCATCTAAACAAAAACAATATCTGTACCCATGCCACCAGCCACACTAATTCCAGTCTTACCAGACACTAGCACTGTTGAAAGAAAACAAGTTGAGGACACCAGATATTTTTAAAATAAATTGCAGAGTTCCCTATTCTTTAGCTTTACCAATTTTTTTTATTTTAATTATATTTTTTTCAAATATTTAGAAACATTTCAACAAAATCATATCATGTGACCCGAGGGGCCACATGATATGGTTTTGTTAAATTTTTTTTTAAAGAAAAAATGAAGTTTTTGAACTGCTCAATTTGTAAATTACATGGTCAGATGAGGCTGATTTGTTAGGTAAAGTGTTTAACCCTTTACCCAACGCAGACGATATTAAAATTTATGATTTTAAATATCATTTTTAAAAATTTTTCAAACAATTTCAGCAAAACCATATCATGTGACCCCTCGTTGGAATGAGCTCGTTCCAACGAGGGGTCACATGATATGGTTTTGTTGAAATTTTTTGAAAAATAATACTTTTTCAACTGCTGAATTTACATATTACGTGGGCGGATGCGGCCGATTTGTTAGGTATAGTGTTTAACTCATCCTTAGGACACTGAGTACTGATTGTGCATGCTGAATTATCTTCAAAGTGATTACTTACAGAAAAGGGACACAGATCACAGACACACATGTTCTCACATATTTCACAAGTTGTTGTTGGTTTTTATTTTTCAGTGGGAATGCAAAGCAGACATGGATAAAGCGTATAAATTTGGAAATATACAAGTCACATGTGAAGGCTATAATCATCCAGATGATCCTTATATCCTTAAAGGATCGTGTGGGGTGAGTATAACTCTATTCAGCTCACAAGACAAATTGAATCATCTTTACTTGTGTCTTAGATATGAGAAAGGCTAGCCATGTCACTCACTCTCCAACAAATGAAATTTTAATTTCTGTTGTATTTGTTATTTACGTGTACTAAGTGGGCCATCATGCTAAAAATAGTCACCATCTTTAAGTTAGAATGAAAGAGCTTATGCTCTTTAGACATTTTTTTCTCAAAAACTTTAATGTTAAATAGAGATGCACGACAAATCTTGGTTCAATCTAAGAGTCAGAAAGACTTGAAAGACACATGTGCCAGTTCTGACCGAATATTCGAAACCCATCAATCACAACAACAACAACGAATAAATCATCGACGAGATAAAATTCATTCAGAGCCTTCTGTAAAGCAAAGAAGAACATGAACAATGCAAATGATGGGTGTCGATATGCATTGTAACATAAAGAGCTGTTCCCTATAGTCGGTCAATTTGCAGAGACTGATATGTGTGCCAGTGTCCACTATCAGCTTTCTTGACTCAGAACCTCATCAAAACATTATTATGTAACAGACAATGTAGATAACTTGAATTCTTTGATGAAAATTTTGATTGAAGGTCCTGTTATTTCAGAGTTTGATTTTTTAGAAGCATTTAATAAATGGGCAGATGTGAAATCTAGGCAAATTTTGAACGTTTGTTGATGATTTTGTTAGATGATTGTTCACATGCATACATTCATGTACTCTAACCCTTTATCTAACGCAGAGAATATCAAAATTTATTATTTTAATTACTATTTTAAATTTTTTTTCAAAATTTCAAGAAAACCATATCATGTGACCCCTCATTGGAACGAGCTCGTTCCAATGAGGGGTCACATGATATGTTTTTTTTTAAATGTTTGAACAAAAAAAATTTTTTTCAACTGCTCAATTTGCACATTCCATGGGTAGATGCCGGCGATTCATTCGGTAAAGGGTTAAACTCAGTTGGGTTAAAAAATAATCCAAATAAGCTAATTTGTGTTTATTTGTCTATTATTTATTAATGATGTTGCAAAACCTTTTTTTCTCATTGTTAGCTTAACTTGACATAGTCAAGATAAGCTATTGCCATCACGCGTGCGGAAGTCTGCTAGTCTGTGAGTCTGTGAGTCTGTTCACATTTTCCTTTAGCACGGGCTACACCCCGCAGTTCTTGTCTGATCGTCACGAAATTTCATATGCAGGTTTGGGGTCATGTCTAGATGAGAACGTCCCCTTTTGGTCGCGATTGGGCAACCGGTATGGCTGCCCGAGCCCAAAACCCAAAAACCATTAGCACAGTCTACAGGTCGTATTTATGAAGGGATTTCATTGTAACTTGGTAGGATGCCTCTGTATAATGCCTAGATGAGAACGTCCCCTTTTGGGCATGATCTGTCAACCGTGATGGCTGCCCAAGCCCAAAACCCAAAAACTTTTAGCACAGTCTGCAGGTCATGTTTAATGTGGAGGGATTTCATTGTAACTTGGTAGGATGACTCCTTATGATGTCTAGATGAGAATTTCCCCATTTGGGCATGATCTGCCAACCGTGACGACTGCCCGAGCCCAAAACCCGAAAACCTTTACCACAGTCTACAGGTCATATTTATTGAGGAATTTCATTGTAACTTGGTGGGTTGACTTCATACATTGATCATACTAGATGAGAAAGTCACCTTTTGGGCATGATTGGGCAACTGTGAGGGCTACAGAGGCCCAAAGCCCGAAAACCTTTAGCACAGTCTAGAGGTCATATTTATGAAGGGATTTCATTGTAACTTGGTAGGATGACTCCAAATAATGTCTAGATGAGAACGTCCCATTTTGATCGCGATCATGCAGCCTTGATGGGTGCCCGAGCCCAAAAACCTTTAGCATAGGCAAAAGGTCATATTTATGGAAGGATTTCATTGTAACCTGTTAGGTTGACTCCATGTAATGCCTAGATGATGACATCCCCTTTTGTTCATGATTGGTCAGTTGTAATGGCTACTAGTGCCCGAAGCCCGAAAACCTTGAGCACAGTCTACAGGTCATATTTATGACGGGATTTCATTGTAACTTCTTAGGATCACTCCAGATGATGCCCAGATGAGATTGTCCCCTATGGTTGCGATCATTCAGCCATGATGGCTGCCCGAGCCCGAAAACCTTTAGCACAGTCTACAGGTCATATTTATGAAGGGATTTCATTGTAACTTGGTAGGTTAACTTCATATAATGTCTAGATGAGAACGACCCATTTTGGACATGATTGGGCAACTTTGACGGCTAAAGGTGCCCGAAGCCCGAAAACCTTTTGCACTGTCTACAGGTCATATTTATGAAGGGATTTCATTGTAACTTGGTAGGATGACTCCAAATAATGTCTAGATGAGACTATCCCATTTTGGCCGTGATCATTCAGCCTTGATGGGTGCCCGAGCCCAAAAACCTTTAGCATAGGCAAAAGGTTATATTTATAGAAGGACTTCATTGTAACCTGTTAGGTTGACTCCATATAATGCCTAGATGATGACATCCCCTTTTGGTCATGATTGGTCAACTGTGATGGCTACAGGTGCCCGAAGCCCGAAAACCTTGAGCACAGTCTGCAGGTCATATTTATGAAGGGATTTCATTGTAACTTCGCAGGATCACTCCACATAATGCCCAGATGAGATTGTCCCCTTTGGTTGCGATCATTCAACCATGATGGCTGCCCGAGCCCGAAGCCCGAAAACCTTTAGCACAGTCTACAGGTCATATTTATGAAGGGATTTCATTGTAACTTAGTAGGTTAACTTCATATAATGTCTAGATGAGAACATCCCCTTTTGGACATGATTGGGCTACTGTGACGGCTAAAGGTGCCCGAAGCCCGAAAACCTTTAGCACAGTCTTCAGGTCATATTCATGAGGGATTTCATTGTAACTTGGTAGGATGACTCCAAATAATGTCTAGACGAGAACGTCCCATTTTGGCCATGATCATTCAGCCTTGATGGGTGCCCGAACCCAAAAACCTTTAGCATAGGCAAAAGGTTATATTTATAGAAGGATTTCATTGTAACCTGTAAGGTTGACTCCATATAATGCCTAGATGATGACATCCCCTTTTGGTCGTGATTGGTCAGCTGTGATGGCTACAAGTGCCCGAAGCCCAAAAACCTTGAGTACAGTCTACAGGTCATATTTATGAAGGGATTTCATGGTAACTTCATAGGATTACTCCAGATAATGCCCAGATAAGATTGTCCCCTTTGGTTGCGATCATTCAACCATGATGGCTGCCCGAGCCCGAAGCCCGAAAATCTTAAGCACAGTCTACAGGTCATATTTATGAAGGAATTTCATTGTAACTTGATAGGTTAACTTCATATAATGTCTAGATGAGAACGTCCCCTTTTGGACATGATTGGGCAACTTTGACGGCTAAAGGTGCCCGAAGCCCGAAAACCTTTTGCACTGTCTACAGGTCGTATTTATGAAGGGATATCATTGTAACTTGGTAGGATGACTCCAAATAATGTCTAGATGAGAACGTCCCATTTTGGCCGTGATCATTCTGCCTTGATGGGTGCCCAAGCCCAAAAACCTTTAGCATAGGCAAAAGGTTATATGTATAGAAGGATTTCATTGTAACCTGTTAGGTTGACTCCATATAATGCCTAGATGATGACATCCCCTTTTGGTCGTGATTGGTCAGCTGTGATGGCTACAGGTGCCCGAAGCCCGAAAACCTTGAGTACAGTCTACAGGTCATATTTATGAAGGGATTTCATTGTAACTTCGCAGGATCACTCCAGATAATGCCCAGATGAGATTGTCCCCTTTGGTTGCGATCACTCAAACATGATGGCTGCCCGAGCCCGAAGCCCGAAAAACTTTAGCACAGTCTACAGGTCATATTTATGAAGGGATTTCATTGTAACTTGGTAGGTTGACTTCATATAATGTCTAGATGAGAACGACCCCTTTTGGACGCGATTGGGCAACTGTGATGGCTTCAGGGGCCCAAAGCCTGAAAACCTTTAGAACAGTCTGCAGGTCATAATTATGAAGGGATTTCATTGTAACTTGGTAGGATGACTCCAAATAGTGTCCAGATGAGAATGTCCCCTTTTGGTTGCGATCATTCAACCATGATGGCTGCCAGAGCCCAAAGCCCAAAAACCTTTAGCACAGTCTACAGGTCATATTTATTAAGGGATTTCATTGTAACTTGGTAGATTGACTTCATATAATGTCTAGATGAGAACGTCCCCTTTGGGACGCAATTGGGAAACTGACGGCTACAGGGGCCCGAAGCCTGAAAACCTTTAGCACAGTTTACAGGCCATATTTATGAGGGGATTTTAATGTAACTTGATAGGATGACTCGTTTTGGAATAATTTCACTGTAACTTGGTAACTTTTGTTGATATACGTTAACTGTGAGGGCCACATACATTAACTGTGAGGTCATATTAACCCACCCCTCAGCTCTTTAGTACAGTGTACACCTCATATTATTTTTATCATAAACATAGCACACAGGGAACAGAAATGAACATATTCCCAATTATCACAATTCTTGTCTTATTTCATAATCGTTTCATAAACATTGAACATTATCCTTTTCATCAAACACAACACACAAGTTAAGCTACAGTGTCATTGACACTTTCATTTTTGTGTCCCAGTAAGTTGGCAAAACGTTTTAGAATTTAGCAAAAAAAAATTAGCATTTGGCAAATGTTTGGGCAAGAGAATTTTTAGGCCTAGTGCCAACACAGAGCACACCCACCTGATACAAGCAGTAGGTGTGTGAGGTGTCAAGATCTTAAATTTTCTATCAGATATCAGGGATGCAGAAACTTCCTGCGTAGAGTATTGCTGTATGTTATGAGTGGCATGTGGCAAAGCCTTGCATTGTTTATTTTTGTAGAACAATAAACAACAAGGTCTGGATCCCTTCCTATTCCTTCCTTAAAAATAATTTGAAAAGCTTGAATATGACATTAAATGCCCATATAAAAATAAGCAGATTGTAATGTATATAAACTGGTTATTATATATCGCCAATGCCAAGCAGGAATTCCACCAGGAACAGTGCTGAATCAGAGCTACTGAACTGAAAACTGTAAAGTTTTTTGGAAGATGGCCCAGATGGGAGTCAAACCCGGGTCTCCTGCACCCAATCACCTAGCCATAACTGCTCTGCCATCTGGGGTTGCCCTTAGCTCAGTTGGTTTGGTGGCAGAGCATTTATGGCTAGGAGATTGGGGTCGGAGACCTGGGTATGACTCCCATCTGGACCAACTTCCTAAAAACTTTACAGTTTTCAGTTCATAAGCTTGGACCCAGAACTATACCTGGTGGAATTCCTGCTTGACATAGGTGATATAAAATTAAAATTGAAACAGTTGCATGACCTTGCATGTTTACAGATCTTCCATTAATTAGGATTCCTGTGTTTAAAAGCAACCATAGATCATTTTAAACTGGTTATAACATATTGTTTATTTCCTGAACAGTGTGGGGTGTCAAGATCTTATATTTTTCAGCAGGAACTAGTGGTGTTGAACCCAGCTGAATAAAGTATTGTTGAATGCCATGAGTGGCACATATCAAAGTCTTGCATTGCTTCATTATCCAGAACATTTTAGGGTCAATATACTTTCTCTACCACCCTTTACATAATTTTGAAGGAGAATCAGAATTAAAGAATGTAGAATTCAATTCATTATATATAATATTATAACTTGCCATTCAAATTTCATTATTTTTTCATTTTTTGCCTCAAAAACAGCTTATGACACATCATTGGAATGAGCTTGTTGAGCTTGTTCCAATGAGGGGTCATAAGCTATGTTTTTGACACAAATTTAAAAAAAAATAATTGGTTATTCAATAATTTTGTTTTGCAAGTGTCATCTGCTTTCATGTTAGGTAAAGAGTTAATTGTATATCTTTGTCAAGAACAACCCTGTTAATTGAATATAGTTTCCATATACAAAACCATTTACCATATCTGCACTGCAAATTTGACTTGTTAATTGCATATAGGTTATAGAGTAAAATCCTGCTAATTGAATAAAAAATCCTGTAAAAAGTTGACAAATAATCTTGATAATCACAAATTTCCTTTTTTCACTAGTTGGCCTCTGTACATCCAATACAGTCATTAAATCAAATATATCTTGTTTGACAGAGCTCCACTAGGCCTCCCCTGGAGAATGTTCTGAAAAATATATGCTGGAAGCACAACAATGTGATATGCCTACAACATATAAGTTCTTGGACCCCCCCCCCCCCCTTAACCCCCCCCCACCCCCCCCCCCCCCAAAAAAAAAAAAAAAGATCCCCATGCCCCTCCAATATGCATACCTAGCCACATGCCTGATTGACAGATGTCCACCCATTTAAGCTCCAAGCAACAAAATCACCCTGTGTGTTTGCAGTTTAATGGTGTAGAACTATGGAAATCTTGCAAAAGCTTTTAAAAACTGTTCCTTACACTTGAATCCCATCATCAGAATGCAGGTGGTAACAATTTCTAAATGATGGAAGATCCCTGTTGTTTGACAATTTAGTTCATTTTACAGGATTCCAATATAGTGATTTGATTTCTTATATTGCATTGTTTCAGTTGGAATACACCCTTGATTTAACAGGAACAGGTTATAACAAGAAGCATCATCATTCTGACAGTGGTTACCATCATTATCAAGATCACCCTAGGTTTGTAAACCACTCTTTCCATACTTGAACAAACACTTTTATTATTGCACAAATACAGGGTATTAGAGAGTGTGAGTTTGTGTGTGAGGTGGACTCAGTGGCTCACTACTTGGCCTGTCATGTTATGAATCATTTGCACTGTGCCCTAAAGGAAAACAGTTCTCTCTCCAGTTGCTTGTCTGGCAGAATGAAGGATGTGTATCTTGATGGTATATATTTATTCAACCAATGCAATCCATTTCAAGCTCCCTTATGGTTAGTAAGTACATGTACACATAGGAAAGTCTGACATTTGCTTTCCAGTGTTTGAGCTGTGGTTTTATCTGGGTGCTCAGGCCTCCTATTCTTTTAAAACTGGCTTACACAATATGACTAATTGTTCAAAGTGGATATGGCAGGGCTTATAATTCATCTAAATGTGGGAGAATCCATTTGGATTCTTGCGAAAATGGTTGCAGGAATCCATACTGGCTGTGAGTGTCCCATGATCCCATGAAGGCACCATGGTTGAACCCCTGTTGTATAGTGATAACACATGTTAACCCTTTATGCAACACAGCTTTTTAATGTTTAAAACATAAACCGAGTTTGATAATGTTTTATAAAAGAAACAATATTTACCCATAAAACCTTACAAATATGGATGTCATTGTAACCGTCTCATTGAGCCTGTTCCAATGACAGCCATATTTCTACCATTTTATTAGCTCAACTTGACAAAGTCAAGCTGAGCTATTGCCATCACTTCTTGTCCGCCGGCGTACGTACGTACGTAAGTACGTACATACGTTACTATGTTAGTACGTACGTCCACAATTTCCTTTGGCACACCTCACAGGTCGCATTTTTGATCAGATTGCTTTGAAACTTGGTATGCTTATTTGGGGTGACCTCTAGATGGGAGCTATCGATTTTCTTCAATTTCCATCAAAAAATGTTGCCGCGGCCAACGTTCTTAGAACTTAGTTTAGTCAGACCTCAATATTTCCCTTTGGCACACCCTACAGGGCACATTTATGATTGGATTGCTCTGAAACGTGGCATGGTTGTTTGGGGTGACCTCTAGATGGGAGCTATCGATTTTCTTCGATTTCCGTCAAAAAATGTTGCCACAGCCAACGTTCTTAGAACTTAGTTTAGTCAGACCTCAATATTTCCCTTTGGCACCCCCTACAGGGCACATTTATGATCGGATTGCTTTGAAACTTTGTATGCCTGTTTGGGGTTTCCTCTAGATGGGAGCTGTCGATTTTCTTCCATTTCAGACAAAAAATGTTGCCACGGCCAACGTTCTTAGAACTTAGTTTAGTCAGACCTCAATATTTCGCTTTGGCACACCCTACAGGGCACATTTATGATCAGACTGCTTTGAAACCTAGCATGCTTGTTTGGGGTGACCTCTAGATGGGAGCTATCGATTTTCTTCCATTTCCATCCGTCAAAAAATGTTGCCGCTGGCAACGATCTTTGAACTTAGTTTAGTCAGGTATCAATATATTCCTTTGGCATGCCTTACATAGCACATTTATAATCAGATTGGTTTGAAACTTTGTATGCTTGTTTGGGGTTTCCTCTAGATTGGAGCTATCGATTTTCTTCGATTTCCGTCAAAAAATGTTGCCACTGGCAATGACCTTCGACAAACTTAGTAAAAACTTAGTGCAGATAAGCATCAATATTTCCCATTGACACACCCTGCACGGCACATTTATGATTGGATCGCTTGCAAACTTGGTGTGCTTGTGTGGGGTGACATCTATATGGGAGCTGTCGATTTTCTTCCATTTCTGTCTAAAAGTGTTGCCACTGACCTTTGAACTTGGTTTAGTCAGGCCTCAATATTTCCCTTTAACACACCCTTCAGGGCACATTTATGATCGGATCACTTTGAAACTTGGTATGTGTGTTCAGGGTGACCTCTAGATGTGAGCTATTGCTTCTTTTCATTTCCATAAAAAAATATTGTCGTTATCACCAGCCTTTGAACTTACTGCATTTGTACATCAGCTTATCCCTTTTGAACTCTCAGCAGGGTATATTTATGAATTTCCATAACCCCCCTCCAAAAAAACCCCATTGCCACAAGCATTGACCTTCTACTTAGTGCATTTGTGCATTAACATCTTCCTTTGGCATGCCTCAGAGGGCACATTCATTATCAGGTTGTTTTGAAACTTTGTATGCTTATGCAGGGTGACAAAGATAGGAGCTATTGATTTTCTTTTCATTTCCATCAAAAACTGTTGCTGTTAGCAACAATCTTTGAATTTATTGCATTTGTGCATCAACATTCTTTGACATGGCATACAGGCCACATTTATCATAGGATTGTTTTTGAACTTGGTGTGCTCATTAGGCAAGACATTTAGATAAGAGCTATTGATTAGCATTCATTTCTGTGAAAAAAGTTGCCATTTACAATAACCTCTGAACATACTGCATTTGTGTATCAACATTCTTCCTTTTACCAGTCTTACTGTTTACATTTAAAAATTGCATGGATTACTCTGACGTTGTGCACACACAATGCTGTTATGTTGAAATTTCATCAAATAACATTGGTACCAATGATCTTCAACTTTGCCATTTCATTTATAACTTACCAAGTTCAAGTTTGTCAAGTTGAGCTACAGTGTCATTGACACTTTCATTGACAAATTGTCAGGATATTTTAGGTCATATTAGCCTTGTATTGGTTAATTTACTGCCACTATGTTAGGCAAATGGTTAAATTCACTAAATTCTTTTGACACAAATCCCAGCTGAGGTTCAGCGAGAATCTATATGGATTGTACAGCAAGAATCTACATGGATTCTCGCTGATTTTGTTACACAAATCTTTGCGTAAATCGGTTCTCGGATTCTCAGTGTAATATAAGCTCTTCATGGATCTAGTGGTTACACTTTATGGTGTAAAGTGGTAAAAAGTCTGGAAATCATTTTAGAATTGAATGCAATTTTTATAATCTTTATTGGAGTATGAACGTGTGGGAATGGGTACAAATTGTATGAATCCCTTTGGGATTCATTCCCACACGTTCATACTCCAATAAAGATTATAAAAATTGCATTCAATTCTTATAATTACATTCCGAAACTGTTTAAACTATGTTTTACCAAACAACAAAGCAGAAAGACGAAATAAAACATGTACGAACGAACGAGGCGAACAACCACCCTCACACAAAATACAAAGCGCACAACTCTGATTTTTAATTTTCACAACTTTAGAAATGGAAACGAGTATTTTAGTAACGGGCTTTATGCCACAGTTGGGAAATGTCACCAAAGAAACAGCAACGGAGTTGATCACTGCGAGAGGTGCTGTTACGGTATGGAAATATTATTGATATAATGGTAACAGAAAGAAAACTGAGAATCAGCAACAATAACTATGAATTTAACTATTCTGAAATTTAATTAAAAAAAATTAATATAAAAAAAATGATGCAAAGATCTTTTACACCAATTGGTTTACAGAAAATAAAAAAAAGTGGTACTTATCAGTTATAAAATTAGTCCAAAATATAGTTTGACAGAATCCCGTAATCCAGTAATGAATCTTGTGAAGAAAGTTACCAGCTGGTAGTATTAAATCCAAGAATGTCTCTTCAGAAACAGTATCCCGTAGATTTGTAATAAAATTTTCACTTTGAAATTTCAGCAGTCTCCAATAAAATATAATAAAATGCTCTGTAAAATTCAAATGGAGTAAAAATCCAAGAAGTATTGGCGCCACAGGTAATTTCCAAATAATCCAGTAGAATCCTGGCTTTTCACAAAATAATAATATTCTGTTTCACAGAAAGTATAAATTATCTTTTCCAAGACGAATAGATTCTCTTCAAAATTCTCTTTTGGAATCAATCTTCCAAAATCACAAAGAAGCACTGCTTCTATAATAAATGCACTGTTCTGAAACAATAATAATCTCCAATGGAAACAACTGAAGTGAGTCTTTCTGAAATGGCTTTCTAAAAGAATGAGTTTTCGGAATTCTGTTGACAAACCTTTATATAGTAACCAGATAGAATGTCCTAGAAGATGAAATGTCTACAATGTTCTGTCAGTTTCTATCAGTCTCCAGGTGATTCTGTCACAATCCAAATAAACAAGGTCCCTGACCTACTTAAACAATCAACAGCTATATGTACAATATATTAGTGTAACAAAGATGTAAACAAGGTCACTGAGTGCAAATGAGTCAGACCAGTCAGAAAATGCAGCAATAATAAAAGAAATATCTTTCTCATATAATTATCTACTAAGGATATATCAATCTCAATATAATAGGGGGACTATATAACAGGTGCTAAAAGTTAATAACCCGACCAAACACCGCCCAAATTACATTCTGTCAACTGCTCTCTGCTGTAAATGCGGGTCAAAGTTCGACCAAATGTTTTCATTGGAAAATGAATTGCATTTGGTCATGACGTTTTCACCCAACTGACCAATGGGAATTCAGAATTTAGACCCAAAACGTATAACTACATTTACAATGTAATTATAAACAGATGAAACCATTGCAGATTTTGAGGAAGTTTTTCACTATTACCTATCATTTAAATATTGTAGCTCATGCATGTATTTGGCTGTGTCCTACAGAATGAAACAGAGCTATATATATGTCGAATTTGAAGAATAAAAACACATCAGATGTGACATATCATTAGAATAAGCTCGCTGAGCTGATTCCAGTGATATGTTGCAACCATTTTGCAATAAAACATAAAACGTGGTATGATAAATAAAATACTGAATGACCGTTTGCAGCGTGGAACACAATAACAGTCCTTGTAGTTTCTCGAATTTCTCAATTGTATCTGTATATAGTGACAAAATCCATGACAACACTAGGAAGCCTGAAACCTGGTATCTCTGACCGATGACAAGACTGCAAAGCATGCTAGGGATCAGGCTATTAAAAAAAATTCTTATTTCTCAGGCACCTCCCTCATCGTAGAAAATCTGCCTCATCACCTTTTTTTTTCACCTGGAAATCTCTTTTATGACACTATTATGTCCCTTGTAGGACAAATATTTAATCAACTGTACCTTGCTTGACAGATGGTTACATTTTCAACTATATTACGGTAAATTTTCACTGCCTATGACATTAGTTTGCCACATAACAGTGTAAGTACCGCTAGTTACATTCCAACTATTTTCAGAACTGTTTTGTGAATGGACCAATAAAAAAAGCCTCCCTTCCTCATCATAAAATTGAGGAAAAATTGCCTGAGAAACAAGAAATTTTTTTTATAGGCCTCAGTGTAAGATATTTTTTTTTACAGGCCTCAATGTAAGATATTTTTTCTGACCGTGTCATGTGACACTACTGACACTGTATAAATCTGTCACTGCAAAGTATCATTATGTCCCACTAAAGAATTAAACTACATGTAGTTGTTACGGATAAAGCATGCCCCATAGAGAACACCAAAAATGAATGTCTGCAATAAGATAGTCATGAGTCTGTTGATTTTAGGTTTTTTCCCCTCTCAGTAATGTCATATATTTAATAAAAGCTCTGGTGAGCCCGAGAGAGTGGATAGTTAGGCTTTACCCTGGTTGTAGCTATAGTAACCTGACCGGTTTTGTTCTTATTTGAACTCGTCAGAGGTGGAATGGTGGTTCGACCTTCCCCTATTTATACTATTTGGTGTGGCGGTACCGTTTATTGGTGTGGCGGTACCATTTTATGGTCTGGCAGAACCGGTATGTACATGGCAGTACCGGTAGTGATTGGTGTGCTTTACCGGTACCGTTATTGTTTGTTCTGTGACATGACAATGGACTGTATTTTGTAGAGTTCCATCTGGCGGTACTGTTTTGGGTATGGCGGTACCGATGTTCTAATGCAGTGTTAGTGGTGTCATGGATTGTTGATATGAGCCCTTGAGAAGAACTGTAAACCAGTAAGTAATGGGTTGTTTTCTTTTTTATTTGTAGATAATAGCAGTATCACTCTTAAAGGGAAGGTGTGGTAACAATTTTGTTGTTAAATAGCTGGGAGATGACAAGCGTTAAAAGGTCTGAGGGTCTCTACCATTATGTATAAAGAAATAATAAATGTATAAAGCTGAATAGTCTTTTTATTATTGCATAAAAAGGATACAGCTCTTGTTTAGCTGTTGTGTGAATGACTGTTAGCTAAATGTTCCAGGCTATGGCGTGCGAACCTGAGTACTCGGTCCGTCTTATAGAGTTCATGAATATCTTCATCACAGGGTGTATTGCCTAGGTGGCTAAAGTTGTATGGATGAGGTGAGCCGATATCTGGGCTGATGATAATGTCTTGGTGGATGTTGGTTACATTGTTTGTTTCAGGGTTATCTCCTCTTCTTGCGTCTGCTTTTGCTGTCACTATATGGTTGGTATTGGTGAAAATTCCATGAACTGCCAAACCAAAAATATCCTGATGTTGGGTTATCTCTGTGTCTGAGAAGGGTGTTATAAGCGGTTTGACATTGTTGCGGAATCGATCGATGATGTCCTGTGTACTTTTAGGTGGTGGCACTGTGGAATCCAGGAGGGGTTGTTGATTGCCGTGTCTCCTCTTTTGATGTTTTTAAAGATATTCTTGGCGTCTTAAATTCATGCGGCATATGGTGCACTCAACCCATCCTTTTTTGTCATGGTGTATACATTTGTGTCTGCACAAATATGGCAGCTGTTGTAATGTCTGGAACACTTGGTGCATGTATAAGTCATTAGATATAGTGGAACTGGCGTAACTTTGTGTCCTCTCGATTAAGTCTATTGTTACGTCTCTTTTACTGAGACGTGTTTATCATTACAGCATCATCTGAATAAGGGCACTCGGCGTGATGAACAGAAAGTGGAAATGTGGGTACAAGAGAATCATAGACTAAAAGTCTTTTCTGTTCAGGCCGAATGGTATGAGTGTTTTGAGTTGGAAGATCCATGTGATTTCAGCAGTACGTCTTCTATCCGTATTTTTCGGGTCATCTGGATTGGTGTTGAGAATTTGTGTGATCCTATATTTGACGTTGCTCAGTGTGTGGTTAGGTTGGTTAAAGTGATAGGAGACAGGTGTCATTTCCCAGCTATTCAACAACAAAATTGTTACCTCACCTTCCCTTTAACAGCGATACTGCTACTACCTACAAATAAAAAAGAAAACAACCCATTACTTATTGGTTTACAGTCCTTCTCAAGGGCTCATATCAACGCCCCATGACACCACTAACACTGCATTAGGACATCGGTACCGCCATACCCAAAACGGTACCGCTAGATGGAACTCTACAAAATACAGTCCATTGTCACGTCACAGAACAAACAATAATGGTACCGGTAAAGCACACCAATCGCTACCGGTACTGCCATGTACATACCGGTACCACCAGACCATAAAACAGTACTGCCACACTGCATAAACAGTACTTCCACACCAACAAACGGTACCGCCACACCAATAAACTGTACCGCCACACCAAATAGTATAAATAAGGGGAAGGTCGAACCACCACTCCACCTCTGATGAGTTCAAATAAGAACGAAACCAGTCAGGTTACTATAGCTACAACCATGGAATAGCCTAACTGTCCACTCTCTCGGGTTCACCAGAGCTTTTATTAAATATATTATAATTACTTTAACCCTTTGAGACTTTAATTATCCTGACGTTCAAACGTCACTGAGAATTCAGTTTCTTCAACGTTTTTCAAAATGCGACGTCAAACATTGGAAAGTACCAATAACAAGATATTTTTCACATTAGTGATTATCTGGTTGACGGCTAGATTATTTTTGGTGGTCTGAATTTGTTATTCAAAACTTGTTTTATTACAAATTATTGGAGAGTGCCCACAGGCACTCTCCAATAATTTGTAATAAAACAAATTAATATAAAGAAAATATTATTTGTGTTTGACTGAATATGAAATATAAGCAAGGAAACTGTTGGCTTTTGCTCTGGAATCCTCATTTTTCAAAAGCCCTGATAGTGGCTTCTAGCACTCAACCAGTTTAGAAGTCTTGACAGCAGGATTATATTAGTATTTTAAGCGGTGATAACATTTGGCTCAATGGTTATCACTAAGCACTATTTGAGAGGAAATACGAAATTGTGGTTAAAACTTTAAAAAATCGAAAAATAATAACAAAACAAATGACCATAAAAGTATCAGCATGCTGTTTGATTTCGTACGTATTAACACGTAAAAAAGTATCAAAGGGTTAAGTGGATAGCCACACTATGGCCAACATTACAGCCGAGAGCGCTTTAAGCTCATTAAACTTAACATCCAGCAGCAACACCACTGTATGCCTAGCAGACGATGATGAAGAACGTAGTAGTAAATGTCAAAAACTTAAAGATAAACAAACTCACGTTATGGAAACAGACATTCCTAATGTAAAGATCACCCCGGCTAACCGCCCAATCTACAAGAACCTCAGTAAGGCTTCCACGTTTAGACAAAATTGTAAACGTTTAAACGACTGTCTGTAAACGAAACGTAAACGTTTACACGTACTAACAGTATCAATGCAAGTAGTCAATATTTGATAGAAGTGTGTAATAATACACAGTAAGTTCATCATATCTTTGCGTACAGGGCATACAATTTTTGTTACTGAGACAGCCGGTTTACAGTTCGTCCAAAAACGACGTAGACGAACGATCACAGCATGCAGATGCTGAAGTCAAAGTCACTCGGTCTGGGGGGGGGGGGGGGGGGGGGGGATTCTCCCCCAGGTAAATTTTGAAATTTATGGGGGTCTCTGAGCTCATTCTGGTGGGTTCGGGGTGAAATTCCTTGTATTTTTTCAAACAGTAATGTTGGAGCGAGTTGCCATGGCACACAATAGTGACAATACCGGACTTGAGAGTGGAATGCAATGTCGCAAAAATAAACAAAGTCTACAAACCATGCAGGGGAATCCAAATTTTCAAACACCGCAAGTGCCAGTCTGTCTGTCAAACTCCATAAATCGATCCTAAGATCATCCCATGTGTGAATAATAAATTAATAATCCATGTCAGGTGAACGAAATCATCGAGAACAACTGTGTATCACTTTGGGAATATACATGTAAATCCGAATAAACTAAAACATTCCACACATGTTTCAAAGGAAACACCAAAGATTAGCACGTGCCATGCGGCTCACGTGACTGTGTCACATATGATATCACATGATTTGAAGATGACTTCGTTCAGTTACTGTGGCGGCGGTGCCAGTCGGAACCAGTACACAGTTTTTCTGAAGCATTACCAAAATATTGCATTACAAAGTTGGAAATTATTTTTTGGTTTCTTTGACTTTCTGCATTAATCTGCAATTCTGAAATTACTCTATTAAAACTTCATTTCGTGTACACGTTTACCAGAACTGTAAATGTTTAATGCCCATAAACGAAACGTTCACGTTTACACGTGTAAACGTGGAAGCCTTAAACCTCAGAAATCTCACTGTCAAAATAGACAAACAAGAACTACAACAACATTTCCTCAATAAATGCGCTTCAGAGAATCTACCCCCGATAGGACTGAGGGCCACCATACCCCAATGCCGGAGCCCCAGGACAGACATTACCAAAACCATTATCCAGGACATACTTATTAAAGCCAGCAATGAAATCCTGCTGGCCACCATTGAACAATTAAAAAACGAAATGGGCAAACTACAGACAACTCTCTAAGAACAAATAGCTCATGCTAAAAAACTGTAGAACCATCACAGTTTACAATAATGGAAAGACACACACAATCACTGTGTGAAAAGCACAGACAAAGCCAGACAACAGAATATGAAAAGAGCATCATTTTCCTCCAAAACCAGAAGCAGAATCATCGCTTCTATATGTTACAAGACAGCAAAGAGAAACACACACAACAAAGACCTCAGAACCACCACCCAAGAAATAACTACACAAGAATAAACAACAAAAGAGGACGAAGCTATAATGATAGAAGAAACAATCCACAAAGAAGACCCAGAAACTCAGCAGCACCACCACCACCACCACCGAGAACCAATAACCAGGGACTCCGAAACTTTTTGTATGAACTCAAAACTCTATGTAATCAACATGAACCTAATAATAACAATAATGCGAACTATTCAGAGTTAGTTAATAATCTCTCTGATCGAACCCTCACACCTGCAGAACTCTCACTCCTCAGCAAAGGCCTAAATTTCTGTCCGACACCCAAACATCTGGACCAAGCATCACTTTCCAAAGACTTAAAAAACTTCTTACGCCACCTTCAGCTAAAAATCTTCTTCCATGAACTGGAACTACCCACTCAACATACTGACCCACTATCCGCCAAACTTACCTGCAAATTCCGACCCACAGGTCATTGGTCCCCCAACCCAGGACAAGACCCGTGCCTAGAAGCCCCATATAGTACCACCAACTATAGGATTCTAACTAACCCCACTTTCCACCCGGGAACCCCGAACCTCACACCGTAGGAATACACGGCAATGAGCAATTTAGCCAAAGACCCGAACATCATAATCAAAAGAGTGGACAAAGGCTCAGCAGTCATCCAGAACCGATCGGAATACATTACTGAAACAAAACGCCAACTCAACAATGAACATTTTTAAGTTGTAACCAAAGAAGATTTGACTGAAAATCACAACTTAGTTGTTCAAAAAGCCCTTGACAAAATATTTAGGCAAGGACAAATCACTGAAAAAATCAAAGAAGGCCTCACCAACCAAGACCCTCGAACCCCTGAACTTTACCTCCTACCAAAGATCCACAAATGCCAAACCAAAGGCCTTGTCCCGGCACGACCAATCATCAGTGGCAACAACGGTCTCACAGAACTAATAAGCAGTTTTGTAGACGAACATATCAAAAGCTTCGTTCCAACTTATCCAAGCTATATAAGGGACACCACCCACTTGTTCACCATCTTGGGCGACCTCAAACAGCTACCAGATACATTCATCTGATGCACTATGGACGTAGTTTCCCTCTACACCAATATCTCAAACCAAGAAGGCCTAGTCGCAGTGGCTCAGTGTATTAGGAGGCACAAACCAAAATGGGACATATCACCCACCAATTTACTAGACCTCCTTAAAATTGTTCTCCATTGCAACAACTTTGATTTTAACGAAGAACACTACCTTCAGATTGGAGGAACAGCTATGGGCACCAAACTAGCACCTAGCTTCGCCAACATTTTCATGGGAGAATTTGAAACCAAACTACTTGACGCATTTAGGCTCAAACCACAACTTTACCTCCGCTACATTGATGACATCTTCCTCATATGGACGCACGGAGAAGACTCCCTTAAAGAGTTCATAAACCATTTCAACAGCTCACACAACACGATTAAATTCACAGCAGAATACTTTACCACCTCTGTCAATTTTCTTGATGTCACGCTAACTTAAAATGGCAACACAATCAAAACAGACTTATACACAAAACCCACTGATAAACACGCCTGTCTAAGGGCCGACTCGTACCATCCATAAAAACAAAAAGCCGGAATACCATACAGCCAACTACTACGCATTAAACGTATCTGTACCTCTACTGAAGACTTCAACAAACACGCACATTCCATGATTGAACACTTCATTAACCGAGAACCCTCCTTCTTGACACCAATAACAAAGTCAAGAATCTTGACAGACTTACGTTACTTGAAAACAAAAACAAACACACCCACCCTACTGGGCCTAGAGACACAACACCATTTGTAGTTACACATAGCCCCGAAAGCCAGGATATATATTTACACATCAGACACCTTTGGCCAATATTAAACAGCACCTCCCAAGGACGTACTGTATTCCCCCAACCTCCACTTCTAGCCAGGAGATGAAACCCAGCACTCCCAAACATCCTGACTAGCGCTAAATTACCCAAACTCAAACAAACCAGCGGCTGAGTAATACTGAACCCATTTTCGCCATGCTCGAACAAAAACTGCTCTGTCTGCCCCAACCTACCCAAACACCATTGGTTCTCAGGAAAAGCCTCGAAAACCAGACACCGAGGCCCTTTCAAAACCAACTGTATGTCCAGAAATTGCACCTCTCTCATCAGCTGCTCAGAATGTGGTAAACAATATGTTGGCGAAACAAAATGCCACTTTCATATCCGCATCAAAGAACACTTAGCGGATATCAGACTCAAAAGAGACACACCTGTCTCCTATCACTTTAACCACACACTGAGCAACGTCAAATATAGGATCATACAAATTCTCAACACCAATCCAGATGACCCGAAAAATATGGATAGAGGACGTACTGCTGAAATCACATGGATCTTCCAACTCAAAATGCTCATACCGTTCGGCCTGAACAGAAAGGACTTTTAGTCTATTATTCCCTTTCAGTAATGTCATTTGTATATACTTTGGGCAAGCTACTCATTTCCAAGCATATTTTGTAATTTAATATGGACTCTGCCAAAACTTCTCATCGTTTCAACATGGATGCTACCATTGTGTAGTATTGGCAATGAAAATGATACTGTTTTTTGTTAATGAAGTGTCTATATTTGCCTGGCACTATTCATAACAATAGGCAGTCAAATTGTGTTATTTTTTCTAATTTTATTTTTTAAAATATTACATGTATTTATTATTTCTCACTGGAATGATTCTTTACTGGTCGATTGCTAAATTAATTTAGATGCTCAGAGCTGTCCATGCGAACTGCAACAAAACATTTTTACTTCTTACTCAATATCTAGCACATCATCAAAATATACTATTAAAAAAAAGTAGGGGATATCCAAACTGATGTTGATATTTTCGGATCATGGTATTGGATACGTGTGATGGGACACATCAATATATTACCAAGTTTAGTGTGGATCATGAATGTCACCGGCCCACAAAAACTTCGTGTACGAGCATCACGTTAATGTCTGTAGGGTATTTTTTGAAATTTTCATTTGTACTGGACAGGCTTTTTCGGAGGTCTCATCATTCTTTTCTTGGTATAAACTCGTTCATCATTAGTTTCTGGTTGAAATGTAACTTTTGAGGTATGCAAAGACTGACTCATCATGAATGTTTATGTGCCATTGGCATGTTGGAAGCTGGCAAGAGACAGACTGTAGTGGCTCAAATTCTCAATGTTACTGAATCGGTGATTAGCAGGTTGTGGTCACACTACCGTCAGACAGGCAATGTTGATGACAGACGCCGGTCAGGTCGTCCAAGGGCAACAACTGCTAACCAGGATCGTTTTATCCGAACCACAGCATTATGTAACCACCATCAAAGTGTCTCAGAAATTGGACAGCAGCTGCACCGAGTGACAGATGTGCAAGTCAGTGGTCAGACTATCTGAAATCGCCTACACAGCTGGAATTTGTATGCTCGACGACCTTGAATAATTCCACATTTAACTGAACGTCACATCGCAGCAAGGCGTAATTGGTGTGGAGCACGGCAGTGTTGGGACAATTGCCGGTGGAGCAACGTCATGTTTTCCGATGAATTGAGGTTCGCTCTTGACTTCCATGACAGGCGAAACAGAGTGTAGTGTGATAAACCATTAGGTAGTACGATTGTTTTGGTGGTGGATTGGTTATGGTGTGGGGAGGCATAACCATGACAAGCAGAACAGCATTACTTGTCATCCAAGGGCATGTCACAGGGCAGTACTACCGTGACAACATGTTAGCAGCTCATGTGGTACCATTTGCGCTATGTCACGGCGGTCAATTCATTTTCCAAGATAACAATGCATGAGCACACAGGGCCCCTATCGCTACAGAGTTCCTCCAGGAGCAGAACATCACTACACTGCCTTGGCCAGCACTAAGTCCAGACCTTTCACCAATCGAGCATGTCTGGGATATACTTGGCAGGTGCGAACGGACAATGCCAACAGCCCACTACCAATGTCCAGGAACTTGCCGCTGCACTGCAGGAAGAATGGAATAACATCAGTCAAGCTGATATTGGACGTTTGGTGAGGAGTATGCCACATTGGATCCACGCTTGTCCTGCAAACCAAGGAAGATTTACAAGGTGTTGAGGTCTTGGACTGAATGTGATAAATTCTCTGACTGACCATCCATGTCTTCTGCAGCTCAGAGCATGGAATGTGTGCTTCTCGGACACCCGAATATTGCTGAAATCATTCACCAGAATGTCACAGTGCAATGCCTCAACTGTCTTTTTGATGAAAATATAAATATATTTCTTCAGATATCTCACTTTTATCAAATATCCCCTACTTTTTTTGAATAGTATATAATGCCTTGAAGGCCTGAAGATTTTTATACACTTTTTGCTACACTGTGCAAGTTTATGACTGACTTTGCAGTTCTGTCTATGCAAGTCTTGGCTGCCAATACAGGCTGACAAGCCTTGTCTAGAATCGACTGCGAATGTACTTAGAGAGTACCTATTACCTTGATTATCAAGGTACACTCTAAGTACATTTGCATTTGGTAGTTTATGCAATTACTGCATGTTTAGGAAACTGTTCTAAAGTACTACTAAAGTACTACTAAAGTAGTTCTAAGCTATTCACATTCATCGCCATTCAAAATTTGATATGCAGACCTTAAAATGCATGCTGATTCACAAGCCTCCTGCGCGAGGATCAATTTTCACTTCTTAAATAATTTAGAATTTGACAGTATTGTAATATTCTTGTGTGAGTCCTTCACCAGTACATACTCGATAATAAAACAATCTTCATATTTATATGTTCCAATAAGAGTAAAGTCCCCACCCTCTGATTGGGTGAGAGTTGGCGTAGTTTCTTTTATGTTTACGGCTCAAGTAGCAAATGTTACCATCTGGTGTCACCATGCGAAATATTTGAAATGATGTCGCCATTCCATAATTGCTTCATCAACGGAGTGACTAGCAAGCTGCTTCATTTTTGTTGTTGTTTAAATTACAAACCGATTTACGATTTGAACTAAGATGGAATGAGTTTATCTTTATCTAGTTTATAGATTATTTATCCAGTGCCCTCGTAGGTACACAAGAGGTTTAGTAAATAAGCCTCTTATGTTTCACGATGTAGGTTTTGGGATAGGGGTAGTGTCTTATTGGAACATATACGTTATTGTAAGGAGTTGATGGTAACATGGTCTGAGGTTTGCAGCTCGGAGCATATGTTCAATATAAGCTCCGAGTCGCAAACCTCAGACCATGTTACTGTCAATTAATCACAATAATTTATAATATTCACTAGAGTTTAACCCTTGAGAGCCTGATACCAAGTTTGTTGAGTTTTCTTCTCTTACATGTACATGTGGAACACATTTTTCAACATACAGGCTTTTGGTGGTCTTGCTGATGGAAGTTACAGTACCTTGGCAGTGGTAAAGTACGGTCATTGTGGAAAGGTGAAAATCCACGTGTGGGTAATATATCCACACATGCTGTAGCAGTGAATCTCTGACATAAAACAATGGAATCGCCATCAAATTTTCAATGAATGAAGCACCGGGTATGATGTGATGTACCTAGTGTTTCTTTCAATGAATATCTGCTGAAACCTACTGATTATTGACTGAGAAAACTGCCCATGAGCAACACTGTCTATGCGTGGATTCTGACCATTCCACAGGGCTTGATTTAATCTGAAAATTTTGAATAGCAATTTACTATTCACCCTGGAAAAT
The DNA here is from genome assembly GCA_031216915.1 of Pictodentalium vernedei. Lineage (NCBI taxonomy): Eukaryota > Metazoa > Mollusca > Scaphopoda > Dentaliida > Dentaliidae > Pictodentalium > Pictodentalium vernedei. The sequence goes on from CM062293.1 coordinate 157,963,742, forward strand.
TGATTAGCAGTTGATCCAAAAGCACTTGAAACTAATAAATCTTGAATAGCAAAATTCAGAAATTGGAGAGCAAAGTGCTATGCTAATCCAGTTAAATCGAGCTCTGTTCCATGGTGGCTGTCCTGTTTCTACTGAAGTCAACGCTGCTTGTATAGGCACCCAGAACTTCACTAGACACCATGGCTAAGTCAAACTGTTACCTTATTATGAGGAAGCAAAATAGAAGTAGCATTCTCTAGGCCTTTAACCCTTTACCTAACATGGAAAGCAGACGACACTTGCAAAAAAAAATCCTTGAATAACTAATTTTGTTAATTTTTTGTCTCAAAAACATAGGTTATGGCCCTCATTGGAACGAGCTCGATGAGCTCGTTCCAACGAGGGGTCATAACCTATGTTTTTGAGACAAAAAATGAAAAAATAATGAAAATTAATTGGCGATTTTTTAGAATAGCGCTGGCCGGTTTTGACCATTACACTGGATAAAGGGTTAACCCTTTGAACTCGTAAGACCGATTTTTCGGTCCAAGGCATAATTTTGTCCCATGTTTGACTTATTATATATAACAGGTGTATACACGGGGCATGGATGATGAAATAATAACTGCAGTCTGCAGCTAGGTGGCTGCAGACTGCAGTTATTATTTTATCCTCCCTGTATATTCATATTGGACTGATCTCCCTATAAGTGTACACAAAGGCGATACCATTCCAGGAAACAAGGGTTCAAAGGGTTAAGGATACTTTTCAGAATCTGTGACAAGATTCAAATGAACATTTTGTGAGAATTAAAGTTGATTCTGATTCTCACATAAATTTTAAGCTGCGTTATTTTCTCAAGGTTTTGTCTCCAAAACATAGGTTATAACCCCTTATTGGGACAAGCTTGAACCAACGAGGGAATGAGGAGGAGGCATGGGCACATAAGATATGTTTTTGAGGCAAAAATATTTGTTGCTGTATAAATGTATTAAATGAAGAATCTTGTAAAAAGTTTGACATTGTCATCTACCAAATAATGTTGGACTTTAGAATATAACTTCCAGATACAAAACCATTTGCCAAACCTTTACTACAAATTTGCTTTGTTAATTTGGCTGTAGGTTAAAAAATAAATTCCCGTTGACTGAATAAAAAATTGTTGATGACTGACAACTACATGTACTGAATCCCCACGTTTATAGAGAAATTTTACCTTAGTTCATACAAGATAGGCAATTTATCTATTAAATCGTATTTGACAGAATGCCATGAGCTCTATTATATCTTGTTTGACAGAGCTCCATAAGCTCTATCAAATTATGAGATGCCATGGCCCAAATTAAAAAAAAACTGTGTGTAGAGCTGAAAGAGTCATTTCTGAAATTGCCTTTTTTCTGGACTCATTAGTCAGAATTCAACCTTATACCCAACACAGACGAAATCAAAATTTATTATTTTAAATATAAATTTTTGAAATTTTTCAAAAATTTCAACAAAACCATGTCATGTGACCCCACATTGGAATGAGCTCAATGAGCTCATTGGGGTCACATGATATGTGTTTGTTGAAATTTTTTGAAAAATAGTATTTTTTCAGCTGCTGATTTGCATATTGTGCTGGCAGATGTGGCCGATTCGTTGAGTAAAGGGTTAAACCTCTGCACACTGATATCACAAATGTGATCTATCAAACAAGATTGAATTGAATATTTACTATCCAAATAATCAAATTCTCCATGCATGTCAGTAAGTATGGGTTCATTTAAAATACGGAACATCCCAATCCCGAAGGATGTCTGAAACGAAACTCAAAAAAAATTTATTATCTTTGCTGTTTCTAAGAAAGGCCACATGAACTGCCAATATATTACACAAAGGCCAAGTGAACTGCCAATATATTACACATAGCATTTATCACTAATCGATTCTGTAATAGGAACGGAACTACAGTACAGTCGGCGTGGATTGTTCGTAATCCACATGTGGGCAGTTATGTCCACGCATGTGTTTACCAGGTAGTAAAAATCATCAGCAGCAAAATTTTAATTAATGAAGCACCGGGTTGTACCGGTGCTTCATTAATTAAATTTTTTATGATTATTCCTGTAATTAGTGTTTGGAATCTAATACTGTTGCATCCGTGGAAATATTGCCCACGCGTGGAAAGTGACCAGCCCACGGCGACTATATGACCCCAATGCATGCTGATATGAACCCAGCCTCTTTGAGTAGTTGTAGACACCAGACAGAAAATAGCTTGGTAATGTTGTAGGCTGTGTAGCAAGCATTAATGTTAACATACAATGGAAATCAGAAAGTAGTCTGCAATTAATGATTAACCACTGACTACTTTTGGATTTCCATTGTCTGTATTTTCAGCAAGTTAATCAATTTTAAACAGATTTATCTCATTTGTGTTGATTATTCATTGCATTTCAACACACAAAAACACTGAAGATACTTGGCGTTGATTGTGGAATCAAATATTGTGATCGAATCAAATATTATTTCGAATACTGAATATTCACAGGGGCCTAGAATAACAGCTCTCTGGCTTATTAATTGGTTGAGGGCTAGATTTTTTTTGATGATCTGAATTGGTTCATTGAAATTTGTCTTATTACATATTATTGGAGAGTGCCCACAGGCACTCTCCAATAATGTGTAATAAAACAAATGTATATATAAAACAAAATATTATTTTCATTTGACTGAATGTGAAGCAAGGGCAAGGGAAATGTTGGCTTTTGATTTGGTATCCTCATTTTTAGCTAAACTTAACAAAGTCAAGATAAGCTATTGCCATCACATGTGCAGAAGTCTGTTAGTCTGTGAGTCTGTTAGTCTGTTCACATTTTCCTTTAGCACAGGCTACACCCCATAGTTTTTGTCCGATCATCATGAAATTTCATATGCAGGTGTGAGGTCATGTCTAGATGAGAACGTCCCCTTTTGGTCACGATCAGTCACCGTGATGGATGCCGAGCCCAAAACCCGAAAACCATTAGCACAGTCTACAGGTCGTATTTATGAAGGAATTTCATTGTAACTTGGTAGGATGCCTCTGCATAATATCTAGATGAGAACTTCCCCTTTTGGTCATGATCTGTCAACCGTGATGGCTGCCCAAGCCCACAACCCAAAAAACTGTTAGCACAGTCTACAGGTCATATTTAATATGGAGAGATTTCATTGTAACTTGGTAGGATGACTCAGTATGATATCTAGATGAGAACTTCCCCATTTGGTCACGATCTGTCAACCGTGACAATTGCGCAAGCCCAAAACCCAAAAACCTGTAGCACAGTCTACAGATCATATTTATGGAGGGATTTCATTGTAACTTAGTAGGTTGACTCCATAGAATGTCTACATGAGAACTTCCCCTTTTGGTCAAATGTGACGGCTACAGGGGCTCGAAGTCCGAAAACCTTTAGCATAGTCTACAGGTCATACTTATGAAGGGATATCTTTGTAACTTGGTAGGATTACTCCAGATAATGTCTAGATGAGAATGTCCCCATTTGATCGCGATCATTCAGCCGTGATGGCTGCCCAAGCCCAAAACCCAAAGACCTTTAGCACACAGTCTACAGGTCGTATGTATGGAAGGATTTCATCGTAACTTGGTAGGTTGGCTCCATATAATGCCTAGATGATAACATCCCCTTTTGGTCACGATTGGTCAGCTGTGATGGCTACAGGGGCCCGAAGCCTGAAAACCTTTAGCACAGTCTACAGGTCATATTTATGAAGGGATTTCATTGTAACTTGGTAGGATGACTCTATATAATGCCTAGATGAGAACGTCCCCTTTTGGTCACGATCATTTAGCCAAGATGGCTGCCTGAGCCCAAAACCCCAAAAACCTTAGCACAGACTACAGGTCATATTTATGAAGGAATTTCATTGTAACCTGGTAGGATGATGACTAGATGAGGATGTCCCTTTTGGTTGCGATCAGTGAACCGTGATGATGACATGTACACAGGCCCGAAGCCCAAAAACCTTTAGCACAGTCTACAGGCCGTATTTATGAAGGGATTTCATTGTAACTTGAAAGGATGACTCGTTTTTTTAATAATTTCACTGTAACTTGGTAACTTTCATTGACATACATTAACTGTGAGGGCCACATACATTAACTGTGAGGGCCACATTAACCCACCCCTCAGTTCTTTAGTACAGTCTACACCTCATATTATTTTTATTGAAAACATAGCATACAGGGAACAGAAATTAATGTATTCCCAATTATCACAATTCATGTCTTATTTCATAATCCTTTCATAAACATTGAACATTATCCTTTTCATCAAACACAACACACAGACAAGTTAAGCTATAGTGTCATTGACACTTTCATTTTAAAAGCCCTGATAGTGGCTTCTAGCATTCAAGCAGTTAATGGCCCTGGACTTCATATTGGTCCGGTAATAAACCCTCAGTCTGTTATTCATTACTCTTGGGCCATTAATAAACCATAATGCCCTCCAAACTCATATTATTGTTATATTATAATCATCTATGATGTTTTGAAAACAACAGTGTGTTTTTGCCAAGTATTTGATATCAAAGCATTCAAACTCATCCCCAAAGTAATTAATTAACAAAAATCTCATTTCAGTGGCTACAAACACTCAAAATGGGGAATGGGTGAAATCATAACATTGGTTGTAATTGGTGGTGTAATATTCATGCTGTACAGAACATGCATCAAAAGAGGTACACAGCCAAGTTCACATACTTCAGGAGAGGGTACTTATCCAAGTGCACCACCACCACCATATGAGGAACATCAGCCTCCACCTGCTTATGGATTCAAACCAGAAACAACACAGGGAACACATTCTTCACCTGGCTATGGATTCAGATCAGAATACACAGGTAATATAAGTACTGTAGGTATTTCATTTTGTACTTCCCTGCACATGTGCAGCATTGGTGAAGCGAGACTGGTTCTCGTTAGATCACTGAAGTTAAGCAATATCAAGCCCTATTAATCCTTGGATGGGTGACCACTCAGTGATTGATTCGGGTGCTTCCCGTAGTAGTGGCCGGTATGCAATCAGCGAAGTTTGAGTCTGTGACTCCAAGACATTGAAGTATGTGCCAGCTGTGAACATTGAGAATATTCTCCAGTACTATGCAATCCTCACCATACCTAGGTGTAAAATAAGGATCTGTTGAGGCACTTGCTGCGTGCCTGTCTGTGGAGCATTGGCAGTATGCTCCGTTGAGTTGAGCTGAGACTATCATGGAATGAAACAATGGTGTGTATGCCTTTGATACAGAGAAATAATGTAAGACAGAGAGCACTACGGTGGATTCTAGACTTTAACATTGCATTATTATTATTATTACATGCAAACCAAAAGTTTGAAGTTGATAAACATGACTTAACTGGATATCTTTTAACTCCTTGCATACTACTGCCAGATATTCATGACCAAGACACAAAATCTCTTGCCACTAAAATTATTAAAATTTGGACACAATTAACCAAATTGGTTGTCTGTAAAATATTATTATTACCCCCTCCAAAACAAAGTTTGTGGGGGATCTAGCAATGCTGTCCATCCATTCATCCATCCATCCATCCAACAACAACCTTAGATCTCTTTATCTTGGTCAGTGCATGTCTGATTTAAATGATCTGTGGTGTGCTGATGGACTATCATGGGGGAAAGGATATTCACAAGTAACAGGTTTTGCCGAATCATTTTTTCTAGAGTTATGTATCATTTTCAACTTTTTTCAACTTAGAAAAATTTCAATTTTTATTTTCAATTTTCATGGTTTCTGTTTAGTAAACCACTTCTCGGTGGGGGATACCAGTGACATTGCACCTTGTTTTTTTGTGATGGTACCAAAAAGTTTTGAGCCTGTCATCCCAAACCTGGTACTAATCAGCTGTCTTTAGTGATTAGGCCACACAAAGTAGATCTTCTGTTTCTCAGGCCATTATTTGTGAAATTGCATGCAGGCGAGCGGTTTTTTATTTTATTTTTTATTTCAGTAATTACTTTTTTGTCATCAAAAGTTCATGTTCTTGGTTCAAGTTTTAGGCCTCATAATCTACAGAATAGCATGGGTGGTGGTGTATTTCATCCCTTGAGTGCAAGAAGACTTTGCAATGCTAAAGCATTGCAAAACCTTCTTGCACTCAAGGGACAAATTCATCAATTTTTTTAACTTGGGTAAAATATCAGACATAAACCATTTAATTTTTATTTTTTTTAAGTTTAAATTGGTTATAAAAAGAGAGCATGCGGCAGCCAAAAGGACCATGCGGGAGGGCCTGAGAAGAAGATTTTTTATTTTTTAGGCCTTAGGAACCAAAACTGGGGTGTACCATTATTTAGTACTGTCACTACTTTGACAAATGTTATATATTTCTGTATTGTTGTATGAAATGCATTACTCAATTGGGCATGAATATTTTGAAGGTCTGTTTGTCATGATAGAATAGTTTATGTTTTTCAAAGTTATCTTAACACTTTCTCATCCTAAATTCCAAAGGGGAATTCTATCACATGCTATAATATTATTTGTATAATTATGCAGATCTGACATATACTATAATAAACTTTCCAAACCACAAATTTGGCACAGCTCTCAGGCGAGAAGACCTTGATTAACCCTGTGCTCCCAAATGCCTCCCTATTCCAATACCTCATGCTTCCTCCCAACACACAGAAACAAATTGATTACAACCCCCGTAACTCATTCTTCCTGTTCTCTCCAATAGGCAAACTAACTCTCTCCTTTGTGTCACCCAGTACCCACATATCCTTCATTAGACAATAATTTGACATTAATCTTGTATTGTTATCTTTTATTGGAAAGCCCTCTGAGAGAGAGCTTTCCAATAAATGATAATAAGTGAAGATTTTGGTGTTGATGAAGCTTACTAAAATTGGACGAGTGTCTGTATTAGAGGCTCTTCTCTAATTCTAAGAAATTGTTCTGATCATTAGGTCAGACACTAGTGAAATGGTGCATCTCACACATGCAAGTTGTGACTTATTTGCAGCCTTGTTTCTTACAAAACAGTTGTTCCCCTTACATGAGTGAGACATGAATAGATTTTTCACACTCTCGACAAGAATATCTTTGAAGCATTCATCCCATCACTCTCAATTTTAAAACATCAGTCCTCAATCCTCAGATTACACCAAAAAAATTGTCTCACAAGTCTGATTCGAATAATGTTGTGAAACATCCCTAAGATGTTGCATGGCAACTTTGATACATTGTATATCAATTTTATTGTAGAAACAATCATTTTATAATTTCTGCTTGGACAAATTTAGCTCTGGTGAGTGACTTAGGCTCTCTTCCTTTTGAATACATAAAAGGGAAGTAAATCATTAAACATTCCAGGAAGTTTTTACAATTTGTTTTTTGATTTTCAAGATCTGCAAATCTAAAATTTAAAGCCACACAAAGTAGATCTTCTGTTTCTCAGGCCATTATTTGTAAAATAGTACATGGGTGAGAGTTTTTTATTTTATTGTTTATTTCTGTAATTGTTTCTTTGTCCTCGAATGTTCATATTCTTGGTTTATGTTTTAGGCCTCATAATCTACGGAATAGCATGGGTGGTGGTATATTTCGTCCCTTCAGAGCGAGAAGCCTTTGCAATGCTAAATCATTGCAAAGCCTTCTTGCACTCAAGGGACAAATTTATTAATTTTTTTAATTTGGGTAAAAAATCAGACATAAACCATTTAATTTTAATTTTTTCAAGTTTACATTGGTTATAAAAAGAGAGCTTGCGGCAGCCAAAAGGACCAGGCAGGAGGGCAAGAGAAACAGATTTTTATTTTTTTAGACCTAATACATTATTTTGTTTGGTGATGAATTTATACTGCATTAAACCTTTGTAGAGGACATTGAAGAGGAAAATATACTGATATCTAAAAACTTTAGAAGTACAAAAGATAAGACACAGTTGAAAAGTGGATGGACACTTATAAAAAAAAAAATTGACTAATTTTTTGCCTAACAAACATATTTTATGGATCCCTATTGGAATGAGCTCAATGAGCACATTCCACTGACTGGCCATAAACTATGTTCTTGAAATAAAACATGAAAGAATAAGAAAATGTGGATGATGATTTTTGTGAATATTGCTGGCTGTTTTTCAGTTCTATTAGGAAAAGGGTTAATACATTTTGGTTTTTTGCAAAACTGCATTGGAAATAAATTTTAATCATTTACCTAACATGAAAAGCAGACCACACTTGCAAAAATATTCTTGAATAACTAATTTTTTTCATCTTTTGTCTCAAAAACATAGGTTATGACCCCTCATTGAAACGAGCTTGAAGAGCTTGTTCCAATGAGGGGTCATAACCTATTTTTTTGAGACAAAATATGAAAAAAATAATGAAAATTAATTAGTGATTTTTAGCTCAACTTTGGCGAAGCCAAATTTGAGCTTATGCCATGGCCAGTTGTCCGTCATTCGTCTGTCCGTCTGTCCGTCAACAATTCAATACGGCTTGGGCTAGAGGCCGTATTTATGAACCGATCTTTACAAAACTTCTTGGGTACTTTTGTTATGACTGTGGGACGAGAACGAGTGTTTTTGGGCCCGATCTGAAATTCAAGTTGGCCGCCAGCCGCCATTTTGTACCGACGATGCAGAAATCTGTTTTTTGTACAGAACTTCCATATGAAAGTGCTGATTTGAATAATTTTTTGTATGAATGTTTAGTACCATAGGATACATCACATATAATACAGGTTTTTTTTCTTGTACGTAAATTATGCAAATTAAACTAACATTGATGTATTTAGTGTTACTTTCAGCACTGTAAGTGAAAATGCCAATATGGCTCGGGCTAGAGGCCGTATTTATAAACCGATCTTTACGAAACTTCTTGGGTACCTTTGGTATCACCGTGGGACGAGAAAGAGTGTTTTTGGGTGCAGTCCGAAATTCAAGATGGCCGATGGCAGCCATTTTGTACAAAATTAGGTGCGATCAGATTTTTGCACAGAACTTCCATATGAAAGTTCTCATTTGAATAAAGTTTTGTAGGAATGTTTAGTAAAATGGAATACATCACATACAGTACGGGTTTTTTTCTCGTGCAGAAATTATGCAAATTAGATGAATTTTGATTTATTTAGTGCTACTTATACACTGTAAGTGCACATGTCAATACGGCTCGGTCTAGAGGCTGTATTTATCAACCGATCTTCACGAAACTTCTTGGGTACCTTTGTTATCACCTTGGGATGAGAACGAGTGTTTATGAGTGTGGTCCAAAATTCAAGATGGCTGCCAGTGGCCATTTCGTACCGAAATTAGGTCTAATCAGTTTTTTGTACACAACTTCTATACGGCTCAGGCTAGAGGCCGTATTTATGAACCGATCTTTACGAAACTTCTTGGGGACCTTTGTTATCACCGTGGGATGAGAACGATTGTTTTTGGGTGTGGTCCGAAATTCAAGATGGCCACCAGCAGCCTTTTTGTACCAAAATTAGTGCAATCAGTCTTTTGTACAGAACTTCTGTATGAAAGTTCTGATTTGAATAAATTTTTGTAGGAATGTTTAGTAAAATGGAATACATCACATATAGTACGGGTTTTTTTCTCGTGCAGAAATTATGCAAATTAGATGAATTTTGATTTATTTAGTGCTACTAAAACACTGTAAGTGCACATGTCAATACGGCTCGGGCTAGAGGCTGTATTTATCAACCGATCTTTACGAAACTTCTTGGGTACCTTTGGTATCACCGTGGGACGAGAACGAGTATTTTTGGGTGCGGTCCAAAATTCAAGATGGCCGATGGCAGCCATTTTGTACAAAATTAGGTGCAATCAGATTTTTGCACAGATCTTCCATATGAAAGTGCTGACTTGAATAATTTTTTGTGTGAATGTTTAGTACCATGGGATACATCACATATAATACGGGTTTTTTTCTCGTGCAGAAATTATGCAAATTAGATGAACTTTGATTTTTTCAGTGCTACTTACAAACAGTAAGTGCACATGTCAATTCGGCTCGGGCTAGAGGCTGTATTTATCAACCGATCTTCATGAAACTTCTTGGGTACCTCTGTTATCACCTTCGGATGAGAACAAGTGTTTCTGAGTGCGGTCCAAAATTCAAGATGGCTGCCAGTGGCCATTTCGAACCGAATTTAGGTTTAATCAGTTTTTTGTACACAACTTCTATACGGCTCAGGCTAGAGGCCGTATTTATGAACCGATCTTTACGAAACTTCTTGGGGACCTTTGTTATCACCGTGGGATGAGAACGAGTGTTTTTGGGTGTGGTCCGAAATTCAAGATGGCCACCAGCAGCCTTTTTGTACCAAAATTAGTGCAATCAGTCTTTTGTACAGAACTTCTGTATGAAAGTTCTGATTTGAATAAAGTTTTGTAGGAATGTTTAGTAAAATGAAATACATCACATACAGTACGGGTTTTTTTCTCGTGCAGAAATTATGCAAATTAGATGAATTTTGATTTATTTAGTGCTACTTATACACTGTAAGTTCACATGTCAATACAGCTCGGGCTAGAGGCTGTATTTATCAACCGATCTTCACGAAACTTCTTGGGTACCTTTGTTATCACCTTGGGACGAGAACGAGTGTTTCTGAGTGCGGTCCAACATTCAAGATGGCTGCCAGTGGCCATTTCGTACTGAAATTAGGTCTAATCAGTTTTTTGTACACAACTTCTATACGGCTCAGGCTAGAGGCCGTATTTATGAACCGATCTTTACGAAACTTCTTGGGGACCTTTGTTATCACCGTGGGATGAGAACGAATGTTTTTGGGTGTGGTCCGAAATTCAAGATGGCCACCAGCAGCCTTTTTGTACCAAAATTAGTGCAATCAGTCTTTTGTACAGAACTTCTGTATGAAAGTTCTGATTTGAATAAAGTTTTGTAGGAATGTTTAGTAAAATGGAATACATCACATACAGTACTTTTTTTTTCTCGTGCAGAAATTATGCAAATTAGATGAATTTTGATTTATTTAGTGCTACTTATACACTGTAAGTGCACATGTCAATACGGCTCGGGCTAGAGGCTGTATTTATCAACTGATCTTTACGAAACTTCATGAGTACCTTTGGTATCACCGTGGGATGAGAACGAGTGTTTTGGGTGCGGTCCGAAATTCAAGATGGCCGATGGCAGCCATTTTGTACAAAATTAGGTGCAATAGATTTTTGCACAGAACTTCCATATGAAAGTGCTGACTTGAATAATTTTTTGTGTGAATGTTTAGTACCATGGGATACATCACATATAATACGGGTTTTTTTCTCGTGCAGAAATTATGCAAATTAGATGAACTTTGATTTTTTCAGTGCTACTTACAAACAGTAAGTGCACATGTCAATTCGGCTCGGGCTAGAGGCTGTATTTATCAACCGATCTTCACGAAACTTCTTGGGTACCTCTGTTATCACCTTCGAATGAGAACGAGTGTTTCTGAGTGCGGTCCAAAATTCAAGATGGCTGCCAGTGGCCATTTCGTACCGAAATTAGGTCTAATCAGTTTTTTGTACACAACTTCTATACGGCTCAGGCTAGAGGCCGTATTTATGAACCGATCTTTACGAAACTTCTTGGGGACCTTTGTTATCACCGTGGGATGAGAACGAGTGTTTTTGGGTGTGGTCCAAAATTCAAGATGGCCACCAGCAGCCTTTTTGTACCAAAATTAGTGCAATCAGTCTTTTGTACAGAACTTCTGTATGAAAGTTCTGATTTGAATAAATTTTTGTAGGAATGTTTAGTAAAATGGAATACATCACATACAGTACGGGTTTTTTTCTCGTACAGAAATTATGCAAATTAGATGAATTTTGATTTATTTAGTGCTACTAAAACACTGTAAGTGCACATGTCAATACGGCTCGGGCTACAGACTGTATTTATCAACCGATCTTTACGAAACTTCTTGGGTACCTTTGTTATCACTGTGGGACGAGAACGAGTGTTTTTGGGTGCGGTCCGAAATTCAAGATGGCCGATGGCAGCCATTTTGTACAAAATTAGGTGCAATCAGATTTTTGCACAGAACTTCCATATGAAAGTACTGACTTGAATAATTTTTTGTGTGAATGATTAGTACTATGGGATACATCACATATAATACAGGTTTTTTTCTCGTGCAGAAATTATGCAAATTAGATGAACTTTGATTTTTTCAGTGCTACTTACTTCTTGGGTACCTTTGTTTTCACCTTGGGACAGGAATGAGTGTGTTTTGGGGTGCCTTTGTTATCACTGTGCTATGAGAACAAATATTTTGGGGTTCAGTCAGACCCACTCTGGGACTCAAAGATTTCTTTTCTATTTAGCATCTGACTGTCACCCACCTTTACAATACTTTACCTATACATTTGTTGCAGGCTATGGCCAGTATTTATGTACAGACCGTTACAGTACTTTATATGTACATTTGTTATCAGGTCATTACCTAGATGTTTGTCATTGCTGTGTCACATACTATACATGTACATGTGTTGACAAGTTGAGCTACAGTGTCATTGACACTTTCATTGAGAATAGCGCTGGCTGGTTTTGGCCGTTAGTTGGGTAAAGGGTTAAGGCATACAATACAAAATAATCATAGGTGCTTGGCCCAAGCTAGAGTAAATAAACTGATCTTTGAGATGAAATGTTTTTGATCATTTCTGTACAAAATTATTTTAAAAAAATGTTATCAAATGTTGTTTGCTGCTCAAATTGTTCTGGGCACTTGTGTGGTGAAGACACCTGATATTATGAAATGCAACCACAGTGCAACAGGTAAATTACCCTTTCAGAATTTAAATTTTAATATCTGACATGGCTTGCAGTTGACAATTTGAAATTTTTTTTTTTAATAACTTACATTTTTCATCTTTTGCCTAAAATGCAGCATATGACCCCTCAATGGAACGATCTTGATGAGCTGGGGCAGATCCAAGAAAAAAGGGCATTTACTAGGGTAGCATCACTAAATTCACCCTCTGGGGACCTCATTGTGCAGATGACAGTCTGCTTAGTTTCTGGTTTGCTCAAAGGTTGAAGGCCTGAGATGGGGAGTTTGAGGGGAGGACACCTCCCAAACTCCCCCAACTCTCCACGATTGAATTTGAAAGCTCCCAGAATGGATTTGGGGTGTATTTTAGCTTTTCTTCGAGAATAAATCATTGAAAAAAATTGAGTGACGAACCTGGGAAGGGCATTCATTGTCTGCCCCCTCTCACCCTCATGGTCCAAAGACAGGGAGGGCAGCTACCTCCTCTGTCCCTATGCTTCTAGTGTTCTTCGCTGTTATGTTGGATAAAAGGTCAAAATGTGTTTTGCAAAAAGTTTTCAAGGGATAAAATACGCATTTCAAAACAAGTCCAGGGGAAATACTCTTTATGCCAACATGTTATCTACAACTCTAAATAGAAAGAATCTAGTATTTATGCATGGATACTGACTGACAATTATATAATGAGTGGGCACATAAAATATGTATTTCCACACATGACACTGCCATGAGTGGAAATACAAACATGTAATACATAATTTGTCATGCCCATGGATGAGATAATCAATATCCACCCAAAGATACTAGATTCTGTTTTTATTATGCATGCTTCAGATAAATTATAGGCCTCTTCATCATATCCCTCTGTAAATTATTCAAAACGAAAATCATATGATTGTTGTCTAACTATTCCCTGCTGTGTATTTAAATGAAGCAGAAAAGTTTAGTCCTTAGTATCTCCTACACAGCATTCACAAATGGGGCAGTATTATTTAAAAAAAGAATTTTAACACGAACTTCATAAAAAGGGAACAAAATAAAGCAAGCATATGTCACAAAATGGCAGAATCCCCCCACTTGCAAAGAGAGATGTGGATCTAAATGTTCATGAAAAAAAAAAAGATCATCTCATAATGGATGCCAATAAGTTCCATGAAAATTTGATTGCATTTTTTCAAGTTAACACATTCACAAAGTCATTATCAGAGGAACACAAAATTTACAACAAAAAGGGGCATAACTCCTACAAAAGCTCAGGAAATTTGGTGAACACTGAACGTAACCGATCTTGTCAAAGTGTACATCTACAGCAAGTTTTGTGAAAACCCGATTAAATTTGTTCAAGTTATCACATTCACAAAATGTGTGGATGGACAGGCCCCATTTTGATGTCCTCCACCTGCCATGAAACAAATTCTCTTTTTGCCCTACCTCGATATATTGAGTTTTAAAACTTCAAATCTTTCTTGATAATCCACAGCTGAGAATATCATAAATAAATATTCCTCATGTGACTTTTGAGAGAAAAAAATTTATGATGCTTATCAAAAAACAGCTTGCACTAAAATTGAAGAGTCAAGTAGTTTAATTTATTATATCTTGCATAACTGGTTGAGTGCTAAATTATTTTTGAAGGGAGATTTGTAATGTGAGTATTTTTTTTTTAAAAGTTACCATGCTACAAGCAAGGGGAGCCTTGGTTTAGCAAGATTTTGTTAAAAAGGAAGCATTTTGTTAAAATTTATTGGTGTGTGCAAACAGGCACTCTCCAATAAATTTAAAAAAAAAAACAACTATTTTTTATGTGAACATTTTTCTATTGATGAGTAAAGGATAAGTTTATGCTTACATCAAGCCTTCAGATTGCCCTAATTTCACACCTTTTACAGGTCTCCCCAAATTAGAGAAGGTGCGAAGAAATCAAGAAAAATATATAAATTATCTGTGCCTATTCTGCATTTTAGAATAACTTCCATCATAATATGACCATAGAAACACAAAGAAAGGTATGGCAATAAAACATAACAGAATAAAACTGCTATTTCTGGTTTTAATGTCCCCTAATTAGGGCAAAACAGTGTCCCCAAAATAAATGAATTTAAATGCCTGCACATTGTAAAGCCACTGAAGTGACTTTTAGCACTTTTCTGCTGAGCCACACTCAACCAGTTAAAGAGTTTCATAAGCTCAGTCAATCAGTTTATCATCAATAAAATTCTCAATCTGTTATTGGCATGTAAGTGAAAAATCGGATAACTGACTTTCTTCATTAGTTGGACACTGTGAGCCAGCAGGATGGCTGTTCAATAAATGTCATCTCATTTATGATATTTCAGGCTCAGGAAGTCAGACACACAACACAGGTTACACAGGATCCAGAACCACAACAGATGGGAGCAGTACAGGTGGTAGCTTCGTGACTGGAATGGCAACAGGTGGTCTTCTAGGATATTTGTTTGGTAGATCTGGCAACTCATCCAACAGAAACTATGGTAGACATCACAGTTCATCTAGTGGTTCTTATTATGGTCGGCCAAATCAAGGAAGTTCTTGGTTTGGTTCATCATGGGGAGACTCTTCCAATACATACAGTAGCTCCGGCTTCAGCTCTGGTAGTCGCCGAAGTTCTAGTAATGGATCTGGCACTCACACTTCAACAGGGTTTGGTGGTACAAGCAGACGATGAGGTTCAGATTAGTTGATTTACCTTTTACTGCCTAACTTTTACCTGTTATAAAGCTGAGGCAGCCCATGTTATTGGCTTTTGTTGGCCTGTCGTTTTGAGGCAAGCAATCACCTTCTTTATAGTCCACCTGATTTTAAAGTAAGAAGAGTTGAAAATGTTCCACCAAAACATCTTGATAACTAAGAGATTCTAAACTCCAGGTTCAAACAATAAATCTATTGGAAACACGCCAAGTCTCTTTAACCCATAAGGGCCAAAGTAATTTTCAGCCTTTCCACTACAGCTTGTAAGTCGAGTGGCTTAGCAGTAATTTTTAGGATAGTCTTGTCTGCCTCTAGATAGGCAGACAAAGCTTGACTAAAAATTACTGCCTAGGTAATTGATCACTGGCCCTGTTCTTGATTGCAAGTTTAAATTGTAATATTTATTTATTGGTGTTTCATAACACTCTATCTAAATGTGCCAAACATTTAGGTAGAGTGTTATGAAACACCAGTCAATAAATAAACCATGTGCCAAACTGTACTTTACACTCATGTTGGGGGCTTGATATAGCCACAGATGATGAAAGTAAACTTAAACACCAATAAATAAACAATTAGGATCATCAGTGAAGCAAATTTTCTGGCATTTGTCCCCCTACTTCATTTGTAGATAAACTGTAATTAATGGGAATAATTTACCCAATAGTGTATTAATTAGGAAGTAAGATTATTTGCTCTGTGCAGTTTTTGATTCATGAACACTCAAATGTTATCGAATCCCCTAGATATGTACTGTGTTTATGGTTTTTACCTTTCACCCAACACAATTTTGTAAACCGATTCATAAATCTTCTGATTTCCTTTTACATTCAATCATTTTTCAAAAAAACATATTGTAGGCCCCACAAAGTAGATCTTCTGTTTCGCAGGCCATTTTTTGTAAAATTGCATATGGGCGGGCGGTATTTTTTTGTTTTTGTAATTATTTCTTTGCCATCAGAAGTTCATATTCTTGGTTTGTTTTATGTTTTAAGCCTCATAATCTACAGAATAGCATGGGTGGTGGTTTATTTTGTCCCTTGAGTGCAATCAGGCTTTGCATTGCTAAAGTATTGCAAAGCCTTGTTGAACTTAGAGGATAAATTTATCAATTTTATTAACTTGGGTAAAATATCAGACATAAACAATTCAATTTTTATTTTTTTAAATTTGCATTGGTTATAAAAAGAGAGCATGCGGTAGGGCCTGAGAAACAGATTCTTAATTTTCTTAGTCCTTACCTGTGCATACTTGTACAGTGGAACTGTGTTAATTGAATAACCACTTTTCAGCCAACATGAGTGTAAGAGATATTTGATAATTTTTCCATATTCTGGTAACTCTAGTAGCTTTTATTCTATTATCTCTTTAAGACATATCTCATGGAGCTCTGTCAAACAACATAAAATAGATTAGATGCCTATATTGGATATACTAAGAATAGACAGGTCTACAAACATCGTGAATCCAGTGCTTGTCAAAGTAACTTCTTCAATAAATCATTCCCTGTGGGAACCCTGGGAAGTGAAGCAATGCTTGTTTCCTGTGGTAAGCAAGCTCCATTTTACTGATAAAATAGGACCCAGTCATCAATGCCTTGGGTTGAAATCTCTAAAATATGCGACATGGGTATAAACAATTGGCTGTACTTGACTTTATATCCATGTTGCGGTCACAATTAGCCATTGTGCAGACAAATGTGTCATTAACCCTTTACCCAATGCAGACGATATCAAAATTTATTATTTTAAATATAATTTTTTAACATTTTTCAAAAAATTTCAACAAAACCACATCATGTGACCCCTCATTGGAACGAGCTCAATGAGCTCGTTCCAATGAGGGGGTCACATGATATGGTTTTGTTGAAATATTTTGAAAAATTAAATTTTTTCAACTGTTCAATTTGCCTATTATGCGGGTGGATGCAGGCGATTCATATTCAATTAAGAGAAGTTTACTCTCTAACCGATGCCCAATTAAGAATTCATAGAGATGACTCACATAAGCTCCAAGCTTCCTCTCAAATCCCAAGCCTGGAAATAGCAGATTGTCATCTGCAGAATGAAGTTCCCAGAGGGTGAATTTGATGATGCTACCCTGCACAGGGTAGCATCACCAAATTTACTCTGTGAACCACAGTCTGAATCAAGTCCGCAAGCCTAAACAGAAAGAGGTACACGGAGGATAACTTGGCCCAGTGTATAGGATAGCATCAGTAAATTCACCCTCTGGGGACCTCATTCTGCAAATGACTGTTTGCTTATTTCCAGGCTTGAAATTCCTCCTTTACTTAGCAATTTGTTTAGTGTTAAATATATGTTTTATTGTGAGCTGCTGTGCCTTGTACTAATACTTTTTGTTGTTGTTCATTTCTGTAACACACAGCATATTCTTTGAATAAATATTGTTTAAACTAATTAACAGATCAAATTTGTTCAGAAGATCTAGTAAGTGGTTTGGTGTTTGGAAGTTATATGCAATTAACAGGGTGATTCAATTAAGAGATACCCAATTAAATGGGCTCAACTGTGCAAAAAATTCAATAATGAGCTCAATTCATTGAGGGGTCATAAGATTTGTTATGGAAGAAATTGATTAAAAATACAACATTGAAAACTCGTTTTGTTTGTGTGTTTTTGAATGAAAGAAAAAATGTTACAAATATTTTTTAAGAATTCCTTTAAATGTTTTATGTTAATGAAAAATTTCTAGATGACAAATAAAAATATGAAATCTGATTGTGTTGTTTTGTGTATCAGTAATCCTTAGGCTTCACAAAGTAAATATTATGTTTCTACCACAGGAAACTGAGTCATTCAAAGCTGGTTTGAAAAGGCATCTCTACAAACAAGCTTTCTGCACCAATATGTAGATAAGAAATCATTTCCCTTTTTTTTTTTTGTATGTAAAGCCAAAGAGCACATTTTGTGGATTTTAGGCTGAAAATTTTTTTTTTTTTTTCTCAGGTCATTTCTTTTAAAAATGCATGCAGACAGGTTAGAGTTTTTCCCCACATGCTCAGCTGATTTGCTGGGTTTGTTTTATATGTTTAGGCCTCATCTACAAATATGTCAAATTGTCCTGACAGGAGAATATTATGTTTAGAGATTTTTACTTGGTTAGTTTCATATCGGCTAGAGGTATCAGCCCAACGTAACATCATATCAGTCTGAGTCCGAAGGCTGAATGCTGATGTGAAGTTACCAAGGGCTGATATATCAGCTGATATGAAACAAACCAAGTAATAAGGCCTAAAAAAATTAAAAATCTGCTTCTCAGGCCCTCCCGCATGGTCCTTTTGACTGCCACATGCTCTCTTTTTATAACCAATGTAAACTTGAAAAAAAATAATCATGAAATGGTTTATGTCTGATATTTTACCAAAGTTAAAAAAAATTGATAAATTTGTCCCTTGAGTGCAAGATGGCTTTGCAATGCTTTAGCATTGCAAAGCCTTCTTGCTCTCAAGGGACGAAATATCCCACCACCCATGCTATTCTGTAGATTATGAGGCCTAAAACATAAATCACGAACAAGAACTTTTGATGGCAAAGAAATAATTACAGAAATAAAAAATTAAATAAAAAAAACGCTCGCCCGCATGCAGTTTTACAAATAATGGCCTGAGAAACAAGATCTGCTTTGTGGGGCCTAATCTCTTTATTTATTAAACCAGAACAAATAATTACAAAATGTTCTCAGATCTGTTAGTTTCTGACAGTATTATTGTTTCTCATTCTTTTCATTAAGTCTGAATTTTCCTCTTCTAGTTCAACTATCCGGAAACATTTCCGCTTCCCCAGGGGAGAAGTCATGATGTTTGGATAGATGAACTATCTCTTCTCTCACTTCATTGAATTTTCACTCACTACTCTGACATTTTATGGCTTGCTTTGAATTTTGTGTACACCTCTCTTCTTTTTTCTCTTCATCCACCTACAGTACATGGAGAGTGTATTATCACTAAATCACCCGCAGAGTGGAGATTCCACCTGAGCAATAATTGCAAAGTTGTTGCAAAGCACAACCAGCACCAGCAAAGTTTCAGCCAATGGACCTCCGGATTAAACCCGGAGGTCCATTGGCTGAGACATTGCTTGTGTTTTTTGTCGATATGTTCAAAATTTGAAAGTTATAGCTTGGGTGATAACTCCACTCTGCGGATGATTTAGTTATAATCCACTCTCCACGTACTGTAATTCCCTCTAATCCTTACTTACTGCCATCATTAATTCCTTACCATACAAAAACTACTCCCTTTTGCCAGGTAATTCCACCTTTACTTATTGATTGCATTCAACGAATAAAGGTGATCAATTTTTTTTTTTTTTTTTAAATGTTTTTATTAGGGTTTAATGACACATTAACAGCCAGGGTCATATCATGTCAGTGACAGTTTTACGGGTGGAGGAACCCGGAGTACCTGGAGAGAACCACCGAGCAACGACGAACAGCTGTCAGCTCCCCAAAATCGTAACTCTGAACTCTGCACCGCAGCACAGGCAGGATTAGATTGGTTGAAGACAGGTGATCAATTACACTGTAAACAAAATGGTTGAGTCTAGTAAGGCATCAAGAAAGACAACTCTAGCTTGGTTCTTATCAGTGGAGATCAGCATCATATCAGCCAAGTTTAACCCTTTACCTAACACGAAAGGCAGACGGTACTTGCAAATAAAATTATTGAATAACTAATTTTTTTCATTTTTGCTTCAAAAACATAGCTTATGACCCCTCATTGGAATGAGCTCATTTCAATGATGGGTCATAAGCTATGTTTTTGAGACAAAAAGTGAAAAAAATAATGAAAATTAGATGGTGATTTTTGTGAACAACGCTGACCGGTTTTGACCATGATATTGGGTAAGGGGTTAAAGTCATATCAGCCATACTTGATAATGGACAATTCTGAGAAGAAAATTATTTCTAATAAACAATATTTATTATCTTGAGGGATTTCATATGTCACATGAAGAAATGCTAGTAGCCCATACTTTGGGGTACCATGTTGAAAACAGTATCCAAGCCACAAGTCTTATTGAAACAAGAGGTCCCAAGGGTCTTAATCACTCACCTGACAAAGTGGTTCAAGAAGTATTTTGGGTCACATTCAGTTAGTCATGGTTCATAAACACTACAGAGGAATGAAGCCATAAAATTATTCATAATTATTCATAATTCTGGTGTCTATGTCAGATGATTATTATCGTAGGTCCTCATGACTGCTTCCAATTCTATCAGGTGTAGACAAGCACTGCCAAACTTCCAAGGTTGTTGTGTCACTGCAGTTTGAGAGGCAAATTTTATGGAAAAAACAGTAAGGAATGGATTTGAACAAACTTGAACCTAACCTGCCACCCCAACCCCCTCCCCCACCCATAGAGAGCTAAAATATTAAGCCAGGGACTCGAATTGAACAACCTTGAATCTGACCCACTGAGAGATGTTGTATACCAAATATGAAAGGATTCTGACTGGTAGATCTGAAAAAGATTTTTAAAGAAATTCCCTCATATTGGATCAAGTTAAAATTCTGGCTCCCACAGGGAGCCAAAGTATTAACCCAGGACTCGATTTAAACAAACTTGAATCTGACACCCCTCAAAGATGTTGTATACCTAATATGAAAGGATTCTAATTGGTGGATCCAAAGAAGAAGATTTTTAAAGAAATTTTCTCTTATTGCACAAAGTTAAAATTCAGGCTCCAATATAAGTCCATATATTAACTCAAGGCCCCAATTTGAACAAATTTGAATCTAACCCCACTAGATATGTTGTATATCAAATATCAAAACATTTTCACTAGTGGATCTGATGAAGAAGACTTTTAAAGACTATTCCTCATAATGCACTAAGTTAAATGTTGGGCGCCCATAGAGAGCCCGAATATTAACCCAGGGACCCAATTTGAACAAACTTGAATCTGACCTCCCTAGAGATACTATATACCAAATATGAAAAGATTCTGACAGGTGGATCTGAAGAAGATTTTTAAAGATTATTCCTCATATTGCACTAAGTTAAAATTTGGGGCCTCATAGGAAGCCCAAATATAAACTGAGGGACTTGATTTGAACAAACTTGAATTTGACCCATCGAAACATTGATGTATGCCAAATATAAAAATATTCTGACTAGTGATTCTGAAGAAGATTTTTAAAACTTATTCCCATATATTGCCCATAGTTAAGATTTGGGCTCCTGTATTGAGCCCAAATCTGAACCGAGGGGCTTAACTTGAACACACTTGTAGCTGACCTCCCCCCTCCCCCTATGGATGCTCTATACCAAATATCAAAAGATTCTGATTAATGGTTCTGGAGAAGAAATTTTTGCAAATATGCTGACTCAGCATTTTTTCAATGCCCCCCCCCCCCCCCCCCCCCCCCCACAGAACACCAAGCCTGAATATAAGCTACCTGTCATTTGCAAAATGGGGGCCCCAGAGGGTGAATTTGCTTATGCTATCCCACACAGAAATTTATCCTCTAGGTACATCTTTCTGTTAAATTTTGTGATGCTAACTTGTGCAGGGTAGCATCACCAAATTCACCCTCTGGGGACCTCATTTTGCAGGTGACAGTCTGCTTATTTTCAGGCTTGCAGAACACCCTGACACAACAGATGGCAATTTCTTTTTTACCATTACATTCTACTGGTCCGAAGGAAGCTTCATACCAAATAACAGTTCTCTGTTCCGTGTGGTTTGGAAAATATGGGCATTTGATATTATTTCTGTTCAGCTCCTGGTTTTTTTTTTGCAGGAGTCAAGTAATGATGACTCAATAATACCGTATACCAAATTTGGTTCAAATCGGACCATCGATTCAGAAAATATAAATTTTGGGCGGGGCCAGAAATCTTGCCCCTCCCATTACAAATGCAAATATTGCTCCAAGAACTTCATTTCAACAAACTTGATTTTTCACCTCAAAAGGAAGCTCCATATCAAATATCAAGTCATTGTACCCACTGGTTCATGAGAAGATTTTAAAAAAAATTTGGAGCATTTTGCCCCACCCATTCCTTTACTTGAACAAACTTGAATTGACATATGAAAAGGACCATGCATGCCAAATTTATTTCAATTCAGCCCAGGGGTTTGGGAGAAGTTGATAATATAAAGTTAACATCATACGACGGACATAAGGTCAGTAAAGCTCCCTCTGAGCTTTGCTCAGGTGAGCTAAAAACTGAAAATTAACTGCACACAGATTTGCATAAAAACAAAGTATCAAAATCATGCATTATCCCCACCCCTTCTCCCCCACAAATAAATGATGTCCTGTTAAAATAAAGCTGTGAATGACTTTCTATTTCTTTAAATGTACATGAAAATGGTATGAAAGAAACAGCCCACAACAGTCTGGTGGCCAAGTACCTGAAAATTCACTTCTTGGTTCCCCAAAACTTTTCAAGTTAACCCTTTAACTAGTGCACACACTATCAAAATTTATTATTTAAATTATTTAAAAAAAAAACATTTTCAAAAAATTCGAACAAAACTCCTTCACTGGAACCGGCTTGACAAATTTGTTTGAAAAATACATTTTTTTCAACTACCCAGTTTGTATATTACATGGACAGATGCAGCCGATTTGTTAGAGAAAGGTTTAAGTAACCTTTTCACTGTGAGTTTATTATTTATTGGTGCTTAAGGACACATATTTCTGCACCATCGTTTATTGTGACCACAACATGGAGATATTTATTTATTTATTTATTGGTGTTTAAGGTCATATACTTATGCACAATGGCTAATCATGACCGTGACAGTTTTACGGGTGGAAGAAGCTGGAGTACCCGCAGAGAACCACCGAGCAATGACGAGCAGCTGCCAGCTCCCCAACATCGTAACTCCGCACTGCAGCACAGGCAGGGTTAGATTGGTTGAAGACATGCGTACCATCGACGTGCAGTATGCCTTAGTACACGGCGTCATCGGGCCCCCATGTGGGCAATCGGGGATAAGTGCCTTGCCCAAGGGCACAACGCAGGAGTCCAAATTGATCGCTCAGACGGTCACCCATCCAATGATTAACCAGGCTCGATGTTGCTTAAATTCGGTGATCTGACGAGAACCGGTTACCGCAATGCCACCGCGCCCCCTACACAACATGGAGATAGAGTCAAGTTTAGTCAATTGTTTATACTATGTTGCCCATTTTAGAGGACTTCCACCCCAAGCATTCATGATTGAGTCTTATTTTACCAACAAGTGTTTGAGCACCGAGGTGGTATTAGCCCCCTACGGCGCTTTTGTGACATAAGGTGTTTTTGTCACAGAAGACACTAGAGTATATAAGCATCTTGGATTTTTAAAAAAAAATATTGAGCGTGCATAATCCCCTCACAACCCTTTATCCATGTGCCATATATGAAAGGCGTAGCGTGAACCATGTTGGAGAGAGGGGTGGTAACATAAAATAGAGAAAAAAGCTTAAAAAAAACACAACAAAAATGGCCGCCATTCTGCCATCTTGGACTTTGAAAAATAAATATTGACTGTGCATCATCCCCTCAGAACCATTTATCCATGTACCAAATATGAAAGGTGTAGCTTGAAGCATATTAGAGGGAGAGGTAAAAACAGACGGACAGACAGACAGATGTTAGATTTTGAAAAAAAAATATTGAGCGTGCATAATCCCCTCACAACATCCTTATTCCATGTACCATATATGAAAAGTGCAGCTTGAACCATGTTGGAGGGAGTAGTGGTAACATAAAATAGAGAAAAAAGCTTAAAAAACACAACAGAAATGGTTGCCATGGCACCATCTTGAATTTTGGAAAAAAAATATTGAACATGCAACATCCCATTACAACCCTCTATCCATGTGCCAAATATAAAAAGTGTAGCTTGAACCATGTTGGAGTGAGGGGTGGTAACATAAAACAGAGAAAAAAAGCTTAAAAAACACAACAAAAATGGCCGCCATGCCGCCATCTTGGATTTTGAAGAAAAAATGTTGAACGTGCATCATCCCCTCCCAACCCTCTATTCATGTGCCAAATATGCAAAGTGTAGCTTGAACCATGTTGGTGGGAGAGGTGGTAACATGAAAATAGAGAAAAAAAGCTTAAAAAACACAACAAAAATGGCCGCCATTCTGCCATGTTGGATTTTGAAAAAAACATTTGGAGCGTGCATCATCCCCTCAGAACCATTTATCCATGTACTAAATATCATGTACCAAATATGAAAGTTGAGCTTGAACCATGTTGGTGGGAGGGGTGGTAACATGAAAATAGAGAAAAAAAGCTTAAAAAACACAACAAAAATGGCCGCCATTCCGCCATCTTGGATTTTGAAAAAAAAATTTTGAGCGTGCATCATCCCCTCAGAACCATTTATCCATGTACCAAATATCATGTACCAAATATGAAAAGTGTAGCTTGAACCATGTTGGTGGGAGGGGTGGTAACATCAAAATAGAGAAAAAAGCTTAAAAAAACACAACAAAAATGGCCGCCATTCCACCATCTTGGATTTTGAAAAAAAAATTTTGAGCGTGCATCATCCGCTCAGAACCATTTATCCATGTACCAAATTTGAAAGGTGTAGCTTGAACCATGTTGGTGGGAGGGGTGGTAACATCAAAATAGAGAAAAAAAGCTTAAAAAACACAACAAAAATGGCCACCATTCTGCCATCTTGGAGTTTGACATAAAAATTTTGAGCGTGCATCATCCCCTCAGAACCATTTATCCATGTACCAAATATGAAAGGTGTAGCTTGAACCATGGCATCATCCCCTCAGAACCATTTATCCATGTACCAAATATGAAAGGTGTAGCTTAAAGCATGTTGGAGGGAGAGGTGGTAACATAAAAAACAGACAGACGGACGGACGGACGGACAGACAGACAGACAGACAGACAGACAGACAGACAGATGGACAGACAGACAGACAGACAGACGGACGGACGGAGTGCAATCCTATAGTCCCCTTACGGTTCCCGTAGGGGACTAATAAAACAGGGCTTGTTTACTGCAGTACACAAGCACTACTTCACTTCCTGGGGTTCCCATTTTCCACTGAGATTGAGTGGGAAGAATTAACTCTATTTTGTACATAGATTCAGGTTAGATGAGGATAGTAAATCCAACTTATTATGTGCAGTTTATAAGTAACCGTCACCAGTACATGGAAAATCAAGTTCTCGGTACCAGTGTGCATCAGGTTCCAGAACATGAACTCTGTAATGAGACATTAATTTATTTATTTATTTATTGAGATTAATGACACTTTGAAAAGAATGGGTTCAACTGGGTCAGATGTTTTATGGGTGAAGACCACTGAACAGATCCACATAACTTTTGGACTCTCCAACTTATTTATTTATTGGTGTTTAAGGTCATATATTTCTGCATAATGGCAAATCATGACCATGAGAGTTTTACAGGTAGAGGGAGCCGGAGTACCCAGAGAGAACCAGCGAGCAACTGTCAGCTCCCCAACACACTAACTTCACACAAGCAGGGTTAGCATTGGTTGAAGACAGGTGCATCATTGACGTGCTGTACTCCTTAGTACACAATGTCACCATGCCCCTACGGAATGGGGGTGACTCATCAATTAGCTCATTCCAGTGAGGAGTCATAACCATAACCTATGTTTTAGAAGCAAAAAATTAAAAAAAAAAAAAAACCTGTGCAGTGTTGGGTGGGTTTGGCAGACAGAAATATCACCTAAAGTTTTGCTAAAATATCTCTTCAGAATACTGTATGGTCACACAAGACTGAAAATTCAGCTCACTTTGTAAGCTGTTCGACAGAGGGTTTTTGACCCAGTCAGTCAGTGACTCTGGATATTTTGCTTGTTGGTTTTTATATTGTTAACCCTTTACCAAACACAAATAGCAGGCGACACATACAAACAAAATTCTTGAATAACTAAATATTTTCATTTTTTGTCTCAAAAACATAGTTTATGACCCCTTATTGGGCTCGTTCCAATGAGGAGTCATAAGCTATGCATTTGAGACAAAAAAGTAATGAAAACTGAATGGTGATTTTTGTAAATAGCGCTGGCTGGTTTTGGCTGTTAATTGGGTAAAGGGTTAACCCTTTACCCAACGTAACGGCCAAAACCGGCCAGCGCTATTCTCAAAAATCGCCAATTAATTTTCACTATTTTTTTCATTTTTTGTCTCAAAAACATAGGTTATGACCCCTCGTTGGAACGAGCTCGTTCCAACGAGGGGTCATAACCTATGTTTTTGAGACAAAAAATGAAAAAAATTAGTTATTCAAGAATTTTTTTTGCAAGTGTCGTCTGCTTTTCACGTTAGGTAAAGGGTTAAAAGGGAAAAATTTTGTTTCAAAATACTTGGGAATTATGACATCAAAATGAGTTTGGGGAGTTTGTTTATCGATCTTTATGATTAGTTTCAGCATCTATGGCTACATCATGACTGCAACATGGGTATGAAGTCAAGTTTAGCCAATCATTTATACCCATGTTGCTCACTTTAGAGGGCTTCCATCTCAGGTGTTAGTTTAGGTCCTATTTTACCAGTAAACTAGAACTTTCCACCCCAAGCATTGGTGACTGGGGCCTATTTTATGAGTAAAACAGATTATCACTGTAAACAAGCACTACTTCACTTCACAAGGTTACCATGGGGGTCACAGCAACAAACATCATGTTAAAAGCACATGATTATGTTGCTGAGGTTTCTATGGGCTGCAGTGCATGCGATAAGGGTTAACCCAATACCCCTATCCGTCTGTGCATCAGCCATCTCTCTGTCTGCAACTAGTGTACACCGTCTGGCTAACTCCTCTCAGTTTTCAAGCTAGAACTTTTTTATTTCACAGGATGTTTGTACAAATACCAGAGGTGTGCATATTGTCAGGATTTTGATTTGCTTCAATATTTCACAATATTACAGGGTGTTGAACTTGGGTCAATTTTTTGTAGAATTTCACTTGTATGTTAGAAAGTTTGTCCGACTAACTCCTCTCACAGTTTTGAAGCTAGGATCTTTTTATTTTGGAGGATATTTGTACATATACCAGTGGTGTGGATATTGTCAGGATTTTGATTTGCTTCATTATTTCACAAAATTACAGGTAGTTGAACTGGTCAATTTTTTGGTAGAATTTCACCTGGAACGTGGTTTGTCGTGCAAACTCCTCTCACAGTTTTGAAGCTAGGACCTTTTTATTTTATAGGGTATTTATACATATACCAAAGGTGTGCATAGTGCCAGGAATTTGATTTTGTTCAAGTTTTCTCAAAATCATAGGTTGTTGAATTTTGTAAATGTTTGTGAAATTTCTAATATAGGACACATGATTTGTCAAGCTAACGCCTTCCACAATACATATGTAAATGAAAGTACACGGTAGAACTTGTGGGGGTATCATATGTGTCTTACAGACAAAGCACATGTACAAGTAACATTGTTTGCTCTTTAACATCCTATGTCCATGTGCTGTGAGGGGGCATAGCACAGTCTAGTTTATAAATTTTTTGCAAATGCTCAATTTGTAAATTGCTCATGCGAATGCAGCCAATTTGTTATGTAAAGGATTAAGTATCTTGTTGGAAGCCAAATGATGCAGGTCATAGCATGTCAAAAATGTTATTTGTTAACCCTTTACCTAACATGAAAAGCAGACGACACTTGCAAACAAAATTCTTGAATAACTAATTTCTTAAATTTTTTGTCTCGAACACATAGGTTATGACCCCTCTTTGGAACGAGCTCGATGAGCTCGTTTCAAAGAGGGGTCATAACCTATGTTTTTGAGACATAAAATGAAAAAAATAATGAAAATTAATTGGCGATTTTTGTGAATAGTGCTGGCTGGTTTTGGCCATGAAAGTTGGGTAAAGGGTTAAATGAGATCATGAAAGTCTATGATGCATTTTGAAACTTTCCCCTCATTCTCAATAATTTTAAATTCTACCATCTCAATGATCCTACAATTCAATTCAGAAATTGGTGAACGTGTCATACAGATATAAGGGCCAATACAGATACAAAGCTGCAGTTCTTTCTAAAAATTCAAGTGATGAGAGCAAGTGCCTTTGATTTCTAGCACTAATTCAGTTAACTGGCAGAAGAATTATTGTTTGTTTATTGGGGGTTAGCAACACTTTCAACAGCCAGGGTAACATTGTTGGAGAATTTTATGGGTGGAAGAAGCCCAAGTGCCTGGAGAGAACCACCGCGCAACTCCAACTTACTAACTCAAGCAGGGTTAGCAATGGTTGAAGGTAAGTGCACCATCGACATGCAGTATGCCTTAGAACACAGTGCCACTGTGCTCTCCACATGGGACTTGGAATTAAATGTCTTGCTCAAGGACAAGGACACAATGCGATGACTGCTGGTCAGGATTGAACTGTCAACTATTCAGTTTACTGTACTGGCAGCCAACAATGATGTAAATCATCTTCATGATAAATGCAGCCTACTGGTAGAGTTCTGAAGGAAGAATACACTTGGAGCAATGTTAGTTCAAAGCAACTTAAAAGTGGCAATTTGGGGCTGTATGAAGACTTAAGGGTTTAGAGATTCTTACCCCAGGAATTGGTTACCAGGTCCTACTTATTTATTTGTATATAGGGGTTTAATGATACTTTTGCAGCCAGGGTTACCTCTTGTTGGACACTTTCACGGAAAGCCGGAGTACTTTGAGAGAACCACCCAGCAATGGTGAGCAACTGTCAGACTCCCCAATGTATTTACTCTTCACAAGGAGGGTTAGTTAGCATTGCTTGAAGATAAGTGCACCATTGACGTGCAGTATGCCTTATATTAATGGGCTCTCAGGATTAAGTGCCTTGCCTAAGGACACAATACAGTCACCCCTGGCAGGGATTGAACTGTGGACCTTTAGGTTTGAAGGCCAATGCCATAACCATTGAGCCACCTCGCTTCCTACCAGGTCCTATTATACCAGTAAAACTGAACTTGCTTATAACAATAATCAAACAATGCTTCACTTCCAGGGGATTTAGGTACTCAATATCTGTTTATCCATAATCCGTGGTTTACTGAAGAGCATTGACTTTATTGCCACTCACTCTCCATTAAACTGTTACAAAATATTATCCAAATAAACAAAATGGCTTTTGCTTTGAAAGAATAACAAAAGCTTATAGTACAGTGGAGCCCACTTATTTTGATACTCCTTAATTGAATAACTGTGTTAACCCTTTACCTAACAAATCAGCCACATCCGCCCGCATAATTTCAGTAGTTGAAAAATATATATTTCAAAACATTTCAATGGAATCACATCATATGACCCCTCAATGGAACAATCTCGTTCCAATGATGGGTCACATGATATGGTTCCGTTAATATTTTTGGAAAAATTTGAAAAAAGCAAATATTAAAATAATAAATTTTGATATAGTCTGCATTGGGTAAAGGGTTAATCAAAAATAATTTCCAAACACCAAACCATTCATTCAGTACAAATTTGACCTGTTTATTTATTGGTGTTTAAGGTCACATATTTCTAAACAAAGGCTAATCGTGAACGTGAATATAAAGTCATGTCCAGCCAATTGTTTATACCCATGTTGCCCCTTTTAGAGGCCTTCTGTGACAGGCATTGGTGACCTGGTCCTATTTTACCAGTAAAACAGAACTTGTTTACAACAGTAAACAAGCACTTCTTCACTTCCCTGGGTATCCATGGGGAAATCTTACCTTTTAATTGCATATAGGTTATAGAGCAAAATCTTGTTAATTGTATAAATGATCTGCCAGAGATTTACTCGTACAACCACTGAATTCTGTGTTTATACACATATTCAATCTCAATACATCCAATAGGAGCATTTGATACATTATATCTTGTTTGAAGGAGCTCCATGAGCTATGTCAAACAAGATATAGTAGAGAAAATGCTTAATTTATCACTAGAATACAGGAAAATTACTAAATTACTGTTATTAACTACTCCTGCTAACTGGATCTTTTTCACAGGCAAAGTAGCAACTCAATCCTTTTCCTATCACAATAAAAAATTTTGAACTAAATTTTTTCATGTTTTGTGTCAAACACATAGCTTATGACCCCTCATTGGATCGAGCTCAATGAGCTCGTTCCAATGTGAGGTCATAAGCTATGTTTTTGAGACAAAAAATAATGAAAATTGAATCCGATTTTTGTAAATAGCCCTGGATGGTTTTGGCTGTTACATTGGGGAAAGGGTTAGCAGGTTTTCACTGTACCAATATTTCAAAAGAGCTAGTTAGTGGCTACCCTGACTGTTATAATTAACCCTTTACTTAATGTTATGTTACTAGCCTGCCAGCTCTATTCACAAAAATTGTCCTTCAAATTTGAATTTTCACAATTTCTGCCTCCAAACAGTTTATGATCCCTCACTGAATTGGTCCCAACAAGCTCGTCCCAATGGCCCTTTCCAATTTATTTATTTATTGGTGTTTAAGGTCACATATTTCTGCACAATGGTTAATCATGACCACAACCGTTTTATTGGTGGAGGATGCCGGAGTACCCAGAGAGAACCACCGAGCAGCTGTCAGCTCCCCAACATACCAACTCCACACAAGCAGGGTTAGCATTGGTTGAAGACAGGTGCATCATCGACGTGCAGTACGCCTTAGTGCACAGAGTCACCATACCCCCACATAGGCAATGGGGGGTGAAGTGTCTTGCCCAAGGACACAACGCGGTAGTCGCAGGTGGGATTCGAACTGAGGACTTCTCGGCTTGCAGCCTGCACCTCTAACCCACTGAGCCTCCGTGCCCCCTATATTGGTGTTTAAGGTCACATACTTATGCACAATGGCTAATCGTGACCATGCACTTTCCGATAAATTGTAACAAAAAACTTTTTTATGCAAACATTTTTTTCTACTTCCTTGTAAAGCTAACTCATTCGGTGTAAAGCCGGGTTTGGGCACTTTTCAGTGATATTGGCTTCTAGCCCTCTACCAGCTGAAGACCATAAACACAACAAGGAAGTGGGTAAGATACATGCCCATGCCAGTATACATGTGACTGAAGTGGTGGAGGTTCAAAGCAATCAACTGGCATTCATCCTGAATG
Organism: Pictodentalium vernedei; assembly: GCA_031216915.1. Classification (NCBI taxonomy): domain Eukaryota; kingdom Metazoa; phylum Mollusca; class Scaphopoda; order Dentaliida; family Dentaliidae; genus Pictodentalium; species Pictodentalium vernedei. The sequence continues at coordinate 157,995,292 of CM062293.1, forward strand.
GCAGGAATAAAGATCAGTAATTGTTTATCGAACTTCCGAGTCTGGACTCAAAGGACCAGAAGTCACTCCTCTCATGACTGACTTGGGTGCAGCTCCTGTAAACCTACTACAGTTAATGTAGTAGGTTTACAGGAGCTATGTCAGTTTAACCATTTCTGCAAATTTATTCTCTCTTCTTTATCCCTTGTAGTCTATCGGCTTGTTTTGTGTGTTCATCAAGTTTAAAGATACTTTTGGTAACCATGGCAATATCGGGTTGGACATTTTTTTTGAAGTGCAGGAAGCCAGAATTCATTGAGAGGACCACCATGCAGGGGCAAGCAACTGTGAGACTCTCCAACTTACTAATCCAGCAGAGTTAGGAAACAAGTGTTGAAGGAAAGTGTTACATCAATGTGAAGTATTCCTGTGTACACAGAGCCACTGTGCCTCCAAGTGGGCAATCAGAATTTTACGTGTCTTGCCCACAGACAGAATGCAGATGGCACATGTCAGGATCGAACTGTTGACCTTTTGATCCAATACACGGTTAACATCTATGGCAATATCATCACTGCAACACAGGTATGAAGTAAAGTTTAGCCAATTGTTTATACCTATTCTGTGCACTTAAGAGGACTTCCACCAAGGCAATGATTACCAGGTCCTATTTTACCAGTGAAGCAGAACTTGTTTTAACCCTTTACCTAACATGAAAAGCAGATGACACTTGCAAAAAAAATGAAAGTGTCAATGACACTGTAGCTCAACTTGTCAAGACAAAGACATGTACATGTATAGTATGTGACACAGCAATGACAAACATCGAGGTAATGACCTGATAACAAAGGTACATATAAAGTATTGTAACGGTCTGTACATAAATACTGGCCGTTGCCTGTAACAAATGTATAGGTAAAGTATTGTAAAGGTGGGTGACAGTCAGATGCTAAACTAGAAAAAAATCTTTTGAGTCCCAGAGTGGGTCTGACTGAACCCTAAAATATTTGTTCTCACAGCACAGTGATAACAAAGGCACCCCAAAACACACTCATTCCTGTCCCAAGGTGAAAACAAAGGTACCCAAGAAGTTTCGTGAAGATCAGTTCACAAATATGAGCTGTGTAGAAGTTGTGACAAAAAACTGATTGGACCTAATTTCGGTACAAAATGGCCACTGGCAGCCATCTTGAATTTTGGACCACACTCAGAAACACTTGTTCTCGTCCCAAGGTGATAACAAAGGTACCCAGGAAGTTTTGTGAAGATCGGTTCATAAATACAGCCTCTAGCCCGAGCCGTATTGACATGTGCACTTACAGTGTATAAGTAGCACTAAATAAATCAAAGTTCATCTAATTTGCATAATTTCTGCACGAGAAAAAAAACCGTACTATATGTGATGTATTCCATATTACTAAACATTCATACAAAACTTTATTCAAATCAGAACTTTCATACAGAAGTTCTGTACAAAAGACTGATTGCACTAATTTTGGTACAAAATGGCTGCTGGTGGCCATCTTGAATTTCGGACCACACCCAAAAACACTCGTTCTCATCCCACGGTGATAACAAAGGTACCCAAGAAGTTTCGTAAAGATCGGTTCATAAATACGGCCTCTAGCCTGAGCCGTATAGAAATTGTGTACAAAAAACTGATTAGACCTAATTTCGGTACAAAATGGCCACTGGCTGCCATCTTGAATTTTGGACCACACCCAGAAACACTTGTTCTCGTCCCAAGGTGATAACAAAGGTACCCAAGACGTTTCGTGAAGATCGGTTCATAAATACAGACTCTCGCCCGAGCCGTATTGACAGGTGTACTTACTGTGTGTAAGCAGCACTGAAAAAATCAAAGTTCATCTAATTTGCATAATTTCTGCACGAGAAAAAAACCCGTATTATATGTGATGTATCCCATGGTACTAAACATTCACACAACAAATTATTCAAATCAGCGCTTTCATATGGAAGTTCTGTGCAAAAATCTGATTGCACCAAATTTTGTACAAAATGGCTGCCATCGGCCATCTTGAATTTCGGACCGGACCCAAAAACTCTCGTTCTCGTCCCACGGTGATAACAAAGGTACCCAAGGAGTTTCGTAAAGATCGGTTCATAAATACGGCCTCTAGCCCGAGCCGTATTGGCATTTGCACTTACAGTGCTGAAAGTAACACCAAAAAACATCCAAGTTAGTCTAATTTGCATAATTTACGCACGAGAAAAAAACCCTTATTATATGTGATGTATCCCATGGTACTAAACATTGATACAAAAAAATATTCAAATCAGAGCTTTCATATGGAAGTTCTGTACAAAAAACAGATTTCTGCACCGTCTGTACAAAATGGTGGCTGGCAGCCATCTTGAATTTTGGACTGGACCCAAAAACACTCGTTCTCGTCCCACGGTCATAACAAAGATACCCAAGAAGTTTCGTAAAGATCGGTTCATAAATACGGCCTCTAGCCCGAGCCGTATCCAATTGTTGACGGACAGACGGACAGACGGACCATGGCATAAGCTCAAATTTGGCTTTGCCAAAGTTGAGCTAAAAATCTTGAATAACTAATTTTTTGTCTCAAAAACATAGGTTATGACCCCTCATTGGAATGAGCTCATTCCAATGAGGGGTCATAACCTATGTTTTTGAGACCAAAAATGAAAAAAATAATGAAAATTAATGGACGATTTTTAGCTTAACTTGACCAAAGTCAAGATAAGATATTGCCAACACGCGTGCGGAACTCTGTTAGTCTGCATGTCTGTTAATCTGTGAGTCTGTTAGTGCTCGTCATTGCTCGGTGGTTCTCTCTGGGTACTCCGGCTTCCTCCACACGTTAAACTGTCACCGACACAATATGACCTTGGCTGTTTATGTGTCGTTAAACCCAAATATATAAATAAATAAATAAATAAATAAATAAATAAATAAATAAATAAATAGTCTGAGTCTGTTCACATTTTTCTTTAGCACAGGCTACACCCCATAGTTCTTGTCCGATCATATGCAGGTTTGGGGTCATGTTTGGATGAGAAAGTCCTCTTTTGGTCGCGATCGGTCAACCATGATGGCTGCCCGAGCCCAAAACCCAAAAACCTTTACCTTTAGCACAGTCTACAGGTCGTATTTATGAAGGGATTTCATTGTAACTTGGTAGGATGCCTCTGTATAATATCTCGATGAGAACGTCCCCTTTTGGTCATGATCTGTCTACCGTGATGGCTGCCCAAGCCCGAAACCAAAAAACTTTTAGCACAGTCTGCAGGTCATATTTAATATGGCGGGATTTCATTGTAACTTGGTAGGATGACTCCGTATGATGTCTAGATGAGAACTTCCCCATTTGGTCACGATCTGTCAACCGTGATGACTGCCAGAGCCTCAAACCCGAAAACCTTTAGCACAGTCTACAGGTCGTATTTATGGAGGAAATTCATTGTAACTTAGTAGGTTGACTTCATATAATGTCTAGATGAGAACGCCACCTTTTGCTCGCGATTGGTCAACTGTGACGGCTACAGGGGCCTGAAGTCTGAAAACCTTTAGCACAGTCTACAGGTCATGTTTATGAAAGGATTTCATTGTAACTTGGTAGGATGACTCCAGATAATGTCTAGATGAGAACAACCCCTTTTGGTCACGATCATACAGCTGTGATGGCTGCCCAAGCCCAAAACCCGAAAACCTTTAGCACAGTCTATAGGTTGTATTTATGGAGGGATTAACTTGGTGTTAGGTTGACTCCATATAATGTCTAGATGACGTCCCCTTTTGGTTGTGATTGGTCTACTGAGACGGTTACAGGGCCCAAAGCCTGAAAACCCTTAGCACAGTCTACAGGTCATATTTATGAAAGGATTTCATTGTAACTTGAGAGGATGACTCCAGATAATGCCCAGATGAGAATGTTCCCTATTGGTCGTGAACATTCAACCATGACGGCTGCCAGTGCCCAAAACCCGAAAAACTTTAGCAGACTACATGTCGTATTTATGAAGGGATTTCATTGTAACTTGGTAGGATAACTCAGTATAATGTCTAGATGTAGACAATCCCTTTTGGTTGCGATCGGTCAATCGTGATGGCTACACAGGCCCGAAGCCCAAAAACCTTTAGCACAGTCTACAGTCCATCTCTATGAAGGGATTTCATTGTAACTTGATAGGATGACTCGTTTTGGAATAATTTCACTGTAACTTGGTAACTTTCGTTGACATACATTAACTGTGAGGGCCACACACATTAACCCCTCAATTCTTTAGTACAGTCTACACCTCATATTATTTTGATTGAAAACACAGCATACAGGGAACAGAAATTAACATATTCCCAATTATCACAATTTTTGTCTTATTTCATAATCCTTTCATAAACATTGAACATTATCCTTTTCATCAAACACAACACACAGACAAGTTAAGCTACAGTGTCATTGACACTTTCATTGAGAATAGTACTGGCCGGTTTTGGCTGTTACGTTGGGTAAACCAGCTCAGAGAAACATCTCAGGGTTCCCACTGACTATCAAGAAGACATTTTGCATCTTGACATGATAAGTCAGTAACAAATGAAGTATTTCAAACTGATCTTCACGAAATGTTTGAACAAAAGTATTGCTCAATTTGGAGCATAGGCCGAGTCATAGAGTTATGATCATGGCATTTTTACAATGCAGGCCAAAGACATATGTGTAAATTGTGGCAGGGCATCATCTTACTGGAAGATATTCTGGAAACAAAGGATCTGCCCATGCAAGTTGTTATCCATGTGAGATCGGTGAAAGGCCATAATGCTACAGTTTCACTCCCGTTTTGCTCCAAGACACAACAGTTGGCATGTCTATACTCTGCCACAACTGCTCTTGATTCCTGCCACTAGCAACAGGCAGAGAAAAATGACTCTTTTCAGAAAAAAAGAATAACTTCAAAAGTTCATAAACACTGAACAGACTGCGAGTGTTAGATGTAAAAGCAATATAGTTTTAATATGGATTTAAGCAACCAGCACTGTTCACAAAATTTTCCATACAAATTTTATTTTCTACAATTTTTTTTTAGCTTTCGTTCGGAACGGAAACCAATTTTTTTTCAAAAATTGTGGTTTCAAAGGGTCATAACTCTGCAGTGGATGGACTGAGAAACACCAATATCGAACTTGACCTGTATTTTATTGCTACAAACAACATCTGAAAGTTTGATGGCGATCCGTCAAGGCGTTCAACTTTAAATGAACAGAAACCAATTTTTTTTAGAAAAATTGTGTTTTCAAAGGGCCATAACTCTGCAGCGGATGGACTGAGAAACACCAATATCGAACTTGACCTGTATTTTATTGCTAAACACAACTTCTGAAAGTTTGATGTTGATCCGTCAAGGCGTTCGACTTTAAATGAATGGAAACCAAATTGTTTACGGACAGACAGACAGACTGATAACATAATATGACCGTTTTTTAAACGGGCGTATAAAAACTAAAACTATGGAAAATGTTCCAGACAAAATTCATGACTTACCGAACAATTAACCTTTATCAATTACTCAAATATGAATTGAACCTACATGAATGAATCGTCTAATGTCAATTTTATCCAATTTTTGTTGGTTAATGTAACAAATTGAAGTTAGAAGGAGAGATTCGAAAAAATGAATCTTAAGACTAATTCGGGTCAAGACGTATGGTATCAATATCAAATCGAATCTCAAATATTTACAGGACCATAGTTTAAGATCCCTTTTACCATCTATGGATACATAATGACCACAACATAGGTATGGAGCAAAGTTTAGAACAAGTTTGTTTGTTTGTTGGTGGTTAACGTCACATATTTATGCACCATGGCTAATCGTGACACAACATGGAGATGAAGTCAAGTTTAGTCAATCGTTGATCTACATGTTGCCCATTTTAGAGGACTTTCACCCCAAGCATTGGTGACTGGGTATTTTACTAGTAAAGCAGAACTGGTTTACCGCAGTAAACAAGTGCTGCTTACTTCCCGGGGTTCCCACGGGGAAGTTTAGAACAATCATTTATACCAGTGTTGCCCATTTTAGAGGACTTCCACCCCAAGCACTGGCCACTGGGTCCTATTTCACCAATGAAGCACATTAAACAGGCACTGCTCCCTTCCTGGGATTCACACAAGGGCATTATGCATAAATATGTATGTGAAGAAAAGGTTAGCTGTCCATGAGCCAGTAAATACAAAACTGGGAAGAACATCAGTAATTATTTAATTCAACAGCCCTGTAGGTAGGATTAAATTATCACTGAACTTCCAACAAATAAAAAATAAACTCATCCATTTTCCTGTCAGCAGTAGTGCATAAGACAATCCTATTCAGGGTGTAAGCATTGAAAGGGTTAATGGGGAGCGCGGTGGCTCAGTGGTAGACTGCTGGACTTCTATGCTAGAGGTCCTGAGTTTGATCCCCGTCCGGGACGACCCGTGTTGTGTCCTTGGGCAAGGCACTTTATCCCAGTTGCCTACATGGGGCACGGTGACGCCATGTACTAAGGCGTACTGGACAGCGATGGTGCACGTCTTCAATTGCTGTAACCCTGCTTATGCAGAGCTTGAACAGAGTTAGAATGTTGAGGAGCTGACAGTTGCTAGTTGATGCTCAGTGGTTCTCTCCGGGCACTCCGGCTTCCTCCACCCGCAAAACTGTCACGGACATGATTAGCCATTGTGCATAAGTATGTGACCTTAAACACCAATAAATAAATAAATAAATAAATAAATAAATAAATAAATAAATAAATAAATAAATGAATGAAAGGGTTAATGATGAAATTTTATGAATTGTCCTACAGGTTATGGCTTCCGAGAGAATTTATATATTTATTGATTTTTAAGGTGACTTCCTGCATCAACAGCTAAATTATCACTACAACATAGGTATGAGGTAAAGTTTGGCCAATGGTTTATACCGATGCTGCCCACTTTAGAACACTTCCACCCCAGGTGTTGGTTCCGGTCCCGTTTTACCAGTAAAGCATTCATTCATTCATTTATTGGTGTTTAAGGTCACTTTCAGCATCTATGACGATATCATGACTGCAACATAGGTATGAAGTCTTAAGCCAATTGTTTATACCTATGCTGCTCACTTTAAAGGACTTTGATCCCAGGCAGAGGCAATCAGATTGGGTGACTTGAGCGAAGAAGTCACCTCGGATCGTCAAAAACTGCTCTGTCTGAAAAAAGCAACTCTGAAGTCATTCGCCTTATAACATGGGTTGATTCTCCCCAAGAAGAAATGGAAAGAGGAGTCCAACAAGTATTCGTTTCAACCATTTTGCATTTAATATGGCTGAAAGGGAATCATCATCTGGGTGTCCAAATCATCCACACAAGTAACCTGGTCCCAAACATTCATGGGCCGATTCTTCATTCATTTTTCACAAACAAAATGCTAGTACACAGCATTTTAAACCTAAAAGTTATTCAGTGAATATCTACTGGAAGTTGAAAACAACTTATCAGCGGTAAGTTGTATTTAATTATTCTGATATGAAAGCCAATTTCATTGGAATAGTTTCAGAGAGAAAATACTGCAATCAAATAAAATTACTTGCAATCACCCCAAATCGCATACCATCACACCAAATCATATGCAATCACACAAAATAACATGTATGGGGTTTTAACAAATATGCCCAGACTAGAATAAGGGAGACTATTGTGGGGGTGGGGGTTGTGTAAATGAGTTTATAAGCATGTTTTTTTTTCTCTTTATTTGTCTACGGCTTTTGTAAGTTATTTACATGTGAGAAAACTATATAAAGGGGCAACCATGCAGGCGTCCATTATTCAAACTTCTCCTTCCTGTCCACTTATCCATGTTTTTAGATGACTTCTCCCTAAGTCTGTAGAGGGAGAACTGACGTCTTTCTCAACTGACCCCCTAGACTGGTTTAGAGTGTAGTGGATCTCACTTAATTGTATATCTTTTAAATGACTAACCCTATTAATTGTATATAATTTACAAACACCAAACCTTTTACCATACCTTTAGTACAAATTTGACCTGTTATTTGCATACAGGTTATAGAGCCAATTCCAGTTAACTGAATAAAAAATCTTGTTATCTGTCACATAATTACTCCAACATCCACTGAATACCCCACATTTATGGATATTTTTGTCCTCAAAACATCCAATTTTGGCATTAAATCTATCTTGTTTGACAGAGCTCAATGAGCTCTGTCAAACAAGATATAATAGAATGATTGCCCAGTTTATAACTACAAAATAGGAAAATGATCCAATTCCTGTTAATTATATACTCCTGTTATTGGAATATTTTTCTCTGGCAAAGTGGGTATTCAACAAGAGCAACGCGAAACGTGGCATATGCCCCTGATGGGGTCATAATGCCATGGCGGCCATATTGAATTGGAAAGCTAGACCAAAATCGAAAGGAAGCATTGTCTAGTCATTCACAAGTATCCCCTAAAATTAGGATTTGATCAAATAACCGGTTTTCAAATCCAACATGCTGCGAATGCAATACAGAGGTCTAGAAAAATTTTCTAAGTCGAAAGAGTGAAAAAGGGCCATAACTCTGTAATAAATTATTGTTCCTTGTACATATCCATTCCACCACACTGGTCTATCAGCATATCAAAGGAGATCCAAATCCGAGTGATGGCTTTGAAATTACAATCCAAAACGTTTGTATGGACAGACATTTCCACTTGATACCCCTGAATCCTCCATCTTCGGTCGGGGGTATAATTAACAGGGTTCCACTCTATTAACATGTAAGAGTACTAGCAGATGAAGATAAATAATCTGAGGGAAATACAACAGAGAGAACAACACAAATTTCACTGTTGTCTTGTTTTAATACCTTTCTGACAAAACTCATTACTCACAAAGTTATCAGAAAACAATTTCAACAATTTATTTAATATGTACACCATTTTTCACATAACAGAACACTTTTACAGTGATCACTGGATGGGATGTAACTTCTAGTTTATATATTACATTCAACCCAAACATAACATTTGTAAAATCTCACAACTATCAAATTTAAATTATTTTCATCAGAACTGATCTTGATATCCCAAAACTCCTCACATGCTGTTGGGTGGATATTCCTGCCTGGGACACAGACTCTCTTGCCACTGTAATAAGGATAATTTGGGCACTTTAACCCAAGTAGTTCTCTCCTGTAAATTGAATCAACTTTTTAACCAATAATTTCTTCATTTAAATTTAGATAAATTGTCATCATATCTAGTCATGGCTGCTTTACAGAAGCTGTAGTTAACTCAGAAACTGAGGCAGTATTTGCCATCCATTTTAATGCTATTCCCTATGTCCATATCTGATTTCATGTCAAAACATTATTAATGATTATTTTTAAACAATGATGCAATAATGATGTAGATGTCAATAAATCCATCATTCACATGAGTCAACATCTTTGTCAAAAATATAAACAAGTGTCCTGTCTCAAGCAAGACACAGAACATTGCACTGGTGATGAGTGATTGCAAAGCAATATTTATTATTCTCATATCACCTCCCTCAATTTCCATCATTTGATTGTGAAAGTGATAAATAAAATGGGGTACGCGTTAGTAGAAAAAGGTTAGGCTGCTTAGAAAATTTATTCGTTGAGATGAACAATGATGATGTCACTCGTAAAAAGCATTATTACTTCACAATGCCAGCGAACACATTACAACATTTACAAGGCTGAAAAGGGGGTCAGTGAAGAAACATACATGGAAACAAAACAAGTCTTACAATTGTATTTTGACCCTAAAAAAGAACGTCCAAATGGAGATTATTAATTTCCGGAGCTGCGAACAGAAAGGTGGTCAAATGTTCGACGAATACATTGCAGAGCTACGGAAACTATCCAAAATGTGAATTTACCAATGTCGACCACAAAATTCTATCTCAGGCGATTCAAAACCGCAGATCCAACCGTCTCCGCTAGTGTGCACTCCGCAAACCCGACAAGAACCTCAGCCGAATTGTGACCCTTAGTTGTACCTTAGAAATGGACGATACACTGGCCTCTACCATGGAATAAGACCAAACCTGTTTGGTCCCCACAATTGAAAAGAGAGAAATTAACACTAAATATAGACAGAGATCAAAAGATCAGATAATTCATACAACTAACATTTCAGACCCTGATTGCCCAGCAGACAATGTCACAATACAGTCTGCAGAAATTGTGGGAGAGTGTACCCACAAAGAAATGAATGTCTTGCAAAAGGGAAAATACGGAACTTTTTCAAAACACCAAATCATTTCATGAAAGTGTGTCGCAAACAAACAGTTCAGCAAGTATCAGTAACTCAATACACGACAACAAATGATGCAAATAGCAGCAGCGATAATGAATATTGCTGCCACATCAAATCTGATGCACACGTTATTAGTATTCTGGGGAAAAACACTCCCAAACTATCATTAAAAATCATGTTATTACTCGATACAGGTGCATCAGTCAATATTATGGACAAGAAGACTTACGAAAAGCTAGGCTCACCTAAACTTACAAAACACAATGATAAAGGTATCAAACTTCTTCTATATCGTGGCAGACAACCGTTAAAAAACTTGGGCATTGTAAACTGCAAGTTGACATGACAAACAAACATAAATTACATGACTTTTATGTGATTTCCGGTAATTTCGATTCACTGATCAGATATGCCTCTGCAAGAGCCCAAGAGCTTGTACAGACTGTGAATAATGTCTCACACTGCCAAGAAAAATATCCTAGTTTGTTCAAAGCCATTGGGAAGCTGAAAAACACCAGTGTCAAACAGCATATATATAAAACTGTACCAACAGTTGCCCAAAAGCACCATCGAATGCCATTTCACCTTTGTGACAAGGTTAAGAAAGAAATAGACAAATTGCTCCAAGAGGACTAGATTGAAAACGGGTTGAAAATCATGCAACAGCATGGATGTCACCAACCATTCTCCACCCAAGAAAAACTCAATTGAAGTACGCCTTTGTGTTGACATGCATGAAGCCAACAATGCAATCATAAGAGAACGACATCAACTGCCTACCATTGACGAACTGATAAACGTTTTGATTGGCACTGCTGTTTTAGCAAAATTGACCTTCGATCTGGCTACCATCAACTTAAAATTCAGCCTGAATCTCGCTCCATCACAACTTTCAGTACCCACAAGGAAATTTTCAGATACAAACGCTTAAACTTCAGAATTTCCTCTGCATCTGAATTATTTCAAGAACCCATTCGGAATGTTATCAAAGATGTTCATGGAGTTAAAAACATTTCTGATGAGATTCTTGTTTTTGGCAAGATGATCATGACACTGCACCGGACTAAACGTTCAAGGTTTTGCATAACAATGGACTCTAAATAGAGACAAAAGTGAATTTAGCAAAGATAAAATAACTTTCTTTGGAGTTGTATTCTCTGGTGATGGTATATCCCCAGACACAGACAAAGTTAAAGCAATACACAATGCTACACCACCACAAATGTGAAAGAACTCCACAAAGTTTTTAACCCTTAAAGGCCTATATCCGAGTTTTACGACCTCAGAACAGGTGCCCTTAACATGCATTCATGAGTAGGTCCTGCTGACAATAGACAAATTACATAGTCAGTGGTTTCTAGTCAAGTCTTGGCTGCCTTAACAGGCAGCCAAGACTTGACTAGAAATCATTGTTAAGCCACTGGACGTGTAAAGGCTGTAGTCACGTGTGAATTCAGGACAATTGTCCAGGCCCTTACGGATTAAGGGATGACCAGCAATTGCTCTCTTTGTATCCCAGATTATGCTTCCATCTGTGAACCACTTCAATATTTGACTCATAAAGATGTTGAATGGACATGGTCATCGACACAAGAAACCACATTTATGACGGTGAAAAAACGTATTTCTCGCAACACAATCATGTCTTACTATGATCCAAACAAAACAACAGAAGTTACTGCTGATGCAAGTCCAGTGTGATTATGAGCCATGATGACACAAGAATGCAAGGTCACAGCATATTCAAGCAGGTCATTAACAGGCATTGAATCAAGGTAGAGCCAAACAGAAAGAGAAGCCTCAAGTGTTGTTTGGGCCTGCGAACACTTTGATATATATCTACGTGGTGCTCCTAAATTTTCTATAATCACGGATCATAAACCACTAGAGTGGATTTGGAAAAAGGCTAGACCACCACTTCGCACTGAACGATGGGGTTTATGCTTGCAACTGTAAAAGTTTACAATTACATATTGACCTGGATCAGAGAACATTGCTGATTACCTATCTCGACATCCAATCCAATCTTATACAAAATCAACAGAAGAAACTCTTGCAGAACAGTATGCCAATTTTATAACCCAAGAAGCCATATGAAATGCAATGACTCTTGAAGTTAAAATGGCTACAAGTTGCGACAAGACATTGACAAACGCTACTGAATTGGTTTGAACTGGACGTTGACATGAACTGAAACATTTAGATAACAGTGAATTCAATATGTATGAACTAAATTCTCTGTCAACCCTTCATGAAGAACTCACAACACATAGTGATAATATTTTGCTACGAGACAACAGAAATGTGATGCCCAAAGAGATGCGTAAAAGAGCAATACAAATAGCCCATGAAGGTCACCAGGAAATGACAAGGACAAAATCATTTCTACACTTAATGGGGTGGTTTCCTTACATTAACATGAGAGTTAATGAAAGTGTTAATGACACTATAGCTCAACTTGTTTAAGGCATGTACATGTATAGTATGTGACACAGCAATGACAAATATCTAGGTAATGACCTGATAACAAAGGTACATGTAAAGTATTGTAACGGTCTGTACATAAATGCTGACCATAGTCTGTAACAAATATATAGGTAAAGTATTGTAAAAGTGGGATGACAGTTAGATGCTAAACTAGAAATGAAATCTTTGAGTCCCAGAGTGGGTCTGACTGAACCCCAAAATATTTGTTCTCATAGCACAGTGATAACAAAGGCATCCAAAAACACTCGTTCCTGTCACAAGGTGATAACAAAGGTACCCCAAGAAGTTTTGTGAAGATCTAGCCCAAGCCGTATTGACATGTGCACTTACTGTGTATAAGTAGCACTGAACAAATCAAAGTTCATCTAATTTGCATAATTTCTGCACAAGAAAAAAATTTTTGGTAAAATTGCATGCAGGTGGGTGTTTTTTTATTTCAATTTTATTTTTGTAATTACTTCTTTGCCATCAAACGTTCATGTTCTTGGTTTTTTAGGCTTTGCAATGCTTCAGCACTGCAAAGCCTTTTTGCACTCACAGGACAAACTTTATTAACTTTGGTAAAATATCAGACACAAACCATTTAATTTTTATTTTTTTAAGCTTGCATTAATTATAAAAAAAGAGCTTGCCGCAGCGAAATGGACCATGCAGGAGTGCCTGAGAAACAGATTTTTAACTTTTTAGGCCTATTTTATATTTTTATTTTTGACTTCAAACACACCGCTCAACACTCAAGATTGTATCAAGCTCACAAACCTCATTCCAGGGTGAGGCAAAAGTTGAGTATTGAAAATTTCTTGATGTGTTTGAAAAAAAAATTGTTGTCAGTAAAGTAATCATTAGGTAAAGCCTTGATGTCAATAAATTTTGACTGTGTCAACAAAGTCTTCCTCAATATTATTTAATAAGAATTGCAAGGACATAGTCATGTCTTGTTATGGTTAAATTTTGACATGCAATATCAATATCCTTTTCTGCTGAAAAAATACCTTCGGACACTTGATTCAAAAAATGTATGATAGATTACATTCCAGTCATAATCCTTATTTGGAGGGAATAGAAAATTACTACATAACATCTGATTAATTACACGTGATAAAAATAGTTCTGAACTCCTTTGGTACACATACCAAAAAACAGAATCAAGAAATGTGAATCACTGCAAGAAATTTTCCCCAGCTTTATTTTATAAAATCATTTCATTATCTAGACCATTCGAAAATGGGATCTTTGATGCCCACTGAATCAAAATGCTCTGGAACCAAAACATTATCATTTCATGTACATATTTACACAATATTTACAAGTAATTTATATATTAATATAAGAAATTTCATTTCTCATCATAAATAAATTCTTCTGAGATCAGCAGGGGAGGTAATCATATTACATTGAGGACACAACTTCTTTGCTCCCTGAAATTAGAAAGAAAAAAGTCTTGGACTATGTCTTGTCATTACAAAGCAAAAAGTGAGATCTTGTTTCTGAAACTATTCAAAAAATATAAAGCTATTTATATGTTCCCTGAGTTGTTCACTATATTTTCAAGCGATTTTGATGTATTCATGTCATATTTTTTATGTATTCTACAAGACCGGCAGAGCACTGGTCAGGGGGAGGGGATAGGAGGGGATTTTCGACCCCAACCCATCACTTTTTTGGCCAACAATCTTTAAAGTATTTGACGAGTAAACAAAATGTAACTACACAGAATGTCATAACGTGTGAATGCATTTGTCAATATGGCACAAGTGCCAGCACAGAAGGATAGAACGAGAGGCACAGCCTAGAGTTCTATCCTTCCTCGATCAGACATCATTGTGTTCGGAGTTTATTACATGCCTCTATGACATAGAATACATTAATTTAACAATTCAAACATCACACACCAAAAATTTCAAACTTGAAAACTCTTTGTTATTTTTCCAGTCAACATTTGATTTATCAGCTGTCACTCAGCTTCCGAATTGATCTGGGTCAGAATGCAACATTTCGATTGGATGGTTGTGAAAATGGGCAGAGTCTCGTTTTTTTGATGGCTCTGTGATGTAAGGTGGAATTGACCGTCAATGGAAATCCACATGTAACATGTGTTCCATACAGATTTGTAAATATGAAACTGGAGGAAAAGTAATAGGCGTACAATAATTACCTTAACTATTGTGTTTAAAGTTTATATTCTTAACTGCTTGTTATTGTACTTGTCATTCTCCTCAAATTCATTTTATACCTCACCCATTAACTCTCCAGATGTGATAAGCTGTGAATGGAATTTCAACAAAATCTTGCGAAGATGACATCATACTCAAATCAGTAGTAATCCATGATGGACATAATCTTTCATTTTCTACTGGTATTGCGACACAAGCAGTTTTACTGAGATTATGCATAAACTTATCAAACTACCTTACTGGGAGGGAACTTGACTAGTGGCCCATATGGCCGCTCGTCACTTAGCTTAGGGGTGCATACGTCATGTTCTTCGTCACATTTCCTCCCTTATTGACTCATCCACTGTTCAAGTCAAATAAGGGGGAAAATGTGACAATGAGAACACAACGATAAACTTTATTAATTTGTTACCCTAATTTTTTTTTCTGTCTCAATAACTCAGCAATTGATCCCCTAGAACCCTTAAGAATAATCAAAGGGAAGTTAGGCTGAACTGAATGGAGATATTTACAAACAGGGCTTTTTTGTGGTGAGTGGTGTCGTACACAGGCCTGAAAATAAGCAGTCTGACATTTGCAAAATGAGGTCCCCAGAGGGTGAATTTGATGATGCTCTCCCATACAGTGGGCCAATTTATCCTCTGGGTACCTCTTTCTGTTTAGTGTTGAGACACTGATTCAGATTGAGGTTCACAGAGGGTAAATTTAGTGATGCTACCCTGCTGTGCAGGGTAGCAACACTAAATTCACCCTCTTGAGACCTCATTTTGCAGATGACAGTCTGCTTATTTTCTAGCTTGGTCGTACAATTAACAAACTTTTTTTCCCCCCCAAGTTTAGGCACCTAAAGTGTTGTTTACTATATGTTCATGTTCTTAACACAGAGAAAAACTCAACTGAAATCAAGTTTTTTTTCCAGAAACCAAGCCAAAACCGAACAGTATCTAAACTATCAAAACCACCCAGCTCTAAAAAAGAACTCAAGTTTTCAAAAGGTAATGATTTTGTCCCGCTATGCTTTTATCCTGCTACAGCTTCTCATTTGCATGCTTACAACAAGCTTTTTGTTTTGTTTTTGTTTTACAAATGTAACAAAAACAGAAGAGAGAAAGAGATGTAAAATGTTTACTCACTAGAGATTTCAACCAACACTGTTCACAGTGAACATGCCAGCACTGTATTGATGTTAATGGATTGTAATATGGATCCTGAAAAATAAAAACACATCGCCTCAATGTATATAGCACTTGTAACAAGAAAATCAGTAAAACTGATGGATGCCCCCCTGACAGTCGACTTAGTTAACAAGCAGATTCATAAAATTGTGATCCTCCACTATGGGAAATCATTTAGCACATGTCTTTGAAATGCAAGGATTGTAACTCTGGAGAAAAAAAGGATGGCTACTACTTTTTTATAACATGTGTAGGAGCGGCATGTCAGAAGGATCCCTCATACCAAATTTCATTGAAATCCATCCACTAACTGCCGAGATATCGCTCCAGACGGATGGATGGGTGGACAGATGGACAAAGCGGCGACTATATCCTCCCCCAAATTTTTTTGGGGAGCATAAAAAGAACCAACTTGAAACTCCCAAATCATGCATGATTATTTTTTCTTTTTCACATCTTTTCCAGTTAAAAACACTGGAAAAATAGTGAATAAGTTACAAAATAAGGTCAAGTGGTTGGGTTTTGAAACACCAACTAGCAGTACACAAAGTGTTGTGTCAAACTTCTTGAGCTCCCAAGGACTGACTGCATGATTGTAATCTCATGCTCAATACGTGCTATTATTACATGCCTATCTATTACTTTTCCTCCAGTTCCATATTTACAAATCCATATGGAACATGTGTTCCATACGGATTTCCACTGACAGACTATTTTTCCACCTGATGTCATGGATCCATCAAAAAAACTGTTTTCATTTTCGTAATTGGCCCATCAAAACATCAGAATCTCACCAAGATCAATTCGAAAGCTGTGGTAAAGCCAAAAAAATCAAATGTCAATTGGAAAGACAACAAAGAGTTTTAAAGTTTGAAACTTTCTGTGTGTGATGTCTGAATTTGTAAATTTATGGATTCTATGTCAGAGGCATGTGATAAACGCAGAATGCCACTATGCATGAATAAGTTTACAGGCTTGGCAATTTCAGGAGAGCGATTTTTTTAGCTCTCCTTACTGCCCTCCTGAAAGAATTAAGGAGAGCGAAAAATTGCCCTCCTAAATATTTTGGTCTGGGATGATTGAGATTACATGTATTATGCTCACATTAAATTTTTGTTGTAAAGCAAAAATGTAATTTAACTTCGAAGTCACATAACATCACGTAATTTCATTTTGAAAGTGGTTTAGTGGTAAAAGGTAATGGCTGCAACCATACCCAAACACAGTTGCAATCATTTGAAGCAAAATCGGTCACAGCAATATTTTTTTTCTGTCAGTTTCAAGTTCAACAACTTACATCACAGTTTGAGGGGTAATTATTCAAGGAATATTGACACTATAATATACTACCATTACTACTATCCTGTCACTTGAAGCACTTGCACCAGGATGTGACTGTAGATTCAAGCAGTCCTGTTGTCCAAGAAAGTCATACGCCTACCACTACCACCTTCAACCCCCCTTGGGGGGTTGAAGGTGGTAGTGGTAGGCGTATGACTTTCTTGGACAACAGGTCTGGGTACACACACAGGTCTTGTCAAGTGTGTGTTCAATTGTTGAGTGAGACATCTAGATGTCTAAGAGATTTCGCTTTACCTTAGTAAAGTTAATAAAATCACTGATGTAGTCTGTTGGTTTCAGTTTCAATGAGTTCGTTCAACTGGATACTTAAAATGGTGTGTAAAGCTAATTGCTCTCCTAAGCTGATTGAGGAGAGCGGTTTTTTGCCCTCCTGCATTTTTCAGAATGCCAGGCCTGAGTTTATCGATACGGCACTCATGTCATCGCACAAGGATAAAACTTGAGGCTGTGCCTCTCGTTCTATCCTTCCACCCTGGCACTTGTGCAGTATTGATGATCGCATTCACACATCGTGGCATTCTGTGTATTTATCTCACTGCAAATATATTAACTCATCTGCAGTCTGATTTCGCATTGACTGTTTAGGTTTTGGGGGGCTTTTGTGACATTTTCAACATCTGTGGCTATGTTGCAACAACATAAATATAAAGTTTTATTAGATATATCCCAATTGAATAACACCACTGATTGCATATAACTTCCAAACAGCAAACCATTTTACTACACCTTCAGTATAAATTTGACCATCTCAGTTATACACTCCTGTTAAATTAATTAAAATGAATTAAAATCTTGTTGTCTACTGAGAAAATACTCTATGACAACCACTTAACTCCACATGTCGAGGCCTACTCAGCCTCAGTACAATATAAGCATTTAATCAATGATACCTTACTAAACAGAGCCCCACAAGCTCTGTAATGAGTAAATTACAATATTCCTGTCAACTGAATACACTTTCTAATCTATTATATAAATGAGGAAGGTGTGATTCCATGATTCTGATATTCAGTCCCACCAGAAATTCAAGTTTTGATTATCTCCCTTGATATGCAATGCAATTAGAAATCTTCCATTGCATGGGCAGGGCTTTCCATCCTGGGACGGGTGAGACTGCTAATTGAATATGAAAGTGTCAATGACACTGTAGCTCAACTTGTGTAAGACATGTACATGTATAGTATGTGACACAGCAATGACACACATCTAGGTAATGACCTGACAACAAAGGTACATATAAAGTATTGTACATAAATGCCAACCGTAGCCTGTAACAAATGTACAGGTAAAGTATTGTAAAGGTGGGCGACAGTTAGATGCTAAACTAGAAAAGAAATCTTCATGGGGTTAATTTTACAATGGGGAACCTTGTATGGTGACCCATAAGCCAAATGTTAGCAATTGTTTTGGGCTGTTTGATTCAAACCCTTTTAAGGGTGATTCATATTAATTAATGAATATTTATCCAGTCCTTCTTAAAATACATGTATTTGAATTTTTTATCTTTAGCTCATAGGGTTCCCACGGGTGAGGAGGTTTTATTTTTCTCATTGTAAATAGAAAATCGGGTTGTGCTAACAATGTTTACCCTCCCCATACAACAACAAATATTAACACAGGAACTTGGCTTCAACACATTTGAATATACTCATCCTAGGGATGCTGAATTCAAGAAACATTATTTTGTCTGGTGTTTTTAGAAAAGATTTTTAATTATCTCCCTTTTTGAGTCCCAGAGTGGGTCTGACAAAAACCCAAAATATTTGTTCTCATAGCACAGATAACAAAGGCACCCAATAAATTTATAGCATACATTACTGACATAAAAAATCTTCTTTACAGGTTCTGTACAAATGAAAGTGTCAATGACACTGTAGCTCAACTTGTCAAGACAAAGACATGTACATGTATAGTATGTGACACGGCAATGACAAATATCTAGGTAATGACCTGATAACAAAGGCACATATAAAGTATTGTAACAGTCTGTACATAAATACTGACCGTTGCCTGTAACAAATGTATAGGTAAAGTATTGTAAAGGTGGGTGACAGTCAGATGCTAAACTAGAAAAGAAATCTTTGAGTCCCAGAGTGGGTCTGACTGAACCCCAAAATATTGGTTCTCATAGCACAGTGATAACAAAGGCACCCCAAAACACACTCATTCCTGTCCCAAGGTGAAAACAGAGGTACCCAAGAAGTTTCGTGAAGATCAGTTCACAAATATGAGCTGTGTAGAAGTTGTGACAAAAAACTGATTGGACCTAATTTCGGTACAAAATGGCCACTGGCAGCCATCTTGAATTTTGGACCGCACCCAGAAACACTCGTTCTCGTCCCAAGGTGATAACAAAGGTACCCAAGAAGTTTTGTGAAGATCGGTTCATAAATACAGACTCTAGCTCGAGCCGTATTGACATGTGTACTTACTGTGTGTAAGTAGCACTGAAAAAATCAAAGTTCATCTAATTTGCATAATTTCTGCACGAGAAAAAAACCCGTATTATATGTGATGTATCCCATGGTACTAAACATTCACACAAAAAATTATTCAAATCAGCGCTTTCATTTGGAAGTTCTGTGCAAAAATCTGATTGCACCAAATTTTGTACAAAATGGCTGCCATCGGCCATCTTGAATTTTGGACTGGAATCAAAAACACTCGTTCTCATCCCACGGTGATAACAAAGGTACCCAAGGAGTTTCGTAAAGATCGGTTCATAAATACGGCCTCTAGCCCGAGCCGTATTGGCATTTGCACTTACAGTGCTGAAAGTAACACCAAAAAACATCAAAGTTTGTCTAATTTGCATAATTTCTGCACGAGAAAAAAACCTGTACTATATGTGATGTATTCCATGTTACTAAGCATTCATACAAAAATTTATTCAAATCAGAACTTTCATATAGAAGTTCTGTACAAAAGACTGATTGCACTCATTTTGGTACAAAATGGCTGCTGGTGGCCATCTTGAATTTTGGACCACACCCAAAAACACTCGTTCTCATCCCACAGTGATAACAAAGATACCCAAGAAGTTTCGTAAAGATCGATTCATAAATACAGCCTCTAGCCTGAGCCGTATAGAAGTTGTGTACAAAATACTGATTAGACCTAATTTCGGTACAAAATGGCCACTGGCAGCCATCTTGAATTTTGGACCGCACCCAGAAACACTCGTTCTCGTCCCAAGGTGGTAAGAAAGGTACCCAAGACGTTTCGTGAAGATCGGTTCATAAATACAGACTCTAGCCCAAGCCGTATTGACATGTGTACTTACTGTGTGTAAGTAGCACTGAAAAAATCAAAGTTCATCTAATTTGCATAATTTCTGCACGAGAAAAAAACCCGTATTATATATGATGTATCCCATGGTACTAAACATTCACACAAAAAATTATTCAAATCAGCGCTTTCATATGGAAGTTCTGTGCAAAAATCTGATTGCACCAAATTTTGTACAAAATGGCTGCCATCGGCCATCTTGAATTTCGGACCGGATCCAAAAACACTCGTTCTCGTCCCACGGTGATAACAAAGGTACCCAAGGAGTTTCGTAAAGATCGGTTCATAAATACGGCCTCTAGCCCGAGCCGTATTGGCATTTGCACTTACAGTGCTGAAAGTAACACCAAAAAACATCAAAGTTAGTCTAATTTGCATAATTTACGCACGAGAAAAAAACCCGTATTATATGTGATATATCCCATGGTACTAAACATTCATACAAAAAATTATTCAAATCAGAGCTTTCATATGGAAGTTCTGTACAAAAAAAAAAATTCTGCATCGCCGGTACAAAATGGCTGCTGGCAGCCATCTTGAATTTCGGACTGCACCCAAAAACACTCGTTCTCATCCCACGGTCATAACAAAGGTACCCAAGAAGTTTCGTAAAGATTGGTTCATAAATACGGCCTCTAGCCCGAGCCATAGCAGCTTGGCACTAACAGCTCTGAAAGTAACACTAAATAAATCAAAGTCAGTCTAATTTGCATAATTTACGCACGAGAAAAAAACCCGTATTATATGTTATGTATCCCATGGTACTAAACATTTATACAAAACTTTATTCAAATCAGAACTTTCATACAGAAGTTCTGTACAAAAAACTGATTTTTGCATCATCGGTACAAAATGGCCGCTGGCAGCCATCTTGAATTTCGGACCACACCTAAAAACACTCGTTCCCGTCCCAGGGTCATAACAAAGGTACACAAGAAGTTTTGTAAAGATCGGTTCATAAATACGACCTCTAGCCCAAGCCATAGCCAATTGTTGACGTACGGACGGACAGACGGACGACGGGCCATGACAATAGCTCAAATTTGACTTCGTCAAAGTTGAGCTAAAAATGTAATACACAGAATTCCTGTAAATATGACTGCCAACAGGCATTTTGAATTTTTGACCAAGCCCCAAAGCACTCATTGCCATCCCATGATGATAACAAACGTAGTTCTGTACAAAAAAATGATCGCAACTAATTTCAGTATAAAATGGCTGTCGGCAGCCATCTTGAATTTTGGACCACACCCAAAAACACTCGTATCTGTCCCAAGGAGATAACAAAGGTACCCAAGAAGTTTTCGTGAAGATCGGTTCATAAATACAGCCTCTAGCCTGAACTGTATTGACATGTGCACTTACTGTGTGTAAGAAGCACTGAATAAATCAAAGTTCATCTAATTTGCATAATTTCTGCACGAGAAAAAACCCTGTATTATATATGTTTTCCATTTTGCTAAACATTCATTCAAAAATTTATTAAAATCAGAACCTTCATCTAGAAGTTCTGTACAAAAAACTGATTGTACCTAATTTTAGTACAAAATGGCCACCGGCAGCTATCTTGAATTTCAGATCACTCAAATCTCTTGAAGCTACAAAATGAAATAAAACTGTCTCTATTCTTTCATTAAGACTTTACAGTTGATAGGAAGAAAGGAATGAAATACTGAATTGATTATTGACAAATTACTTTTGTAAGCCCATTAACTCTTAACCTGCTGAGTATTTTTAATTATTTATTGGGGTTTAATGACACTTTCAACAGCCAGGGTAACCTCGTGTTGGACAGTTTTTCTCAGAGAGAACCACTGAGCAATGGCTACCAACTGTCAGGCTCCCCAACATACTAACTCCACACAAACAGGGTTAGCACTGGTTGAAGACAAGTGCACCATAGACATGCAGAACACCTTAGTACACAATGCCACCGTGCCCCCACCAGACCTGTTAACCTCTGAATGCAGCTGTCAGGGAGATTTTGTTGAGCTCTCAGGGAGATTTCCATGCTTGTCAGGGAGATTTCTGTGCACGCCAAAATTCACTGCCATTATACACTATGGGCAATATGATAGAGCCCTTTTTACCTCTAGTGACTGAACGAAGGTACACTGCAAGTTGCGTTAAGAATTTCCCGCATTCATATTTGGTTCTTTGCATTATTCTTTGGGAAGCTCTCGTTGAGAGCTTTCAAAAATGATGTCAAAACCTGATGTTATCAATGTACATGTAGGAAAGTGGGGTCATTCAGCAATCTGAACTTAGTGGCACTATATTTGAAGAAAAATTCATCTAAATTTAACTTTAGGACACTTTGGTGAAAAATTCTATTCAGTTTACAAGGGAAAAAATGGGCTACTTATGCAATGGCACAAGAAATTTTGTCCTTGGTACGAATATCTGCCAGCAGCATGAAAGGAGTTAAGCCACTGGAAAGTTTTACATTACTTACCATACATATGAGGCACTTTGACTTATTTGACCTATCTTCTTTATCCTTTAGTTTACATTTTAATGCCGATATTACTTCTTCTGCAGAACTTGATGGCAAGCCTAGGCTGAAAAAAAAAAGCCATATAACATTCACAATTATTCAACTGTCTTAGTATATATTAATTAATTAACTAATAATTAAGTATGAAATTTAGTATAAAGGTTGTAGCGAGAAATATTAGAAGCACTGGCTGGCAAATCTCAGCACTCCATATAATCTTTTAGTACTGATCAACTCTAAACTCAGCTCTTACAATTTATTTCTAAAACACTTTAACACTTTTGGACACTCTAATAAATCATAACAAAACACTTTTTTTCCAAATCACCAATACCAATGTCGACTGAATGCTATCCTCAGAAAATATGCAAGTTTTATTATATGCTAGCCTGTGAATTATCACAAATTATCTAAAAGATATTTCTTGATATCCATCAAGTCGATGGATATCGAGAAATATCCCTCAGTAGCTTCCTAAATGA
Organism: Pictodentalium vernedei; assembly: GCA_031216915.1. Lineage (NCBI taxonomy): Eukaryota > Metazoa > Mollusca > Scaphopoda > Dentaliida > Dentaliidae > Pictodentalium > Pictodentalium vernedei. The sequence goes on from CM062293.1 coordinate 158,019,027, forward strand.
TGTCATGCTTTGGCGCATGACGTCACTTTTAATGCCGCCTTGAATGAACGATCAGCAGATCTTTGTTATTGTCGTGAAACTGTTTGCAGTTTGGACTGAATACTGCACAGTAAAATGTCATGTAGCATATAAAAAACAGGAGGCCCCAAGGGGCCTGAGGGCGCTCACCTGACATGGTAGCCCTAAATATCAACCCAGAGAATTGATTTTAACAAGTTGCATCTGTTCCTCCTAAGAAAAGCTTATACCCAAATATCCAAAGATTCTGACCAGTTGATCTAAAAAAAGAAGATTTTTAAAGAATATTCCTCATATTGAACTAAGTTATAATTCAGGCTCCCACAGGGAGCCCATATATGAACCCAGGGACTTGGCTTTAACAAACTTGAATCTCACCCCCCTAAGCATGGTGCATACCCAATATCAGAAGATTCTGCCTGCTGGATCTTGAGAAGAAGATTTTCAAAGAAATTTACCTGAAATGCACTAAGTTCAGATTTGGGCTCCTATACTGAGCCCAAATATAAATCCAGGGGGCCGATTTGAACTGACTTGAATCCCCCCCCCCCCCCCCCCCCCCCCCCCCCCCCCCACAATGTTGCATACCAAATATCAAAAGATTCTGCCTGCTGGATCTGGAGACAAACATTTTTTAAGAAATTTGCCTGAAATGCACTAAGTTCGAATTTGGGCTTCTATAGTGAGCCCAAATATGAATCCAGGGGGGCCGATTTGAACAAACTTGAATCAGATCCACCCCACAATGTTGCAAACCAAATATGAAAAGATTCTGCCTGCTGGATCTGGAGAAGAAGATTTTTAAGAAATTTGCCTGAAATGCACTAAGTTTGAATTCGAGCTTCTATAGTGAACCCAAATATGAATCTAGGGAGCCGATTTGAACAAATTTGAATCAGATCCACCCCACAATGTTGCATACCAAATATCAAAAGATTCTGCCTGCTGGATCTGGAGAAGAAGATTTTTTAAGAAATTTGCCTGAAATGCACTAAGTTCAAATTTGGGCTCCTATACTGAGACCAAATATAAACCCAGCGGGGCCGATTTGAACAAACTGGAATCAGATCCACCCAGCAATGTTGCTTACCAAATATGAAAATCTGCCTGCTGGATCTGGAGAAGAAGATTTTTTAAGAAATTTGCCTGAAATGCACTAAGTTCGAATTCGAGCTTCTATAGTGAGCACAAATATGAATCTAGGAAGCCGATTTGAACAAACTTGAATCAGATCCACCCCACAATGTTGCACACCAAATACCAAAAGATTCTGCCTGCTGGATCTGGAGAAGAAGATTTTTTAAGAAATTTGCCTGAAATGCACTAAGTTTGAATTCGATTTTCTATATTGAGCCCAAATATGAATCTAGGGAGCCGATTTGAACAAATTTGCATCAGATCCATCCCACAATGTTGCATACCAAATATCAAAAGATTCTGCCTGCTGGATCTGGAGAAGAAGATTTTTTAAGAAATTTGCCTGAAATGCACTAAGTTCGAATTCGAGCTTCATACAGTGAGCCCAAATATGAATCTAGGAAGCCGATTTGAACAAACTTGAATCAGATCCACCCCACAATGTTGCATACCAAATATCAAAAGATTCTGCCTGCTGGATCTGGAGAAGATTTTTTAATAAATTTGCTAGAAATGCACTAAGTTCGAATTCGGGCTTCTATGGTAAGCCCAAATATGAATCCAGGGGGCCGATTTGAACAAACTTAAATCAGATCCACCCCGCAATGTTGCATACCAAATATGAAAAGATTCTGCCTGCTGGATCTGGAGAAGAAGATTTTTGAAGAAATTTGCCCGAAATGCACTAAGTTCGAAATCGGGCTCCTATACTGAGCCCAAATATGAACCCAGGGGGCCGATTTGAACAAACTTGAATCAGATCCACCCTACAATGTTGCATAACCAAATATCAAAAGATTCTGCTTGCTGGATCTGGAGAAGAAGATTTTTTAATGTTTTTCCCATTGCCTACAGTGTTAAAAAGTGCGGACTCAGCACTTTTTCAAAGTCCTGAAAAAAGTACCTTGTGATCAAACCGATAGGGATTTTTTTTAACCATTCTATTCTACTGGATAAAAGTAAGCTTTATACAAAATAAGAATTCTCTGTGCCGTGTAGTTTGGGAGATATGGCAGTTTTAAAGGTTTTTTCCTATTTTTAGCTCCAGAGGTTCCCACAGGGCAATGAGAATTTTTGTTTTTTTTGCACCAATCAACTACTTATGACCCATTATCATCTCATATCAAATTTGGTTCAAATCGACCTCACAGTTCAGAAAATAGAAATTTTAGGCGTGGCCAAAATTTTTGCCCCTCCCACAATGAAGGCAAATAATGCCCGACAAACTTCCCTTGAACAAAATTGATTCTAAACCTCAAAAGGACTCTGTATACCACATATCAAGTCTCTGCTACTGGTGGTTCATTAGAAGAAGATTTTCAAAAAATTTGGCCATTTTTTCCCCACACCTCTGCTCAATATGAGCCGAAACCTAATTTGGATAAAAAATCAAAATGCCCCTATATAACCACCACTTACATGAAATTTAATTAAAATGTGGCCAGTGGTTTAAGAAAAAAGAGGCTCAAACACCACCTTCACGCAGGACGACGGACGACAGACGACGGACGGACGTAGAGTGATAAGAAAAGCTCACCCTGACTTTCAGTCAGGTGAGCTAAAAAAGAAAACCAACGCTAATTTAGTGACTTGCACTCATGAAAAATAAAACTTTCAGGTCCACACTCATGAGATAATTCACGATAGTCACTAAAACAGCATAGATATCCTCTATTTAATTTAGCATTCAGAATTAGTTCAGCTAAAGAGTTAACTTACCCATCAATATTATCTGCATCCATATCATGCACTTGACTACTTGAACCTGAAATAGGAAACAGGAAAATAATGATATATACACAAGTGCTATGTATTATGGATGTGGCTTATTTATCGGTGATTAAGATAACATAATTTCTGCACAATGGCTAAGCGTGACCGTAACATGGATATATAAAGTCAAGTCCAGCCAATACCCATATTGCCCATTTTAGAGGACTTCCACCCCAGGCATTGGTTACCAAATCCTATTTTATCAGTAACACAGAGCTTGTTTACCACAGTTAAAAAAACCCACTATTTTCACTTCCTGAGGTTCCCACAGAGGACATAGGTTGTAATCCATATTTTGGAGGCAAAAAATGAAACAAGAGGCCTCTCAGTTTCATGGGCAACTGCTGTCTTGATAAAAATGACAGTGATTGACATTTGTCTTCTCAATGTGATCTGGACGTGAAAAATATGGACTCTACGATGTTTTACAAATTGTTGAATCATCATTCAGTTATGGCTCAATATTTGAACATTGGATGATTGAACAAAATATAGTGCCTACATGTGACCATGACCTTGAGGGGTACAGGCCTTATTATGATGTATGACTCTACAGACAATACATATTTTTGTAAAGGTCAATCAAATTATTATTATTATTTATTGGTGTTTAAGGTCACATACTTATGCACAATGGCTAATCGTGACCGTGAACAGTTTTACGGGTGGAGGAAGCCGGAGTACCCGGAGAGAACCACCGAGCAACGACGAGCAGCTGTCAGCTCTCCAACATCGTAACACTGAAACTCTGCACCGCAGCACAGGCAGGGTTAGATTGGTTGAAGACATGCGCACCATCGACGTGCAGTACGCCTCAGTACACAGCGTCATCATGCCCCCCATGTAGGCAATCGGGGTGAAGTGTCTTGCCCAAGGACACAACGCGGTTACCGCAGGTGGGATTCGAACCAAGGACCTCTCAGCTTGCAGCCTGCACCTCTACCAACTGAGCCACCGCGCCCCCTAAGGTCAATCAAAAATTAAATGGTTAACAAATTATGGCTTATACAAACGTTATTGTTATTTCTCCTTTTCATAAAGTATGAAATTTACTCTTTTCTCTAGTTCAGCTATCTGAACACCTCAGCTTCCCCGGTGGGGAAGCCGCGGTGTTCGGATAACTGAACATCTCTTCTTTGAAGAATCCCTGCTTATGGCTCTGAATCTTAGTTTGCAATGAATTTTGTGTACAACTCTCTTTCTTTTTATTCTTCATCCACTGGCTCCTTACTTATTGTTATCATTAATTCCTCACCATTCAAAAACTACTCCCTTTTGCCCAGAATTGCCAATTTTACTGATTAATTGCTTTTGACGAATAACAGTGAAAGATTTTGCTGTAAACAAAATGGTTGTGCCTAGTAAAGCTTTAATAGGGAGAGAGACAACAGTAGCTTGGATCATATCAGCTGAGATTGGAGTCATATTAGCAGAGTTTGAAGTCATATTAGCCGAGCTTGACAATGGGCAATTCTAGGAAAGAAAATCATATCTAATAAATAATCAAATATTTCTGATTGATCAAAATGATGTTTATCGATTTATCCTTTTAGCTAAAGTAACAGAAAAAAAATATGTCTTTTTTTCAATATTTTTCTCCAAAACATAGCTCATGATCCTTCATAAGAATGTGTGTGACTAACTCACTCCAATGAGGAGTCATTCATTAACTGTATTTTGAAGAAAAATATACAAATTTTTTAGTGACTGAAAAGGAAGCTAGATGTGTCAGTATGACACATATGTGAGCAAAAAAAAACAGTATAGAAAACTGATTCTAATGAGTTTTAACATCATACACTAAATTCAAGGTAAATTAGTCCATGAAAATATCAACTGACCAAGACTCAAATCGAACTTGATTTGTAGGTACCCATGACAAAGTCACGTACCAGAAGTCTGACAATTACCTCAATGTATGGCGAAAAAAGTCCAGAAAATGTATTTCGGAATGAAGAATGGATAAGCATAACACAATATGCCCCCGACCATTTGATGGTGGGGACATAAAAAGTGGCATTTTCAGGTTGAGTTAGGTATAGGCTAACATACCTGCTAAGCATTACTTACCTATGTGTTCTTCGTTACTATTTACTGTGTGTTCAAAATTATCAGATGATGCCCTGTAAACAAATATTAATTAACATGTTGAATAAAAATCCATAATACTCAGAGTGTGTATACTTTTTATTAATTTATGTAATTGGTGTAGCTGTGATGTTACAAAAATGAAATTGTATTTTTTTTTAAGCTGTCACTTAATTCTTTTTATATCAAACCCAATTCTTGAATGTGAGAAGCCTATTTATTTTTCATTACTTTTTCTGTTGAATTTCTGTTGTGATACATTTGATGAAAAAGCATTCAACTTGGCCCTTTACCTGCTGTAACAATCATATCCAGCCAGTGCTACTCACAAAAAAAGCCATTCAAGTTTTGTTATTTCTCAGTTTTTGTCTCCAATACAGATCTTATGACTCATTCAAGGAGTCTGTTCCATTGAGTGTGTGTCCTCATCAATTTTTTATGAGGTCAAAAATGAAAATTGTCAGTTATTTAACACATTCTTTCTATTAGTGTCACCTTCTAGTCATGTCAGATGAAGGGTTAATGATCGCAAATGAAAAGTTAACCCTTAACTCAACATAATGGCCAGAACTGGCCAGCACTATTTACAAAAATCACCATTCAATTATCCCTTTTTTTCATTTTTTGTTTCAAAAACATAGCTTATGTCCCTTTTGGTGCAAAAAGTGAAAAAATTCAGTTATTCAAGAATTTTGTTGGCAAGTGTCGTCTGCCTTTCGTGTAAGGTAAAGGTTAATTATGTTCCTGTAAATTTTCCACAATATTCACTTTGCCACAAACAGTAAATCTAGTTCTGAAGAAGTGATTTTGATTCTAACGTGTCTTAGCTGCCTATACAGAAACTACTACGAGGGTAAATCTATCCCAGTCTGGAAGATTTACTTCATGATTACATGCTGGGACACCTGTTAAGAAGGAATAGAATTTGCCAAAGTCAGAATAAGGCCCTTTAAAGTTTAAACTCTGCCCATGCCATTAGTTTACTTTCTGGCACAGTGCAGCAAAACACTTGTTATATGCAAAATAAAGAGGGTCCTCACACTAATCTCTAAAAGTATCCCTATTGACTTTGCTCTGCCGATTATGTAACTATAACCATTAGTTCTAATGACTGAGTCCATAATTACTACTAATTACGCTAGGGCCCTGCAAAACGTCGAGATTTGATTTTTAATTTTAAGTTGGTATTCAGTTTGGATTTGAATTTGGCTGCTCGATTCATTTTTCCTTGGAATCTTTTCACTGGAATTTCACTTGATATCAGTCATCTTAGTCGTCTCACAAAACATAATGCTGAGATAAAAATTATACATAAATCTTGCTGAAAATAAAGACTTAGTGTATTTTCCGCTATATTAACATAAAAAGCATCTGTACCTATGCCACCATCCATGCTAATTCCAGTTTCACTAGTCACTACAACTGCTGAAAGTAAATTTAAAAGTTCCAAAGCAATATCGATGATGAGTTCACGTTTGCTAGTGGCTAGCCCTGTGCAGTACCCAATACAGAATTCTTGCACCCATTTCTGTTTTTGAACAAAAATCTTTACTGGGTAATATTCCAACTACATCATCAAGGCATGCCTTCATCAAAGGCATGCCTTGATGATGTAGTTGGAATATTTTTATCAGCCAGGATTTTGAGGTTCAATTCGACTCTGAATAATAGACTCGATTCGACTCAAATGGAAAATTGTGATTAACTGGTTCACTGCCACAGCAAGACATATCAACAAGTTTATTACAGTGGTAGCGCTGAAGAGAATTTCAGGATTTTTCTAGGACTTTTTAGAACAAAATAATTTTCCATAACGTTTCAGGATGCTTTTGTCCCTGTTTTCCATGATCATGGATGTCCTGTACAAAACACGTTATTTTTTCAAACAAAATATATCTCAGTAAGCTGGACGATTTTTTTAAAATACAATTCCAGTTTTTCTTGCATTTTTTGATAAAGTTTTGGTTGCTTCACAACTTTAAACCTTTATTCAGCACGAACAGCAGATGACATTTCAAACAAAAAACTCCTGAATGACTAAAAGTATGTTCCATTGAGGGGTAATAAGCCATGAGTGAGGAAAATGTTGGCTTTTCCTCTGGTTCCCTCATTACATTAAATTAACACAGTCATTGTTGGTATTATGTACTCAAATAATACAAATAAGATTACCTGTATTTGATGACATGTCAAGTTTGGTTCTGATCGGGACCGATAAAATTTCAAGTTCAAAGTCACTGTGACCTTGACCTTGGGCATAATGACCTAAAAATATGTAGAGTTCTTCCTCTCATTATGTTCAACCCACATGCCAAGCTGGGTTTCGATCAGGAATGCATAATTTTAATAATTAAGAGAGCCAAAACCAGCTCCGATCGATAAAATTTCAATTTCAAGGTCACTGTGACCTTGACCTTTGGCATAATAACCTGAAAAAATTAGAGTTTTTCCTTTCATCATGCTCAACCCATCGGCCAAGTTTAGTATCGATCAGGCAAGCAAAATTTCAATTAGAGAAGCCAACTCTGGTAAATGTTTATGATCAAGGTCACTGTGACCTTGACCTTTGGAACAATGACCTCAAAATAAATAGGGTTCTTCCTATCACCATGCCTACCCCACATGCCAAGTTTGGCTTCAGTCAGCCAAGCAGAACTTTAATTACAGAGCAGAAACCAACCCTGATTAAAATTAAAGTTCAAGGTCACTGTGACCTTGACCTTTAGCACAATGATCTCAGAATAAATAGGGTTCTTCTTCTCATCATGCGTAACCCACATGCCAAGTTTGGTTTCAGCTTGCCAAGCAGAATTTTAGTTAGAGAGCAGAAAACAACTCCGTCTACAGACGGACGGACAACCCCATGGCTATATCCACCCAAAATTAAAATTTGGGGGGGGGGGGGGGGGGGGGGGGATAAAAAAGGTGGCTTTTGTGAATAGGACAGGCCATATGTGAACATTACCATGAGTAAAGGGTTTAAAAAAAGTCCCACAAAAATACTCAACAGTGACAAAACTGAAATATAAATTGGATCTGATTATACATATGAGCCCCCAAGAAAACTGTGAAAACATGAGAATGAAATATTCATTTGCCTTCAACCTAAATATACACATTACACTGCATAATAACAAATACTCCTAGAGACATTTATATACATCATTCAATTACAAAAATTTACATTATTACATTCATACTGAAAGAATTGTAAAGATTACCTCAGCACTGCAACCCTAAGAGCTTGCCTCTCCCGGTCTTCTTTAGGTTCATCTGAACTACATGGAACAATATCAACCTCACTGTACCTTGATTAGAATTAAGGAATATAGTTTCAGCAATGTACAGTCGCTAATACGTGGAGAATGATGCCTCAGTTCACAGCCAAGAGAAGTGAACTCAAAGCACACAAAAATGCTTGGTATGGCCAAAATGCCTATGGATACTTGTTCCAGAGCAAGAGCTTGCCTTCAGTATTAATCAAGTTACTAATCACGATTTTACTGGTTGAGGGCTAGATTATTTTTAGTGGTCTGAATTTGTTCATCAAAATTTGTTTTATTATATATTATTGGAGAGTACTCTCCAATAATTTGCAATGAAAGAAAATTATATAAACAAAATATTATTGATGTTTAACCGAATATGCATCTTCTGCCCCTTGCAATAGCCAAATTCAAGGATTTTCAAGGCCTGTCGTCACTAGTCCTAATTAGGACCTTCCAGTCATTACCCACTTCTAAGAGGGAAAAGATTAGAGGGCCTTAGGACTAAACCTTCACAAACTCTGGCATATAAAACTATATATAGTTATTTTGCGAAGATTCAGGGCTTTTCAAGGCCTCCCAACACATTTTCCAAGATTTCAAGGCCTTGAATGATCCTTAGTCAAATTCATAGCTGTTCCTTGAATCCAAGGCCACACGGGAACCCTGAATGTTATGATGTACATCAACCATACAAATAAATCATCTACATGCATTTTTCAACCCATACATAAAAAATATCTTGAGTGTTTAATTTAAAGGATACTGTGCCCTTCCATACTGTTCCCCTTCATCTCCATCAACATTTACATCAATATCTTCATCCATCCCCTTCTTTGTTGTTGTGAAACCTGAAGCTAACAAAACGAAAATAATCATTATCTTGATATTAATTCTTTACCTCAATCATCCCATAAGAAATCCTTGAACTGTATTCCAGATACGAAAATGATAAACCCGAGGCTCAAGAAGACCTAAAATGCTCACTTGGTTCAAGTTGTCTACAGGGAATAATTAACCCTTTACCTAATGCACACAATATCAAAATTTATTATTTTAAATATTAATTTTTCAACAAGTTTCAACCACATCATGTGACCCCCCTCATTGGAATGAGCTCGACGAGATGATTCCAATGCAGGCCTGAAAATAAGCAGTCTGACATTTGCAGAATGAGGTCCCCAGAGGTTGAATTTGATGATGCTATCCCATACAGTGGGCCAGTTTAACCTCTGGGTACCTCTTTCTGTTTAGTATTGAGACCCTGATTAGATTGAGGTTCACAGAGGGTAAATTTAGTGATGCTACCCTGCAGTGCAGGGTAGCATCACTAAATTCACCCTTTGGGGACCTCATTTTGCAGATGACAGTCTGCTTATTTTCTGGCTTGTTCCAATGAGAGGTCACATGATAGGGACTTGTTGAAATATTTAAAAATAATTTTTTTTTCTGCAACACAATTTGGAAATTACGTGCCTGGATGCAGCCAATTTGTTAGGAAAAGGGTTAAAGATATGTGAGAAGGCATATATGGAGAAAGTGAAACTATTTCGTTGTTTCGTCAGGGTAAGACTTTCTTTTAACTAGAGGCTCAAGTGAGCCTAAAACACTCACCTGGCTCAAGTTGTCAAAAGAGTTGAGCATGTCATCAAGTGATGGATAGCAAGAGCAATTTTGTGATATATCATGACACAACCAAAAGCAATTTTTTGGCCCTTCATTTTTTGTCCTTCAGTGTCCATACAAATTTTTTTTTTGTTTTTAACATCTGTGGTTTTCTCTACCCCACACAAAAACAGGGAGCCCAAATGTTTATTGAGTTCTTTTGAAAAAACTTTAATCTGCATCATTAAAGTAAGTTCCATAAATCTAAGTATTACAGCGAGTGGCTTATGAGAAGATGACGTTTAAAGCGTTTTAGACTTAGGCGACATTAACCCCACCCCAAGAGGCATAGTAACCTTTGGTGAAAAAAAACAGAAGTGTAAACTCCACCAATATGCTTTGTACCAAATTTAGTTTAGACCAGGCCCAATGGTTCTAAGAAGAATACTTAGTTGATCGAGTACAAGAAAGATAATGACTCAGCATTTTCTCATTGCTAACAGTGTTTCCCACTGCTAACAGTGTTAAAATGGGCATCACCATACGGCACCCCCATGACAAAATTGATAGCAATTTTTTGGTTCATCTGATTCCACTAGTCGTAAGGAATCTGCAAACCAAAAAACAATATTTTGGTCCATGTAGTTCAAGGCCTCCTGACACATTTTCCATGATTTCAAGGCCTTGAATGACCCTTAGTCTAATTCAAGGCTGTTCCTTGAATCCAAGGCCCCATGGAAATCATGTTTTCTGTCTTTGAACAATACTAACCTGCAAATCCACCTTCTAAGAGTGATGATGCACGTATTCGTGTTTGGCCAGCCCAAGTATACTCCTCATAAGACTCATCATCATCACCTTCAATATCCACTCGGATGTCTTCTCCATCACCTCTCTACAATGTCAAGAAAGTGCAATTTCAATTAGTATATCCAACTACTCAATCCAACAACAGAAAGACTTTCATCCAACAATATTACATGTAAGCGACTATCTGCCTCAATTTCACCACTTAACATAACTTTATCATATGTCTATCCCAAGTAGCTCCTCAATATTCCTATAGTTTGGCTTTAATTCTGGCTCTCCGGAAAAGGAGTCTAAACTTTTAACAATTTTATATTGTGTCTGTCCCAAGTGAGGAAAATGTGACATGCACAGAATTCCAAGACATGAATTTTACTAATGTGAAATAATCACTTAACCCTTTACCTAACGTAACGGCCAAAACCGGCCAGCGCTATTCTAAAAAATCGCCAATTAATTTTCATTATTTTTTTTCGTTTTTTGTCTCAAAAACATCGAGCTCGTTCCAATGAGGGGTCATAACCTATGTTTTTGAGACAAAAAATGAAAAGTTATTCAAGAATTATTTTTGCAAGTGTCGTCTGCTTTTCAGGTTAGGTAAAGGGTTAAGTGTCATTATGCTGAAGACTCTGGACAAACATTTCAGTTGAAGTGTGTCGCAATAAGACATAACACAACCAGGATAGAGTTTGGGGGACTAGAATCAATGACCTGAGTTGGAATTTTTGCTGTATTTCATGTGTGGCGAAGGCACACATGAAATACAGGAAAAACTCCAAGGGTCATTGATTCCTGTCCACTGTACTCTACCTGAGTTGTGTTCTGTATTTATACCATGATTCAACTTGAATTAATTCAATGAAGCTGATATTTTTATACAAATATCACCTTTGGCAGGCTGTTTATACTTATGGATTGACTCATTTTTGTGCAAAGCATTTCATTACATCACTCAAATGCGCAATGACCAATCAGATGCATTTTTAAATGGCATTCTTACACATAGGCTGGTTTCCATGCAAGCCTGTAAATAAGCAGACTGTCATCTTCAGAATGAGAACCCCAGACAATGAATTTGGTGATGCTACCCTGCACAGTGGGGTAGCATCACTAAATTTACCCTCTGTGAACCTCAATCTGAATCAAGGTCTCACACCTAAACAGCAAGAGGTACCTGGAGGATAAACTGGCACACTGTATGGGATAGCATCAGCAAATTCATCCTCTGGGGACCTCATTCTGCAAATGACAGATTGCTTATTTTCAGTCTAGTTTCCATGTATGGTGTACCTATTATATTTCTATTATATGTCTGTATTGTATTGGGTAACGTTGAATAAACACAGCAATCGTGGTATAAAATACTTCCCTTCCTGCCAAGAAGTTAATCCACCAAAAATGAGAAAAGAATCTGTGTTCTTGAAAGCGATTCCCAATAAAGTTGAATTTAGACCTCAAGACATTGCACGATATTACTATGAGATGGATATCTCCAATTTCAGGAGCTGTTATGTGTTATCTGTTTAATATAATTTCTTTTGTCTTTCTATTTCATGAGGCATAATCAATTTTTAAATAGCCTTTTCATATAATACACAAATTATTTTAGGAGTCAATCAGTCTGAACTGTCATTTTCCATCTCACTGATAAACCTATTCAAGTTGCCCTCCAAAAATTCCTTCAATTTCCTTGGGAGACATGGCAGTTTTATGCACTTTCTCATGTTTTATTTCCAACAAAATCTGCTTCCGCATTCATGACAAAGTAAACACAGCTGCTATTAAAATCCATCATACGGCTCTAAAATAGCCTAAACTAGCCCAATTTTATATTTCTCAAAAGAGTTGTAATGGTGTAGTCGTTCAAACAATTCGCCCAACAGGTAGCAACCAGCACAAAATGCCTATTTAAAAACAAAGAACCAGAAAAAACAATGAATCACACAAGACATGCATTGTTTAAAAAATTAACCACGGTTTCAAAACAAAACAAAAAAATGTGTAGGAGACGGTTCATCCATAAAAAATCAAAATTGCTTACGGTTACACTCTTTTCCAATGAAAAATTGGTTCCATTGATATTCGCAATGCAATTTGCACTGGACAGTTTTTCTTTGAAAACTTGCGTTGGAAGGGGGTTAAATGTAATACTGCTACGCTAGAAATCACCCATATTAGGGTGGTTAAGAATAACTGGCCTTCATAGCACCAATTTCACATGTCAATGCAAGATAGTCGGCAGAAATTGTCATTTTTCTGCACAGTCTAATGGTATTATTACTCAGCGCAAAAGAGAAAGTAGATAACTGAAATATTTTTCATTTACCTAAGAAATAAATTAATTCAAATTACTAATAACACTTAATTGATGAAGGATATTTTAATTATGCTTTTCAATTCAGTTCGGGCATTCAGAAACCATGAAAGACCCTGCTTCTTATGTGAACTTGAAATTTATTTTAAATATACTCTCCCAAAAAAGAAAGTGTGCATGCTAAAAAATAACACTGAAAAAAGATATACATCATTTTCATTCATGGAAATTTTATTCAATCACAGATGAATCAATTTGTGATCAACACGAGAAATTTCATTACGCTACGACGAATACTCTTGGTGCCATGGAGAGTCAAAGACACTAAGGGTCAAACACAAAGGTCACACACTTAATATGCGGTATGACCTCCGTCTGCATCGACTACTGCTGTGCATCTACGCCTCATGGAAGCGAACAAGGTAGCATGGAAGTGGGTTAGGGTAGGGTTAGGTTAGGGTTAGGTAGGGTTAGGGTTAGGTAGGGTTAGGTTAGGTTAGGGTTAGGGTAGGGTAGGGTAGGGTAGGGTTAGGGTTAGGTTAGGCTAACCCTAACCCTACTCTACACCATTGCAGTCGAGTACGACGATGACATAACGTCAAAATCGGATGAATTGCAGGTCTTCGAGGACGTAAGCTGTATTCTCTCAGCTGGTTGATTACTGTTTCAGGATGTATCCGTCTCAAGTTAAGGATGTTCCTGGCTGTCGTCGTTGCCGTTTGTTGCCGGTTCTGGAGATGGACGACACGGATATACCGATCTCGTGCAGGGCTGGTAACTCGGGGTCTCCCGGAGTGGGGTCGGTCTCGAACGTCATCATGTTGTGCATGTCGATGGACTAGCCTGTCTACAGTGTTACAGTGGCAGTTCAAATGCTGGGCAACCTCTCTGTGTGTTCTGCCAGCTCTAATCATACCCGGGGCAAGGAGACGTTGATTCATTGTCAATCTTGGCATGCTCATGTGGAGTCGTTTTAACAGCAGCGCAAGTTTGAATGTGAACGATAGGAAGGCCTTGGTGTTTAAATACCCAAGGATTCACACTGCTGCATGAATTTTCAGACTCTCCACGTGCAAAACATGCCTTTTCACAAACGTGCAGCAAGTCATTTAACATTAATGCAATTTTAACGGGGAAAGCTGTTTTTGTGTTCAATATAACTTATTCATGAACAGGTTAACACTCTTTACACCTACTAAATTATTTTTTTGGAGTCTGATCAATTTCTGCAATGCACACTTTCTTTTTTGGGCGAGTATACGTTATATGTATTTTTTTTAAAAGAATATACCTTCTGTTATGGAGAAGAACACTCTCACAATCAGTCATGCTAAATTTCAAATCCACTGCTTTGAGGCAAATATAAAATCAACTGCTTTTGTTATTGTTATCAGATATTTTTCTTGTTGACTTTTCCCCTTATTTATATACAATACAGTGGAACCCTGTTAACTGAATAGCCACAAATTATTCAATTAACAGGAGTATTCAATTAACAGGGAGTATGTCACTTTCCTGTATTCTAGATAGACTTAGCATTTATTCTATTATATCTTGTTTGACAGAGCTCCATGAGCTCTGTCAAACAAGATATAATAGATTAAATGCCTGTATTGGATGTTTGCTGAGGCCAAATAGGTCCATAAACAAAGGAAAACTGGGGCAAATCAGGGTAATTTCTTGACAGGTTGCAAGATTTTTTATTCAATTAACAGGAGTTCACTCTATAACCTATATTCAATTACCAGGTCGAATTTGTACTGGAAGTATGGTAAATGGTTTTTGTGTTGGGAAATTCTATTCAATTAACAGGGTTATTCAGTAAAGAGATATCCAATTAAGTGAGCTCCACTGTAAAATAAACACATTCTGAATAAGAAAATCACTATAAGGTATAATTTTATGCAACAGCTACTGTCCATTACCATGCTTCAAATTCCATGTGGCATTCAAATAACTCATGTGAAGGGGTCAGGACTTTGAATTTGAAATGTACTGCCTGGAGGTAGCAGATTTTAAATTTTAGATTGCTCATGTGACAGTCAATCAACTAATCTACTTCATAGTGCCGTTAAATGACATTGAACAGAGAACATTTTATGTCTTTTCTGAGTTCTCCCTCATGTCCACTGACTTCTCCCTAATATCTCTGGAGGGAGAAGTCACTTCTCCCTAAAAATCAGCTGCCAGGTTGACCCCTGCCCTAGTACATTGAAAATTTAGGCCCAAGCATAAATTGTTTTATGGGGAACACCTGTCATTTTGTTTAGGGCACAACTGTAATTTCAGCTCATTTCTGGCATCTACTTTCTGGCAGTCAGGAAATTTAGGCCCAAGGGTAAATTGTTTTATGGGGAACCCCTGTCATTTTGTTCAGGGCACACCTGTAATTTCAGCCCATTTCTGGCGTCTACTTTCATGCCACTGACCTCAAGCTGACCTGTTGCCAATATCATTTCATGCTCTATTTCTAAAGCCAAATTCCTGATAATTTCTTAATAACTTTCATCAGCTCTTACGTTAATCTGGCACTTCCCAACAACAGACTATATTCTCTTTGTCTCAAAACATGCAATCCCAGAGTACTTGCAGAACATTCCATAAGTGGAACCAACTTTCAGCACAACAGGTTAGCATCACTTTGGGACATTTGAACTCTTCCATTGGAAGAAACAAGTGGTATAATCTTTCCTGCCACCTCCCCTCTCACCACCTTCTTTCTCAAATTTCTTACTCTATGTTGGACAGTTGTCCTCTCCTACCTACTACCCCTCTTTCCTCTTCTTCAACTCTAGTAGTTATTTCCACTTCACAAGGGGATATACATGCGACACATTCTGTGATACTTCTCCAAGGAATTTAGAGGATTTTAACACTGTAACAACTTACATTGGCTGCCACCTGATAAGTTATGAACAGGCCTGAAAATAAGCAGTCTGACATTTGCAAAATGAGGTCCCCAGTGGGTGAATTTGATGATGCTATTCCATACAGTGGGCCAATTTATCCCCTGGGTACCTTTTTCTACTTAGTTTTGAGACCCTGATTCAGAATGAGGTTCCTAGAGGGTAAATTTAGTGATGCTACCCTGCTATGCAGGGTAGCACCACTAAATTCACCCTCTAGGGACCTCATTTTTTCAGATGACAGTCTGCTTATTTTCTGGCTTGGTTTTGGAACTCTACTACATCTACCAGCTACAGTATGAAATTTGTCCAACACTCAAGTCTCAGTTATAGGAATGTGTTATCCCTGGAGTATATGCCAGGGATCAGTTAATTCCAGCCATTATAAGGCCAAGGACATGTGATCTTGTACAATGAGTATCCCTGCTTTACAGGCTGGGATCCTGGCACTGTCGAACTTTTATCAGCAGTTTGTTCCAATTTTTTCCGGTGTTTTTCATTGCTTATTGTTTCTTCTACAGGATAGTGTAGGATCCTCCATTACTGGCAGTTTTCCTGAAAGACAGGCAGTCAGTCATTCATCAGCTCTGATTCGGACCAGATTCTGCTTTACAGGCCGTGTTCCCTTTGTCAATGATATGCAGCTTCCAGATTAACTGTTTTCATTATTTTTGTAAGCACAGTTTCTAGGTAAGGTTTTTAATTAATTAATTTACTAGCAGGCATATTCTGCACCCTTTTTGGCAAAATTCATCCAAACTTCGTTCCATTTCTAACTGTTTTCTTGAGTTCTGTGGCATCACATGGCTGAAGAACTCATTATTAAATCATCAGTGCTATTTCTTTCAATAAACCGGCCACCTAGAGGGTGGCCCATTATCATCATCAAATAATTTGCTGTTGTATTTGCCAAATAAAGCTTCTCCCCAGGTTGGCAGGGTAAGAGTTATTTCATCAGGTGTGTGGTCTACCATAAAGGACTTACTCTTTTCAAACATATCTCCACATGTTCATTCAGCTCCTCTGGAGTGCCCACGAGTCGTTCATTACATACAGGACAGACAGTCATGTCTTCTGGTTTTCTCTTCCTGGTTTTACTTCGACCTGCAACACATATTTTCAGAAAACATTTTGTTCATTAAAAAATCACAATTTAATCAAAGGAATGAAGTTCTTAACTAGTTGAGGACTATATTATTTTGGTGATCTGAATTTGTTCATCAAAAGTTATTTTATAACAAATTATTGGAGTGCCATAGGCACTCGCCAATAATTTGTGATCAAACAAATTGGTACAAACAAAATATTATTTGTATTTGACTGAATAAGAAACACGAGCAAGAAAAATGTTGGCTTTTACTCTGTTACCCTCATTTTTTTGAAAGCCCTGATAGTGGCTTCTAACACTCAACCAGTTCAGTACTAGCTTGATAACATAAATATAATAGATTCATTGCTATAACTGTTTCCAGAACAAGGATGCAGGCTCCAGAAAAGATTTTGGGGATAAAGGGTATTTACACAAGGACTTTTTTCTCCAAAGTATGTTATCCTTGGAGACTTTTACAAAATGTGTTTTAACCCTTTAATGAATGTAACAATCATATCCAGCCAGCTCTATGCAGAAAAATCAACATTAAAATCTTAGTATTTCACCAATTTTTTCCTCCAAAACATTGCTTATGAGAGTTCCCACTGATATCCGAGAACCAAATTATTACCCTTAATGCCTCAAATTAATTTTACAATAATAACTACCATATATACATGTACACAGTTGCAGATGACATAGTGTTTTAATATCATTGTTGGCTGTCAGTGTAGTATATACAGCCAACAATAATGTAAAAATACTGCCAAGATAAATGCAGTGTACTGGCTCTGTGTGTGTGTGTGTGTGTGTGTGTGTGGGTTTGTCTTACCAACTTGACGAGGTAACTAGACAAAAGAGTTTGCGTGTTTTGCCTTACTGAGGTACAAAAGACAAAAGAAACCCTTTACCTCAGTTGTTTTCCCAGAACTGTACCGGCAAAACGAGGTAGAAACCGTTAGTCCACACAAAGGACAAACAATGGTGTACCTCGGTATGTAGGGTAGACAAGACTCTGTGTGTGTGTGTGTGTGTGTGGGGGGGGGGGGGATACTTATTTAAAGCAATGCAAAGCTGGCAGTATGGGGACTTGAGGGTTAAAAACTTTTCAAGCAACTTGACCACAATTTTCATAGACAAACAACACTGTACATAGTGTACCTTACAAGATCTTCAGCAAATATCTTTACTACAATTGCCATTTTATTCATTTATCTCTTCCAGAACCATGATCTACATTGTAATGATAAAACCCATGGTTATAATATGATGATGAAATGTTGCGATGTAACAGACTGTTGGAAAGGGCTCTCTGGGATCTTTCCAACAGTGTACTACACCACAGCATATTATCGTATTACTGATAGAAACTCATCGCATAAACTACAATGGCTTAGAATCTACATACTAGACAGAGACTGGTTATTACTTGTCTCCGAGGTTAAAGATGAATTTAATTCAAGAAAGGACGGGGAAAATGAAGTACTTTTTAAGGATAAAAACAAATTCAAGCACTTCTCAAGGAAGGAGCCAAAATGCAACAACAGCAATGCAACGCATGGCAGATGCCCCCGACAGTGTCATAATGCCATGGTGGCCATATTGAATTGGCTGGCTGGACCAAAATCGAAAGGAGGCATTGTCTAGTCATCCACAAGTAACCCCATAAATTAAGATTTGATCACATAAGCGGTTTTCAAATCCAATATGCAGTGAATGCAATACAGAGGTCGATAGAGAGAAAAAGGGCCATGACTCTGGGAAAAAGCATTGGACGGAACCCATTCTTTGTGCATATTCGCCCCCCCCCCCCCCCCCCCCCCCCCCCCCCCCCCCCCCCCCCCCTTACAGCATGCCAAAGGAGATCCAAAACCAACTGATGGATTTGAAATTACAATGCAAAACTTTTGTGTGGACAGACGTACATACAGATGGATGGAGGTCTGCACTAGATACCCCGAATCCTCCTTCGGAGGTCGGGGGCATAATAACTTTTCATTCGAGTGGGGACCTTGTCCTGACAGGAATGAGCTCATTCCAATCAAGCTGTGTTTTTTAAGCAAAAAATAAAAATCTTCAGTTCTTCAAGAAGTATTTTTAAAACCGTAGTCAACTAGTCCTACTAGGTAAAGGGTTAAAATTGTTAAAGGATAATTTACCTGTTGCAGATTAATCACTTGATGTTGGCTCAGATATTTTCAGCACAAGCACTCAATACAAGTTGAATAGGCAAACAAAACATTATGTAATAACATTTTGTCATTGATTCTGTACAAA
Source organism: Pictodentalium vernedei (assembly GCA_031216915.1). Lineage (NCBI taxonomy): Eukaryota > Metazoa > Mollusca > Scaphopoda > Dentaliida > Dentaliidae > Pictodentalium > Pictodentalium vernedei. The sequence continues at coordinate 158,038,308 of CM062293.1, forward strand.
ATCAATGAAGTATGTTCTCAGATATCAGTTTTTCAAGCTTTCAATTTGTAAAGCATCTGATTGCTGAAATGGGTGTGTCTGATCTCTGCATGTTGTGGTAAATTAATTTTTTTATTCTTCAAAATTTAACCCTAGCATAATGTTAATCCAACTGAAATTTCTTTGAGAATATTATTTTTCACTTGTAGGACAGAACATTTGACCAATTACATTTTATAGTTGATTGAATTTTCAGCTGCATTGTGGGAACTTTTTGCTGCTGAAAATGTTGGTTTTTCTACATCAGTGCAGAGTTTTAACCCTTGTTGGCCTGGGTCCTGAATTTCCAATAGCCCACAGCCTCTGTATGTACAGCAGCTTAGCAGTGATTTCGAGTCAAATTGATGTTGCCTATTAAGGCAGAAAAAGCTTGACCAGAAACTACATCATAGATAATTTGTCTCTCATCAGTAGGACTTCCTCATGATGGCATGTTAGGTCACATGTTCTGAAGTCGGAAAAGTCAGAAATAGTCCTTTAAGGGTTAAAGCAGCCCTGGTAATTCATCCTTGTTTCCTCGGCAAAATACAGCATAGCGCAACCCACATGGTTTGATTCCTTGTGTAACCTGTAAGTTGTACAATTTCTGCAACCTTAAGGCTTTCTGTAGAAGCCATCCTCGGCAGTATTTGTGCTGTGGATATTTTTCATTTCCTCAGCATTTTCCTTGGCACTGATGTTTGTTGAGGGTGAATTACCAGGGCTGGTTAAAGCATATTTCTACGCCTCCAAATTTGTACTGAAAATCAACATATTTTAAAATGCCTCTCATAGAAACTCATGGCACAAACTGCAGTGGCCTAGAATCAATGTACTGGGCAGAGACATGTTATTACTTGTCTCCGAGGTTACAGGTGAATTTAATTCAAGTACTTTTCAAGAAAGGAGGTGGAAAATCAAGTACTTTTCAAGGATAGAAACAAATTCAAGCACTTCTCAGGGAAGGGACCAAAATTCAACAAGAGCAATGCAATGGTGTATGTTCACATCAGATGAAGTGTTATATCATTATTCCAAGACTTATCTTGAATACTGGATGTCTTTCTTGCTTTCAGTGTTTATTACAGTCGTGTATAACATGAACCAGTAGAATGTGGAGTACACACTGCCTTTTACAGCTACATGCATTTTTTTGTAGAAAAAGCATAAGACAGAGTTTGTACAGCCCAGAATGAGAAAATAAAAATCCAAAATTTATTTATTGGGGGTTTAACGATACTTTCAACAGCCAGGGTCACCTCATGTCAGACAGTTTTACAGATGGAGGACGCTTGAGTACCCCGAGAGAACCACTGAGCAGTGGCAAGCAACTATCAGACTCCACAATGTACTAACTCTGCACAAGCAGGGTTGGCATTGGTTGTAGACAAGTGCACCATCAACGTGCAGTATGCCATAGGATATGGGCAATCGGGATGAAATGCCTTGCCCAAGGACACAACATAGTTACCCCTGGCAGGGATTGAATCGTGGACCTTTCAGTTCGAAGTTCAATGCCATAACCACTGAGACACCACGCTCCCAAAAATCCCAAATAATCTTACCTAAAATTGTGAGTTGAATGAACTCTGAAAAACAGGTGCTCCAACATGCATTGTAAACTCAAAACTTGTTTTCTAAGTACCTTGTCAGTTGTTTCTCGGCAAGTCTTGGATGCCTCTGTAGGCAGCCAAGGCCTGACTAGAAACAACTGCAAATCCACAAGAGGTAGACTTTTAAAGAATAGCAAAAATGTATAAAAATCTCCAGCTCCATAAGGGTTAAACACTTTTCATTACAGAGAAATATGTTATATTAAAACACTATCCAATAAGGCATAACAAAATAGACAGATATTGCCACATACAGTCAACAGAGCAGCTTATCGCAGCTAAAAAAATGTTTAAGTTGTACTATTACAATTTATTGTCAATAGCTGATAGGAACTCACCAATAAATTGTAACGAAACAGTTACTGAAGAACAGAATCATTTGAACTTAGGCTCCCTTTTCTGGTAGAACTGTATCTTGGAGAGAAAAATACTTGTGTCACAAATCACCTTCGAAGAATAATTTAGCACTCAACCAGTTAAAATACTTTTGCCAAAACAACACAACCATTTCATTTTTTGTTTGCAAAACAGCTTATGGCTCCTCACTGATTTATTTGTTTCAGCTTTAATGACACTTTCACCTTCCAGGCCCCTATGTCAAACAGTTTTATGGGTGGAGGAAGCTAGAGTTCCATAAGAGGACCCACCAGGAAGTGGTGAGTAACTGCCAAAACACTCAAATGCACTAACCCTGCACAAGCACGATTAGCATTGGCTGAAGCCATGTGTACCATTGACAAGTAGTACGCCTAAGCACACTGCTCCACCATGCACACAAATGGGTAAATGGGATTTAACTCTTAAGGGCATAATTCCAACTTGGATAACATTTTTTGCAACAGAACAGGTGCCCCTACATGCAGTCTTTGGGCTAACTCACAAGTTACATTCTAAGTACTGTGGTAATTGTTTTAGGCAAGCCTTGCAGATAGACCACCTCATCTGAACCAAGCTTAATGAGCTCATTCAAATGAGGTGGCCATAAGCCATATTTTTGATGTAAAAGGTGAAAAATAACAAAATCTGTTTGCCAGTTTTTGCGTCTAGTGCTGGGTAGATATGTCCAAATGTGAGGTAAAAGTTAATGGCATGACGATCAATAAAACTCTAAACATTAATAAAGCTTACTATTCAGTCGTGTTTGTCTGTTGCATCTTATCCTCATGAAGCTCTGTAAAAATTAAAAAAAGGAAATCAACAATTTATACATTTATTGGTGTTTAACTCCTGTACACCAAAGTCAAAATATCAAAATTTCAAGCAACAAATGTGACCCATAATGCAACTACAAATTTAACCCATTCAATCTTGTTTGACAAAGCTCACTGAGAAAAACTGGATGCATTATGGGAAAAAGTTCTTGAAATTTTGGTATTTTGACATTCAAGTGCAGATGGTTCAAGTCCCTTTCATCATCAGTGGCTATATCGTGTCAGATCACAACATAGGTATGATGTCAAGTTTAGCAAAATCGTTTACACCTGTGCCGCACCTTTAGTGGACTTCCAACCACAGGCATTGGTTACCTGGTATTATTTTACCAGTAAAGCAGAACTTGTTTACCACGAAAACTGTCCCACTTCCCAGGGCTCCACTGGGGGGTGCAGTGGAATCCTGTTAATTGAATAGCAACTTTGCCAATGAAAATCATTCAATTAACAGTATTCAATTAACAGGGAGTATGTCACTTTCCTGTATTCTAGAGATAAACTTGGCATTTATTCTATTATATCTTGTTTGACAGAGCTCCATGAGCTCTGTCAAACAAGATATAATAGATTAAATGCCTATATTGGATGTACTGAGGCCAAAAAGGTCTATAAACAAAGGAAAACTGGGAGAGAGTCAGGGTAATTTCTTGACAGGTTACAAGATTTTTTATTCAATTAACACAGACCTTTAGATTACCCCAATTTCACACCGTTTACAGGTGTGCCCAAATTAGAGGTGTGAAGACATTAAGAAAAATATATAAATTCTCTGTGCCTCTTCTGCATTTGAAAATAACTTCCATCATAATATGACCCGAGAAACACAAAGAAAGCATGGCAATAAAACATAACAGAATAAGGCTGTTATTTCTGGTTTTAATGTGACCAAATTAGGGCAAAAGGGTGTGCCCAAAATAAATGAATTTAAAGGCCTGATTAACAGGAGTTTACTCTATAACCTACATTCAATTAACAGGTCAAATTTGTACATGAGGTATGTTAATGGTTTTGTGTTGGGAAATGTTATTCAATTAACCTAGTTATTCAGTTAAGAGATATCCAGTTAAGTGGGCTCCAATGTACTAATAAGAATTAAAACTCTGTAGTGTAGTTGTGTAAACTACGAATAAACTCATTCATTCATTAGGTTCACCATGATTAATCAAGAAGTCAATTAATTGTCGGAAACATCCATAATCGACTACAGATAATGGGTTTTTCATCACTCCTTTACTTATGAATTATTAGTTATTACTCTCCTCCTCATTGTGCTTGTAAGAAAAGTATCAGAGGCTGTAGAATATCAAAATACATTTTAATTGATATGGAAAACAAGTATAAAGATACAACACATGACACCCGGTCTGGCATTCTAGAAAGTATGGCAGTATAAATAATTGTCCTTCTCAGTTTGAGAAGGGAGTGCAATTGCCTTCTTAAATCTCAATGCAGCTATTATTAGGCTCTTGACCACATCAGGTCCAAACCTGAGCCTACGCTGCTACTGCTGGTTCATGAGAAGAAGATTTTTTAAGATTTAAGCACACTTTTTAGGCGTGGCCCTACCGAGGGGCGGGTCAACTTGATTTGAACAAACTTGAATTGACATATGATAGGGAACATGCACAGCAAATTTTGTTGAATTTGGTCCAGCAGTTCGTGAGAAGAAGCCGATAATGTAAAGTTAACGACGGACGGATGGATGACGGACGGATGGACGACGGAAAGTGATCAGCAAAGCTCCCCTTGAGCTTTGCTCAGGTGAGCTAACAAGGGACACAATGCTGGTAAGTATACATGGACGAAACCTGCAATTAACCTGCAATATGTGGATATCCTTTTTCCTATATTGATCTATAACATACCAAAGGACTTCAAAACCTGACAACAAATGCTTGAGTTTTAATGCAAAATGTTCATAGGTACAGTGTTGTAACAAGGGACATAACTCTGGTAGGTACACATGGATGAAACTCCAATATGTGGATATTCTTTCCACCATACCAAAGGACATAAAAATCTGACAACCGATGCTTGAGAATGATACAAAATGTTCGTATGGACAGTTTTTCTAAGTCTAACGAGGGCCATAACTCTGGTTGGTAACAATGTGTGAACAAAACACGCAATATGTGGATATCCTTTCCCCATGCTGGTCCCTCACTGTAACAAAGGACATCAAAATACAAATGCTGCTGGAATTATAATGGAAAAGAGACAGTTTTCTAAGTCTAACAAGGGACATTTATTAATTTATTTTTTTATTTGTTGTGTTTAAGGTCATGTATTCCTGCACAATGGCTAATCGTGACCGCAACATGGATATAAAGCAAAGTCCAGCCAATTATTTATACCCATACTGCCCATTTTAGAGGACTTCCACCCAAGGCATTGGTTACCATATCTATTTTACCAGTAAAACAGTGTGTTTACCACAGTAAGCACTGTCTCACTTCCCATGATTACCATGGAAAAATAAAGGACATATCTTTGCTGGTAAGAATGTGTGGACAAAACCCCTAACACATGGATATTCTTTCCTCATACTGATCTATGATCATAACAAAGGACATGCAAAATGTTCATTCAGAAGATCTTGACTATGCTCCAAACAAACCTCCTCCGGAGGTCAGGGGGCACAAGTATCGATAAAAATACCATGGTTCCCAATGGGAAATTGGCTTTAGAAGCCATATGTAATTAACAGGTCAAATATTAACCAAGAATATGGTAAACTGTTCCGAGTTTGAAAGGTATATACTTACCCGGGTATAAGCCCATAATCGAAAATAAACCCACCAATCAACTTTTCATATTTCAGTTTTAAAGCCCCCTCCATGTAAATAAGCCCAGTCCCTGACTTTGAATGTCAATATTGACGACCTTACCCATTGCACAAAATATCAAAATTTGTCATTTAAAATTTTTTTTTTCAAATGATTAAACAAATTTCTACAAAACCATATCATGTGACCCTCATTGGAACGAGCTCAATGTACTTGTTCCAATGGCATGTCACATGATACGGTCATGTTGAAATTGTTTTTTTTTAACTGTTCATTTTGTACATTGCATGGGTGTGTGTGGTCGAATTGTTAGGTAAAGGGTTACACCTCATCTTTGTTCTGGGATTGACCAAGTCACCTAATTTTGTGTCAACTTTGAGTCCAAATTCTCCTATAGACTTCACCTCTTACTATATCCCATATACTTTTGCCCTCTTTTATTTCATGCACCTCCTGGGCTTATTCCTGGGTCAGTGCGCTATACGGTGGCAGGGTTATTTTATTAAGAAATATCTGATTAAGTGGAGTACACTGTATTTAACAAGTACATTTTGTTGCACAGTGATTACGGCTGATAATGTACTGTAACACAGACACTGACACCCAATCTGTAGACATTAGATCAATTGTAACAAACTGCATAAGCATTCTATTACAGGACATGCGTTGACTAATTTATTGCGCAAGTTATTTAATTTGTTCAGTCGAAATCTCAACAGATAAGGCACTGATTAATTAGTTTTTTAACAAAACTTAATTGCCTTATAAAATAATAAAACATCAATGGACTATTTCACACGCTTATAATCTCTTTGAAACATCAAGTCACTGACATAACAAATGAAGTCAAGACAGCTTTATGATTTTTAACAGTCTCAATGCTAAATTAACATGGAATAATCATTTTAGCTAAAAGTACAATGAGAAATTACTATTAAAACACTGTGCACAGATATGCAACTAGCAGTTAGGGCTGGCATAATTATGCAGTCTCAATGCTAAATCATGATAGACTTTTGAAGAAAAAGAATCGCTTAACCCTCTGCACTGTCAAAATTTTCAACAGCAAATATTTCTCATAATGCAGTTTCATATTTAACCAAATATACCTTGTTTGACAGAGCTCAGTGAGCTCTGTCAAACAAGATATAATTGGTTAAATTCATAGTTAAACAAGAGAAAAACAGAGTGACTGGAGAAAATTGTGTTGCACTACTAGTGTGCTAGGGGGTTAACATCAACTTTAACTCTTAACCTGCTGTATATGTTGAAAATATTTTTCATCAAATCTAGTCATGGTTGCTATGAAGCAGCCATGACAAGATTTGATGAAAAATTCATGTGACTTAAGAAATCACTGGTCAAAAAGTTGATACAGTTCGCAGGGGGAATTTTTGTTAAATGTCCCCCAATTTTACATATTTTAGTGGCAAACGATTTCTTGTCCTGGCCAGGAATATCTGCCAGCAACATATAAGGTGTTAATCATACCGTGACCTCTAGAAAGATCTATATAGAAAACAATATTTTTGGTCATTAGTTCCTCAGGTCAAACATTCATCAGGCATGCAGGTATGCTGCACGCCTACTGTTCTCCGAGGAATATTCTAACTCCTGACCATCACAGGTCACAGCTGTTATTAGACTCTTGACCACCTGAGATCCAAACCTGAGTATTGGCTCAGGTTTGGATCTCAGGTGGTCAAGAGTCTAATAACAGCTGCTTGAGATTTAAGATGGCAATTGCATTCCTTAGCAAACTGAGAGGGGCAATTATTTGAACTCCCATATTTGCTAGAAAGCTAGACCTGGTGTCATGTGTTGTATCTTTATACTTCTTTCCCATATCGAATAAAATATATTTTGATATTTTACAGCCCTGGCACATCTGATGAGCACGATGTGGAGGAGAGTAATAATTAATAATTCATCAGTAAAGGAGTGATGAAAACCCAAAATTGTTGACTTTGAAATTGTATTTGATTATGGGTGTTTCCGATGATTTGTTGACTTCGATTAATTATGACAGGTCTGCTCACAGTCACTAGCAAAACTTTGCAAATGATGGGCCACTATGTTTCTCAGTCCATGAGCAGAAAGGCAGTTTCTGTTTTTGCTCTTTTTCGGAGACCTATACCTATAACTGCAAATGTTTCTGTCAGCCTGCCTTCATGGATTTTTCTACCCCTATTGGGAAAGGGTCATGAGCTTTGTCAGGAATTTAAATTCCACTAAAACTCACAGTGCCAATCAATGTCCCCAAATTATAGGAATGTTCCAAAATTAGAAACCATAACAAACAAAGGGGGCAATGCAAAGCGTGCGCCAATGCCCCCGACCCGCCCAAAATTTTCTAAGTCAAAAGAGTGAAAAAGGGCCATAACTCTGAAAAAAAACTCACACTACACAGGTATTGTTCCCCCATGATGCTCTATCACAACACCAAATATCATTCAAATCAGAGTAGCAGGGGCTGAGATACAAGGGAAAATGTTCAGGTATGTATGGATGGATGGACAGATGGATGGATGGATGGACAGATAGACAGATAAATGAACGAACGAATGAACAGAGGCCTCCACTAAGATAGCCCTTTGACTTTTCAAGTTGGGGCATAATAATTTTGTTTCTTTTTAGGCATTTCTATCCAATTTCATGAGAAGTGACTCAACCTTTGAGACACAGATATTTTTAAACATTTTTGTTTCACACCGAGTCCATATCCTGTGGCATTGCAGTTGATTCTAGGAAAGTCTTGGCTGTCTATATAGGAATGCCTATACTTGACTAGAAACAACTGTCATGGTGAAACAAGGATGCACGACACTAACAGCATTGAGGGTTATACTTAACAATGTTTGCAGACTCTCATTTTCTCATCATTTTTGAGGAACTGGAGATTAAATTTGGCATCAAGGGGAATGTCTTGGAAGAATCATGGATGTTTTGGTCATCTCTTATCACACCCTCTTGGAGTTTAGCACCCTTTCTCTATGGTAGAATCCATCATCAGGGTGCAAGTAAATTTAGAGTTTGAACCTCCGTTCATATTCTTTGTGTAACAGTGCTTCATTTCTGTTAAAACAAGGTGCATAAAAAATAGTATACGTAATATTATTAAGGAGAGTTGTTAAGGGAACAGAAATTGTCACCTCACATATTCAAGGGAAGTAATTTTGGAATTTTGGAATTTTAGTTATTCAAAAATTTCTCAAACAAATGTATTTTATTCATGCTTTTTCAAAACGTTTTCTGATTAGCTTCTTGTCAGGAGCTGTTAACTCAATGTACAGTGATTAAAATACTTTACCAGTAAAACATAGCTTGTTTATCACAGTGAACAAGTTCTGCCTTTCTTTCCAAGGTTTCCCATGCAGGGATTTTGAATGATTATCACAGTAAACACATTTTCACAAGCCCGCATGCATTTTGATTTCATGTAAGCATTGCCACTTCACTAGAAACCAATATTGACAGGGTACTGTAAATTCCATCAGCTACACAACCAAAAGCTTTATGTTGAGATGTGTTCTATATGTACATGTAAGACAAGAAACTTGTAAACATCGGAACTAGGCTTTCAAGGGATAAACTCTAATAAATGTATAAATATGAGGTCTGTTTTTTTCACAATGGCCTATGTACTGGTTGCACTCACATGGGTATAACAGTATTCTCATTCTCAAGTTCTAATTTATTTTAGAAATGAAAATGGAATCTTGCAGCATGAGTGAATGAGAATAAAAACAAGAGCGCATGTATCGCTGAAGCAATACAATGTTCCCTACCGGACTAATGAGCATTAATAATTATACAAATGTTATAACCTAGATGTGATCAGCATGAATTCCGTTGAGGCATTTCCAAAAAAAGTCCAGAAAACTGATATTTTGGCACTTTTCCATATTTCCAAGGGCCATAACTCACACAAGAATAATGCAATCAGCATGAAACTCAAACTTGATCTGTAAGTCATCGTTCTATAGTAGGTTATCAAGAATGAAATCATTCGGTTGAAGCATTTCCAAAAAAAGTCTGGAAAACTAAAGTATGACTGACAGACTGACTGATGGACAGAGTGCAAATGAAACTTGATCTGTAAGTCATCGTTCTATAGTAGGTTACCAAAAATGAAATCATTCCGTTGAAGTGTTTCCAAAAAAAGTCCGAAAAACTAAAGCATGACCGACAGACTGACTGACAGACTGACGGATGGATGGACAGAGTATAAATGAAATTTGATCTGTAAGTCATTGTTCTATAGTAGGTTACCAAAAATGAAATCATTCCGTTGATGCGTTTCCAGAAAAAGTCCGGAAAACTGATATTTTGGCGCTTTTCCATATTTCCAAGGGCCATAACTCACACAAGAATAGGGCAATCAGCATGGAACTCAAACTTGATCTGTAAGTCATTGTTCTATAGTAGTTTACCAAAAATGAAATCATTCCATTGATGCGTTTCCAAAAAAACTCCGGAAAACTGATATTTTGGTGTTTTTTCCCATATTTCCAAGGGCTGTAACTCACACAAGAATAATGCAATCAACATGAAACTCAAACTTGATCTGTAAGTTATCGTTCTATAGTAGTTTACCAAAAATGAAATCATTCGGTTGAAGCATTTCCAAAACAACTCCGGAAAACTAAAGTGTGACTGACAGACTAACAGACTGACAGATGGACAGAGTGCAAACCTATAGTCCCCTCCGGCGATATATGCCGGTAGGGGACTAAAAATCTTGCAAATCAGGACACATTTTAACCCAACAATTTTTACCTAACGAAACGGCTGCATCTGCCCACATAATTTAAACATTAAGTAGTTAAAAAAAATATATTTTTCAAAAAATTTCAATGAAACCATATCATGTGACCCCTCATTGGAACAAGCTTGTCGAGCTCGTTCCAATGAGGTGTCACATGATATGGTTTCAGTGAAATATTCTGAAAAATTTGAAAAAACAAATATTAAAATAATAAATTTTGATATCGTCTGAGTTGGGTAAAGAAAGGATTATGGCCTCATAGGTGATCCAATAAACATTCTAATATTAAACAAGTAACTTGGGAGAAAATATGAAAAACTTCTGAATAAAAATTGGTTGGTCAGTTCTTGAATACCATGTGAGGCAGCAATCAACTTCACACAGTATATACCATTACCCAACGCAGATAAAATATCAAATTTTATTATTTCAATTATTATTTTTTCAAATTTTTCAAAACATTTCACTAAAACTATATCATGTGATCCCTCACTGGAACGGGCTCAGCAAGCTCATTCCAATGAGGGGTCACATGATATGGTTTTGTTGAAATTATATGAAATTTTTTTTCTCAACTGTTTAATTTGTAAATTACGTGGGCAGATGTGGTTGATTTGCTAGGAAAGGATTAAAGAGAGATAAACAAACAAAACACACATGCACCTTGATAAGAGAGTAATAAAATTTATGAAGCTGCCCCTTGTTGGCTAGTTTTCTACAACTCGAGAAGATGGGTTAAAATAGCATTATTGGTCCAGCCACAAGGTTTTTTTGGAAAGACTATGACTGTCAGTGCAGAAACTATGAATATATAAGACTATCAGCTATTGAGGCAAATAAGAAGTAACACCCTAACAATGACATATAATATTCTCCCTTTAAATGTGATATACACTGGAAGCTACCACAACTCGTAAATTAAAATGACACCTCAAAAAACTGAATTAAGCTTGTCTGCAGTCCAGGAAACACAGTTCATTTCAAAAAGAGCAGAATCATGATTTCTGTGTACAGCAACAGCCTAAAACTACAAAACCAACATACTGCCCTGGCCTACACAGAACAACCCGCAAAGCACCTCATTCTGGGCCATTTCTTTAGCACATGAAACACTACTACATGATCACTGTTGTAAAGTGCCCAAAAGGGCCCTTCCAACAGTGACCTTAACATTTCAAAAGTAAAAGCTGAGATGCACTTCACTTCATTCTTAACTCCTTCCCTGACACAATTAGAGGTGACACTTGCCAGAATGACATCAAATAATTTTTTATTTTTTCACTACCAAAACATTGTTTACGGTATTTGCTGCCAACACATAGCTCATGGCATCTCACTAGAATGAGCTTAGTAATAAATTAATAAAATTTGAATCATAATCTTTGTAAAAAAGAAATGGGTAGATGTCAATGTTTTGTAGGTAAATGGTTAAATTCAAGCTGCAAATTTTTCCTGTAAGGCAACTGGGAATTAAACCAGTTTAGTCTTAACAGAGCTAATTGAGCTCTGTCAAACAAGATGAATTAGTTTCATGATCAGTGAACACTGCAGAATATAAATTTTTTCCTTTTTGTCTTTTGTTTGTTCCATTTTTTGTGGTTTTTTTTGGTTTGTTTGTTGATTTGTTCGAGGTGTTTTTATTTTATTTTTTTATTTAGGGGTGGGGGGGGGGGGGTGGATGTTGTTGTTTGTGAACTCATTCTGGGCCATTCCTTTAGCACATGAAAAGTTTTAGTTATTCAATAATTTCTGGCAAGTATATGTACCAGTTCTATTATGTAAACTTAGATGTGAGTCTTCCATGGAAGACGTGTGTCGCCTGCACTATATTTTAATATTTCAGACAGAATTCTAAGTGGAAAAGGAGCATAACTCTGGAAAAAATACAGCGGATCAAAAAATAAAATAGGAGGTGCACAATGCCATTATGTGATACAGAATCACTGAAAGTTTCATCAAAATCCATTCATAGGTTAAAGAGGAGTGGCAGATAAGAGAAGTGTGACACGGACGACGAAAGTAATCCCTATATGTCGCTCCCCACTTCGTGGGGCAGGCAACACAAAAATAAAGAATGAATGTAGATGTGAAGTACATCTCTGCTTTTAAATTGTAACAAATCAAGATTATAAAAAAATTTTTCTTCTACTGCTGAACAACAAATTAGTGCAAACAGTGTAAAGCCACTATAGTGGCTTTCAGCACTTTTCAGCAGAGCCCTGATAATAGCTTTTAGCACTTAACCAGTTAAAATGTAACCAAGCCTTGTAAGGTTTCATAATGGCCTTTAGCACTTAACAAGTTAACTTGGAACCGTGCCTTGTAGGGTTAACTCCTTGCATGCTGCTGGCAGATATTCCTGCCCAGGATGTGATTTCTCTTGCAACTGAAACAAGTATAAGTTGGATACATTTAATAAAATTTTCCCCCTGTAAATTGAATCGGGAAGAATTTTCCATCAAATCTAGTCATGGCTGCTTCAAAGTAGCCATGACTAGATTCGATGAAAAATGTCTTTAAAATACCCAGTGGGTAAAGAGTTAATCAGTGCATACTGAGTATTTCTGACCTACAGAATGAATATCCAATCAATGGGATTCCTCTAAACTGCTTTGGGACAACTATAATAGGCAGTGGGTTAACTTTTGGAAATAAAACACTAAATTCCTGAGCTAGAACACAGAAGAACCACAATACAAAGAAAAATCACTGCTTGTGTTTAAAAGCTAATTAATCTAAGGATTAAACATGTCAAGTAATGTTTATAAAAACAGAAGTGTGTTCTATGGTATCTCACTGAATGACAGTATTTAGCACACTCTTGAAATATGTAACACACCATTCAAATCAGATTATGACTGAATTTCTACCAAAATAGATGAGGAGATGTATGAGAAATTCACAGATTTTTCCACTTCTGAGCATAATCACAATTCCAATATAACACGCAATTGTTAATTAATTCTCTAATTGCTGTGGAGAGATCATTTTGAAAAGACGTGTGCGCTATGAAATTAACCACACAGAAATCGACAGACAAAGGCACCTGACTTTGTGCTGAAATTGATTTCAAATTAATTGTATCTTTCACTCCACAATTAGCCCCATTGTTCATAAAAACTCCTCCAATTCCCTTCATAACAGGTGTAAAATTAAGTGTATGAATAATTTAGACAAGACCTGAATAAGCCAAGGGGAAGATTATTGATGCCTCCCTGGTGCGTCAATACACCACCAAGAAATGTATTGTCAAACTCCCTCTGGCTTTCAAGTAAATTACAGATTAGGTAACAGTCAAGAATGGCAGTGAAATACAATGAGCAGAAATAGAAGCAAGTCAGTTGCTACAATAACGTTTGATAACAATGTTTGGCATTATGGGGTTTTAATTTGATAGTACAAATATATTGATCAAACTTTCCCACAATGTTCTGATGTTAGAAACTCTACCAGTATTTAGCAAACGTGAGATTAAGACGTCATTGATGAATAATTAATATTACAAGGTCCTTTGTGAAAAATGATGACAGGAAAATTAGGTAAAAAAAAACAGCTAAGCAATTATCGGCTTGTTCATTTCAAAAAATTAGTAAACTGTAGTTCTGTATTAAATACTGAGTGCTAGAAATGTTTCATGTTATCTCACAAAAACAACTTTTTCCAATGTTATTTAGGCCTTTATTAATTAACTCTTTGCATGTTGCTGGTGGATTTTCCTACCCAGGATACAAAATCTTTGCCACTGAAATAAGTGAAATTTGGGCACATTTAACCAAATTTCTCCCCTGTTAATTAATTGAATGAACGTTTTGACCAATGTCATTATGATTTCTTCAGATAAATTTAGATGAATTTTTCATCAAATCTAGTCATGGCTGCTTCAGAGCAGCCATGGCTAGATTTGATGAAAAATTTTTTAAAAATACTCAGAGGGATAAAAGTGATACCTTGTTTTATATCAAGTGTGTGCATTTACTGTAGACATTGAAACAATAGCGCATTTTTGTTAGTTATTGGCTACATTTTTTATTACAACAGTTTTCATTAAAGCAGGGAGGTTTTGATCTTTTCAGATTTGGTTTCCGTTCAGTTTCAGGGAAAAGACTCTGTTTCGGTTTGTCTTTTTTGTGTTAAGATCATAATATATAAATAAATATTAACACTACAGTGAAGTGATCTGGGTCGTAGTACCAAGTCGAGTTGAGGATGTCAGATCGCCGGATCAAACGAGCTGCCACAGGTAGCTCGTTTGATCCAGCAATCTAACCTCCTCAACAAGACGTGATGTGATGATCCAGATCACTTCACTGTAGTGATAAACGGTTTACTGTATGACTTATAGTTCAACATTGCATGCCAACGCTAGCATAAACAATTCCCCCAACCTTTTTTGGGTGGTAAATTGGATTGAAGTAAACAAGAACTATTTTTGTTTACACTTATTTTTGTAACAGATGTACACTTCTGGGGAATCTCCTGATGCACATGAATACGATAAAAAAAATATCATGAATACGATAAAAAAAAAACTGGAGCGCTGTTCGGGCACACCCATTCCACCCTGGAGTAAAGTACTCTCTGCGACGGGAAACAGCTAATTATGTGACTTCGAAGGCACTCGTAAATAGTCCATCATACTATAGTGATACGGAATCGGATTCCACACTGTGGATTTTCTGGGGACCAGGAAAAAATCGTCAAAGAGTAGTGATATTTATTGGTTAAATTACACTGTCATATAATAATAGAGAATAACACGTCACTCTCCTTAACTTGAAAAAAATCCTCAATAGTTTGTATGACCCCCACACACCACAAAAACTGTTTATGTAAATATCTCCCTTGAGTTCAACCTAAATTCCCTTTGATCATTCTTAGAGGTTCTTGGGGGACAGTTGCTTTGCCTATTGAGTCAGAAAAAAACAAAAATTAAGGCAACAAATGAATAAAGTCCATCTAAACTACGTTGTGTTCTCAATGTCATATTTTCTCTCTTATTGACTCGTCCGGATGATGACAGGCCTGGCATTCTGAAAAATGCAGGAGGGCAAAAAATCGCTCTCCTCAATCAGCTTAGGAGAGCAATTAGCTTTACACAGCATTTTAAGTATCCAATTGAATGAACTCATTGAAACTAAAACCAACAGACTACATCAGTGATTTTATTAACTTTACTAAGGTAAAGCGAAATCTCTTAGACATCTAGATGTCTCACTCAACAACCGAACACACACTTGACAAGACCTGTGTGTGTACCCAGACCTGTTGTCCAAGAAAGTCATACGCCTACCACTACCACCTTCAACCCCCCCAAGGGGGTTGAATGTGGTAGTGGTAGGCGTATGACTTTCTTGGACAACAGGTCTGCTTGAATCTACAGTCACATCCTGGTGCAAGTGCTTCAAGTGACAGGATAGTAGTAATGGTAGTATCAATATTCCTTGAATAATTACCCCTCAAACTGTGATGTCAGTTGTTGAAATTGAAACTAACAGAAAAAAAAATATTGCTGTGACCGATTTTGCTTCAAATGATTGCAACTGTGTTTGGGTATGGTTGCAGCCATTACCTTTCACCACTAAACCACTTTCAAAATGAAATTACGTGATGTTATGTGACTTCGAAGTTAAATTACATTTTTGCTTTACAACAAAAATTTAATGTGAGCATAACACATGTAATCTCAATCATCCCAGACCAAAATATTTAGGAGGGCAATTTTTCGCTCTCCTTAATTCTTTCAGGAGGGCAGTAAGGAGAGTTAAAAAATCGCTCTCCTGAAATTGCCAAGCCTGTGACTAGTCAATAAGGGAGAAAATGTGACAATGAGAACACTACAATTTCACCTCTTTGCTGGGGAGACTAAGTAAACGAGAATCGATAGGAGCCTTTAGTCCAGTTCCCTCCCAGTAAGATAGTTTGATCAATTTATACACAAATACAGTAAAATTGTTCGGATGGATTTTGCTAGGTTTTGTGGTTTAGTTTTTCGGTTTACTGCAAAAACCAGAACTGAACTGGAAACAAACAAAAAATATCAAGCTCTAGTATTTATCAAACTGTGACCGACTATCAGTGGCGTAAATCAACCATGGATTTCATTTATAACTGCTTGCTCTGAATGTCACCAAGTACCATATATCCCAAGGATGTACAACACCAAAAAATTAATTTATGATCTTAAGGTCAAAGTTTGGACAAATTTGGTATAAGATTTTTATAAAAATTTTGCTTTTAAAGGTACCTAAACCGAGAGTATTGGTTCATTTTCAACTCAGATTATTTTAGAACATGGACAACAAGCATGGATATTGACCTGAAGATAATTAATAGATAGTAATGTAATTAACACATTTCACATGAGTCCATCAGAACTAAGGTTTGACTTAGTCTTAAAACAAAGAATTTGTTACCAACTGACTTAGTTTCAAATATGTTAAATGCTAAATTAAATTTGAAAGGCACTTTGAAACCTAGATATTTTTTTCCTGTGAGGACAGTATTAGAACTGGAATAGTAGACCATTTTGCTACAATTCACTGGGACAGGCATGACTGTGCCTACTCTTTAAAACTGAAGACTAAAATAAAGTTTTGCTGCATCACTTGCTTGGCATGTCTTTAAAAAAGGATATTAGAATTTAGATTGCTGATAATGTAACAGGCAAGATGTACCTGTGATTTTGATGCCAGGATGTGGTACAGCGGTAACCCCCTCCTTGCCACACATATACAGCTAACCACCCCCATAATGATCAAGTACCCATTAAACTTGAAACTGTATATGAATTAATTTTTTACCACTTCACATCAATCAAAGATATTATCTAACAATCAACTTAATTTGCACCTAAAAACTTGGAAAAAACATTTGTATCAGCCCCCCGTTCCGATTTCATATCAGACAGATTCAACTTCCGGTAAACACCACACTATCACAAAAATGCATTGTTATTACGCATTAAAATATGAAATTCAAAACTTTGACCAAATCCAATCCAATTTAAACTGAAAAACGGGGGAACAGGCTTTATGTAATGGGATTGTTCGCTAAATGTATTATCACGACCAAATGCATGTCCTGTAATTTGTATCAGATTCTCGGTCGTCTTTACAATTGGATCACAATGAGCCTGTTAGGGCTTGTTGCGATCCAGTTGTAAATACGACCTTGAATCTGATACAAATTCCAGCACATGTACATGGTCATGATAATGTATATTTATCAATTATTTATTAAATAAGAATTTTTCCCCCAGAACTGCCCATTATCAAGATATGACTTCAAATGTGGCCGATATGATGCAGTTCCTGGTCGATATGAACAAAGCTAGATTTGCTCCCCCCTTGATGCAATACCAGGTGCAACAAATTTGTTTACATTAAAATCGGCACGTTA
The DNA here is from genome assembly GCA_031216915.1 of Pictodentalium vernedei. Lineage (NCBI taxonomy): Eukaryota > Metazoa > Mollusca > Scaphopoda > Dentaliida > Dentaliidae > Pictodentalium > Pictodentalium vernedei. The sequence goes on from CM062293.1 coordinate 158,056,102, forward strand.
TTTATTTATATATTTATCGGTGTTTTAGACCACATATATTTGCACAATGGCTGATCATGACTGCAACACGAGTATCAACTCAAGACCAGGGGTGAGTGTTAATAAGCCATGTTGCCCATTTTAGAGAGGGTTTGCACCTCCCAAGCATTAGTGACTGGGTCCTATTTTACCAGTAAAACAGAGCCTGTTTACTGCAGAGAACAGGCACTGCTTCACTTCCCAGGGTTTCCGCAGGGAAACACGTTATTCATAGAATGCAATCAGCAAAAACTGGCATCAGCAGGCATGATGGAGTGGTTTGAAGCATTTTTTTAAGAGTTTTTTTTTTGTATAGTGAGGAATTAATGATGGCAATATGTAAAGATTAGGTGACAGAAAAGAAGAAAGAAGAGAGTTGTTCAGAAAATTCAATGCAAACTAAGATTCATGATCTTAAGTGGAGATCTGTCGAAGTGGGAGAAGAGATGGTTCAGCTATCCAAACGTTGTAGCTTACCCAGTGGGAAAAGAAAAGAAATTTATGAAAAGATGGAGAAACAATAACACTGTCAGAAAACTATAACAGAACTGAGAACATTTTGTAATTATTTGTTTGCGATTAAAACAGAAGGAGGTTATTACTTAGTTAGTTTTATGTCGGCCAAGATCCTCCTCCTGTAAAACTGTCGGACACGAGGTGACTGGTTGTCAAAAGGGTTTTCTAAACCTCCAATCATTGGGCATACATTTTCCCAATTTCTAACATTTATTACAAGTAAAAATATGGTGCTGTAGTTTTAAAGATTCCCACATTCAATCAAACACACTCACTCACACAGGATATATTATATAGATTCTGTCTGCATGGTGTTTCAGGTGCAGTTCCCTTCACAAAGGTGTATCAGCAACCAGAGCTATAAAGCAAAAACTGTTTCTTAAGTAATTAGAAGCAGGTAATTCGGATAATTACTTACATCAAACCTAGCTTGTGATACAGCTTCTAATGATGGTGATTCTTTTCCTTTTTTACTATTGCATGGTGAAGGCTGCGTCTGAAATATGTTAAAAAGCATATTTACACATTTGCACTTCTCTTCTCAGGAGTTTTTTTGGGTATCAAAATGGGATGAATAGGTGACCCATTCACGAGGATTGGGCATACATTTTCCCAATTTCTAACATTTAAATTTCCAAATGGTATCCAATACAATGGAACAGTGTTAATTGAATAGCCACTTTGCCAATGAAAATTATTCAATTAACAGGGGTTGTCATTTTCCTGTATTCTAGAGATAAACTTAGCATTTATTCTATTTTATCTTGTTTGACAGAGCTCCATGAGTTCTGTCAAACAGGATATAATAGATTAACTACCTGCATTGGATATACTGAGGTCAAATAGGTCTATAAAGAAAGGAAAACTAGGGAGAGTCAGGGTAATTTCTCGACAAGTTACAAGATTTTTTATTCAGTTTACTCTATACCTATATTCAATTAACAGGTCTAATTTGTACTGGAGATATGGTAAATGGTTTTGTATTGGGAAATTATATTCAATTCACAAGATTATTCAATTGACAGGGTTATTCAATTAAGTGGGCTCCACTGTACCCAGAGGATGATTAACCCTTAAAGGACTGGAGAATTTTTGAAAAACCTCTCACTGAAGAATCATGGAAACATTTTGTCTACAGTATGATACTGTGACCTGCAGGTTTAAAACAGTTTGGCCTCTTAATTCCAATGTAAGCATTTATTACATGCATATCTTGCTTGTCAGAGCCCTATGAGCTCTGTCAAACAAGATATACAGTATGTGGAGAGTGGATTGTAGCTAAATCACCTGTGGAGTGGAGTTATCACCCAAAGTATCACTTTCAAATTTTGTACATATGGACAAAAAACAGAAGCAATGTTTCAGCCAATGGACCTCCGGATTTAACCCAAAGGTCCATTGGTTGGAGCTTTGCATGTGCTTGATATTCTATTTCACGGTGAAAAAGAACTTTTCCGCCTCAAAGGCAAACAAATGACCTGTCGTTTTGAGGCAAGTGATCGGCTTTGTCCTCTATGGACAGCTGGATTTGAAATTAAGGAGAGTAGCAAATCCCCACAAATAACAGTCTTGATAAAGTTAGTGAATCTAAAAGACTGGTTAGTCCCTTTTTTTAAGTTTTAACCCTGAAGAACAGAAAATTTTCCAGAATTTTTCTACACACCACTAGAGACAGCAAAGACTAGTGATGTACAGATTGTGAAAATGGATGGTGAACGAATTGCCAGTTGCTTGACCTGTAAGCGGTCAATTCCAGTACAGAATGTCAGTGAATTTCTACTGAAGCTGAGTAAAATGCACTCTAACACCTGTCAGTCTAGAGCTGCTCATCTAACTTGGTAGATCTGTCACCAAAATTCAAAATATGCATTTGTCTCAGCAGAAACCACAAGAAAACAACTTTCTTGGGGGTGGGGGTGGGGGGGGGGGGGTGTGTGTGTTAATATCTGCAGAACCGAAACCATTTTTACGGGTATGAGATATGCTCTATGATCTTTTTGTAATTGTTATCCCATCCCCACTTAAGTCATCCTTTGATCTATTTATTTATTTATTGGTGTTTAAGGTAAAATACTTATGCACAATGGCTAATCGTGACCGTGACAATATTACAGGAGGAGAAAGCTGGAGTACCCAAAGAAAACCACCGAGCATCGTCGAGCAACTGTCAGCTCCTCAACATTCTAGTTAACTCTGTTCAAACTCCGCTCAAGCAGGGTTACAGTGGTTGAAGACATGTACACCATCGATGTGCAGTACGCCTTAGTACACGGAGTAATCGTGGGCCCCATGTACGCAACTGGGATAAAGTGCCTTGCCCAAGGACACAACGCGGGTCGTTCCGGATGAGGATCGAACTCGGGACCTCTAGCAAAGAAGTCCAACAGTCTAGCACTGAGCCACCGTGCTCCCCCATCCTTTGATCCCTTAAGGATGCAGCAACACACTGTTAAAATCAGCCAATGGCAAAATGGTGGTACACGAGTAGACAACTGTATATTAAGAGTGTGGTTTCTTTTCAAAACTTGACACTTCACTCCTTTCTGCATTTCAGTAAATTTTGAAATGACAATTTTATATCTGAAACTTTCCTATAAAAATGCAACAAGGAACGTGAGATGGAATAAAATTCATAAATGTACTCTGTGCATTATAAATCATTCTACAGGACAATGTGACATATGCTAAATCATTGTTTGTTGCAATTACAACAAAATGAGAAACATGGTTCAACATATCACAGTGACATTTTATGGGCAAAAAATAAACCTTGGCAATATGCTGATAATGTCAGTTGCAGTTTAATAACTCTAAGATTAATTTTTGCACTGTAACTAGATACAAAATGTATATAAATGCAGTCATACACATTAACCCTCATGTCACCATACAGGCACAAACTGCCACTTTTATATTGCTTCGAAAAAGTTACCTCCAAGTGTATTGTTCCTTGAAAAGTCAAGAAGGCTGCAATTATCTTGGCAAAACTTTTACATCATTGCCGGTTACCTGTACAGACAGCTAACAATGATGAAGAAATATTGTCAAGTCATCTGCTGCTATGTATATGTACAGTGAAATCTCGATAACTCGAACTTTGAAAACTCAAATACCTGCTTTAACTCAAAATAATTTGTTGGTCCGGACCATTTGAGTGTACAAACCCATTAATTTCAACTTTGAAAATTCGAACTTCGATATCACGAAAACCTTCAATCTCCCAAGATTTATGTTGGTCCGAGACTAAATAACCATTTACCAAACTCAGATATCAAAATTTATTATTTTAATTATTGTTTTTTAACATTTTTCAACACATTTAAACACAACCATATCATGTGACTCCTCTTTAGAATAAGCTTGTTCCAATGAGGGGGGTCACATGATATGGCTTTGTTAATATTTTTGAAAATATTTATAGTAATTTATATATTTTTTATACTTACCAATGACCCAGACTTAACTGGTGCTAACTCTTAAAATTCAGGGCCAAACACAAATTTCGCCCCCCCCCCCCCCCAATCCCCAAAATTACAGTATAACAATTTGTTTTTTTTTTTTCAGTTGCTTTATTTGTAACTTACTTGGGTGGATGCGGCAGATTTGTTGGGTAAAGGGTTAATACATTGAATAATACCCTCCAAAAGTCAAACTCAGCTTGTATAAACAATACTTGATGATGGTATGCATATAACCTCATCAAAAGTGATTAGATTGATTAGTCCCTTTTCGTCTGTCTCTTTGTAATGAAACATTCTGTTTGAGATGGAATATTCCTAGGTTATTTTTCAGTGTTGGGGTGCACTACGGTGTGTGTGTGTAAGGTTATGATGGGAGTTTGTTTTCTCTGGCCGAGTACTCTGGTAGTACATTGGTGACAGTCTATACCGATTTTGTCTATTCAGGTTCAAACAGTCAGGGACACCTAAGTAATCACCCTGAATGAGCAAATGGAAAAAAGTTAACCCGCTGAAAACTGATACCAAAATCTCAAAACAGCAAATTTAAGTTAAAGATAGAAAAACAAAAGCACAGCAAGGTGTGGCTAAATACGCCCGTTAGTCATTTTGAATTGTACCAACTTTGGTTGAGATCAAATGATCCAAACTGGAGTTATCGGTCGGAAACCCAAAATGTTAAAAGACAGTCAAATTTTAAGTCAAAAAAGGGCTGTAACTCAAGCAAAAATAAATTGGATGGAACCCATATTTGAACTTGACATGTATTACTACCAAGGTAATACATATATTAACTTTGGGTGAGATCAAATAATCCAAAATGGAGTTATCAGTCAGAAACCAAAAATGTTAATAGATGATGGAATTCTAAGTCTAAAAAAAAGCTGTAGCTCATGTAAAAATAATTGGACAAAACCCATATTTGAACTAAAAAGATTGTTCCACTTTATCAAGATTAGAACTTGGTTACATCAAAAATTTTAAAAGTAATGACCAGAATCTAATATTTATATGCAAATTCAAGAGTGTACAAATATAATTTATAGCAAAAAAAATTCCAGAAATTTATACATTCAACATCTGCCTTTACATGGAACGAAAATTTATGAACTTGAGTGTAAATTTTAAACTAATTAAATTTTAACATAATTAATGTCAAAATAAATTTTAGATGTTTCTTGCCTTACAGTGGAGCTCGACAAATTGTCTTCAAAATATAATAAAACTGAATGGACCACCAGATGGATTTCTGAATTGGATACTTTATTCTGTAATATATACTGAACAAATACACTTGCAGTGAAAATAACTGGCCTATTCATTGCAATAAAAATTTCACAATGTCTCCAGTAAAAAGGTTGATAATGTCAGTGTTTGTTATTTTCTGTGAACATCTCAGACATTTTGTGATGACTGGTTTTAACTTCAAAGAATACCTGATCCATGTATTACTAAATTCTGCTAACAGGTGAAGTTAGACTGTTTGAGTTGCAAGCCAGTAATATGTTGGAGACTTTTTGATCATATACATTAGACCATGGACAGAAAGTTACACAAAGACCACCCATTTTATTATACTGTAATAATTGAAACAAGAGATCTGAAGGGCTCACCTCACAAAGGCAGGCCTGTCAATTTGAGGCAAATGGCTGTTTGGGTCACTAAGAGGTTGCCTAAAATGAAATACACACAAACGAAAAATGGGTCTCGCCAAACAGTCGCCGGGTGGCGTAAAATTTTTGCCAAGTTGAATGATATAGTATGAATGAATAGTGGAATGATTTTGAGCATCAACCAATCATCAGCTGCATATGTGTTTGCATCTGCCTGAAGTATTGCTGCTCTGTTGGCCAATTATTGGCCAACAGAGCAGCAATACTTCAGGCAGATGCAAACACCTATGCAGATGATTGGTTGATGCTCAACATCATTTTAAACTGTTAACCATCTAAAGATGTAACAAAGGTACAAAATCAGGAAATGACAATAATTCTTGTCTCTGCCACAAATAGTGATTAAGGATGCCATACTCTTCTGTGGCATGCTAGCCCATGCCAAGATTAGACTATAATTGCAACTAATTTGTATCTGAATTGCTGCAACACTGCCTCATTATTGTTCCTAAGGACTCATCTCTGTTCATTAGGATATCACGCGTAGTTGCAAGAATTTCGCTATGATTGTCAGGAACACCTGAGGCCCCGTAAGACCTGTGCTGACGTGGGGTTATTTAGTCCCGCTGATGAAGGTGCGGGAAAATTAGACCAACGTGGAGGGTCGGAAACCAAGTGTCGCGAACTCAGCGCAGGGAGCTGAGTTAGACCGACGCCGTGATTCCTTCTCTGCCAAATTGGCCTGAAACAGGTTCGATTTCCGTTAGGTGTGATTCCTAATCACTTCAGGCTGTGTAATGGAAAGAATGACTTAAAGTAACAACGATTCTTTTATTTACACATAAAAATAAAGCCGTTTCAATATTTCAACAATCAACAAATCGATTCTTTTCACAGAAATTTAGTTGCCAGGGTTAAATAATTCTCAACAGTCATATAGTCATTCTATAGCCCTGTACTGGCACTATAGTCTACACACTGGAAATGTTACTACAGTGAGCTCGCCATAAGAGCTTCACAAATCCTGAAATGTTATTACTGTGAGCTCGCCATAAGAGCTTCACCAGCTTAGGCTCAAATGTCAACGTCTGCGCGTAACTGTACCTCTGGCTGTCGGAGGGTTCCGACCAGCAATGTTCGTCATCTACAAAGCCACCGTACTTCTGATTTGGGTCAGATATTGTCTACTCATACCTTATGTGCCTTTTGAAAGTCCTCCGTGAAAGTCCTATTGAAATATTCGCCGTTCCTGGTTGAATTCACGATTCACAAATGCCCCTTTTTGTGCTAGGGCGAAATTGTCACTCACACCGATCTCCAGTCGGTATTACGATGCTTCGACAGCAAAACAAACTACTCAGAACGCAATCAGTCTGACGCTTCAAAGGGTTAATACGCACAATACAATTAACCTACACTTCTGACTATTGCAGGCTGATACCTGCTACTCGACAATCTAAACTTTAACGTTCCACCTGGGTTTTCCTTCTCAACGAATTTGGCACTTGTAGCCGCCTATCAACCTTAAGCTAAATCAATCGTGGAATGCCCTCTCTGGCGATTCCAGCCGTTTCAGGGTCCTGTGATCGAAAGTACCCCTATGCCAGGAAACAGAGTCCACCTGCCCTGGACTTCACCAACGTGTGTGTGACCCCAAGTGTGTGTCTAATGCTCTGCTCTTCAAGGTATATATACTTTTTCCCTAAACTGTCAGGTGGACAGACGCTCATCTGTCCACCTGTCAAAACGGTGGGAGATGACGTATATTGAGGCAGAATCAATACAAGTCATCTCGCGCGTGACTTGACGGTGATTTCACTTGTCCGTTCCTGCCATTCATTGTCAAAACTAATGATCAGGTGACGACATGACAGACATTTCTATTGTTTAGAATCTCGTTTCTCAATTGGCCGTGACGATATCCTGCCACCAACCGATTACGTCTCGTAAGACTCGCGACTACTGTACAAATCAAATGAGATTAGACCTTATCTAACATACCGTTTCTCCCCTGGGTCCCTGCGCTGAAGCTGGATATACACCACGTGTGTTTTTTCCATGTCCAGCTTCACATAGAAGTGAAATTCACGTAGGTTTTTCGCCTTGATGCCAGGGCATGCCTTGAGTCGGGGCTGATCAGCCCAGGCCCCGAGATCAGCCCCGAGGAGCACTTGCTGGGAGCTTTTTTTCAAGCCCCAACATTTTCCACAAAAAAGCACTAACAATAATGGACAAAATGGAAAATCAGCCCCGAAAAGGCCCCGACCTCAATATGTGGGGCACTTTTTTTAGGCCCCAACCATTTTACTCAAGGCGAGCCCTGCTTGATGCGGAATATCTTTTGAACTTACAATATCTTTATATATGAGGCCCCTTTGCCCCTATATTTAGGCTGGCTTTGCCCTACAACTCCCTTCCCGAGAGAAACACCCTGTGTATCTCTTAAAAGACAAGGAGCAAAGCCACGCACGCTCGCCTCTCACACCTTTTTACAATCTACCATCATGTTCAAAACTACAAAACTGTACCCTAGTGGTCGTGGGGCTCATGACCGGGCTCATGAGTCGGCCATATCGATTCCCACGACACACACGCTACCACATGCTCCCGTCTTGCGAGTTTACATATGGAGAGTAGCCTTATCCTTAGATTTGCAGCACTCTCTCTCTCTCTAATACTATATATTTACACCTAAACATACACATTTTTATACACATTCGCCCATTTTGCAAACAGTTCACTTGGCACTCACTCCGACGAGTAACACCGTCCATGCCTTTGCGTCAGATGGGTTAATTCCAACGGAGTGTAACTTCACCTCCCGTTTCCCTGTCTTGTGAAGGGGCAAACGACCCCTGCATTGTGTTGAGCCTCACCCTCGCAAAGCTCAACCAGGGGATTAAAATCGTGCCTCACACACTCACACATTCAACACACAGATTTCCCGACCGCGCCTTTGCGACAGACGAGGTTAGTGTGCCTCACACTTACAAAACTCGACACACAGGCTCCTCGTCCACGCACACGCGACAGACGGGGCAGTGTATCTCACATTCGCACTCACAACCAACTCTAGTCAGCAGTCAGAGCAATAATAATACTAAAATAAGAAAATTCCTCTGGGCCTTAACACGAGTTTACTACGAAACTCATCACCTCATCCACCAAAAATATTTGCGACTGGAGCCCCCGTCCCAGACATCAGGCCCACAGCCACCCAACTATTGCTTCTTTATAACCACCGGCCATTGGTAGGGGCCCGGTTCCCAGTATCCCCTTGGGTAACCCTTGACACACCCCTACTTCTCGCCCCGTTATTCCTACGGGTATTCCACCAGGGTCCCCATACCCTGTCATTGTCGCATTCCCAAGAGCATCCCTTGGCGCTATACCCCCAGGCTCACTCGTCCCGGCGATTACCTTCATTCGAACGACACCGGCCACCCTTGGCCCTTGTGCCGTCGACCCCCCTGTCCATTGAGGCAACTTCTTGCGCACGTTGGGCGCTGCGTGCCCCCGGCACTCACTGCGTGGTCTCCGCCCCCTTGGATGCTTCTCCTTTGATTTGTGGACCCTCTCCTCGGCCCCCTGGGTGCCCATCTTAGCGGTCCAATCCACTTTGACACCCTCAACTTGTATTGACCTGTGCCCCCTCAATTCTGGGGAAGTTTGCCCAGCCATTTGCGTGGGTCTGGCCTCCCCTCCACACAGGTGACACCGACTTCTGGGGGAGCTCAACTCACCCACATAAATTTGCTTGAGGGTCTTTCCCCAATGACCCCATTGGGTTCCTTCGCTGTTTGGCGTTTAGCCTGGACCGCCTGCAGCCCCTTCTCCCTAATTGGACTTGAGTCGTCCCTCCTGAAACTTTCCGACATTTCGTCATGTAGGGGTCATCCCCTGGATCATCGGATTGGTTCCCCCTGGGAACCTTCCCTTCCTTACTCGGTACGTTACTGAGTGCAACCGCCGGGGGTCCTTGCCCACCGACTTGAACTTCCTTTGCCCTCGTTGGGCCCTCACTTGGCCCCCTACCCCTGGACCATAACTCATCAGGGCTTGCCCTCACCCCTGGGATATTACCTATGACCAGGTCATACACAGGTGATTCAATGCACATGGCTTCCACTTCGCCACAATAAAATGGGGTATCCACAGTTATCCGTGTGATGGGGAACCTTCTAACGGTCCCATCTATCAAAATACACAAATGGTCGCGCCCCAACAATTGCTTGTCATCAACCAGTTGCCTTCTAACCGCTGCAGAGGAGCACCCAGAATCCTGGAGCAGACGGATCTCCCTTTGTCCCACATACCCTGGGTACACTGGCATATTAACCTTCTCCTGCGAAGTTGTGAGCCTCTCACACATGCCACTTATTATCGGGACAACTTGCCCGCCTTCCAGCCTTAATTCTCCCTCTTGTATACATTCCTGGAGGGGACTTTTTTCTGGACCGATAGTTTGACAGAACGCTGCCGTCTGTCTACTGGGCCTTGGATCTACGCGGTCACCTTGCTTCCAACCCCTTGGTGCTGCGTTCCCGGTCCCCTGCTGAGGTGGTCTAATGTTCCCAGTGGTCCTAACCTGCTTCTGCCAGCAGTCCCTGGCAATATGACCCCGCTTGTTGCAGATAAAACAAGTGGTGTCCTTGGGAGTGCTCCCCTTCCGGCTGGTCTGCGACGCAGGCGGATTGGGGTGGTGTTGCCTTACGGGTGCCATTGCCAACCCATTTGCCCCACCCCTAGCCGATTTGGGTGCGTTTACACTCCCACCGTGGGCCTCGATGTAGCGTTGTGCCACACATCTCATCATAGGTGGGCGGACCCCTTTCCTTGATGAACAGGCCCAACTCCTTGGAGCATGTGGTTAAAACCTGCTCCCGGAGAAATAAGATCTCACAGGGCTCCATATGACTCATTCACTTCTGCGAGATCAGTCCAGCGGTCAAAGTACCGCCTAGCTCGGGCAAAATACTGAGGTACTGTTTTTCCCTTCTCCTGCTTAATTTCTTGGAACTTGGTCCGGAATCCTTCTTCAGTGAGCTGGTATCTCCGAAGGATGGCATTCTTCAGCTCACTGTAGTCGTTAAGAAGTGCAGGAGACATACTGGTATAAGCCTGGATGGCTTTACCTGACAACAAAGGGCTCAAGCAAATAGCCCATGTGTCTTCGGGCCACATCTGACTGGAGGCAAAACGCTCGAACCTCTCCAAGTACGAGTCCAAGTCATCTGTGTTTTCATTAAAATGAGCGAGGTGGGGGCGTGGGGCATGAATTGCTACCCCTGCACTCCCATCCCCTGAGCGCCGACTTTCATTCTCCACATCGGCCCTTGCTCTGAGGAGCTCTAATTCTCTCTCGTGCCTCTGTTGTTCGAGCTCTCGTTCTGCCTCCCTTGCTAATTGGGCTTCCCTCTCTCTCGCCTCTCTCGCATCTTTCTCTCTCTCCTTTTCTAACTGAATCTCTCGCTCTTTTGCCTCCCTATCTAATTGGGCTTCTCTCTCCCTCGTCTCTCTTGCGTCTTTCTCACGCTCTCGTTCTAATTGGGCTTCTCTCTCCCTCGCCTCTCTTGCGTCTTTCTCATGCTCTCGTTCTAATTGGGCTTCTCTCTCCCTTGCGTCATTGTGTAACGCAATCTCCTTAGCCTCACGTTTCTGCTCATCTTTAACAAACTTCTGAAGTTAGGCTCCCTCAAGGCCCATTTCCTTGCCTAATGATACCAGTTGGGCGAGGGGTGTAACAACATCCATTTTGATTTTTTCTTTCTATCTTCAACACTCGTCAGAAAGAATGAAGAAGGAAAAGAAAGAAAGAAAGAAAAATATGGCAATTAATCCTAATTTACCTCTGTAATTTAACGTAATTAAACGCCCCAAATATCCTGAAACCTACCGCAGTTATAGTGGCTATTAAGTATCCTTTTGGGGACTACTGTATTGCGATATTAAACCCTTGACCGGCATCAGCTGACTGAACGCGTCAAAACATAAACAGAACCGCCGATAAAATAAAACAAAATTTCCATATAGCCATTTTTTACCTTTTAGAAATATCCTGGTTAGCGCTCGCCAATCAATGTCAGGAACACCTGAGGCCCCGTAAGGCCTGGGCTGACGTGGGGTTATTTCAGGGACCAGCCGTGAGGGCGATTAAGTCGCCCTTCTAAGCCCAAAGTCGCCTAGAAAAATAGTCAGGGCGATTACAAGTCGCCCTCTAAAAATTGGCCAAAATGAGAAAAGGCTGAACTGAGTGATGCGAGGTTTACATGAAAACGAGTATTTTCAAAAATCGAATGTGCTCGAGTGTGATAAATGGGCATTTTAATTCGTCAAATAAACGTCCATTTATTTGAAATCACACAACAAGCAATTGTCCATTGTCGCTTTTGGCGGATTTTTTTATTTCTATTTTGTTGCGTTCCAGTCGGAGCTTCAAGTGTCGAAACGAAAATAGGTGACTTACGCGACTCAACAAACAACCCAGTTTGAAAGTAGGTTACGTCGCTTAGGATGCCGAAAATGTATACACAACGGACGTATTTTATAACACATTATTTTCATTTCGATTTGCTGACGACTGTTAACTGTTGGGCTGTCTATTCCCAGAAAAACACAAATGGAATTGAAACACATGAAAAAAAGCTTTAGTGATGTCAAGAAAAGCTTTGTACAGGACACAAGTGAGCATGTGGACGATCTTGAAAAAGGGTCCTCCTAAACATCGGAATGACATGAAATGGCGCGGAATGACACCGGAATGCCATAAAAATGATGCGGAATGACATTTCTTTTACAAAATACTCGACTCCAGAATGTATTTTGTTTATTAACTAACAAAGTACCTCCCAAGCAACCTTCTTACATCTGGTCCTGTTCACACTTTCAGACTTAGGAAATTATTAGCTTAGTAGACTTTGTTGAAAGGCAACCACAGAAGGGTGATGGGGGGATTGGCATGAAGAAGAGGTGAGGGGTCATGAAGGAGAAGGTAGCAGTGGGGGATTTTCAGTCAATAATTACATTGTGATTTTTTAACCTGGCACAGATGCATCATAGACAACTGGACCTGGATTATTTGTACGTTAATGGAGGACCATAAATTGAAAATATGAAGGGGCGGCGGGGGTGGTACATGAATATTCTTAATTTTCCCCACTTGCCTATGAAGTCTCCCTACATGACTCTGCAGTCTCCCTATTTTTTTCTGGAGGGACACTTGAAGTCTCCCTAAAATTCCCCCCTAGGCTGGTCCCTGGGTTATTTAGTCCTGCTGATGAAGTTGCGGAAAAATTGGACCAACGTGGAGGGTCGGAATCCAAGTGTTGCGAACTCGGCACAGGGAGCTGAGTTAGACCGACGCCGTGATTCCTTCTCTGCCAAATTGGCCTGAAATAGGTTCGATTTCCGTTAGGTGTGATTCCTAATCACTTCAGGCTGTGTAATGGAAAGAATGACTTAAAGTAACAACGATTCTTTTATTTACACATAAAAATAAAGCCGTTTCAATATTTCAACAATCAACAATTCGATTCTTTTCACAGAAATTTAGTTGCCAGGGTTAAATAATTCTCAACAATCATATAGTCATTCTATAGCCCTGTACTGGCACTATAGTCTACACACTGGAAATGTTACTACCGTGAGCTCGCCATAAGAGCTTCACAAATCCTGAAATGTTATTACTGTGAGCTCGCCATAAGAGCTTCACCCGCTTAGGCTCAAATGTCAACGTCTGCGCGTAACTGTACCTCTGGCTGTCGGTAGGTTCCGACCAGCAATGTTCGTCATCTACAAAGCCACCGTACTTCTGATTTGGGTCAGATATTGTCAACTCATACCTTATGTGCCTTTTGAAAGTCCTCCGTGAAAGTCCTATTGAAATATTCGCCGTTCCTGGTTGAATTCACGATTCACAAATGCCCCTTTTTGTGCTAGGGCGAAATTGTCACTCACACCGATCTCCAGTCGGTATTACGATGATTCGACAGCAAAACAAACTACTCAGAACGCAATCAGTCTGACGCTTCAAAGGGTTAATACGCACAATACAATTAACCTACACTTCTGACTATTGCAGGCTGATACCTGCTACTCGACAATCTAAACTTTAACGTTCCACCTGGGTTTTCCTTCTCAACGAATTTGGCACTTGTAGCCGCCTATCAACCTTAAGCTAAATCAATCGTGGAATGCCTGCCCTCTCTGGCGATTTCAGCCGTTTCAGGGTCCTGTGATCGAAGGTACCCCTATGCCAGGAAACAGAGTTCGCCTGCCCTGGACTTCACCAACGTGTGTGTGACCCCAAGTGTGTGTCTAATGCTCTGCTCTTCAAGGTATATATACTTTTTTCCTAAACTGTCAGGTGGACGGACGCTCATCTGTACACCTGTCAAAACGGTGGGAGATGACGTATATCGAGGCAGAATCAATACAAGTCATCTCGCACGTGACTTAACGGTGAATTCACTTGTCGAGAAAACCGATCCGTTCCTGCCATTCATTGTCAAAACTAATGATCAGGTGACGACATGACAAGACATTTCTATCGTTTAGAATCTCGTTTCTCAATTGGCCGTGACGATATCCTGCCACCAACCGATTACGTCTCTAAGACTCGCGACTACTGTACAAATTAAATGAGATTAGACCTTATCTAACATACCGTTTCTCCCCTGGGTCCCTGCGCTGAAGCTGGATATACACCACGTGTGTTTTTTCCATGTCCAGCTTCACAGAGAAGTGAAATTCACGTAGGTTTTTTGCCTTGATGCGGAATATCTTTTGAACTTACAATATCTTTATATATGAGGCCCCTTTGCCCCTATATTTAGGCTGGCTTTGCCCTGACAATGATACAACAGTTCATATATCAGCATAGTTGCGATACATATATATTTAGGTTACCTAATGGGTTACCTGAATCAAGTACAGGGGAACGAATAAGTAACCAAAGCTCAGACCAGGTGAACGATAAATGAGTTATGGAAAACTTTGAAAACAGCAGGCCTGCAAAGGCCCACTGATTCTACACAAAGTGATTTAAGGATTCTTTTTTAATTTGTCACTTATTATTTCTTTGTATTTTCCCCCATTTTTCTCATATTGCATTAAGTTTGGGCTCTGATAAGGAGCCCCTTTATGAACTCACAGATTCGATTTGAACATACCTGAATCTGACTCACATAAAGATGCTGTATGCCAAATATCAAAAGATTGTGACAGGCGGATCAGAAGGAAAAGATTTTCAGAGTATTCCTCATATTGCATAAAGTTAAAATTCAAGCTAGTCTAGGGAGCCAAAATATGAATTTGGGAACTTTGATTTGAGCAAATTAAAATTTTGTTGTTGTTGTTTATTGGTTTTTAAGGTCAGATGTTTTGGCGCATTTGCTAATGGCTATTTCCATGTGACAACAACATGAAAGTGAAGTCAATTGTTTATACCCATGTTGCCCATTTTAGTGAATTTTCACCCCAAACATTGGTTACTGGGTCTTATGTCACTAGTAAAACAGGGTTTGTTTAGTAAACAAGCACTGCTTGACTTATAGGGGTTTCCACAGGAAGAACAATTTTTTTTTTGCTCATTCAATTCTATTGGTACTAAGAATGCTTCATACCAAATAACAGTTCTCTGTTGTGGGGTTTTGGATATATGGGCGTTTGAAAAATATTCCATTTTTTAGTTCCTGGGGTTCCTACAGGCATGCAGGAAAACTTAGGGGTTTTGCATGAATTATGTACTTTGAGCCAATAATGCCACCAACTTTGGTTTAAATTGGCCTATTGGTTCCAAAATTAGAAATTATGGGCAGGGCCAAAAATCTTGCCTCTGCCAGAATAACTGAAAATATTGCCCCAGAATCTCTTTTGAACTTCTCAAAAGAAAGCTGAATCCCATTACATTAAATTATTCCATCCATTGGATCATGAAAAGATTTTTTCAAAATTTGGGGCAATTTTCCAAAATTTGGGGCACATAAATTATAACAAAACTGAAATGCCCCTCCCCAGAATTCATTCTTATGAAATTTCGGCCCAGCAGTTTAGGAAAAGACTTAAACACCACCTTTATGATGGATGGCGATGAACTACGAAACTTTCAGTCAGGCATGCTAATAAGATGCAGGGTGCAGAATTGTGCTCACAAAAGTTCCACTTTTAAAGTGGCCAGAGAATTTCGACCTGATTGCAACTGAGTTACTATCTGGTTGAAATACACTGTACATTTTCCTCTCATAACACTGTATAATCTCACTTGGTGAAAACGAAATGCGTGAATACTGAATTTCATGGGCTATTTTTGTTTAGTTTTCTTGATTTTAACTTCGTTTCATAATATTTTATTTAGAAAATCTCGAATAACAGGTACAAGTGTCTCATGACTGGATTGCTATCTGACCTAGAAAGAGACCACTTCTGTGATCACAGTACTGTACTCAAGATTATTTACAGCTTGAAGTCTGGGAAGAGTGGATTACTACAAAAACACAAAAGAGTATCATTCACATTTTCTGAAAAATAAGCACCAACAAACCTTCAGCTCACGTTTTACGAAGTATTACATGGTGGCCCAGGAGCTGAAAGACAGCAGGTGCTTTTTGTAGGTTTTTTTTTAAGAATTTGACAGATAGAAAATCTCTGCCACTGCATTTTAGTGGTAATCCACTCTCGCCATATTGTATCTTCTCTTCCTTTCATTTAACAATTTACCATAAACCTTTTACCTAAAGTAATGACCGTATCCTAGTACTGTTCACAAAAAATAATTTTCAAATTTTAGAATTTTCCCCTCCAAACCATAGTGTAGGACCTCTCATTTGAATGAGCCCATCAAGCTCATTCCAATGAGGGAGAAGGGGGGTGGGGGGGGGGGAAGCCAGCCAGATTTTAACCATTTTAGTCATTTAAGACAGATTTACAAGTGTTATTTTTTGGCTGTGTGAGGTAAAGGGTTAAGAATTAGCTGAATCTACTCTGCTCTGTAAATACATAAAAAAACCCATTCAAACCTTAGGATACCTTAGTATACTGAAGATTTTCACCTTTCTGCACAACGATGTCAAAATACTGAAACTGACAGCAGCAATTTTTTCCCATAATGCAACTTGGGTTTTTAACAAATTCAGTCTTGTTTGAAAGAGGTCAATGATCTCTGTCAAAGAAGACTGAATTGGAAAAACACCTAGTTGCATTATTGGAAAATTTTGAGGCATTAACATTTTTATGTTTTGATAGTGTGCAGAGGGTTAACCAAAAAAAAAACCAATAAGAAGCCAAATGTTGCAGTAAAAGCTTAAACGGTTGAAAAAGTCCAGAATATTTCACTGGTATTAGGTAAAGAAGAATCTAACTCTATACCTTGCATGACACACAGATAACACTTACAAAAAATATTTTCTTGAATAATTAAATTTTAAAAATTAAAAAAAAATTTCTGCCTCGAAAACATACCTCATGACCTCTCACTGGAGCAAACTGAAAATGCTTGTTCCAATGAAGGATCATCAGTTATATTTTGATGGCCAAAAAAAAAGAAGAAAATATGAATTGCTATTTTTGGCTGGATTTGGCTGTTACAATAGACAAAAAGGTCAAGCAACACTTTTTTAGACTTACCTTTCTGTTCTGTGGTGTTGTGTCACGAGACCTCCTTCCACACCTGTAACAATTGACAAAAACATTTTTGTAAAAAGTACCAAAAATAATCACAGTAAATTGAAAAGGCTTCAGTTAGACCATGTATATCAAAACTCATTTAAAAACTGCAAAATCTGGAATCATCTCAAGTGAAAAAGCTAGTGTAAGTTTAAGTACATGGTAATTTTGTTGACTTGACCAAATCATATGGTAGAGTCAAGTCCTCATAATTTGATACCTCTCAATTGATTTACCATCTTAACCCTTTACCCAATGCAGATGATATAAAAATTTTGTTATTTTAATTATTTTTTTCTGGAATTTTTCATAAAATTACAACACCACCATATCACACAACTCCTCTGAGGGAGTCACATGATATGGTTTTGTTGAAATGATTCCAAAATTTTCAAAGCTCAATTTGTACATTACTGGTACATTTCCAGAAGAGGACGATTCATCAGGTAAAGGGTTAACTGCATATGATTTTCTGAAATCAAGCCATTTATTATACCAACAGTAGATTTTTTACCAGTTTATTGCCAATATCACATTGAGTAAATTCCTGTTAACCCTTTACCCAACGAAACGGCCACATCCACTCGCGCAATGTGCAAATTCACCAGCTGAAAAAATACTATTTTTCAAAAACTTTCAACAAAACCATATCATGTGACCCCTCTTTGGAACGAGCTCGTCTAGCTCATTCCAATGGGGGTCACATGATATAGTTTTGTTGAAATTTTTGAAAATTTAAATGAGTGTCAATGACACTGTAGCTTAACTTGTCTGTATGTTGTGTCTGATGAAAAGGATAATGTTCAATGTTTATGAAAGGATTATGAAATAAGACAAGAATTGTGATAATTAGGAATATGTTAATGTTAATTTCTGCTCCCTGTATGCTAATGCTATGTTTTTAATAAATAAAAATAATATGAGGTGTAGACTGTATTAAAGAAGTGAGGGGTGGGTTAATGTGGCCTTCACAGTTAATGTATGTGGCCCTCACAGTTAATGTATGTCAACGAAAGTTACCAAGTTACAGTGAAATTATTCCAAAAAGAGTCATCCTATCAAGTTACAATGAAATCCCTTCCTGTAGACAATGCTGAAGGTATTTGGTCTTCAGGCCTGTGTAGCCATCACAGTTGACCGATTGCAATTAAAAGGGAAAGGGGACGTCCTCATCTCGACATTATTCTGAGTTATTCTTCCAAGTTACAATGAAATCCCTTCACAAATACGACCTGTTGTCTGTACTAAAGTTTTTCGGGTTTTGGGCTTAGGCAGCCATCATGGTTGAATGATCGTGACCAAAAGGGGACGTTCTCATCTGGGCATTATCTGGAGTGATCCTACGAAGTTCCAATGAAATCCCGTCATAAATATGACCCTGTAGCCATCACAGTTGACCAATCGCGTCCAAAAGGGGACGTTCTCGTCTTAACATTATATGAAGTCAACCTACCAAGTTACAATGAAATCCCTCCATAAATATGACCTGTAGACTGTGCTACTAGTTTTGGGCTTGGGCAACCATACCGGTTGACCGATTGCGACAAAAAGGGGACGTTCTCATCTTGACATGACCCCAAACCTGCATATGACATTTCGTGACGATCAGACAAGAACTACGGGGTGTAGCCTGTGCTAAAGGAAAATGTGAACAGACACACAGATTAACAGACTTCCGCACGCGTGATCGCAATGGCTTATCTTAACTTTGTCAAGTTAAGCTAAAAAATGATATTTAAAATAATAAATGTTGATATTGTCTGCATTGGGTAAAGGGTTAACTGAATAAAAGATCTTGTGATAAATCAAGGAATTTATCTGGCATCCACTGAATTCCCCATGTTTATAGACCTATTTGGACTTAATACATCCAACATATGCATTTAATCTATTATATCTTGTTCGACAGGGCTCAATGAGTACCGCAGCCATGACTGGATTTTTTTTAAAATTCAAGAAAAAATGCTCAGCAGGTTAAGAGTTAAAACGGAGCTGTCATTTACTTAACATTTATCTTTCTAACAATATACATGTAATTTCATAAAATTATTTTATTATAATTTTGTTTGAGTCTTAAGATACACTCTACAATAAACTGTAAAAGAATGTTCCATAAAACATAATTTGAAATGGTGATTATTTCTGCACTGGCATGTGATAATAAAAAGTGCACACTTTTTATCCCAAAAATGGCCGTTTATTTGAACAAAAAGAAAAACCTTGGATAAATTTTTGCTTTATTCACCTAGTAGAGTGATAAATTCTCCCCACAGGTTTAACACTGAAAGAATTTATTCCTGCAGTAGAGACGGACTTGTTGACCTCTGACCTCTACCGCATTCGTGTAGCATAATTAATAGTTCAATTGTTGTTTTCTTTAAATCCTTTTGAAAGTATTACACAATGTCAGTAGAAAACACTACACACTGTTCATTTAATAAAGTATTTTTGCAAGTTCAGCTCAAGTTTGTATGGGAATTATTTTTAGACAGAAATGTATTACTGCGCCTTGTTTATTTTGGCCAATTTTGCTTGTCCATCAAATTGGACCAACGTGTTCCTCATTTCTCGCTGTGTTTTGTAGCCAGTAACAGCACGATTTCGCCTCGACTGCCCTGTAAAAGATTTATGGGATAAACAAAATAAATGTATAGTGTTTTCAAATAAAAAATTTATTCTACTCGTAGAATTAAGAATGAAACCGACTCGCCAGAGGCTCGTTGGTTTCATTCTTAATCCTACTTGTAGAATAAATTTTTTACTTGAAAAGACTCTACGTTTGTTCTATATTTAACAGTCCACTGATGCAAAGGCCATAAAATGGACATTTAAATTCTATTATTTTTTGCATAAAAACATAGCTTATGATCCTTCACTGTCCAAACCAAGCTCCTCCAATGTGAGGTCATAAGCGATATTTTTGAGACAAAAAATCAAAATTTCTAGCTGTTGAAGATTCCTCTTGCAAGTGTTGTTTTCTTTTTGTGTTACATACAAACTAATTCATCATTTGAGAAAAAACATAGCATTGGACCGGTTAACCCTTTAGCCAATACACATGGTATCAAAATTTGAAATTTTCATTATATTTTTCCAAATTTTTCATAAAATAAACAAAGATATCATTCTTCGAGCTCATTCCAAGGGGACATAGGTTTTGGTTTTGTTGGAAATTTTTTTAAAACTATTTTTTTTTTAAATGCTCAATTTGTAAAAATTACACAGGCAGATGTCACCACTTCATTAGGTAAAGGGTTAACAGGACAAATATGTTCTGAAGGTAACAGCAAATAGTTTGGCATTTGGATGTTATATTCAATTAACAGGGTTATTCAATTAAGAGATATCCAATTAAGTGGGCTTTACTGTAATAAATATTGATTGTTATGAGCATGCTGTGTAAAGGTTGCATTGACATCTTGAAATCAACTCGTCTCTAGGACAAGCTGTTGACGTGAAACCACTTGCCAAGCCCAACTTTTTCATTCTAGATAACCAATCAGGCCTGTACAAAGAAAACATTAAAGCAACCTCAAAAAGGATTATCTTAATTTTTTCCAGGCAACCCATTTTTCATTTTGCATTCAACCCTTTACCCAACGAATCGCACGCATCCGCCCACGTAATATGCAAATTCAGCAGCTGAAAATATATTATTTTTCGAAAAATTTTAACAAAACCATATATCTTTGGAACAAGCTCATCGAGTACGTTCCAAAGAGGGGTCACATGATATGGTTTTGTTAAAAAATTTTGAAAAAATTTAAAAAATGATATTTAAAATAATAAATTTTGAAATCATCTGCGTTGGGTAAAGGGTTAAGAGAAAAGCAAAGTAATATTTATTTATTGGTGTTTAAGTTCACATATTTCTACACAATGCTAATCATGACCGCAGCATGGATATAAAGTCAAGTCCAGCCAATTTGTTTTATTGGGGTTTAACAACACTTTCAACAGTCAGGGTCACCTCGTGTTGGACAGTTTTACGGGTGGACAAAGCCAGAGTAACCGGAGAGAACCACCAAGCAGCGGCGAACAAGTGTCAGACTCACCAACATACTAACTCCACACAAGCAGGGTTAGCATTGTTTGAAGACAAGTGCACCATCAACACAGCGCCACCGGGACCCCATGTGGGCAATCTGGATTAAGTGCCTTGCCCAAGGACACAATGCAGTTACCCCTGGTGGGGATCAACCATGGATGCTTTGGCTTGAAGTCCAATGCCATAACCACTGAGCCATCATGCTCCCAGTCCAGCCAATTTATATCAATGTTGCCCATTTCCACCCAGTAATTGGTGACCATGTCCTATTTTATCAGCAAAATAGAGCCTGTTTGCCATAGTAAATAAGCACTGCTTCACTTCCCATGGTTCCCATGGTTATGATACAGATATGATATGATAGGTATGTTTACGAATGTTAACCCTTTAACCAATGCAGACGATATCAAAATTTATTATTTTAAATATCATTTTTAAAATTTTTTGAAAAATTTCAACAAAACCATATCATGTGACCCCTCGTTGGAACGAGCTCGATGAGCTCGTTCCAACGAGGGGTCACATGATATGGTTTTGTTGAAATGTTTTGAAAAATAATATTTTTTCAACTGATGAATTTGCATATTACGTGGGCAGATGCGGGCGATTCGTTGGGTAAAGGGTTAATGGAAAGACTGAAATGAACAACCTAGAATACTGCAGCTTATTTCATGAAATTTTTACATAGAGTCAATGAAGAGCTGTACTATAATACACTGTTGGAAATGGCTTTGAGAGCCCCTTACAACCATGCTTTACATTAAAGTTCTTCATCGCCATATTCAAACAAGAGCAATGCCCAGAGTGGCTAGAATACACCTGTTGAGCAATTTGAGTTGTAGCAAATTTTCTTATGAGAGCAGTGAAAAATCCAAGTCCACTGGCCATAACTTTGAAAGGGTTAATTGGATGAGCTTCCAAAGCACAGGTTCACATGTTCCTTTTATGGTTATTATTCATTAGAAATTTGGATATGATCAATTAAAACACGACTGAGAAAACCATTGGAGATAAAAAAAAGTTTATTGACTTCAAAGATCAGTGAAATTCCAAGTCCATAGGACCATAACTTTGGAAGGTTAATCCGATCACCCTCAACACTGCAGGTACACAGGTTATTATTCATACCAAGTTTGGAAAAGATCAGTTGAAAAGTGACAGAGAGAACTTTTGGACAGACAGATGGATGTGGAGACAGATCAATCACATAAAAGTATTGTCCCGTTTCTGAATAGGAGTATAAAACACTAAGATTTATCATCATTATAAAGTAAATCATGGTTTGTTTGTTTATTTATTGGGGTTTTAATAACACTTTCAACAGCAAGGGTTGCATCAAGTTGACCGCAGAATGGATATAAAGGCAAGTCTAGCCAATTTGTTTTATTGGGGATTAACAACACTTTCAACAGTCAGTGTCACCTCACGCCAAGTCTGGAAAAGATCGGCTGAAAGACAACTGAGAAAACTTCTGGAAGGAATCCGACTGACAGACCAATCGCATAATACATCCCATTTTTCAAAGGGCATATAAAAACACCATAAAATATCATCATAAAATAAATCCTGGTTTGTTTTTCTATTTATTGGGGTTTTAATGACACTTTCAACACCAAGGGTAGCATTGCGTTGAACAGTTTTATGGGAGGAGGAAGCCGGAAAGAACCACCAAGCAGCAGCAAGCAAATGTCATTCTCCAACAATTTACTAACTCAACACAGAGTAACCATCGGTTGAAGGGTAGTGCACTATCAACATGTAGTATGCTTTGGTACAAAGCACAATCATGATTAACTATTAATCCACAAAGTATTTTTCACAGCAGCCATGACAAGATTTGCAGATCTGGAAATAACCCGTAAAGAAGTTAAGTACGCGTGGGTTACGTCAGTTGTAAAATATGAACTACAGGTTATGACAAAGTAATATAACATAACTTTCTTAACCCTTTACCTAAAATGAAATGCAGACAACACTTGCAAAAAAAAAAATCTTGAATAATTAAAATTGTTCATTTTTTGTCTCAAAAACATAGGTTATAACTCCTCGTTGGAACGAGCTTGACGAGCTCGTTCCAATGAGGGGTCATAACCTATGTTTTTGAGACAAAAAATGAAAAAATAATGAAAATTAATTGGCGATTTTTGACAATAGAGCTTGCCGGTTTTGACCGTTACGTTGGGTAAAGGGTTAAATTACGAATCTACATTTCATCAGAAAAACTTGAAATCTTTCTTTGAGAACTATCCAAACCCAAAAGTTGCGTATTACATCTACATATGAATATAATAGCATGTGTTTCAATCTTAAAAGAAATTCAGTCAAAATAAATAGCAATAACTAACACGAGATCTCGCTTTAGTTGTTGATATTTATCCTGTTAAGACGTAAATTATTATTATTATTTATTGGGGTTTTTAAGGTCACATATTTTTGCACAATGGCTAATCATGACCATGACAGTTTTACGGGTAGAGAAAGCCGGAGTACCCGGAGAGAACCACCGAGCAAAGGCGAACAACTGTCAGCTCCCCAACATACTAACTCCACACAAGCAGGGTTAGCATTGGTTGAAGACAAGTGCACCATCGACGTGCAGTACGCCTTAGTCACTGTGCCCACACATGGGCAATGGGGGTGAAGTGTCTTGCCCAAGGACACAACGCGGTTGCCGCAGGTGGGATTCGAACTGAGGACTGTTAAGACATAAAAAAAAGCATGACTGGCAAAGTAAAAACAGAGGAGGTGAAGATGCATCACATCACCCTTCTTCCTATAGATTACCACCATGCTTCATAGTGTAACCTGCCAATAGGTTATGATATAAGTCTTTTATTTCCAGGTCTAGATTGGATGAAATATTCAGCCAAATTTAACTCAAGACTTCTTTTGTGAAAAAATCCATTCAATTTTTAGGGTGAAAATTAGACTGAATGTACCCAAATTATACTTCTTTCAGTGGCAAGAGAAACCTGTCCTGAGTAGGAATATCCACCAGCAGCATGCAAAGAGTTAAGTATCTTGTGCAAGGACACAGTGGACCTTTTGTTTTGAAGTACAATGCCTGACCACTGAGCCACCCTACTTCCTAGTAGATCGTGGTTCTAGCAGAGCTAACAAATGAAAACCAAAAGCAATTCCAGTATATGTTCTTATTTATTTACTGTTGTTTAACCCCTAGCACACTAGTGGTGCAACAGAATTTTCGCCAGTCACTCTGTTTTTCTCTTGTTTAACTATGAATTTAACCAATTATATCTTGTTTGACAGAGCTCACTGAGCTCTGTCAAACAAGATATATTTGGTTAAATATCAAACTGCATAATGGGAAATATTTGCTGCTGAAAACTTTGCCATTTTGACATCAGAGAGCAGAGGGTTAAGGGCACTGTCAGCATCTGTACCTATGACAGCCATATAGGTATCAAGTCAAATTTATACAATCATTTATACTATGCTGTCCTTCGAATATAAAAATATATAGTGTAAAGAAAAGTTATGGTAATGTGCATAAAACCTGACCTAAACTCTATTCTTACAGCCAAAACATAACTAAGTTTTGGCTAAAAATACCCATCAAATTCCTGAAATATACATAAACTGAGGGTTAAATATTACTGTAGTGGACTTCAGTCTAATATCAATCATATGGAAAGACACTTAGAAACAAAATTCACCTTAAAACAAACCTTTTTAAAACCTAAAATTGATTAATTCAGAGAAAAACATGAAAACTGAAAAATAAACAAAATTTAGTTGATCTTCACGTACAATGGGATAAATACCTAAAGATGTTATTGAAATAAAAAATATACAGTAATGAGAAGTTAAGGCCCCCACAATCTGCACAAAAGCTGACCAAAACGCCAATTCCTACAACCAGAAACTGACTAAGTTTGGCTGACAATTTTTGGTGAAATTGGTAAAAAAAAAAGTCAGTATTGGGGTTGGATGCTGTGATAGCCCCTTACAACCTACATATGCAATATAAAGCACTGCACCCCCTCCCCTGGATTTTGAAAAAATGACCTAAACACGAATCTTGCAAAATTTGACAAGCACGTCTGATGTCAATGCCAAAGGAATCACCTAATAAGCTCACCACTTCTTTGAAATAGGTGAGCTAGAAATAAAATGGAGTGCGCCCAAGATATAATAAATCAGTAAATTTCAGCGCAACAGTATTCCTCTCTATCTGACCATCACAATTCTGCCGATCAATCAATCCAGATTAATTTTAGCAAAATGGTATCTCAATTTTACTGAATATATTCAGGAGAGCAGATGGCAGAAGCAGAATAATCTTGTAATAAAATGAGACATTCCTCTTGACAAACTACTCAACATATTAAATAGGAATATATCTCCTCTTCAGTAACACAAATTCACAATAAATAGTCATTGCAAATAATATATAGTCGTCATCGGGACAGATTGGTGAGTGGTTTTCTGTTAATTTAGTATTTGTTATGAATTACCTTCAAGAAGTACCAATACACAGTTGTAAATTAATATAACAAATATATAAGTGGGTAGAACTGGAGTCAAAATTAATTGTATCCTCATTATTCACCTAACAAATAGTGATATTGGTCCCCCTCCCCTCCCACCAATATTTTGAGACAAGTTTCCCTAATTTCTCACTTTAGTTTTTTATAACTGGTAGAGTGCTAAGTTATTTCTCATAGGTGAATTGAAACAGTATTCAAACTAGTGTCAATTTTTTAAAAAAAATTTAATAAAATAATATTTAAAATAATGTTTGTTTGTTTGTTGGTGGTTACCGTCACATATTTATGCACCATGGCTAATCGTGACACAACATGGAGATGAAGTCAAGTTTAGTCAATCGTTGATCAACATGTTGCCCATTTTAGAGGACTTTCACCCCAAGCATTGGTGACTGGGTCCTATTTTACTAGTAAAGCGGAACTGGTTTATCACAGTAAACAAGTGCTGCTTATTTCCCGGGGTTCCCACGGGGAGTTTAAAATAATAAAGTTTGATATTGTCGAACTGTATCATCAAGGCATGCTGATTCGTTCTGACTAATGGCTCAAATCCTGATTATGGTACATATGTTCAGATATCTGAAAAGTCTTTCGATATAACGGAATCCCATGGTATTTGTTTGATCACCGATACAGGTATTCGATTTCATAGAGATTATTACCATTATGTGGATGTACAAAATATGTATCCGAGCCGAGCTTTGGGTTTTAAGGGCAGATCACGACGAGTCAAAGACGAGTCGTGATCCAGGGGTGCAGGAATTCAAATTTAGCATAACCTGAAAACCGGTTATGCAAATTCTTTTTTGCATAACCCAATTTTTTTTACATAACCCGTTTTGAAATGTGCTATCAAATGAAGCCTTCTGGTGGTTTTGGGGCTGAAAATTCACTTTATTTTTTGGTCACCAAAATCACCTTTTTTAAACAGCAGGTTTCAAATTTTCATGATTGTTACATGTACTAACTTGGAAATTTTATTTTTTAAACAAGCTTTGAAATTGACAAACATGAAACTACTAAGAAATGTGTTTGTTCTTCAGGGTCAATGCAAATTCATGCAATGAACCAGGTTTGCAGTGCCTTGAAACATTTGCGCGATGCACATAATTCGCGCCGTCAATGTACGTTTTCACATTGTTCAGGGCACTGCCTTTCAACCCTCTTAATTTCGCTTCCTTCTGTATATAATCCCACATTTCTCTGCATATTGTACAACGTAAGTTTTCAATTTTCCCGTTCTCATTGAGATCATATAAAAATGGTTCGGAACTTGACAACTTTTTAAAAGTATTTTCGTTCACAGACTCTTGCTTATTTGCCATTTTGAAAATTTGCGGTACACATGTTTTTTTATTTAATATAAAAGCCGGGTATATTCTGTTTATACAATCATGTTTTCACTGATAACCACTTTTATGTGGATCGCAAAACATGATTGTAGAAATAGTCTATACCTATTGACCAATCGGCGAGGCGTATCGTGTGACATAAGATCACTTGTTTATTTGTCATGACAACCCAGCCACTTCGAAAAACAATGAAACCCAGTCACAGCTTGTCGACTCAATCCGACTGTGGTCGATGCACATTGCTTTTAACTGATAAATAATAACGAAACACCCGAACTTGGAGAATTTTTATTTCATTAAAATCATGTAAATGCAGACACTTTTTATTGAATGCAAATAACAACATGCACGATTTATTTCCGGGCACATCAAAGTGGGTAGGCCAAATCTGAAGAAGAACGGAAACACGGTTTTGCCAATTGCAGTTTGCACGAACGATGCACGAACGAAACGGTCGTTCGTGCAATTTCTGCACCCCTGTGATCTACCCTTAGAACCCGGAGCGAGACTCGGATACATATTTTGTACATTCACATAATGGTAATAATCATTTTATCGTACAATATATTCGGGATAAGTCAAGAATGCAGACGAATATATAACAAACTATTTATTTGTACGGATGAACAAAAAGAAAAACAAGAGGCCCCAGGGGGCCTGAGGGCGCTCACCTGACATGGTAGCCTAAATAGCAACCCAGAGAATTGATTTCCACAAGTTGCATCTGCTCCTCCTAAGAAAAGCTGAAACCAAATATCCAAATATTCTGACCAGTGGATCTAAAAAAAGATTTTTAGAGAATATTCCTCATACTGAACTAAGTCATAATTCGGGCTCCCACAGGAAGCCCATATATGAACCCAGGGACTTGGCTTTAACAAACCTGAATCTCACACCCCTAAGGATTCTGCACACCAAATATCAAAACATTCCGACTGCTGGATCTGAAGAAGAAGATTTTTAAAGAAAATTCCTCATTTTGAACCAAGTTACAATTCGAGCTCCCACAATCAGCCCAAATATGGACCTAGGGACATGGCTTGAACAAACTTGAATCTTACCCCCCTAAGGATGCTGCATAAAAAATATCAAAAGCATTCATCTGCTGGATCTGAAGATTTTTAAATAAAATTCCTCATTTTGAACTAAGTTGTCATTCAGGCTCCCATAGTGAGCCTAAATATGAACCAAGGGACTTGGCTTGAACAAACTTGAATCTCAGCCCCCTAAGGTTGCTCCATGCCAAATATCAAAACATTCCAACTGCTGAATCTGAAGAAGAAGATTTTTGAAGAAATTTGCCTGAAATGCACTAAGTTCGAATTTGGGCTTCTAAAGTGAGCCCAAATATGAATCCAGGTGGCCGATTTGAACAAACTGGAATCAGATCCACCCCACAATGTTGCATACCAAATATCAAAAGATTCTGCCTGCAGGATCTGGAGAAGAAGATTTTTGAAGAAATTTGCCTGAAATGCACTAAGTTCAAATTCGAGCTTCTATAGTGAGCCCAAATATGAATCTAGGGAGCCGATTTGAACAAAATAGAATCAGATCCACCCCACAATGTTGCATACCAAATATCAAAAGATTCTGTCTGCTGGATCTGGAGAAGATTTTTTAAGAAATTTGCCTGAAATGCACTAAGTTCAAATTTTGGCTCCTATACTGAGCCCAAATATAAACCCAAGGGGCCAATTTGAACAAACTTGAATCAGATCCACCCCACAATGTTGCATACCCAATATCAAAAGATTCTGCCTGCTGGATCTTGAGAAGAAGATTTTCAAAGCAATTTGCCTGAAATGCACTAAGTTCAAATTTGGGCTCCTATACAGAGCCCAAATATAAACCCAAGGGGCCGATTTGAACAAACTTGAATCAGATCCACCCCACAATGTTGCATACCAAATATCAAAAGATTCTGCCTGCTGGATCTGGAAAAGAAGATTTTCAAAGAAATTTGCCTGAAATGCAGTAAGTTCAAATTTGGGCTCCTATACTGAGCCCAAATATAAACCCAGGGGGCCGATTTGAACAAACTTGAATCAGATCCACCCCACAATGTTGCATACCAAATATCAAAAGATTCTGTCTGCTGGATCTGGAGAAGAAGATTTTTTAAGAAATTTGCCTGAAATGCACTAAGTTCGAAATCGGGCTCCTATACTGAGCCCAAATATGAACCCAGGGGGCCGGTTTGAACAAACCTGAATCAGATCCACCCTCCAATGTTGCATACCAAATATCAAAAGATTCTGCCTGCTGGATCTGGAGAAGAAGATTTTTTAATGCTTTTCCCATTGCCTACAGTGTTAAAAAGTGCTGACTCAGCACTTTTTCAATGTCCCGAAACTGTACCCTATGATAAAACCGATAGCAATTTTTTTTTACCAATTCTTTCTGTTGGTCCTAAGGAAGCTTCACGTCAAATAAAAATTCTCGGTGCCGTGCAGTTTTGGAGATATGGGCGTTTTAATTTTTTTCTATTTTTAGCTCCTGCGGTTCCCATGGGGCTACGGGAAAAAAAAAATCAGCATAAATTAGTTACTTATGACCCAATAAGCCCTCACATAAAATTTGGTTCAAATCAGCCTCTCGGTTTGGAAAATAGAAATTTTGGGCGGGGCCAAAAATTTTGCCCCTCCCATAACGACGCCAAGTATAGCCCCACAAACTTCTCTTGAACAAATCTGAGTCTACACCTCAAAAGGAAGCTGCACACCAAATATCAAGTCTCTGCTACTGCTGGTTCATGAGAAGAAGATTTTTTAAGATTTCAGCACACTTTTTGGGTGTGGCCCTACCCACGGGCGGGGCAACTTGATTCGAACAAAATCAAATTGCGATGTCATAACAAACTATTATCTCAAATATCAATTAAATTGGTTCAGCGGTTTGGGAGGAGAAGACGCAAACACCATGTTCACGGACGACGGACGCAGGACGACGGACGGTGAGTGATCACTATAGCTCTCCTGACTGAAAGTCAGGTGAGCTAAAAATGGAACTCACGCGAAAAGAATGTGCTTGTATCCAACCCCCTGATACAAACATCTGCGTCAGTGGTAGGGCTGGGCGGTTTATCGGTTTTTCGGTTCGGTTCGATTTTTTTTTTAAAACCGAAACCGAACCGCTGCCTTAACAAAAAAACGCGACTTACGGTTTCAACAAATTTCCCAGAATTGGTTAAGTTTATGACCACTCATCCACACGCCAAAGGCTTAAATGTCGGGCAAAGGTAAATGCTGTGCCATTTATGCTTACTTCGAGAGGACTGACAACAAATCCCCCCCTCCCCCCACAAATAGTGGTAGCAAATTTCTAGTATCTTAAACAATATCTACAGAAACACCAGCAGATGGAATATGAAAAATTAAAAAGTCTTACGTAGAAATCCACACATGCAATTCAAGAATCGTTAAGTAAATTTAATGAACCGGGCACATTCGGCCAAAGAGGTATTGCAAGTTACCTGACAATATATGGTGTAAAAGTATTATAAATTACCTTTGACCCAAAATTATCTGCGTACGGCACGTTGTAAATTAGATTGGAGGTAAACATAAAATTTATTGAGTTTTAAAACCTCAAAAGTTCACATGGGAAAAATGATGAGTAAATTATGTTAATTAACCGACTACTGGCACGTTATCTGAAGTCGCATGCTCATAGATAACGTTGCGCATTGGCATTTATGTTATTTGTCAACAATAAAATGGTTAAATTAAAAAAGAACACATCCTATTAAATGGATGGCAGGTAACTATTGAAAGTTTTTTTTAAACTTATTGGGAATTGTTTGTATAATATTTGAACTTACTTTAAGGAATCGCGGAGTTCTGCAGGTCTGTCAGGTACACACGGTGCATTCCCAATACAACGATGTTATAATCAACACGTGTCATGACCATGTGTATTTTGTAAACACAACAAATCCCAAGATACAATATTGCAAACTTTCTTTCAAATCCCATTATGCAGCAGTCTCCCTTCAAAAACATCAATCGCCTGTCTTGACTGAGATAAAAATAAAATCAACGAAGGGATCAGCCAAGAGGGCAAAGTAAAGTTGGTAATATCTTCGCCTTGGCACCGCTCATTTCGCCCAATTTCTATGTTTGGGCAGAATCAAAGTAAAAAACGAACCTGTACAGTCGAAATTAGGAGAGATATTGTGAAAGCATTGGAGTGAGTTACCAATAAAAGTGATTCGTATATCACGACTTACTTCAACAATAGTTATCAAAATCAGAAGAAATATGATTTGTGTTCCTCTTATTCCACTGTCATTTGAAGCAGGAACCATCAAGAAACACGGGGAACGTCTATTTTCAAGCGATGTGATAATTGCCGAAATAAGCACAACAACTGCACATTAGCCACCAAAACCAGGGTGAGAGCTTAGCGACTCCATAAAAAATAAGGAAATGTTGATTTTTGCTAAAATGTAGCTTTTCTTGTGAATTTTGTGTCTTGACAAGGCCCCAAATCTCACTGACAGAACAAGGCACCTCCCACCAGTGGTGGAGCCATGGTTTGAAATCCTGTGGACCATGCTGGTGAAGATTTTTTTTTTTTTGGGGGGGGGGGGGGGGGGGGGGGGGGGAGAGAGGATCTCAGGACTGAGGGTACTGTACTTGTACTGAGGGCAGGGAATCAAAAAGAATCTTTTCAAATTTGGGGATGGGAGCAGCAAGTGGGATTTTGAGTGTGTGTGTGGGGGTGGGGGGGGGCTGGTCTCCCTAGATACCTCATGGCTCCACCACTGTTGCCCACTACAATAGCCCAACATTGTACACAATATGTCCATTAGCTGAGAAGAGTGGTGAACACTGATTAACCCGAATGACTCAACACGCTATATGAGCCTCATGAATTGGATGACAAATTCAGACAGATTTTATGTGTACATTACACTATAAAATGTGGATTTCTACAATATATTTTGAAAAACCGAAAACCGATCCGAAAACCGAGTTTTTGTACTAAACCGAAACCGAACCGAAATGCAAATTTCAAAACCGCCCAGCCCTAGTCAGGGGGTCGGATACACGACAGATGCGGAGTTAATACAGACAAAATACATGTTGATTGTAAGATAAAAATATAATACAGTCCTAATTTGAAACGGGAGTATTTTTTTAAAGATGCCATGCACCCAGCAAGGGAAGGCTAAGTTTAGCAAGATTTTCTTCATGAAATTTGTTTTGTTACAATTTATTGGAGTGCTTTTTTTTTGCACTCTCCAGTAAATTGAAACAAAACAATTTTACATAAACATTTATTTTCTACTGCTAAGAAAACAACAAACCTATGCAAACAGTGTAATTTATTTATTGGTGTTTTAAGGTCACATATTTCTGCACAATGGCTAAGCATGACCTTGACAGTTCAGGGTATTTTTTGTTTTTAAAAATTTGATTAGCAGTTTCCATCTTGGTTTCAAAAAGTGATGACAAATAGTGAATATAAGGCCAACATGAAAGAAAAATGGTTAGCAATTGGGCATTTTTGTATAGCATTTTGCGATGCGAATCCAGCCATCAAATACCCTGCAGTTTTATGGGTGGAGGAAGCCGGAGTACCCGGAGAGAACCACCGAGCAACGGCGAGCAACTGTTAGCTCCCCAACATACTAACTCCACACAAGAAGTGTTAGCATTGGTTGAAGACAGGCGCACCATCAACGTGCAGTACGCCTTAGTATACGTCACCGTGCCCCCACATGGGCGATGGGGGTGAAGTGTCTTGCCCAAGGACACAATGCGGTTGCCGCAGGTGGGATTCGAACCGAGGACCTCTCGGCTTGCAGCCTGCACCTCTACCTACTAAGCCACCGTGCCCCCACAAACTGTAAAGCCACTAGGGTGGCTTTCAGAACTTTTCAGTAGAGTCCTGACAGTGGCTCCTGGCACTCAACCAGCTATGTAATAACTTACAACCCATCATTAAAACAAGCCCATTGTTGTTTCTTGAGGTTTAATTTCACTTTGAGCATCCATGGCTATATTACAATGACAAGACAACAATGTAGTCAAGTTTAAACCCCTGCACACAGAGATCAAAATATCAAAATTTAAACTACCACACTATTTCTATAATGCAACTACGAATAAACCCAATTTACACTTTTGGAGAGAGCTCTTTTACCTCTGTCTTTTAGCTCTTTTTGCTCTATAATGCAACTAGGAATAAACCCAATTTATACTTTTGGAGAGAGCTCTTTTAAACTGAAACACTTAAATTCACAATTGTTTATAGAGATAAATAAAGACTGAAAGTTTAAAGTTTCGACATTAGTATGCCGAGAGGTAAGAGGGAAACAAGCTCAATGAGCCCAATTGGACAGGATATATTTAAAACTTGAAAGGAAAATTTTGTAACAAGACAGGGATGAATGTGGACCAGAGTCAAAAACCTGAAAACTACCATCCCAGTACGCTTGTAAAGAGCCTTCTTTCCTCATGATCCTAGTTCTAACTAAGATTCTTTAGAGCTACACCTTCCTCTCAGTTTGGAAAATGGACAAAATACAAATTTCGCATCTTTAAAAAGGGACATAAATTTTAAGAAAGTTTATTTTATCGTATCTTATCTTAACCCTTAAGGGCCTAATTCCGACTCTTGATAACTTTTTAATGCAAAGGAACAGGGGCCCCAACATGCTCTGTTTGGGTAAACTCAAAACTTTTCTAAGTACAGTGGAACCCTGTTAATTGAATAGCCACTTTGCCAATGAAAATTATTCAATTAACAGGATTATTCAATTAACAGGGATTGTGTCACTTTCCTGTATTCTAGAGATAAACTGAGCATTTATTCTATTTTATCTTATACCTGTTGAAGATATAGCCCATGTGTTATAGATTATCTATAACACATACCCCTATGTCATATAGATTGGAGAACATTTTGAGTCGACATTTTGACACGAAATCATCCCCAAAACCCTTTTAAAAATGCAGAAAAGAACAAAAATGGTCGGTATAAGATAAATACAACAATACCATAGTGTGTTTTGATATGTTTGATATCTCAACTCGTTGAAAGTGAGTTTTGTTCGCTCGGCAAGCCTCGCGAAAAAAACTCACTTTCAACTCGTTGAGATATCAAACATATCAAAACACACTATGGTATTATCATATATATATTTTGTTTGACATAGCTCCATGAGTTCTGTCAAACAAGATATAATAGATTAAATGCCTGTATTGGATGTACTGACACCAAATAGGTCAACAAACAAAGGAAAACTGGGGTGAGTCAGGGTAATTTCTCAACAGGTTACAAGATTTTTTATTCAATTAACAGGAGTTTACTCTATAACCTATATTCAATTAAGAGGTCAGGAGGTATGGTAAATGGTTTTGTGTTAGGAAATGATATTCAATTAACAGGGTTATTCAGTTAAGAGATATCCAATTAAGTGGGCTCCAATGTACCTTGTCAGTTGTTTCTAGACAAGTCTTGGCTGCCTCTGTAGGCAGCCAAGACTTGACTAGAAACAACTGCAAAGCCACTGGAGGTAGACTTTCAAAGTGTAGCAAAAACGTATAAAAATCTCCAGGCCTTTTGGGTTTAAAATGATGTTGCAAAATGTTCATAAAACAACCACTTGGAATATTCAGAATATGTTACAGATTACACTGCCTTTTAATGATTCTACCAATATGATGGAATAAATAAAACAGAACCCAAAACAAATCAGAAATCTGCAATTAGGGGAAATTCAGAAAACTTTCAATCCATATCGTTCCTTAAGTAGTTTGATGTGTACGATAAACTACATGTAGATAAAGAAGTTATATTCCAGGATAAACAACATTTTAGGCCTGCACAGATTAATAATTAAGATTGGCTAAAAAAAGCTTGCCCTCAATTTTATCAGTCAGCTCTTTTTTTTTAAGTACCGGGTACCCAATTACAGATTTTTTCTTCAATAGAAAGGTGAAGTAATATATATGTATTATGTGAAGACTGATACAAGCAATGCAGAATACTTATTATTTATTGGTGTTTAAGGTCACTTTCAGCATCCTTGGCTATCTCATGACTGCAACATAGGGATTTACTTATTTATTGGTGTTTAAGATCACATATTTCTGTACAATCAAGTCAAGGTTAGCCAATTGTTTATCCTCATGCTGCCCATTTTAGAGGACTTCCACCCCAAGCACTGGTTACTAGGTCCTATTTCACTTCCTGGGGTTCCCATGGGGAGAAACATAGGGATGAAATCAAGTTTAGCCAATCATATGTAAGCAGGGATGCACAAATTGAAAATTTAGACAACCCCAAAACGTTTATGCCAAAAAAATTTGGATAACCCTCCAAATTTCGATAACCATTCACATGTATATTCGCTTTTATGTTAATGTGTAATATATGGAGCTGCCACAGTTAGCTGGATATCCATTTGCATCTGGTTGCAAAGAAACTCGACCGGTTCAAAAAGCCATCAACCAGATAACCATACTCCCGATATAGCATCCGTTAATATGAAGCACTGATTACTATTTTAAGTCGGAAACAACCTGTGTTGAACTATTTATCTCCATACAGAGGGGGTATATTTCATTGACAGTACTCACAGAAATATACATTTTATACTAAATTTCCTTTCTTATTATACCTACCGCAATTGTTCACTACAGGCTTGCACTTCAGTGGAAGACCCTAACTCGGATAAAATACTCTCTATTTTAATCTTTCCCAAGAGATGTGGGAAAGAAAAGTGGTGTAAAAAACACCACGAAAAAATAAGCCAAAACTGGGCCGAGCGCCATTGGTGCACACCCAGTATGGGACGCTCTTCCCTTAGTGCAAATCCATGACTTCCATTAACCAATGCGCAGTGCATCATCAATTCATCATTTTTTTGAGTCCGCCAACATAGGAGTTATGTGATCAGCGGGGAGGAAGGATTCTTACCCGAATAAGAAGACGGGAGGGCCTCCATGTAAACAATTGCGGTAGGTATAATAAGAAAGGAAATTTACTATAAAATTTATATTTCTTATCAACCTACCTTACAATTGTTTACTACAGGCTGAATAGACAACAGGATGGAGGGAATCACATAACCAACCCATACATAACTCAATTGCACTGGAACTGTGGACAGAGGAAGAGATCCTTAGGCCTATCAAACCATGGCATCACACACATTAGTAAAAGACAATGAAAGATGAGGCGTATGGTGAAGTGCGACACACAGACAGAAAAGCTGAATGGCTGGGATAGACAACAGCCTGAGACGAAGAAAGAGGGCCCGTAGGACAAAGGTTCTCTGTCGGATCCTGCACCGTCGTAGAAAAAAGGAGAAGATAGCATTTCTCCAGTAGGCTGCCAGTATAACATCCGACAACATGACAGAGTTAGTAAAAGATGAAGACAATGCACACACCTCATGGCAGAAAAAACGATTGGTAATACAATCACCAGTAGCTAGGCGAGCGGAAGCTGCACGAATAGCAAGACAAATCCATCGAGAAATGGATACAGGAGAGATCTGGCATGTGAGAAAATGCATATCCATCCAGGATAAAAGCGCGAATGCCCCCCGCCCCCTCCCCCCCCCCAAGCAGAGCAATGCCCAAGAAAGTGTCCATCTTGGAGTAAACTGCAAAGTCCTAGGCCTTTTCAAGGAAAAGAGCTGAATAAGCTTGGAGAGGTAAGGATGAGTGTTGAAACAATACGGTACCACATATGAAAAAGGTCTCCGAAGCATCGACTTGTACCCATTGCTGGAGACCCCCAGAAACAAACATATACCAGAAACTCCGCAAGCAGTGTGATCGAAGGAATGACAGAAGCAACAGAGTGATCGCACACCATCGACAGAAGAACCTTCTACTTGGCCACAGAGGCTAAACCAGTGGAGTGAGTGCCTCCTTGAAGAAGAAAAGCAACTCCACTGCTGGTCTCTAAAAACCACTATGGAGGAGACAGGACCCGATAAAGACATGCGCAAAGGCACAATGAAGTCGGGTCAACTTGAAACCTCCTCGGGCGACTTTGGCAAAGAAAGTCGCGACATAGAGGGAGACATGCCGGAACCACAGCTAACAGAGAGCGGAGCAGATTGATCCACACCCACCGAGGCGACAGGGGTGTGATCGAAATGATTCGACGACTGCAGGTTCATATCTGGGCTAGAACCGGAGGCAGAATCAGAACCGGCAGGAAGGCGTAGCCGACAAGACCGTCCCAAAGGAGGGCCAGAGCATCCACGGCAAAAGCCAGAGCATCTGGACACGGGGACACGAAAGTGTCCACCTGATGGTTCCAACGAGTCTCAAAGAGATCGATGGAACACCGCCATGTGGAGCATCCAGTCAGTGGAAAAGAACCTGCCCCGTCGGGACAGGGAGTCGGCTAGGACGTTCAGATGACCAGAAATGTGACGAACAACCACCCCGGCATTGACATCCTGAGTGAGCAGTAGAAGAGCCGAGCCAATTCGTACATTGGAACCGAGTGCGTGCTTCCCCTGGTTCCGAATGAAGCAACCACTGTCGAATTGTCGAACAACAAAAGGACCTGACGATTTGAGGGATCCACTGCCTGAAACTCAGAAGAAGAGCAAGAAGCTCTTTCTGGTTGTTGTGTAGAGATGCTCAATCCTGGTCCCACATTTCGTGAAGTGAAAGACCTTGAGGATGCAACGTCGCACCCCATCCGAGATCGCTTTGCATCTGCCATCAGAATGCGATCGGACGTGGGTAAGTCCAACGGGACACCCTGCGTGATCCACTGAACATTCGTCCAGTGGAGAAGGTGAGGATGAAGAGATTCTGGTAAATGATGCATCAGATCCAGAGAATCGACATTTGGCCTCCAACGACTGAGCAGAAAGTGTTGGAGAGGTCTGACATGCAGCCGACCTAGAGGAATGAGATCCATCACCGAACCGCAGAGACCGAGCAGCCAGAGAATACCCCGTGCTGTCGCGGATGTGGACTGGGACAGAGTCCAAGCAAAAGCTGAGAGAATCACAGCCCTGGCCTGGGACACTGCCGCTGTATTGAACTGAGTGGGGAAGGCCATCCCCAGATGACAAAACGACAGAGAAGGGACCAGATCCGACTTCTCCTCGTTGACTCTGAATCCTAGCGACGTGAGCAAGCTCAACAGAGTGTCGACATCCAACTCCAGTAAGGCAGCATTGGAATGCCTCTGGAGGATATCATCTAGATATGCCGAAGTCGTCACCCTGGACTGTGTGCGATGGAAGGCTATCACATGCGACATCAGTCAGGTGAAGGTCCAAGGAGCCAGGTTGAGGCTGAAAGGCATGGCCTTCAACTGGTAAACTCGCCCCAGAAAAGCGAACTTGAGATACTTCCGCGACACCCGATGAATCGGAACGTGAAAGTAAACGGAGCCTTCATAGCCTTGGAACTCAGCTTAGAGTCCAAGGCTGAAAATGCTTCAACCACCTGGCACGGTCGAAGATGCCCAGAAGCAGGTTGCTCTACAGGCTGTAGGCACGCGACCGATGATCGAGAGCAAGAGCTGCCCCTAAGTCAGAAGACTGCAGGCTCTCGATATCAAAGATGTCTGACTCCTCTCCGGAGTCGGAAGACACATAGCCCATCGTGGCAAACCAGCCGACGCCTCCCATGGTGTAGGCACCAAAGGGATCAGAAAGCGGCTTGTTTCCACTCCCGGGAGGCGGTGCCTGGAAACCACTCGCTGCCTTGTTGGAAGCAACGGGAAGGCACTTGGACAGAACTTGAGTGGGTAAGGAGAAGGCCTCCCTAAGCTCGCTGCCCGTACCAGCCGGTTCGACATGGGGAAGAACCAGCAAAGTGGCTTCACACCTGACCCTCTTAACCAGCAAAGGGTCACGATCCTCCAATACACCCGAAGCGGGGCGATGGGCGGCAGCCGAAACATCTGAGGGCAGATGTGTATAGGGGTACGACACACCCTGAGGATCAACATAACAGGAACTCAGGAGAGTTGCCGCGGACCTCTGCGGGGCAGAAGGTCCAGGCAGCATAGAAGGCATTGGTCCCGCAAAACTGGCCGTGTGACCAGAATGAGGGGATGGAAAATGCCAATGACAAAACTGTGGTACTCGACGGCGCAGAGACCACAGTAGAAGGTGCGGCCGGCAGCCACTTCCAACTTCGCCGAGTTGAAGTCAGGGAAGGCTGAGGCCGATACCCCCACGTCTACACTACCAGACACTGCTGCAGACCACTGCAGGTATAAAACTGCTGTGCTCAACGGCTGAGAGGACACAGCAGGGGGTTCAGTCGGCAGCCACGTCCGACTTCGCCGAGTTGAAGTCGGGAAGGCTGAGGCCGATACCCCACAACCACACTACAGACATCCCTGCAGACCCTTGAAGGGATAAGCCGAGGCCGGCTAAAAACGGTGCCCGATGACGTTGTAGACGGAACAGCAGTAGCAGCAGATACGACGGGAGCTGTTGGAACTGGCGGAAAAGGGAAAGAGCCACCTAGCTCGGCCTCCAAAGGAGGAGTCACAACCCTAGTGACAGCCTCAGATGTCGACTGGAGAGGGCGCATAGTCCCGGAACCAGGCATCTCTTCACCAGAAATCCAACAGCTCCCGCAGTATCCACCACGGTAAAAAAAACTGCACATCCCCCATGGAAGGGGAATAACTCTCACCAGATGTGGTCGAGTCGGGAGGCCCGAAACGACAGCATTCCCCCCCTCCCCTCGTTGGTGCGGGAGGAGCTGCACATCCCCCATGGAGGGGGAGAAATTCTCACCAGACATGGTCGAGTCGGGAGGTCCCGAAATGACAGCGTTCCCCACCCCCCACGGGTGCGGGAGGAGCTGCACATCTCCCATGGAGGGGGTATAACTCACACCAGATGTGGTCGAGTTGGGAGGCCCTGAAACGACAGCATTCCACATCACCCGCGGGTGCGGAAGAAACAGCCACGAGAACGCACCAAGGTGAGGGCAAAAGGAATTGCCCTAAAGGAACCGAACTGGAAATAACAGAGGTGAGAGCAGTAGAAGAAAAAGGTGAACTCAACAGATACAGAAAGTAGAAGAACACCCTCAACTACGAGAGGTGGCAGAAAAAAAAACGGTGGGCACACGACAGAACCCAGACGGCCGACAGGGACCGAAAAAACAGAAATTCAGCCCTCAACAGAGTGAAGAAGTCCTGTCCAGACAGTCCCTCATTGACACCTAACTCCAATAACAAATTAAATTTATCAACTGAAAAATTTCATTGTCGAACCGCGTTGACACGATGTCGAAAAAACATTCGCGAAAACGGAATAATAAATAATATACAATGAGAATGGGGTTGAAAATATTAACGAGAATATATAAAACACAGTCCTGTTATTATACAATCGTCAGATCCATAATCCAGTCACAGGAAAACCAATATCGACGAGTTGAATTATCACTGTTTCATAGAGGAAAAATGGCCACACATCCTCCACGTGTGCGGACAAAAAAAAGAATGATGAACTGATGATGCACTGCGCATTGGTTAATGGAAGTCGTGGATTTGTACTAAGGGAAGAGCATCCCATACTGGGTGTGCGCTGATGGCGCTCGGCCCAGTTTTGGCTTATTTTTTCGTGGTGTTTTTTACACCACTTTTCTTTCCCACATCTCTTGGGAAAGATTAAAATACAGTCGAAACCCGTTAACTCGAAGTCGGTTATCTCGAATAACCCGGATAACTCGAAGTCAGTCATCGGTCCCGAAAAAATCTATGTGCAATTAGTATTAATAAAAACCTGATAAGTCGAATATGGATAATTCGAATAACTGGTATAACTCGAAGTAATTACCTGGGCCCAAATGAGAAAGTCAGTGCAAATTAGACTGGCTTAACTCGAAGTCAGTCGAGGTGTGAAGTTGCTTGCAAATCAGAAACGCCATTGTTTGGGATTGACTCCTTTTGATGAATAGGCGACAAATCAATTAGCGGAACAATAGCAGTAGTCAAACAACGGATTACCGGTGTTCTTATTTTGACTGTGTGTGATTTGAGTCATAATTAGCCTGCTAAACATTAATCACACATCTTTGTTGTTTTTGTGATCAAAGAAAAAAGACTCTGTGTGAGTTGATTTCGTTGATTAATTTTCAAAAAAAACATTCTTGATTGAGTTGTGTCCAAGCTGACGATAATGTTTAAAAGCTGTGAGGGTTTTTCCTTCAGCATTCAGTTTGAAAACTGGAAACTCTGGCAACGTCAATATTACGAGAGGAGCAATATGCATCAGGCAAAGAAGTCGACTGTGACAAAACTCCGTCTAAGAATGATAAATTGGAATTGGCAACAGGTGGAAAGGGGTGAAAAGGAAACTCGAAACAAAAAGTATAGAGACAAAGTACGAGGCCATACTTATGGTAGAGAATGGACAGAAATCAAAAGCAGAAATTGCAAGACAATTTAACATTCCAGCCAACACTCTTTCGACTTGGATTAAAAAGAAAGACACTATCAAGGAAGGATACCTGACATTTGGTGTTAAAAGGGCACGAATGCGGCGAAGTACTTTTGAAGACGTGGAGTCGGCCCTGATTAAGTGGTTTAAGTTTGCCAGAGACCAAAATCTGCCAATTTCGGGTCCACTGTTGCAGATGAAGGCAGATGAATTTGCAAAAAAACTGGAATGTACAGATTTTTCAGCGTCTATAGGATGGCTGGGTAGATTTAAGGAGAGACATGGAATAGCCTTCAAGAAAGTTTGTGGTGAAGCAAAAGCTGTGGATATGAACTCACCACAAATGGACGACTGGTTCAGCAAACGGAAAATTATCTTGGAAAAGTATGAACCCAAAGACATTTACAATGCAGATGAAACGGGCATATTTTATCGACTGTTGCCAGATAAAACGATGGAATTTAAGCAAATTGACTGCCATGGAGGAAAGCAAAGCAAGGAAAGACTGACGGCAATGGTGTGTGCGAATATGAATGGGACTGTTAAATTACCACTGTTGATTATCGGCAAATCTAAAAATCCCCGATGTTTCAAAAATGTTCGGTCTCTTCCTACAGAATACAAAGCCAACAAAAAAGCCTGGATGACTTCAGAAATTTTTAATGAATGGGTAAAGAAAGTGGATAAGAAAATGCAACGCCAGAGAAGAAAGATTGCAATGATAGTCGACAACTGTCCTGCACACCCTCACACTGAAGGACTCCGAGCAACTGAATTGATTTTTCTACCCCCTAATACGACATCCAAGACTCAGCCAATGGACCAGGGAATAATAAAAAATTTGAAGGTCCATTACAGGAAACGTGCTTTAATGCGTTACATTTGTGCCATTGATCAAAAAACTGAAATGACATTGTCTGTTTTAGACGCCCTCCATCTGATGCAACAGGCGTGGAATTGCGTAATGCCAAGCACAATTGCAAATTGTTACAAACATACAGGTTTTACAGTGGAGGTACAAAATTCAGATGATGATTTAGATGATGAAAGTGACCCAGAAGATGATGTCCCTTTGTCAAGACTTGTTCAACACGGACTCACGCAAGACAACATGCAAACATTCATGGATCTAGATCTAGATGATAACTTTCCAATTTGTTCTGACATGACAGTTGAAAACATTATTGACGAAGTTAAAGCGTCAAAAGAGAGCGAAAATGTGGATGATGAAAATGATCGTGATGATGCCAGTGGTGATAAAGTAGAAAAATGTTATTCTGTGGAGGAGGCTCTGTCAGGGTGTGATGCGATTAGGGGTTATCTTCAGGCTACGCCAGGGTCAGAAGAGCTACTTAAAGAACTCTCAAAAATAAGTGACAAGCTGTCAAAGGACCAGTTCAATAGTGTGCATAAAAAACAATCTGTAATCACTAATTATTTTAAATAACCTGTGTAGATATGCAATGGGAAAAACGAACGTCACAGTGCTATTCTCAGAAAGCGTCATTCAAATTTTATGAAGTTTTACATTTTAATCTTAAAACATAGCTTATGACCCTTCACTGGACCGAGTTCGCTAGGCTCGCCCCAGTGAGAGGTCATAAGCTATGTTTTGAGAAAAAAAAAAACTTTTCAAAATCCCCCCCCCCCCCATCCTGTCCGAGAAAAACGAACGTCACAGAACAAAATGGCCAGTGCTATTCAAAGAAAGCACCATTGGAATTTTATGAAGTTTTACATTTTAATCTTAAAACATAGCTTATGACCCTATGATTTTGTTGTTTGTCCGCATTCATGCCGACCCGATTTGTTGTAGCATTCCTCGTTATGTACATTCCTATTTTAACATTCCTATTTTTAATACTTTTAAATAAATAAGATGAACAAACTGAGGGTTAAGTTATGATTTATTTTCGTACAAAGTACACATCTCCAAGATTTGTTTCCTGTACAAACAATTCAGAGTGACTGAAAGCTGAAACAAATGTTTATGGCACGAGTTAAAGCTGAGCAACCATTAACTACAGTAACTTTATATCATGATGTTCTGTTTCCCTTCGCCCGTCAAAATCATCTGATTACCCAAATACGGATAACTCGAACACCCGGATAACTCGAAGTTCGGGGTGAGTCCCGCGGACTTCGAGTTAACGGGTTTCGACTGTAGAGAGTATTTTATCCACGTTAGGGTCTTCCACTGTAGTGCAAGCCTGTAGTAAACAATTGTAAGTAAGTTGATAAGAAAACCGATGCACTGTAGACACAATGTCATTCAACGTTACCTTTGTACCTGTCCTACATCATTGACATTGAATACTGTTTTGTCGATCAACTTCAAAGAGTTATGAAACCTATGACATTTTCAACCTGCCTCTGCGTTTTGGAGAACATGTGCATTGCTTTGTCGGAAAGGATCAAAGGAATCACAATATTCATGTCGCGTAATTAAAGCATGCACATTATTCCCTATAGTCTATTTATTTCAGCATGTGACATCATTTAGCTAATGTCTATAGTGCTACTTGCACATTAGTAGAAACGGATTATAGCGACTTGCATTGTTTTGCTATCTACACTGTTGCATCGTGTGCACTTTGTTTGTTGGCATGTTCTTTGAAATTGTGATGTTACATATTGAATTTTTTGAGGAACTAACTCAGAACGTGTTAACAATTTAGAAGAGCAAGAAATGGTTATCCAATTATTTTTTAGAAAACCGCTAGATGAATGTAATGGACATTCGTCCAATTTGTGCATCCATGCATAAGATACTGCAGCTTATATAATAAGTTTCATTCAACAGGTTGGCAATATGTTGTGATGTGACATACTGTCTGTTGGAAAGGGCTCAGAGTGCTCTTTCCACCAGTGTATTACATCGCTGTGTTTCATCACCAAAGTCAACAAATGAATACCAAAGGAAAAACAAGTTAACTTTCTTGCTGTTTGTTTTTTGAGGTATATTAATGTATATATTTTCAAAGACCAAAAAACAACCCGTTTTTAAGGAATTTAAATCATTTGGTTTCTGATCCGGCGCTGGGAATTTAACCTGCAGCAACACTACCTGGCAATCAGGCATCCCAACACCTAAACCACCAGACCAACACACATCATCAAAAATCAATGGCATGAATCAAGTATTTGGCTGAAGTTCTCATGATTACATGGTTTGTATGTTCTTACATCTGCTACAT
Organism: Pictodentalium vernedei; assembly: GCA_031216915.1. Classification (NCBI taxonomy): domain Eukaryota; kingdom Metazoa; phylum Mollusca; class Scaphopoda; order Dentaliida; family Dentaliidae; genus Pictodentalium; species Pictodentalium vernedei. The sequence continues at coordinate 158,100,886 of CM062293.1, forward strand.
GAAAGTAGGAAAGATAAAAATTTTACACTATTTTCTTTATGCATCTGACGGAATGAAATGATTGTTCACCTAGTTTGTATTTGCCTGTAATATGATCAAGTTCAGAAAAGCGTGTCTTTTGTTTAACTGACCATTTTTCTAAAATTTCACTTTTGACACCTAAAATTAACGAGTTGCAATGGCAGGTATTTTGCTGTGTTGTGAGGCACCACATGTGCATATATTTATTTATTTATTGGTGTGTTAGGTAACATATTTCTACACAATGGCTAATTGTGACCACGACATGGAGATAAGGTCAAGTTTAGTTAATTGTTTATACCCATGTTGGCCATTTTGGACTTCTGCTTCAAGCATTGACAACTGGGTCCTATTTTACCAGTACAACAGAGCTTGTTTATGACAGTAAACGAGCACTGACTCACTTCCTGGGGTTCCCATGGAGGCACACATGTATTAAAAGTCTTGCAGTTTTGTATAAAGAATTGGAGTATAATTATTTTAATTTTTATATCATCATATACATATATTAAATCTATATTTTATTAGTATATTTAGCTTCATGACTCCTATTATTATGATCAAGACTGAAAATAAGCAATCAGTAATTCGCTGAATGAGGTCCCCAGAGGAGGAATTTGCTGATACTATCCCATACAGTGGGCCAATTTATCCTCTGGGTACCTCTTTCTGTTTAGGTTTGAGACTTTGATTCAGATTGAGATTCACAGAGGGTAAATTTAGTGATGTTACCTTGCTGTGCAGGGTATCATCACCAAATTCACCCTCTGGGGACCTCATTTTGCATATGATAGTCTGCTTATTTCCTGGCTTCATTATGATGGCAATGACAGAAGAGCGTAGTAGAAGCTACCAACTAAAACCAATCAATTCTTATTGAAACTGTACGCATATAGACTATATATGTGATTTTATAACAATGGCCCATTTTTTCTCTAGTTAATATGAGGATCTATAAATCTTGGCTCATTTTTTCCTTTTCTAATATTTACAAATACTTATCCTACAAGATATTATTTGCTATATAACATCATAAACTATCGACAACTTCCCCTAAGCACTGACTTTGTAAATTACTCCCAACAGCCTGACAGTTAGACCACTTGACATTTATTGATAGCAGGCACAGTAAGCACTACATCAGTTACAACATGGTGTGAATATTCACTCTAGTGTGTTGTAGAACAGTAAATGTATTAAATCATTTTTACAGCTTAAAGTCACCCCCTCACATGCCACAAAAATATTATAGAAAACATAAATACCATATTAACCTGCAGGTTTCATGTCCAAGTCTTGACAACTTTGTGACTACCGAAGATGTTCCCACTGTGCATTATGAGGAAATGAGTGTTTGAAAAAGTGTCCACTTATCCTGGCAGTGGTTGCAAGTTATGTCCTGGTTGCCTATCATAGGCAGCCAGGATGCAGCTGGCAAATCCTACCAAGCCAGGAGACTTAGATTATTTCGTGTTAAGCTAAACAAGAGGAATAAAAGTTTCCTTACCCTAGTTACAATAAATACATGTTCAACTGATTTAGTGATGATAAGGTGAGTATCAATTCAGATAGAGCAAAATGGATACTCAAGACAGTCTGGTGTGTCTCATTTAACTCTATCTAATGTATCGGCCCCATCTGCCCACGTAATTTACAAACTGAGATGAAAATTTATTTTTTTTAAATTTAAGAAAACGCTCATGTGATCCCTCATTGGAATGGACTTGTCAAGCTTGTTCCAATGAATGGTCACATGAGATCGTTTTGTTCAAAATTTATGAAACACAAGATGGCCAGTGGCGGCCATGTTTTTTAACGAAATTCAGAACTAGACTGAAGCATGGCTTAGCATGCACCTGTAAAGCGCACAGACACCAGAGGTTAAAGAGCATACACCGATTTGTTACTTGTACATGTGCTGTCTCTGTGAGACACATGTAAAGCCCCGCAAGTTCTACCATGTACTACAAAAAATTGACCAACTTCAACAACCTGTAATGTTGTGAAAAACTGAAGCAAATCAAAATCCTGACAATATGCACATCTCTTGTATATGTACAAACATCCTGTGAAATACACTAGAGTTCGCAACTGACACGGTAGCCCCCGTCATAGTGACAATCAGAAAACTGGTGCATTATTTGTTATATCATAACAGAAAATAAAGCATGCACCAGCACAGTGCAGGGACACAGGAGTTTTTTTACAAATCACTGCAGTGATTTATTACTAGTAGAGTGGAACCCTGTTAATTGAATAGCCACTTTGCCAATGGAAATTATTCAATTAACAGAAGTATTCAATTACCAGGGATTGTGTCACTTTCCTGTATTCTAGAGATAAACTTAGGATTTATTCTATTATATCTTGTTTGACAGAGCTCCATGAGCTCTGTCAAACAAGATATAATAGATTAAATGCCTGTATTGGATGACCTCAAGCTGGGGAGAGTCAGGGTAATTTCTTGACAGGTTATAAGATTTTTTATTCAATTAACAGGAGTTTACTCTATAACCTATATTCAATAAACAGGTCAAATTTGTACTGAAGGTATGGTAAATGGTTTTGTGTTGGGAAATTATATTCAATTAATAGGGTTATTCAGTTAAGAGACATCCATTTAAGTGGGCTCCACTGCACATGTAAATATTCTGTGTCTGTAAGACACATATGATGCCCCCGCATGTTCTACCATATACATTCTGCTTCAAAACTATAACAGGAGTTAGCCGAACAAACCACACACCATACAGGCAAAATTCCACAAATAGACTGACTAAGTTCTACAACCTGTAATTTTGTGAAATATTGAAGCAAGTCAAAATCCTGACAATATGCACACCTCTGGTGTATGTACAAACATCCTGTGAAATAGAAATGGTCCTACCTTGAAAAGTGTGAGAGGAGGTAGCCAGACAAACAATGTACCTAGATGCGGATGGATGGCGGACGGATGGATGGCAGACTGAAGGACATCAGACAGACAAATAGGGGTAAAACAATATGCCCCCCCTCCCCCCAGTATTTGTTGCGAGGGCATAAAAATAATTGAAATTACAAATTTTGATACTGTGTGTGCATTTGGTAAAGGGTTAACTCTTTACCTAACTTACCTAGTCGATTACACCAGCACAACATTTTAATGAGTAACTAAATATTTTCAATTTTTGACTCATAAACATAGGTTAGGATACCTGATTGGAACAAGCCCGATTAGATTGTTCCAGTGAGGAGTCACAAGTTATATTTGGGGCCAAAATTTTAAAAAATAGAGACTTATAAATCGTAAATGTAAGAAAATTTGAAAATTCAAATGGTTTCGGTATTCAACGATTAGTTCAGTTCCTTTTTTCGGTATTTTCATGATATCAGTATCAGTTCGGTTTTATTGGTATATTGCCCATCTCTAAATTCTGTGGCTATACTACGATCACAACACAAGTATGGAATCAAGTTTAGCCAAACGTTTATAGTGCAGCCTGTAAGACAGGATTTCAACCCCAGGCTTTCTGTTATCAGTTCCTATTTTTTCTGAAGAACAGAACCTGCAAACTTAGTAGCAAAAACAGAACTTGTTTATCATACAACACAAGCACTGCTCCCCTTCCTGGGGTTCAGGGTTAAAGGGTTAATAGCAGACTGGTTGTTAACTAAATATCAATATCAAATTACAAACCATTTACCATACCTTTTGTACAAAATGACCTGTTAATTGCATGTTTTCAAGAATAAAGCCTCATTAATTGAATAAACATTTTGCGGAATTTCAGAATTTTGTACTGGTAAAAAACCTAAAATTTTCTGCTTTACTGATATTTTCATCTGCATGACTTTCAACTTTGCTAAAGACTCATGCTGCCAAAAATGTGCAAAGTCCATATTTGGCTAAATTTTTTAATGCGCCATTCATTTACCGGATATTTACACAATTACATGACAGTTTCTGTTCATAAATTTTCTTAAATTGATTAATCTCAATAAATAATAAAAGAATATTAGTAATCTGAGTAAATTCCAAGGTATATGGAAATTTACAGGGGTTAGAAAACTGATACACCTTTAGGCCAAAGGGGGGGGGGGGAGGGGCACAGTTATCTTATTACAACCCATATGAATGGGATTTATAAAGTAGTGCAGTATCATCGCAAACATCAGAGAAACTTGACATTCATTCAACCTGGATTTTCTTTTTTTTAATCTGAGTACCACTATCACTGCAAGAAGCTCTGAAAATTAATTTTTGTGAAAGACTTGATTTTTGCAAAGTGGCTAGCAATTTCCATAATATGAACTGAGTGACAGAAAAATAACAAATTTTCCCTCCTATTAGAAACTTCTATTTACAACTAACCTGCCTATTTTCTCTAATCTGTCTAATTCTTGTTTATAATGTGACTCTATTTCTCCAGACCTGAGGGTTAGCCCACAAACTGGACAACACAATGTTTGACCATCTAAAACAGTCTTCTTTCTAGGCTCTGCAAAAAAAGAGAACATATCAACATGATGGTACATATTCAAGACAATGTCTCACGCAGAATTAAAAATAATATTAATAATGTATCATCTCACATGGCTTGCTAACCTTATGATTGTCTGAGTGCCCATCAGCTGATACAGTGGATAACTGAATAACCACTTTGCCAATGAAAATTATTCAATCAACAGAAGTATTCAATTAACAGAGATTTGGCACACTTTCCTGCATTCTGGAGATAAACTGTCCATTTTTTCTATTATATCTTGTTTGACAGAGCTCATGGAGCTCTGTCAAACCATATATAATAGCAGTCCTGGAAATGAGACAGGTGTGAGTGCAATTGCTCCGGTCAGCTCCTGTGATTTCTATTTTACGGGAGCTAAAAAATGCACTCGTTGAAAAATATTGTGGAGCACTAATATACTGCGTGGGCATATAAATGTCTGTTGTTTTAAGAAAGCAGCATACTGTGGCCAGTGGCATGTTACTGTCATAATTCAGCAATTCCTAATACATTTAACCTTTTGAACACTAGTGGTATCTGCCATGCCAGTTCAATGGCAGAAATTAGAAGAGACCATATGCATTATTTGGGGTAGACCAATCAATAATTTCATCGTGCAGGCTTGGGGCTGCATGTTCAAAATACTGATTGGTCTACCAAACACATTTACTGAACAGCCATCCTATTTAATGACATTATGACGTATCATGCCCCTGGTTGGAAAAGCAGCCATTCAGTTTCACAGGGTTAAGGTTTCTGGTGTTTGGTGACAATATTCCCTTGAAAATTCATATACAGTGGAGTCCACTTAATTGGATAAATCTCAATTGTATATCCCTGTTAAATGAATATAATTTCCCAACACAAAACCATTTGCCATACCTCCAGTACAAATTTGACCTCTTAATTGAATATAGGTTATAGAGTAAACTCCTGTTAACTGAATAAAAAAAATGTGTAACCTGTCGAGAAATTACCCTAACTCTCCCCAGTTTTCCCTTTTTTATAGACCTATTTGGCCTCTGAACATCCAATACAGGCATGTAATCTATTATATCTTGTTTGATAGAGCTCATGGAGCTCAGACAAACAAGATATAATAGAATAAATGCTAAGTTTATCTCTAGGAAACAGGAAAGTGATACAATCCCTGTTAATTGAATACTCCTGTTAATTAAATAATTTTCATTGGCAAAGTGGCTATTCAATTAACAGGGTTCCACTGTACTAACTTTTTACGTGTGCAATTTACTTTCGTCTCTGATTTTGCAGGAGCTTAAAACTGCACCCGTCAATTTTGTTCATTTCCAGCACTGTATAATAGAGTCAATGCAAGTATTGGAGTGTACTGAGGCCAAATAGCTCTATAAACAAGAGGAATTTGATGACTGTCAGGGTAAATCTCAGCATATTACACAATTTTTTATTCAATTAACAGTATTTTACTCTATATCCTATATGTAATGAACAGGTCAAATTTGCAATGAAGGTATGGTAAATGGTTTTGTGTTCAGATGTTATATTCAATTAACAGGGCTTTGCAATTAGGAGGACTTCACTGTACTCTTATTTTGTGTAGTTTTGGTGGACAGAGCTGTAGGCACACTACACTTGGCATTACATGCTTTCCATTTCAGTAGGGCAGTACATACATCCTTCAATGAAAAACCTTGCTAAACTGGTCATTCCTCAGAAGTGAACAGTCAGAATTGTAAGCATAATTTTTATGAACCAATTTGTCAAAAAAGCAAACCCAATCAACATGCAGGAATAATTTAGCTCTTTACCTGCTGCTAGTGGATATTTCTGCCAGGATAACGGATCTGTTGCCTCAAGAATAAGTGGAATTTGGGTACTTTTAACCAAATTTTCCTCTGCAAAATTGAATCAACTTATCCACCAATGATATTTTGAATTCTACTTTAACAATTTTTTTTTTATCAAATCTAGCCAGGCTGCTTCACAAACAAATGAACACAGGTTCAACAACAGTGTATTGATATTGATTGGCTTGAATATATTCCCTGGAGCACATATTTGCTAGGCATCTGGAGAATGTCTGTGAACAAAGCAATGAAAACAAGAGCTATTGCTGAAGGCAATTATACCCAGGACTGGCAATGTAGAAAATCAAGGAGTGCAAAACAGGGAATGAAATAATAATAGATTTTAAAGGCAGTCCCAAACAGGTCTGGCATTCCAGAAAATCAAGAGGAGCAAAAAATTGCCCTCATTTTTTTTCTAGGCATGCAGTAGGCGTGCAGCACTCCTGCACTCCTAAAGAATGCCAGGCCTGTATACCCCCACTACAGTGCTGGTCCGATGAAGCAAAAGTTAATTAAAAATAAAGAAGGACCAAGAAATTATGAAAAACTGACTAAGTAGGTAAGGACTGTAACTCTGGTGAAAAATATGCGGGCAACTTTTTTATAAGATGTGTAGGAGTAGCTTGTCACAAGGATCCCTGGTAGCAAATTTCATGAAAATCCATCCCCTCACTGCCGAGATATCGCTGTGGCCGAAAAAAAACCATGAAAAATTGACTAAGTAAAATACGCAACTCTGGTGAAAAATATGTGGGTAACCTTTTGATAACAAACTTTTGATACCGGGAGCGGCTTGTTGCAAGGATCCCTCATACCAAATTTCACTGAAATCCATCCACTCAGTGCTGAGATATTACTGCGGATGGACGAATGGATTCACAGACACACAGATGGACACATGGATGGACGGATGCATGTAATCCAGCTTAGCCCCCATTCTCCTTAAGAATTGGGGTAAAAATAATTCAGGATAGTAATTTGCTCATCTGGAGAGAGATTTCTTTAAAAAAAAACAAGCCTGCCAACAGGGCACCATACAATCAATTCTAAGTCCTGCTTGATTCCTTGAATAAAATATTTTTTCATGGTATAATTTCAATCAACAGGAATTTGACCTGTTGATTGCGCATTCTAGTTTGCATGGGGTTTGTAAGCCATGTTAATGGAGGCAAATATTGAAAAATAAAGAAGCCAGAGTATCCAGAGAAAACCACAGAGTAGTGGCAACTAAGTGTCAGACTTTCCAACTTACTAATCCTGCACTACCAGGTTAGCAGCAGTTGAACTTGAAGAAAATGTGTGTCATCGATGTGCAGTATGACTTAGCACACTGTACAACAACCGCGTCCATCCTACCACTTGGACAAATGCAATATCTACCTGTGTAATATTCAGCTGTTGAAAAAAAATATTCCAAGACATTTCAACGAAACCATATCATGTGACCCCCTCATTGGAATAAGCTCATTGAGCTCCTCCCAATGAAGGGGCCTCATGATATTTTGGGTGGGAGGGAAATTTTTGGAAAAAAAATGAAAAAATAATATTTAAAATTCTGGTAATGACCAAAACTGGCCAGTGCTATTTACAAAAATTACCATTCAATTTTCATTATTAATTTTCATTTTTTGTCCCCAAAACATAACTTATGACCCCTCATTGGAATGAGCTCCTTGAGCTCATTCCAATGAGGGGTCATAAGCTATGTTTTTGATGCAAAAAATTGAAGAAGATTAGTTATTCAAGAATTTTGTTTGGAAGTGTTGTCTGCCTTTCGTGTTAGGTAAAGGGTTAAAGAATATTCAGGTAATTACGAAGAGAGTGATAAAACCAAATCCATTGCACACAGACGTTAACACATTACAAGATATCACAATCTTTAGACTAGTCAAGTTCTTAAAAAATACACTTGATATCATGTCAAAACAAATCTCCATATCTTCCTAAACGATTTAAAATATTTGCCAAAAACCAAATTCCCTCAATCCCCATTTGACAAATTACTGGATAGAGATTAATAAATGACAAACGTTAGATTTACAAATGCCATGATGAAGTTAACATTGTTCACAGATGACAGTTATTGAGGTTCAAAGTGGTAGGAAAAGTTGTCAGAGGATATGTTTTGTTTGCCAAGGTGATCTACCCTGCCGTAGACAGAATTCAATATTTCGTCACACACAACTCTTTTATTTCTAATTATCTGCGTTAAATCTGTTATAGAAAATCCTCTGGAGACAATTTAAATAGTGTATTCTGTTGCTAGGTTGGAAATTTCAAATTCCTTTAGTCAACTCCTGTCCTGTTAAAATCCGTGACCATTTACCCTTTTACCTTGAAAATGATTTTCACACAATTCTTTCAATATTTTTTCTTTATGCTTATGTTTCACAGATTTAAATTTTTTTTTATCCATCCCGGGATCAATGTGTTTTGCAAATGGAACACAATGTGAGTTTGATCATTATCGGAATAAGGTAGCTTAATCAAAGCCCACTACATTTTTTAATAATTTAACAAAATACTGATTTCGTGGTATTTCAAATTACAGAAACTTCTAGAAAAGCCTCAAAAAGGTAAACTTCCTATCAACATTTCTGTTCAACATCATAAGAGTTAGAAAGACAACACCATTGTACCCTGCTGTTCAACAGATCTTCAAACAATTCCAACCATCAAGATATTATGGTTGCATTCCTTATCCAGTTCAACTCTTTACCAAAAGTATCCGCCATATCCCTCCAGCAACCTGTACAAAACTCTCCTTACAAATTTCATTATTATTTAAATTTTTGCCTCAAAAACATAACTTATGATCTCTCATTGGAATGAGCTCATCGAGCTCCTTCTAATAAGTGTCATAAGCTATGTTTTGGAGATCGAAAATACATTTCAAAAATTTTTAGAAATATTTTTGAAAGTACTGTCTGCTAGTCATGTTTGATTGGGCCTTTAAATTCATTTATTTTTATTTTGTGGTCACCATTTTACTCTAATTTGGGCACATTAAAACCAGAAATAACAGTCTTATCATGTTATGTTTTATTACTATGCCTTTCTTTGTGTTTCTATGGTCATATTATGATGGAAGTTATTCTCAAATGCAGAAGTGGCACAGAGAATTTATATATTTTTCTTGGTGTCTTCACACCTTTTCTAATTTGGGCACACCTGAAAAGGGTGTGAAATTGAGGTAATCTAAAGGCCTGGTTTGGTGAAAGATTGTGATAAAAAGACATTTGTTTGCATTGGGGTTTAATAATACATTCAGCAGACAGGTGCATAGCTAGAATTCTTATGAGCCCTGGGTAGCCACAGTTCCCAAATGAAACCACTAAACTACAAAAATAGGCCGATGAAATCATCAGATGTGTACCCATATGCGCAACTCGTAGAAAGCTGTATGATGGAGGGCCATCACGGATGCCAACATTATGTACACCATACAAGGGATGGGTACATATAGAAATTGATTGGAGGAGTGTCCAATTTAATGGATAAAGGGTTAATATCTCCGGATCAAATTATCAGATTTACATAAAAAAACTATACAGCACAGCACATCAGTAACCTGAATAAATATATAAAGTAACATGACAATCGGATTGATATTTTTTGAGTTATCTCATGCCAAAGGGATTGATGGAATTTTCAATTTGAAGGATAAAGGGTTAATATCTCAGGATCAAATTATCCGATTTACACCAAAAACTATGCAGCTCGGCACATCAGTAACCTGAATCCAAATATAAAGTAACTTGACAATCCAAGCAATATTTTTCAAGTTATCGAATGCCAAAGGGATTGGAGGAATTTTCAATTTGAAGGATAAAGGGTTAATATCTCAGGATTAAATTATCAGATTTACACGAAAAACTATACAGGTCGGCACATCAGTAACCTGAACACAAATATAAAGTAACTTGACAATCCAAGCCATATTTTTCAAGTTATCGAATGCCAAAGGGATTGGAGAAATTTTCAATTTGAAGGATAAAGGGTTAATATCTCAGGAGCAACATAACAGATTTACACCAAAAACTATACAGCTCGGCACATCAGTAACCTGAACACAAATATAAAGTAACTTGATAATCCAAGCAATATTTTTCAAGTTATCAAATGCCAAAGGGATTGGAGGAATTTTCAATTTGAAGGATAAAGGGTTAATATCTCAGGATCAAATTATCCGATTTACACCAAAAACTATACGGCTTGGCACATCAGTAACCTGAACACAAATATAAAGTAACTTGACAATCCAAGCAATATTTTTCAAGTTATCGAATGCCAAAGAAATGGATACGGACGCCGGATGGACAGACGGATGGACAGATGGACGGACGGACAGACAAAGGATGGACGAACGATGGATGGTCACCCCGGATGCCGGCATTATGTGTACTATACATAGTATGGGTACACATAAAAAGTAAATGTAAGATTCTTTATTTTACTAACCTGACACAGGCAAAGCTTTAGATGAATAGCATTGGTTGAACGCACATGTTCCTTAAATGCGCCAAGCACACTGTTGAAATATTAGTGTACTGGACTTTGAAGTCACTTCCAGTATGTTTGGTGGAAATTCACGACTTTAGCACATGTATAAAGTCAAGTTCCACAAAATGTTTGGAATTATGTAGCCCAATAACTAGGGCTGGGCTGTTTTTGGTTCGGTTCATTTTTTTTTAAAAACCGGAACCGAACCGCTGCTTTAACAAAAAACCCCAAGATTTTCAGTTTCAACAAATTTCTCAGAATTGGTAAGTTTATGACCTCTCAATCACATGCGTTGTGCACACCAAAGGCCTAAACATCACGCAAAGGTAAAAGCAGTGTCATTTATGCTTACTTCGAGAAGATTTACAACAAATCCCCCAATTTTACATGTAACTTGTGCCAAAAAACAGTGGTAGCAAATTTCAGGAATACTTGCAATCTTAAACCATATCTACAGAACCACGATCAACAGGAAATATGAAAAAAATAAAAAGTCTTACATCAGAATTCACAGATACAGAAAAATCATAAGTAAAATTATTAAACAGGACAGGGCCTCCGGCTCACTCGTATTCGACCAAATAGGGATTGAAAGTTACCTGACAATATATGGTGTAAATGTAATATAAATTATCTTTAACCCCAAATCATCTGTGTACAGTGAGTTGTAAATTAGTTTGGAGGTGAGCCTAAAATTTATTGCGTTTTGAAACCTCGAAGTTCACATGGGAAAAATGACGGGTAAATTATGTTAATTAGCAGACTTCTGGCACGTTCTTTGAAAGTGTCACATGCTCAGAGATACTGTTTTTGTTAACAATAAAATGGTTAAATTAAAATAGAACATATCCTGTTAAAAGATGGCAGGTACCTATTGAAAGTTTTTAAACTTATCGTGGTTTGTTTGTATATTATTTGCACTTACAGTAAGAAAATGCGCAGTACTACCTGTCAGGTATAAACTGTCAAGTGTCAACGCTGCATTCCAATACACAGTTGTTATAATCAACACGTTTTCCCATCTGCATTTTTTCCCAAGTGCATTTGTGTACACAACAAACCCCAGGATGCAATACTGTAAACTCTCAAACCCCACTATGCAACTATCTCCCTTGATATACATCAATTGGCTTTCCAGACTGAGGAACAAAATGACAATTGAAAATATTTGCAGTTCACTACTATCTGCATTAAAACACATCATTTCAACTTGAAAATAAAAATTAACTCTTTCACTACTGATGTTGTCAAGTGGCTTGTTCCATCCATACTCACAACTATTGCTGCCATGTTGGAAATATGTCCATTAGGCCATAATAAACAACTGCTTTCAAAATTGGGGCGGGCATATTTTATTTTTATTTATTTCTACAGAATACAAAAATCAGTGCTACACTTTCGACATACTAGAGACACTTCAAGCTCACTCGTTCTATAAATAACGAATTTTATGTTTGATTTTTTTTTTATTTATAATCGTGGAACTTTTACCACAAGGTAAAAATAACAAATCGAAGATCGAAGTTCGATTCAGGGGAATAGGTCCACCAGTACTGACTACTGGCAGTACGGTAGTATTGAGTGAAAAACATTGCAGTCACTGATGAGATTTTCATTTTTATTTTCTATAAATTTACTCACATTCAAAATTTATATGTTGTTTCTGTGTGCGCTTTATTTAACCCTTTGAACTCGTAAGACCGATTTTTCGATCCAAGGCATAATTTCATCCCATTTTTGTCTTATTATAAGAGGTCTACCTACAGACAGGGCATTGATGATAAAATAATAACTGTAGTCTGCAGCCAGACGGCTGCAGACTGCAGTTATTATTTTATCCTCCCTGTATATTGATATGGACTGACCTATCTCACTTTAGGTGTACACAAAGGTGATACCATTCCAAAAAACAAGGGTTCAAAGGGTTAACCAACTACCTCACCCCAAAATGAGGAAAGAAATGAAAATGCCCCAATGTACATGTCAACAAAATGTTCACTAATGAATATTCAAAGCTAATTTACAGAGTTTGTGAGAGATCACATTTTTCTGACCCAGGTAATTAATATTCATGACATAAGGTCACAAATGAGAATTGTGGACATTACCCTTCAAAAGAAAATAACCATGTGATTCTTTATTTGTTTTAGATGTTAGACAAACAATAAAACGCAATTTTATTCCACAAAAGTTATTCAGTGTTTTACTGATTATAAATATGTAAGTCTTAACTGTTTATTTGTAAAAAATAAGAAAATAAATTATCGAATTAGCCTAACACTAATAACCACAACAGAACTGCAATCATCTGCCAACTTCGTTCTGTTATGCATCCCGGTAAACTTTCTGAGCGTTATTTTGGGAGCATAAAGGTACAAAAATAGAAAAAAAATTGGGGTGGACATTTAAATTCGGGGCAAGCGGGGATGAAAATCTAAATAAACAAGTGTTTGACCACCAAGGTGGTATTAGTCCCTTACGGCGCTTTTGTGACAAAAGGTGTTTTTGTCACAGAAGACACTAGAGTATATAAGCATCTTGGATTTTGAAAAAAAAATATTGAGCGTGCACAATCCCCTCACAACCCTTTATCCATGTACCATATATGAAAAAAGGTGTTTTTGTCACAGAAGACACTAGAGTACATAAGCATCTTGGATTTTGAAAAAAAAATATTGAGCGTGCATAATCCCCTCACAACCCTTTATCCATGTACCATATATGAAAGGCGTAGCTTGGACCATGTTGGAGGGAGGGGTGGTAACATAAAATAGAGAAAAAAGCTTGAAAAAACACAACAAAAATGGCCACCATTCTGCCATCTTGGATTTTGAAAAATAAATATTGACTGTGCATCATCCCCTCAGAACCATTTATCCATGTACCAAATATGAAAGGTGTAGCCTGAAGCATATTAGAGGGAGAGGTGGTAACATAAAAACAGACAGACAGACAGACGGACAGACAGATGTTAGATTTTGAAAAAAAAAATTGAGCGTGCATAATCCCCTCACAACCCCTTTATCCATGTACAATATATGAAAAGTGCAGCTTGAACCATGTTGGAGGGAGCAGTGGTAACATAAAATAGAGAAAAAGGCTTAAAAAACACAACAGAAATGGTTGCCATGGCGCCATTTTGAATTTTGGAAAAAAAATATTGAACGTGCAACATCCCATTACAACCCTCTATCCATGTGCCACATATAAAAAGTGTAGCTTGAACCATGTTGGAGTGAGGGGTGGTAACATAAAATAGAGAAAAAAGCTTAAAAAACACAACAAAAATGGCCGCCATGCCGCCATCTTGGATTTTGAAAAAAATATATTGAACGTGCATCATCCCCTCCCAACCCTCTATCCATGTGCCAAATATGCAAAGTGTAGCTTGAACCATGTTGGTGGGAGGGGTGGTAACATGAAAATAGAGAAAAAAGCTTAAAAAACACAACAAAAATCGCCGCCATTCCGCCATCTTGGATTTTGAAAAAAAAATTTTGAGCGTGCATCATCCCCTCAGAACCATTTATCCATGTACCAAATATGAAAGATTTGGAAAAAAAATATTGAACCTGCAACATCCCATTACATAAAAAGTGTAGCTTGAACCATGTTGGAGTGAGGAGTGGTAACATAAAATAGAGAAAAAAGCTTAAAAAACACAACAAAAATGGCCGCCATGCCGCCATCTTGAATTTTGAAAAAAAAATATTGAACGTGCATCATCCCCTCCCAACCCTCTATCCATGTGCCAAATATGCAAAGTGTAGCTTCAACCATGTTGGTGGGAGGGGTGGTAACATGAAAATAGAGAAAAAAAGCTTAAAAAACAACAAAAATCGCCGCCATTCCGCCATCTTGGATTTTGAAAAAAAAAAATTGAGCGTGCATCATCCCCTCAGAACCATTTATCCATGTACCAAATATGAAAGGTGTAGCTTAAAGCATGTTGGAGGGAGAGGTGGTAACATAAAAAACAGACAGACAGACAGATGGACAGACAGACAGATGGACGGACGGACGGACGGACGGACGGACGGAGTGCAATCCTATAGTCCCCTTACGGTTCCCGTAGGGGACTAATAAATATTTTTTATTATGGCCTTAGCCGAGAAAAGTAGTGAGCACTGAGTAACCCTGGTGACTCAACACGTTGCAGCAGCCTCATGACTTGGATGACAGACACATTTTTAAAATGTGGATTTCTACAATATATTTTGAAAAACCGAAAACCGAGTTTTTTACAAAACTGAAACCAAACCTGAACTGAAATGCAAATTTCAAAACTGCCCAGCCCAACAATGAACAGGACTTGCTGTTGCGCATGAAGATTAAGAGTCAAGGGGTCAAATCATAGGGCAAAGTCGGACTTTTGAGTAATGTAAATATATATTGCTCCACTTCTTGTGGTTGTCATAAGAAAACCTATGTACCACCCAGCTCCAAATAAAATTGGGGTGGAGTGTCTTGTTCAACAGTAATAACACAATGAAAGTGAAAAGTCGAAAACAAATTTTCTGTTTGTTGTACATCCTCTGCCCGCATAATGTATAAATTCAGCAGTTGAAAAGATCGAAAAGTTTGAAAATATAATATTTAAAAAAATAATTTTCGATATTGCCTGCATTGGGTAAAGGGTTAAACATCGGATATCATGAACTGAATTTTTATTACTTTAACAAGAGACTGCAAGACAACCTACTAATATTTCTACCAAACTACACCAAAATTTTTATTTCCAAATGACAGTCTTTCACTCATTGAAACATGCTCAATGAGCTCATTCCTTTGAAGAGCCAGAAGTTATGTTTTGACACAATAATCAGAAAAACAAAATATAACCTTTTTTATGTAACAAAACTAACAGATGACACCAGCAAAACTATCTTTGGGTAAAAACTTTTTCATTTCTTTGCCACAAAAGCATACTAGTACTTCAAGATCACTCAACGGAACAAGCTTGTTTCGTTTTTATCCAATGAGCAGGGCTCGATTTAACTGGATTAGCATAGCACTTTGCTCTCCAATTTCTGAATTTTGCTATTCAAGATTTATTAGTTTCAAGTGCTTTTGGATCAACTGCTAATCAATTTTCCAGGGTGAATAGTAAATTGCTATTCAAAATTTTCAGATTAAATCAAGCCCTGCCAATGAGGTAGTCATAAGCCATGTTTTGGATCAGGAAGTGAAAATTTTATAAAATTTCAATATTAATTTTTGTGAACTGGGCTAGCTGGATATATTCGTTATGTAAGATAAAGGGTTAAAATTGGGCTAAACTAAGCTTTGATCCCCATCCCTAAATGTTGACTTCACCCTTCTCCCACCCCCACCTCATCACACCCAATTGTACGTAGTTATTTCAGGGACTGTCTATCCAGTGAGTGACTCAGGCCTGGAAATAGAGAGCTTACATTATAACCTGTTAACATGTTACACTATACAATATAGGGGAAAAAAAAGGTTACACTATAGGAAAAGAGTTCAAATGCTTTCCCACTTTCTGTGTTTTTAATACATGCATCATGTTGTTTACGTATTGACAGAATTTCCACCAAAACAACAACTAACGTGTGATCTCACTTTGGAGAGATCGCACATTAGTTATTTGTTTTGACGCAAAATATGTCAAGATGTAAATGGCATGCCACTCTAGTCATTTGTGGACAAGCCAGAAAATAAGCAGACCGTCATCTGCAAAACGAGGTCCCCAGAGGGTGAATTTAGTGATGCTACCCTGCACAGCAGGGCAGCATCACTAAATTTACCCTCTGTGAACCTCAATCTGAATCAGGGTCTCAAAACTAAACAGAAAGAGGTACTCAAGAGGATAAATTGGCCCACTGTATAGGATAGCATCATCAAATTCACCCTCTAGGGGCCTCATTTTGCAAACGTCAGACGGCTTATTTTCAGGCCTGTTTATTGATGCTATGCGCAAACTTTGAGTAGAGTTTGTTGCAAAAGATTGTCATATCTGACTGGTAAAACATGCAGGGATAAAGAAGTTCATTTATACTACTGTGTTGTTTTATCGTAACCTGTACTGCATTCACTGATTTTACAACTGACTTAACCTCCGCCTCACCTAAACGATCATTCGCGTGTTATTTCCAGGCCTGGTGTGAGCCTGTGAATACTGTAAGATGTTTTTCTAAGACAGTGATGTTAGTTACCGATACTAAAACTGGCAAAACATTTCAGAAACATTGAGATAATTTATATGTTTGGTCTTTTGTACTGAATATAGAGTCGTTACTCAATGTTTGAGACTAACATCATAATTTTATTCACTGTCTGATTAAAAATATGGAAATGATTGTGAAAGCAAATCTCAATTTACTAGTTACTCAGTTAAGTTCTAAGGGGGAATTTACATTCAATCAAAGCTTCTTCCTGTTTCTCATAAAGTTCATACTTTTTCATTAAAATTCAACAAAACTGGCTGTTGGGAGTAGAAACTTGTTTTAATTCATCGACACAATTAAAAATCTTTTCGATCAACAACAACCTTTTCAAATGGCAATCTCATTAGAATTTTAGACTAGATGAGTCGATCATTTTACTTAGTTTCAGTCAAGAATGATAAAATAATTTATAAGTCCTGAAGTTTGGTAACCTGCCAGTTTTTATGTTCATATTTTTCAACATGTACCATCATACTTGTTCCAATAGGGGGTCACAAGCTATGTTTTGAAGGCAAGAAATGAAAATATTAGTTATTAAAGAATTTTTTTTATCAGTGTCGTCTGCTAGTCATGTTAGCTAAAGAGTTCAAGTCTTTCTCGCACAAATATTGAATGTGCCACACCTACGTGTATAGTACAGTAATCACTGAAGCAGACTTTTTTTCACAAGGCTGAGGAAAAGATTTCCTAACTGATCCTAATTTTCATGCCTTTCATGCCTCCTTTTGCAAAGAGCTCGTCCACCGGTAAAGTTTTGGAAGCCAGGCCTGGCATTCTTAAAAGTGCAGAAGAGCTAAATGAAAGTGTCAATGACACTGTAGCTCAACTTGACAAACTTGAACTTGGTAAGTTATAAATGAAAGGGCAAAATTGAAGATCACTGGTACCAATGTTATTTGGTGAAATTTCAACATAACAGCATTGTGTGTGCACAACGTCAAGCGTAATCCTTGAATTTATAAATGTAAACTGTAAGACTGGCTAAAGGAAGAATGTTGATACACAAATGCAGTATGTTCAGAGGTTATTGTAAATGGCAACTTTTTTCACAGGAATGAATGCTAATCAATAGCTCTTATCTAAAGATCTCGCCCAATGAGCACACCAAGTTAAAAAAATATCCTGATAAATATGGCCTGAAGGCCATGTCAAAGAGGAATGTTGATGCACAAATGCAATAAATTCAAAGACTGTTGCTAACAGCAACAGTTTTTGATGGAAATGAAAAGAAAATCGATAGCTCCTATCTTTGTCATCCTGCATAAGCATACAAAGTTTCAAAACAACCTGACAATGAATGCACCCTCTGAGGCATGCCAAAGGAAGATGTTAATGCACAAATGCATTAAGTTTGAATGTCATTGCTTGTGGCAATGTTTTTTTCTCTTTTTTATGAAAATTCATAAATATACCCTGCAGAGAGTGCAAAAGGGATAAGTTGCTACACAAATGCAGTAAGTTCAAAGGTTGGTGAAAACGACAATAATTTTTTAAAGGAAATGAAAATAAATGCGACCTGTGAGGTGTGCCAAACGAAATTGTGGACGTATGTACTAACGTACGTACGCCGACGGACGAGAAGTGATGGTAATAGCTCAGCTTGACTTTGACAATTTGAGCTAATAAATGTGCCCTGTAGGGTGTGCCAAAGGGAAATATTGAGGTCTTCTGACTAAACTAAGTTAAGTTCTAAGAACATTGGCCGAGGCAACATTTTTTGACGGAAATGGAAAAAAATTGATAGCTCCCATCTAGAGGTAACCCCAAACAAACATACCAGGTTTCAAAGCAATCCAATCATAAGTGTGCCCTGCAGAGCGTGCCAAGGGGAAATTTTGATGCATAACTGCACTAAGTTCATCAAAGGTCATTGCCCGCGGCAATATTTATTGGCAGATATAGAAGAAAATCGACAGCTCCCATTCAGAGGTACCCCAAATAAGCATGCCAGGTTTCAAAGCAATCCGATCAAAAATGTGCCCTGTAGGGTGTGCCAAAGGGAAATATTGAGGTCTGACTAAACTAAGTTCTAAGAATGTTGGCCGCGGCAACAATTTTGACGGAAATGGAAGAAAATCGATAGCTCCCATCTAGAGGTCACCCCAAACAAGCATGCCAGGTTTCAAAGCAATCTGATTATAAATGTGCTCTGTAGGATGTGCCAAAGGGAAATATTGAGGTCTGACTAAACTAAGTTTTAAGAACGTTGGCCATGGCAACATTTTTTGACAGAAATTGAAGAAAATCGATAGCTCCCATCTAGAGGTCACCCCAAACAAGCATACCAAGTTTCAATTTAAAACTTTACTCCTATAGCCCAACAATGTTTTATGTACTGCAGGAGTCAATTTTTTTTTTTGCATGCAATCACTCCCAATCCTTCAAAATGCATTTGGGGAATAATTGTCTAAGTGACACACATGTGTGTGTGTGTGTGTGGGGTGGGGGGGGGGGGGGAGTTATAGTAGTCAATTTTTGTTTTGTTTGCATTCAGTAACCCCAAATCCTTCAAAATGTTTGGTATGCAGTGGTGGTGTGTTATACGGTAGTAGTCAATTTTTGTTTGTTTGCATTTAAGAACTCCCAATCCTTCAAAATGCATTTTTGGAAAAATTGCCTAAACGATTGTGATGGGGGGGGGGGGGGGGGGGGGGGGGGGGGGGTAGGGGGAGTTATGGAACCTATATTCAAACCTGGCCTGTATTACTAGCTGGAAAATACAGTACGTGGAGAGTGGATTGTAACTAAATCACCCATGGAGTGGAGTTATTACCCAAGCTATAACTTTCAAATCTTGTACATATCGACAAAAAACACAAGCAATGTTTCAGCCAATGGACCTCTGGGTTTAACCCGGAGGTCCATTGGCTGAAACTTTGCTGGTGCTGGTTATGCTTTGCAACAAATATGCAATTATTCCTCAGGTGGAATCTCCACACTGCGGGTGATTTAGTGATAATACACTCTCCACGTACTGTACACATACATACTGTGATCACAAAAGCGGACACCAAATCGCGGCGCGTTCTCGACACGGTCGCGATCGAGGTGACAGACAAGAAAAAAACCTTATCGACAGAAGAGCGGCTAAAGCGAAACACAATCTCCATTCCGCCGATTGTATTTCCGCCGAGATTTTTCGCGAACATCGACAGCGCCGCGATTTTGTCGGAGGTATTCTAAAAAAAAGGGTCAAATTCAACACTTCCCAGATATCGCGATTGCCCACACCCCAACATTAATCATAACATAAATTCATAATCATATTCATCTGAATTTGAAAATCGTGATAAAAATGGACTTGAGGCAGACATCCCCCCCCTCCCGCTCGCTCTACCCACTATGTCTTTCACCACTCCCTCTCTTTTTGTTGCCCCTACGCTCTTGACATTGTGTAGGCAGCTCCCTCCAATCTCAACTTAATTTGTAGGCCTACTTTCCGTTTCAGTTTCACGCATTTCACCACAACCTGTCGTTTGGGGTGAATACAATATCGTCGTTTCCAACTATTCTCTCCGTGAGAAATTCAAGAGTTTTGTTGGTTGTTGGAATCTTAAAAAATAAAAAAAACACAATATTTTATCCCTTTAATTATCAAAATGGCTGACATCACATGAACACATTTGTACTTTAAGAAGCATGTGAACCTGTGTGAAGCGTCATTTTTTCGGACTTTTAGGTACATGGCGGTTTTTAATGGCGAAAATGCCAATTCGTTATCAAGTCAATTCGTAGTCAGTTTGGTTATGAATATTGATCCGCAAAATATTCATCCAGGTCAATTCAATCCATTTAAGCCCCCCCCCCCCCCCCCCCCGGCCACGTCGATTCTCTGGCAACGGAGGGCTGTAGTCGTTCCGGCCTCATGTGCCTATGGTTCTTGGAAAAAAAATTGACACCACCCCACCCATCATAAACGAGCTATATGTATTCCGTGGTCCTGATTAAACGTGTTTTTACGGTTATGGTATAAGTTCACCTTTCTCTCTTCATCTCAAATGTCTTTGGCTGCCATGCAGAGTATTATTGTCCAGCGGTTGTTCTGAAGTAAAATTCGAGTTAAACTGTCCATTTCAGTAGGCTACTAAGAATAACATAAGGTTTATACAATAATCGGTAGCTGATTAAACTTCTGATCACTAATCCTATTGCGGTGACTGTCTAATTAAAAAGATTACTGCCAGTGATTTTAATTGTTGAACAAACTACTATAAGCATGTTGAGGTGTGACTTCTCTATCCAAAGTCGATTAATTGGGAATAAGTGTCAAAATTATCAGCTGTCCGAATTCAATGAACTATTTCTTGAGCTGAAGAAAAAAGCCTGATTCCAAATTTCATCTGTCTGTGTTGTCAAAGCAAGGAAGTTATCCAGAAGCGAAGCTAGGATTTCTTATTGTGTGTGTGTGTGGGAGGTGGGGTGGGGCTTTTGGAGGGAGGGGGGTACGTATATGTAGCCAGGTCGATATATGCCACATGCATATCCGATGGCCATAGCCCTGAGGTGGGTGTGGCCTTCCCGCTAGTGGAGCTTCGATGGAATTCTAGATCAGTCCTACGAAGTGCGAAGTCTCTGACGGAACTTTTATTTATTTAACTGCAGGGGATGTACATGTAAATATACAAGGTGCACAGTCAAGGGGTGGGGGCGGGGGGTCTTGCATAGAGTCAATGTTTTTTGGTTGGCGAACAACAACACTGAATTTTACTGGTTATCCCCCCTCCGCCGGTCTTCTACACATGATATTGTAGACTCTAGACTACATGCCTGAAAAAGACTTCGGATTTGGACCAGGACCGTGACGCGAACCACCAACATTAGCATTGTTGATGCAGTGCTCGACTGTGCATGTTCATGATTCATAATTGCCATGATTGGCCTACAGTACACACTGAGTGGCTGGGATTAGAAGAGGGGTAAGTATTGGTTGACTGGGGGCGCGGTGGCTCAGTAGGGAGAGGTGCAGGTGCAGGCTGCAAGCCGAGAGGTCCTCAGCTCGAATCCCACTTGTGGCCCACCTGCGGCAACCGCGTTGTGTCCTTGGGCAAGACACCACCCCCATCTTCACCCCCATTGCCCACGTGGGGGCACGGTGGCGTTGTGTACTAAGGCACGATGATGCACCTGTCTTCAACCAATGCTAACCCTGCTTGTGTGGAGTTGGTATGTTGGGGAGCCGACAGTTGCTCGCCGTTGCTCGGTGGTTCTCTCTGGCTTTGGGTACTCCAGCTTCCTCCACCCGTAAAACTGTCATGGTCATGATTAGCCATTATGCAGAAATATGTGACCTTAAACACCAATAAATAAATAAATAAATTGGTTGATTACGACAAAAACACTCATGTAGTGGAGTTTCCACTCACAGTCTGCTTAGATTGTGTGAAAAAAGCTTACAGCACACTGGAGACATACTTCAACTTGAACGACTCCAGAATTCGTTTCAAAGCCTCTAGACCAAAATACTTAGTACTGTTACTTTAATTTAACCCGGTGGGGCGAACTGTGCGGAGCGAAAAACATTCAAACGATAAAATGTCTGACTCCTCAAACACGTGTTGTTTGAAAGTTGTGAAAAAATAATGCCCTCGTATTTAAAAAACACACTTTCTGGCGTGTTCTTTCATATGATATTGATCAATAAATAGTCAAAATTTACGATCACTGTTTTTCTTTCATTCGAATGCACTTTTCTTTAACCATTTAACTCCTAAATGCATGTCCGATCAGAATATCGATCACCCCAAAACAACCGACTTTGAGGTGAGAGAACGTCCAACCGTAAAATTGGCTTTTGACTGATTTCTGATGTTGGGTAAATAACTTCTGTTTGAAGTAATTTTGATATCGCCGATGGATATGGCCGCCTTTTTATTTGTTTATTTTTTATAATAATTTTACCAATTGACAGTAATATTTCTATCGACACCCAGACGGTGGCACGAGGGGGGAGGGGGGGGGGGGGGTGTTGGTGGATTCAGATACAATTTTTTTTTTGCCCAACCCCCCACTTTTGAAAATGGAAGTAGTTTTAATCATTTAATTATTTGTTAACCCTTGGCTGCATCCAATGGTAGGTTAAACAGATAGTTCTGTAAAAAACTCAGTCAAGTCGAACTGAAAAAAATCTTTTTGTTTGCATCAACTAAATTATAGCTCAGGTCGTGAGCTCTCGTTTGACCGAGCGCGTTCCAGTTAGAAGGCTGCAGACATGTTTTTTTCAGGAAATCATTTTTTAAAAAAATAATTGAATCTGCCTAGGGATCGGGCCATCACTTTCTGAATTTAAAAAAAAAATTAAGCCTATATATGATTTCATTTTCACTTTAACCGAAACTCGGGGAAAAGTTGGCCTGTTTGGCTACACCAAACTATAAGTAAGTAAGTAAGTATATCTTTATTTGTGTGACTTGTGCTATCACAAGTTATAGCAACGTGACAATGGGGGTATAACATAGCACCCGGCCCGTTTGGACCTATAAGTCATCAATACATGTAAAACGCATAATGTGCGCACATGACCAGTGTAACTCATGCATTCACTATATTGGAGGACGTTTTGTTGGGGGGGGGGGGGGGGAGGGGGTACTTATCCTGCTGAATCGTTCATGATATTCATTGATGGACCTTGAAATACTCTGCTCAAATTCTCTTAGCTACCAGGGTTTTTAAAAAATTAAGCCTATATGATTTCATTTTCACTTTATAACCGAAACTCGGGGCAAAGTTGGCCTGTTTGGCTACATCAAACTATACTGGAGGACGTTTTGTTGGGGGGGGGGGGGGGGGAGGGGGACTTATCCCGCTGAATCGTTCATGACATTCATTGATGGACCTTGAAATACTCTGCTTCTCTTAAGACTGTAGGCTTAATACTTTTCGATCTCAGTTTGATGCGCTGAGGATTTACCTGCACAGACCAGGTCTATTCTTATGATAGTGTTGACTTGTTCACATCCGTTTACATCTCCGCACACTTTTCTTTCAAAATTTTGCATTTGTCGATTTGAAAAGGGGGCGAGTCGGAAAATATCTTCAGGTTTGCAACTCGACTGAATTTTGTTTTTTTAATTGTGAATACATCGAACGAATCTTGGCTTCGAAGTTTTCACCGTCGAACAAATCATCTCGCAATGTATTGGTGTTTCCGTTGCAATTTTTTCTCGATTCTACCTAAATTTTGTCTCGATTCTTTCTCCATTCTGCCCTGTTTTATCGACAGAACCGCGATTCTCAATCACGATGAAACCGAAGCCGGATCGAGAGCCGATCGACTAAAAGACCGCTTTTGTGATCACAGTACTGTATCAACTTTGGTTGAAATCAAATAGTCTGGAGTTATCGGTCGGAACCAAAATGCCTAATTGGCACCCCAAGTGTGTGTGTGTGGGGGGGGGGGGGGGGAGAGCTGGGGGGGGGGGAGAGGTTATAGGAGTAAAAATTTTTTCTGCATGTAGTCACTCTCTCCTTAAAAATGCATTTTGGACCAAAGAAAAAAAAAGTGCTAATTGGCAATTTTTGTCGGATAATGGTGGTCATCGAAATTGACATAGACATTGTTCCTGCTGTAGAGACATGTACTGAAAAGAATTGAAATCCGTTAACTATTGTTCAAGTTATGCCATAAACTAAGTTTGGACAGACAGACGGACGGACTGACAGACAGAAGGATGGATTGACAGACAGACGGAGCTCTATTCTATATCCCTCCCTTGTGGGGGATAAAAAGTAACAAAGTATGTGGTAGAAGCCTACTTTGAAATTTAGAGAAACTAAGTTCGAAAACCGCTTTGAAAAGGGTTAAATTAATGCCGATATTATTTGAAATCACTGTATACAGGTTCAGTAGACCTTTCCCCAAATAAAAAACAATGATGTTGTAACACAGTGTTTGAAGAATGAAAGGTACAACCTTGAAAAGCAAAACTTTAATCCGAAACTTTTAAGCTGGGAATACTAAGTAAAACTGACTGCCAAAAAAGGGTTAAATATTTCCTAAAATTGATAAAAGAAATCACTGATGTAAATGCAATCACTAAGTTGTATTGACTGTGCAAGAATTAAAGAGAGTATGTGGCAAAGCCTAATTTCAAATACAAAGAAACTAAGTCTGAAAACATGTTTAAAAGGGGTTAAAATCATGCCAATATTAATGAAAATCACTGTAGAAAGGTTCAGTAGACAGTAGACATTGTCCCAAATGTGAAACAGTGACATTGCACTAAACTGTTTGAAGAATTAAAGGTGTAACTCAAAAAACAAAAAAACTTTAACCAAAAACTTTAACCTGGAAGTTGTAAGTTAAATTGCCATACAAAAAGGGTTAAATATTTCCCAAAATAACATGAAACATAATGAGAATGATACAATTAATAGTAATTAATATTAATTTAAAAGAAAAAAACTTTAACCTTGACTAAAAAACTTTTAACCACAAACTTTAACCAAAACTCTAAATGTTAACAGACAGACGGACGGACGGACCGACGGACGAAAGTCATGACTATAGCCCAGACTGTAAACAGTCGGGCTAAAAATGATTCGAGTCAGCATTCATAGTTATTGGACGGAAACCAAATTCAATAAGTAACCCCTAAAATAATAATTTGATCAAATAAGCAATTCTTTAGTTATTTGATGGAAACCAAAAGTTAACGGACAGATGCCGGACACCAGATGACAAAAACATAATGCTCCTGAGAGAATCTCTTGGGGCATAATAAAAGGCACCAAGTGGCTAGAAGCCATCACCCACTGATTTCCTACTGACTGGGACAGTGGTTTGTGAGAACAAACTCTGCCAAACATCTCGGAGTTCCCAAAAGAAAATTGCAATATTATAAATACTTCATAAAAACAGAAAATTACATTTCTACAGAATACAGAATAATAAAGTGTAATGGGTTAAAATAACTGAAGGCCTGATTACTTATTTTATTTATTGGTGTTTAAGGTCATATATTTCTGCCCAATGGCTAATCGTGACAGCAACATGGGTATAAAGTCAAGCCCAATCAATCGTTTATACCCATTTTGCCCATTTTAAAGGACTTCAACCCCGATGCATTCAACCTGGTCCTATTTTAGCAGTAAAACAGAGCTTGTTTACCACTGTAAACAAGCACTGCTTCACTTCCCAGGCTTCCCACGAGAAGGGATAGGGATGTTGTATTCTAAAAATTCAAAACACTTTGACTGGTGGATGTGAAAAAGACCTACAAAGAATGTTCCTCATCTTGCACCAAGTTAAAATTCGGTCTCCAATAGGAAGCCCAAATATGAACCCTGGGACTTGATTTGAACATATTTAAATGTGAACCCCTAAGGATGATGTACATGTATAACAAATATCAAAAGATTTTGACTGGTGTATCTGAACAAGATTTAAAAAAAAATTTCCTCATATTGCACTTACTTAAAATTTGAGCTCGATAAGGACACAGGAACGTCTTGGTTTGAACAAACTTGAATCTGACCCCCAAAAAGATGCTGTATACCACAAAAAATTCTAACTTGTGGATTGGAATAAGAATATTTTAAAACAATGTGCCTCATATTGTACCAAGTTAAAATTCAGGCTCACATAGGGAGCCCAAAATTTCAAATAGGGCAGGCTTAATGCCACTTCTCTTCTTTACCCTTTACGAGGGGCGCTGTCATAGTGTTGGAGATATTGGCAATTTTGAAAATGGTTGAAACTACAGGTCTCATATTTTGACGAGAATCTGAGAATTGATTCACGCAACAAAACCAGCGAGAATACATGTAGATTTTTGCTATGCCTCTGCTAGGATTTGCGAGAAAAGAATCGAGTCAATCTAACCCTTTACCTACATGTAACATAGTGGCAGAATACTAACCAATACAAGGCTAACCTGACCTGAAATATCTGGACACTTTGTAAATAAAATTGCACAAATATGGCTGTCATTGGAACCAGCTCCATGAGCTGGTGCCATCCATATTTGTCAGCTTTCATTGGTAAATAGTGTTTATTTTGTTTGTTTTAAATTTTTTTTTATCAAACTGAGTTTATATTTTAAAAATTAAAAAGCTGTAATGGGTAAAGAGTTAACATGTGTTATCATTATACAACAGGAGTTCAACCAAGGTGGCCTCATGGAATCCTGGGACAGTCATAGCAGGTCTGGATTCTCGCAACCATTTTCACACGAATCCAAATTGATTCCCCCAAATTTAGATGAAATATAAGCCCTGAACTACGTGAGTAAAAACAAAAATACTTACTCTAGATTAAAATTTAACCCTTTACCTAACGAATTGCCCGCATCCGTCCGTGTAATATGCAAACTGAGCAGTTGAAAAAATTATTTTTTTAAAAATATTTCAACAAAACCATATCATGTGACCCCTCATTGGAACAAGCCCATTGAGCTCGTTCCAATGAGGGGTCACATGATATGGTTTTGTAGTACGTAATACTATGCATCAAGCCTGAAAATAAGCTGACTGTCATCTTCAAAATGAGGTCCCCAGAGGGTGAAGTTGGTGATGTTACCCTGCACAGCAGGGTAGCATCACAAAATTTACCCTCTGTGAACATCAGTCTGAATCAAGGGCTCAAGCCAAAACAGAAAGATGTACCTAGAGGATGAATTGGCCTACTGTATGGGATAGTATCAGCAAATTCACCCTCTGGGGACCTCATTTTCAGGCTTGATGTGCATGTAAAAAAAATTGCTTGCATATTTCCATGACTGTTTCTCATCAAGTTTTCAGGTTTTGAATTTTCTTTGCTTTCATTTACAAATTATACTCACTTTATACAAATATTCAGATTTTATCCAATAATATATTTTGAGAAGGAAGGATTTTTAATGTTGGTCGAGTTACCCTAAACACAGGTTTTTTTAAATCTTTTGAGGGACGTAAAACTTTGTACATGTAATCTTAGCATACATTCCACTTTCAGCTAGGAAACCAACGTAATTTTGTTAATAAGGATTTGCTTTGTTATAATAATTTATTGGAAAGTGTCAATAGGCTCTCTCCAATAAATTATCACAAAGTAATTACTATTGATGAATAAATCAAGCTTACCAAAAATAATCTAGCACTCACCAGTTAACAAGTGTAAACATACTTCCTTGATTGACAAAGATGATGCCGAGCACCCATAGGATAGCGTAAATAAAGACGTAATTTTTCAAAATTTTCAAATTACATCCAAATGATGGTATATAAAATTTCTCAACTTGAACCTGGTACCATTCCCAAAATGGCAAAAGAGTCAGGAAAATCCCTGCAAGCGTAGTTAGAATTTATACATTATTTTCTGTTCATTGTACAAATGTACCATGATTGATTTTTCACTGAAAGTGTTAATCTTTGATGGTATCTAGCAACTACATTATTCTCTGAAGTCTCATATAAGGCTTTGCATTGTCAAGAAATTCTCATGAATACCACTCAATGCTGGCTTAATATCACACTGACATTAATTCCTATCTGACAAAGATAAAGCTATACGAGAGACCTCAAAATTCTTATTTGTTCCAAATTTGTCACATTCGAAAGCATTTTCCATAGAAGTTGTTTTCAATAAGATGAAAAGACATTCCGTTTGTCTGTTAATAAATGTCTATGGAGAACCCATGTCAGACGGTCCACTTCAAGTGATTGCAATTTAAAGGCAGATTATACACATCCGTCTTTCATGTCTTTTCGAGCAACGTCAGAGCTAGTTCATCCCAAAGAATAAATAATGTTTTAGTACAGTGAATAACTCTATTTCCCAGTGAGAAGTACCCATGACTGTAATTGAACAAATCCAACCAACGTTGACAAGTGTATTATGATTGATGATGCATTAGAAGTTTTAACTGAAATAATTTTGTCTCTGACTTTGTCGACTTTGAAAGGTTCGTCAGTGATACATTCTTGAATTATTCTTTATTTTCCAATTTTTCTTTATAAAAAGAAATGAGGGAAAATAAAAGGCCATGCATGTCTGACATATAATTTATACCCCATCTGGAAAGCATGAAATCCTCAGCTTTAATCTCACTTCATAAATTACAATGATTATTCAATTTTTATAAAAAGAATTTGATAATTAAAACTTCTCTTGTAGAAACCACACACACACACATCAGAGTACTAAATGTATTGGATTGGAAAAAAATTTAAATAATCCTCAGTGAACAATGAAATATTCCTCTGAAGTAATTGAATAAGCAAAAGCAATAAGAAAGAAAAAGTAATGCTCAAGTTAAGATAATAAAATAAAGCTACAGTTCTATTCAAATTATGTGTAGGATTGCAGTCGGAAATTTCTATCCTTCTTCTCCTTGATAATTGAACAGGGTATGAAAATTGTTAACCATTCACTTAACACAACCTGACGACAACAGTCACAAGACTTGAAAGAAAAATCCTGAATGATCAAAACTCTTAATTTACTGGCTCAAAAACATAGGCTATGTGACTGGAGAAAATTCTGTTGCACTACCCGAGTTCTTAGGTTAAGGAAAAATACATAAGGCCAAGAAAAAAATATACCTGTTTTCCGCATAACCCTACCAACCTTAAATAAGAACCTGCCAACCCTAAAATTTTATGGATAGAAAAATCAGAGCATTTTGTTTAAAGCATGTGCATGTACATTTTGTAAATCCATGCAAAGAGAATTTTTTTTAAAACTTTATGGTTAGAAATAAAGCACAAGCTGAGTCATATTCAGCTCTGTACCTTTTCAGCCATCAGTGAACACCAAGAAATTATTATCTATCCAATCTGAATATACAGCAAAATTATCTCTTTTTCAAATCGTGTAGAACACTTTTGCAAGAAAAAAAAGAGAGACTCAAGTGAGCCTAAAATGCTCACCTGGCTCAAGTTATCAAAAGAAATGAATGTATCTTATTTATTTAATCTTATTTGTTTTACAAGAATTGGAGAACAAGTTATGCAACCTATATTAACGCTTCTCCTTGGCCCAATGGCATAGGTGTGTGGGATGAACTTCATAGCAGCAACTTCGTGGCCTAACTCTTCTCGAATACTATGAAGGGATCTTTAGCCTGCACAGAGTGTCTCTCTTTGCACAGAGGACAGCCACTAGAGATGTCACATACCAAATATGAAAAGATTCTAACTGATGGTCCCGAAGAAGATTTTTCAAGAAATTTTCTCACAATGCACTGAGTTAAACTATGGGCCCCAATAAAGAGCCCAAATATTAACCCAAGGGCCCAATTTGAACAAACTTGAATCCGACAGCCCCCCCCCCCCCCCACTCCCAGAGATGTTGTATACCAAATACGAAAGAATTCTAACTGGTGTATCTGAAGAAGATGTGTATCTGAAGAAGATTTTAAAAGAATTTTTCTCTTATTGCACTAAGTTAAACTTTGGGCTCCAATAAAGAGCCCAAATATCATCTCAGGGATCTGATTTGAACAAACTTGAATCTGACCCCTCTAGAGATGTTGTATACCAAATATCAAAGGAATCTGACTGGTGGATTTGAAGAAAAAGATTTTTAAAGATAATTCCCCATATTTCACTAAGTTAATATTTGGGCTCCCATAGGGAGCCCAAATATTAACCCAGGGTCTCAATTTGAACAAACTTGAATCTGACCC
This sequence comes from Pictodentalium vernedei, assembly GCA_031216915.1. Classification (NCBI taxonomy): domain Eukaryota; kingdom Metazoa; phylum Mollusca; class Scaphopoda; order Dentaliida; family Dentaliidae; genus Pictodentalium; species Pictodentalium vernedei. Next base: position 158,131,512 of record CM062293.1, read on the forward strand.
CTCTAGAGATGTTGAATACCAAATATCAAAAGAATTGTACTGTTGGATCTGAGGAAGAAGATTTTTAAAGCTCATTTCCCATATTAGCAGACCACCAAATGTGTCCATGGGACACAAATTCCCCTGTTTTAAGTTTATGATCTTCTAAGTCAGACATAACTCTGCCCAAAAATATCGGATCGAGCCCACTATCAATCCCAACCTGTATTATGAGGTTATAAACCTATGTACAAAATTTTGTTTCATTTTGTTTAGTCAAACTAAAGTTATCATCCAGAAACCATATTCGGCATGGCAGTACGGATGGACAAGGATAACACTTAATAGCCCTTCACCAAATTGGCGAGGACATAAAAATAAATTCTCCTTCCGATACCCACTTTCAATAATTAACCCTTTTCCCAAAACGCAGACAATCAAAATTTATTATTTTAGGCCACACAAAATAAATTAATTTTTTTTTTTTTTTTTTTTCAAATCAGTGAGGGAGGGAGGATTTTATTTTTAATTTTTCTTTGTCTTTTGCAAAAAGTGAGCAAACATGGAGAGGATTTTGGCTGTCTTGTTACACACAGAAAGACAGAAAGTGCATATTTATACAAATATATTCATTTTTAATTTGAAAAATAAAACATTCCTGTAAAAACAAACTATAGGTACTGCAATTCAAAGGCTTCATATTATGCTCTTCATATTATCTTTGAAGTAAAAGTATTTAATCTGTAGGGATGTGCCTCATGAACGAGAGGGTTCACATTCAAGGAGGGTTTGCCTGAGAATCAAACCACTTTTTTTAAAGCCTTAATTAGCATGTTTTTTAATATTTTCACAAAATTTCAACAAGGCCATATCATGTGACCCCTCATTGGAACCTGTTTTTCTTTATATATCAGTCCTGAAATGGTGGTAATAAACCAATCATGTCGGTGGCATGAATCGTTTACCGGTAATTACAACATATTAACCCTTTACCTAACAAATCGGCTACATCCGCCCATGTACATGTTATTTACAGACTGAGCAGTTGAAAATAAAACCTTTTCAAAATATTTCAACAAAACCGTAAGTTAACATGTGACCTCATCATAGGAACAAGCTCTTCAAGCTCATTCTGCGAGTCACATGATATGGTTTTGATGAATTTTTTTTTAAAAATGAAAAAAATATTTAAAATAAAAATTTTGATACCTTGAGCATTGGGTAAAGGATTAACTGGTCGAGTTCTAAATTATTTATCAATGGTGGTTTGTAACACAAGTATTTTTTCAAAGGTACCATGCTAACAATAAGGGCAGTCTCAGTTAGTGAGATTTTGTTTGTAAATAATTGTTTTGTTACAATTTATTGGAGTGTCAAATGGCACACTCCAATAAATTGTAAAAAAAAATAATATTCACATTTTTTTTCTACTACTGAGCCAGAGAAGGATCCAGAGCTGTTTTCATGTCGATAACAGGTTTGGATGCCCAAACTCAAGGCACACCCCAAATAGAAAAAAATGAACAAAATCAAATAATTTATGGTTCCCACCTTTACAGGAGTCTTACACTATGAAGAATATATCACTCCAATAAAATCAGTCGATTTTTATTTTCATCAGTCTCTTGCTCTCGTTGCACTGTATTTTCAAAATTTCAAACATTTTCCTGTGGGAGGGTCACCAGACCCTACCCCTTCCTTACCGGGCTTACCCTCCCCCACTTCAGGCCTGCAGCCTTCAGGATATACCTGCAGCCATTGGATATGTCTGTGGCATATCAAAGGCCTAAAAAAACAGGTGTCCCCTAAACATTTCTGGGTCCTTTCCTGTACTGAGCTCAAACAAGCTAATGCATATATGGTGTAGCGCCACTATAGTGGCTTTCAAGCACTATTCAATGGAGCCATGATAGTGGCTTCTAGTACTGAACCAGTTCAAGCCCACAATCGGCCAGTCTATGTGCAAATACCAACTGCTAGTACTTTTTTTTATTAAATGTATCATAATTTGGTGACCAGGTTTCATTAGTTATAGCACTCCCCTTTTTGATCTTAAAATTGTCAATCACTACCCAATAACTTTTTCTCTGTGTGTAAGACTGTAAGTAGCACCCATTTATAAGTTACACTCCCAATTTTTACCCAAAATATCTACCTTTTGAACCAGTGTAGGAGTCGCACCCCAAATTTTGTATTGGCTCCCCAAATTTTGTATTGGCTATTTTGTGTATTAATGAAAGGTTCTAAGTTCAACAGAACCTGATTACTTTACATTCCCACCTAGAAAAAATCTTAATTAACCAATGGATTCTGAATTCTGTGTTTGCACACAGAAATCTAATGTAAACCTATCAAGTCTCTTTCAACCCTTAACTCTAAACCCACTGAGTATTTTTAAAATTAATATTTTTCATTCAGTCTCATCATGGATGCTGTGAGCATCCATGACCAGATTTGAGGAAAAATTCATCAAGTTTGACGTAATAAATTCCTCTGAAAAGGTCAGTAAAATTTGTGGGTGAAACTTGGTTAGATGTGTTCAAAGGGCATGTGCTCCCCTCCCCCCCCCCCCCCCCCCCCCCCCCCCCAGTTTCCTTTGGGAAAACTTGGGGAATTTTTTTTTCTTGCTTCTTCATACTGTATCACAGATCCCCTCCCCAGGATTGGCATTCTCAAAAATTTGGGATGGCTAAGGAATCATCCTCATTAATTGGTCTTATAGGGCTATTTTTATGCTGAGCATATTGAGGCAGAATGTTTTGGCCAAGGGTTCTTGCTCCCCACCCCCAAAGACTGGAAGACCTTGGACCTTCACGGATGGAACATACATACTCTAAAACAGGTGGAGAATTTGAAAAGTTTTGCAAGAATCAAAATGACATAATGCTCATTCTGTTCTTTTATGCAGAAGTGAAGTTGTGAGAACCATTACGAGAATCAGATTTTGATTCTCACAAATTCAGACCCTGTTTGACCCTTTACCGAACACGAAAAGAAGACAACACTTGCACACAAAACTCTTGAATTACTCTTTTTTCCGTCAAAAACATACCTTATGACCCCTGATTGGAACAAGCTCAAAATAATGAAAATTCAACGGTGATTTTTGCAAATAGCACTGGCCTGTTTTGGTCATTACATTGGGTAAAGGGTTAACCCAGCACAAGGTAAAATGAGGAGGGAGGGAGAAAATATTCTCTCCCACCCACTCCCACCTCACTTACCTGGCAACAACCCTGATTTTAGAGAACATCAAACTCTTATGAAAAGGTACACCATGCAATTTAACACTTCCAATGAATCTGAAAATTCGGTGATCATGGATTTGTGTGGATAGGTGTGCGATACCTCATGCTTGCCGCAGATGCTTTCATACAATAGGGCAATCATGGACAGGTCAAAATGCATGGGTTGTCATTTTTTCCATGCATATAATTCAGATATGATCTGCTAAATTTCCACCAATGAAGCACCGGGATTACCCGGTGCTTCATTGGTGGAAATTTCGCCAGGTATCATAGCGGATCATCTCTGAATTATGTGCATGGAAAAATGCCCACCCATAGATTCTGACCCATCCATGATGGCTGCACTGTAATCGGTCCTCTTTATTATATCCAGTTGAATGGTAAATAGGTTATCTCAAAATTCGAGATTTTATTCTCTGCTGACCTGATCAAAATACCAAAATTTCTAGCAGCAAATTTTTCCCATAATGCAGCTCGCAATTTAACCACTTCAAATTATAAATTTTGTTTGAGCTCTGTCAAACAACACTAAATTAGTTAAATTCCAAATTTGATTTAATATACGAAAAATTTGCAGCTGGAAATTTTAATATTTCATCAACAGTTTGCAGAGGTTCAACCCTTTACCTAACATGAAAAGCAGACGACACTTGCAAACAAAATTCCTGAATAACTAATTTTTTTCATTTTTTGTCTCAAAAACATAGGTTATGACAACTCATTGGAACGAACTCGATGAGCTCGTTCCAAAGAGGGGTCGTAACCTATGTTTTTGATACAAAAAATGAAAAAAATAATGAAAATTAATTGCCGATTTTTGTGAATAGCTCTGGGCAGTTTTTGGCCGTTACGTTGGGTAATTTATTTATTTATTGGTGTTTTAAGGTCATATACTTATGCACAATGGCTAATCTTGACTGTGACAGTTTTACGGGTGGAGGAATCCGGAGAGAACCACCAAGCAATGACGAGCAGCTGCCAGCTCCCTAACATCGTAACTCCACATTGCAGCACAGGCAGGATTCGATTTTTTGAAGACATGCATACCATCGACGTGCAGTACGCCTTAGTACACGACGCCATCGTGCCCCCATGTGGAAAATTGGGGTTAAGTGCCTTGCCCAAGGACACAAATCGGGAGTACAAATTGATCACTCAGATGGTCACCCATGCAACGATTAACCGGGCTCGACGTTGCTTAACTTCGGTGATCTGACGAGAAACGGTTACCGCAACGCCACCATGCCCCCGTTACTTTGGTTAAAGCAATATGAAAATGGGTTACAGTACCTTAATTTTACGTATTCTTTTTCAGGCAACAATTCTTTTCTGATTTTTTTAGCAAAAGACAGGTAAAGGAATACCAGGATATTTGTTTACCAGTGTTAGTGGAAAGACAAAGATGAGATGAGCATCCTTGAATACTGCAACATGTTTCATGATTTTTTTTCATTATTATGTAATAAACTAATAACCTCTCTAAGGGCCATTTCCAACAGTCTTTTACATCACAACACCTTATATCCAAAGTCAAAGAACTCGATGGTACAGAATATCCTTGTTAATTAAATAACCCCTTTGTATTTATTTATTTCTTTATTGGCGTTTAAGGTCATATATTTCTGCACAATGGCTAATCATGACCATGACAGTTTGAAGGGCGGAGGAAGCCACAGTACCCAGAGAGCAACTGTCAGCTCCCCAACATATTAACTCCACACAAGCTGGGTTAGCATTGGTTTAAGACAAGTGCACCATCGATGTGCAGCATGGCCTTGTGCACAATGCCCACATGGGCAATGGGGCTGAAGCGACTTGCCCAAGGACACAATGCGGCTGCCGCAGGTGGGATTCAAACCAAGGACTTCTCGGCTTGCAGCCTGCACCTCTAACGAGCCACCGTGCCTCCATTTTAGAGATAAACTGAACATTTATTCTATCATTTCTAGTTTGATAAGGTACAGCAGATGGAATACATGTAGTTAGTGTACTGTGGTAAAATAGGTCTACAGACAAGAGCACTTTGGTGATTGTCATGGTGCTTTCTTGACATATAAAGATTTTTTATTTATTTACAATATGTGGAGAGTGTATTATCACTAAATCACCTGCAGAGTGGAGATTTCACCCAAGAAATAATTTCAAATTTGTTGCAAAGCATACATGTAACAAGCACAAGCAAAGTTCTGGGTTAAAACTGGAGGTCCATTGGCTGAAACATAGCTTGTGTTTTTTGCAAAATATGAAAGTGATACTTTGGGTGATAACTCCACTCCACAGGTGATTAAGTTGCAATCCACTCTCCACATATTGTAACAGGAGTTTAGCGTAGAACCTATATTCAATTAACAGGTCAAATTTGACTATGTTATGGTATGGTAAATGGTTTTGTGTTTGGAAATTGTATTCAATCAACAAGATGATTTCAATACGAGAAATCCAATTAAGTGGAGTCTCATTATTATAAAGCAGATCATGGTCCTGGAATTGCTTTTACAAATGAGTTTGAAGCAGGGGGAATTCCAGTACATCTGCACGCATCAGTTGCATGCATACTGAAATAATGTCAGGGCTTACCAATGAGTCTAGTAGAATAGACTTTGGGGCCTAGTTCCGAGTCATCAGGGCCTATTTTCATTAAACATAATAAAAAAAATATTTTCTCACACCAGGGCCAACTGTAGGCCTGAGAAAAACATTTGGGGGCGGATTTCAGCAAATTTCAGTCTCAGCCTTGACAAAATGCAAGCGAAGCTTAAGGTCCTGTAATAAGACAAACAAAAAATTGGTGGACTTATTCCTTATGAGAACGATAGGCGAAGTTGGCAAACAATCATTCAACCAAAACAGACTTTTTTTTTAAAAAATTGCTCTTCTTGGGGCTAACTGGGTAAGCAAATTGCTCTCCTGTACTGTTTTTCATTGGTTTGCTTCACAAACATCATGAAACATCCTCTAAGTGCCAGTAAATGGCGTGTGCTCTCTATGGAATGCATTCAAGCCAATCAAGGCCAATAAACTGCTGTTGAACCTGTGTTCGTTTTTAATAAAACCCTCTACCCCAGTATGGACCGACTGAACATGAAGTTCTGCCTTGCTCAAATGGCCCATATGGGATTAGATATGTTTGTAAATATTCAAGCACTTCTTGACATGAGAACAAATATTACTGCATATTGTAGAAAAAAAAAATTAATAAGAGGATTTGGCCATCATTTGTGGGGAGGGGGGGGGGAACTGAAGTTTATTGATGGCACAACAGGATTAATTTACAACCTGACTCACCCCAGGCTGATCAGACATACGGAAGTACATTTCCTTTTTTGGGGTTCAAGGTCAAAAGCAGGCTTAATGCCCATTCTGTTTTACCCTTTGTCAAGGGTGTTGTCAGAGTATCCAAGATACAGTGATGTTAAAAAAGACTAAAACTAGACAAGCAAATGCAAAAAGAAATTGCATGAGTCAGATTTCCATCACTGTCAATATGTACAGGCCTCTAATGGCCATCAAAATCAATGTCTTGGGCCCCACAAAGTGGATCTTCTGTTTCTCAGGCCATTTTTGTAAAATTGCATGCGAGTGGGCGGTTTTTTATTTTATTTTGGAAATTATTTCTTTGCCATCAAAAGTTCATGTTCTTAGTTTGTTTCATATTTTAGGCCTCATAATCTGCAGAACAGCATGGGTGGTGGTGTATTTCATCCCTTGAGTGCAAGAAGACTTTGCAAAGCTAAAGCATTGCGAGACCTTGTTGCAAGCAAGGGACAAATTTATCAATTTTATTGACTAGGGTAAAATATCAGACATAAAACATTCAATATATATATTTTTTAAAGTTTGCAATTGGTTATAAAAAGAGAGCATGCAGCAGCTGAAAGAACCATGCGTGGGAGCCTGAGAAACATATTTTAAACATTTTTTTTAGCCCTTTTTGCTGTTTATATAACTAGTAACTTACTTCTCATATGACGACCCTCATCAGGTGTACTTCGTTCACTATCACCAATATCAGAATTAACTTCAGAGTTTGTTTCACAGTTTGTAGAACTAATACTGGATGGCCTTTCATCTCTAACAGTTGATGAAATATGACTGTCTGGTCCATCAGAAATATCACCACCGTCATGTATTTCATTGTCATTTGATTCACCATGAAAAACAGAAATGTTACTTTCCAAATTTTTGGGCTTTTTTGCAGGTAAAAAAGCAGAGTGAAATGTTTCATTTTCACTTGTTGTGACTGGTCTGAAAGCACTGCTACTGCCCGGGTGCATTATACCCAGACCCCGTTCTAAATTTGATTGTGCATATGGAGGAATATGTGCATACATGGGTTGTGGAAATGGTTCCCCAGGTCGAAACATGAACGAATGATTGTTGTATTGTGGAGGCATATCTTTCTCCGATGATGGTCTGCTCATTGAGTGTGGTGGTGGTAACCGGACGCTTTCTTGTCCTTCCTGTTGTGGTGACAACATCATTAGTCCAGGTGGTGCCAGTGGATTTGGTATGAAGGTATTTTCCATACCAGGACCGTGTCCTTGTGGTGGTGTGAAGAACGGCTTTGCCCAGAAATTGAACCTAAACATTGCAACATCCAACAGATTAACACTCATTTCAATGTGACAAAAACAAACAAATTTCACAAAGAATGAAAGTAAAATAACATAAAACAACTCTCAAGTCGAGCAGAGTCTCACAATTATTATGCTATGTATTTGCATCATGAATTTGTACTTTAAATATTTTTTCAACGTTGATTGAAATTTAAATTTTTTATAATAAATCCTAGGATACCGAATACATCCAGCACATCATATCTAGAATTAGTCAAGAATTACATCTTATCCATGAGTGTAAGAAATTCTTAGTGTTCTTAGCTAACTTTTCAGTGACATGTCAACAACACAGCTCAGAACACAATGTTGATAGAATAATTGAATTGATAGCCACCAAGAGTAGATTTATTCCAAATATGGAAAAGGGGGCGTGGTTTTACTTTTTGAGGGAACCTTATATACAGAAGCGACCGCCTAAAACTCGACAAAGCGCCTGTTCCATTTTACGCAAACCTAACATTAGAAAATCGAAATAAGATCAACAATATATTTAATATTAATTTTGTTACCTATCACACAATAATTTATTGAAAAATGTTTGCGTTTAAAGAGTGATGATCATTGATAAAAAGTCACAGTCGAATGTAAACAATCGACACCATTCCTAGTTATAAGGCAACACCAAGTGGATTTACCATCTAAAATATAAAGTTTCTGTGCATATCGCCAAAAAATCATCAATCGAAGGGGGGCATAAAACATGCGACTTTAAAATAAAATTAATTAAAATTAAATTTGCAAATGGATGATTAGGTTATTTTGTAGATAAATATAATCGACACTTACACAAAACTCCGTCTATTTTAGAGTTGTGACATTGGCCTCGTTTTGGATTTTTGGAAATCCCCACAAAGAATTGTGGGATACAAAACAGAAGCACATGCCTTTTGAGCAGACGACTGCAGATCGTCTGCAAATCGCTGTGTTCATTCCTTAACATTTGTGTGCAGCCGAAATATATACATGATATATAACACAAAACGAACTTTTGGATACATTCAGTCTCCGTCAATCAAATTTAATTAACTGTTGAAGCAAGATCAAATAAATAGAAGTTGACACGGCAGGTCTACACAGTACAACTACTTAACAATTTACGCAGTGAAATGCGCCTTCGCTCAGTTTTTATAACCGGTGTACAAAATCAGCCCAAATCAAACGACCAGATTCAATGTTTGTGCACTCCGACCGGAAGGTAGCATATATAAAGTGTGTGGGTGGGATGGTGGTCGTCTACTTAAATTTAAAAGGGAAGGGTGGGGATGAGGAGGGAGTTATTATTGTCTTGTCCATGCAGTTTCATCGACGAGCCGGGGTTATATTTATGACTCCATTGCTTTTCGGCCCCAGTATTATTTTTATCGCTTTTCAAACTATTATTTTTAGTCGAATAAATTGTTTATTTTACATAATTCAGGTTCATTTTTCAATTCCAAATTGTTTTTTAATAGTATTTTTTATCTTACTATTATTAGTTATAAATATATTTCCTGACTACACCTCACTATAATCATACAAATTTGAACGCCTTTGGAACTACATTAACCCTTTACCCAACGTAACGGTCAAAACCGGACAGCGCTATTCTCAAAAATCGACAATTAATTTTCATTTTTTGTCTCAAAAACATAGGTTATGGCCCTCGTTGAAACGAGCTCGTCGAGTTCGCCCCAACGAGGGGTCATAACCTATGTTTTTGAGACAAAAAATGAAAAAAATTAGTTATTCAAAATTTTTTTTTGCAAGTGTCGTCTGCTTTTCATGTTAGGTAAAGGGTTAACGAACTAGTCACAATGGTGTCCACATCAGTATGATTTATTTCATATATTTTATGACTTTTAAATGTGCTGTACATACCTAGCTATAGCTATACACATCTGAATGCTATCGAAACTAGCTCAACGTAATAGAGCCTGGCCATCCATATCACTATGATTTATTTCATATATTTTTCTCCTAACTAAAACCATAGGCCTACAAATATGAATGCCATTGGAATTACTTCAACGAACTAGCCCCAGTGGGATACATATCAGTATGATTTATTTCATATATTTTAAGACTTTTAATTATGCTACTCCTTACTAAAATCATACAAATTTGAATGTCATTGGAACTACATGTACTTCAATAAACTAGTCTTTTAACCCTTTGCCCAACGTAACGGCCAAAAGCGGAGAGCGCTATTCACAAAAATCGCTAATTAATTTTCATTATTTTTTCATTTTTTTTGTCTCAAAAACATAGGTTATGACCCCTCTTTGGAACGAGCTATTCGAGCTACTTCCAATGGGGGGGGGGGGGGGGGGAGGGGAGGGGGGAGGGGGGAGTCATAACCTATGTTTTTGAGACAAAAATTTAGTTATTCAAGAATTCTTTTTTGCAAGTGTCGTCTGCTTTTCATGGTAGGTAAATGGCTAAATGAGCTACCCCTAGCTACAACCATGCAAATATGATTGCTATCCAAACAAGTTCAACGAGCTAGTCCCTGGGCATTCATAACAGTATGATTTATTTCATATATTTTAAGACTTTCAAATGTGCTACCCCAGCTACAACAATACAAATATAGGCCTATATAGGCCTACCAAAATAGAACAAAAGTTTGTCCACACTAGTATATCATATATGAACAAAAATTAAAAGTTACCAGTTTCAAACAATTCCTTATATGTCTGTATATTCATTGTAATCCACATTTTACATAGGATTCTATGTAAATGTGGATTACAATGAATTATGAATTGTTTGAAACAGATAACTTTTAGTTTTTTTTCATATACTTATATATATAGACTTTTGGATATAAGACTACTATATTTTAAGACTATTTTAAATATATGCTACTCCTTACTAAATATATGATTGCCATCGAACCTAGTTCAACTAACTAGTTCCAAGTCGCATCATTGTTGCTATGGTTTATTTCACGGGTACTCAGCACAAGCTGTGAAATCGAGAGAAAAGTGATATTTGATAGCATTTTTGAATCGATGCTGACATGCCCCCAAAATGGTGTATATAAATATTAACAAGGTGCATAAGTTAACACAAATCGCTTTTCGAAAACGATAGCACTCATCTTCGTTATACCCCCTCAAATTTGATTCACACAACGTATCCAGCAGTACAATACAGTGGTGTATTACACGACCGTTGGGTGTCCTTGGTTTGTTCATGATAACTGGGAGATGTCACAGAAAAGGCCGAAAAACATTTAGTCGGGCAAGATAGTGTACAGTGGAAAGTGGGTTACGAGCGACAATTATCCGATTTATTATAAATAATTCGAGGTCCCACGGTCTGTGGAGAGCAGATTCAAACATTAACCGTATACCTTTATCAGTTACTAATCTCGGATCCACATTTATTCATTTCTGGCAATCACATTTGCCGTTTATACATTTTTTAACCTTTTCTTGGAAACTCACGAAGCCAACGGCGGCCACAGAAGCTAAGATGCTCACAAAAACACCTCATTGGCTACTATTTAAACATACATGAAAACAAGCCAATGGGAGAATGGGGAAACTTTTTGTGCGAGTCCGTATCTATGGACGCGAAAAAAACTTCATTAGATTTGAATTGACGGCTAAAAAGTGTATTTAAACGGTAAATGTGATCGCCAGAAATGAATAAATGTATACCCGAGATTAGTAAATGAAAAGGTATACGGTTAATGTTTGAATCTGCCCTCCATAGACAATGGGACCTCGAATTATTTATAATAAATCGGATAATTGTGGTTGGTAACCCACCTTCCACTGTACGCTATCTTGCCCGACTAAATGGTTTTTGGCCTTTTCTGTGACTTCTCCCAGTTATCATGAACAACCCAAGAACACCCAATGGTCGTGTAATACACCACTGTAAAGCTGATTCACCCCCCTTTCCACTGACACTGGGTACTGTTGGATACGTTATGTGAATCAAATTTGAGAGGGGTATAACGAAGATGAGTGCTATCGTTTTCGAAAAGCGAGTTGTGTGTACTGTGTTAATATTTATATACCATTATGGGGGCACGTCAGTATCGATTCAAAAATGCTATAAAATATCATTTTTCTTTCGATTTCACAGCTTGTGCCGAGTACCTGTGGTTTATTTTATATAAATTGGAGTTGTCTTTTTCGCCATTTACTAATCTGCCGTTGTTTGAGCCTTATAATTTATGTACTATTTAATGGAAAAACAAATAAAACGCTTAAATTAACAAAGACTAATATTAGACTACCTTTGGCACTTGGAAATTTCTAATAACACCCCTTGCCCGACTCAAAGCAACACCTGGAGGCTGAAAAGCGCCGGAATGAAAAGCGGGTGTCGGGTCGTTTCGTTCCTTTTCCCGTTCGTCCACCGGGACATTTCGTTCCTTTACCAATTCGCACTGGGTCGTTCCATACTGACCCGTTTCGCACCTCTATAAATAGGTTAGTGTAATCAATCCTCTGTCGGATGAGAAAATTGATTATAAAATCGATGTACTGAAATATAAAGGGACTCAACATAGACTCATTGCGCCGATTTTTAACAATGATGAAAGAACAACAATTATTATTCGTTATATGTACTTTTTTATTTATCTTATTCCAACACACATTATACTTTTGTCTCAAATAAAATTATCAAAATATATATACAGAATTTGTTTTTCAAATAGCACAGCAATCCAACATTTACAATGAAGTCACATATAGGGGAAGGTGGGGAATAGTATGTCTCGGGCTTTTCAGGTACAGGTTGGAGGACCTCGGTGGGGGGACAGCGGAAGTGACGTCATGTCACGTGACCCAGTGGCGCCATGTTTTGTTTTCATGATAACCCGCGTTAGCGGCCATGTTGTGACGTCATCCCCATAGTGATACGTGGTGTTAGTGCGCATGCGCAACGTGTGTTGTTAGAGTGATACGTGTTTTCCTTGTCCATTTGTATACTGGAGGCTGCCATCTTGGTTTCTATGGTACCACGTGGTTGCTATGTCACCCAAAGGCTTCTTATAAGATAGGGGTATGTTCGGAGGGTACCCGACAATCCCTCCAAATCACCAAAAAAACACTTCATTTACTACGGATTTCCCCCAGAATCCTTTTTAGGACCGCCATACCGTGGTACCGAGAGGGGTAAGTTCGATTGAACTAGAGTATTTTTTCCTAGATTCCCATTTTTATGCCTATTACAGATGCTACTCTAGCACTAACAGTCTATCTCGTCCTAACTATCTCCGGTTCCCTCATCCAAGTCTTACAATCTCCAGTGCTTGATTTCCCATAACATGTATGCAGAGTTATCTCCATTGTGTATAACAAAAGCCTATATCATTCCTAAAGCCAAGAATCTATCGAGTAGTTACTGATTAGCCATTGCTCGAACGACTCGACTCCCACCGAGCAAATAAGCCATAGAACATTTACTCGAACGAGTGACTCGCACATACGACTCTTAGCCTCATTTTGATATTTGAGGATACCTATGACCTGGTATTGTATTATTTGAGGATACCTATCGAGGATACCTTCTGGAGAATTCTTTTTTTTGTCGTATGAAGTCATGGGGGCGGGGGGGGGGGGGGGGGGGGGCATGAGAAAATCCCTCAATGAGGTCTAATTTACTATCCCTCTTTGCCTCATCTCGGTATTTAACAGCAATTCCCCGTGGCACACCAATTTCAGCACACCTTTTTGGAAAACAGGTAGTTTTACAACGGCTTCCATCTTATCTCCAAAGTTCCAAGGCCGCAACTTGTCTATGGTCTATCTGTCCTATCATCAGCTTCTACAGCAGTCTTGTGCCATTGCACCATTGCTATTGGCTATACTCTATATCATCTTTTATTGACTTGTAACACTACTTCCTATAGGTTATCATCTTGTCCGTTGTGGACTTTTTCCTTATAATGACTAATAAAGTCGTATTCTGACCGCATTTGGATCTCGTCCATCTCTATCCTATGCGCCATTACTAACAATGTGACTGCCAAGTACTATAAGTGCATCACGCCTAACAGAAAACAAAATGAAAGTTAGTAAAGAGGGATATACGGAATATGACAAGGTTTGAATGAGTCTAAGGTTGACTGCACTGGGCCTAATGCCCAGGGCAACAGTCTGGAGCAATATAAACATAATTATATCAATGGCGGAAACCAAGAAGGTTGAAACAAAAGGAAAGAAACTATTATAACAAATCAAGGCTACGTACATGGAGAAACAGTTGCTGCACATGGCTTCTTGAATAACTGGGTTTCTGATCGACTCTCACATTTCATACAATATTTTAATTTAGGTTTCCTACTGGTGGGCTATACATTATATACGCTGAAGTCATAACGTTGTTGCCCCCCCCCCCCCCCGATCTCGGGTTCAGGAATCTCCGTGCCTCTGCTTTCAAATTCCGTATGTCCTGTTTCTGGAGCCTCACTATCAATATCCCTATACTGATTTTCGGAGAATTCCTCCAGCGCTGCAATTTCCGCATATGTGAGTGGGATTTGTTCTTCCCTTTCTGAAGATGCTGTTCTTGCCTGGCCACATGGCAAACACACAAAGTGCAAGCCGGAGTTGGCTCTTAACTTATAGCATTCCTATACGTAGTTAAGGATATATCGGTTCCACATTAGTAGTAGTGCTCGCATGTTTCACCCCTATTCTGGATGACCCCGGTGGATGACCCCGGAAGTGACGTCATGTCACGTGACCCAGTGGCGCCATGTTGTGTTGTCATGGTAACCCGCGTGAGCGGCCATGTTGTGACGTCATCTCCATAGTGATACGTGGTTTGAGTGCGCATGCGCAGCGCGTGTTGTTAGGGTGACACGTGTTTCCGTCGTCCATTTTGTATACTGGAGGCCGCCATCTTGGTTTCTATGGTAGCACGTGATTGCTATGTTACCAATGGCTTCTAACAAGACAGGGGTATGTTCGGGTGTTTGTTCCTTTGTAGAAGAGTAAATCTGATTACCACAAACAACCCGACAATCCCTCCAAATCACCAAAATCCACCCAAAATCACCGAAATTGACTTTATTTCCCCAATTTATCGGCTTAGCACGTAGTGCTATAGTACTAAGGGGGTACCGGGGGTGCGTTCGATTGAACAGGAGTAATGTTCTGGCTTAGAATTCTCCCAGAATCCCTTTTTGGATCCCTATCCCATGACGTTTTTCCCATTAAAAGACACGTTCCTTTGGTCATTACCCAGAATTCTCTGCTTCTATCTATATATGCAATAGTTTACATCTCTCTGGCCATGTTCCTTTGTTCTAGAGTATACTCCAGTAACGTGGAAGAGCCTATTAGTTGGAACAGCTTTGCTTATTATCACTATATTGAGCTATTCTAGTCTATTCTTGTTAGTTCTGACCCTATTCCGTGTAGTCTTGTTGTTTCATTTATCTAGATCATTTATATAATTTTTAACTAACCAATCAGATTACTTGATTTCCCATAACCTGTACTTAATCGTATAGAGTTATCTCCCCTTATTACAACGAAGTTGTATCAGATTCTCATCACATCTATATCCAATGGTAATATCCCCGGGCACCCCAATTTCGGCCCCCCTTTTTTGAAAAACATATGACCTTCGGCACCCCTTTTTTGTCATATGTGCTTATGTGAAAAAGCACAATGTGACACAATGTGCCCTAGCACATAGGCACATGATTTATGTGCCGATATGTGCTTATGTGAAAAGGCACAATGTGACACAATGTGCCCTAGCACATAGGCACATACGGGTATTTGAGGATACCTATTGCCTGGTATTGTATTATTCGAGGATACCTACTAGAGAATCCCTTTTTTGTCATATGTGCTTATGTGAAAAAGCACAATGTGACACAATGTGTCCTAGCACAAAGGCACATGCTTTATGTGCCGATATGTGCTTATGTGAAAAGGCACAATGTGACACAATGTGCCCTATCACATAGTCACATACGGGTATTTGAGGATACCTATAGCCTAGTATTGTATTATTTGAGGATACCTATCTAGGATACCTTCTGGAGAATCCCTTTTTGTCATATGTGCTTATGTGAAAAAGCACAATGTGACACAATGTGACCTAGCACATAAGCACATGCTTTATGTGCCGATATGTGCTTATGTGAAAAGGCACAATGTGACACATAGGCACATACGACCAAAATGGGATTTCATAGCCACAGGTGTTTTCCAAAAGGGATTCTTTAAAAAGGATTCCATAAAATAGAATTCCTATCCGACTCCGTAAAATGGGATTTTTTTAACAACACGCGCTGCGCATGCGCACTCACACCACGTATCACTATGGAGATGACGTCACAACATGACCGCTCACGCGGGTTACCATAACAACACAACATGGCGCAACTGGGTCACGTGACATGACGTCACTTCCTCGGGTCATCCAGAATAGGAGTGAAACGTGCGAGACATACTACTCAAATGGCATCTGGCGAAATCGCTCGGTGGCGAAAACGCTCGGTGGCGGTAGGGCTCCGGTGGCGAAATCGCCAGGTGGCGAAAACGCAGACATTCTTCCACGTAATTGGTGCTGCCAGTTCCAGCAGACATCACAAGTGATAGCATGCTGCCTGCGTCTCACCTTTCTATTACAGTCCACACATGACTCTGACATATTTGCTGTGTCTGTAGTTCGAATTTACTGAAGATGAATAAATGAATTTACCCTTACGTAGCGGAGGTTTATAAAGACTGACAATGTGATCGGCAGCGTAAAGTGTTGTCCGAAGTTCAGAAGAATACCTTATACAAAAAAATTGGTTATATGCATTTTAATGTTAGCCATTTTAAAAAATTGAAGAAAATCGTCGTCGTTTCGTTTTTCATACCTGGGTCGTTTCGCCCCAATATAGGGGCGAAACGACCCGCGGCGAACGGGAATTGGGGCCCGAACCCCCCCCCCCCCCCCCTTACATACACACATACACACACACCGGGTGCTCAATGGGTCTATGCGTCTACTTGCATTCCCCTGACATGGCATTAAAAGTTGCATCCAAAACACGGATGAACGATCGCAAACCCTAGTTTTTCCAATAGTCGGGGCTGTTGGGTCGGTTTGGTTCCATCATTCGGCATTGTACTGTCGGATCGAGGGCGGTTTGGGCAAAAATGTAAAAAATGTAGGGAACGCAAGTCGGGCTAAAAGTAAAAAGTGCGGGATGGTTCGGACAGTGGGCGGCTCTGGTCGCATCAAATTGACAACTCAGAGTTCAAAAAGCAATGCCACTTTCTCAATACACTGACATCGTTTTCACTCGAGACATGGCATTAAAAGTTGCACCCAAAACACGGTCGCAAGGGATGAACGATCGCAAACCCTAGTTTTTCCAATAGTCGGGGCTGTTGGGTCGGTTTGGTTCCATCATTCGGCATTGTACTGTCGGATCGAGGGCGGTTTGGGCAAAAATGTAAAAAATGTAGGGAACGCAAGTCGGGCTAAAAGTAAAAAGTGCGGGATGGTTCGGACAGTGGGCGGCTCTGGTCGCATCAAATTGACAACTCAGAGTTCAAAAAGCAATGCCACTTTCTCAATACACATCGTTTTCACTCGAGTTGAATACTGCCCAGCATTTCTTCGGACTGAGATGTCTGGCAGAAATGGGTTCAGCTGTCGACCCAACGAACAAAGTCACGGAGATTCATTCTCACTGACAAAGTTCAAATTTATTTTTAGATCTGGGAATTCACAATCGACCAGTTGATTCTCACGTGACTTACCATTTGGAAGTTAGTTGGGGTTCACTTCCTTGTTTGAAAAGTCTCAGAAAGGTAATTATTGCATTGTATTTTAAAACAAAAAGGGCAGATGTCAGTATGACCTTTGGTAAGGTTTATTCTCTACTTCTAGCAGTATTATTTGTTACTCAGGAATGGGTGGTTACACTAATATAAGCAAAGTAAGTGAAAAACGATTTCTTTGTGTCGCCCAATTTCGATGTAAGTGTAACGAAATGTACGTTTTTCATAACCTTTTCATGGTTACGGGTCGTTTCGTGCCTTTTCCCTTTCGTACTGGGCCGTTTCGTACTGAGTCGTTTCGTACCTAAAAAGGAACGAAAACGACTCGGGTAATTTTCACTTCTATTTTTCGAAATTTTTATTCGAAAGTTTTAGGCATAGTTTTTAAGGGCCTATATAAGTAATGAAATTTTGTTTATTTTGAAAATTCCCACCTCTGATATTCCTTCAATTCAAATTAAATATACACAAAATGTACATCAAAATGAAGGTTGGGATGTATAGAACACGAAACACATGTGTAATCAACTCATAGAGTCAACTGTAGGCACCACTGGTTCCTGGAAGTCTGCTGCCGTATTCGCACCAGAACTGATAATTTAATAAATTTTCACGAAAACAACTTGTGGCCAAATGTGCTTTACATATCCAAGAACAAAGCTAGGGGATAAAAATTCTTCAAAAACTCGACGACAGAGCTGCATTGGGGAAAATTCCAAAGCCTTTGCTTTTTGTTTACGTATGAGTATACTTTCGATTTCCGGTCGACGTCATCGGACAGAAAAAGCATGTAAAAACAACGCCGTCTAAAATCAAATAATGAAAAAGATCGCGTTCATACAG
Organism: Pictodentalium vernedei; assembly: GCA_031216915.1. Classification (NCBI taxonomy): domain Eukaryota; kingdom Metazoa; phylum Mollusca; class Scaphopoda; order Dentaliida; family Dentaliidae; genus Pictodentalium; species Pictodentalium vernedei. The sequence continues at coordinate 158,149,947 of CM062293.1, forward strand.
TATACTGTTATTAGAAAGAGATTGCACAGTTGCCGTATTCAATGCAAGGTGTCATGATACCTTTTGAAATTTCTTAGAATTACGATTTTGTTTTTCGATGGAAATTCGTGGTAACAAGTGATTTGCGCATGTCTGTGAGCATGGAAACCATCTTCAATAAAAAATGCAGACAGTGTTGTCCTTTTCCAAAATGCAATCCTATCGCTGTATTCGACAGTGTTTTGAATGCCTAGCTTTGTTCTTGGATATATGAAGCACATTTGGCCACAAGTTGTTCTGATGAAATATTATTTGATTATCAGTTCTGGTGCGAATACGGTAGCAGACTTCCAGGAACCAGTGGTGCCTACAATCGACCCTGTGAGTTGATTACACACGTGGGTCGTGTTCTATACATCCCAACCTTCATTTTGATGTATAATTTGTGTATATTTAATCTGAATTTAAGGAATATGAGAGGTGAGAATTTCAAAATAAACAAAATTCCATTACTTATATAGGCCCTTAACTTTAAAAAAAATCAATATAACATATAGATTTTTAAAGAACATCATGCCTAAAATGGCAGCTTCAGTGAAAACACCTCCTAGCCCTGAATGAAGCCACATTCACTTGTAAAAACGGAATGAAAGTTTTCGTAATAAACACAAACCCTTCCAATGAATGAATAGTATTCCGCCTGAGTTACTGTTGTAAAACACAGGCACTGGCACGATTTTGTGGGGAATTCTAAGGAGGGGAGGGGGGGGGGGGTCAAAGTTCTGAGGCAGCATAGAGTATTAGACGGGTTAAGATAGGAAGGTGGGTAACAAGTCAAACAAATTGAAAACAATGCAGTCTTGTCGTGGACATCACTACATTGTTTTTAATTCAATCGATCTGTTTGTAGGATTATTAGGGGTGATAAAAAAGAATGTCAATTATTGGCTGATAAAGTAGTTAATCTCTTTGATAATAAAATAAACGATTAATTGTAATGTTTTTTGATTATTAATTAGTAGAACCGTGGTATCATATTTTAGTAACAACACGTTAAATGTGAATAATATAAATGCAGAACGTATTTGACACTCCTCTAATATGGGTTACAAAAGAGCTTTCAAAGTAGTGCTTTTGTAAAAATTATACCCTTTTGTTTCTTATTAGCTCACCTGACTGAAAGTCAGGGTGAGCTTTTCTTATCACTCTTCGTCCGTGGTCTGTCGTCCGTCGTGAAGGTGGTGTTTGAGCCTCTTTCTCCTAAACCACTGGCCACATTTTAATTAAATTTCATGTAAGTAGTGGTTATATTGGGGCATTTTGATTTTTATCCAAATTAGGTTTCGGCTCATATTGAGCAGAGGTGTGGGGAAAAAATGGCCAAATTTTTTGAAAATCTTCTTCTAATGAACCACCAGTAGCAGAGACTTGATATATGGTATACAGAGTCCTTTTGAGGTTTAGAATCAAATTTGTTCAAGAGAAGTTTGTCGGGCATTATTTGTCTTCGTTATGGGAGGGGCAAAAATTTTTGCCACGCCTAAAATTTCTATTTTTAGAACCGTGAGGTTGATTTGAACTAAATTTGATATGAGATGATAATGGGTCATAAGTAGTTGATTGAGGCAAAAAAAAATTTTTCTCATTGCCCCGTGGGAACCTCGGGAGATAAAAATAGGAAAAACCTTAAAACTGCCATATCTCCAAAACTACATGGCACAGAGAATTCTTATTTTGTATAAAGCTTACTTTTATCCAGTAGAATAGAATGGTTTAAAAAAATCCCTATCGGTTTGATCACAAAATACTTTTTTCAGGACTTTTGAAAAAGTGCTGAGTCGGCACTTTTTAACACTTGTAGGCAATGGGAAAAAGATTAAAAAATCTTCTCCAGATCCAGCAGGCAGAATCTTTTGATATTTGGTATGCAACATTGTAGGGTGGATCTGATTCAAGTTTGTTCAAATCGGCCCCCTGGGTTCATATTTGGGCTCAGTATAGGAGCCTGATTTCGAAACTTAGTGCATTTCAGGCAAATTTCTTCAAAAATCTTCTCCAGATCCAGCAGGCAGAATCTTTTGATATTTGGTATGCAACATTGTGGGGTGGATCTGATTCAAGTTTGTTCAAATCGGCCCCCTAGATTCATATTTGGGCTCACTATAGAAGCTCGAAATTCAAACTTAGTGCATTTCAGGCAAATTTCTTCAAAAATCTTCTTCTCCAGATCCAGCAGGCAGAATCTTTTGATATTTGGTATGCAACATTGTGGGGTGGATCTGATTCAAGTTTGTTCAAATCGGCACCCTGGATTCATATTTGGGCTCACTATAGAAGCTCGAATTCGAACATAGTGCATTTCAGGCAAATTTCTTAAAAAATCTTCTTCTCCAGATCCAGCAGGCAGAATCTTTTGATATTTAGTATGCAACATTGTGGGGTAGATCTGATTCAAGTTTGTTCAAATTGGCCCCCTGGATTCATATTTGGGCTCACTATAGAAGCCCGAATTCGAACATAGTGCATTTGAGGCAAATTTCTTCAAAAATCTTCTTCTCCAGATCCAGCTGGCAGAATCTTTTGATATTTAGTATGCAACATTGTGGGGTGGATCTGATTCAAGTTTGTTCAAATCAGCCCCCTGGATTCATATTTGGGCTCACTATAGAAGCCCGAATTCGATCTTAGTGCATTTCAGGCAAATTTCTTCAAAAATCTTCTTCTCCAGATCCTGCAGGCAGAATCTTTTGATATTTGGTATGCAACTTTGTGGGGTGGATCTGATTCAAGTTTGTTCAAATCGGCTCCTTAGATTCATATTTGGGCTCACTATAGAAGCTCGAATGCGAACTTAGTGCATTTCAGGCAAATTTCTTCTCAAGATCCAGCAGGCAGAATCTTTTGATATTGGGTATGCACCATGCTTAGGGGGGTGAGATTCAAGTTTGTTCAAGCCAAGTCCCTGGGTTCATATTTGGGCTCACTGTGGTAGGAATTTTCTTTAAAAATCTTCTTCAGATCCAGCAGTCGGAATGTTTTGATATTTGGTATGCAGAATCATTAGAGGGGTGAGATTCAAGTTTGTTCAAGCCATGTCCCTAGGTCCATATTTGGACTCACTGTGGGAGCTTGAATTGCAACTTAGTTCAAAATGAGGAATTTTCTTTAAAAACCTTCTTCTTCAGATCCAGCAGTCGGAATGTTTTGATATTTGGTGTGCAGCATCCTTAGGGGGGTGAGATTCAAGTTTGTTAAAGCCAAGTCCCTGGGTTCATATATGGGTGCCCTGTGAATTATAACTTCGTTCAATATTCTTTAAAAATCTTTTTTTTTTTAAGATCCACTGGTCAGAATCTTTGGATATTTGGTATAAGCTTTTCTTAGGAGGAGCAGATGCAACTTGTTGAAATCAATTCTCTGGTTTGATATTTAGGCTACCATGTCAGGTGAGCGCCCTCAGGCCCCTTGGGGCCTCTTGTTTTGTTTCTTATTTTATTATATTTCTTTGAAAACTAAAGATGCGAAAGAAGTAAAAGAATATGGTACAGTATCAGCAGGAATGAGTTTGATACCCACAATGAAATTTTCTTCCCAGTTTTCCCCTGTTGATAATTCCAACACTCGACGTCATGTCTTGGGAAGCTCAACATCAAAAGCTTACTACGAAAGGACATCAAGGGTTGGAATTATCAAGAAAATGAAAATCGACACTGTTAAACAGAATGAACTTGAGAAACACCGTTGTTGTAAAATTTCGAAAGTGCTATTCCGTTGTTTATTTCTTTTTGTGAAAATTGAAAAAATGCTGAAACTCTGTTGAAATAAAAACATGTATTCACATCGTTCTGTTGTTTCTTCTTCTACAACCCAGAATTCATTTATGTCATCAATTAGAAGTTTGACTTTTTAAATTTTTTCCAAGTTCTGCGTGTGTATTTAACTTCTGAAGAATTGAGCTTAGCGATTTTTCAAAATACGCTATAATTCTTCACAAGTTAAATAAACATCAAACGATTTCAAAAGCCAGTTACCAAGCTTGGGATAGTCCATATGCTTGGTAAAATTCCTTACGGCCAACTACCAACCTGTGTTCATATTCCACTAGTTAAATGCTCAACAAAATTAAGAAATGAAATGATTCACCCAAGGTCCCTTCTGGAGCGTCTCTCCCAAGCACCTTAACCCCCGCCCCCCCCCCCCCACCACCTGTTTTCCTTACTGTCTACGATTGGCACAGGCCATCACTCTTTCAAGTGTTAGCTTATTAAGTTATTCCGTTTTTCCTCACTCTTTTCTATTAGCAATCTACAGCCGGTCCGGCGAATTAAATACTTCGAATATCTCCTTTTTGTTGTATCAGCTTTTAAATGGGTCGTTTTGTTAATTTTTAGCTGTCATTTAGGTCCACTTGCTACTTCCCTCTAAAACTGAGTCATTTCGCCCCCCTTTTTATATGAGTCGTTTCGTTCATTTTTATTTTGGTGAGTGGTTTCGTACCTAAAAGAGTACAAAATGACCCAGTACGAAAAGGTAAAGGTATGAAAAGACCTGGGGGACGAAAAGGAAAAGGAACGAAACGACTTGTCACCTTTTTCATGATAAATATTCTCTTGACGGTTTGTTTATGAGCGTCGTAAAATGACAAACCCCACATCTAATATGAATTAGGTTAATTGTAGGAAGTCAGTGTTCAAGTTAAAAGAAATAATAACGTCATTTATTCAGAAAGTTTAAGATTGACGCGGCCAACACATGGTGCAATCCGGTTGGTCTATTTGCAGTAAGTTCCTGAATTGCAGTAAGTTCCTGAATTGCAGTAAGTAACTTTGCAGAAGTTCCTCGGTGTGCGAAAGTGTGATTAATCCTTTGTCTTGTTGGTACTTAATTGGTTTACAGTGTGTTGTCACCTACATTAGTCTATTGTTAACAATTGATTTTTTATTGATTGCATCCATTAATTTTCTGTGGGATTTCCTTGTGACGTGAATAACTTATTTGTATTAAGGGGCTATATAAGTAATGGAATTTTGTTTATTTTGAAATTCTCCCCTCTCATATTCTTTAAATTCAGATTAAATATACACAAATTATACATCAAAATGAAGGTTGGGATGTATAGAACACAAAAAACATACATGTATGTAATCAGCTCATAGAGTTGACAGCAGGCACCACTGGTTCCTGGAAGTCTGCTATTATATTCACATCAGAACTGACAATAAAATAATATTTTGCAAGAACAACTCGTAGCCGAATGTGCTTCAGATGTTCAGTAACAAAGCTAGGCATTCAAAACGCTTTCGAGTGCAGTGATAGGACTGCATTTTGGAAAAGGACAACACTGTCTGCATTTTTTATTGAAGATGGTTTCCATGCTCGACAGACATGCGCAAATCATTCGGTACCACAAATTTCCATCGAAAAACAAAATCGTAATTCTAAGAAATTTCCTGATACCTTGCATTGAATATGGCAACTGTGCAATCTCTATCTAATAACAATATATTGTATGAAGGCGATCTTTTTCATTATTTGATTTTAGACGGCGTTGTTTTTACATGCCTTTTCCGTCCCATGACGTCGACCAGAAATCGAAAGTATATTGAAACGTAAACAAAAGCAAATGCTTTGGAATTTACCCCCATGCAGCAAGTTTTTAAACTCAATAACTATTAACCCTTTACCTAACACAGTATTTAGAAAAAATAAATTAACTTTCACTTTTTTCGAAAACAAATTTCACAATTTTTCCAATAAAACAATACAAATATGGATATCATTAGAACCAGCTCAACGAGTTGGTTCTAATGATATCCATATTTGTATGGTTTTATTGAGAAACTTCGTAGATATTTTAGGTTGCGGTAGGCTTCTTCTAGTTAATTTTCTGGCCATTTTTGGCCACTATTTTAGGTAAAGGGGTAAAATACTTGGTGGAATGACATCATATTTGTTTTACAAGTGTATCTTAATGATGTCTAGTCTCATGTTCAGTGCAGGTGTTTTTCAGAGTATATTTGTCAAGGGTTATTACCTTTTGTGGACTTTGAATTTGTTTCATTTTTAACATCAAACTCAGTAACTTTTAAAATACCTGGTGGAATGACATCAAATGCAGTATGCAAATGTATCTTAGTAATGTCTAGCCCCATGTTCAATGTTATTTGGTGTATTTATGACAGTATAATTTTGGAATTATTTAATTTTTTCCTGTCGCAGCTAAGGTGTGATCTTGCCGTTTTTTTTAAATATCAGAAATCTACTAGTAGCACAAGAGATGGGCAATATATGGAAAAACCAAACCGCTACCAATATCATGAAGATACAAAAAACTGAACTGAGTCAATCATTGAATACCAAAACCATCAGAATTTTCAAATTTTTCTACATTCACCATTGATAATTCCCTGTTGAGGCTTGATAAGTGTTAAAGGTTCATTTTTATGAAAGAAGTGACTGATTTTCTTTTCAGTTTTGTTAACCCTCAATAGACTGGGTCACTATCCTGAAATCCTACTAGACCACAACCTGTACATGTCCAATTACTCAGCAGTGATTTCTAGTCAGGTCTTGGCTGCAACTGCCCAGTTATTTTGTCTATTGTCAGCAGGATCTCCTAAGGATGGCATGGTCAGGACATGTGCTCTGTGATAGCAAAAGCCTGAAATTGGTCCTTAAACATTAAGATGCATTTAGAATAAGTCACAAAATTACTGTAGATATGATTTGTGGTCGTAAAAGAATGTCACTGTTGAGCTCAATGGCAGTGACATTTACAGCATTGTGGTAGAATGATACTACAACAACTTATTCTGTTTCTCCTGCTGTGAATTCCACTTTTGTACTATCAACAAATCTCTGTCAAGTCAGATACCAAATATTGAACCTATACCAAAGTATACCCCCATGAAAATCAGTGCTGGAAATGAACAAAATTGACGGGTGCAGTTTTAAGCTCCTGCAAAATCAGAGACGAGAGTAAATTACACACATAAAATGTTAGTATATGAATTTTCGAGGTAATACTGTCACCAAACACCAGAAACCTTCACCCTTTGAACCCGAGCGGCCGCTTTTCCAGCCAGGAACATAATATGTCATAACGTCATTAAATAGGGTGGCTGTTCAGTAAATGTGTGGGGTAGACCATTCAGTATTTTCAACATGCAGCCCCGAGGCTGCACGTTGAAATTATTGATTGGTTTACCCCAAATAATGAATATGGTCTCTTCTAATTGCTGCCATTGAACTGGCATGGCAGATAACACTAGTGTTCAAAGGGTTAAATGTATTGTATAAGGAATTGCTGAATTATGACAGTAACTTGCCACTGGCCAAAGAGTGCTGCTTTCTCAAAACGACACACATTTATATGCCCTCACAGTGTATTAGTGCTCCACAATATTTTTCAACGAGTACATTTCCTTTCAACCTACTCACAGTTGTTTACAATTGGCTGTAACATAAGTGCAAGCCCTACTTCGGAACTAACTCAAGCTTTTAGAATCTTTTCCAAACGAGTTGGAAAAGTACTAGAGTGCAAAAGCACGAAAAAGATCGAAAAAAGGGTCGAGACCAGCGCTCGAAATTACAGGTACTCTCTCTGCACACCTCTTGCGTTTACCGAGCGCATGCGCAACAACCGTGACGTCAATTCCTTTATTTTCCACCATTGTACATGGTCGGAAATTTTTGTGACTCGTGCTAAATTATGCTGTTTATTCTTCGTGAACAACTTATTCTACATATTTAGTGTGCTAGTGGATTGTATCCTTTTATCAAGCTACCAAGTTATTATTAATTAATGTTACTTTGTATTTTTATTGCTTGTCTCTTCACACTTTATCTTGTCTTTCCCCCACGTGTGAACACGACCTTTGTGCTGTTTTCCGTCGGCGGGAAGCATGATTATTTTGATATAATGCATAAGACTATTCCTTGTACCTCTTGCTTGCAGGTGAAGCATGTGGACGACTCTCATGCCACATGTGTTACTTGCAACAATTGCACCCAGGCCCAATCATGTGGTATTTGTGGGGTTTGGTCCTCTAAATTCTGGGTTTCTGTGAACAAGGTGGTTCTTTCCAGAGCTAGAACCCCTCGTTCTCGGGGTAAGGGTAGCCGTGCCGTAGCAGACATTTCTGCTGGTGCACGTGGTGACTCTGTCACACAGGATTTGGATCTGCCTTCTGTGGCGAGTTCCTCTGCAACTGTTGATGGTGTTAGTTCAGTGACACCTGACGAGGAGACCGTGGTCTCTTTGTCTTCAGATGTCACTATTGAGGCGTCTGTTTTCGTTGAGAGCTTTTCCGAGGTCAGCTTGGTGACCCTCTCCGATCTGCCTCCTACACCATCGACCGTTGTTGAGGAAGTTGCTACTCCAGATCCTATTCTGTCTGATGGTGGCTCTTCCATCTCCTCTGGGGATGGTCTACAGTCTCGGGGGACCGAGGCTGTATCTGCTGGTGTGTCTGTGTGTTCTCAGCCTCCCCCAGCCTCGTGGCGGGGCTGTGCGGGTTTGCTGTCTGCTCCGTCTCATCTGGCTAGGTTTGCTCCTAGTCGGTTGAGCCGGCCGGTCGCTTCAGCAGCGATTCCTCGTCCCTCGAGTGAATCGTTTATCGTTCCACCTTCCCCTGCTAGTGTGCCGCCTAGCGGGATGGTGTTGGGACGTTGGCATCCAGGGCCTGCTGTTCGGCAGCGGTCGGTGACAGCCCCTGTTAGCTGTCACTCTCGGAACCTTCCTCCAGTGATTCCTCACTGTGTTCCGAGTCTGGGTGTCGATCTATGCTTGCCGTCGGTCTCAGAGGATAGGCAGTTGGGGCCGTCTGCTGCGCAGAGGCCAATGACAGGTTCCTGTAATTCTTGGGACAATCCTCCGGTGTCTTCTCACCGTGTCCTAGGTCCAGCTACTGATCGGCGTGCGCCGTCGGTCTCTTTAGAGGATTTGCAGGCAGGACCTTCTGTTTCGCAGAGGTCAATGATGTCCCCTGGACGTCACAATCGGGACTATCCTCCGGTGTCTTCTCACCGTGTCCCTATTCTGTCTGCCGATCGACGTTCGACGTCGGTCTCTTCTGAGGATTTGGGTTCTTCTACCAGAAGGGTCCATTGGGAGCCGTCGGGCGATTCTGCTGCGACGGATTCTCAGGGTGACCTGCGCCAGGCCATTTTGGCGCTCACCCGGTTGCTTTCTGGCAACCCTCGAGTTGGCCTCCCTGTGCCTCCTGAGGCACAACCTCCTTTGGTCGGTCGCCGAGATGTCTCGCCTGGCCCCTTGGATACTGCACAGTATTCACAGGAGGTTTCTGCTGGTCAACCCGAGTTGGGCAACGTCTCCTCTGCTACGGAGGATGACGAGTATCTTGAAGGTGATGGGCCCCCCTCGTCAGTCTTGGGGCAGGCTTTGGATTTCGTCTTTGGCTTATTGCCGGACGTTCAACCTTCCGACCAGCCTTCTGTGACCGTCCGGCTGCGGTCCACTGTGGAGTGCCGTAACCCTGTTGAGCCTTCTAGCTCCGGGGCTTTGCGTCCTCTGCAATCGGCTCAGGTTGTTGAGTCCTTCCAGGGCTTAGATGCCAAAATGCGTTCTAAGGCCCTCAAGGGTTCCTTCTTTTCTAGAGCTGATGCCTTTCTGCCTCCATCGCAGTTTCGTGTGTACGATTTCGTCTCTCCACCAGTCTTCCAAGGGATGACTACTGTGGATGAGGATTCTTCTTCCCTCGGGTTGACTAAGCCTAAGTCGGCAGTTCTCCCGATGTCGGTAGTTGAGTCTATGGTGGGCCTGTCCCGAGAGATGCTGGGTATGTTATCTCTCGCGGACCATGTCGTCGCTGCTCTGGCTGAATATTTTCCACCAGGGGAGTTTGATGACGCTCAGGCGCCTTTTCGCATTCTGTCACAGGCTCTTATGAACTTGACACACGCTCACGGCTAATTTGGAGTTGGCACACCGGGATGCGGTGTTGGATTCTTTACCATCCCTTCCTTCTGAGCAACGTGCTGTTCTGAGGTCTGCCTCTTTGGTGGGACCTCAGTTGTTCCATGGTTCCATGGAAGCTGTTCGTGGCGAAGTTCTTCGTCATTCGAAGGACCAGCTTTTGCTGAGACAGCTTGACCAACCTGCTGCTGCGGGTGGGGGTCGTTCCAGGCCCGCCAAGCGTGCTGCTGCGTCTGCCTTGTCGGCGACTGCGGCTACGCCTTCGTCTGCTCCTTCTGCTCATAAGAAGCGCCGACGTGGCCAGGCTCGCTGGCAGCCTCAGGCTGGAAAGTCTCAGGATTCTGTCACTTCCCGAGGTGTTTTCTCCTCTCGGGGCCTTGTCGAGGCCGCAAGTGAAGGTTCTCACCTTGATTCGCCTCCAGTCGGGGGAAGGCTGTCGCTGTTTTACGGCCGTTGGACAGAGATAACGTCGGACTCTTGGGTCCTCGACGTCATTCAATCCGGTCTGCGACTGTCCTTCTATCGGCACCCCAGTTTATCTTGGGTGCCCCTCCCAACTCAGGTCTCATCCGATTCTCTGCGTCGGGACCTTCTGGTGCAGGAGATAGACAATCTCCTCACCAAAGGGGCGATCGAGGTGGTCAGGAACACCCTTTCACCGGGGTTTTACTCGAGACTTTTCTTGGTGCCGAAGAAAAACGGCCAATATCGTCCTGTCATCGATCTGAGTACCCTGAACGAGTACATAATAGCTCCTCGTTTCAGTATGGAGACTTTCCGGTCGGTTCGACGTTCAGTTCATCAGGGCGATTTTGCGGCCAGTATCGACCTGAAGGATGCCTACTTCCATATACCCATTCATCTGGCGTCACGGAAATACCTTCGGTTCTCGTTTCGGGATCGAGTTTTTCAATTCAGAGCTCTCCTGTTCGGTTTGAACCTGGCTCCTTGGGCCTTCACCCGACTGATGTCACATGTGCTTGCTTTCCACCGCACTCAGTCGGCAGTGACTTCGTCAGCCTACCTAGACGACATCCTCCAACGGCACCACGATGCTGCTGTTCTGGAGTTCGATGTCCAGCAGTTTCTTTGCCTGCTAGCGTCGCTGGGTTTCAGAGTCAATCGCGAGAAGTCGGATCTTCTTCCTTCTCAGCGATTCCGTCATTTGGGGATGGATTTCGACACTCTTTACAATGTAGTGTCGGTCCCCCAGGCTCTGGCGACGATTCTTTCCGCCTTGACTCGGGACCTGCTTCAATCTTCCTCGGTCTCGGCCAGGACTTTCCTTCGGATGCTGGGCCTTTGCAGTTCGGTGACAGATCTCATTCTGCTCGGTCGCTTGTTTGTCCGACCTCTCCAACACTTCCTGTTGGATCATTGGCGTCCGAATGTAGATCCGCTGGACCTGAAACTCACTATTCCTCGGCCTCTGCTTTGTCACCTCCGCCCTTGGGCAGATATTCCCTGGCTAACACAGGGTGTTCCGTTGGATCTTCCTTTGGCCGATCACATCCTTACTGCGGATGCCAGCGATCGGGGCTGGGGTGCGACGTTGGATCCTCTTGGTCTGTCTACTCACGGGGAGTGGGACAGTGAGCAGGTGGGCCTTCATATTAACCAGAAGGAGCTCCTCGCTCTTCTGTTGAGTTTTCGGCTTTGGATCCCTCATCTGTCGGACCATGTTGTCCTACTTCTTTCGGACAATTCGACAGTAGTGGCCTACATACAGAATCAAGGAGGCACACATTCGATTCCCATGTATCGGCTGTCTCGGGATCTTCTTCTGTTGGCACGGGATGTGAACGCTCGGGTGTCCATTTGACACATTCCCGGGCGTCTCAACGTCCTAGCAGACTCCCTGTCCCGACGCGACAGTGTCCTTCCAACCGAATGGATGCTACATCGGTTGGTGTTTCAGGCAATTTGCGAGCAGTGGGGCTGTCCTCAGGTCGACCTTTTCGCTACTCGCTGGAATCATCAGGTAGAGACCTTTGTCTCCCCTTGTCCAGATCCTCTGGCATTTGCAGTAGACGCTCTGTCTCTGGACTGGACAGGTTGGATCGGCTATGCCTTTCCTCCTGCACCGATTCTTCCTCAAGTATTAGCAAAGATTTGTGCTTGCAGTTGCAGGATCATTCTGATTACACCCGTCTCCACAGAGGGTGTGGATCAATCTGCTGCGGCCTCTATTGGCCGATCGACCGATTAGTCTACCTCTATGTCACGATCTTCTTTCACAGGGTCGTCCCAGGAAGTATCACAACAACCTGGCGAGCCTGTCCCTTCACGCCTGTCTTTTATCAGGTCCAGTCTCCGACGTAGAGGTTTTTCGAGACGATCAGCGGAGTGCATTTCTGCATCGCGGCGGCATTCCACTGGCATGACTTATGCCACCAAGTGGAAGGTTTTCTGCCACTGGTGTGCAGATCACAGTGTGAATTACTGTGATCCGTCAATCGCTCAAATTGCAGATTTTCTGGTTTTTCTTTTTGACTCCAAGGGCCTCCAGCCTATTACAATTAAGGGCTATCGGTCTATGCTGTCTGATACTTTCTCTTATGTGGGAAAGCGGTGCATCGGTCATAATCTTTTTCTCTCCAAACTTATTCGGCACTTTTCTTTGAAGAGGCCTCGAGTTTTGCGTCTTACACCCAAGTGGAACTTGGCATGAGGGGGCGCCATTTGAGCCTTTATCTGAGACCGACATGCATTTTCTCACTTATAAGACGGCTTTTCTTCTAGCGTTTGCTTCTGCTCGTCGAGTCAGTGAGCTTCATGCGCTATCTGTTGATTCTGCCTTCTTCCGAAATGAGGCTAACAGTGTCACCTTCACTACTGATTGCTCTTTTCTGGCTAAGAATCAACTTCCTGATTCGGTACCTCCTCCCATCTGCATTCGGGCTCTCCCTGCTGTAGATGGCCGGAGGCCTCTTCTTTGTCCTGTTCGTGCGATCAAGACTTACATTACTCGCACTCAGTTCATTAGGAGGGGTCGGAAGAGATTCTTTCTGTCTCTCATTCCTAAAAGGCAGTCTATCTCTTCCCATTCTATTTCCAGGTGGATCTGTCTTGCAATCAAGCTGGCTTATTCTCGCTTGTCTGCGCCGGATCTTGTTTCGAAACGGCTTAATGCTCATGAGGTTCGTGCCGTTTCTACATCCTGGGCGTTCTCCAATTCTGTTTCGCTCCGGGATGTTATGAATGCGGCTTACTGGAGGAATGCTTCTACCTTCTCCTCCTTTTATCTCTGCCACCTTCAGCAGCAATCTGAGGACCTTTATTCTTTAGGCCCTCTCGTTGCTGCTCAGGCTGTTGTGCACCCCCATTAAAATTGTTTTTGTCGAGGTTGCGCTTCGCTCAGCCTTGTTCTTTTCAGGTGCCTTCTGTCTATCTTCATTACAGGTTTTCGTTTTTGTTCTCTGCCATCCATGCTTTCGTTCTGCTACTCTTGTTGGTATTGGTTATGTGATTCACCTCCTCCTATTGTTTATTCAGCCAATTGTAAACAATTGTGAGTAGGTTGAAAAGAAATTAAAATTTTTTAGTAAATTTTGTTTCTTAACATACCTACCACAATTGTTTACCGGAGGCCCACCCTCCTTGGGGATATCTTTGATATCGATGCCTCCCCGCTAAATCACAAACTTCTCGTTGGCGGAAATACGGAATTGACGTCACGGTTGTTGTAGGTATGTTAAGAAACAAAATTTACTAAAAAATTTTAATTTTTTAGCTCCCGTAAAATAGAAAACATGGGTGCTGACTGGAGCAATTGCACTCACACCCGTCTCATTTCCAGAACTGATAAAAATACCAAAACCGATAATGAACTCAAAATCCCAATACTGCCCATCTCTAAGTAGCACAGGATACAGAATGTGTATTTTTTGACTGATAAACATCTGGAATGATTAGGAGCTGATAAATAGATCAATACTAGATGATATCATATACAGTGGATCCCACTTAATTGGATATCTCTTAACTGAATAACCCTGTTAATTGAATATAATTTCCAAACACAAAACCATTTACCATACCTCCAATACAAATTTGACCTGTTAATTGAATATAGGTTATACAGTAAACTCCTGTTAATTGAATAAAAACCTTGTAACCTGTCAAAAAATTACCGACTCTCCCCAATTTTCCTTTGTTCATAGACCTATTTGGCTTCAGTACATCAATTACAGGCATTTAATCTATTATATCTTGTTTGACAGAGCTCATGGAGCTCTGTCAAACAAGATAGAATAAATGCAAAGTTAATCTCTAGAATACAGGAAAGTGACACAATACCTGTTAATTGGATACTCCTGTTAATTGAATAATTTTGTTTGGCAAAGTGGCTATTCAATTAACAGGGTTCCACTGCATTAGATTCCAAACACTAATTATAGGAATAATCATCAAAAATTTAATCAATGAAGCACCGGATAGTGGCAGATACAACTCAGTGCTTCATTAATTAAAATTTTGCTGCTGATGATTTTTATTACCTGGTAAACACATACGTGGACATAACTGCCCATGCGTGGATTACAAACATTCCATGGCAACTGTACTGTATAGAACCTATTGCAAAACCTTACCTGAGACTTAGCTTTTGGAATTACAAACCCTAGAAGCCTTTCACCAGAAACAGTCTAAGAAAACACAAAAGTGTTTCTGGTTGCATGGTACCATGGCATATGAAAAGAGCAAAATCCATAATTTTCATGTTACATGTATTGCAAAAGTGTTGGCAGCTTGAATTGCAAAACCAAGAAGCTGTTCATCAGAAATAGTCTTAAAAAGTACTGTGGTGGCTCTCTTGGCACAGACACATACATAGAAATCCAAAATCTTGCGTAGGTTTTCAGGCCCTATTGCATCACATAGGCATAGTTTTAGTATTTTGAATTGTATACCCAAGAAGACTTTTGTGGAAATGGTTTAATTAAACACTAAAGTGGCTCTGATGGCACATCCACATGACACATTAAAAATCCATAACCTTTGTGCACATCTACAGACCATATTTCAACACCTGAGATTAGTTTTGGCATTTCAAATCACATATGCCAGAACAGAGTAGAAGAGTTTTGCTAAAAATAGTCTAAAAAACCCACTCATTTGGCACTGGTGGCACAGCCCCATAGAATCTAAAAAAACAAACCCTTTGAACAAATCTACAGACCCTACTCTTCACTCATGAGCTCAGTTTTAGAATTTGGATTTTTGGTCACATATCCTGGAAAACGTTTGCCAGAAATGGTCTTAGAAAATACTAAAGAGACTCTGTAAGCTCTGCCACATACAACATGCAAAATTTGAAACATTTTTGCACATTTTGAGACCCAGTGCAAAACATCAGCATAGTTTTCGTATTCCGAATCACAAACCCTAGAAGTTTTTCATCGGAAATTGTCTGAAAAACTACTAAAGTGGCTTTGTTTGCACTGCCATATGGCACATAGACAATCTGAAACATTCGTGCACAGCTTCAGACCCTTGCAAAACCTCAGCATAGTTTTAGCATTCTGAATTGCACACTCTAGAAGTCTTACATCAGAAATTGTCTGAAAAACAACTAAAGTGGACCTGGTGACACATAAAAAATCTGAAACCTTTGTCCAGATATATCTACACTATCCTGCATACCCTATTACAGCATCTGGCCAATACCCTAAAAACTGTTGGCCAAAAAAGTGGCTTTAGAGGTGCCGCCACATGGCAAATGAAAAATTTGAAACCTTCAGGCACACCTACATGCTGAAAACCTGTTGCAACCCCGCCCCCCCATGCAGTTTTCAATTACACAGGTTGGTATTATTAAAACAACACATGGAAAATCAGTGGTTTTTCCAAGTGGCTCTGCAGAAGACCTCAGGTGGCAGAAATTTTCAAAAGTGATATTTTCTGGATTTTCATACCCAACTGAACAAATGTAGAAAGTTTCAGTATTTCAGATTGAAAAAATAGTCATGCGGACAGTACAGGCAAAGGGTATGACAATATCCCAATATTTTTTTTTCAAATGTGGGGATAATATTAAATAAGAGAACACATTTCAGCAATAAAAATGTCCTCAGAACTAGGTCTAACAGGCTTTTCAAGTTTAGAGAGCTCACGTTCAGAATACAAAATCATGTTTATTTTTTGCACGTGCTTGCATGAGCGAAAATAACCATTTGTCGCGGCCACAACTGAGATAATTTTCGCTATTCACTCAAAAACAGTAGATTTTCTTTTTACACTTTTTATAAGAAACTGATAATTCCACTCATTTCAACCATGAATTGATGCATGAAAGTAAACAGCATATTGGATCATTGATATGCAGAAGTGATTTGATCGATACTTGGAACAGATAACGTCTTGCGATGTTATTCAGTTGGCGAGTTTCTAGTCCAAACATGACCTGAAAGTCCGTAATATAAGTTTTTGGTTTGGTACGTGTTTTGAAAAGATGTACCAAACCAAAAACCTATATTACAGACTTTTAGGCCATGTTTGGACTAGCGGGTTTCATGCATCAATTCAAGGTGAATACATGTTTAATTTTTGCTGAAAATGGTCAGTATCCACTCAAAAACACTAGATTTCCTTTTCATTATATGCTTCTAGAACAAATTGATCATATCCAGTAATAATTTGACTCGTATTCATCTTAAAGTGATGCTTTTGAAAGCCGCCATTTTGATTGATACTGTGAAAGTGAAAATTTCTATATCTTCACAGTGGGGGGATACTATTTCTTTCTATCCTATCCACAATTTCTTTGATAATCTATCGTTTATCATGTAATAAAAAATATTATCCATGTGAAAACCCCAGAAAGTGAAGCGGTGCTTGTTTACTGTGATAAACAGGCTTTGTTTCACTGGTAAAATAGGACTTGGTAACCAATGTTTGGGTTGAAAGTCCTCTAAAATGGGCAACATTGGGATAAATGATTGGCTGGACTTGACTTTATATCCATGTTGTAGTCACAATTGACCATTGTGCAGAAATATGTGACCTTTAACACCAATAACTAAATAAATATAAAATCTAAAGTCTCCCTATTAAGACAAAGAAGCAAAAATCCAACTACACCCTTAAAGTGCTCATGTCCCAAGACTATGGCTGAAAACTCATAATGGGGCTTGTCTTTGAATACTGCAGGTGTTTACTATTGACATATCTTTGTAATGTTAATAAATCATACCCTTTCTTTGTATCTGTTCAATTGCTCCAGCTTATAAAATGAAAATTCTTTCTGTAAAACTTATATATGTAGTAATGCTATATTTAATAGAATAAAAATGAGAAAATAACTTTTTTGTGTTCTGTATTGTTTTTGTACCCCCAAAAGTAATTCAGCTCTCAGCTAGTTTATTTTCTTTTTAGCTCCAGTTGTGATCTACTCAAGCTGTAACATGCATTTATTATTTTCATTAAGTTGGTCAACTGCAGTTATCTTAGGTACCCTTCCCCATCAAAAAGTGAGAAAAAAAACAGAAAAATAGAATCCTTCTGATTTTGCAGGCAAAAAATTATTTTTACTATTTCACCTGACTGGGAGACAGAATGAGTTATAGCGATCACTTATAATGCGTCAATATTGCACATCAGTCTAACTCTTTTTCTTCAGAACTACTGGATCAAATCCAACCAAACTGAGGACAAATTATTTTTGGGGATACTCTTCCAAGTTTGTTTGATAGAAGTCCTAAGCCCGATGGGCTTGGGGCAGTGCATGAAGAACTTGAAATTCTCTTTAAAATCATCTCATAAATAACAAGTCACAATGCTTTGAATTTTGGTACGTGATTTCTTTTTGTGCTCATTTATTTATTTATTTATTGGTATTTAAGGTCACATATTTCTGCACAATGGCTAATCATGACCACGACAGTTTTACGGGTGGAGGAAGCCGGAGTACCTGGAGAGAACCACTGAGCAACGGCAAGCAACTGTCAGCTCCCCAACATACTAACTCCACACAAGCAGGGTTAGCATTGGTTGAAGACAGGTGCACCATCGACGTGCAGTACGCCTTAGTACACAGCGTCACCATTCCCCACGTGGGCAATGGGACTTATTGTGCTCAACAATGAAGTTTGTTCAAAAAATGTTACTCAGGAAATATTTGGGTCTGTGTTGGCAGTGACAAAATTTTTGACCCTGCCCAAAATTTCTATTTTCCGAGCCGGTTGGCCAGTTTGAACCAAATTTGCTATGCAGTATCATGAGATACCATGGGTAATAGGAGAAAGTTGAGTCAGCACTTTTCAAAAATTGAAAAAATCTTTCTCTACAGAACTACCAATCAGAATCTTTTGATATTTGGTATATAACATCCATGGGGAATCAGATTCAAGTTTGTTCAAATCATATCTTTAAGTTCTTATTTCAGTTACCTATGAAGAAAATTCTTTGAAAATCTTCTTCAGATTCACAAGTAAAAAATTAACTTTTTTAAATTTAAGTGGGGGTGTTCAGATTCAAGGATGTTCAGATCACGTCGTTGGGTTCATATTTGGACTCCCTGAGAATTTTAACGTGTGCAATGTGAGAAATATTCTTTAAATTTCATCTTGAAATCCACCAGTGGGAACCTTTCAGTATTTGGTATACAGCTTCCTTTTTGGGCCAGATTGAATTTTATTCAAATCAAATCCCTTGGATCATATTTAGACTCCTAATTGGAACATGAATTTAATTTATCTTAGTGCAATATGAGGAAAACTCTTCAAAATCTTCTTCTTCAAACTCACCGCTTAGAATCTTTTGATATTTGTTTTTCGGCAATTTATCTTAGTGCAATATGAGGAAAACTCTTCAAAATCTTCTTCTTCAAACTCACCGCTTAGAATCTTTTGATATTTGTTTTTCGGCACTCTCATGGGGGAAGGAGGGGGAGGGGCAGATTCATGTTTGATCAAATCAAGCACTTTTGTTAGCTCAACTTTGAAGTAAGTAAAATTTGAGGCTATGCCATGGCCCGTCATCCATCCGTCCGTCAACAATTCAATACAGCTTGGGTTAGAGGCCGTATTTATGAACCGATCTTTACAAAACTTCTTGAGTACCTTTGTTATCACTGTGGGTCGAGAACGAATGTTTTGGGGTGCAGTCCGAAATTCAAGATGGCCGCCAGCAGCCATTTTGTACCAAAATTAGTGCAATCAGTTTTTTTGTACAGAACTTCTGTATGAAAGTTCTGATTCGAATAAATTTTTGTCTGAATGTTTAGTAACATGGAATACATCACATATAATACAGGTTTTTTTCTCGTGCAGAAATTCTGTAAATTAGATGAACTTTGATTTTTTCAGTGCTACTTACACATAGAAAGTACACATGTCAATACGGCTCGTGCTAGGGGCTGTATTTATGAACCGATCTTCACAAAAGTTTGTGGGTACCTTTGTTATCACCTTGGGACAAGAACGATTGTTTCTGGGTGCGGTCCAAATTTCTAGATGGCTGCCTGTGGCCATTTTGTACCGAAATTAGGTCCAATCAATTTTTTGTACACAACTTCTATACGGCTCAGGCCAGAGGCTGTATTTATGAACCGATCTTTACGAAACTTCTTGGGTACCTTTGTTGTCACAATTGGCCATTTTGTTCCAAAATTAGGCACAATCAGTTTTTGGTACAGAGCTTCTATATGAAGGTTCTGATTTAAATAAATTTTGAATGAATGTTTAGTAACATGGAATACATCACATATAGTACAGGTTTTTTCTCGTGCAGAAATTATGCAAATTAGATGAACTTTGATTTATTCAGTGCTACTTATACACTGTAAGTGCACATGTCAATACGGCTTGGGCTAGAGGCTGTATTTATGAACCGATCTTCACGAAACTTGTTGGGTACCTTTGTTATCACCTTGGGATGAGAACTAGTGTTTTTGGTGTGGTCTGAACTTCAAGATGGCTGCCAGTGACCGTTTTGTACCAAAATTAGGTACAATCAGTTTTGGGTACAGAACTTCTATATGAAGCTCCTGATTTGAATAAATTTTTGAATAAATGCTTAGTAACATGGAATACATCACATATAATACAGGTTTTTTTCTCATGCAGAAATTATGCAAATTAGATATTTATTTATCTATTTATTTATTGGTGTTTAAGGTCACATACTTATACACAATGGCTAATCATGACCATAACAGTTTTACGGATGAAGAAAGCCGGAGTACCTGGAGAGAACCGATGAGCAGCTGCCAGCTCCCCAACATCGTAACTCTGCACACCAGCACAGGGAGGGTTAGATTGGTTGAAGACATGCTCACCATCGATGTGCAGTACGCCTTAGTACACTGCGTCATCGTGCCATGTGGACAATCGGGGTTAAGTGTCTTGCCAAGGACACAATGTGGGAGTCCGAATCGATCACTCAGACGGTCACCCATCCGAGGACTAACCGGGCTCGACATTGCTTAACTTCGGTGATCTGATGAGAACTGGTTACCACAATGCCACTGCTTCCCCATGCAAATTAGATGAACTTTGATTTATTCAGTGCTACTTATAACCAGTAAGTGCACATGTCAATACGGCTCAGGCTAGAGGCTGTATTTATGAACCGATCTTCACAAAACTTCTTGGGTACCTTTGTTATCACCTTAGGACAGGAACGAGTGTTTTTGGATGCCGTTGTTATCTCTGTGCTATGAGAACAAATATTTTGGAGTTCAGTCACACCCACTCTGGGACTCCAAGATTTCTTTTCTAGTTTAGCATCTAACTGTCACCCACCTTTACAATACTTTACCCATACATTTGTTACAGGCTACGGTCAGCATTTTTGTACAGACCGTTGCAATACTTGATGGTTAGTCCTCGGATGGGTGACCATCTGAGTGATCGATTCGGACTCCCACGTTGTGTCCTTGGGCAAGGCACTTAACCCTGATTGTCCACATGGAGGCACGATGACACTGTGTACTAAGGCATACTGCATGTCGTTGGTGCACATGTCTTCAACCAATCTAATCCTGCCTGTGCTGCAGTGCGGAGTTACGATGTTGGGGAGCTGGCAGTTGCTCGGTGGTTCTCTCTGGTTACTCCGGCTTCCTCCACCCGTAAAAGTGTCACGGTCATGATTGGTCATTGTGCATAAGTATGTAACCTTAAACACCAATAAATATATATATATATATATAAATATATATACAATACTTTATATATACCTTTGTTATCAGGTCATTACCTAGATGTGTGTCACATACTATACATGTCCATGTCTTACACATGTTGAGCTACAGTGTCTTTGACACTTTCATTCATATATGGACTTCATTTGGGCTCTCAAATTATAAATTTGTTCAATATGATTAATATTCTTTAACAACTTTCTTCAGATCCTCCAGTCAGAATCTTCTGATATTTGATATACAGCATTAGTGGGTGGGTCAGATTCAAGTTCGCCGAAATCTAGTCCCTGGGTTCTTATCTGAGGTCCTTATGGGAACCCTATATTTAACTTAGTGCAGTATGAGGAAAATTCTTTAAAAATCTTCTTCAGATCCACCAGTCAAAATCTTTTATTCTTTACATATCTCTTATTCAGATCCACCACTCAGAATCTTTTGATATTTGGTGTACACCATCTTTGTGAGGGTAAGATTTGAATTTCTCCAAACCAAATCCCTAACTTTATATATTTTTAAGATAAAAAATGAAAAAAATAATGAAAATTAATTGCCGATTTTTGTGAATAGCACTGGCCAGTTTTGGCCGTTACGTCAGGAAAAGGGTTAAAACATGGTTCCAATGAGGGGTCGTAAACTATTTTTTTTTTGCAAAATTAGGAAAAATGCTAAAATATGAATTAGTACTGAAATGGTTAACCGGATAACCGGTTTGAAACCAGTTACCTACCTAACCGATTTGAAAAAACGTCAACCGGTTATCCGAAATATCGACAGTGATCGCCATTCCATGGTTAAAACGTAGTAAATCTGCCGCTTCCCCTTTGGGATAGATACACCTCGAAGCCGTGTTGTATAGAGAAATAATCGACTTTGGCTTCAAGACTTCGTTAATGATCTGCAATTTCCATGAGTACTGAGTAACCGCAAAAACTATTCCATAGTATGTATACAAATGAACGTTGTCGAGTACTCGACAACGTTCATTTGTATACACACTACAGAATAGTTTCTGAGAATACTGCTTTCCAATTCCTATAGTTTTGATCCGCGATTCGATGAAATAAAGGCTATGGCTAACCGGATATTAACCGGTTATAGCTCTTGGTTAGTCAGTTGTGAAAATGAGCCAACCGTTTCAGCCCTAGTATGAATGACAATTTTTCCAAATGGTGCTGATCAGTTGTGGCTGTTATGTTAGGTAAAGAGTTGAACAAATTTGCTGTTCTCAATATCACCAGATTCTGTATAATTTTGAAGTTTTTGACTTGATTTTCAACTTTTATAGGCTCCTCTTAACATTGTGTTTTATGAAATGGTATTGTCCAGCCATCTGTCTGTTGCACCGTCCATCTGTTCACTTTTTAGTTCCTGGATGATTGCTTGTGTTGTAATTGTCAAATCAGTGCAGATCAAGTGCAAATTTGACGTTCATCCGAGTTATTTCCCTTTATTCTTTTCAATTTCCATAATTTATGGTTTCCAGATGATTACTCCTGCAGTACTCTGCATTGCTAATCTATTTCTGGCATACAACCTTACTCAAGTAAAAGACAGTTTTGAGACTGGTGCGACTTTCTATTGTGGAGTTATTGCCCTTTGTTTTCTCAGAATTTGCCAGATTTTAGATCATGATTTATGGTTTCTGGATGATAACTCCAGCTACACTCAACACAGCCAATCCATTTTTGCAAACTTACAAACTTAATTGAGTTAAAAGCAGAAAATCTAGTTCAATTTTGATGTTTGAGCAATATTTTATTATGGAGTTATTGCCCTTTTTTAGAAGTTCTTAGTATTAAGTCTTGTTTCCTATTAAAGGGTCATATCTGGGGGTCATTGGAAATCCTCGGCCAAATGGCTATTTTGAGCCATAATTTTATTTTGGGATGGTGTAAATTTAATAAATAATGCTCATTAATGGTGATATTGCAAAAATATTCTGCTGATGGTCTTGATTCAAACTGTGTACAGTCAGGTGCATTTCAGTTGGTGGTCAAGGTCACACAGGTGTGTTTAAGAACTAACCAAACCTGTTTGACAGCTGATATTTTGCAGGTAACAAATGGGATAATTTCTATGTAAATTTCCTTTGGGAAACCATTTTGAAAAAATGAACAGGAAACCTATATGTTTGCTTTGTCAGAATGTTCATTTTATGTAGTAAAATCCTCAGTGGGAAAATAAATAATTTCCATTATATAGTTTTATTGCAATAAGTGTATGATAATTGGAAATTTATCCCCGAAATGTGAACATTTTGACCAAGTTTTCAAGAAATCAACTGTGTCATTGAAATGGGAGTATTTAAATGAAATAGTAAGATTTTCATTGCTTGTTGTTAGGGCTGCATGATATTCAGAACTGAATACCAGTTTTGGTATTAAAAAAAATACCACGGTATACCGGTATATCCAAAACTGTTCAGATATATGAACACAAGTACCACAATCAAGACTCAAGGCATCACAGTCGGAACGAATTAGCATGCCTTGATAATGCAATTCGAATAACCTTTACCCAACGAAGACGATATCAAAATTTATTATTTTCTAAATTAGTTTATCAGATTTTCCCCAAAGATTTCAACAAAACTATATCATGTGACCCCCTCATTGGAACGAGCTAAATGAGCTCGTTCCAATGAGGGGGTCACATGATATAGTTTTGTTGAAATTTTTTTAATTTATTCTTTCATCTGCTGAATTTGTATATTACGAGGGCACAATCAGATGATTCCTTGGATAAAGGGATAATATTATTCATTCGGGACTACAGTTAAAAAACTGAAGACATCTTGAAAATTAAATTGTGGGTAAATAAATAATGACGATAAACCGATATTTTTGTAATTACACAGGTATTCAATCACTATTGGTTTGAATACCGGGATATACCGGTTTATCGATATGCCAAGCAGCCCTACTTGTTGTTTTCTCCAGGAATGGCCACACTGAGAGCTTTCAGAAAATGTATAGTATAGATTATGAACAATGTGAACAAGAGATGTAAATTAATTTATTCAGCTGAACAAGTATAGAAAGACCTTAGTTTTACAGATGATAACTCCAGAAATACTCGACACAGCTAATCCATATTTGGTAAATAACATTACTCAGAGCGAATGCAGAATATGTTCAATTATGATGTCTGTTTGATAAAGATTCTGCTGTGGAATTAATGCCCATTATTTTCTTAGAATTTCCATGATTTTAGGTTTCTGGATAATAACATCAGTCACACTTGACACAGCCAATCCATATTTGGTATGTGGCCTTATCTTCAGAATTTGTTGATCAAATTCAAATTTGACATTTTTCAGGCTTTCCTTTCTGGAGTTATTGCCCTTTATTTTCATAGAATTTTCAAGATTTTAGGTTTCTGGTTGATAACTTCATCTATACACAGCATAGTCAACCTACTAATGTATGAAATTCCAAGAAAGTGCTTTATTCAAGAAACACACAGGTTGTGTGTGTGGGGGTGTGGGGGGGGGGGGGGGTTGGGGGTGGGGTGGAGAGGGAGCGGATGTCCAGAGTTATGCCCCTTGAAAAGTCACAAAATGATAAATCAATGGTTTCTGGATGATAACTCCAGTTGGCTTTGATGTACTGCCTAATAATTTTGGGACCTTACTACCTGCCGTGAAATGCAGGTGAGGTTTGATTTTCACCATTATGGCATATACTGTTTTAGAGTTATGCCCCTTGAAAAGTCATAAAATGGTAAAATCAGTAGTTTCCAGATGATGACTCTAGTTTTCTTTGATGGTACGACCTTATAATTTTGCAACATCACTATCTACTATGATATGTAGCTCATGTTTAATTTTCCCCATTATAACATATACCATTCCAGAGTTATGCTTCTTTAAAAGTGGCAAAATGGTAATATCAAGGTAATATCAATGGTATCTGGATGATAACTCTAGTTTGCTTTGATGTACGACCATATAATTTTACAACATTACTGTATACTCTGAAAAGCAGATCAAATTCGATTGTCATTGTTATGGCACTTAATCATTGCAGAGTTATGGCCCTTGAAAATCACAAAATGGTAAAATCAATGGTTTCTGGATGATAACCCTAGTTCACTTTGATGTACGACCTTATAATTTTGTAACGTTACTACCTACCATGAAATCTAGGTCAAGTTTGATTTTCACTGTTATGGAATTTCACATTCCAGAGTTATTCCTCTTGAAATGTGATAAAATGGTGAAGGTATCAAACATTTCTTATGGTACCTTATTAAATGCCACTAATTAAGCAGTGACCTGTCTTTCAAAGGCCAGTTTAATCTCTTTCCCAAAGAGCTTTTTAATACAGGTTTACTGTGTCCTGTTACCCTTGTCTTTCCACATGTTTTTGTATATTTTTTTTATATGGCTTAAACCATTTATCAGTTTTGCAGTTGAAAAAATCAGAATGTTGTTTCCATCAATTTGCATTTTGGAGAGCATCTGTTGGCTGTGCCATCTTTTTACTTGTTTCGAAGCAGAGAATAGACATATGCTAGGATGCTGAACCATGAAAAATGTAGTCAGGACCTATTTTGTAAGCATCCCCCCACCCCTCAATTTTCACAAATTCATACAATAAGAAAAACCTCAGAATGTAACTATGCAAAACATACATAAAATACATGTAATCAGGACTGATAGAATGTAACTTGTAAACACATGTATTGCATAAAATACCCTGGGCTGAAGAGCAAGCCCAAGTATCTTATGCAAGATTAACTTAATTCAGTTACATTCTGAATTTTTCCCATTGTCTAAATTCACTTATACAAAACATTTTCTCACCAATGACAGGAGTGAGTTGTTAACTTGTAGCAAAACATGCAACCAAAAGAAGCTTGTAACCATTCCAGTATTAGTTAATTGATTAATCACTTCAACATTAATTTCGCTCAGTGTGTTGATGCCAAGACATTTGAATTGTTATTACCTGTTTTAGTGCCCATGATCAGTGGTTCTCTCGAGGTTCTCTGGCTTACTTCACCTGTAAAACTGTCCCGACACGACGTGACCCTGGTTGTTGAAAGGGTTGTTAAATCACAATAATTACATTGTTAATATAGTTATTCGTTTTGGGTCCAAATACTCAATTCCCATTGGTCAACTGGATGAAAACGTCATGACCAAATGTAATTCATTTTCCAATGAATACATTTGGTCGAACTTTGACCCGCATTTACGGTATAGCGCAGTTGACAGAATGTAATTCGGGAGGTGTTGGGGCGGGTTTATAACTTTTAGCGCCTCTTGCAGTGATCAGTGATTATAGTTTACTGATATGTTAAATAAATTGTTTTGAACATTCCAAGATTCATTGCAAAAGATGGCAATTTGACAAATTTGGGTCAATGCCGAAAACCGGCGCTCAACTCAAGAGTTGTGCGCTTTGTCTTTTGTGTGAGGGTGGTGTTTCGCCTCATTCGTTCGTACATGTTTTATTTCATCTTTCTGCTTTGTTGTTTGGTAAAAAGTAGTTTAAACAGTTACAGACTGTAATTATAAGAATTGAATGCAATTTTTATAATCTTTATTGGAGTATGAACAGGTGGGAATGGGTACAAATTGTATGAATCCTTTTGGGATTCATACAATTTGTACCCATTCCCACATGTTCATACTCCAATAAAGATTATAAAAATTGCATTCAATTCTCAAATAAATAAAAAAAACAACAGTACCTAGACTGATCTGACAGGTCCAGAATATTTTCTGTCACTTCTGGACCCAGTACTATAAAACTTTTACAGTTGTATTTTCGAGAATTGTATTTTCTACCTATTAATACAGCTGTCTGAAATGTATCATTAGCATTTTAAAGGATCTCGCAATTTGCCAACTGGCAGATCTTAGAAAATGCTAATGGTTCATTTTAACCATTTAAAGAAGACTAGAAAATGCAGTTCTAGAAAATGCAATTGTAAAAGTTTTTATAGTATTGGCCCCTGGAATCTCTTCAGTGAGCTGATAATATGGTTATGCGAAAAACTGTTGGTAAGACCATAGCAAAATATTTTAACAGAGTACCATAAAACAGAATTTTATCCAGAGCTCATGTTTTGTCGAATTCTTTTACAAATCCATTTGGATTCCCACAGTTCCGTTACAGATACCAAACAGAATCCAGTAATTGAAAATAACTTTCAGACATAAAACCATTTACCGTACCATCAGTACAAATTTGACCTGTTAATTGCATATAAGTTATAGAGTAAACTCCTGTTAATTGAATAAAAAATCTTTCAATATGTCAAGAAATTATCCTAACAATCACTAAATTCTGCTTATTTATAGATCTTTTAGACCTCAATACATTCAATAGAGGCATTTAATCTCTTACATCTTGTTTTATAGAGCTGCTTAACATAATGGAATAAATGCTCAGTTTATCACAAGAATACCGTGAAGTGACCAAACCCCAGTTGATTGAATGCGCCTGTTAATTGAACAATTTTCATTGGCAAAGTTATAATTTAATAAGCAGGGTTCCCCTGAAATTGCATAAAGAAGGCTTTTAAAAACTGCATGAATATTAATTTAGTTCATGCAAAGGTTAAGGAAATCATGCCTTGCATAAGCGATTTTTGGTTCATGCAAAATTCAAAAAAGAAACATTTCAGAGCATCATTTTCTGTAAATGGGTTAAGCCAACCTGTGAATGGTTAAGCAAATTATTTTTTTAAAACCTTTTTGGGGTTAAGCAAAAATACAATTTTTAAAAGCCTTATTAAAGTACTCTGGGCTGATGATTCGACTCAAGGATATTATGCAAGATTTGCTCAAGTACAATTCTGCCTTTTTCCCATTGTCTTACTTGGGTTATGCAAAAGATTTCTCACTTCTGTTAAGAGTGAGAGGGGTTACCTGGGAGCAAAACACGCAACCCCAAAAAACTTGTAACCTTCCCTTACTGGTTAATCAATTAATCATTTCAATGCTACTTAGTTCAGTGTTTTGTTTCATAATACTTGCATTGTTATAACCTGTTATAATACATTGCTCTCCAGGACCTGGAAATATAGAGCATACATTGTAACTCATTAACAGGTTACACTATATAATATGGTGGTAGCCTATAGAAAATATTTGGTCGTGATATAGCCATAGCTGAAATTAACCTTAACTGGTTGAGTGCTAAATTATTTTTGGATATAAAAATATATTCACATGTCTTTGTCTTGTAACAATTTATGGGAGAGTGCCTAGACACTCTCCCATACATTATAACAAGCCAAATACTTACACACAAAGTAATTTCACTTCAAAGTTAATATGAAGCATATCCGCACAATATAATGCCTTTAAATCCCACCTGTGGCAACCATGTTGTGTCCTTGGGCAAGACACTTCACCCCCATTGCCCATGTGGCCTAGGCACTCTTCTATAAATTGTAACAAGATGGTGGCATTGTGTACTAAGGCATACTGCACGTCGATGGTGCACTTGTCTTCAACCAATGCTAACCCTGCTTGTGTGGAATTAGTATGTTGGGGAGCAGACAGTTGTTCGACGTTGCTCGGTGGTTCTTTCCGGGTACTCCGGCTTCCTTCACCCATAAAACTGTTTTCATGATTAGCCATTGTGCAGAAATATGTGACCTTAAATGCCAATAAATAAATAAATAAATAAATAATGCCTTTAACTTTTAATCCACTAAGTATTTTTCATCCAATCTAGCCATGTCTGGTGTGAAGAGCCATGACGAGATTTGATGAAAAATTAATCTAAAGAAATCATTAGTAGTATGTCTCGTATGTTTAACCCCTAGGTTGGGGGACCCCAGATGTAATGTCATCTCACATGACCCATGACCCATTGATGCCATGATGTATTGTCATGATAAACCACTTGAGCAGCCATCTTGTGATGTCATCCCCATAGTGCTGTGTGGTTCTAGTGCGCATGTGCAGTGCATGTTGTTGGGGTGATACGTGTTTCTGTCATCCATTTTGTACACTGGAGGCTGCCATCTTGGTTTCTATGGTAGAATGTGGTTGCTATGTGACCCAAAGGCTTTTTATAGGACAGGCGTATGTCCGGAGGGTATGTTCCTGTGCACAAGAGTAAATCTAATTACCACAAACAACCCAACAAGTTGTACTAGTTCGAATTCATACAGAATCCTCTGCTTCTATCTATGCTATAGTTTCTGTCTAACCGAGCCTGCCTATCTGTTCTGGAGTATAGCCACGTGTGGGGAAGAAAATACTATCATTTGGAACAGTTTTGTTACTACATTTACATTTTCTGGTCTATTTAGGCTAGTTCTAACCCTATTCCAAATACTCTTGTTCTTGTTTCATTTCTCCAGATTATCCAATTAGTTCATTTAATGACCACGACCTGTGGCACCCCAATTCTGCCATCCCTAAATAACAAACAACAGGTCTTCGGCACCCCTTTTTCTGAAATGAGGCCATGAGGACCATGAGAAAATCTCTCAATGAGGTCTAATTTACTATCACTCTTAGCCTCATTTCAGTATTTAAGGATACCTATGACCCAGCTCCTATATGGGTCCTAGCTCCTATATGGCTCCTATACAGCTCCTATACAGCTCCTACGGGGGCCATGAGAAATCCCTCAAAGAGGTCAGTTGTACTATCCCCCTTACCCTCATTTCGGTTGAGGCCATGAAAAAATCCCTCAATGAGGTCTAATTTACCAGCCCTCTTTGCCTCATTTTGATATTTAATGATCCCTATAACCCAGCTCCTATATGGCTCCTAGCTTCTATATGGCTCCTATACAGCTCCTATGGGGGCCATGAGAAATCCCTCAATGAGGTCTATTCTACTATCCCTCTTAGCCTCATTTTGATATTCGAGGATACTTATGACCCAGCTCCTATCTCCTATATGCCTCCTATACAGCTCCTATACAGGTAGTCTTACCAACGGCTTCCATCTTGTCTCCAAAATTCCAAGGCCACTACTTGTCTATGGTCTATCTGTCCTATCATTAGCTTCTACAGCAGTCTTGTGCCATTGCGGCCTTGTACCATTACAATTGGCTACCGTTATTCTGTCCCATGTCTCAGCCATTAATATTGAGTTGTAACACTACTTCCCAGCTATACCTATCTTGGTCTTGACTGTACCCTCAAACAGATTGCTTCATTTTCCCCAACATGTATCATTTTATACAGCGTTCAACGTAAAACATCTATAAACAGGCTATAAAAGGGATTCTGTAAATGGGATTCCGTAACCGATTCCATAAATGATCATGCCATGGTACTCTTTGGGTATGCCAGCTTCTTCCACTCATAAAACTATCCACCACTATGTGTTCCTGGTTGCTGAAAGTGTCATTACACTGAACACAGATGTCACAAAGTATTATACCGATTCACACATTTCCATCAAATATTGAGATCTGTAGTTCTTCATCTTTGTCAGAACAAGGTGAGAAAAATTTGGGTGTCTAAT
The DNA here is from genome assembly GCA_031216915.1 of Pictodentalium vernedei. Taxonomy (NCBI): domain Eukaryota; kingdom Metazoa; phylum Mollusca; class Scaphopoda; order Dentaliida; family Dentaliidae; genus Pictodentalium; species Pictodentalium vernedei. The sequence goes on from CM062293.1 coordinate 158,180,454, forward strand.
ACCCCACAAAGTAGATGTTCTGTTTCCCGCGCCATTTTTAGCTTAACTTGACAAAGTCAAGATAAGCTGTTGCCATCACACATGCAGAAGTCTGTGAGTCTGGACATCTGTTCACATTGTCTTTGGCACAGGCTACACCTCGTAGTTCTTGTCCAATCATCACAAAATGTCATATGCAGGGTCGAGGTCATGTCTAGATCAGAACATCTCCTTTTGGTCATGATTAGTCAACCGTTATGGCTGCGAGAGCCTGAAACCTGAATATCTTTAGCACAGTCTACAGGTTGTGTTTATGAAGGGATTTCACTGTAACCAGGTAGATGACTCTGTATATATTATGTCTAGATGAGAACGTCCCCTTTTGTTCATGATCCGCCAACCACGATGGCTGCGAGAGCCTGAAACAAAAAAACCTTTAGTGCAGTCTACGGGTCATCATATTTGTGAAGGGATTTCATTGTAACTTGGTAGGATGACTTCATATAATGTCCAGATGAGAACATCTCCTTTTGGTCATGATTGGTCATCTGTGACGGCTGCGAGAGCCCAAAAATCTTTAGCACAGTCTACAAGTTGTATTTGTGAAGGGATTTCATTGTAACTTGGTAGGATTATGCCGTATAATGTCTAGATGAGAACGTCCCCTTTTAGTCAGGATCTGTCAACCGTGATGGCTGCAAGAGTCCAATACCTGAAAACCTTTAGCACATTCTACAGGTCATATTTATGAAGTGATTTCCTTGTAATTAGATTGGATGACACAGAATAATGTCTAGATGGGAAAGTCCCCTTTTGGTCGCGATCGGTTGATGGCTACAGGGGCTGGAAGCCCGAAAACCTTTAGCACAGTCTACAGGTCGTATTTATGAAGGTATTTTATTGTATCTTGGTAGGATGACTCTGTATAATGTCTGGATGAGAATGTCCTATTTGGGTCATGATCGGTCAACTGTGACAGCCACACAGACATGTGACCTAGCTCAGTCTACAGTTCATTGTAACTTGGAAGGATAATTTGGTATGATGTCTAGATGAGACTGTCGTATTTTGGTCACGATTAGTCAGCCATTACTGCGGCTTGGTCACTTGACCTAGATTCCTGTAGCTCTGCTTACAGGTTGTTTTTATGAAGGGATTCCAATGTAACTTGGTTGGATAACTTGGTATGATATCTAGAAGAGACTCTCCTATTTTGGTCATGATCGGTCAACCATGACTGCCGAACCGTCACATGAACTAGATTCCTTTAGCTAAGTCTACAAGTTATATTTATGAAGGGATTACATTGTAACTTGGTAGGATGACTCGTTTTGGAATGATTTTACTGTAACTAGGTAACTTTGGTTGACATATGTTAACTATTAGGACCACATCAACCCAGGTCTTAATTCTTTAGTACAGTCTACACTCAAATTATTCTTATTGAAAACATAGCCTACAGGGAATAGAAAGTAACATGTTCTCAATGATCACAATTCTTGTCTCATTTTATAATCCTTTCATAAACATTGAACATTATCCTTTTCATCAAACACTACACACTGTCAAGTTAAGCTACAGTGTCAATGACACTTTCATTTGTAAAATTTCATGTGGGCTGCCAGTTTTTATTTTATTTTTTTATTTTTGTAATTGTTCGTGTTCTTGGTTTGTTTGATGTTATAGGCCTCATAATTTAAGAATAGGATGAATAGTGGTGTATTTCATCCCTTGAGTGAAAGAAGGCTTGTTGCACTCAAGAGACAAAGTTAGCAATTTTATTAACTTGGGTAAAATATCAGACATAAGACACTTAATTTTTATTTTTAAAAATTTGCATTGGTTATAAAAAGAGAGCATGCAGAATTAAAAAAAAAACATGGAGGAGGACTTCAGAAACAGATTTTTAACGTTTTTAGGCCTGAAAAGATAAGTTTTCAAAAATTCATACAAGGTAAAATGTTGAATAAATAATAAAGTATATCATGCTGTTTTACAGAAGTTGAGTCATAACTGTTCTCATGTGATGAATGCCGTTACTGATGCCAGGAAATTTAAAGGCTTGCAAAAAGGTTAAATTTTCAAGGCTGGGCAATTTTCCAGATCATCTACAATATCAGACATAAAACATTTAATTTCTGTTTGTTTAAGTTTGCATTGGTTTTAAAAGAGAGCATGTGGCAGCCAAAAGGACCATGTAGGATGGCCTGAGAAACAAATTTTTAACTTTTTTAGGCCAACAAATATTATTGAGATGCCCTGTGAGGGAAGTTAAAATGTTTACTGCTGATGTTCAAGGCACATGATTCTGGAAGGTTTTCATAATTTTCTTTTTATGAAGATATTTTATACATGTGACAGCTTTATATTTACTGATTAACTTCTGTGTCAGTAGTTGTTATATCACAATGTACAGAAATAAAATGTAACATGTACAATAATTTGAAGAAAATTTGAAGCCACACCTAGGGGGCGCGGTGGCTCAGTAGGTAGAGGTGCAGGCTGCAAGCCAAGAGGTCCTTGGTTCGAATCCCACCTGCGGCAATCGCATTGTGTCCTTGGGCAAGACACTTCACCCCCCATTGCCCATGTGGTGGCATGGTGACGCTGTGTACTAAGGCGTACTACACGTCAATGGTGCACCTGTCTTCAACCAATGCTAACCCTGCTCGTGTGGAGTTAGTATGTTGGGGAGCTGACAGTTGCTTGCCATTGCTCAGTGGTTCTCTCGGGGTACTCCGGCTTCCTCCACCCATAAAACTGTCATGGTCATGATTAGTCATTGTGCAGAAATATGTGACCTTAAACACCAATAAATGAATAAATATGAAGCCACACCTCTGGCTTGTGTGGATTCTGAGCCCAGATAAGCATGACCAAGAAATTGAAATTAATGAATGCAAACAAAACATTGCATTTATGTCTTGTTTATTTATCTAAGAGTATTTCTAAGACTTTTCCTCACCTCAGGCTTAACCCTTTGAGCCCTCTTTTCCTGGAATGATACTGCCTTTGTGTACACTTACAGTTAGATTGGTCAGTCCAGTATCAATATACAGGGAAGATAAAATAATAACTGCAGTCTGCAGCCGTTTGGCTGCAGACTGCAGTTATTATTTTATTGTCAATGCCCCATGTGTAGACTTCTTATAATAAGATAAAAATGGGACGAAATTATGCCTTGGACCAACAAATCGATCTTACGAGTTCAAAGGGTTAACCCTTTACCTAACATGAAAAGCAGACGACACTTGCCAAAAAAGTTCTTGAATAACTAATTTTTTTCATTTTTTGTCTCAAAAACATAGGTTATGACCCCTCATTGGAACAAGCTCGACGAGCTCGTTCCAATGAGGGGTCATAACCTATGTTTTTGAAACAAAAAATGAAAAAAATAATAAAAATTAATTGGCGATTTTTGAGAATAGCGCTGGCCGGTTTTGGCCGTTGCGTTGGGTAAAGGGTTAAAGCAATTACAGTGAAACCCTGTTAAGGGATTTGGTCACTTTCCTGTATTCTACAAGTAAACTAAGCATTTATTTTACTATATTTTGCTTAACAGAGCTCATGGAAGTCTGTCAAACAAGATATAATAGATTAAATGCCTGTTCTGCATGTACTGAGGCCAATTAGTTCTATAAACAGTGACCCTGATTATCAGAATATCAGAGTAATGACATTACCTACAAAAATTCAACGAGGAAGCAATTCTTTAATAATAAATATCAAAATTTTCCCAGGGTTGATCCCTAACCTCTGGGGCTCTTCCCCAACAAGGCAAATATTACTCATTGCTGAAATGAGTAGCCCCCGTTCCCCAACTTCTTAATTTCAATCAAGCATCTGTGTCTGTTATTTATTGGGGTCTAATTTTCAACACGTTGGATCACCTTCAGTCAGATTAATTTGATGATTGCAAGGGTATTATGTCTTGACATATTGCAAGATGATTTATTCAATTAACAGGGTTTACTCTGTAACCTAAATGCAATTAACAGGTCATATTTGTGCTGATGGTACGGTAAATGTTTTTTTGTTTGGAAGTTATATTCAGTTAACATTGTTATTCGTTGTATTAAATATAAATGTATTCCACTGCTCATATTCTTGGAGTTTAGGAAAAAGTGTTTTTTCAGTTACCACTAAGGTGCATGCTTCAAAATGAGGCATTGGGTCTGTCATCAACAAAAAGAAAGATACACAGAGATGATGTCACCCTTCTTGAATGAGTTATTGGCTTGTGGCACTAAGTTGTTACAACTGCTAAATTAATTTTGAATGGTAATTTTAAATCTGCAAAAAAATTTAATTGTGGATAGTAGATGTTCCATTTACTCAATCTGAAAAGCTAAATCTGAGCGCTAAATTATTTTTGGTTATCAAAATTTATTCATGTATTTTTGCCTTGATACAACTCATGGGAGTGTGCCAAATGGCACTCTCCATAAATTACAACAAGGCAAATCCATACAGATGGAATAATTTCATTTAACCCTTTACCCAACGCAGACGATATCAAAATTTATTATTTTAAATATCATTTTTTTTTAATTTTCAAAAAATTCCAATCAAACCATATCATGTGACCCCTCTTTGGAACGAGCTCGATGAGCTCATTCTAACAAGGGGTTACATGATATGGTTTTGTTGAAACGTTTTGAAAAATGTGGCCGATTCGTTGGGTAAAAGGTTAAAAGACAGTATGAAATAAATCGACAAAGCATGAAACCTTTGTTATACCTGTACTGCAGAATAAAGCCTAGAAATGAGCTTCCAGTACCTTACCATGTAAGGAATATTGCTTTGTTACAGTTTGTTAGAGAGGGTCTGTAAATAAATCTTATTCAATGCTAACTGACAGGCTTATTTCAAATAGGGTCATTTGTTTCTGGGCTGTTCTCAAAGAAATGATACATGGAGTGTAAGAACATAATAATAGCTTCCTAAACTTTCCAGTAGTACCTTGGAAAAGGCTTTAGGAAGATTTTTGATAAAATGTAGTATACTTAGTCTTTAGCTCACACATGCCATAAGACCTTGACATTCTGCACTGTGATTGTAAAATGTATTGTAAAATTTCTCAGAAATCAGTTTGGATTCCAGCAAATGTTTTTGATAGGAATCCTCCAGAATTCAAAACATAGATTGGTGGAGATGATGAAAACAATGAGCTAAACAAAGTTAAATATTTATCCAGTTAACCCTTTGCCTAACACGAAAGGCAGAAGACACTTGAAACAAATTTCTTGATTAACTAATTTTTAAAAATTTTTTGCCTCAAAAATATACCTTATGACCCTCATTTGAACAAGCTCAGTAAGCTTGTTCCAATAAGGCATCATAAGCTATGTTTTTAAGACAAAAAATGAAAAAAATAATGAAAACTGAATGGTGATTTTTGTAAATAGTGCTGGATGGTTTCTGTTGTTACGTTGGGTAAAGGGTTAACCCTTTACCCAATGCACACTATATCAAAATTTATTATTTTAAATATAATTTTTCAAAAAATTTCAACAAAACCATATCATGTGACCCCTCATTGGAACGAACTCAATGAGCATGTTCCAATGAGGGGTCACATGATATGGTTTTGTTGAAATATTTTGAAAAATGTAATTTTTTCAACTGCTCAATTTGCATATTACGCGGGCGGATACAGGCGATTCGTTAGGTAAAGGGTTAAATGCTATCTACCTGTTTCTGGTAGTCTGAATATTTCCTAAAATGGCTGTACAGTTGTATGATACATGTCAGTGCAGTGTCTCACATTGTACGTCTTGGTACCGGTAACCTCCTATCACATTATTATTAGGCCATTTTTGAAACATGGGCTCAATGATGTGCTAAATTAAAAATTGACAAAACATACAATCTTTCCAATCACTGTCTTGACAACAAGTTGTTATCATGCCATTAAAATACACACTTGATTACTGGAATGGATGGTAATCCATTCAGATTCATGTCGAGTTTGATGGGAATATTACTCAAATCAGATCTTGCCCAAAAAGAAGGCCTGTATTGACCCTCAGCCATAACATTCTGATTTTTTTGTTGAATAGTGATAAAAATATATTGAAATTTGCTTCTTTTTAATTTTTCTTCCTTTCTTTTCAGATATTAATGTGCAACATCCAATGTGAACATTTATGTTACAAATGAGACAGAGAATATTTGGAGATTACAAAATTATATTTGTGATGTCTTCTAATCATTCGAATGAAGATAAAGGTAAGTAAAATCTATTGGAACCTGTTAACATCTAGAAACCTGGAGGCTCAGTAGGTAGAGGTGCAGGCTGCAAGCCGAGAGGTCCTCGGTTCGAATCCCACCTGCGGCAACCGCGTTGTGTCCTTGGGCAGAACACTTCACTCCCATTGCCCATGTGGGGGCACAATGACGCCGTGTACTAAGGCGTACTGCACGTCGATGATACGCATGTCTTCAACCAATCTAACCCTGCCTGTGCTGCAGTGCGGAGTTACGATGTTGGGGAGCTGGCAGCTGCTCGTCGTTGCTCGGTGGTTCTCTCCGGGTACTCCGGCTTCCTCCACCCGTAAAACTGTCACGGTCATGATTAGCCATTGTGCATAAATATGTGACCTTAAACATCAATAAATAAATAAATAAATAGAAACCTGGAGTCATGTACATGTATATGTGGCCATGATGTAATAGAGCCGGTGCTTTTACACAGAGAGTCCGGACAAGATTGATCATGGCAAGTCTTAAAATCTGAGCAGTTGTGTCTAGCCAGTTATTGTCTTCCTGAGAAGGCAGATATCATTTGACTAGAAACACTTGTTGTGCAATAAGATTTGAGCAATATATGACATCTTAAATTCAGTCTCATTTCCCGGTCCTGGATGAATGAGTTAATTGTACTTGAAAAATAAAAATGTTTACTTTTCTCTTATCAAACTTCATCTGTAACAACAGCATATATCGTGATTGAACTTGAATTTGTCACAAACATGTAACATTTTCCTTCGAACTTCCTGCAGCTAGTCTCACTCAAAACTCTCACGTAAGTGCCTTGCAGCATGAAAGTCTTTCTTGATGCATGCTCCCATGTAAGCTTCTTGCTCTATTGAATGGTTAAGTAAAATCTGGATGTTTTTGAAAAGTGTAATGAGCCTTTATACCAAAGAGGATTACTTTAATTGTATCCTCTGCCAACAAATTTCAGAGATAGTTTCATTTTGCAACAGAATCCTGTTAACTGAAATAGCCACTCTACCAGTGGAAAGTATTCAATTCACATGAGTATTTAGTTAGCCAGAATTTAGTCATCTTCTCACATTTTGGAGATAAAGTCTTTTATTTGAAGAATCGAAACCAGAGGTTAGTTCTCTTTGAATCACTAGTTGATTTCTAGTTGAATTAAGTAGGGCTGCACGATATTCAAAACTGAATACCGATATCGGTATTAAAAAAAATACCGCGGTATACTGGTATATCGAAAACTGTTCAGATATATGAACACAAGCACCACAATTAAGACTCAAGGTGTCACAGTCGGAACGAATTAGCATGCCTTGATGATCCGGTTCAAAAAACCTTTACCCAACGCAGACGATATCAAGATTTATTATTTTCAAAATTAGTTTATCAGATTTTCCCCTAAAATTTCAACAAAACTATATCATGTGACCCCTCATTGGAATGAGCTCAATGAGCTCATTCCAATGAGGGGTCACATGATATAGTTTTGATGAAATTTTTGAAAATTATTTTTTCAACTGCTGAACTTGTATATTACGAGGGCACAAGCAGACAATTCCTTGGATAAAGGGATAATATTATTCATTTGGGGCTGCAGTTAAAAAACTGAAGACATCTTGAAAATTAAATTGTGGGTAAATAAATAATGACGATAAACTGGTATTTTTGTAATTACACTGGTATTCAATCGAAATTGGTTTGAATACTGATATATATCGGTTTATCGATATACCGTGCAGTCCTAGAATTGACTCTTGAATCAAATCAGGCAAAGGATTTTGAATCAAACTGAATGTTGAATCGAATGTCAAAGCAAATCTCTCCCCTTTTTAAAGTTGTAGATATTGTCACATTCTTGGCGATGGAATATAGCAAATGTCGTTCGTTCTCCACTCAACTATTGTTGAATATTCCAGAAATGGAATCAAAGCAGTTTGAGAATGGGAGTCTCTTTTAACTCTTCTTCTATCATCAGGCCTCCTGTATACAAGCCTGAAAATAAGCAATCTGTCATTTGTAGAATGAGCTTGCCAGAGGGTGAATTTTCTGATACTATCCCATACAGTTGGTCAATTTATCCTCTGGGTTCCTCTTTCCCTTTAGGCCTGAAATTTTGATTTAGACTGAGGTTCACAGAGGGTAAATTTAGTGATGCTACCCTACTGTGCAGGGTAGCATCACCAAATTCCCCTCTCTGGGGACCTCATTCTGCAGATGACAGTCTGCTTATTTCCAGGCTTGCCTGCATACTGATCAGATAATAGAAGAAGAATTCAAGAGGAGACACTAAGTACGAATTTAAAAAGATCATGTCGATTCAAAAATTACCACATCAGCCCAAACTCGATTCAAATTATCAAATTGAATCGAAAAGAGGAATGTAAAGCTAGGCAATATGAAGGCTGTCATTTTACGATAGAGTAAAACATTTTTTATTCAGTTTAAAAACAGGAATTTACTCTATGACCTACATGCACTTTAACGGGTCAGGTTTGAATTAAAGGTGTGGCCGCTGGGTTGGTGTTTGAATATTATATGCAGTTGCTAGGGTTCTTTTTATTATGTAACACTGCGTAACATCCAATTAAGTCAGATCCACTCTGCTGCTTTCATCTGACGTGCATGTGCTGCTGTGATTCATCCTTAATCTATCAGTGCCTTGTGATGTTATATGATGGAAGAAACTGGCCACAAAATTGCTCTTTTTCTTGGTGAATAATTTTGCAGTGTAAAAGATGCAGTGCTCATGTAGTCCAGTGATCCAGTGTAATGCTTTCATTGCCTTCGATCCTTAGTCTATTTGTGCCAACCTGTCGGGTCATTTATTTAATGAGCAGCACCTCCCCAATTACATGTTTCCCCTTAAATGTCTAGCTTTGTGCTAGGATTCAGGTCAAAGTCATTTGTTATGCTCCTGACCTCCATAGGAGGCTTTGGTGGCCATATAGTAAAGGTCCATGCGTACTCCTCTACATCTATACAAACATTTTGCAATATAACTCAAACCTGGGCTGTTGGATTTTTATGTCCTTTGCTATCATGACAGACCAGTATAAGGAAAGGATATCCACATATTGTGGGTTTCGTCCACGCATCTGTACCAGAGTTATGGCCCTTGTTACACTTAGAAAATTTTATGAATGAACACTTTGCATTATAATGCAAGCATCAGTTGTTGGATTTATATTTCCTTTGGTATGGAGAGAGACCAACATTGGGGAAAGGAAATCCTCATATAGCAGGTTTCATCATGCACACATACCAGAGTTATGGCCCTTGTTACAATTAGAAAACATTCTGTACAAACATTTTACATTAGAATTAACTTCCCTGGGATATAGTGAGAGACCAGTATGGGGAAAAAGATATCCATATATTTCAGGTTTTGTCGTTGCGTATGTACAGGTTTGTGGCCCTTGTTGCACTAATAAAACTTTCCATGTGAATGTTTTGCATTATAACTCAAGCATTGGTTGTCGAATATTGATGTCCTTTGCAGTAGTGAGAGACCACCATGTGGTAAAGGATATCCACATGTTTTATCTACACATACATGCTAGAATTATGTCCCTTGTTATATTTACAAAACTATTCCTAGCAAACTGAATATTGCTGGAATGGATCTTCTGTGTTCAACAGAATATCATCCCAATAGAAAGAATATAATTAGATTGTGAAAATGATTGTGATATGATCTTGAAATTGTAAATACTGAGTACAAACTCCCTCAGCTTTCATGTACATGCAGGCCTGAAAATATTTAATAAGTAGTCTGATATTTGCAGCATGAGGTGCCCAGAGGGTGAATTTGATGAAGCTATTCGATACAGTGGGCCAATTTATCCTCCGGGTACCTCTTTCTGTTTATACTTGAAACCCTGATTCAGATTGAGATTCACAGAGGGTAAATTTAGTGATGCTACCCTGCAAGGCAGGGTAGCATCACTAAATTCACCCTCTGGGGACCTCATTTTGCAGATGACAGTCTGCTTATTTTCTGGCTTGTGTACATGTAACTATTTTGTAGCCCCCAGAGGTAGTTCTCATGTTTTATGCTCAGGAGTGGAACATCCTTGATATTACTTGAATTTGTAATGTCTAGCTCCTTCAAAAACCCTAAAAATATACTGGGAAGGTTCTGTCTAATCTCTAGCTCCTGAGAAACCCTTCAAATATACTGGGAAGGTTCTGAAATTAACTACACATGTACTCATTCAAGTCTCTTTACAGTTATTCAGCTGAATATGTCTCTCTTTCAGGAAATTCACAACTTTTCATTTACACAACCAAGGATATTTCACATTAAAATTACCTCCCCTTTTCACAATGCCACATTTTCTGAAACTCTCCGTGTGGCCTATGCTGCAGAAAATAACACACAATCAAAACCTTACTACATTATTCAAATAAACCCAGATGAATGACACTTGGTTGTTTGAAAAAATGGGTAAAAATAGACAAACATTTTCTCATTGACATTTGGGGCACCACTTTCCAGTTTCATGCATTGGTTGCAATAAAACTATGATATAGGAATTCTTCATTCCCCACTGGGGATTTTACAACATAACATAAGCATTCTGACAAAGGAAACACATTTTGGTCACAATCGTTCAACCATGATGGCTGCCCGAGCCCCAAAACCCGAAAACTTTAGCACAGACTACAGCTCGTATTTATGAAGGGATTTCACTGTATCTTTGTAGGATGGCTTGGTAGATGAGGACGTCCTCTTTTGGTTGCGATGGGTCTACTGTGATGGCTACATAGGCCCGAAGCCCGAAAACCTATAGCACAGTCTACAGGCCGTATTTATGAAGGGATTTCATTGTAACTTGATAGGATGACTCATTTTGGAATAATTTCACTGTAACTTGGTAACTTTGGGTGACATACATTAACCCTCCTCTCAATTATTTAGTACAGTCTACACCTCAAATTACTTTTATTGAACACATAGCATACAGGGAACTGAAATTAACATATTCTCAATTATCACAATTCTTGTCGTATTTCATAATCCTTTCATAAACATTGAACTTTATCCTTTTCATCAAACACAACACACAGTCAAGTTAAGCTACAGTGTCATTGACACATTCGTTTGTACAGCCATAGATCGCCGTGTGTCGATTTGAGGCTATAAAATTGTGATTATTACCTGGTGAAAAGGGTTCTACGAAGCATTTCAGACAGTGTGTAACAAAAAAGAATACAGTGGGTACCACTTAATTGTATACTCATTAATAGAATAAACCTAGTAATTACATAGAATTGTCAAACACCAAACCATTTACAAATTTCACCTATTAATTGCAAAACGATTATAAAATTAACTCCTGTTAATTGAATAAAAACTTTCATGATCTGTCGAGGAATTACTCAGACAAGCATTGAATTACCCATGTTTATAGGCCCATTGGGCCTCAGGACATCCAATATAAGCATTTAGTCTATTATATCTTGTTTGACAGAGCTCCATGTGTTTTATCAAACAAGATATAAAAAGAAAAAAATGTTCAATTTATCACTAGCATACAGGAAAAGTACCAACTACCTTTTAATTGAATACTCCTGGTAAGCCAAAAAGTCCTAAATTTGGGGTTTGGGTAACCCTACTGACCCTAAGCAAGCCGGCCTACTGAAAACTTGATATTGATTAAAATCAGAACATTTGTATAAGGCCTAAAAATGTTAAAAATCTGTTTCTCATGCCCTCCAGCATTGTCATTTTGTCTGCCGCATGCTCTCTTTTTATAATCAATGCAAACTTAAAAAAATAAAAATAAAATGGTTTATGTCTGATTTTTTACCCAAGTTAATAAAATTGAAAAATTTGTCCCTTGAGTGCAAGAAGGCTTTGCAGTGCTTTAGCATTGCAAAGCCTTCTTGCACTCAAGGGACGAAATCCACCACCACCCATGCTACTCTTTAGATTATGAAGCCTAAAACATAAGAACATGAATTTTGATGGCAAAGAAATAATTACATAAATAAAAAAATAAAATAAAAAAACGCCTGCCTGCAGTTTTACAAAAAGTGGCCTGAGAAATGGAAGATCTACTTTATTTGGCATAAAGTGTGTATACCTTGTAAATTACATGTATACAAAGAGAATTTAAAACAGAAAATTAAAAAAAAGAACTTTGTTACAGTGGAGCCAACTTAATTGGATATCTCTTAACTGAATAACCCTGTTAATTGAATATAACTTCTTGACACAAAACCATTTACCATACCTCCACTACAAATTTGACCTGTTAATTGATTTATAGGTTATAAAGTAAACGCCTGTTAATTGAATAAAAATCTTGTAACCTGTCGAAAAAAATTATCCTGACTCTCCCCAGTTTTCCTTTGTTTTTTTACCTATTTGGCCTCAGTACATCAATACAGGCATTAAATCTATTATATCTTGTTTGACAGAGCTCATTTGCACATAAATTGTCAACAATTCCATTGGCACACCCTTCAAGCTTCATCTCTCACCCAATCTTTTTCACATTTCATATGTAGCTTTGGTGTGATGTCTAGATGGGAGCTATCAAATGTTTCCGTATTTTGTTGAAAAACATGGCTGCAGTAGCCATCTTGGATTTGGTACATAAATTTTCAACAATTCCACTGGCACACTCTACAGGCCACATCTCTCATCCGATCAGAATTTTTCCGAATTTCGTTAAAAAACATGGCTGCCAGAGGCCATCATTGATTTGGCATACAAATCGTCAGCAATTCCATTGGCACACTTTACAAGCCACATTTCTTACGCGATCTTTTTCAAATTTCATATGTAGCTTTGCTGTGATGTCTAGATGGGAGCCTTCAAATTTTTCTAAATTTTGTCGTAAATCATGGTCCTCAGCAGCCATCTTGTATTTGGCACATAAAATGTCAACAATTTTATTGGCACACCCTACAGGCCGCATCTCTTCCCCAATCAGTTGCAAATTTAATATGTGTCTTTTGGGCAATGTCTTGATGGGAGCTATTGAATTTTTCTAAATTCAATTTTGTTGAAAAAGATGGCTGCCAGTGGCCACCTTAGATTTGGCACATAAATTCTCAGCAATTTCATTGACACACCCTACAGACCGGATCTCTCACCTGATCTTTTTCAAATTTCATATGTAGCTTTGGAGTGATGTCTAGATGGGAGCTTTCAAGTTTTTCTGTATTTTGTAGAAAAATATGGCCACCAGCAGACATCTTGGATTTGGCACCTAAATTGTCAACAATTCCATCAGCTCATCCTACAGACCACATTGCTCACCTGATTTTTTTCAAATTTCATGTGTAGCTTTGGTGTCATATCTGGATGGGAGCTATCAAATTTTTCTGAATTCAGTTGAAAAACATTGCCGCCATTGGCCATCTTGGAGTTGGCATATAAATTGTAAGCAATTCCATTAGCACACCCAACAGGTCGCACCCCTCACCTGATCTTTTTCAGATTTCATATGTAGCTTTGTGATGTTTTTTGTGTAGAAACTTGATTAAATGGCTTGGCATTACTGGATTTTTAGCTCAACTTGACAAAGTCAAGCTAAGCTATTGCTGTCACTTCTCATCTGTCGGCATACGTACGTACACAATTTCCTTTGACACACCACACAGGTCACATTTATGATCAGATCACTTTGAAACCTGGTATGCTTATTTGGGGTGACCAAAAGATGGGAGCTGTCAATTTTCTTCCATTTCTGTCAAAAAAGTTGCTGCTGGCAACAACCTTTGAACTTAGTTTAGTCAGACTTCAATATTTCCCTTTGGCACACCCTTCAGGGCACATTTATGATTGGATCACTTTGATACTTGGTATGTGTGTTTGGGCTGACCTCTAGATATGAACTATTGTTTTTTTTCATTTCCATAAAAATGTAATGTCGATTTCACCAGCCTTTGAACTTAGTGCATTTGTTCAGCAACTTATCCCGTTTGCACTCTCTGCAGGGTATATTTATGAATTTCCATAAAAAAGAGAAAACAAGACATTGCCACAAGCAATGACATTCAAACTTAGTGCATTCTGCATTAACATTTTCCTTGGCATGCCTCAGAGGGCACATTCATTATCAGGTTGTTTTGAAACTTTTTATGCTTATTCTGGGTGACAAAAATAGGAGCTATCGATTTTCTTTTCATTTCCATCAAAAACTCTTGCTGTTAGCAACAATCTTTGAATTTATTGCATTTGTGCATCAACATTCTCTTCTTTGACATGGCCTACAGGGCACATTTATCGTAGGATTGTTTTTGAACTTGGTATGCTCATTAGGCGAGACCTCTAGATAAGAGCTATTGATTAGCATTCACTTCAGTGAAAAAGTTGCTGTTTACAATAACCTCTGAACTTACTGCATTTGTGTATCAGCATTCTTCCATCAGCCAGTCTTACAGTTTGCATTTAAAAATGCATGGATAGCTCTGATGTTGTGCGCACACAATGCTGTTATGTTGAAGTTTCACCAAATAACGTTGGTACCAATGATCTTCAATTTTGCCATTTCACTTATAACTTACCAAGTTCAAGTTTGTCAAGTTGAGCTACAGTGTGTGTCATTGACACTTTCATTCTGTTTAGTTCAGTCCTTTTTTGGACAAGATGAGCTGCAGTGTCATTGACACTTTCATTTCTGATGTCATGGGGAATTTTTTCAGGAGCAGATGTTGAGATTCATTGAAAGTAACACTACATGCAGTACTGTTGAAACAGGTTGTAGGATAAATGCAAGAAAATGATAACAACCACTGAAATCAGTTCTTGGAAAGCTCTCTCAGAAAACTTTCCAAGATTCAATGACAGTGGCAGGTGTAATTTGAGTGGACAAAATGAGCAAGAAATGTTCTTGCAGTCATCCTTAAACATTTTTAACTGGAACTGTATTGTAATTATTTTCTAAAGCTGTGTTTTTTGTTCTTTTTGCTCATTTTTTCACTAAAAATGTAGAGCTCAAAAGGGGCACAACATTTCATTCTCGGGGTGGTAACATAAAAACAAGAACATTCGACTGGTTAACAAAAAAATTTTCTTCAGTTGAAGTTCCATCTAACACATTGACCAAAAGTGCTCTTGGATGTACCACAGTGTTAACTTTTGTCTTAACTGCATGAGTACTAGAAGAAATTATCAGGGCCTTAAAAAACTGAGGGTACCAGAGCAAAAGCCAACATTTTCCTTGCTCGTGTTTCATTTTCAGTCAAACGGTAATAATATTTTGCTTATATAAATTTGTTTTATTACAAATTATTGGAGAGTGCCTGTGGGCACTCTCCAATAATTTGTGATAAAATGAATTTTGAGTAACAAATTCAGTCCACTAAAAATAATCTAGCCTTCAACCAGTTAAGCAAGGTCGACATGGAATATCCCAGGTCATGTCTAAAGTTTCATCCATTAAAATGATAAAATGTATTAAGTGACACACTCTTGGAGCTCTTTCCAACAGGGTACATGTCACATTTATGCATTTCCCCAGCAATAAAAAGGCACACAATGTCAGTCTCTTGCCAGAATTGATCATGTTAGTGATGCAGCTAGTTGGCTAGTGTCAGTTATGAATGTTTATGACTCAAGGTTTAGAATACAATGTAGCCCATTTAATTGGATATCTCTTAATTAAATAACCCTGTTAACTGCATATAACTTTCAACACAAAACAATTTACCATACCTTCATTACCAATTTGGCCTATTAATTGCATATAAGTTATAAAACAAACTTCTGTTAATTGAATATAACATCTGTTAATATGTTAAGAAATTACCCCAACTATGACCAAATTCCTCTTGTTTTCGACCTTTTTATAAAGTGTGTCTCTCTCCGCATAGAGGACAGCCATTTTACATCCACATCCAATAGGACGGTATGCTGTGACAGCATCAGCCCCGCACTTGATGCTGACAGAGAGTGTTGGGACATGTCAAGAAAATTCCCTGTCCGCGGACTGATCCTCTGACCTCTGACATGAGAGCCCAGTGCACTTATCCACTCGGCATGTTGATGGCACATTGGCCTACAAGCATTGTACCAACCCTGTTTGTGTTGATTAAGTAAGTTAGAGAGTGTCACAGTTCCTTGCCACTCCTTGGTGGCTTGATTTCTCTGGGTACTCCGGCTTCATCACACACAAAATTGTCACAATTTGATATGGCTTTTGAATGTGCCATTTAACTCCAACAAACAAACATGGTTCAACCATATCATTGGCATCAGAAATTGAAGAATTAGTATGTGCTATGCTACATAAATTGTAGTGAGTTAAATTCTCATTTTATCATTAGAAATTAGGTAATTATCTGATAAATCAATAATGAATTACTCTCGAGTGCCTAATAATAGTACAGGGCAAAATAATAGTACAGGGTGGAAAATTTCCTGAAAATTAATAATAGTATAGGGTCAAATAATAGTATAGGGTGGAAAATTCCAAGATGTGAGCCAGCCGCTAGGCTCAGAGCCATTTTTATAACACAGAAGTCTGATGCTCTTGAAGTGGTGAAGGGCTAAATTACTTTCGGTTATCATAATTTTCACATGGATTTGACTTGTTTCAATTTATGGGAGAGTGCCGGCACTCTCCCATAAATTGCACCAAGGCAAAACAGTGTTGGTATGAAGCACATCCACTGGGTACTAGGTCTTAAAGTTATGTTAGCAGTACTTCAGAATAAAGCCCAAATATATGCTTCCAGCTCTCTACCAATTAACATTTCCATTGCATCCTGTGTTTACTTGTACGTAACATGTACCTCATTAGTTTGTTTTGGTGAACTTTTTGAGATAAGTGGCTGCTCTGCACATTAGATTGCTAAAAATTAATAATCATACAGGGTCAATTAAGGATCATACAGGCGGGAATTTTGTTCAAAAAAGAATCATACCTGTATTATTATTAGGAACTCAAGAGTATGAATATTTTTAGCTGCGACTAGCAGCTCTATAAGTGGCAATGTCGGCCTGTCTGTCGGTCTGTCTGTGACCAACGAGTTTCAAAACTCAATAACTTTTGAAATACTTGATGGAATGACTTTATATTTGGCATGTAAGTGTATCTTATTGATGGCTAGCCACTGTTCAATGCATGTGTAGTTCCAAATATTTTTCTTGGAGTTATGGCCCTTGATGAACTTAAATTTTGTGACTAACGAGTTTCTAAAAGAATAACCTTCAAACTACCTGGTGGAATGACTTCATATTTGATATGCAAGTGTATCTCATTCATGTCTTGCCCATATCAGATGCAAAAGTTGTTCCAAATATTTTTCTTGTTTTTTTTTTTCACCATCACCTGTAAATTGCCCCTGAGAATATTTTTTTGACTTGCAGATTGCACCACCCGTCGCAGCTACGGCGTCGATGTTGCAATTTTTTATCTGGCAGTTTGGCTGTACAATTAACCCTTTACCAAGTGTTACTAAAAGAAAACTCTTACAGTCCTGGTAATTCATCCTTGTTTCCTCGGCAAAAAAGCTGCTGTGGAAAACTGGTGCTTCTACAGCAATTGCTGTGAAGCCTGTTTGATTGTGTAAAAATGATCAGGGGGCAGTCTCAATTGCCATGTATATGTAGTATGTGGTGAAGTGAAAACTTTCAAGTAACTTTAACATGTGAAAGTAGTTTCGGGATGCATGTGCATATAATCACAATCAATGTGCAGAATCTTTCACTCAATTAGATCATGGCAATAAAAAATCTTGGAAGTAAGCAGGAGACTTGCTCAATATGTGTAGAGTATGAGTGAAAATAATATACAGCATAACCACAAACTAAGTATCTCACTGCTTCGATGTTGATAACAATAGAATCTGACATCAGTTTCTGGAAAGCTCTGTAAGAGCTTTCCAGGAACTGATGTCAGATTCTGGTGTTATCAACATAGAAGAAGCAGATCACATAGTTTCTAGTGGTTATGCTGTGTCTTGTACTGTAAGTTTTAAGATTAGCAATATAGCGTAAGTCAGCATAGTGCAACCCACATGGTTTGATTCCTTGTGTAACCTGGAAGTTGTGTAATTTCTGCCATCACAAGGCATTCTGAAGAAGCCATCCTCGGCAGTATATTTGCTGTGGATATTTTTCATTTCCTCGGCATTTTCCTCGGCACTGCTAATTACTGAGGGTGAATTACCAGGGCTGCTCGTATGTACATTATTTTTCATAAATAACTACTCTAGCTTGGCATTCTTATTCTTATTTAAGGGCTCATAGTGGTAGTCCATATTTCAGAAGCAAAAATAAAATGACAAACTTTTTGATACATTGAAGGATGGATTTGGCCAGTTCTTCAGGCAAAGGATTCTACTGTAATCCCAATTCAACTTGGAACTGATGTTTGGGCATCCTACAAGCAACTAATATATGTTGAACACTTATACCCAAGGCAAATGTCAAGGTTGTAGAATTTAAAACTTGAAAAGTTAGAAAATTTGCATCACTTGTTTCAAGGTTTCGATGATACATTGTTTCTTTTTTCACAGAATTTCTGTCGGGAGATGCAACTCATATTTATGTTTTCTTTCCATTTTTGTTGTGTCAAATGATGAAAACGATTTTATTAATCACAAAGGTTTGAGTGATTCACCACTGTTGGAGAGTGTGTTGTAGTTTGTTTTTGTTATCAGCAAATCTGTCAACCGCTACCCCTTGAGATCATTCTAGTGGGCAAGTGTTCATTTTAAAATAACTGCCATTAGTTCTGAACTGTATGGGTGGATTGGATACAGACATCACTTCATGTTTGCTGTGCTGCTGGGTTTTATACTTTTTCACATATTTTTGCTGTTCACTGCTACTTTCTATTTTTGAAGGGATACAAACCATTATTTCTAGGAAAACTAACTCTTTGGTAGATGCAAGGATGACATAAGAAATAAGCTGATGCCTTATGACTTTTCACTGCAATAAGCTCCTAGAGATCACTCCACTGAGGAGTCATGAAAGGGAGGGATGGAATGAAAGAAAATTGAAGTTTTGAGCTTTTTTCGGAAAATATGACTTGTGCCATCTGCATTTTGTGATAGCTGAGGCGCTACTTATATTTTGGGGGTTTTGACAAAAAGAATTGGAAACATCTTTTTTTCTGTTAAAAACTTTGATCCTATCTTATTAACCCTTTACCTAACATGAAAAGCAGGCAAATAAAATACTTCAATAACTAATTTTTTCATTTTTTATCACAAAAACATAGCTTATGACCCCTCATTGGAACATGCTCAATGAGCTCGGTCCAATGAGGAGTCATAAGCTATGTTTTTGTGATAAAAAATGAAAAAATAATGAAAATTGGATAGTATTTTTTGTGAATAACTCTGGCCGGTTTTTGCTGTTACATTGGGTAAAGGGTTAATATGTTATAAAATGAAGTCATAGATTCTTTAACTCTGTACACACTGATGTAAAAAAAATCAAAGTTTTCAGAAGAAAATATTTCCCATATTTATGAGGGCTGCAATGATTAATTGTGATACGCTTGAACTGCGATACATTGCTCATGATTCAATACCTATCATTGTTCACCATATATCGTGATACGATAAATATACATAATATTATGCAAAACAATTTAGAAAGCTGGGGCAGTTTCTATTTTTTTTTGCGAACTAGTGTTGACAGTGATAAATAAGCCATTAGCATGGGATTATTCAGTTAACGAAAAGTTGGTGAATTCCCTCTAATTTGCTAAATATTTATTTGATTAATCCATTATATCTTGTTTGACAGAGCTCTGTCAAATAATATACAAGGGATTAAATTGTTTGAAATATTTTATGAGAGGAGAAAAACACCAGAAAACGGGTCTTATTTATTTATTAGGGTTTAACAACCCATTAACAGCCAAGGTCATATTGTGTTGGTGACAGTTTTTTGGGTGGAGGAAGCCGGAGTACCCGGAGAGAACCACCGAGCAACGACAAGCAGTTGCAAGCTCCCCAACATCGTAACTCCGCACTGCAGCACAGGCATGGTTAGATTGGTTGAAGACATGCACACCATTGACATGCAGAACGCCTTAGTACATGGCATCAGCGTGCCTCCATGTGGACAATCGGGGTGAAGTGCCTTGCCCAAGGACACAATACGGGAGTCTGGATCGATCACTCAGACAGTCACCCATCCAAGGACAAAACGGGTCATAAAATCAACGCCTGAAATAAATGAATGCCAATGATTATCACTTTGAGAAGTTACTTATTGTTTAACTGGTAGAGTGCAAAATTATTTTCAGTCATCAAAATTTGTTCACTTAACTTTGCCTTGTTACAATTTATGGAAGAGTGCCAACAGGCACTCTCCCATAAATTGTAACAAGGCAAATCCTAACAGACTAAATAATTTCACTTCAAAGGTGATATGGTAGAACATCCACTGAATATGAAGCCTTTAAGTTGTGGTACTGACATTTCAGAATAAAGCCCAAATATGGGCTTCCAGCACTCTACCAGTAAAAGAGTGCTGTCAAAAATTTGTAACAAAAGGAAGCTACTGAAAATGAAGACATGTAGTTTATAGTTTATGATAGTTGTAGTTGCATGCATTGCCATGAGAGATCTTGTGTATGGTGATACATATCGTATTGTGCAGATTGAATTGTAATACATATCGTATCGTTAGGGAAGCATATAGTTACAGCCCTAATATTTATAGTGGGAATTCAACCAACTAGATCTTGTTGGACAGAGCAATGACCTCTGTCAAATAATATTTAATTACTTAATTTAATTTTCTTTGTCCTACATATGCAAAGTAGCAGTAACAAAGAGAACACTATGTTTTTTCCTGTGGGTCAGGGGTTGAACGACCATGACTTTTTTTTATAAATTTTAGAAAAAATTGATTTCGTGAGGAATTATCACCAAAAGGTCACTTAGAGTAGGTTCTTGTTTGGTGCAAGGTTGGTTCATTATATTTTTCAGGCAGTAGTTTTCATTAGTTTATAGAAAAGGTTTTTCTGCTTGTTTTTAGTATTTGTCCTATGTTGTATTTTTATATGACAAAATGTGGTCAGTGCCAGAAGAAACTTGGAACACATCCCATAGATATTTTTGCTTTAACATGTTGTGGCATGTGTTATTTATAGTCATGTCAGACATTTAAAGCATTGATGTAAGGGAAAAAGTCAACATGGAAAACAACTGAATGATGATTCCAGAAGTCAAATGTATGGTTTCTTTGTACATGTTATGGTATAAACCTTTCAGCTCTGTGTTTGCATCAACCTCATCATTACCATTCACTGCTGATCAGTAGACAAATCTATTTTGTATTTATTGGGAAGTTCAATATGGACAATATGACCAACTTGTTTAATGTGTCAGACTTCTGATCAAGAGATCATGAATTTAAACCTAACCAGAATCTCTTGTCCTTTGTCCTTGCACAATATACTTAACTCAGGGGCGCCGGAACGGCCCAAACATTGGCTCGACCATAACACCCAGATCCTATTTTTTCGAATTGTTGCCATCGATTATGTGGAGGAGAGAAAAAAATGACAGTGCTTCAGTTTGTCTTTCGAGGAACATAATATGCCAACTGCCAATTTGGCAGGGTATTTTGTCATATTATGTTCCTCGAAAGACGAACTTTAATGTGGAGGGCCCCCACATTTAAGTGAGGGGGGTCCTGGGCGTCCGTCCAGTCTGCCAATTCATAAATCTGGCCCTGCCCCCAAAAATGTTTGAAAAATTAGCTCTGTCAGACCAATTTTGGGGCTACTTCTTTACTAATCCAACTGCTTCCAAAGCGGTTGGAATGCTAAAGAAGTAGCCCCCAAAATCTCCTCATCTTACGTTAACTCGTCATTAATAGCCGCCATTGTGTGCCCAATATTAAAGAAACAAGACGATCTATGCGCGCACTATTTTCGGATATCCGCAGAACAAAATTAAAAAATCGTAGCCTTGTTATTTGATATGAATGACGTTCGGCTGAAGGTCGATCACAAAAATGTCATGATCGGCAAATTTTTTGCCCCGACATTGGTCGGAGCGGCTCCGGGGCCTCTGTAACTTTACTTGCTAATATGGGAAGATGATTCAAGTTCTGGGTGATGGTACATATACCTTTAACCCATGCAGTTCTAACTCAAACTCTGCTTGTGATTAGTTAGTAAATTGGCAGTTACTCCTCCCGGCCTTGTTGGTTATTTCTGAATATTCTGGCTCTCTTCTGGTGGGAAACTGCTAGTCACTACATGACCCTAGCTACTGAAAGTATTAAATTTAAATAAATAAAATGGTCAAGTAACAATATAATCTCACAACCTGACCTGTCTCATCTGCGCTGTGTCCATGGACTAGACACTCAGTCCTAACTGTCCAAGTGGAAGCATGGTGGCACTGCGTACTAAAGTGCATTGCGTGACAATTCTACACTTCCCTTCACCCAGTACTAGCTCAGCTTGTGCTGGCGTAGTACGTTTGATAGGCTGACAGTTTCTTGTGAATGCTTGGTAGCTCTTTCCAAGTATTCTGGCTTCCTCCACCTGTAAATAGAGATGGGCAGTGTACCAAAAAAACTGAACTAATACTGATATCATGGGGATACTGAAAGAAATAAACCAAACCAATGTACTGAATACCAAAACCATCTGTATTTTCAAATTTTTCCAGATTCTCTATTGATAAAGCCTTATTGAGGTTTGATAGCAGTCGAGGTGTTCATTTTTAGCTTAACCTGACAAAGTCAAGATAAGCTATTGCCACCACGAGTGCGGAAGTCTGTTAGTCTGTGAGTCTGTTCACATTTTCGTTTAGTACAGGCTACACATATGGTAGTTTTTGTCTGATCGTCACGAAATTGCATAAGCAGGTTTGAGGTCATGTCTAGATGGGAACGTCTCCTTTTGATCGCGATCGGTTAACCATGATGGCTGTCCGAGCCCAAAACCCGAAAACCTTCAGCACAGCCTACAGGTCACATTTATGAAGGGATTTCATTGTAACTTGGTAGGATGACTCTGTATAATGTCTAGATGAGAACGTCCCCTTTTGGTCATGATATGTAAACCGTGATGGCTGCCCAAGCCCGAAACCCAAAAACTTTTAGCACAGTCTACAGGTCGTATTTAATATGGAGGGATCTCATTGAAACTCGGTAAGATGACTCCGTATGATGTCAAGATGAGAACTTCCCCATTTAGTCGCGATCTATCGACCATGAAGGATGCCCCAGCCCAAAACCTGAAAATCTTTAGCACAGTCTACAGGTCGTATGTATGGAGGAATTCCATTGTAACTTGGTAAGATGACTCCATATAATGTCTAGATGAGACCATCCCCTTTTGGTCGTGATCGATCGACTGTGGCGGCTAAATGGGCCCGAAGTCCGAAAACC
The DNA here is from genome assembly GCA_031216915.1 of Pictodentalium vernedei. NCBI lineage: Eukaryota > Metazoa > Mollusca > Scaphopoda > Dentaliida > Dentaliidae > Pictodentalium > Pictodentalium vernedei. The sequence goes on from CM062293.1 coordinate 158,203,996, forward strand.
TTTAGCACAGTCTACAGGTCGTATTTATGAAGGGATTTCATTGCAACTTGGTAGGATGACTCCAGATAATGTCTACATCAGAACGCCTCCCTTTGGTCGCGATCGTTCAAACATGATGGCTGCCCGAGCCCAAAACTCGTAAACCTTTAGCACAGACTACATGTAGTATTTATGAAGGGATTTCATTGTAACTTGGTTGGATGACTCAGTAGAATGTCTATTAAGGGCATGTGCTCGGATATCGCAAAAGCCTGAAATAGGCCTGTGAAGGTTAACCCTTTACCCAACGTAACGGCCAAAACCGGCCAGCGCTATTCTCGAAAATCGCCAATTAATTTTCAAAATATTTTCATTTTTTGTCTCAAAAACATAGGTTATGACCCCTCGTTGGAACGAACTCGTCGAGCTCGTTCCAACGAGGGGTCATAACCTATGTTTTTGAGACAAAAAATGAAAAAAATTAATTATTCAAGAATTTCTTTTGCAAGTGTCGTCTGCTTTTCATATTAGGTAAAGGGTTAAGGTGTGTATGGAACAAGGCACAGAAGTACTGCAGATAAGATTTGTTTTGTGTTTGCAAAGGAATACCAGTGTGAGCTCATTGCTAGTGGCATTGTGGTGCTGTGGTAGATTGATACAAGAACAACTTATTCTGTATTTTCCTGAAGTTTTTTTCTTCGGCACCATTAACAAATCTCAATCAAGTCAGATACCAAATACTCAACCACCACTGTGGTATCTCCCTAAAAACAACAAACCCAAAATTCGGATACTACCCATCTCTACCTGCAAATCTGTCTGACATGATTTGACCCTGGCTATTTTAGAGTGTTGGTAAATGCCAATAAATGGTCAATTAGGGTCCACCTGTCATTACTCGTCCCTGAAGGGAGGTCAACAACTGGTAGATCCTTATTAACCCTTTACCTACCATAGCGGCCAAAACGGCCAGGTAATTAACCAAAATGAGCCTACCACAGCCTAAAATATCTAACAAATGTCTCGACAAAACCATGCAAATATGGATATCCTTAGAACTGGCTCCTCATTTAAGGCTTTAATAGTAATTTTCCCTTGTTAACTCCACTCAGATGTCCTCATTTCCATGATGTACTGTGGGATGTCAGTTTGTAATACAGTGGAACCATGTTAAACGAGCTGTTAATTGAAAATAGAATAGGTTTCATTTTGGGAATTCACTAAAAAAACCCTTTCTGCAACCATTCCAATGAGGGACCATAAGCTGTGTTTGATGCTTTGATGCTTTGGGGGAATACTACTGGCTGGTTTGGGCCATTACATTGGGACACACATTTTCAAGGATGTCTCCACTAACTAATGGACCCTGCTGTGGTTACTTGCATAAATCACAAAACCACCACTTAGCTCGATGATCAGAAACAGGGTCTGATAATACAGTGCTCGCGATAGGGCACTCGAAACAATCTGTTGGATAACTTCGAGGATATAAATTATGTTATTGGTATTACCCAAATAAAAACGTACCCTGGCGCATCAAGAGTTTTGTGCCAGAGGAATTTCAGATCCCAATGATACCTATTTTGGGAATGCTCTGCGTGAGACATTTCAGTGAATGAACATTTGGAACTGGCATTCTCAATGAACATGATTGGTAATGATGAGAGAAATGCAATTGCGGATTTTCTGCAAGTTATTTTTTAGTTTTAGTTAAATGTAAAGAATGTTACTCATTGGGTATGACCCGAACGCTGCAAGAAGAAAATAACGTGAGAGAGAGACAATCAGGATCAGGGAAGAGAGCGAGAGAGAGAGAGAGAGAGGGGGGAGAGAGAGAGAGAGAGAGAGAGAGGGGGGGGGGGGGAGAACATTCAGGCCAGCATTTTTTTACTAACCTATCAATGTAATCTCAGTGGGAGTTAGCTGCGGGAAGGGGTGCATATATATACGCTTTACTCGTAAGACGTGACCGAGGGTTCCCTCGTTAGGTTTACCGCCTTTGTGACCTTTAAAGTAAAAGAAAATGCAAATTTTGGCTCCATATTTAACAAATTTCCCTATCGAGCTAAAACATTGATTCGATCCATTGGAGAAACTAGTTGAATATGGAGCCCAAATGTGCTTTTTCTCAATGTAGAGGTGTGTGAGTACCAAACCCAACTATATTTATTGTATTCCCACCATGCCGCAAAGGCACATGGTCCATCACTAAAATCTCAGCGAGTGGGTTCCTTTGTATGAACGTGCGGCCCCAAGTTTCAAATGTTTCCTTCGTCCCTGGTGACAATCTTTCTTCCCTGATTGCATTTTTTAAGGTGCTATATAAGTTATGGAATTTTGTTTATTTTAAAATTCTCGCCTCTTATATTCCTTAAATTCAAATTAAAAATATACACAAACAAACTATACATCAAAATGAAGGCTGGCGGTATAGAACACGAAAAGTATATGAAATCAACTCTTAGAGTTGACAGCAGGCACCACTGGTTCCTGGAAGTCTGCTGCCGTATTCGTACCTGAACTGATAATAAAATAATATTTCACGAGAACCACTTGTGGCCAAATGTGCTTCACGTATCGAAGAACAAAGCTAGGCATTAAAAAAACATTAGAATGCAGCGATTGGGCTGCATTTGGGAAAAGGACAACGCTGTCTGCATTTTTAATTGAAGATGGATTCCATGTTTGACGGACATGCGCAAATCACTCGATACCACGAATCTCCATCGAAACACAAAATCATAATTCTAAGAAATTTCAACGGGCGTCATGATACCTTGCATAGAATATGGCAACTGTGCAGTGTCTATATAATAATAGTACGTTGTATTAAGGCGATCTTTCTCTTTATTTAATTTTAGACGGCGTTGGATATCGATACTTTTTCCGTCCGATGACGTTGACCGAAATAAATTGAAAGTAATTAGCAATGTCAACAAAGGCGACAGTTTTGGAATTTACCCCTATGCAGCTCTGTCGCTGTGCTTTGAAGAATTTTGATGCCCTGTCTTTGTTCTTGGATATGTGAAGCACATTTGGCCACAAGTTGTTCTCGTGAAATAGCATTTTATTATCAGTTCTGGTACGAATACGGTTGCAGACTTCCAGGATTTCATACATTTTTTGTGTTCTGTACCTCCCAACCTTCATTTGAATGTATAGCTTGTGTATATTTAATTTGATTTTAAGAAATTTAAGAGGTGGGAATTTCAAAATAAATAAAGTTCCATTACTTATATAGCACCTTAAATCAATACGTCTTTGAGCCCCATTTAACGTGACGCGAACACAGATATTGAAGTTAATGAGTGAGATTGCACTATGCAATCTGAAATGTAAAATCAGTTATTATTGTTAGGCAACCATTCGCAACGACTGGTTGTGTCGAAATCATAATCCGTGATTTCAAGTTTCGTCTCGATCATTGGGTCAAGTTTATTCACTTTTAGCTTCTTGCAACAAGGCAAAAATGTTTTAAATTTGAAAAGTGAGAAGAAAAATCGGTGATACATGAACGCGTCGCTCGCATTGCGTGAAATGTGTATCCGCTTTGATAATGCCTCAGTACTTATGATATCTGCTGTCAAACTTGGAACCACTAGTGCGAATTTTATGAATCGACAAAGTAAAAGTCTAAACATGGCTTGGAAGACCGTATTTTAATTTTTTTTGAAAGGATGTACCAAACAAAAAATAAATAAAATACGGTCTTTAATAAAGGCCATGTTTGGGTGGACTAGTAAAGTACGTGTTTGGTTCGGCACTGTCAGGGAACGTTTTCACGTTCCCTGGCACTGTTGACAAACACTGAAATCAAACTGGAAAGATCGAGAAACCCTTCAGGAGGTGCGCCAATAAGCCCATTGCCGATGAGCCATCTTTGACGTTAATGATATGCAAGGTCAGAGGTAGCTTCGGGTAAACCCTTCGATCAGCCTGTCTGTCAAGACTGTCACACATGCGACAGAAACAACCAAAATGTTTCGCTTGAAACGAGAAAATATGCATTTTCGATTTAATACTAATAAAGATAGAAAAAAAATAACAACACACTTTCAACACTTCATTTAATGGACAGGGCAAAATAATATTGATTTTTCAGCGAAATGAATACCGCAATGAACCCCTTCCCACAAGCGAAGGTAGACTCGACATCATGGTTTTGTTTTGTTGACGAGTGACAAAACTGCAGATATATCACTGAAATGACACAAAAATGTCTGCGTGAGAGAAAATGCAAACCCTGGGTATCCAAACAACCAACCTATACAAATATTTTCAAGCATAACACACAGATGTTCCAGCTGGAAAAGGTTGGGGTGGAGGGGGCGTGGTCCCTAAAAAGTGAACGAAAATCATCTGCTAGTAGCAGTGTCTACTAATAATATTTTGTCCATATACAAGTCAAAATGAGTTGAAGAATAACCACTGCCGGTATAAATTATAGATGTAATGTTTCCTATACTAATAACAAAAGAATCGGACATAAAAATATATGAACATGTATGCTGTTACCTTTTTTTTAACATGTTTTGGGTTTATACACAGCATTTTAGATGGTTAGTTGCATTGGAATTCCTATTGCATTATATTTTCCAATGCATAGAAATTCAAAATGTAATTTGTAATGTCCAGGAAATAATATTATTTTAGGAAAACGAATTTTTGGGGTTGGCGTAGCTTTGATATGCCAAAAACCATACCCATGAGTGGTGGGGATTTACCCTTTTGGTACTGTTAATTCTTTTTTTTTCTCAAACATTGGACAATGGATTGATAAGAATCTATATAATCCACACACCTCACCCTCACCGCCTAACCCTTAATTAACAAATTGACTGCAACTTCACACATAATTCCTGATTTAGCAGGTAAAAATGTTTTTTTTTAAAGTTTTGTACAAGACACATGTGATCCATCATCGGAACAAGATTGTTCCTCCGAGGATCACATGATTCGATTTGCTTGAGGCTTTTTATGTAAATTTAAAAAAAATAAATTTAAATTTCCAGTTTTAATGTTATCTGTGGGTAAAGGTTTAAAAAGTAAAGTACAAAATATATTATACTGCTTTTTTGTGATCAGAGTACTACAATTGTAGATTATTTCAGCAAGTCAAAACTTCTTATTTTAAATTTGTTTTATAATCATGAAATATTGAAATGTGGCTATGGGTACAGTCCAATAATTTTTAATAGAACTAATCTGTAAATGAACAATTATTTATTTAATCGTTCATTTCAAGTATGAAATGTCTGGAATAAAGACTTCTTATGAGTATAAATGCATGGTACAAGGTAGAAGCACATGTTCAAGTCTACAAATACTGTATGAATCAAAATAAGTCGTAGCATAACCACAGTGAACAAAGTAGCCCACTGCCATTACACCAATAGCACAAGAACCCGAAATCATTTCCCGGAAAGCTTTTCCCAAAAATGATGTCAGGTTCTTGTGTTGCTGGTGTAGTTGAAGATGCATAGTAGTAGTTTATAGTGGTTATTCTACGACGTATTTCTACTCGTACTGTAAGTCACGTGATTTCTGAATTCCACTCGGAGGTCCGCTGGCTGGAATTTTGCTTGTGCAAAACAATGCACATGGGCATCAACCACCGACCATACCTGACAGCCAGTAAAAACCTGTAACTCACAAAGCAAATCTGCAGTTTAAGGAGCACTGATAAGTTAGTTAGTTATCTGGTGGTCCATAAATTGCAGATTAGCTTGTTGAGTCCCAAACTTTCTACAAACTGGCAAGAATATGTAGGAAATATATATATATCCACCTACTTAGAGGAGAAGTACAAATCACCCCGTGTGTTCTGTAATACAATATCCATATAGGCCTGTGCACATTTTGGTCATGTACCCGGGGTCGCGGAGAGTGTGCGGCCCAGGGTAGTAACTCCCACAGCCTGTAACCTCGGGGGGGGGGGGGGGGGCAGTTGGCCGAGGAGTCAAGGATCTTGGTTTCGCCTGCCCATCCTCTAGTCCAAACATGACCCGAAAGACAGCATTTTAATTTTTTGGGTTTAGTACGTCCTTTCAAATGGCGTTCCAAAACAAACAAACAAAAAAATTTAAAAAAATAGGGCTTTCAGGCCCTGTTTGACCTAGTCCCCCTCCCCCAAAGTTCTGACTCCTGTGCCAACAGTTAAGAAGGGGCCTGTATCGTGAATGAAGCTGTGCACTTGACCAACGGCTGTAATTCTGGACTGCATGATTCTTGAAGAAATAACTTTATTAAATCAACTTGACGTAACCAAGTTATCACTTCAAGAATTGTGCAGTCAATATAGCTATGGGCAGTAGGTCATTGGATTCTCATTGATCAACTTGAAAATTTGAAACATGCTGCTAAAAAACGTCATTTTGACGGACAAGAATAACGTGATTTTTTATCCCAAAAGCCGCCAGAAGACTCCATTTAATAACTGATTTAAAAATTTTGTTGGGGAGAAACGCCGCCCCCCTCCAACCACTCTGTGATCGATCGCTTCTCCAGCACTCGCTGCAGATGCCTTTATCATCTGTGCAATATCCCGACATTTTTGAAAGGGGAGCCGTCACAGAATTAACCTCGGGCCCGAATTTTCTTTCCCCGGCCCTGCGTGGACCTTCCACTTCGCGGGTGTTTTTGTAATAAGACAGCTTCCACTGTGTGACATGTAAGTTTGAGTTGAAGGAGAAATAGTCAAAAGAAGAATTTATATATTTTTATGTCCGATTCTTGTGTTATTAGTATAGGAAACATTCATCTATAGTTTATACCGGTCGTGGTTATTCTTCAACTCATTTTGACTTGTACTGTATATGGACAAAATATTATTAGTAGACACGCGACACTGCTACTAGCAGACTATTTTCATTCACTTTTTTTTAGTGATCACGACCCCCCCCCCCCCCCCCCCCACCCCAACCTCTTCCTGCTGGAACATCTGTGTGTTATGCTTGAAAATATTTGTATGGGTTGGTTGTTTGGATACCCAGGGTTTGCATTTTCACTCACGCAGACATTTTTGTGTCATTTCAGTGATATATCTGCAGTTTTGTCACTCGTCAGCACAACAAAACATGATGCCGAGTCTACCTTCGCTTGTGGGAAGGGGTTCATTGCGGTATTCATTTCACTAAAAAATCAATATTATTTTGCCCTGTCCATCAAATGAAGTGTTAAAAGTGTGCTATTGTTTTCTATCTTTATCAGCATTAAGAGCCTTATAAATGAAATTTTGTTTCTTTTGAAAATTCTCACCTCTGATATTCCTTCAATTCAAATTAAATATACACAAAATGTACATCAAAATGAAGACTGAGATGTGTCGAACACGAATCACATGTGTTATCAACTCATCGAGTCCACTGTAGGCACCACTGGTTCCTGGAAGTCTGCTGCCGTATTCGCACCAGAACTGATAATTTAATAATATTTCACAAAAACAACTTGTGGCCAAATGTGCTTTACATATCCAAGAACAAAGCTAGGGGATCAACATTCTTCAAAACACGGCAACAGAGCTGCATGGGGGTAAATTCCAAAGCCTTTGCTTTTGTTTACGTTTCAATATACTTTCGATTTCCGGTCGACGTCATCGGACGGAAAGGCATGTAAAAACAACGCCGTCTAAAATCAAATAATGAAAAAGATCGCCTTCATACAGTATAGTGTTATTAGATAGAGATTGCACAGTTGCCATATTAAATGCAAGGTATCATGATACCTGTTGAAGTTTCTTAGAATTACGATTTTGTTTTTCGATGGAAATTCGTGGTATCGAATGATTTGCGCATGTCTGTCGAGCATGGAAACCATCTCCAATAAAAAATGCAGACAGTGTTGTCATTTTCCAAAATGCAGTCCAATCGCTGCACTCGAAAGCGTTTTGGATGCCTAGCTTTGTTACTGAACATCTGAAGCACATTCGGCCTCGAGTTGTTGTTGCGAAATATTATTTTATTGTCAGTTATGGTGCGAATACGATAGCAGACTTCCAGGAAGCACTGATGCCTGCTGTCAACTCTATGAGTTGATTACATATGTTTTTCGTGTTCTATACATCCCAACCTTCATTTTGGTGTATAATTTATGTATATTTAATCTGAATTTAAGGAATATGAGAGGTGAGAATTTCAAAATAAACAAAATTTCATTACTTATATAGCCCCTTAAATCGAAAATGCACATTTTCTCGTTTCAAGCGAAACATTTTGGTTGTTTGACAGTCTTGACAGATAGTCTGATCAAATTGTTTATCCGAAGCTACCTCTGACCTTGCATTCATTAACGTCAAAGATGGCTAATCGGCAATGGGCTTATTTTATCGTAAATAATATCACAATACAATCGGAAATGTGAAACAAATATCTGAGGAAAAACTATCTAAAAATATTTCGGCCGGGACCTAGGCCATCACAATTGGGACCCCCTCCCCTTCACCCACCCCTAATTCGTCATCTTTGCGACCTCCCTGGCACTGACACGGCAAATACCAAAAGAACAGCAGAGTAAACAAAACTAATCACGTGACATTTGAAGATGAATGGACAATGTCGGCCGTTCTTCAGTTGTCTTTGTCTTGAACGACCACATTGGATTGACAAACACCGTGCTGAGCATGTTTTTTTAGATACTTATTTGATATTTTCGTGTATAACTGCTTTGTTTCAATGTTTCTTGTGGTCTGTTGTCAGATTTGGAAACTCTGGTGAAATCAGCTTTTCGGGTTTGCTTGTTTTCCTGTCTCGCTCTCAGTTAATACCTGAAGAGCAAAATGGCAGTACATTCAGCAAGACACAACTGCCTTATTGGGTGTATTGTCAGTTCAACCTTCAACTGTTATCACAGAGAAAAGGAAAATACACAAACCTGGACAAACGATTTTCACCAGAGTTATTAAAAAAACTCTTCCAACCTGTGACAAACATTGAAACAAGGCAGTGACACATGGAAAATTTCAAACAGATATCTGAAAAAAACCTAATGTCCATTTTCTGCCAATTCGACGGGCACTTGCCTTGCGAAAACTGAAAATTTCAAATCGGCGGGTAGTTATTACGAAATCGGCGGGAAATCTCCCAATTATCTCCACAAAAGCGACGCCATGTTGACTGGAAGTTCCAAATGTATACAAATATGAGGTGTCTGTGGCCTGGTGGTAACGCGCTGGGCTGGAGATCTCGAGGTTGCGGGTTCGAATCCCATAGGAGGCAATTTTTCAGAAAATTGTCAAAAAAGCGGGAAAAAAATAATTTTTTTGCTTTTTTGGGAAAAACCCCACCACCACTTTTCGTGTCTATCTCAACCATCTCGTTATCTAGTGTAATCTCACCTAACAACCTTACCTACCTTGTGTATCCTGGTCACACATCACAGTCTAACACCTTTTTATTTCGGTTTTATTGTGGTTATTATTATTATATTATGTTTGTACCTATTTAGTTTGGTTTAGTTTAGTTTGCCGCCGTTGGGGTTTGAACCCCCAATGTTTAGATTCCGAGTCCGCGTCGTTACCGATCGCGCTATCACGAACGCTATAAACAACTTATTTTATGTTCTAGAAACTATCGATATTTGTGATCAGAATAGAAGATTACATAAGATACTGATTAAATGAGTATAACGTTACATTAAGTTGCTATGAACGGGATTTGAACCCACGACCGCTAGGTTCAGAGACCGCGTCGTTACCGACTGCACCACCAAGAATCTGTTAACTCGTGGTTGTATGATTTAGAAACTACCGACTTATGTTCATCCAGTTGAACTTTGTGGACGATATTCGTTAAATTAGAAATTAAGTTTGCTCGAAGTCTACAATTCTTTTATGTATTAAGCAAGCTTCGAAACAGTTGAAAATACATGACAAATTTACTCTCTCAAAAACAAAATACGTATGAAGGCCCTAACCGGGAGCGAACCCACATCGCCAGACAATCAAGTTTAAGACCAATAACGAACTGCGCGCTTTTATCAATTGCGCTAATGGGGATTATGAACTACTAGTAATTTATGGACAATGCGGTTCACAAATTGAAATGATTATCTAGGCCTACTGAAGTTATCTCTGTGGACAAAGATATTAAAAACAAGAATGAAGCTCTTTTGAGGCTTTTGTTCCTTTGTATATCAATTGCGAGTTTCAAACTCCTTCAAAACACACGATAAATTCAATTTAAAAAAAAGCTCGCCAGAAGGACCTAATCAGGTGCGAACCTGGATCGCCAGATATTCCAGATTTTGACCAACGATGAAAACAATCTCAGCGCCCCTACCTATTTCGCTAACAGGGATGATGAAATGCCGTTTAGTAATGAGACATGCTGTTCATAATTTGAGATGATTATTATCTACCGAATTCATCACTGAGGACGAAGATATTACTTACAACAATAAACAGTTTTCGGGGCATATCTTTCTTTGTATATTAATTGTAAGCTTTGAAATAGCCCAAAACACACAATAAATTTACTTTTTCAAAAATGAGAATAGCCCAAAGGACCTTGCCGGGTGCGAACCCACATCTTCAGACATTCAAGTTTAAGTAAGACCAATAATAATAAACCGTGCGCTTTTACCTATTTCGCTAACAGGGTTTATGAACTTGTAATAACTTGAGAACACAGCTCTTTCGGGGCACCGCTTATATAAATTGTATATCAAACAATCCAAACAAATAAAAACATGTAACGATCTTGGATCACCGTCATCCCTCTCTCAAGAAAGTGTCACAATAAAATGTTTGGCGGTTCACTAAAAGAAGGTACAGGCCTAATTGTAAGACTGAAATCCAATAATTTGACAACGGATGTGTGAGGACCGAGTGGGAATCGAACCCTAGCCAACAAAATTCAGACTTTGAACATTTTAGCCAAACGCATTTAACAATTGCGCCATTTTGACTGGCGACACAAAAGGAGATTTCCTTTATCACTAGTTGCAAAGTTAACGCAATTTTTCCCGTTTCCAATTGGACGAAATATCACACAATCCAAGTTAGTAAACGAAAAACAATCCAATTATCTTTGATGCCAAGCATCCTTTCGCTTAAAATCTTATGAGAAAATAAATACACTACCTAGGTTTGTATCAGGGCTTGAACTCTTGTTGTAATATCAACTACCCTACGCTTCAACCATCTGCGCTATCAGATACAGTCGAAAGTTTCAGGTTTTATGATCGAGTCATGCGCAAATTCTAAAGGCGGAACAAAGGTTACAAAACATATGGAATAGACTGATATTAAAACAATAGTCGAGTGTGCCTATTTTCTTCAAGTCTTTCTTTATCTTTGATGAATTTCCACAAGTCCATGTTTTTTTTTTTTTTTTCTTTTTTTCAGATAAAGAACTTTTTTTTAAAAAAAAAAGAAAAAAAAAGCTGTTCACCCGAAAAATAAAATGCACAGTGGGATTTGAACCTGTGTCGACAGACACCAAAATAACGATAAACATGTCGCTTTGATCTACTGCGCTACTAAACTCGTGAAAGAATTGTCTTTTGATACAATTTGAAGCATAATAATTTCGGAACATTGAACGGCCGAAATAATACCGTCATCAGAGAGGATAAAAGATGATTGATAGATATCAACGTGGAATGTTTGAAAAAAAAAAAGTCAAGTGATCCACAATGAAAAAGGAAAATATTAGAAGATTAGTCCCCTTTGTCGTGACATTGTTCTGTCAGTACTTCTGTTTAACCACATCAACCATACATTTTGAGATTTGTACTTTTTAAATTTTATTATTGTTGTTTGTTTATTTTATTATTATTATTGTTTATTTGGCGCAAGTGTGATTCGAACTCGCGACCACTACGTTCAAAAACGACGACGCTATTAACTGCGCTACACGGATTATGCCACATAATCATTACTTCAGTCGGTAAGTGAAGGATGAAGTAAAACGATCCAGTCATATAGAAATTTTACGATCTTGGATCGCTGCCATCCTTCTCACACCAAAGTGTCACATTAAAATGTTTGACGGTTCACTGAAAGAAGGTATGAATGTTAGAAGGCACATCAATAATTTGGCAGCGTATGTGTGAGGACAGAGTGGGAATCGAACTCTTACCAACAAAATTGAAATCAGAGAATTCAGATGAACACCAAGCGCCTTTAACAATCGCGCCATCGTGACTGACGACAAACAGGTGGTGATTTCTTTTATCACGTGTCGCAAACTTAAGGTAAATGTTCTCGTTTCCAGTCGGACGAAATACCACCCGATCTAAGTCAGGGGTGGCGCCAGGGATATCTCGACAGGGGGGCTGACCTCTCCGAATGGGGGGGGGGGGGGGGGGGTGGCTATAACATTTGACCTCCCAAACGGAGGAAAATGAGTGAAAATTGGTAAATTGGAGAACCAAAATAGAAGCAAATTGCGTATGTTTGTTGATTATTTAACCCTTTACCTAACCTGAAAAGCAGACGACACTTGCAAAAATAATTCTTGAATAACTAATTTTTTTCATTTTTTGTCTCAAAAACATAGGTTATGACCCCTCGTTGGAACGAGCTCGTTCCAGCGAGGGGTCATAACCTATGTTTCTGAGACAAAAAATGAAAAAAAATAATGAAAATTAATTGGCGATTTTTGAGAATAGCGCTGGCCGGTTTTGGTCGTTACCTTAGGTAAAGGGTTAAAGTAAACATGTTATAATAAGGTCTGGAAATATTTCATCTATAAAGCCAGTTTGACGAACGACATTAAGGAATTTCGTGAGAATCACTATTCGCTATCAAAGTTCCAGTGCTGAACGGGTTCGAGACTGACAAGACGAGATATCTACATTCGATTGTCGGAAATTTCTCGTGAAGTCGGGTTTACGAGACTCTCCGACGGACTGACTAAAAATCTCCGACGGGTGGACTGGACCTCTCCGACGGGGGGAGGGGGGGGGCTGTAGCCCCCTCTGACCCCCACCCCCTTGGCGCCACCACTGATCTAAGTAAATTAAAAACAATACAATTATCTTTGATCACTGGCATCATTTCGCTTAAAATCTTATGAGAAAATCAAAACACTGCTCATGTACTTTATCCGGGCTTGAACTCGTGTTGTAAAGTTATCAATTCGACGCTCCAACCAACTGCACTGTTACTATCGACGAAAGTTTAAGGTTTTATGATCGAGGTATGCACGAATTCTAAAGGTGGAACAAAGGTAACAAAACATATAGAATAGACTGCTATTGAAAGAGAAACTGCAATCGAGTATATCTTGAAGTCTTTCTTTATCATTGATTAGTTTCCACAAGTCCGTGTTTCGTTTGTTTTTTCCAGGTGAAGAACTTTAAAAAAAAATGTTCACCCAAAAAATAAAATGCTTGTATAAGATTTGAACCTATGACCACAGGAACGAGAAACACGTCGCTTTGATCTACTGCACTACTGAACTACTGTTAAAAATTTACTTTGTTATAATTTGAAGCATAATAATTTCGAAACACTAAACGGCGAAAATAATACAGTCATCAGAGGGGATGAAAGATGAATGATACAGATATCAACGTGGAAAGTTCGAAAAAAAAAAAAGAAGTCAAGTGACCCACAAAGAAAAAGGAGAATATTAGTCCCCTTTGTCCCGACACTGTTCTGTCAGTGCTCCCGTTTATTTCATCACATCAACCACACATTTTTGAGTTTTGTTTGTTTGTTTGTTTATTTGTTTATTATTGTTTATTTGGCGCAAGTGTGATTCAAACTCGCGACCATTACGTCCACGAACGACGACGCTATTAACTGCGTTACGCGGATTATGCCACATATTCATTACTTCAATCGGTAAGTGAAGGATGAAGTAAAACGATCCAGTCATATTGAAATATAACGATCTTGGATCGCTGCCATCCTTCTCACACCAAAGTGTCACATTAAAATATTTGGCGGTTCACTGAAAGAAGGTATGAATGTTAGAAGGCACGTTAATAATTTGACAGCGGATGTGTAAGGACCGAGTGGGAATCGAGCTCTTGCCAACAAAATTAAAATTAGAACACGTCAACTAAACACCAAGCGCCTTAACCCTTTACCTAACATGAAAAGCAGACGACACTTGCAATAAAAATTCTTGAATAACTAGTTTTTTTTAATTTTTTTGTCTCAAAAACATAAGTTATGAACCCTCGTTGGAACGAGCTCGACGAGCTCGTTCCAACGAGGGGTCACAACTTATGTTTTTGAGACAAAAAATTAAAAAATAATGAAAATTAACTGGCGAATTTTGAGAATAGCGCTGGCCGGTTTCGGCCGTTACGTTGGGTAAAGGGTTAAACAATTGCTCCATCGTGACTGACGACAAATAGGTGGAGATTTCTTTTATCACTTGTCGCAAACATGAGGTAAATTTTCTCGTTTCCAATCGGACGAAATACCACCCGATCTTAGTAAATGAAAAACAATAAATAATCTTTGATCACTGGCATCATTTCGCTTAAAATCTTATGAGAAAATCAAAGCACTGCTCGTGTACTTTATCAGGGCTTGAACTCTTGTTGTAAAGTCATCAACTCGACGCCCCAAACAACTGCACTATCAAACACCGACGACAGTTTCGGGATTTTATGACCAAGGTATGCTCGAATTCTAAAGGTAGAACAAAGGTTACAAAACATATGGAACCAGAATGGTCTGTTGTTGAATGAGAAACTATAATCGAGTGTATTTTTTTTAAATCTTTCTTTATCTTTGATGAACTTCCACAAGTCCGCGTTTTATTTCGTTTTTTTTTTTCAGGTGAAAAACTTTAAAAAAAAAAAAAAAGAAAGAAAAGAAAACCTGTTCATCCGAAAAATAATATGTTTATCAATTTCATGGTCAAGGTCACCCCGCACGGGCGTGGCAGACAACCCATGTTACTCGCATGGACGAATTAACCCCGTGTACAAAATTTGAGATCGATCGGTCGAGAAACGGAGGGGTTCACCCGGAACAAAGATAGAGATATCGACATTCGCATTTATGTATTAGATAAGAAGAAAGCTCTTTCGAGGCTTAAGCTTCGTTTGTACATTAATTGCTAGCTTCAAAATAGTTCAAAACACTCGATAAATTTAATTTTTCAAAATCAAAATTTGCCAGTTCTTTTATTATTAACATGGGCTTGTTAAAAAGGCACTCAAGGGGCTTCAACTGGCATGAAAAGTTAATCTTTCCTCCTAAACATTCACTTATAGGGGATATACACTATCAACACAGCACAAGGCGAGATGAAGTGGGCGGGTGTATTTTTCTGTTGCCAAAGGAAGCAGAAAAATATTGTGTTCCATTCCCCCACACACCTACACCTCAACTAGAATGGCCAGACCCCTGGTGCGAATCATTGACCACCAGCCACTCTAGTTTAACACCAATAATTTACCGAAAAAGTCAAGCATTTATGAACCAGGATATTGGAATATATACAGTAGAATAGAATTATGCAATGTAATCTAAGGATTACTAACTTTAATATCAGTTGAGTTAAAAATCAACCCAAATCAACTGGGTTTAGTGAATATGAACCCAACTGGGATCATATTCACTCAGCCCAATTGATTTGAGTTGGTTTTTCACCCAACTGATTTTAGAGCGTATCTTCTGAATCAAAGGGCTTTCGAGGGATGGGTAAAATAAGAAGATAAACAGACAGAACGCGATGTGTGTTTGAATCGGTGGGTATTTTACATAACGAGTTCGAATGGCGTAGTCATATTTCGCGAGAGCCGAACCGATCCAAACACACGTCGCGTTCTGTGTTTATTACACATCCTCATGCATTAAAATTCACATAAATAAACAAATTTTAGTTCCGATGTTCGCGGTGGCGTTGCCGTAATCGGTTCTCGTTGGATCACCAAAGTAAAGCAACGTCGAGCCCGGTTTGTTCTCGGATGAGCGAACGATTCGGACTCCCGCGTTGTCTCCTTGGGCAAGGCACTTAACCCCGATTGTCCACATGGGGGCACGATGACGCCGTGTACTAAGGCGTACTGCACGTCGCTGGTGCGCACGTCTTCAACCAATCTGACCCTGCCTGTGCTGTACGGAGTTACGATGTTGGGGAGCGGGCAGCTGCTCTTCGTTGCTCGGTGGTTCTCTCCGGGTACTCCGGCTTCCTCCATCCGTAAAACTGTCACGGCCATGATTAGCCATTATGCATCAGTATGTGACCTTAAACACCAATAAATAAAGTTCCGATGTTTAAGCCCAAAGGTGAAGAGTAAGTTATTTTTGTTTTAAACGGTACTAATGAAATGGATCGATAAAAATCGGAACAGTCTTCAGGGAACCAGCGGTCATACTAAATACCGAGGGATACCTCGGTGAGGGAAAATAGGGGTGGGAATGGTGTTGAAGGGTATGGAGTTGTGTATTATGAGTATATAAAAGATTTAAGTAGTATGTGCATGGTTTTAACCCTTTACCCAACGCAGACGATACCAAAATTTATTATTTTAAATATCATTTTTTTAAATTTTTCAAAAAATGTCAACAAAACCATATCATGTGACCCCTCGTTGGAACGAGCTCGTTCCAACGAGGGGTCACATGATATGGTTTTGTTGACATATTTTGAAAAATAATAGTTTTTCAACTGCTGAATTTGGATATTACGCTGGCGGATGCGGGCGATTCGTTGGGTAAAGGGTTAATGTCATATCTCGGTAAACGACAATGTGAATTGTTAATCACATTGAATCTTGTTAATTAGTTCTCTTTGTGGTTGTCGGCAATTGCAATCAAAGCCTGCTTCCGAAACTCAACACACATATTATGTGCCGGGCATTTGAAGGAGAATGCGCTCCACAATCTTCATAACATACACAACAACAAAAAAAACTACAAATAGCATGATCAGCATTATCTTCAGTTCAGATACATGGCTTCTCACGACAGAGGATCCTGTTGTATACGAAGAAATTTCAACTGACGTATTGACAATCTGCGGAGACTGCAAATATTTGGCATCGACATTTTTACCAAAACTAAAATCCAAAGTATTCAAACTAAGGCTGACACATACTGACATCCCAAAATTGTGGACAAATAACAAATGCGAGAGTATGAATAATATTATAAAAATTGGAAATGAATGGAGAATTTTGAAATTGCCAGATTTGACATGACAAACTTGAAGACATTGTTACTGCTGCAGCTTTGGGTGTATAGGGCATAGCCGAACTACACTTATCACAGTACGCCACAAAACCCTAACAACGGCCTAAAGCCAACAATGGCAACTGTCAGAAGTTCTGTCTATCCAAAACCGAGATAAAAGTTTTATTTTTATGACATATTACAGTGATCTGTCTTGTGATACCCAATTAGCACGTACGCACTTCATCCAGACACCAAGGACTTTGTATTAATTACAAAGCTACCTACTAAATACCGAGGGAGTTTTCGGCGACAGCTCGGTTTGTATATCTTGCTTTTACTGAAATAAATCAACAGTCATATCACACATTTTGCTTATTATATGTCTGCACGTATATTTAAACCTTTTAAACAGCTCTTACTCACTTATTTTCCTTCACGTCGCTATCCTTCGGTATACCTCGGTATTTAGTAGATCTAAATTACATTCATTATCTTTTCTATTTGACGCGTTTGTTGAAATCCGTATAGCTGTTTCTCTTCGGCTCGTGCCAGTTCAGACCTAACCATTTGGTGGCTATTTCTGATATTAAAAATATAAGAACAAATTTGGGCGGATAAGCAAAACAGCTTGGAGAAACTTTTTACGCGACAGACGATCGATAATTGTATAACGAAATTTAGAAACCTTTCGAAGCGAAACTAATGAATCGACGGGAAAGGAACTGGTGTGAACACTGAACAGTGCGGGGAAAATGTTCCGGCTTGGATATCACCACTTAAATGCAGAAACATTTATATCATAGCGGCGATTCCTTTAAATACAAGGGTTTAATGTTTAATGGATGTGCAATAAATTGCTATTTCCGATTCGATGTTTTTGTATAATACATCGTCTCAACCAAATGTATATATCATAGGGCCATGCGAAGCGTTGCAATTCGATTCAATTCGAAATTGCCCCAATGATTCAATTCAAGTCCCACTGATTTGAAATGTTCGAATCGTCGAGATATTCACGAAATCCTACCAAGATGAACTCTTGTTCTATCAAATGTGAAACTTAGAAGTAAAGGAGACCCTGGAACATTTCATTTTAGATGCCCCAAATATTTACCTTGTAGAACAAGACTCCTTGGAAAACAACTGAAATATGGGATGGAAAATATGAAGGGTAAGTGGTTGGGGGATGACATGAGGAAACATTATGAAACAGTTTTTGACTGAATGCTGGGAGATTAGGAAGGAGAATGGGGGATAAAACATAACGCCTTTTTTATTTTTTGAGTTTTTTTTTATTCCTATATACACAACCATTGCATACATTGATCGCAGAACGACAGAGTACCACGAGGCAGCATCACATTGAATGGGTACAGTTGTAAAATAATGCGAACTTAACTATAAAAAACTACAAATATACTGACTTTTTCAAATATGATCAAAACAAACATCTGTCCGTTCTGAGGAGTGACATATAACTTATAACACCAAAATATGGAATACAGAGTCACATAGTCTCATAACATCGAGATATGGAATACAGAGTCACATAGTCTCATAACATGGAGATATGGAATACAAAGTCACAAAGTCTCATAACATCGAGGTATGGAATACAGAGTCACATAGTCTCATAACATCGAGATATGGAATACAGAGACACATAGTTTCATAACATCGAGATATGGAATACAAAGTGACAAAGTTTCATAACATCGAGATATGGAATACAGAGTCACATTCATAATATTAAACTATGGAATACAGAGTTACATAGTCTCATAACATCGAGATATGGAATACAGAGTCACATAGTCTCATAACATCGAGATATTGAATACAGAGTCACATAAGGTTTGATAACATTAAATTATGGAATACAGAGTCACATAGTCTCATAACATCGAAATATGGAATACAGAGTTACATTGTCTTATAACATCGAAATATGGAATACACAGTTACAAAGTCTTATAACATCGAAATATGGAATTAAGTCACGTAGTCTCATAACATCGAGATATGGAATACATAGTCACACACAGTCTCCTAACATTGAGATATGGAATACAGAGTCACATAGTCTCATAATATCGAAATATAGAATACAGATTTACATAGACTTATGACATCGAAATATGGAATGCAGAGTCGCATATTGTCTCAAATCATCGAGATATGGAATACAGAGTCACACACAGTCTCATGACATTGATATATGGAATACATAGTCACATAGGCTCATAACATTAAAATATGGAATGCAGAGTCCATAGTCTTATAACATCGAGATATGGGATAGAAGGACACATTGTCTCAAAAGATTGAGATATATACAATAGAGAGTCGCATATAATTTACAGATTACAGATTGCCACAAATTACATACAATGTGTATCACTTGTAACAAATAACTGTAGGCTCAAGCCGAGGGCGTATAAAACATTTTAAACGGAGGCGGGGGAGTGGGGGGGGGGGGGGGCGCTCCGTCACTCCAGAATATACAGTGCCTTAATGGCATGGTAGGACTACAGTGTCTGCAATGTCTGAGACTCGTTCACCTCTATATTGAGAAAAATGCACACGTTTTGGGCTGAACAGTTAACAGATTCCCCAATCGGGCCAAAACAATCTGATGAGGAAATTTATTAAATATGGAACCCAAAAGGTGCATTTTTGTCGACTCCAAACTCCGTGTGTGTGTGTGTGTGGGGGGGGGGGGTGCCCCTGTGCCCCCACGCCCGGTTCCTTAGTACATGCTCAAAACCCAAGTGATTGTGTATAATGTAACTGTTCCAGTATTTAACCCTTTACTCAAAGTAGACGATAACAAAATTTATTATTTTAAATATCATTTTTTAAAATTTTTCGAAGAATTTCAACAAAACCATATCATATGACCCCTCATTGGAACGAGCTGCTGGATTTGCATATTACGCGGGCAGGTGTGGCCGATTCGTTGGTTAAAGGGTTAATCACACCTTTTTCAGTTCCAGAACAGGGAAAGGTGATCATAAAGTACCCAATAATGTTACATGGTTGAATATTAATGGCCTATACAACATGCTCAGTGCGATTTCAGGAATCTTCTGACTCTCTTCAGGGAATGAAGTGTGACGCGGGCACCGTTCGATAAATTTGCGATTAGTACCTGAAGAATTGTTTCTTGACTGATATTTATTTATAAAACACTTCTGATTGTTAAAATGTACATTCACACTTTTGTTAATTTCATTTTCTTGATCAAGATTGACGTAAAAAATGTTGCTGGGTTGGAATCAGTGATCATCTATACTACTCGAGTTCAACACCAGTAATACTTAACAAACAAATCGTCTTTGTCTGCAGGGTTATAGAGACACAGGTGGGAACCAGAAAAATACGTTCTGTAAACATAAGATTACCATCTTCGGAAGCAAAGTGATAAAAAAATGTTTTAAAAAACTCACTTCGCGTTTTTTCGCTTAAATATTTGGATCCTGAAGATAACTTTTATGACCATTCATGGGTCGAACTTGTCGAGTGTATTCTAACAAGGAGTCACAAGATATGTTTTGGAAGACAATAATCGTCAAATCCGGATGAATATTTATTTATTTATTGGCGTTTAAGGTCACATACTTACGCACAATACGCACAATGGCAAATCGTGACAGTGAGAGTTTTACGGGGGGAGGAAGCCGGAGTACCCGGAGAGAACCACCGAGCAACGACGAGCAACTGTCAGCTCCTCAACATTCTAACTCTGTTCAAGATCCGCTCAAGCAGGGCTACAGAGGTTACAGACATGTGCACGATCGACGTGCAGTACGCCTTAGTACGCGGCGTCATCGTGCCCCCATGTAGGCAACCGGGATAAAGTGCCTTGCCCAAGGTCACAACGCGGGCCGTCCCGGAAAGGGATCGAACTCGGGACCTCTAGCACAGAAGTCCAACAGTCTACCACTGAGCCGCCGCGCTCCCGCCTGGAACCCCTAAAACATGTTCGTGTACTTGCACCTTGATATTACTTGGGTCATTTTTCTTGGACTATTCCTCCACTTTCTGGTTAGTTAAGCCTCCAGAAAGTACCCAAGGTACCCCGAGTGGTATAAATGGTTATTTTTTCTGAGAAAGACCCGGGACTTGCAATTATAGGGCATACACAATCTTAATGAAGTGAAGTTGGGGAGGAGGATAAACTAATTTTCTGCTGCCAGTGGCAGCAGAAAAATTGTTTATCCTCCTCTCCACTTGGCAGGAGTGGCGCCAGGGATTTCTCGACAGGGGAGCTGACTTCTCCGACAGGGGGCTATAATATTTGACCTCCCAAACGAAGGAAAATGAGTGAAAATTGGTAAATTGGAGAACCAAAATAGTAACAAATTGAGTATGTTTGTTGATTATTAAACGTAAACATATTATAATAAGGTCGGGAAATATTTCATCTGTAAAGCCAGTTTGACGAACGACTGCCTAACTGCATAATCGTTTTGAAATATTTCGCTGCAAATAGAACACCGCACATTATAGCGGGACGCCATTGTTGTTTAGATTTCGATAGATTCCAAACTTTTACCATGACGATAATCGATGATTAGGTATGGAAGTAATGGAATGCCAGTTGGATAACAACTGTCATAAAGCCTTATAAAGAAGAACCATATGCCTCGTTCTTGATCGACACAAGACGAGATATCTACATTCGATTGTCGGAAATTTTTCGTGTCGTGAAGTCGGGTTTACGAGACTCTCCGACGGACTGACTAAAAATCTCCGACGGGGGTGGGGGTGGGGTGGGGGGGGGCTCTCCGATGGGGGAGCTGTAGCCCCTCCTCGACCCCCAACCTTGGCGCCACCACTGCCACTTGATAGCAGAAAAATATTTTGTCGCACACTTCATTAGGCCTGTCCACACCCCCGCCTCTCTGAATCTTTGCCTACTTTCAAACGACGCAATCCGCCCATAAAAAAGTAGAATAATTGTTTTTACATAGGAGCAAAAATAGGATTAGATTGCTCCGGACGTTACTCCAGAACTTTTCTAGTGAAGGTCGGTTAGTGTGACAAAGGTTTCGTTATAACATGTGCTGTTGTGTACAGAGCTTTTTGAAAGAATCAGAAGGGGATTAGTAACGCATGTTTGCCACTCTATCTAATACAATTTCAAGGTGTCGAACTTTACAAGATGCTAAATGTGTTTTTTTTTAACTCTGACCATATCTTCATACAAACAACAATGTCCATTCAAGATGAGATTATTATGGTACTAACCCAGTCCATTACAGCCTCACGCCTCGCTACATTGTGAAACCCACTTCACAAATGCTTTGAATGAATTATCTTTAATGTTTATTTCTTCCTTCCACCTTAATATTATTCTCTGACTTCTTTGTAGCTGGGCAAAAATATGAGTCCGAGTGGCTGGTGATTGGAAATTTATCGTGATTTATGAAGCAGAATTTGTCACGGGTCCCGGGAACAAATGCCTTCAATTTTACGCCGATTCAATCAACAAAAGCAGATTGGTAGAAATGATTGTAAAGAAATGACAAATTGAAGAAGTTTTAGTTAAAACCTTCGTTGAACCATTCGCCCCAAATTACTTTGAACTGCTGGAATTGAGAAAGAAGAATATTCTAATCCCTACTTCATCTTAATAAAGTGTCAATGATATCTCATTAGAGTGTGTTAGATCTTAATTCAGGATTGCAACTCGGTGACAGTCATACTACGGCAGTCTCTTAATAAATTTCCTTACACGAATTGTAGACAACGCGTGAACAGAAATAAAATTCTGGAATAACTAAACATTTTCAATTTTTGCTTCAAAAACATAGCTTGTGACGATTGAAACGAGCTCGCTGAGCTTGTTCCAACGAGAGGGCATAAGCTATGCTTTTAAGACAAAATTGCAAAAAAATATAAAATATGAATGGCGATTTTTGTGAATACCGCATGCCAGTATTAGTCGTTACGTTAGGTTAATCTCAGGTTAACATTTCTTCTGTATTTTCCCATCAGTGGTGGATGCTGGCGGGGGTCGATCTGCTGCACACCCCAACTAAGATTTTCCTATTTCTTTCTTAACCCTTTATCTAACGCAGAAGATTAAAAATTTATTATTTTAAAAATTATTTTTTTCAAATTATTCAAAAATTTTCAACAAAACTATATCATGATACCATGTGACACTACGCTCGTTCCAATGTGAGGTCACGTGATATGGTTTTATTGAAATTGTTTGAAAAATATTTTTTTTTAACTTCTGAATTTGTTTATTTCGTGGGCGGATGTGGCTGATTCATTACGTATAGGGTTAACTACACGCATGGGACAATAACCAAGTAGATTGCCTTTGTTTTCTTCCATACACTGTGTTATCACATTATAATCTTGACATTCAATTTTACAAACCTATTTTGTCCCATACCAGTAATTTCATGTGCAAGGAAAGCTGCGAGAGCCATAAACAGCAAACAATTGTATGCCGTGCATTGTCCCTGAATATCCTGGTATACCAAGGTAATAGCAATCTTTGAAGGAAAGTGTGTCTTATATAGGCATACAGCACCTTGACCATAGGTGCATACTTCGATGACGCTTTATTTAGCTTTAACTAATGCTAACCCCGATTGTGCCAGGACAGTAAATTGGAGGGCCAGACAGTTACTGGCCGTTGCACAGTGACTCTCTGCGGACACTCCGTCCTCCTTCGCCCTTAAAATTATTCGACATGATACCCAGTTTGTTGAAAGTGTTGTTAAACCCCCAGGGAAACAAACCTAAAATATAAGCAATTTACCTTTTTTGTACCAATATGTAGACAGGGAAGAGTGATGCTTAGAAAATTTTGAGTGGTATATAAGTGGCACGCAAATACTCCAACTTCCTGGAGACAGTAGTATCGAGGACCTCTTGACGATTTGAGTTGGACTCCCACGTCCCTCCTGATCACAATTTCCGCTTACACTGATTGCAGGAGTCTATTCGGCATGCACATTTTTGCAGAATGAATTATTTAACCAATGCAGTGCTGAATATCCGCAACCAGGGAGTACCTAATTTTTCATAACTGACAAATTTTAACGATTGATGTCGCTGGGACCTCTTCACTTACTTCTAAGCTTTAATTTCGGCAATAACCTCCAAGCCACCCACCTCGAGTGAGAAATCGATAAGCAAAGAGTCCCTTGTTTGTTTTATTTTATTGGGGTTTAACGACACCTTCAACAAGAGTCCGTTGCTAACATCCATGACTTATATTGTCATGAAAATCAACTTTCGATAAAGTTATCTCCCTTGAAATTAAATAATTGTTGAGAAAACCCCTGTGACATCAGTAGAAAATAAAGCCAAGTTTTCTTTCTTACTTTTAATAAGCGAAATCAACAGACAGCTCTGAGAGCTCTCAGCTCTCAGAGCTGTCTGTTGGTTTCGTTTATTAAACGTAACAAAGGGAAAACTTGGCTTTTTATGGCAAGATATTTTGAAGTAACTAATTCACAAAATTAATCCACGATTAAGTATTTCATCTTCCAACACTAATAAAGCGTCAACTTTGGCTCTTTGTTTAGCAATTTTACAGTAAGTTGCAAATTTTTATTCCTCCCAGGAAAAAATTAGCAATCTCACCTCCTATACTTTTATTTTAATGGAAAGGATAGCGTCTGTATTATATGTCACTGTTGAGATAATGTACAGAAAAAGTTACAGAACATCAAGAGATGGTGAACACGCCAATTTCTTATCTTTACAAGGGGTTTCAACAGAGAATAACAGTCAAACGTTCAAAGTGATAGGGGAAAAATTGTAAAAAGCCGGCTTCTATATCTTGATACTACGTTACAGGAGTATGCCCGAAATTTGTGAAATGATACAAATTCTTTAACATTTCCAAATTTCAGTCTTTATATGAAATTCATAAACTCTTAGTGTTAAATTTTCTGACAGCTTTTGGAAATTAAGTAGAATCTAACATTTCTAGTAAATCTCGTCCAGTGACGAAAATTGTCAGTCATGATAAGGTGATGAGTTGTGAAAGAAGGTGTCAGGTGGATTCAATAACGTTGCATGGTTGATATTATTGATTTAGAATTCCCGGATCAGGATTTCTTCTTGCGCGGACCAGGTGGTTGAAGACCGCCTCCACCCCTTCCGTTTGGCCTGAGACAAGATTTTTCTTTGCACATTTGCACAGATTTCTCATTGACCCATCATAAGTCGTTGTATATAAAACGATCATTGCCTGTTTCATGTGCCTCCTGTAGCGATTGTTCTTTTAGTTGGACCTGATTGCTCAATGTGCAATCAGTACACGGAAGGAATATGTTTTTGGAAGAAAAAAATCGAATTAGAGCGTATATAAGGCCCATTGAGCAAACATTTCAGATAATGAACTGAAAATATTCAGCAATCAAATAAAATACTATTAATTTAAAAAGTACCCTTTCATTTCGTATGTCCCCTTCGTTCACAATTCATACATGTGTCTGTTCCAGTTCCTGACTTATCCAGATGTGTTAGCTGATGAAGTGAAAACCCTGTTATCCCAGAAAGCTCTGTCATTCGAAAAATATTTTTCTGTCCGAGCAGGATCGAAGTTGGGTTAGTCAGGGTGTGGGGTGGGTGTGTGCGAGACCGAGACTTGCCACCTACAAGCCAACCCGTCGGAAAACAACTTTGTATATGGAAATTTTGATGCTCACAGTACCAGCTGAAATAAGTTGTAAGAATACCTCAAGCAGATTTCTATTCCATTTTTCTCTGTTAATGATTCCGAGCCTTGATAACATTTCTTGGGAAGCTCGCCCGGGAGCTTCCCAAGAAGTGATGACAAGACTTGGAATTAGCAACAACAAAACATGTAACAGAAATTGTCTGTGGTTATCATAGAACTTATTTCAGCGGAAACATTAACTCAGAGACACGAGGAATTTCTCAAGTGCATTGCAAATTAAGTCAGATGGATACAGCCGATGAATACCCATAAAAGGTGCCATGAAGGGTCGCCCCGAGGGACATCTCCAAATAACACTTTTTATGCGGAACTTTACATCTACAAATTTTTTTCTGGAGGAGATCCATAGACGCCCTCACAAAATAAATAACAATTTCGCAAGCGAACGTTTTTGTTCTTCACGGTATGTCTGCGATGTGCTATGTCACTACACCTGTCGGAAACAGTGACGCCCTTCGTCCCCAGTGTCGAGCACCCTAGCTCCGGCCCCGTGTCCAAAAAGTAGAATATGACTTTATTTTATTTCCATTCGTTTTTTCTCCAGACAAATCGTATTCCCACTCACACTCGCTGAAACGATTTTTCACTCTCAGCATCGTATTCCACTCTCAGCGATGACGGACTATAGTTTTTCTTTTTGACATGTTTTGAAAGGAACCACGGAATCAATTATAAAGGGTTGATTTGGGAAAACAAATAAGGAGAAAATAAACTAAATACAAAAGTTCACAGCCCTGATTCTCGTGGGCCGCGCGGACTATTTCACTCGGCTAACGCCTAGTGAAATAATCCTCCGCGCGCCCCACTCGAGGGTAAAAATGAACTATTGTCTATATCTTGACCCTTTACCTATCATGCAAAGCAGACGACACTTACAAAAGAAAAATTCTTGAATAGCTATTTTTTTCATTTTTTGTCTCAAAAACATAGGTTATGACCCCTCATTGGAACGAGCTCGACGAGCTCGTTCCAAAGAGGGGTCATAACCTATGTTTTTGAAACAAAAAATGAAAAAATAATGAAAATTAACTGTCGCTTTTTGGGAATAGCGCTGACCTGTTTTGGCCGTTACGTTGGGTAAACGGTTAAATGGTTAAAGAGAATAAGTCAGAAAGTTATGAATTTTCTCGGAATAGTATTCGAGTCCATTTATCTAGAGTTATTGGAGATTCATTGAGCATTGCCGGGATTCGAGACGAATAGTATAGATAATATGCAATCAGAAAATTAGGACCGTTCTTACAATAAACGATTTATAATGTGTTTGACAAGTTGTATATTGTGGCCACATGGTTGCGTTATAAATCAAAGCTTATTGTATTTATAATAGTCGCGTTGTCTTGATTTATTGCATATCGTTCGCATATAAATTTCTGATATTTTCATGCCTGTACGATCGACCATTATGTGCTTGTTTTATGGCTTTCCATTCCACTTGAATCGCTATTGAATATTTTCTTAGTAATTCAATGTGGCTCTGTCGTATCCATCTGAAAGGAGACTGGCCTGAACGTAGCTTAGGTTGTGAGCTTCGAGTTCAGAGCAGGTGAACTGTGGGAGTCACTATCCGAATGCCCAACCCAAATGGAATCATGACCAGTCTCTTCAAATTTTCTGATTGTGTGATCCCACAATGCCAGCATTGTTCCAATAAAGGATCACATGATATGTTTTTTTGGATTTTTTTGAAAATTTGAAAAGAAAACCCAATAAATAAATAAAGTAATGAATTTTGATATCCTTCGCGTTGGGTAAAAGGTAAAGAACAAAAAGATGCTATTCCTCTCAATCTATTATTTTTTATTTTTACGATTGAAAGACACACCAAGAACGGGCACAAGAGCTGGAGAAAAAACGGGAGCATCCACTTTTTGGGGTCTGTCTGTTTGCCTACACTGTATCAATACGTCGCGAACCTTAACCTTTTCCTAACATAACTGTCACATACAGCCAGGGTTTTTCACTGAAATTCAAATGCTATTATTTTCTCAATTTTCAATTATATCAATCAGAAATACTTTTATTTAACAATAAAATAGTTATCATGTGCAAAATAAAATGAAAATAAGACAGAAGTCAGGTTGACTGCACATGCATGTCGATTGAAATGGAACTAGACAGGGGATTTCCAAAAGGTATATGCAGAAAGTTGATATTCAATGGAAAGCCGGTGTTCATTGGTTTTTGAGTACCAGACACGTGTATAAGATCCAGCCAATAGAAATGTGGTTATTTATAAAGTATATAATGAAAAAATATAAGACTGACCATTGGTCTTCTTTGATGGATGTGGTCACATCATTGTAACAGTTTGGACCTCAAAAGGAAAGCATTCGCCTACTCTCTTAGTGTTACACCCGTTTATCGAGTTTCGAAGAAATCTGATAAAAACCTTTTGACTGTATCAATAAATTTCTCCGCGAGCCCTGAAGCACTGGTCGTCAAACTAGAGTGTTTTTTTGGAACAAAGATGTTGCTGGCGACCATTCTGAATTTGGATCGAAACACACCAATAAAAAGTACAATTTCACATCATGGTATTGCCCCCACCCCTGAGTATCATAGTATACCAGGGTATTCTGGGAAAGTTCTTTGGTATACCATAACATTTTTCTGAGGGCGAACATCTTGGGGACCCATCCTAACACCCTGATAACATCAGTTCTGTGTGTCCAGGCTCCAAAGAACGGATAAAAAATGAGATCTTTTACCAGAGCCCATAGTTGACCGACAACACTCATCAGCAATAGCGTCGCCTAACACCATAAACCATTTCAACTCCGACACCCTCAATGGTATCGCCTTATACACTACTGGATGACTCTATATTCTATATGTATGGACGTTCAGTAATAATTTAATCCTACAGCCCGATAGATCGGTAGGATTAAATTGTTACTGATCTTCCTTCCCTATTTCGTATTTGCATTGTTGCTTACTCGTGAACGGACAACTTTTTTCCTTACGCAAAAAATTATGCATAATATTTTGAAAGGGTTAAAAAGCATAAATTCCAATGAATTTTTATTAAATTTGGTGTTTGAAGGGTTCAAAGTCATGTTTTTGCTGATTATGTAGTCATCTAGGTATAGGAGCCTACCATTTTTAGAATAAAATGACAAGGTGCTAAAAAAAACCCCAATTAATCAATGTAAACATCGTTCTCAGGTTACGTCATGGTGTATGTGACTGATTGAGTTAAAGCGAATCGACAAACGGAAACTAATTGCAGCAGCAAAAACAACAATAACAGCAGCAACAAGAACGCCAGTATGATTTAGGCGTCTCTGTATACTTGCGTTTAATTGGCTGGGTTCTAGAAGCCACAATCAGGGCTTTCAAAAAATGAGAGTACCAGCCAACATTTTCCTTGCTCATTTTTCATTTTCAATCAAACGCAGATAATATTTCGTGTATATAAATATGTTGTATCACAAATTATTGAAGAGTGCCCATGGGCACTCTTCAATAATTTGTTATAAAACAAATATTGATGAGCAAAGTCAGACCACCAAAAAAAATGTAGCCCTCAACCAGTTAAAGAGATTTATTCGAATCTTGTGAACATAGGGAGCATAAAATATTTGATACACACAAATCCAGGGGTGTTGCCAGGATTTTTTTTGGGGTGGGGGAGGGGTCGTCCATAATGTAACTCAATGTTGAGAATGCCTGGCAACTAAACAGACTGAAATCATGGACGGAGGCCAAGCCTTGGCCAAAGGTCAAGGTAGGGGAGATTAAGGGGACGGACCTCTCCATTGACAGGGGCTTGGGGGCCTCCACCAGAAATATTTTCAATATCTGAAGGCCCCGTGAACGATATCAGCAGTGATAAAAAAAATTCATGCTGAGTGGAAGTGAATCAAATTCAATGTACTGATTGCAGAGGAGAATATCGGCCGTGGACCTTTTGCGATTTTGAGATGGGGGTCATACGACCCACATGACCCTCCCTGGCTAGACCCTTGGAATCAAAAGTAAAGCGAATTTTAACTGTTTGCCGCCCTCTATCCTGGTGCGTTTGAAATGTTAAAATCTGAAGTGCACACTGGACAACCGAGCCAGACAGATATACACATAATGTTTAAGAAATACATTAAGATTGTATAAAATATCCAGACTTATAATGAGTTTATTTCAAATGGCCAAATAGCTCATAAATCTGCAACTGGGATTATATTTTATAGAATAGAGAGGCCAAAAGGTAAATCCAACAAACTGTACTCCCCTCACGGAACGGAACGAAACCGTGGAATTAATCTGGCAGTCGAGCATGATATATGCAAACTGTCAGTGTATTATTTCGCTATAAGTTACTTAGGTCGGGTGGGAGGTGACATATTGCTTTCTCGGGTAACTTGCCAGTTGATTTGAACATTACCTGCGTAGATAGAAAGACAAACGGATTAAAATTTATTGTCCTTATAATTGTAAATGTACTACTGATTTATGATTGCATAACGTCATTGAGGGGTTGCATATCACTGTATATTATCAGGTGCAGTCTGTGCGTCCCGGTGGATCGGGTTTAGAAGAGTTTCTACTGGAGTTCCGTGAGTCGTTTGTGTGAATAAAAATGCACACCCATAAAAATAACATTCTGTGGAGATCATTATTTTCTGAAGTCCATCTTAATCACTGTGATGACATACAGTTATTTATTGATGCTGTAAAGTCACATATTTATGCACAATGGCTAATCATGACCGTGACAGTTTTACGGGTGGAGGAAGCCGGAGTACCCGGAGAGAACCACCGAGCAACGACGAGCAGCTGCCAGCTCCCCAACATCCTAACTCCGCACTGCAGCACAGGCAGAGTTAGATTGGTTGAAGACATGCGTACCATCGACGTGCAGTACGCCGTAGTACACGGCGTCATCGTGCCCCCCACATGGGCAATGGGGGTGAAGTGTCTTGCCCAAGGACACAACGCGGTTGCCGCAGGTGGGATTCGAACCGAGGACCTTTCGGCTTGCAGCCTGCACCTCTACCTACTGAGCCACCGCGCCCCCGATGACATACAGTACGTGGGGAGTGGATTGTAACTAAATCATCCGTGGAGTGGAGTTATCCATTGGTTGGAACCTTGCTTGTGATGGTTATGCTTTGTAATAAATTTGCAATTATTGCTCGGGTGGAATCTCCACTCTGCGGGTGATTTAATGATAATACATTCCACGTACCGTACCATCGAACCAATGATTATCGAGAGGAAGATGTGCTAAGTTAAAAATTATCATTCTTTAGATATGATTTCCTTTCCCAGAATTATCCATTATCAAACTCAGCAGGCAAGATAAGATAAGAAAAGATAGAATAAATTTAATTGCAATAAAATATCCATATGGACAGATTGCATAACAACGATGAACATGTACATATAGAAAAGTACATACATTTTTGTGAATTATAATTCAAATACGTGACAGGTAAATCTCAATGTACTTTCGATACAATTTCTGGACAATTATTTATATCAATTATTTGATATATAGAGGATATGGAACGAGTGTTTTTCTCATATAATATTTATGAAACGAGTCTAAGAATTTTCCGTTTGGGCGAGCCTCTGGCGAGCCCAAACGGAAAATTCGGACGAGTTTCATAAATATTATATGAGAAGAACACTCATTTCATATTCTATTTATCATATAACACACACACGCACAAATTAGCCACTTAGTATGACTTTTTAACCCATCACCCAACTTGAGCTGCAGACGACACTTGGAAAAAACATCCTCGTATAACTAAAAAATTTCATTTTTTGCTTCCAAAACATAGGTTATGACCCCTCTCATTGGAACGAGCGCGACACGCTAGTTCCAATAAGGGGTCATAACCTATGTTTTGGAAGCAAAACGTGAAAATATAACAAAAAATGAATGGCGTTTTTCTTGTATTGCGCGAGACGGTTTTTGCCGTTACGTTAGGTAAAAGATTGATACAATATTACCCACCCTAAATAGGACAGATAACGTAAATTCTCCCTACTGAAATTATTCAAATATGCCCCAGTTGTATTTTGTTTAGCCATTCAAACTGTCCAGTTTTGAAATTGACCAATGAAAGCTCCCAACTCTAGTTATGCAAATTATGAAAATGTGGCCCAGTTGAATTTTGTTCAGCCAATCAAATTGTTTAGTTTTGAAATTGACCAATGAAATTGACGGAAGGCTTTATTTATCACTGATTAATATGAAAACAAAATATCAAATGTTTTAAAGTGAACAAACGGACGAGTCATATGATAAAATTAGATTCATTTGTTCATCTATATTTAATTCACCAAAGATCGTATGATATCTCTGCACGGTGTCAAATAATATAGTTCTTAATTCGACATATGACTTCAAACTCGCAGGTATGACTTCAAACTCGGCTGATATGAATCACGCTAGAGTTGTCCATCTTGATGCGTTACTGGACGCAACCAGTTTGTTTACATCACAATCAGGAAAAATGGTGTGACCGTGCTTGATGGATTGACCTGAAGCTGTGTTCTTTTTGTATGACAAGGAATTAAAAATGGCAATGAGTGAGGGTTTGGTGGATGAAGAGAAGAGGAAGAGAGGCGTACAGAAAATTTAACCCTTTACCCAACGTAAAGACCAAAATCGGCCAGCGCTGTTCACAAAAATCGCCAATTAATTTTCATTATTCTTTTCATTTTTTGTCTTAAAAACATAGGTTATGACCCCTCTTTGGAACGAGCTAGACGAGCTCGTTCCAAATAGGGTCACAACCTATGGTTTTGAGACCAAAAATGAAAAAAATAGATATTCAAGAATTTTGTTTGCAAGTGTCGTCTGCTTTTCATGTTTGGTAAAGGGTTAAGGCAAACTAAGATTCTGAGTCGTAAACGGAGATTTGTCGAAGTGCGAGATGTTTGGAGAGCTTAAGATGAGGAAACTTCGAACATTGTCAAAAGATGGGAAACCCAACAACACCGTCAGAAAACCGTAACAGATTTGAGAACATTTTGTAATTATTTAATTTGGTTTAATAAATAAAGTGGTTATTACTTAGCTAGTTTCATGTTGGCCTTCGGTCTCAGGCTGATATGAAGTTACCTCGGGCTGATATCTCGGCCGATATGAAACTAACCAAGTAATAGCACCAAATAACTGTCGCGTATGGAATGTGGTAATGTGGAGAACATGGGGATTTGAAAAGCAATGACTTGCAATTCCGTGTTATCCGCCATCATTTATATTCTCGGAAAATATGCTTCCAAACAACATGGTAAGGAGAACGGTCTGGGAGTATGGGGCTGGGCAGATCGCAAACTCACAACAATTTTGTCCGGAATATGGATAAAATAAAACACTTCCACCATCAGACGAATCAATGGTTACATTCCCAGAAAGAAACGCTCTTGTTTTCTTCTCGTTCTTTTGTGAAAGCTCGCTACGAAAAATTAAAAAAAAACCGTCAAATGTCACTGTCAAGGAACCTCAACAGGTAGTATAGGTGGTTTAAGACGGTACATATACAGCAAGTGGAAATATTTTGTGAGGTTTTCCTGCAACTAAAATTTGTCTTATTTTTACATCAATCTAAAACTGTCTGGGTGGACACCAAACATTGCTAAACGTCTGGTGCTGTGTTTATACTGATCACAATTAACCCTTTACCCAGCGCAGACGATTTCAAAATTTATTATTTAAATATCATTTTTTAAACTTTTTCAAAAAATTTCAACAAAACCATATCATGTGACCCCTCTTTGGAACGAGCTCGTTCCAAAGACTGGTCACATGATATGGTTTTGTTGAAATTTTTCGAAAAATAATATTTTTTCAGCTGCTGAATTTTAATATTATACGGGCGATTCGTTGGGTAAAGGGTTAAACTCTATTGTCAACATTATCTAAAACAGTTCACATCCTTTTGGAATGAAAGTAACTAGACAGTCTGACTTACTTCTATCCTTTAATTCGCTAAATGTCATATCACGTCTTTATCCAAAGATAATTTTCCTTGTTCGTGATCGGGGCGTACTAATTAGCCAACTGTCGTGTGCGGGACTCCAGGATCCTTCTGTCTGACAAAAAGGGCGCTAAACCCTTTCAGCTCTCAAAGCAAAAATGTCATATAAAGCACGTGTCTTTACTCATGATGAGAGTTCATGGCAGTGAATCTTATAAATAAGCGAGCTATTTTTTCATTTGTGTAACACCCCTGGGTTATCCTTTGCAGTTTTGTTGACATTGTCGTGCCCCTGGGGACTGAAATATGTTCCGTAAGAAAATCGAGATCCTTAACACTTTACCCAACGCCGAAGATATCAAAATTTATTATTTAAATTTTTGATTTTTAAAATTTTACAAAGAATTTCAACCAACCCATATCACGCGAGTCCTTAATGAAACGAGTTCAACTGCGTAACTCTTTGCAGGGTGCTGGCAGATATTCCTGCCCAGCGCAAGGTTTCTCTTGTCGGGTTGGGCACATTTAATTGTATTTGCCCCATGTAAATTGAACGGATTTTTTTATCAATGATTTCTTGTGTTACATTTATATTAAGTTTTCAGCAAATCTAGTCATGGCTGCTCTACAGCAGCCATGACTAGATTTGATGAAAAATATATAGAAAATACTCAGAAGGTTAAGAGTTAAATGTAAATTACGCGGGCGGATATTTGAGTCGTTAAGTTCAGGGTTAAAACAGAACCTTCTGGGAACACTGCGGTGCTGTTGTTAATCGCAATTTCTACATTAAATACAATAAATTTCTAATCATCGCAAACTCTATGTCCATCAAAACCGTTACTCTGCAATTTTGTTTTTAAAAGAACAAGCAAAGTTTCCGCTGATGGATCTCCGAGTTAATTCTGGGGGTACATGCGCTGAAACTTTACGTGTATCTCTTAATGCTTTTCTGAGTGACATTCCGCTGTGGGGGTGTTTTTAGCAAATTACTCTACATTTATTACATGCCTATTACTTTTCTTCCAGTTTCATATTTACAAATCCGTTCGGGACACGTATTCTATAGGAATTTCCGTTGATGGACTATTTTTTCACCTGACGTCATGGATCCACCAAAAGTACTAAATTCCGCCCATTTTCTGCCAATCGAAACGTCGTATTCTAATCCAGATCAATTAGGAAGCCAATAAATCGAATGTCAGTTGGAAAAATAGCAAAAAGATTTTCTGCGTGTGGTGTTTGAATTTTTAAATTAATGGATTCTACGTCATAGAGGCGTGTAATAAACACAGAATGCCACGATGTGTGAATGTGTTCGTGAATACGACACCCATGCGCCTCTCGTTCTACCCTTCCGCGCTGGTACTCATGCAGATGTGTGCATTCCAAACACAACACGTCTCTTGAGTTCCAATGTGTTCTATGTGCCTACTGGCACATAGAACACACTGGAACTCAGGAGACGAATACTGTATTCCAAAACATATCACTGTAGTCCAAACGTAACAGGTTTAGCTGTACAGCTATTTAGCAATGAACCACCAATAAACGGTCCGACATCTGCTTGGCCAACCGGGCCGCTTCGAACGCCTCATCAATCTCAGCAGAAACATGGTTTGGGTTGAGAGCTGATGAGAAAAGATGGAATTCATAAACAACCGATGTCTGGATAAGACGAGATTTGTAAGGTTCGATAAACTGACAGGTTGTTTCACGGGATGGTTCCCTCTCGAAATCTCACAGCAAAATAATCACCTTATTTACGATATGCAACCTGACACTGGACAATCAACAGAAGAAAAGATAGAAAATTGGTAAATTGGTGAATTAGCTTGGTAATCTCTGGTGATAATGACGGGTAATTTACTCTTTGTAAATCGATTTATTTCCACATGTTCTTACACCAAAGACCACGCTGATAATGAAACCGATAAAAATACACACAAAACACATTTTATATTCATGAATGGGATTTGCTTAAGATTTAAGAGGGAATTTCTACAGTCAGATTGATGACACAAAAGATGTCTCTCTTTGCTGCTTTGTCAAATAAACCCGATTTGATAGTCATAAAAACCCACAGCAACTACCATCGTAATGTTCTTGCTTAAGTTAGTAAAATAAACCAGCTTCTACCACTCTACACCCACATTGCAAATCTGGCACAAGAGGGGGTCCGGAAACTCGATCGAACAGTTCGTTTCCTTCGTAACAAAATATGAACCAAAATAGACAGTACGCGATTGTTACATCATTATAGAATTCAAGTACTGAGAGGTGAGATGGTTTGAGATCCAAATCAACTGGATTGAGTGAATATGAACCCAACTGTGTCCTAATTCACTCAGCCCAGTTGATTTGGGCCAAGTCAGAAAATAAGCAGCCTGTCATCTGCAAAATGAGGTCCGCAGAGGGTGAATTTAGTGATGCTACCCTGCACAGCAGGGTAGCATCACTACATTTACCCTCTGTGAACCTCAATCTGAATCAGGGTCTCAAAATTAAACAGAAAGAGGTACCCAGAGGATAAAATGGCCCACTGCATGGGATAGCATCATCAAATCCACCATCTGGGGACCTCATTCTGCAAATGTCAGACGGCTTATTTTCAGGCCTGACTTGGGCTGAGTTTTAACCCAACAAGCCTTCTGGAGATAGGATGCCGTATGTGATTTTGAGGTATCCGGTTATCCTTCGGGAATTCCAAATGACCTCCTCCACCCCACCCCACCCCCCCCCCCCCAAAAAAAAAAACCTCTCACAAACACACACCCTCAAGCCCTTAACTGATTCTAGAGTGAACCTTCCAAGTCGAACTCGAATCAAATAAAGGATTGTAAACAGTAATGAAGGGGTGGTCAAAGACTCTTTTATCAAAAAATGTTATACCATTCCAAGCTGAATTGGAATGAGAGACATTCACCAGGCGTACCAATGCATGACGACAGGATTACCACTCAACCATCCATGGACTGGAATTTGCACCAAAGGAATATTTGATTCGTTTTCTTTAAAAAAAGGCAGAAGCGAGAGCAGATTTTCAGTCAATGGACCACCATTCAATGGTTCGACCGGAATGTCCATTGGCTAAACATTGCTCGTTCTGCTTATGCCTGATCACCGAATGTTTTAAAGAAAATTCTCGGTTGAAATTCTTTGGGTGTTGCAGTGACAATGTAGTAGGCACCAGGCGCGTAACCAGGATACCAAAGTTAGGTGGGCAAGAGTAATATCTAGGGAGGGGGATACAGAATAGGATGTACAGCATCATCCGAGCCACGTAGCGGCGAGATGAGGGTGAGCACAAGACGGGGACACCCCTATCAATGGAGGTGGGGAGGGGGGTCCCAGGGAAAAGGTTTCAAATTCGAGACAAAAAACTCCATTTCCATGACTCTGAGTCCGTTTGTGTCCATAATTTATAAGTTGTGTAAGGCATCAATAATTAGGTCACATCACCTGGGAGGAGGGGGCATGTCCCCCCCCCCCCCCTGGCTAAGCCAATGGTGGTCACTCAATCCAAATCAACTGGGTTGAGTGAATATGAACCCAATATTCATATTCACTCAACCCAGTTGATTTGGGTTAATTTTTAACCCAACTGCTTTTAATGTGTACCTATAGGTATAATAGCGAATGGCACTCTGAAATGGCAATATAACAATAAATCTTTGCAACTTAAAGAGGATAAGCTAAGTCGTTTATTTAAAACATCATATTTAAAAGATTTGGTAATTCTAATAAATCATGTAGATTTTACTCATTTTAGAAACCATTTCTGAAGAGAGCAGGCGAGAATTCTTCCTGAGAAAACTCATATCTGGTGAATGACACGTGTCGTTTGGATTTTTACAATATCTGGTCAATGAACCGTGCTGTTTGGGTTTTCTCTTTCTTTCGGTCTCGACCCATCCGTCAGTGTGTACTTTCGCGCGCTATACACTTGTTACGAATTCCTACCCTAAACCTCTCAACAGAATGTGACAATATGCAGGAAATGGAGGGTGGGATTACCACAATACTCCCAGAGTGGAGATTTCAGGTGGGCAATGTAAATAAAATGCATAAAAATGGAAAGCTAAGTTTGAACCAATTTGTCATCCCGTCTGCACTCGTATGTCCATTGGCTTAGCCTTTCCTTATTCATCTCATTCGTTATCATGGGTATCAAGGGTTATTGTCTATATATAGAAACTCCACTGCTTGGGTGTTTCAGTGGTAAATCCACCTTCCATGCACTGCAGTTGGTGAGATGCATCAGTATGAAGCCAAGTTGCCCTTTCAGTCCGGTTTTCTTGTCCTTCAAATTTTGGTGGAGTTATGAACTTTCGATGTTTTTTAATTACTGAATTTTGTCCGTACTTCTCTTCCGAAAGCTCTCAATAGATACTTAAGACGTGGGAGTAATTTATTCAGTCAGGGTTCAATTTGGGAGCCGAACTTCTGCCATGTCCCAATGAGAAATAGGCAGTAAAATGTCCAACTATGTAAGTCATCTTTCCCTGCCAGTAATCCAACCCATCAGCACTGACTATACAGGCTGTAAACATAGTCCATGCATACATATCAGTTGCAATGGATTATGTATAACAGGATTTGATCTAGGACGAGATTCCAGGGATGCTTAACCCTCTACCCAACGAATCGCCCGCATCCGCCCGCGTAATATGCAAATTCAGCAGTTGAAAAAATATTATTTTTAAAAAATATTCAACAAAACCATATCATGTGACCCCTCGTTGGAACGAGCTCGTCGAGCTCGTTCCAACGAGGTGTCACATGATATGGTTTTGTTGAATTTTTTTTTGAAAACTTTTAAAAAATGCTATTTAAAATAATAAATTTTGATATCGTCTGCGTTGGGTAAAAGGTTAAACAAACCTAAATTTCATGGACCGCAGTAGATCACGCACCACGAATCTTTTGGAGTCCCTGTAATTGTAGCATACTTTATTTGTATTTGACAGGTTTGGGGTGACCGCTCTCCACTCCCCCAAAAGGCCTCTTTCCAACATCTGTCAATTAAGGCCAGACTTATTTTACACAAAAAATTTATATTATTTTTACAGTAAAAAGTTTCAACATTAAAGACCACGTTATGTTATCAATGATCCCAATCTTGTATTGAAGTTCACAGGGTGAAGGGGCATGCGTCCACATGTACCCTCTACTTTCTATGTCACTTATAATTCACACAGAACACACTTTATCACAGTGGTTCGCTGTTTCAGAATCCCCAATGCTTTCTGAAAATTCAACAGAACGAGAATGTGTTGAGCTTTTACCCCTTGAAGCCGAGACGCCGTTTTTGCGGCCCAGGAACATGATACTTCATAATTTCATTAAGTGGGGTGGCTGCTAAGTGAATGTGTGGAGGAGACCAATCAATATTTTCAACACGCAGCCCCAGGGCTGCGCGTTGAAAATATTAATGGTCTCCCCCCAAATAATAAATATGAACCTTTCCAATTGCTGCCATTGAACTTACATGGAAGATACTACCAGGGTTCAAATGGTGAACTTAATGGTGCATTAGTTCTTTTTTAAAAGATCGCACGTTAAAATGACTTCTTGTAATGAGCTGATATAAACGCCATTAAGGGGTGTATCTCGGCAAATATATGGAAGTGCTCCACACCCTTGGGTACTGTTCGCTGAACATTGGTTCCTTTGAGCAATGTGTGACGCAATTCTTAAATACTAACATCCTCAGAAACCTTTCCGGTTGTATACACTTATCGCTCGAAAACTGTTTGTCTACTATATCGGAAAGGCAAAAGAAGGCAAATTACACCAGTAGCGTACTTGGAATTTGAAGTTGGCCTATGGGTAACCCCGTGTTGATAGGTTGCAGTGCAATCATTATGTTAAATGCAACAAAGAACAACATAAAGTAATTTCGAGTTAAACTGAGAACATCCGAGACCCACTGGCAGCGATTTACATGAAAAGAAGTGTTTTGTCTCTTGAAAGTATAAATGTGCCAACTGCAATGCTTTAGCAATACAGTTGATACCTTTATGCTTTTAACCCTTTACCTAACATGAAAAACAGAAGACATTTGCAAAAACAATTCTTGAACAACTATTTTTTTTCATTTTTTTGTCTCAAAAACATAGGTTATGACCCCTCATTGGAACGAGCTCGTCGAGCTCGTTCCAATGAGGGGTAATAACCTATGTTTTTGCGACAAAAAATGAAAAAAATAATGAAAATTAACTGGTGATTTTTGAGAATAGCGCTGGCCGGTTTTTGCCGTTACGTTGGGTAAAGGGTTGAGGAACGGTTTATTGTTTTGCATACAGGGCCATCAAGAAAAAGAGACAAAAGAGATGCCTTGGTAGGTGGAGGATCGGGAAAGGCAGGGAAAGAGCGTGGCAAATGAGCAACTTAGGAGTAACGGAAACCCTGGAACATTTCGCCTAGCAGAACAAGACTTCTTGGGAAACTAATGGAAAAATGGGATGAAAACATGAAGGATAAGTGGATGAGGAATAACATGAGGAAAAGGGACAGTTTTATATAAAAAACTGGAGGGAACGAGAAAGCTCCAATAGGGGGAATTACACGCTAAAAACTAAAGTGTTGAAAACTACACTTGAAGTGCTGTATTTAACACTTACTAAGTGCTGAACTAGCACTTTGTTCAAGTGTTGATATCCCAGAACTTGACAGGTGTTACAATAATACCACTTGACAAGTGTAATGTCGCAACTCTTAAAAGGAAACAACGCAGATGACGCGGATCAGTCTCGAACTCTCGAGCCTGATCCGCGTCATCTGCGCTGTGTCCTTTTAATTATGTACCCACCAAGCGCAAATCAAATTATGGACGATTCTGGAAGAACCACCAATGCTAGACACATGGGAAGTGCCATCCATTCAAGTTTCAGATGTCTGACGATTGTAATGTCTAAGTGCTTAAAGCATTGCACTTTGAGTGTTAAAATCAAACCCTAAGAGTTAGAATGGGTTTAACACCTTGAAAGTGTCAGTTTTAACACTTTAGTTTTTAGTGTGTATGAAACAATTTTTGACTGAATGCTGGGAGATTAAGAGAGAGAGAGAGAGTGGAGGAGGAATAACCTGGCGGGGTGGGGGGGGGGGGTGATGTAGGCCTCCTCGTCAGAGGACCGCTACAAATCAGCGGAAGGCAAATTATTATTATCAGGTGCCTGTTAGACCATGGGGATAACGATGTATGCGCTCCGTGACTGGTCACACGTAAGTCACGATCATAGAAGGGCGTAAGAAGTCATCGAACGTCCTCGGTCTCTTCCCGTTTTCGTTCCAAATCTGACAGGATCTTCTATTCCAAAGTCTAGTTTTACTTTTCTGCCTCTTAGACATACTCATTGTACTGGGACGTTAATGTGATGCAGGTGTTATAGGAATCATAGTTAAAGTATTCAGCGACCGCCGGGTTTGAGGTATTGAAATTAAATTTATCGTGAAAATTTTATCATCTTCAACACTGAGTTATGACAGTGTTCAAATTGAGAAGTGACAATAATTTTAACTCGGGAGTGTACGTCGTTGAGTGTGAACATTCACTCGATTTCATCGAACCTTTCATGTCAGGTATATTAATATTCATGTTTTATTGTACAGAGTTCCTTTGAAGTTTCTAACGAGTCTATTTCGGTATATTTTTTGTGTGTATCATATCAACCTTCATGGTTCCATGTCCAGGTTTTGCACATTACAATATTTCTTACCTTTCTGCAGCAGTTGTAGAGCAAATTATGATGCTACATGTTCAAGAAATGATCTTCCGTATTTACGCCCTAAGTAACAATTCATTGTCCAAATTGATTGGGGGGTCCTCTACACTCAGTAGGGGGGTTAATTGCATGTCCATGTTCCGTGTTTAAATCAGTTCTAAATAGGTGGAAAATTAATTCCGAAAACGACTAGTTTTATTGCCAATCTTCAACTGAGTTGCACAGAGGGTATGGAAAATTGGGTACATTGGTAATACGTTGTACTTCCCGTGGGGTAATTAAATCCGAATTAGTGACTATGTGTATTGCTAATAAGGCGGAATGTGCACACTTTGCAAACGCTGCAAATGATGCTTTGAATATTTTGTAAGTCTGTGATCCGGAAACAAACCAAATGATTGAAAGTTCTTTGTTGGCCTCTGGGTGTACGTGTGGTGAACGAATGCCTCCTATTGCGTGTAACATAATCACAGTCTTCAAAGGAAAACAAACACCAAAGAAATTTGCAGTAGCAGCTATGAAACACTTATGTCGTTTTTATCTTCAATCGGTGGCGTGGTCGTGGGGTGTGGGGCGGGCGGGGGAGGGGACTCACTCACCGCAACTTTTCCTGGAAAATTTCAGCAGGGACGTACTGGGCCAAGAACAGTTACCGGGAAATGCACCGGGGGGGGGGGGGGGGGGGCTGGACTCGGAAAGAATTTTGATTTTTCGGACTGAAAAAATGCTGCTTCCTTGCACCTAAGTAATCAATGGTAGTTCACGTATAGAGGTCATTTCGATGACAGTTTTGGATCACCTTCAGCGCTCATTCGGCAAAAATGGTTTCATCCGGTGGGGGGGGGGGGGGGGGATCTATCGGGTCTACCATAGTTAGGTCCAAGGGGAGAAAATGTTGATCCTTAAAACTGAAGGAACGCTGTTTACTTGCATCTGAGCGATCAATGGAAAACAAGTCTGTAGTATATCGTGGAATCCACATAGAGAGCATTTCGTTATATCAGCCGTCTATGCAATCAGATCCATTTCGCCTTTTGGTTATTTTCACAAATTTTCATATACCAAGAGGTGTTGGGTTGCACCAATTTTGGGGATCGGGGTGGGGGGGGGCACTAGGGGGCCCACCGGGAATATTACCGATGGACCATACGGTCAGCTCCCCTCTGAATTTC
Organism: Pictodentalium vernedei; assembly: GCA_031216915.1. Classification (NCBI taxonomy): domain Eukaryota; kingdom Metazoa; phylum Mollusca; class Scaphopoda; order Dentaliida; family Dentaliidae; genus Pictodentalium; species Pictodentalium vernedei. The sequence continues at coordinate 158,246,616 of CM062293.1, forward strand.
AACCTTACATACATGTATGCCTGAAATTCGAAAAATGATTCATGCACTCTCACAGTGATATATCTCGGGTCATTTTGCTAAAGTTATGTCTTCATCTTCTGCTTAGTTAATCCTTAACCCTTTACCCAACGTAACGGCAAAAACCGGTCAGCGATATTCACAAAAATCACCATTCAATTTTGATTATTTTTTTCATTTTTTGTCTCAAAAACATAGCTTATGACCCTCATTGGAACGAGCTCGTCGGAGAGTCATAAGCTATAGTTTTGACATAAAAAATGAAAACAAAAATGTTATTCAAGTATCAACTGCCCTTTGTATTAGGTAATGGTTTTTAAACTAAAAACACTCAGGGCGCTCCAGTTGGCATGAAAAGTTAAAGTTAATAATTTGTCCCCCTGGGAAGGCCCTGGATTTTTCACCGATAAGGGATACACATTCTTGACTCAACACAAGGTGAACTGAACTGGAGAGAAAAACTATTTATCTGCTGTCATTGAAATGAGGGGGGGGGGGGGGGGCTGCCAATCACAGCAGAAAAATACCCCCCCCCCCCCACTTCACTGGCCCCACCCTTTAGCCAACATTTAATGCTGGGTAGCATAACCTGGAATGAAAATGGCGATATTGCAAATGTTTTTATCGTGCTTTGAAGTAACTGGTCAAGTCTTTGTGGCGATGGTGAGGTGGGGGGGGGATATGGTTATGGGTAAAGTTACTGGAGGTTGTAACACCCATCCTCACTTGCCCACAAGAAAGTGAGAAGTGAAGAAACGACTGACATTGCCTAATTAGGGCTACCTTTCACGGGCTTTACGATCTCCGTACTACATCTGTCGATTTCGCAGTTAGTACAGGGCGCGGCTTTCTCAGTTTATTTTTTTTATTTTATTTCATTTGTCTGTTCAAAATCGAAAACCGGGTTTCAAGGTGATAGCTAAAAGTTGAGATTTTTTTGTTTAAAAGTGTATATATTTTCTACAATCTTTCTCACTGGGCTAAATATAAAGCTCGAAGATAGGTATATGATGAACTCAAAAAACCGATTTGTCACTTAAACAGACCAGCGATAAGTCATGCGCTGCTAATTGAGCATGGGGTTTTATGTCCACTACCGCGTTTCTGTTTAACGCTATAATGGGATGTGTGGTAAGAGATTAAAAACTAAGAGAGACCTACAGTCATTATCTGTGTAATTATGGCCAGTTAATAGATAATTGTTGTAGAAACAGTACATCGCACATGTTCTGGACACACACCCATATTACGCATCTAGGATGTCACAGAATGTCAAGAGATACTAAAATACGAGACTTTCAAAGGAACTTAAAAGCGAATATTAAATTAAGATAGATGTAAGCGGCCAAGTTCAAGAGAATCAACTAAATGAGAATTGACTGTCTGGCTATGGAAATAAAAATGTGGGGGGGGGGGAGGGAGGGGGGGGGTCTCGAAAAATTCATTCCAGTCTGAATGTATGTAAGATTGTGGGTCGATGCGAGTAGATGGGGATGTCCCATTCTATAGGTTAGATGAGGTGCCGCATCGGTGCGAAAGTATAGGCACGTTGTTGGGTAGAGGGGTGGGGGGGGGGGGGGGCACAGAGCTCATATTTAGAATAGAGGCAGTCGCGAGCCTAGTCGGTGGCCAGATCTGAGTGTAGAATCAGAAATAGAAAGTGCGGGCCCAGGGAGCTATTTGCATTTAGGTAAACGGCATTACCTGTTTTAGAAGGCAAGCCAAACGTAGGCAGAGTAGGCTTTGCCTGAATAAACATTATTCTGAGATAAACGTAGGGGCGTTTTAACCCCATTGGTGGCGACTGCTTGAGTGAAAAGCGTCAAATAAAGTGACAATAAGCTAGTGGCCGTGCGACAGCAGTGGTAGAGTGACATTCCGTCACTTGTTGGAGGGAATGCGATATAGTGAAGTGATAATACCTTAGTGGCCGTGCGACGGCAGTGGTAGAGTGACATTCCGTCACTTGTTAGAGCAAAGGTGTCCGGATAAAGTGGCAATACGTTAGTGGCAGTGCGACGGCCGTGAAAGGGTGAAGTGAAGAGGCGCGCAAAGAGCGAACACCGGCGAGGAGGAAAAAACAGCGACAGCAGACTACGCGGGCTCGCAGGTATCTCAAAAACTGCGTGGGTAGGGGGGTCATTGACGTTTTGTTTTTCAAATTCACTGGATTACATGTCACAAATTACCATATTTATTTATATCTATATGTAATAAAATTGTTGTTTTCAGTGAACCTCTGTTGATTTATGCTTTTCGAGGAAAAGTCATTGACCCCTTCAGGATAAGAACCACCCCAACGAACGAAACGGGCGGGTTCGTGACGGCGAGACATACGATCACGAACGGATTCAGACGACACTCCTTGAGTTTTGGTTCAATACGCGGCGTGAATCTATTTCCCCCAGCAGCGACAAAGCCCCGGTTTCCGACACCGGGTCAGGGTTCTGTACATTACAAATAGGCTCACCGTGATTCAAATGGAACCGTGGCAAATCAACGACAAGGCGAAATAGTATTTTGAGCATGATCACTTTTTTTTCTATTTTGAAATCATAGCTTATCGGAGGCTCAGAATATTTGAGTTTGAAATAAAAATACATCTTAAAATATTGAATTATGTAGGGGAAAATTGTTGCTACTGTTACCACTTTTGTCTTCACCGTGGTTTCAGCAGGGTTAACCCTTTACCCAACGTAACGGCCAAAACCGGCCAGCGCTATTCACAAAAATCGCCAATTAATTTTCATTTTTTGTCTCAAAAACATAGGTTATGACCCCTCTTTGGAACGAGCTCGTCGAGCTCGTTCCAAAGAGGGGTCATAACCTATGTTTTTGAGACAAAAAATGAAAAAAATTAGTTATTCAAGAAGACAAGTGTCGTCTGCTTTTCATGTTAGGTAAAGGGTTAACTCTCATCAAGTACAGGAGATCGACTAATTAAAAGGGATGTAATTCGATTGTTCTTTTTAAAATGTCTTTTATGACGCACCAGCATTTGGATTGTGTGTGGGGGTGGAGTTTTTCCCAGGCGATTTACAATTTACTATGCTTTTCTCTGAACAGACTACATTTGTTACGAAAAGAGCAGGTGCTTTCGCCATACCTTGTTAAAAGGTAATTAGGAATTACGATTTAACTAAGAACCACAGTTTTTATTGATTAAATTTATGTGGCGGAGCAATTATATTTCATCCATTTAATTTCCAGTCAGGTAATTTATCTATTTACTGTTAAACACCTCCTCTGAATTATGCGTGTAAGCGGGGATGCCATTCTTGTTTTATATTATCTCAACAAAGGACTCCGTGGAGATGAGTCGAGAAGAGGAGCACCGTAGCGTGAGTGTTATCAGCTGGAAACCAATATTTCTCTTGGATATCCCAGAAGATCAAAGGAAAAAAGTCAACTTTCTGAACCTTTTTTAAAATTTAGCCCTTTTCCTAACACAAATAAAAACACACTTGCTAAAACATTTCTTGAATTTAAAAAAAAAAAATTGGTCCTTGAAAATAAAGTTTATGACCCATCATTGGAACGAGTTAAATGAGCTCATTCTAAAAAGGGGGCATAAGCTACGTTTTTGACGCAAAAAAAATAAAAAATGAAAGAATAATAAATGCTCTGATGCAAGGAACAAATAATAAAATTTAGACGTTGATTTTTTTGTAAATAGCACCCACCGATTTTTGACCATTACGTCGGGAACTGGGTTAGAAATCCGAATAAAATTAACTTTTGATATGTGACGACCAATTATCACAGCAGAAAAATACTATAAAATGCAATTTATACCATGCTCGCCTAAGTTACTACCTGTGAAAAGCTCTCTGTTAAAGTTTAGCTTTTAACCCTATACTATTACCGGTGTCCAGTGTCAACTGGGGTTAAAAAAAAAAATTACACCCACAGTAGAAAGTTCATACATGACGTAATTTTCCAACTTCGATACATTCACACTTCGTGATGTTTCATTCAAACATACGACGTTTTGTGGTACTATCTACTGCGTGAAATGTCTTATTAAGTTTAAAATACCTACAATTAAATATTTAAAATAAAATTTAAGAATTGTTAATAATAATTTGACTGAAAAATCAAGGTAAATTCTATCAACTTTGACGATGTGTCTAGCTGTCAATCAAGCATTCACGTGCACGGGTAATGATGCCCTCCGGCCCAAAACAAACCGGTGTGTTTGCGACAGAAGTGTCGTTTTTTCTCCATTTTAAGTGACAAAGTCGATTATTTATTAAGAGAATGGTACAAATAAAACAAATAGGTACTAGGGCCGGTAATCAGATTTAAATCACTCGCAGAATGAGGGCTTTAACCACTCGGCAAACCGAGTGGTTAAAACCATCATTCTACGAGTAGTTTAAATCTGATTACCGGCCCTTGTACCTATTTATTTTATATATTATTACCACTCAATCTATAAGTTACCAGTCGATTAACATAAGTTTGGAGGCCCGTTAAAACTCCATAATTTCAGTGACGTCATTCGACGGAGCCGGGTCCGCGTGCGATAATGGTATAAATAGTCATTAGCGGCCAGCGGCCCGGTTATTTTTAGCTTCAAGTTAGCTGTAACAGGGAGTGGTAATAATAGTAATAACATGATTGTTGTCAGGCATCATGATTCATTAGTGGCCCTGCAGCAATGATGAACAGCCCTTGGGCTTATTAACGACCCTCGACTTCGTCTCGGGTCTTTAATAAACCCTCTGGCTGTTCATCATTGCTACAGGGCCGCTAATGAACCATAATCACCCCCCCCCCCCCCAAAAAAAAAAAAAAAAATCATGTTATTGTTGTATTATTACAGGTCTTCATCATCCCACTAATTTATAACTTGAGGATCACGTTATTGGAAACACTTTCACATTTTGCACGTGTTGTATTAATCAAAGTCTATTGGGGGGGGGGGGGGGGGGTACACAGTGGACGCTGTTGAACGATTTTTATTTTTCTCCTTCGTTTCGAATTTCGTCATTGTGTGATTCCTTTAAATGGTTGAGTGCTAAAAGCCACTATCGGGGCTTTAAAAAAAAATGATGGTACCAGAGCAAAATCCAACATTTTCCTTGCTCATGTTTCATATTCAGTCAGACGCAAATGATATTTTGTTTATATAGATTTGTTTTATTACAAATTATTGGAGAGTGCCAACAAGCACTCTCCAATAATTTGGAATAAAACAAATTCTGAATAACAAATTCAGACCACCAAAAATAATCTAGCCCTCAACCAGTTAATTGTACCTTGCTATCGAACAAAGACAAGAAGACATTAAACCTAATCCCCTGTTCAAAGTTAAACATGCAATCAACGAATATTATTTTGACGCAACAAAATGTTATGCCGAAATTATAATAATCGAATTTATTTTTCGATTTCCATTATTAAGCTTGCAAGTTGGTCTCACTGCAATCATTCATAATTTGTGTTTGTTTCTCAGCAAGGTCAAAAATTTTAGTTGTCACACTGTTTTGAAACTGGCAAAATAAGATAAGAAAAGCCTCTCAATGATCGATCACTCTGTGGTAGGCCTACAGCGAGCAACTCTCATATCATGACGAAAAAGATTCTGCACTTGGGGATGCGACGTGCATCACCATAAGTGGATAGATGTCGGTGTTGTTTTGCTCATATTTATACCGCTCGTAATGGACTGGAGGCTGCTCTTGCTTTCTATTTCCTTTGTTTCCTCCGTTAAAAACATGGCATCCCGTCGACGAGTTGACAGATGGATATCATTACAAAAACCTCATTCTTGGTCACAGTTGTCAGAGCTCCTCTGATATAGCAAAAGGCTGGACCTGGGCGAGAGAGGTTTCTCTTACGAAAAGTGTCGACGTTTCACGAGGAATAAGGCGTCTTGGTCGATTTTCCAACTCGGAAAATCAACCCTCATCTCAACGTTGTTCATAAACACGAGAGTCCCTGGAAGGGAAGCCAGCGACATAACCATGGAGGACTTTTTCTGCAAATGTCAATCTGATATATACACATTCATGCCTGAAATCTCTAAAACAATACAAGGAGAGCGGAGGAATGCAAAAATACTATGTATTCCCCACGTTGCCCTGTGGTCCGTGAGTTTGTAGGTTACTCGTGCCTCTTATGTGGGTTATTTTGGAAAATGCAAATGATTTGAGGGTAGCGCCCTCACCCTCAGATTTTTCACAGCACTCCACTTATTCGATTCAATAAACGAAGGTTTGTTTTGTTTGTTGGGATTTAATGTACATTCCGCAACTATGGCTACATCGCTACCACGATACAAGTTTGGGGTCAAGTTTAGCCAATTGTTTATAAGTATATAGGGAGCCAACTTTAAAAGACTCACACACAAGGCTTTAATTACCCGTTTCTTTTACACCAGTGAAGCAGAATTTGTACACAACAGCAAACAAACACTGCTTCACTCCCAGGAGTTATCAGGAGGGATAAAGTATCTAAGCCTTTACCCAACGCAGACGATATCAAAATTTATTATTTTAAATATCATTTTAAAAAATTTTCAAAACATTTCAACAAAACCATATAATGTGACCCCTCATTGGAACGAGCTCGACGAGCTCGTTCCAAAGAGGGGTCACATGATATGGTTTTGCTGAAATTTTTTGACAAATAATATTTTTTCAGCTGCTGAATTTGCATATTCCGCGGGCGGATGCGGCCGATTCGTTGTGTAAAAGGGTTAAATTAAAAAAAATGGAAAATTTCTACCTGTAACGGAGATAGTTCTGAATATCGTGCTGAAGAATTTGAAATAAGAAAAGACGTGCAAGCAGCGTGGCGCTTCGAGCATTAACCCTTTGCCTAACGTAACGTCTAATATCAGACAGCGCAATTTACACAGATCGCCGTTCAAACTAAATCAGTTTTTGCCTGAAACACGTAGCTTATGACCCCCTCATTGGAACGAGCTCGCTCCAGTGAGGGGCCGTAAGCTATGTTTTTGAAGCATTTGAAAATGTTTAGTTTTCAAGAAAACAAATTCTTAGACACGTCTTCTATTTGTGGTAGGTAAAGGGTTGAAATAAAAAAAAATGACAAGGGATTGTTCAAGTTATTTGATGACATGTAGGATAAAATAACTGGAAATGAATTTCCTTAAAAACGCGATGTTGAAAGGAGATTAAAACATTTCGGGAAATTAATTTTCAGCAGTGTAAAGGAATATGAATTGTGTATGACCGTTAATTTGATAAGATTTCTTTTTCTTAATTATTTTGAGGAAAAATGTTAGAATACCACGAGATTCTGATTGCATTTAACCCTTTACCTAACCTGAAAAGCAGACGACACTTGCAAAAATAATTCTTGAATAACTAATTTTTTTCATTTTTTGTCTCAAAAACATATGTTATGACCCCTCGTTGGAACGAGCTCGTCGAGCTCGTTCCAACGAGGGGTCATAACATATGTTTTTGAGACAAAAAATGAAAAAAATAATGAAAATTAATTGGCGATTTTTGAGAATAGCGCTGGCCGGTTTTGGCTGTTACGTTAGGTGAAGGGTTAAGTAACATTCGTTTCGAAAAAGGATAAGGGCATGGTTGAAAGCTATAGCGTTGACATTAAAAAGCAGACGTATTTTTTTTAAAACGCTAACGGGAATGTCTAATTTTAAATAAATAAGCTCACCTTTTTCTAAAGGGTGGTAAAACATTTTTGAGTTACTGCCATGGAAACTGAAGCATTTCCTTTGCTGTTTACAGTGGTGCCAAACCTGTAAAACCGTATCAGTTTAACTTTTGTTATTTCAGCCATGTAAGATAGCGTTAATAAGTATGAATAGTTAAATAATTTTCTGAAACTCAAATTGATAAGGTTAACGAAAGTAATAAATAAATAAATAAATAAATAAATAAATAAACTTTAGGCTGAAAAATAGAGGATGGAGAGAGAAAGAGTCTGTGTGTGTGTGTGTGTGTGTGTGTGTGTGTGTGTGTGTGTGTGTGTGTGTGTGTGTGTGTGTGTGTGTGTGTGTGTGTGTGTGAGAGAGAGAGAGAGAGAGGGAGAGAGAGAGAGGGGGGAGAGAGAGAAAGCTGCATTATAAATATTTAAATATTTCAAATGATTACAAAATATGCGAAAGCGAAATGGCGTGCTGAGAGAAAAATATTGTTTTTATTATTATTATTATTATTATTATTATTATTATTATTTATTTATTTATTTATTTTTGTTTATTAATAAACTTCAAAATAAGCGGCTGTGATAAATCGTTTACCTTTTTCTGAGCAACATATATATTTGAAAAAAGGAGATTTTATCATCTCATCGAAAGTTTCTTTGTATTTATTTTAGAATTCGATTTGCCCCCATCAACTCTTTACTAACACTTCCAGAAGGCGACACTTGAAAATTGCTGCTGATGAGCTAAAAATGTTTATTTATTGCCATCAAAAACACAGCTCATGGCACCTTTAACATTATTTTAGATAATGTTATTGCATTTTTTCTTCGAAACATTCAAATACAGTATCCATGTATGTGAGTCAAATTAGTTCAAGCGTTTATAAAAAAAAAAATAACAACCGACTTTCAAACTAAAATAATTAAAACCCAAAGTATTAATGACAAAATAAGAAACTGAAATAATAATAATAGATAAATTAAGTAAATAAATAAAATAAATGAAAAAAACTTGCACAGACGAATTTATGTGAGTCAAAATAATCCTTATTATTCTAGTCGTTTTAACCCTTTACCTAACACAATAAATTTAATTTCACATTTTTAGAAAAAAATTCTCACAATTTTTCGATAGAACCATACAAATATGGATAGCATTAGACCCGGCTCGAGGAGCCAGTTCTAATGATATCCATATTTGCGTGGTTTTATCAAGACATTTGTAAGATATTTTAAGCTTATTTTGGTCAATTTCCTGTAGTTTTTTGTCGCTATGTTAGGTAAAGGGTTAAGATATTGAATGTACAGAGCAAACATTCTAACCACGATAGCCCTCAACCACATAAATAAATAGTTGGTAAATCAAAACTAAGCGAGGTGATCTTGTGAACAAGATCACGAGATCACAAAGCTTTGTTTTGAGTGACCAGCTATTATTTATTTATCTCATTCTCAAATGGTGGGCGGTGGCTCGGTGATTACAGTATTGGACTTCAAACCGAAAGGTCCACGTTCGATCCCCGGCAGGGGCAACGGCGTTGTCATTGGGCAAGGCACTTCATCCCGATTTCCCGCATGGGGGCACGGTGGCACTGTGTACTAATGCATACTGCACATCGATGGTGCACTTGTCTTCAAACAAAGGTAACCCTGCTTGTGAGGAGTTAGTTCGTTGGGGAGTTTGACAGTTCCTTGCCGTTGCTCAGTGGTTCTCTCCAGGTTCTCACACTTTCCTCCACCCATAAAACTGTCCGACACGAGGTGAACCTGGTTGCTGAGAGTATCGTTAAACCACAATATATAAATTATAAAATAAATAAATAAATAAATAAATAAATAAATAAATAAATAAATAAATCTCATTCTGAATGTTAAAAAGTTTGCTGGTGGCGCAGTGGCGGATTCAAGCAGGGCTGATGACAGAAGGTAGATGTGGAATGGGCCAAGCAGACTCCCGTTCTAAAGTTTTCCCTGGAACCTAAAAATTGTGTGCACGAAGTTTCTGTTATCAGCACTCACTGATGATCAGGGTTCCTTGTGTCACTGTCATGGAACCCTGATCATTGACATGAGACATGGGGCCTCAGTACTCAGACCCTTCCAGCTTCGGTGGGACTTTTGCAGCCACCGACCTCTCTCAACTCTCACACATCACCCCAATAAACATCATTCCAGAAACCCGACCCCCTTTTCCCTCGAGTGAAACAGCCACTGAGCGGTTTTGTAGATTCTTCTTAAGCTCCCAGCGTACGTGTAGAGTCTGGCATTCTTACGTTGTTAATTTTTATACGGCAACATTTTGTCATGATAATTTCTTTCAAGAATTAGAAATCTTTTAATTCAACATTAAATGAATATGTTTGAAATGCAGTTGTATGCAAATGGACGTGACGAAGAACATTCGGAAAGGTATGTTTTTCCCACATGAAATGTTTGCTTAAGAGGATTACCTTTAGCGCAAAGACTGCACACACAGAAATAATCTACATTTGAGTGACATCTATATATGCGTTGTGGTAGTATAACAAGAATGTATCTTTATGGTTGTTTATTGGGGTGAAACTGTTTTCAATTCGACATGGACAATGCTAATGATAAAGTGATTTTCAGTTAACTGATTTCAGTGCTTTTAGAATTGTTTGAAGGAAAAAACATAAGAGTAACAGAATAGTGCTCCACCAGAAACCCTCCTCCCGGTGTTCATTTCGGGTCTCGGAATTCCCCATCCAGGAGTTTCTAACCCAAATTTATTTATTTATTTATTGGTGTTTAGGGTCACATATTTTTAACAATACCTAATCATGATCTCAACATGAAGATAAAGTTAAGTTCAGCCAATCGTTTATATCCACGTTGTCCATTTGATAGGACTTCCACCCCAAGCATTGATGACTGGATCATATTTTACCACTAAAGAGAGCTCGTTTAGCACAGTAAGCATGCACTGCTTCACTTTCCAGGGTTCCCACGGGGAGGAGACGAAATGGCTCGAAAAAATTTATCAAGAGACAGGGCTGGAAATAGATATCTTCTGTCGTCTACCCCCATCCATCCCTCCATCCCTAACTCGCAGTTAAATTGGCTTTCGCAGTCTGCTTCCCTACACTCTAAAATCAGTTGGGTTAAAAAGGAATCCAAATCACAACTGGGTTGAGTGAATATGAACCCAATTGGGTTCATATTCACTCAACCCAGTTGATTTGGGTTGATTTTCAACCCAACTGATTTTGGAGTATACTTCTTGATACTTTCGCGCCGTTCTACTTAAATGCATGAAACGGATATTTTATACTGAAGTCACATATTGGTGGAGGCAGTCTTGATTTTATCACATCAACTCCGCCGCAAAGCACCTTGCAACGGGAGCACGACACTTCGTCGAAAAACATTTGGTCGAATGCACAGTTAGTCGAAGCGACACTTGGTCAAAACGACACTTGGTCGAATGGACACTTCGCCGAATGGACAGTTGGTCGAATGGACACTTGGTTGAAAGGACACTTCGTCGAATGCACATTTGGTCGAATTTTCATTTCTCAAAATTAGGTCATTTCGTCGAATTTAAAATTTCAACTTTTTATTTTTTCAACTTTTTTCTCTTTATTTTTTCATTTTTTTCTTTTTTCTTCTTTTTCTTGAAATAGTATAAAGGTACATAGGGACCGGGCTGTTGTTGTGAACCGAGTGATTAACACCTTTCAGTTATTTGTGTAAAGTATATATATTTTCTGCATATTCCCCGATCACTGAACAATGTTTAGCAAAACATTTACCGGAATAAAAATTTTCAAACAACTTTCGTCGAAAATTCGACGAAAATTATATTCGTTCAAATGTCCATTCGACCAAATCATCATTCGATGAAGTGCCCATTCGACGAAGTGTCATGTAGCCCTGCAACGTCCACATATGAGAGACTCGCTGTGCATCGCTCACAGATGGGCGTCCATCCTCTGCAAGCTCAACACCAAAAGCACACATTGAATTGAGTTTTTATTTGGACAATAGCTTTCATATCCTGCAAATTATAATAAAAAATACATTATGATTCAATCTAATGGACCTCCGGGTTTAACCCGGAGGTCCATAAGCTTAAATCTTGCCTTTGCTTCTTCACAGGCGCTGGGTGGAATCTGCACTTCACAAACGGGGGAATTCAATTTATACCACACGTCATGTCAGGAGTTGGTTATTTATTTATTGGTATTTAAGGTCACATGTTTCTGCACAGTGGTTAATCGTGACCGCAACATGGATATAGAGTCAAGTCAAGTCAATCGTTTATACCCTTGTTGCCCATTTTAGAGGACTTCCACCCCAAGCATTGGTGACTGGGTCCTATTTTACCAGTAAATCAAAACTGGTTTACCACAGTAAATAAGCATTGCTTCACTTCGCGGGGTTTTCACAGGGGATGGGGGCGGTGGTTACTGGATCCCATGTACTAGTGAACAAAAATTGTCTTCCACATTAAACAAGCATCTTAGATGCGGAGGATTCTCGCTAGAAATTACAGCAACTAAGACGTAAAAACCACCTCAAAACAACTTCAGTTAGTTCTGTATAAGGTTGTACTGATATAATTTATACATTAAGAATAGGTAAATACCCGCCCTGATGTATCGAAATGTCACAAATCATTGACTAGTTGTATTCACCACTTCAATAGTGTTGTGACTTTCGTCTCAATTAGGCGATTAACTTTCCACCAGATAGGATTAACTGAGCAACAATTTTATTTCAATTTACCATAAAACTTGAATGATTTATTCGCGGTCACTTCAAAAGGATACAGGTGTTTCAAGGTATATTAGCAAGTTCCTTGAATATTTCAGGCCTAATCCCTTTGCATTAAACGGGTTGAAAAGGATTTTCAATTCATTTAGGAGTGATTTGTTGGTGAAAGTGCTTTATGGCTCCCCCAAGTTGCAACACTTCTTGAAATGCACAGGTGTACATTAGCTATAGATAACAAGTAAATACCTTTTCTTACAATGCCCCCGAGCAGTTCTATTATGACAGATGACAGAAAATAGAACATCTGGAGTGAGAGAGAGAGAGAGAGAGAGAGAGAGAGAGAGAGAGAGAGAGAGAGAGAGAGAGAGAGAGAGAGAGAGAGAGAGAGGACCAATGTAACGGCCAAAATCGGCCAGCGCTATTCTAAAAAGTCGCCAGTTAATTTTCATTATTTTTTCATTTTTTGTTTCAAAAACATAGGTTGCGACCCCTCATTGGAACGGGCTCGTCGAGCTGGTTCCAATGAGGGGCCACAACCCATGTTTTTGAGCCAAAAAAGAAAAAAAAATAGTTGTTCAAGAATTTTGTTTGCAAGTGTCGTCTGCTTTTCATGCTAGGTAAAGGGTTAAAGTTAATCCCGGACATTTAGAACAGTGCATCTTTACTTTTGTAAACAGTTCTGTTTTTCTGACAGAATGGGACAAAGCAATAGAGCATGTAGTGGAGTCATGGTGGTGTGAAATTTGGAATTAATGTTTTAAAGAGCTTGTTGGCCATGATCACCCTTCTGTGTGGAATGCAGTTCTTAGCATCAGAAAAAATGTAAAAATACAAGAGAAATTGCGAAGCTTGTTTGAAAATTTAAAAAAATAAGAAAATGTGTACAACTGAATTTGAAATGGTGGAAAAAACAGCTTGCGAAATCATTATTGTATCAGTCTGGTCGATTCGATTTGATTTTATTCAGTACTTATTCCATTTACATGGAGTAAAGTAAAGCAATGATACATGCAATGTACATAGAATTATAATACATGTCCGTGGCGGGTGCTTACTACAAATTAATGTGTGTGTGTGTGTGTGTGTGTGTGTGTGTGTGTGTGTGTGTGTGTGTGTGTGTGTGTCTCTCTCTCTCTCTCTCTCTCTCTCATATGATGCGAAGGTGGGGGAGGGTGGTGGTGGTGGTTTGCATAGGATTCATGGAGCATCGCCGTTGAGTCTCGGGGGGGGGGGGGGAGTAATCGTGCAGCTCTGTAGATACAGGAATACGGGTAGTCTGCCCCATTCCCCACCCCCTTAGCAGGGCGGGGCAGGACAGTTCATCTGTAACGAACGTCGGGAAACTAATGAACACTCAACGATCGTACTGTAATGTATTTAGAGTATTCGGCACCATGGGCCACTATGAGGGTCGGTGACTATGAAAAATACATGTCTGGGCAATAATTTGCATTCTAATTTCTGGTTTCGAATCTCCACACGAATTGACACTTTTTTCGGACGAGGTGCAAATTATGCCCATCATTAGAGGTCGGCATGTAGCGTTTACCCAGGACCTCCCACTCTTGCAGGGCACACCCTACGAAAGTTGCAAGGGGGTATCCCCTTGCATCGAAAAATCTAGGTGTGCGTAAGCTTGCAAGAGAGGGAGCCTGGGAACGCTAGATGTTGTTATTTATTTATTTATTGGGGTTTTACGACAGTTTCAACAGCCAGGGTCATATCGTATCGAGCAGACCCACGGGTGGAGGAAGCCGGAGTACCCGAAGAGAACTACCGAGCAGCGGCGGGCATCCGCCAGACTCTCCGCCAGAGAACTAATTAACCAGAGAACGCTAGATGTTGGAAAGTATATCTAATATTACTGGATTTGCGCAACCCAGGCTGTGTGAGTAAACCTTTATGGGGTGCATCTCGTATAGTCCGGGAAATATTAGTCAATTCACAGCTATATATGTGCGCCTACACATGCGTATAATTATTAATGTAAATACGTCTCTGAAAGTCTTATATACATACATAAATACACAATGCAAGTAGGCGGTGTGGGTTCAATATTAATTTTTATATCCTTACAGATTGGGCATATAAGCCTACTTTCCGTTAATATAAACCGATATTATACAAGTAATTTAACGAAGAGTCTTTTATATTTACAACATTTATGCATATACAGTTGAACTCATGGACGCGTTATCGGATAATTAACCAATTTTCACCGACTTCTTCATGGAGGAGAGTGTCTTAAGACTTTCAATCTATACGTTGCATATAAACATAGTAAATATTTTCGGTATACACAATCATATATGCATGCAGATATTCATTCGAGTTAAGCACCCTCCCCTCTACACCCCTCCCCCATACGCAAACTTACACACTCACACCCTCACGTACCGTAGCAGACATGACTCTATACAGCTTTGTGTTGTACATACAGATAAATCACTTCTTGTTAGACAAGCGGTATCGGACGGTTCAGAGCTGAACAATATGTAAAATATGCATCAACGATAGACCTGTTGATAAATCTATTGAGTGTTTGTTATCTCTATTGAGGACTGGGGGCCACCACCTCGGGCAGTTCATAGCTTTCATTACATGAGAGAACGGTGAAATATGGAACTTAACTTCATCATCGGGAGGTGGTTTAGGGCATGAGCTGTGGTATAATGGGGAGCTACTGGGGAGCTCTATCCGGGTTCATGGTTGACAGGGTTCAGTCATCTCGGTTGGGGAGAGGAGTATTTAATTTCAGCCGGGAAAGGTAGTTACGACCGCTTTTAGGGCTCTAACAAATTTTGCAAGGTTACAGAGTTGCTTAGTATTTGTACTAGCAAAGAGACTCTGTGCTTTGAACATACTCACGTTTCGACAATAGTAAGGTTTTATGTATTTTTTTCTCAGTTCTTTCAATTTGTTACAAACAAAGATATAATGAAATTCATCCCCGAGATCTGCATGGCATAAGTTACATTTTCTTTGGGAAAATTCCACTGACGTCCAGCTACCAGTTTCGACTGGGAGCCTATGATTTCTGACTCGAAACTGAAGAAGGGGTGTGGCCAACGAAATGGGTAGTTTACGAAGGTAATCTTCAAAACAGAAATTCGATTTTATCGCGTTATAGAATTGATACTTCGTTGAGCCTGACATATTTGCTCGCCAATCTTGTATGAATGTGTCTTTGAGTCTTTGTTTAATAACAAAGTCAAAGTACTTTCTGTTAACAATGCTTTGACTAGTCCACAAACATGTCATACCCAACTTATTTAAGAGGGAGGAAATATTTTCAATCCAAGGGCTTGTATACAGACCATTGATATAATTCGTATAGAGAACTAAGTATAAGGAATTTGAGATTTTATTCTCGTTACCCGACACAAGAAGAGCCCAAAAATTTAACATACGTGTTTTTATTTTAATTCCTATTGGTAGCAGTCCCAATTCACCAAATACGAAATTACTTCCAGTTGATTTTTTCAGTCTCAAAATGAATTTAAGGAACCATAGTTCAAGTTTTTCGATCGTTGAAATGTTTTCGCAACCCCATATTTCGCATCCATAAGTTAAGATTGGGACGACCGATTTTTCGTATATTTCTAACATAATATCAACTGTCAAGTTATTTTGTCTCATTTTACTTATCATTGAGTACATTGTCTTTTTAGTCTCTGAACACCTATTGTTTATTTCTAAAGAAAGTTTTCCACTTTTCGAGAATGTCACGCCCAGATATTTATATTTGTTCACTGTTTCAATAATATTCCCTCCTAGCAGAAATGTTTCATTCTTTCCAACTCGCGCTCCGAATTTCATTATTTTGGTTTTACTTATGTTTACATCGAGTTTCCATTTACAACAGTATTCGTAGAAAATATTCAAGGTATGTTGCAGGTCTTTCCCGGTACTAGATAGTAGAACGGTGTCGTCTGCATATAACAGTACCAAGAGTTGTAAGTAAAGGAAACTTCCATCCATTAACTGTGAGGGATGGTCAATACGTAATCCCTTACACTTTTTATTACTCAGAAAATTCTCTAAGTCGTTCAGGTACAACGCAAAAAGTATCGGCGATAAATTTTCGCCTTGCCTGACCCCAGTGCAGCTCGCTATAGAGCCAGACATTTGTCCGTCAACAGAAACAATAGATTTTATGTCGCTATACATATTTTTAATTACTCGAAGTACCTTTCCATCTAAATGTGTGTCAAACAATTTCTTCCACAGAGCTGCTCTCCAGACCTTATCAAACGCCTTCGAGAAATCAATAAAGGCACAGTACAAATTATGTTTGTTCGCCCGCAATAGCTCCCTTATGACCCTGAGTGAAAACAAGTGATCAACCGTAGAATAACCTCCTCTGAATCCTGCTTGTGTTTCACTTAATAAGTTATTCTCCTTCAGAAAAATAGATATCCTTGCACTAAGAACACTGGTGAATAACTTGGATATATTACTCAGTAACGTAATTTTACGGTAACTGTCAGGTTGATGAGGGGGCCCTTTCATTTTATATATGGGTTTAATAACTCCAATTGTCCATTCGGTTGGGAAAATACCAGTGTTTAGTATTATGTTAAAGAGTTTCAAATAGATCTTACTAAAGTGGGGGAAGGTTGATTTAATAAACTCGTTACTTATCCCGTCGTGTCCCGGGGCTTTTCCATTTTTCAACCTTTTGACTGCTCTTTCTATCTCGTCAACTGTAATATAATCGTTAAGTACCGTTTTATCAATATTTTCAGCCGATCTTACCGTTCGGCTAGGTGGACTGTCATCGCTGTTTACCTCAGCTACATAGTTAGAGGGTGTGTCATTTTCTAATTTGTTATAATAATCATAAAACTCAGTTACGGATGGCATTTTATTTTCGCTTTTCTTTTTGTCCAATAGTTTATATATCTTCCAGAACTCTTTACTATTATGTTTTTGGACGCGTCGTAATTTGTCCCTCAATTGGTTATTGTAACATAGTTTACTATTTTGGAGAGCGGCTTTGTATTTACGTCTATATTCTAGTAACGTATTTTTATTTTCTATGGTGGGGTTCAGTCTAAAAAATTTCCTGGAACGCCTCAAATTAGTTCTGGCCCCAAGACAGTCCTTACTGAACCATGCCTTCCTATTCATGTGGTTCCCTTGCGTTTTATGTCGTTTACCACCTGTTGGATTGCTTTTCGAGTTTATGCCAAACGTTGTTTCACCAGCCCGCAAATATATATGACACAAATTTTGGTTTATTTCATCGATTTCTTGTTGGGTAAGACTGCTTACTCCCAGAGAAAAAAGTTTATTCTCTAGTTCTATTATATCGGAGTTATTTATGTTTTCTTGGAACTGGCTTATTTTTTGGGGATCCCATCGGATTGACACTCTATCTGTGCTTGCCATGCAGATGTTAACACAAGTTCTAACGGCATTTCTTCTATTATAATCGCAGTCGGAGGTGATACCGTTATCTGGTGTCATTGATTGCTCTGTATTACAAACAGAGTCAGTTGTTTGATCAACATGACAATCAATAGTGAAAACAATCGGACAATGGACATCAGAGAATAATTCACTGAACTCTTCAACCATGAAATCGGTCAAGCACCGGCTGAATTGGGGGGTACAGATCAGGTAATCTATGATGCTTACGCCTTTACAGGTGAAAGCACCAATATCTCTGTCCTGTCCAAATCTTCCATTGACAATAATGAGGTTGTTAGCGTTACACACTTCAGCCAACTTTCTCCCAAAATTATTTGTCATTATATCCATGGTTTTCCTTTCGTTTGCTATGCCGTGGGACTCGGGGTAGGCAATTTGTTCACGCACGTCATTAGATAACTCATTGAGTTGTCCAATCCGAGAGTTAAAATCGCCCATAATTGCTATGGAGCTAGTTCTATTGAGTTTATCTATAATCGAAATATGTAGGTTGTCATGTTGATTTCCCGTGTCATATCTCGATCCTTCAAATGGTAAATATACGTTTCCGAAAAGAAGCTCGTTTTTTCCGGATCTAAATTGTATCCACTGGATAATTTCATCGTCATCAGATATGACCGAGAAAAACCTTTTGAGTGACTGCTTAACCGCCGTGCATATACCGCCCGATCTGACCTTCGTTAACTTATGTCGAATTTTCGGTTTAAAAACGTGGAAGCCGTCAATATCTATTATATCTACCTCGTCAGTCTTTATTTCTTGGAAACAAAGAACATCAAAGGCTGAGATAAAATCAAGGAATTCGGGGTCTCTAAGTTTCGACATGAGCCCACACACATTTAGGGACAGAAATCTTAAGTTTAACCTTCTCCGGCAATCCTAGTTGTTGTGGTCTAAATCGCCTCTATTTGCAAGGGTGGATGGGTGGTGTAGCACACGGTAGGGTGGTGGTGTTGAAGGGAAGAACTGATTATTATTTATATACAACCGGTCTGCAACCACTTTAACCCTGTTCCCTTTTGCCTTAGCATCTTTAGATATAGGTAAGATAACAGATTTCCTATAGTCTGCAACTGGCTTTGGAAAATGTTCACTCACAAAAAAGTTTGTGCCTTTCAGTATATACGAGCGGTTCCGGACACACTCTCTGTGTTTATAGTAAGTAAATTTGGCTACAATAGGTCTGATTTTATTTGGTGTTTTTTTGCCTAGTCTG
The DNA here is from genome assembly GCA_031216915.1 of Pictodentalium vernedei. Taxonomy (NCBI): domain Eukaryota; kingdom Metazoa; phylum Mollusca; class Scaphopoda; order Dentaliida; family Dentaliidae; genus Pictodentalium; species Pictodentalium vernedei. The sequence continues at coordinate 158,265,673 of CM062293.1, forward strand.
TGAACACGTTCGAAATAAACGGGCCTATCAATTTTCATTGTTTCTTTAATAAAGTCAGTGAGGATCTCTTCCGAAGTTATTTTATCGGTCTCTATCTCACGTATTCCTGAAAAAACAAGATTGTCCCGCATGGACTGCATCTGAAGGTCAATGAGGGATTCACTGACCGAAGCATTGTCTTTCTGAACTGCTGACAAGCATTCACGAACATGATTCTCATTGCCCTTCAAACAGTTTACAGCTGATCCCATGCTTGCATTATTGATTTTTAGTTCAGCTATTTCGGCTTTATTACTAATACACTCTTGTTCAACTGAACAGACTCTTTCACCGAGATTTACCACAGATATTTCTATGCTGCTCAGTTTTTCATGCACAAGCTTGAATTCTGACTTGATCTCGTCCACAACACCTAATTTAACAGTAATTTTTCTCAGTAAATCATGTATTTTGCTCAGCTCAGATGAGCACCCAGAACATGTCGAGAAGTGACTTTTGTCGAATGGCCCTGGCTCGCTGCCTCCCCTACAGTTCTCATCAAAATAAACATCTGGTTTCTCGTAATCGAGTTCATGAAACGGCAGTTTCTCACTCTGGTGAATTATCGCCAAATTGTTATTAAAGTTCATACTCACATCCCTGGATGATTGACTCCCCAATTCCCGATATTCCTGCTCTGGGTCATCGTTACTCACAATTCGCAAGCTGTCTGCGATAGTTGAAGGCAGGTCTTTAAGGCCAGGTGATCTTAATCGTGGTGACAATGGGAACCCATCAATGTCCGCCATTAATTCCCTTGATCTTGCTACTGGCGGTGTGAGTTCCTTCGAAGCTTTCCTTTTATTATTCGGCTCCATTGTTATAAATTTTCAAGAAATCTTTTCACACTTCAAATATAGCATCTATTTACATCCCTTTCATCACATTATAGTACAAGTATTATACAAATATTAGTTTCTAAATCACAATTTTTTGAGGGAGGTAAAAATCAACCGTTCACTCCACCACGGACATGCGTAAACCCTCCAACAATGCAGAAGTCGTGTTGATCACATAATACTCTGAGTTGTTTTCCAAACAATCTTGCATTGTCATCTTTTCAATTTTACCATGGGGGGTTTTGTCCTACAGGGCTTTTTTTCTTATGAGGGTTTGGTCCTATGGTTTTTTTGATGTGGGTTTTTTACTTTGGGGGTTGTGCCCTATGGGTTTTTTTTCCAGGTGGCTTATGCCTTGTGGAGGTTTCATCCTATAGGGCTTTAGTCCTACACTCTAAGAAACATAAGAAGCAATAACACGCTTCAATCTCACGAACCACCGATTTACTTGGGCCATCTACCTTCAATGTTTCCAAATGTCGCGCCATCTTTCTTCCAAACCTTAGTTTGAAATTGATATAAATATGCTCGAACCTTGCACATTCTATTGAAACAGGGGAGTTATTCCTTATTTGGTAAAATTTTAAAAGTTTAAATTTTTCAATCATTTTTGCTTGTAAAACATGGGTTACGATTTATCAATGGCGCGAGCTTCTGGAGCTCGTTCTATTACGCCGCCATAAACTTCGTTCTGGATACAAAATAAAAGATCGCTGACTAATCGTTCCCAGACATGAGTTGGGGATGGGGTAGGGGAAGCAGATTTGAAGTACTAAAAACATTAGCAATTTTCTAAATCGATAAAGAGCAATGCATTTGTGAAACATGACCAATTTCGTTATCTGTACACATGTCGTCGCCTGAGTGCTAGAATGTTCTATGTCCAATATGGGACACAGGACATTCGATCACTCAGGGGACGATGTGGCACATCTGCAATGTGTCTGTATGTCTATCACAGCGACCAAAGGTTTCCAATATCTACATTCAAAACCGTAGGTGCAGGTCTGGCATTCTGAAAAATGGAGGAGGGCAAAAAATCGCTCTCCTCAATCAGCTTAGGAGAGCAATTAGCTTTACACAGCATTTTAAGTATCCAATTGAACGAACTCATTGAAACTGAAACAAACAGACTACATCAGTGATTTTATTAACTTTACTAAGGTAAAGCAAATTCTCTTAGACATCTAGATGTCTCACTCAACAACCGAACACACACTTGACAAGACCTGTGTGTGTACCCAGACCTGTTGTCCAAGAAAGTCATACGCCTACCACCTTCAACCCCCCAAGGGGGTTGAAGGTGGTAGGCGTATGACTTTCTTGGACAAAAGGTCTGCTTGAATCTACAGTCACATCCTGGTGCAAGTGCTTCAAGTGACAGGATAGTAGTAATGGTAGTATATTATAGTGTCGATATTCCTTGAATAATTGCCCCTCAAACTGTGATGTCAGCTGTTGAACTTGAAACTGACAGAAAAAAAAATATTGCTGTGACCCATTTTGCTTCAAATGATTGCAACTGTGTTTGGGTATGGTTGCAGCCATTACCTTTTACCACTAAACCACTTTCAAAATGAAATTACGTGATGTTATGTGACTTTGAAGTTAAATTACATTTTTGCTTTACAACAAAAATTTAATGTGAGCATAATACATGTAATCTCAATCATCCCAGACCAAAATATTTAGGAGGGCAATTTTTCGCTCTCCTTAATTCTTTCAGGAGGGCGGTAAGGAGAGCTAAAAAATCGCTCTCCTGAAATTGCCAAGCCTGTAGGTGATTTGATTGCACCATATAGGCACCGCGGCATTTCACGCATTGAACATTTTCTATATTGATAAAGGGCAATAAATCTGTTACATAGAACACATTGGAACTCCGGGGACGATATGTATCTAACATTTCAATCCTCTGCATCATAAACTATAGCAGGTGTTGATCACTCCTTGAAGGCACGCTAGTTGGTAAAGGGAAATAACTCGTCTGACAAAATGGCGTCCAGAAAAAATCCCCTTGAACAAAATCCCCTTCGGGTGAAATCCCCTTGGACATTATCCCCTTTGGATATAATCCCCTCACTTTGATTTTCAGAGACGAACAAAATCCTCTCAGACCACATCTATGAGGATTGACGGAAGAGACGAAGTCGATCATTTATTTATTTATTTATTTATTTATTGGGGTTGTGGGAGGGTCGATCTTTCACATGAAAGGTTGGAGAAAGAATTTTTGTTAATAAACCTATGGTCTGTCAAGTTCCAACCAAAAAACAAGTACAAAACCATTTGAAAATTCCGAAACTTTATTAACATTATAATCATAAATTACCATACTTCGTTGTCGGAATACAAGTATAATTCAAAACGTTTGAAAACTGTATTGTAAAGATCACAAACAATAATAAAAACAAAATAGAACAGAAAGAAAAAATAATATAAATCAACAAAACGCAAAATTTATACATCAGTTTAGCCGCCAGTAAATAACATACAATACCAGCTGAAATAACTTGTAGGATAACCACAGAAAACGTTCTATTGCATATTGATTTGGTGACAATTCCAAACCCTTTACCGGACGTAACGACAAAAAAAAAAACGGCCAGCGCTATTCTCAAAACTCGCCATTTAATTTTCATTATTTTTTTATTTTTTGTCTCTAAAACATAGGTTATGACCCTTCATTGGAACGAGCTCGTCGAGCTCGTTCCAATGAGGGGTCATAACCTATGTTTTTGAGACAAAAAATTAAAATAATAGTTATTCAAGAATTTTTTTTGCAAGTGTCGTCTGCTTTTCATGTTAGGTAAGGGGTTAACCCCCCCCCCCCCAAAAAAAAAAACAAACAAACAAACAAAAAACAATGAAGTCCCCATTACATCCACGGCAAAGCGTCTTCGTTTGCGCACACGGATACATGACTCAATTGTTGATTGCGTAATTCACTTGTTAAGTTATCGTTTATAATCAAACCCGGAAATCCCAGTAAATCACACTTTGGAAAGTAATAAAGTGGGGGATTTAGTCCTAAGGGGGTTTTGTTTGAAGAGGTTGTGTACTGAGGGGATTCTGTTTATGGGGATTTTGTCCTACAATCGTCAGAATGATATCATTATTGATATCATTTTGTGGGAAGCTCTCAGCTCTCAAAGAGAAATTCGCAAGAAATCGTGGCAATGGTTGGGCTGGAAGTATCACCAAAGCAATAAAAAAAATTTTTTCTCAGCCGCTCCCTTTATAAATTAACCATTTACCAAACATGAAAAGCAGACGACACTTGCAAACAAAAATTTTGAATAACTAATGTTTTTCATTTATTGTCTCAAAAACATAGGTTATGAACCCTCATTAGAACGCGCTCGTTCCAAAGAGGGGTCATAACCTATGTTTTCGAGACGAAAAATGAAAATATAAAGAAAATTAATTGGCAGTTTTTGAGAATAGCACTGGCGGGTTTTGGCCGTTACGTTGGGTAAAGGGTTAAACGGGCGGATGTGGTGGATTCGTTAGGTAAACGGTTAATTTTAACCTCGACGTCAAGCAAAGACACAAAGAAAATTGAATGATTCCAGTCGGGAGCGCGGTGGCTCAGTGATTACGGCATTGGTCTTCAAACCGAAACGTCCAGGGTTCGATCCAAACCAGGGGTAACTGCGTTGTGTTCTTGGGCAAAGCACCTAACCCGATTGCACACGTGGGGGCACGGTGACGCTGTATACTAAGGCGTATCGCACGTCTATAATGCACTTATCTTCAACCAATGCTAACCCTGCTTGTGTGGACTTTGTACGATGTGGAGTCTGACAATTAGTCGCCGCTGTTCGGTGGTTCTCTTCGGCTTCCTCCACCCGTAAAACTGTCCGATACGAGGTGACCCTGGCCGTCGAAGGGGTCGTTAAAATCGCAATAAATAAATAAATAAATAAATAAATAAATAAATAAATAAATGGTTCCAGTCTTAGAATCACTGAATTTAAGGTGCTATATTAGTGGTAAATTTAGCTCGAAAATAGGTGACGTGTTATTTCCGATGCTGTCAAAAATCTAAAAAAATGTTATAATTATTCATTTTTTGGTGTTCAGAAATTGCGAAGAATTGTTCATAAATACGTATGGACAACAAAAAAGTCACAAATTATTATTTTGTTTACCTTTTTGATGACATCGAAAACAACCCGTCACCTAATTTCAAGCTTACATTCCAGAAATTCCATTTTCATTATCTCCCTTGATATGCAATGGGCTATTTTCGGTCACGCGGGCCTACTAGTTTTTACTAGTTTTTAGTAAGTTAATGGTCAATTTCTTGTAAGGAACGAGCATTCGCCCACTGCTTGATGAGAAGCCAATTGCAAGTATATGTGTATGTAACGAGCCGGTGGGATCCGATCATGAACCTTGTTCAGGAACTCAGCACACGTGACCTGATGTTGGGAAGAGAATTGCCGACAAAACGTATTGCCATAAAAATAACCTCCCTTGATATCTTTATGGGTGAACTTCACTTTTCTGGTAGTTTGTTACTTCCCTTGATGTTCCGTAATCATCCTGTTTTTGTTTCAGCAGTATCTGTTTCATGAAATTATATCATGACATCGGATTATCAACAAGGATAAATTTAACAGACATTTCCTTGTGTGTTTATCCTGCAACCCATTAATGTAGGCTCGAAGCTAGGATCTCAAAACTTCTCGACATGGTGATGAGAGTTAAAATTTCCGACAGCGTTCCCGGGTCATTGCCCACCGGCACAAACTTGAAATCAAACTCAATATATATCTTTAACCCTTTACCCACCACGAAAGGCAGACGACACATGCAAACAAAATTCTTGAATAACTAAACTTTTTCATTTTTTGCATAAAATACATAGCTTATGACCCCTCATTGGAACGAGATCGTTCCAATGAGGTGTCATAAGCTATGGTTTTGAGACAAAAAATATTAAAATAATAACAAAAAAGAAATGAATGGTGATTTGTGTGAATAGTGTTGGTCGATACGTCGTGTAAAGGGTTAAAACAATAACAAACGTAATAGGTCGGAAAATGTTCGTTTTTATTATTATTTTAACCCTTTACCCAACGAATCGGCCACATCCGCCCGCGTAATATGCAAATTCAGCAGTTGAAAAAATATTATTTTTCAAAAAAATTCAACAAAACCATATCATGTGACCCCTCGTTGGAACGAGCTCGACGAGCTCGTTCCAACGAGGGGTCACATGATATGGTTTTGTTGAAATGGTTTGAAAAATTTAAAAAAATGATATTTAAAATAATAAATTTTGATATCGTCTGCGTTGGGTAAAAGGTTAAAGAATTACTTCCGTTCAACCAAAATAATTCTTTAAAAAGATAAATAATGCCGTAGATGTTTTTGTGTAACTGAAAACTCCATTGTCTTACACGTGTAACGAGGGTATGTGAAACACAAAGTACTTTTGCAAAATGAAAATTGTGTTCTCACCAAATGGTCATTTTTTTTAAAACAAACTAGTGTCTTTCAGAGAATATGTTAACGATTGACCAACAATGTTTTCGGGCACAACAAACATTTCGAACAGACAGGGTCGGGGGTAGGGAGTTGGCGGGAATGGCATGGGGATCGCGCACGCGGCTCCCGTTAGCTTCAAGCTTGCATTTAGGCCGCTACTGTAGCTCGACGACACAAGATATTTTCGAAGAACATTGCAATATTAGTACCAACAGATGCACAACTGGATAGCTCGAGCTCGAACTGCTTGCTGCCAATTTCCACAAATATTCTACGAGATAGACTCCAAACACCCACCGATGGAAGGCACAAGTCAGAACCACAAGTTTTCCACTTTGCGGTCTGTTTCTGGAATATCATGCTTGGAAACCCGAAGGAATCATTTACCTCCTCGCATCCCGTTTCCAGCGCTCTTGTTTCCGCTCTCCCATTTCATAAAACGTACGGTTTTCTTCTAAGTGAAATTCACGCTTTTTATTTTCAAACATGGGCGGTACGTCTCTGATCGGTAAGGGAATATTTTGTTTCTGACTCTGATGCAGCCCCCAACTATAACTAATTAAATGCTAGAAGCCACTGTCATGGCTCTTTTTAAAAGGTGCTGAAAGCCACTTTAGTGAATTTACATTGCAAGAATCAGCTTGTTGTTTTCTCGGCAGCAGAACAAAAGTTGATTGTTTCATTGCAGATTATTGGAGAGTGCCTGTTGGCACTCTCCAATAAAATGCAATGAAACAATTATTTATGAACAGAATCTTGCTAAACTAGGCCCCCTTTGCTGATAGCATGGTATCTTAAACAAAATAATACTCTTGTAACAAATCAGTTTTGAAAAATAATTTAGAACTCTACAGGTTTAAGATATACTGATTACGTTTTCTGTTCGTATAAACCATATGTTCCCTGAATGCTGAGAGGTTCCCAGAAGCCTTACACACTGCGTACAAGCTACGACTTGCAGAAAGTGTAGGACCAGTATTACGCCCCTTCAAATTAAGGGGCTCCAACTGGTCAAATCCATTGTACAAATTACTGAATACAATTGTATGGTACTTGAAGGACACTCAGCATTTAGGAACCAAGACATGGGGGCTCGCCTCCCGAGAGCCTTTCTCGCGTCGTGCGAATGACACTCGGTAAATTAATATCTCTTCGTTAATTGTTTATCTATTCAATTTTATTATTTTTTCATTTTTTTGCTTCAGAAAATAACCTATGACCACTCATTGGAACGAGCTCGTTGAGGTCGTTCCGATGTAGGGCCATAAGTTATTCGTTTCAAGCAAAAAAAAAAAATAAATAAATAAAATTAAAAATAAATCAAAAATAAAATGATTGAAATTTTTAGTGATAAGACATTTTGGAAAGCTTCGCCTGCTATTTGAGTTGGGTGGTGGGCTAAACAGGATGTTTTGTATTTAAGACAGTTTCTTTTCATCAAACTAATGTTTGTTTTATGCTGACGTTTATTTATTTATTTAGGGAGCACGGTCGATCCCTGCCAGGGGTAACTGCATTGAGTTCCTGGGCAAGGCACTTTATCCTGATTGCCCACGTAGGACACGGTGGCGCTGTGTACTAAGGCGTAATGGATGTCGATGGTGCACCTACCTTCAACCAATGCTGATCATGCTTGTATGGAGTTAGTACGCAGGGAGTCTGACAGTTGCTAGCCGTTGCACGGTGGTTCTCTCCGTTTACTCGGGCGTACGCCACCCGTAAAACTGTCCGACACGAGGTGATCCTGGCTGTCGAAAGTGTCGTTAAACTCCAATCAATAAATAAATAAATTTAATTATTCATTGGTTGGTGTCTAAGGCCACTTTCAACATATAGGGCTATATCTTACCTCCTACAAGTATCTGGGAATTTCATTGGTTCCAAGACGTCACATGCAGACTGCATATAAAACCATATTCTGCCTGTCAACATCAATATATGCTGACAGCTATGGGTAATATCCCCTTTGTTTATTGATTATTTAAAATGGCGACAGCCGATAAACGCTTCAAGTTGAAAGATTGAGTGTTGGAAGCGCACATTTTGGTCTGAAGTGCAGGTTAGGCAACTTAAAAGGCTTCATATTCTGTGGATATGTGTCATGCTATCTCCGAAATGAAACTGTTTGGTTTGTATAAATTTGCCTTGTTACAATTTATGGGAGAGTCCTGTAGGCACTCTCCCATAAATTGTAACAAGGCAAAGACACGTGAACACATTGTGAGAATTCTCTAATTTAATATTTTGATCGCTGTTGTTATTAGTTCTGTGCATCGATGCAGCAGTCGGTAAGATATATTCGTTACACAGTTTGCTGGTGGCCTAATATGGTATATATGGTGTCAGTTAATTCCATATTGGACTCAAGCTTCGCTCTCGTCCAATATGAAATTAACTGACACCATATATACCATATTAGGCCACCAACAAACTGTGCAACTAATATATATATCATGATCACAACATGGATGTGGACTAATGGAGTCAAGTTTAGACCATCGTTTATATTTACGCTGCCCACTTAAGAGGATTTCCACCTTAGGCAGTGGCTACCGGGCCCTACTTTACAAGTGAAACAGAACTCGCTTACCACAGAGTTTATTCATTTATTGATGATTAAGGTCATTTTCAGCATAGATGGCTACTTGACGACCGCAACACAGGTATGAAGTCCAGTTTTGCCAATCGTTGATACATTTGCTGCTCACGTTAAGGGACATGGCCCTAGGCGTTGGTTCCGAGTCCTATTTCACCAGTAAAGCAGAACTTGTTTACCACAGTAAACAAGCGCTGCTCCACTCTCCGGGGTTCCCCACGGGGAACAACAGTAAGGAAGCAGTGCTCCACTTCTCGGGACTCCTACGGGGATGTACCGATATTATGCTCCGTTGGCAATAGATCACAACTTCCACACAACATAACAATAATTTCAGGGTGAAAAATCTACATCTTTAACCCCAAAGACTTTCATACTGCATTCTTTGACTTCAGAGTTCTAAAATTTTCCGGAGATTCTGTCAACCCATGACAATAACAGGAGTATTCCCGGTCTCATGCCCTCGAGTGTTGTATTACACTTGGACTCCCAATAAGATTTTGCTTCTGGTTGCGAGACTACTACGACTGTTTTAACCCTTTACCTAACATGAAAAGCAATTCAATTCTTGAATAGCTATTTTTTTTTCATTTTTGTCTCAAAAACATAGCTAATGACCCCTCGTTGGAACGAGCGGGACGAACTCGTTCCAAAGAGGGGTCATGACCTATGTTTTTGAGACAAAAAATGAAAAAATAATGAAAATTAATTGGCGATTTTTGTGAATAGCGCTGGCCTGTTTTGGCCGTTACGTTGGGTAAAGGGTTAAAAAGAGCGTGATGGAGTCTCCTAGCAACCGGACGTTGAATTGAAAGAATTGTTTTCGAAAAACATATTTCCTGTTGGTGTTTAAAATCACTTTCGGCACGCATGGCTATATTGTGATAACAACACAAGTACAAAGTCGAGTTTAGCCAATCATTTATACATATGCTCCAGCTTTAGTGAACTTTAACTCCAGGCGGTGGTTTCTTGTTTCAAGTTTACAAGGAAAGCAGAACCTGTTTACCACAGTAAATAAGCACCAATCCACTTCTGGGGTTCGAAAAGCGTGAAACATGTGAAATACTCCGTTGATTATATCATAAATCATATCATATCATATCGCAGTGTCCACCCCCACTAAAATTATCGTAAAATCATTTCAAATAGCCCATTATGGAAATGTGGTACGTCTAATAAGTACATGATGTCAGAAGTCAACGTGACGTCGGAACATTGCGAGTTGGTCCCGGAAGTGAAATTGAATTGATCTTCACTGTTTTTTGACGTTATTTGTCTAATTTTACACACGATTAGCAAAGGATATTTGGAAAAATGACTAAAAAATTTCATTTTTTCCCTCGAAGACAAAACTTGTGATTCCTCAATGGAACGAGCTCGACGAGTATCATAATCCTTGCCTTTGAGGCAAAAATTTAAAAAATAATAAAATTTGTTTGGCGATTTTTGTAAATAGCGCTTGCAAGATTAAATTACACATTATGTGATAAAAAGAATCTCAATTTCGTTACGATGTGATATGAAATTTATGAAGCCATTTTACTAAATCGATTTGAACCTAGGAAGTCCCCATCCCACATCGATTTTAGTGAATTCAGTTTAGATATTTCATATGAAATCCTGACTCGTTAGAGAACCTTCATATTTTAAAAATATTCTTTGATTCACCCAGGGGAGACAAGAATGGTCATTTTGTTGGAAAAGATTGGAACTGGGGGAAATGGGACATGCTCATAGCAGACTCATTTATTTCATTTATTTTATTGGGGTTTAACGACACTTTCGACAGCCAGGGTCATCTCGTGTGGGACAATTTTACGGGTGGAGGAAGCCGGAGTACCCAGAGAGAACCACCAAGCAGCGGCGAGAAACTGTCAGAATCCCCAACGTATTAGCACCACACAATCAGGGTTAGCATAGCATCACAGGCACTCGACGCATTATCAGATTTTATCAATTTTAATTAAATATATATTATATTATGAATACTAAAAAAGTACTTTTTTTAGTATTGATAATATAATATATATTTTATTAAAATTGATAAAATCTGATAATACGTCGAGTGCCTGTGGACAGCATTGGCTAAAGACAAGTGCACCATCGACGTTCAGAACGCCTCAGTACACAGCGCCACCGTGCCCCTACGGTAGCAGACCACAAGAAGCGTTAGTTATACATACCTATAATTTGAGCATGCAGTTTTCCCATTGGACGAGATTATTTTCAGCCACCCGGCCTACTAAAAAATTCACTCGTCTAAAACAAGGTAACTTTTGACATAAATGATGCCAGTTTGCAAAAATAAGAATTGAAGAATTGAATGCGTTCTTTACGAAAAAACATTGGTACGCTGTACACGAATACTCCTATAAGTTTTTATATGATGAAACTTTAAGCAGTAACAGTCCTCACCGTGAAATTTACGATATAAAGTAACCGCAAATAGTTGCAAATACTCCTATCAAAATTGTAACGTTAATTTTTTAGTGTTGATCATGCCTACAAATGCAAAACAGATCAGCCATTTTGCTGCAAATAATAGTTGAACCCTTTGAACCCTAGCGGCAGCTTTTCCGGCCAGGAACATGATAAGTCATAACGTAATTAAATAGGATGGCTGTTCAGTAAATCTGTGGGGTAGACCAGTTCATATTTTCAACGTGCAGCCGCGAGGCAGCACGTTGAAAATATTGATTGGTCTATCCCAAATAATGAATATAGGCTCTTCCAAGTGCTTCCATTGAACTGGAATGGAAGATACCACTAGAGTTCAAAGGGTTAAATGACGATCCAGTTTAGGACCTCTGATAATCAGCGATAATTTCAAAAACAGAAAAAAATAAGAAAAAAGCCAATAAAGCCACAAACACCAGGAAGAGTTATCTTACATTTTACACGTACGGTTCAACGGATTTGGGGTCAATACCATAAAAAACACACACAATTGTGATTTCCAGAACTATATTTTCCGTTTATGAAAATAATTGACAGGGATGTATTATTAACGCTTCAAAAGATGTGGCAATTTACCTACAGGTAAATTGTCACGCCTTTTGAAACGCTAATGATTTATTTCAGTGATTAAAACTGACAGGTATAAAATACAATTCTGAAAAATATAGTTGTGAAAGTTTCATGTTATTGGCCCTTGGTTTTGAAACTGAAGATCAAGTTCCCGATAGATTTATCACAGCCAGTACTGTTTGTCCATCAGTACGGGCACGTCAAACTTCACTGAACGTGTTGGCACGGTAACAACGGCGACCTCGTTAAAGTTCGAGTCCCGTAGACTTATACTGGTGCTGGCAACGTTGTGGTCAGAAACTGAAGATTCAATTACAGGTGAGGGGTAGTTATCCCAAAGGAACGATCCTTCTTTTTGAGCTGAATTGACATATCCCGAATTGACCAATCCTGAACTCACAAGTCCCGAACTAGAGTTAACACGCCTCGAGCTCACTAGTCCTGAATTTGTATTGGTAGTATAACTGTAGTCTACGTCAGCAGTTACGCTCCAACTTTTGATCAATCCTGCCACATGGCTACTAGTACTATTGGAATTGTCCAGTCTCTTTGACAGACTCGTTGTTGAACCAATATTTACTGGTGGTTGATTTTTCATTAATACTAGTGGTTGGAACGACTCTTTTGAGTGGTTTATGTTACCAGCTGAATTTGACTTTTGACTTGTTGGCATTGAATCGGAAACGAGGCTGCTTCCAATATTTGGCAGAAGTGACGTGTTATCAGAGAAATTGTTATTAGAATCTAACTCGCTTTGACTTGCCAATACAAACTTACGTGGTGAGAATACCTGCGAGCTGGTAACAGGTCCAGTGACGAGAGAACGTCCATTGATTCTGCTCTGATGGTACCTCGATATACTACTTGGTAAACTTAAACTCTCGCTGTCGGTTAAGCTTATTTGTGAAGCAGGGACAAAGTTTGGACCTTGTTCATTGCGTTCGGAAACAAAGGGCACTTTTCTCACAGGACAGTAAGCGGTTTCTGAGCAGTCTCTTCCACGTCGCACACCTACTGGAATGTAACTTCTGCTACCCCTTGGTGTACCTCTTCCCAGCGACGATGGATAAATAGAACTAGCGTTCAATATTGAGCTCATGTTATTAATCCTCGAAGATGGAAAATTTTCTGATTCTTCGTCAACGGTTGGTGTATTGTTGTGTTGGAAAGAGTGTGACATCTGTCTATAACCTCGAAAAAAGTCAGCACTAGTGTCGCTTTCAACGTATGAACTCTTCATACTCTGAAAAATTCTCTGTGCATGTTGTTTTCTTTGGTTTGGTGTGACATACACAATATGGTAAGGGGAGTAAGGTGGGTGTGGACTTACATTCCTATCGTCTGGAAGCATCGGGGAGGTCTCTTGAACATTATTATCATTTTCACAGATGGGAGAGAGTTTACGAGAGTGTGATGTCAGTTGCAATGTTGCTTCGTCGGTGAACAAGCATTTATCGGAATAAGCATTTTTTAGTGGATACACAGTTATTTTTTCATTCATGTTTGCTCGAAATGTATTTGTCGATGTTTTACCGCGACTGTCCATTTTAGTTTGAAAACCCCGCAGGACCCAGTTCGGTGTATTGGTTTGACGACTCGAGCGAGTTCGTTTTTTCTCTTTCCACGAGCACCAGAAAAGACAACCTGCCACGCCAAGTAAGAATATTCCAATTAGAAGTACGGGGGCTACTACACCCCAACTGACGCCCTCTGTTACATATTCCACGCGGACCTTCTCGGTTGTCATAGGTTTACCTGATGTTTCCCCATGTCTTAACTTCCACTGTTCTTCTATGTACTTCATGAATTCGACATTGTCAGTGAAAGAAGGGATAACTCTCGTCATTGGTGGCGATGAGGATTCTGTTGATGTGGAAAAATTCTTGATCTGGACTGTCATTTCGAATGAGCTCTGTGGGGATAAGAACACCCGCCATAAACCTTTTTCAAAATCCACAACACTGAAAATAAAGAATAAATAGACTGTTAGTTTTTTCTTTCAAGTGCGGTGCAGAAACAGGGCGGGCAACTGAAAAGGCCAGATGCGTCGCTAAGGGAGTTGGGGTGTTCCGCACTGTTTCCCGTCCCAATAATTCTCCAGTCTGGACAGTTTCGTCTGGATTGGAGTCTTAGATTTCATTTCGCTCTTGTCAGTAATCGGGGTGGGGGGGGGGGAAGGGGTTCTTGGGGGGGGGGGGGGAGATCTCGATTTGTCGGCCTCTATTGTTTTCTAAGTAGAGTTAGTGATGCATGTTGATTGTTAAAACATTTGTTGGGGAAGTTAGAGACTGATTACTGATACAGTCTAGTTCTGATGAGTACAATAAATTATAGGAAGAAACTTCATTGATAAAGGTTTCATTAAAATATACAGACATATGGCCATAAAACCTCTGTTATTAATTTTCTGGCATTAAAACGGTGAGCAAAAAGACCCCCCACCCTCTCCCGTGTGCGTATGTGCATGCATTAACTGGTAGGGTGCTAAATTATTCTCGGTCGTCAAAATATGTTCATTTGTTTTTGCCTTGTTTCAATATATGGGAGAGCGCCTTTAAGAACATAGATAATATGAAGCATATGGATAGAATGTGAAGCCTTTAAGTTGTCTTACTTGACCTCCAGAATATAGCATAAACTAACTTAACGTGTTAATTGAAGCAATAGCAGGAATTTTTAGTAATTATTGATATTATTACACTGTTAACTTATTTAAAACAAACTATAGTTACATTTTCAAACCGAGAAAATAATTAATTAGCTTGCGGGCAGATCGAGAATTTTTAACCTTTTACCTAACATGAAAAGCAGACGACACTTGCGATCAAAATTCTTGAATAACTATTTTGTTTTCATTTTTTGTCTCAAAAACATAGGTTATGACCCCTCATTGGAACGAGCTCGAAGAGCTCGTTCCAAAGAGGGGTCATAATCTATGTTTTTCATACAAAAAATGAAAAAATAATGAAAATTAATTGGCGACTTTTGTGAATATGACTGGCCGGTTTTGGCCGTTACGTTGGGTAAAGGGTTAAAAGTCTGACAGCCGGCAAATCGGAACATAACCCCAGTAATCATGTACTTTCTTACGAGATTAGATGTGATACTTTGACTAATGTCACAACCACATTAGAGGTCTGAAGTGGAAGTATCCGATCCGGGCTGTTGGGATCCAGGATGACCAATCTGGAGTACCTACACGGTGGGTGTTAATTAAATAAGTTGCATCACAGCTTGTACATGTATGTTTTATTTATTCACAACTAAGTTTACAAAACGTCTTGATTACAAAATTACTAATATTCCAACTACACCAAGGCATGCCTTCGCAGATGCGTGATTAGATTGGAATATTTTATAGAGTCATTATACAGACTGGAGAAATAAAGTTTACAACACCCCCCTCCCCCCCACCCCCACCCCCCAAATCAGTGTCTTTGCGGCGCGGATGACGCCCCTGGAAAAGATGGTCGCTATAAGTGCGTGTATACAATCCCATAAAGCCAATGATCCACAACATATCACGCAGTCCAGGTATGATCCAGGGAAATTCTGTTTCGGCCCTCATAGATCGATTGTAACACGGTTGAAAAAAGTGATTGTTGGGTTGGAAAACGTGTCAGTTTAACCCCAGTAAGGTAATATTTTTTTTCTTGATCGATGCATAAACAATTTTCGAAAATTTACTAATCCTATGAATGCTTTAGATCCTTTTCTGTACTGCAGAATCGAAGGTGAAACCCAATGTTTACGAATGAAGTTTAAACCGAAACGGTTGCAAGAAAACATCCAGATACTACTTCTCGTTATGATAACTTTGTTATGACATATATTAATAACATATCTCACAGTTGGATTCAAGAAGAGCACATTCTGTTGAACAAAAATGTTCATTTAAAAATTGGGAAAGTACCGTGTGAGTAAGAATGATACAAGGTGTAAGTAACGAATTTATGCATCTTACTCACACGGTACCCACTTAGAATTTAGACCACAAAAAAACTAATTTTACTAGCTGGATTGATGAACTAAAAGTGACTGTGTAACAAGATAGTTGTTGGAATGTATGTTTTATTTGTCTAACCATGATGAGTGGAATATTCCGAGTTTTTACGAGAAAACTGAGGCTGCTTCTTCATTTGCATTTACCCGCGATATCACTGACCGGCGTTAGTCACAAAAATCGCCAATCAGATTTTATTGTTCGAGCTCATTCCAATGAGGGATCATCAGCTCTATTTTTGAGGCAAAAATAAAATTTTAATTTTAGTTATTTAAGGAAATTTGTTCTGCAACTGTCGTCTTCTAGTGGTGTAGCGTTTGGGGTTAAAACGTCATATGACATGAGCAGATATTATTACTTGCGGACTTCCCCATTAACCCTTTACCCAAACGCACAGATTATCAAAATTTAAATTATTGGGTTTTTTTTAAAAAGTTTTACAAAATTTCACATTTCAACTAAACCATATCATGCCCCTCATTGGAACGAGCTCGTTCGAATTAAGGATAACGTGATATGGCTTTGTTAAAACAAAATTAACATTTTTTTTTAACTGCAGAATTTGCAAACTACGCTGGCGATTGTGGCTGATCTGTTAAGTAAAGAGTTAACTAACTGATATACCTTGTGGCATCTCATGAAAACGAGCTCGTTTCATTAAGGAGTCACAGGCTTCGGTTTGGAAAATAACACGAATTGTTATTATTTAGCACTTGACGAATTTGGTCGTTTTGTTAGGTAAAGATATAAACGTTTTCTCAGCGGTGGGGAGGGCCACCCGATTCAGTTTCAATAAAAGGAACGCCCTTCCTATACCCGTGCATTTCACCCCAACAGCTGCTGTTTCTGGTACCGCCCACTCCATCGCGAAAACGAACGCCTCATATAAATCTTTTAAGAGAAGTGGTGAGACAAAGGCGTGTGGATTATTGCCCCTCGAAAATAGACCATTTCCATAATGGGTTGTCAGCCTAGTCTGCTGAAGCTCAATGGAAGTGTGGGTGGGCGGGTGGGTGGTTGAGAGAGGGGAGACGGAAGGGGTAAGCAGGCACAAATATCCAAGGTGCACCTGGCAACCCATGATTCAGACTTGTAAAGGAACATCTGAAAACTGAACTCACAGAAATGACATTTCCCCGATTCTCTGATTTTGAGGAAAGCAACGGACGGTGTAAAAAGTGTGATTGTGTGTGTGGGTGTGCATGTGTGTGTGTAGGGGGGGGGGGGGGGGGGGGTGCGGAGTGGGAGACATTGATACAGAAGCGGAGTGAAGATGACAGTTTGGGGGTGTAAACCAGATTTGTCCCGACGGCGATGGCTCAAGTCCCCACTGAGTCACAGGCTTCGGTTTGGAAAATAACACGAATTGTTATTATTTAGAACTTGACGAATTTTTGTCGTTTTGTTAGGTAAAGATATAAACGTTTTCTCAGCGGTGGGGTGGGTCACCCGATTCAGTTTCAATAAAAGGAACGCCCTTCCTATACCCGTGCATTTCACCCCAACAGCTGCTGTTTCTGGTACCGCCCACTCCATCGCGAAAACGAACGCCTCATATAAATCTTTTAAGAGAAGTGGTGAGACAAAGGCGTGTGGATTATTGCCCCTCGAAAATAGGCCATTTCCATAATGGGTTGTCAGCCTAGTCTGCTGAAGCTCAATGGAAGTGTGGGTGGGCGGGTGGGTGGTTGAGAGAGGGGAGACGGAAGGGGTAAGCAGGCACAAATATCCAAGGTGCACCTGGCAACCCATGATTCAGACTTGTAAAGGAACATCTGAAAACTGAACTCACAGAAATGACATTTTCCCGATTCTCTGATTTTGAGGAAAGCAACGGACGGTGTAAAAAGTGTGATTGTGTGTGTGGGTGTGCATGTGTGTGTGTGTAGGGGGGGGGGGGGGTGCGGAGTGGGAGACATTGATACAGAAGCGGAGTAAAGATGACAGTTTGGGGGTGTAAACCAGATTTGTCCCGACGGCGATGGCTCAAGTCCCCACTGAAGAATGTTCCAACTACATCATCAAGGCATGCCTTCCTGGAAGGCATGCCTTCCTGGAAGGCATGCCTTGATGATATAGTTGGACTTTTTGTCAGTCGGGGTTATAGTTAAAAAGGACTTCTTGGAAATTTTTAGTGAATAAATAAAATATACATGCAGTGGGCGTTTAATTAATACGTGCACTGCTGATACTTCAAATTTGTTATGCTGGTACTCGAACGGCCAAAATCGGGTACTGTTTATTTATTCGAGTTTAACGACACCTTCGACAGCTATAGGGTCACCTCGTGTCGGACAGTTTTACGAGTGGAGGAAGCCAGAGTATCAGAAGATAACCCGAGCAACGGCGAGCAACTGTCAGACTCCCCAATGTGCTAATTCCACACAAGCAGGGTTAGTATTGGTTGAAGACAGGTGCACCATCAACACGCATAACGCCTTAATTCACAGCGCCATCGTGCTCCCACGTGAGCAATCGAGATTAAGTGTCTTGCCCAAGGACACAACGCAGTTACCCATGACGGGGATCGAACCTTGGACCTCTCGGTTTGAAGTCCAATGCCTTAACCACTGAGCCACCACGCTCCCTTAATCGGGTACCAGAAACCTTCTTTTGTATGATTGACTGTGTTTGTGGCACAGGTCCAAGTATCAAGTCTGGTCTTTTAACCCTTTACCCAACGTAACGGCCAAAATCAGCTAGCGCTATTCACAAAAATCGCCAGTTAATTTTCTTATTTTTTGTCTCAAAAACATAGGTTATGACTCCTCTTTGGAACGAGCTCGTCGTATTCACAACAATCGCCAATTAATTTTCTTATTTTTTTCATTTTTTGTCTCAAAAACATAGGTTATGATTCCTCTTCGGAACGAGCTCGTCGAGCTCGTTCCAAAGAAGGGCCATAACCTATGTTTTTGAGACAAAAAATGAAAAAAAATTAGTTATTCAAGAATTTTGTTTGCAACTGTCGTCTGCTTTTCATGTTAGGTAAAGGGTGAAGAAAGTCCATGATTACTAGCAAGATGGAATTGATATCTTAGATTCAAATCCTTTTAAAACACTTCCCACTGGAAAAATTATTGGGGGTGGTGGGTGGGTGACAACCCCCAAACCCCACTTATCGACACCCCCTGCATTGATAGATATTCTATACTTTTCCCTTGAAACAGCTGACGTCATTCCCTACATGGCAGCGTGGATACATCAGCGATGTTTTGTTAATAATTTGAATTAACAAATTAGTAAACTGTTTATTAAAATTACTGATTTGTTAATTCAGTTTACTAATTTGAATATTCCAATTTATTACGAGACTGTTTATTCAAATTATTAGGAGACTGTTAATTCAGTTCAGTATAATATTGCTAATTCAATTACTATTATAATTTGTTCATTCAATTTACTAATTTTAATATTCAATTTATAACAAGACTGTTTGGTAGAAAAAAGGCCGAAACAGCTAAAGGTGGAATTCATTGGCCTTTGCATTTGTTCACATTTTCGGATAGCCAAAAGTATATACCCCGAGGCTTCCTATATATGTTGAGACATTTGCATATTCCCAAAATGTAAAACTCATCGTGTACTCATGAAAAACGTATGTGCACTTGCGTGGGTGGTAGTGGTGGTGGTGGTGTGTGGGGGGGGGGGGAGGGGGGTGCGGGGGGGGGGGGGGCACATACACGCTTTTTCTCGCCCCTGGTTCTGCCACATCCTCTGGTTATCCGCTCTGGCGAAGATGTGGTCGATCTCCCACAAAGAAATTTTTAAAGTAAAAATTTTACATTGACACAACTGCCTATTCGTGTCAAAATAAAAGACAAGGAGAGTACGCCCATTAGAAGATCAATTTTTAAAATTTCTCGGAGAACGTCACATCCCACATCCTAATTTGAAGAAATGAGATTACGAAATGTCCGACCAAATTTGGAGGTACAAAGATTCACAATTCACGGAGAAATGAAGAGACATCTATCCACATCGTAAAATACTATCATAGATAAAAAATATTGAATCAAATAAAATAATTCTGTGGTTATCAGCGGAAATGTTTCTACCTGTGAGGGCACCGAAAGCAGGAGGCAGCTACTCCATTCGCCCCGGCTGAGGCACGGGGACAATGGGGGCAGCGCGTGCCCCTTTTCTCCCGAAATACACTGTTGGAAAATCGTTTACTTTCCGAGCACTGCAACTGAGAAACTCTCGAGTATTGTATTGATTTATTCAAATTTTATTGGGGTTTAATGGCACTTTCGACAGCCAGGGTCATCTTGTGTTGGACAGTTTTATGGATGGAGAAAGACGGAGTACCCCCAAAGAACTACCGAGCCATGACGAGCAACCGCCAGGCTCCCCAACATACTAACTCCACACAAAGTGTTAGCATTGGTTGAAGACAAGTGCAAGGTTGACGAGCAGCACGCTTTAGTCCACAGCGCCACCGTGCCCACACGAATGGGCAGTTATGTCAAAAGAAAATTTTCACTTTGAAAATTTCTTGGTGGGAGATCGACTATCCCACCTTCATTTTGAGACAGAAAATGAAAAACACAATGAAAATTGAATAGTAATTTTTGTGAATAGCGCTGGCCGGTTTTGGCCGTTATGTTGGGTAAATAGGTGACTGACTGTTAGTGACATTTCATGGGATTTTCTAACCGGAGACAATAATTCTCCCATGCGTGCAACATGGCACAACCTGCAAAGCAGAGACACTTGAGAGACGATTTCCAACTCTAGAAATCAAAGGTCATGTGGTTCGAACACAACGGGAGAGGGTCAATAGTTCAGTAGGAAATTCATACACCCCGAACCACGTCTCAGAGTATATGGTATGATATCATATTCTACGTACGTTTTCAATAAAATTATGGTGCCTTGACATCTTTTTCATCCAATGAATCAAACATGATTGTAATCCACGGCCATACCACATAACTCATCTGCAGACGAACAAGGGACGACGAGACACAGACACGCCAAACCAATGACAAAATTATTTCGTGCTCAGCAGATGATAACTGTTCACTCAGAAAATTCTTCACTTTTCAAAAGTGTTATTCCCACTCGATCTCATATTGTATACGCTGGAAAACAGGGTGGGATGGGGATAATAAGTGCGAAATATGAAGCTTATAAGGTACCACGGCAAGCCAGAAAATCAGCAGACTGTCATCTGCAAAATGAGGTCCCCAGAGGGTGAATTTAGTTATGCTACCCTGCATAGCAGGGTAGAAAGAGGTACCCAGGGGATAAATTTGTCCATTGTATGGAATAGCATCATCAAATTCACCATCTGGGGACCTCATTTTGCAATTGTCAGACTGCTTATTTTCAGGCCTGTATCACGATGAAGCCCCGGAACGAGGGACGTAAATCTTGGGATGGGTGGAGGGTGAGGGGTGTTGTAAACTTCTCTACCTTTTTACACCAAAATCAGTACTGTATAATAGAGTACGTTACTATTTCACTGGGAGCGCGGTGTCTCAGTGGTAGACTGTTGGACTCCTATGCTGGAGATCCCGAGTTCGATCCCCATCCGGGACGACCCGCGTTGTTACCTTGGACAAGGCACTTTATCCCGGTTGCCTACAAGGGACGTAGAAAGGCTGGGGGGGGGGGGGGGGGAGAGCCGGGGTAGTGTCCGGGGGCCCGCCAGGACGAAGCCGCGCCACCCGAGACAGCCAGTTTGCGAGCTTTTATCAATGCCCAGTGTGTGTGAATCGACAGGCGGGCCGCGAACCCCCGAATTCACTAGTAAGCCTGTAACCCAATCTAGTCTTTGAGAGGCAATAGAGTCATAATAGATGTCGGTCGGGGGAAGGGTCAATATTTTCATTGGGTCCTTGGTAAGTTGGGTTTCAAACAAGGGGGCCCAGATGGTACCATCTAATTGATCCCCCCTCCCAGGGGCCTTTTCTCTCGGTGGCACTGGTTGCCCACGGGGGGGGGGGGAGTGGCACGGTGACGCCATGTACCAAGGCGTACTGCACGTCGATGGTGCACATTTCTTCAACCGCTGTAACCCTGCTTGTTGAACAGAGTTAGAATATTGAGGAGCTGACAGTTGCTCGTCGATGCTCGGTGGTTCCTTCCGGATACTCTGGCTTCCTCCACCCGTAAAACTGTCACGGTCACGATTAGCCATTGTGCAAAAGTATATGACCTTAAACACCAATAAATAAATAATAAATAAATTACTTTTTCGCGATAATGGGCACAAAGGCATACAATTGTAACCATTATGAAATTTAGTACCCAAAGCGCTTAAAGAGATATGGACATTTTTATCTGAGCAGTGCTGCGCGAATTGTATATATATATATCTACACAGCTAAAATGGGTTTAAGGCGGCTAGCAACACGAATGAGTGTTCGCTGTGTTGAATTTTCGTGAAGATCAATCCACTCCAGGTCTTGAAATGGTAGGGAACGGCAGACACTCAGACAAAGGTAGGGATACAACGTTCCCATGCATTATTCCATGGACGCCCCTCTGCTTTCTTGTGCTCGTCTCTAACACACGGCTACGCGCGTCGGATGTTGCATCGCATGATGACCTATGATTGAAAAGTGGCGCCCCTAAGACCAAAATACTGGATCCACCCAGCCCAACACACCAACTAAAACACGCACTTTCATTAAGCTAACCTCGCCTCTTAATACCCTTGAA
Organism: Pictodentalium vernedei; assembly: GCA_031216915.1. Classification (NCBI taxonomy): domain Eukaryota; kingdom Metazoa; phylum Mollusca; class Scaphopoda; order Dentaliida; family Dentaliidae; genus Pictodentalium; species Pictodentalium vernedei. The sequence goes on from CM062293.1 coordinate 158,288,351, forward strand.
ACTGTAGCGAAGAGTCACTTGAATCCAAATAATAACTGTCTCTCCGTGAAAAGCATAAACTTGTCAAAGCCAAATTTTTATGAGTGGGCCTCTGGGTTACCCGGGGTCTGGGGAAATTTTTCTTGTACTTCGTATGTTTATTCACAGAATTTGATATTTCCTGTGATGATATAATCTCAACGTATGTTACAGTATTCAATGTCCCCCATTTGATTTGGCACTCCCCGATTGGACGACATCCACTTCCATTGGTCCAAATCGCACATATCCAACCTGGCAACTGCAATGCATATCTGTGATAGTTTTATGACTACTCGAAGGTCTTCGGACAAGCTTAGCTATCGCGACCTTCCGATAATACTGGAAACCCTGTGCATCTGGGCTTTCCATGAAGTTATCTAAGACCACGTGTTCTGTGTAACTCCCGGTCCGTGTCCAACTACTGTTCCAGTTAAAATAAACGTGCCACAGTACTTTTGGGCAGTAATATTCTCTGCCCGACTACTGCCTGCACGAGTGATGTTTCAGTTCGCGGCTTGTTACTCTGTATTAATGGATGTGAGGACGAGAGGTAAGTCTCTCATAAGAAGGTCGCACAAGAAAATCAAAACACACGAGGGGGGGGGGGGGGGGCGTCGTAAAGGGGTTGGGGGGGGGGAGGAGACGCCCCCAATCACATTTTCATCTGGCTTGATGTGTTAGATATCCATTCGCTCTTGCTAGTAATCATGCACTTTCTTACAAGACTAGATTTGATAATTGAACTGATGTCACACACACAATCGACCACACAAATGGAGGTCTGTAATACCCGATTGTTGGTGTTGTGGTTGGCGGTTATATCCCGGCCAGCGGTAACTGTATTGTGTTTCTGGCCAAGACACTTAATCGTGTTTTCTCACGCGGGGGTGGGAGGGGTGGGCACGGTGACGCTGTGTACTTAGGTGCACGGCACGTCGATGTTGCATTTGCCTTCAACCGCTGTTAACCCTTTACCTAACATGAAAAGCAGACGACACTTGCCAAAAAAATTATTGAATAACTATTTTTTTCATTTTTTGTCTCAAAAACATAGGTTATGACCCCTCGTTCCAATGAGGGGTCATAACCTATGTTTTTGAGACAAAAAATGAAAAAAATAATGAAAATTAATTGGCGATTTTTGAGAATAGCGCAGGCCGGTTTTTGCCGTTACGTTGGGTAAATGGTTAACACTGCACGTGCCGAGTTAGTACGTTTGGGAGTCTGACAGTTGCTCGCCGCTACTATGTGGTTCTTTATAGGTACTACGGCTTCCCCCACCCGTGAAACTTCCGGACGCGATATGATCCTGGCTGCAGAAAGTGTCGCTAAAACCCCAATAAAACAAAACAAACAAGTGCAGGCGATGCAAGTGTAAGCGTTTCACGAAATCCGGTGAAGTAAATGGTAAACGATATTTCTTGTCAGCTTTGAATTGCAATAGTCTGATGCCTGGGAACGCGGTTACAGCATTGGACTACAAACCGAAAGGTCCACGATTTGATCCCCGCTAGGGTTAACTGCGTTGTGTCCTTGGGCAAGACATTTAATCCTGATTGCCCATGTGGGATACGGTAGCGCTGTGTACTAATGCGTACTGCACACCGATGGCACAATTGTCTCCAACCAATGCTAACCCTGCTTGTTCGGTAGGGAGTATGACCAGTTGCTCCTCGCAGCTCGGTGGTTCTCATCGGGTACTCATACTTCCACCACCCGTAACCGCCCGACACGAGGTGACCCTGGCTATTGAAAATGTCACCCCCCCCCCCAAAAAAAAAATCTGATTTGAATCTTGCTGATGAACAGACACATGTAATTAAACTGCCCCCCCCCCCCCTCCCAAAGGTTTCAATGTGAAATACACAACCAATGAATTTTGACAACGAGAAAAGGAAAATCGATAGAGAAAACTGTTATTTAGGCTACATACTGGTGTTTAACGTCACGGTTAAAACCCAGGGTTATATCATAACCGCAGCATATTGGTCTAGTTTAGGCGATCGTTTGTACCCATGTTGCCCATTTGAAAGGACCTCCATCTCGGGCATTGGTTATAAGGTCCTTTTTTACCAGTAAAGCGGAACGTGTTTACCCCACTAAACAGGCAATGCTCCACTCCCTGTAATTGCTACGGGGGATGGAACTGTTAAATTGGTAGATATAACTTTATCGACCCACCCACATCGCTCGTATCGTGTCCAATGAGTGTATAGGACAAAGAGTACAACGAAATACTGGAGAGGACAAACAGGAAGACAAATTGACAAGTCACATATTTCTGCACAATGGCTAATCAGTACCGAAACATTGAGATAAAGTAAAGTTCAGTCAATCGTTTATATCCATGTTTCCAATTTTATAGGACTCCCCCACCCCCCCCCCCCCCCCCCCCAGACTCTGGTGACTGGGTCCTATTTTAGCAGTACAGCAAAGCTTGTTTACCACAGTAAACAATCACTGCTTTCACTTCCCGGGGTTCCCACAGGGGAGATAATACATTGATTTTCATAGTGACGTCACGAATCTTGCGTCAAAATTATAACGCTTCAGATTACATAATATTCTTTAACCCTTTACCTAACATGAAAAGCAGACGACACTTGCAAAAAAAATTCTTGAATAATTAATTTTTTTCATTTTTTGTCTCAAAAACATAGGTTATGACCCCTCGTTGGAACGAGCTCGACGAGCTCGTTCCAACGAGGGGTCATAACCTATGTTTTTGAGACAAAAAATGAAAATATTTTGAAAATTAATTGGCGATTTTTGAGAATAGCGCTGGCCGGTTTTGGCCGTTACGTTGGGTAAAGGGTTAAGAAGTCACGAATGTCCACCTAAATTAATCAAGCAGAAACCAACACAATATATGGAAAAAAAGCAGGTCTTGGGTTTCCCGTCAATAAATATTAGGGAAACGTACTAGAAGCGTTAGCAGCCTTTCAGCCCATGGACCACCAGGTGTTTCGGTGGTACATAAGCTGAAAGCTTTCTGATGCTTGAATTTAAGCATCGCAGATGCATCTTGTTCCACTCAAGGGACGATATAAATCTTCAAAAATCACCACGTCGATTGTATGTCTTGTTTGTTTGGTGATTATTGACCAAACTCCGTCATTATATCTGATAACCCCACCACTCCCCATCGGCATTGGCAACGATTTCCATTCGAGCACTTCTGGCAAAAAAAAGGACACGTGCTGCCCCCCGCTGTTACCCAAACCTCGGGGAAAGGTGCACCGTCCCTTTCTCTCCACCCCGCTTCTGGCGCTCTTGATGATAACCGATAATATCAAAGTAGTTACTGTGCCCAATACACGAGGGACAAGTGTCCCATCCCACGCTCACCCCGTTTTTATATACAAAACTTCAAACAAAAGTTATTCAGTAATTTTGTTTGCTTGTGTCGTCTGCTTTTCATGTTAGGTAAAGGGTTAATGTCACTTTCAGTATCTTTGGTGACATCATGACCTTACCACAAGTATAAAGTCAAGTTTAGCCAATCATTTATACCTATACTGGCCACATTAAATGACTTCTACCTTGGGCGCTAGTTATCGGGTCCTATTTTACAAGCAAAGCAGAACTTCTTTTCCACTTGTTTATAACTTGACGGCACGTTGCATCACTGCTCTCTCACCAGAACAAGCGAGGTGATGGGTTTTTATACACACCTGGTGTTAGGCGAGCCTCACACGCGATGCGACCAAGATACCAATAAACAAGTTGACACTGTAACATCGAAACTTAGTTTTACTGCAAAAACAAACACGTGTATTGGCGACAGCAGGGGCGTAGTCAGCCTAAATGGAAAATTTATTTATTTATTGGTGTTTTAGGTCACATAATTCTGCACAATGGCTAATCGTGACCACAGCATGTAGGCAATGTCAAGTCCAGTCAATTGTTTATACCCATGTTAGAGGACTTCCTCCCCAGGCATTGGTGATCGTGTCCTATTTCACCAGTAAAACAGAGATTGTTTACCATAGTAAACAAACACTGCTTCACTTCCCGGGGATATTTTTGTGGAACTTTAAAGAATCTGCACAGGGCGTTGGCAACACGACCCTGCTTTATCAGCAAAGCATTACTTACCTTCTTCAGCAACCGAGTACAGTTCTGCTTTCAGAGGTTCCCGCGAGGAATACACAAATACGTAATTAATTTAACCCTTTACCCAACGTAGACGATATCAGAAATTATTTATTTTAAACATTTTTTTAATTCTGATTTTTCCAAAATATTCAACGAAACCATATCACGTGAGCCCTCACTGGAACGACCTCGGCGAGCTCATTGCAATGAGTGGTCAGTTGATATGGTTTTGTTGAAACGTTTGAGAAATAATATTTTTTCAACTACTGACATTGCAAATTATGAGGGCGGATGCGCTGATTTGTTTGGTAAAAGGGTCACAGAGTAACACGGTCCGCAAACAGTTGAGGACAGGTCATTATGGGATTTCCCGCACTCAGGAGGACGGGCGTGGTTTTCCTATCGGGCTCCTTATTTATATATTGTTGTTTAAGGCCGCTTTCAGCATCTTTGGCTATGTCATGACCGCAACATATGTATGAAGTCAAGTTTAACCAATACACAGAATGACAAGCGCGTGTGAATGGGCTAATCGACGTGGCACGAGTGCCAGTGCGGAAGGATAAAACGAGAGGTCGCAGGCTTCGGGTTTTATCCTTCCGCGGTGGCACAAGCGCCATATCGATCAACTCATTTACACGCGCGTGTAGTTCTGTGCTTTACACGCCTTCCCGTCTATAAAAACAATTATTAGGACGACACTCAGCGATTCATTTGACAACTATCAACAAAACGAACACATTTTTTTGTCAACCAAATTTGCGAGAGGAACCCGCGTTACTATTTCGTCCCCTGAGTTCCAGTGTGTTTCTATGTGCCTACTGGCACATGGAACACTTTGAAACTCTGGGGGGAAGGGGGGTGCGATTTTTAACTATCGCTAGTGATTCAAATTGTAATTGCGGTACACGATTTGGAGAATATTTCAGTGAAATTTCGCTTCTATTTAAAAATAGTCCGTCAACGATTTCCGTTCCGAACACGTGTGTTACCGATATACGATTGCAACCTTTCTCACAATAGGTCGAACCATGGTAGATGGGGGTTTCATAGAATAGGCGTGTAATAAAGCGTTTGTACCCATGCTGCCCAATTTTGAGGACTTCCACCAGAGACGTTGGTTCCGGGTCCTATTTTACCAGAAAAGCAGAACTTGTTCACGGCAGTTAACAAGCACTGCTTACTTCCCGGGGATCCCACGGGGGTGTCAGCCTCCAACTATAAACACAGTAGTGCCACTTTATCTCACATGAGCGATCCTGTTACAGTCACGTTTTAGCAAATTTAAACAACCCAATGCACTTTCAATCAATACAGTGGAGCCCACTTAATTGGATATCTCTTAATTGTATATCCCTGTTAACTGAATATAATTTTCAAACACAAAACCATTTATCATACCTTCAGTACAAATTTGATCTGTTAATTGCATATGGGTTGTAGAGTAAACTCCTGTTAATTGTATATAAATTTTTGTAATATGTCGAAAAAATGACTCGCACCAAATTCCCCTTATTTATCAACCTTTTGGCCTCACCGCATCCAATACAGACATTTATTCTATTATATCTTGTTTGGCAGAGCTCATTATGAGCTCTGTCAAATAAGATATACCATACAGACATTTATTCTATTATATCTTGTTTGACAGAGCTCTATGAGCTCTGTCAAACAAGATATAATAGAATAAATGCTCAGTTTACTTCCAGAACACAGGAAACTGACCAAATCCCTGTTAATTGTATACTCCTGTTAAACGAATAATTTTCACTGGCAAAATGGATATTCTATTAAGAGGACTCCACTGTATAGCAAAACAATGCAAAACAATGAAAAACAAAAAAACCCCAAAGATACCAGTCTATCAGTTTTAATGTACATGAAAACGAGTGAATAGAATAAATTGTAAAGTATCAAATAGTATCAATAAATCGAAAATATGTAATTAATACTGAAAAAAAAAAAAAAATAAGCACTATTCAGAAAAATAACTCCATAAACAGAAAGAGCACTTTATTCCAATTCAACCTTTGTGCCGACACATGCATGCAGGCCGAAGCTGGCCGAAAGCCAAAAAGGCGACTTCCCTTCTCCACCCTAACCGACACGTTAGAAAAGTCTGGTCGGAATGAAGTGTTGCACATGTGGAATGTTCAGTACCAGCTGATACAGGCAACTTTTCATCCCGGTTTCCTTTTCACTTCGCGGTGTGCCTGGTCATGTTGGTACTCCAAGATGCCAAGTTCCGAAAGTCATTTATATTCAAGGTGCTAGTATCACAGAACATGCACGACTTGGGTTGTAATTGGTACTCTGTCGTAGGGTGCAGGAACAATTCCACTCCGAATCGCGTCGTGAAGCTTAATATTTTGTCACAGTTAAGAGTAAATCGAATCAGTTAATTATCTGAATATGTTAGTTCTGGTATATTTTTTTTAATTTAACCCTTTACTCAAAGTAACGGCCAAAACAGGCCAGCCCTATTCACAAAAATTGCCATTCAGTTTTCATTAAGTTTTTTATCTTTGCCTCAAAACATAGCTTATGACCCCTCATTGGAACGAGCTCAATGAGCTCGTTCCAATGGGGGTAATAAGCTATGTTTTTGATGCCAAAAAATGAAATTAGTTATTCAATAATTTTGTTTGCAAGTATCTGCTTTTCATGTAAGGTAAAGGGTTAATGCGAGACTATGAAGGCGGTCACACTTTTTGGATGCCATCAAACTGACAGCCAGTGTGCTGGTTTTATTGAAAATGCGTCCCTTGAGTGGAACAAGGCGTCACGTGCAATGCTAAAACATTTCAGATGGTACATTGTTCCACTCAATGCACGAATTGTTGGTACAGCGATAAAGATTTTGTATTCAGTCGAAAGCAAACAAAATTTTGATCTTTAGATTTGTTTTGTTTCAATTTATTTTGGGAGTGCCTGTAGACACTCTCCAACAAAATGTAAACAAAACAACTGTCATTGGGGTTAAGGTCACTTTCAACATCGCGAACAACATCGTGTCGATATCAGTAAAAAGAACCAATTCTGAAACCCCATAATGCACTAGAGACGAAGAACTGAAAAAACGCTGGAAAACAATCCAGACATCATCTGACAGCAACTTTACTGGAACAAAAGGATGGGTGAAAGCTATCCGATTTGGCAAAAGGAGAGATGACGAGCACAGGATCCTCAAACCATGACTACAACCCCGCCCCTCCCGCCCTTCCAGATTCACCAGCGCGAAATTTTAGTAAATGATTTTAAAAAAATTTTTTTTCGTTATTTATTTTATATATATTGCTATTTAAGGTCAATTTCAGCATCTTTGGCTGAATGATGGCCGCAACATTGATATGAAGCCAAGTTCGGCGAATCATTAATACCTATGCTGCCCACTTTAGAAGATTTCCACCCCAAGCGTTGGTTCCGGGTACTATTTTACCAATAAAGTAAACTTGTTTACCGCAGTAAACAAGTACCGCTCCACTTCCCTGGATTCCACGGGGAACTCAATTTCTCGTTATTTTTAGGAAGTAATCTTGTGGCTATAAACATTTAGCGTTCCCCATGAATGGATGGAATATTAACCCTTGACCTGACGGGCTTTAATATATATGAATGACGTAAATGATTATATGCTTGCATGTGAAAACGTTTAATAAAATTTATGACATGCATTTTCAACTCTGTCATCTGATCAATTATTGGAAAGACCTCTCAGAGATCTTTCCAACAATTAATCAGATAACAGTATTAATCTGCACATTCCAAAACGCACAGAACACCGTAATAAAATAAGCACATGCAGTCAGAGGCGGCGGAGCCAGGGGGCACAGGGGGCATGTGCCCCTCCACATTTTTCCAAAAATATGTTTCGAAGTTACACAATGAGTTAAAATGGGCGTATGCAAACGTGTCAATATACTGACATTCCTGTAACACATTATTTGCAAATCCAAACAATATTTAGTCAACTGGTTGAGGGCTAGATTATTTTTGGTGGTCGAATTTGTCAGTCAAAATTTGTTTTATTACAAATTATTGGAGAGTGCCCATAGGCACTCTCCAATAATTTGTGATAAAACAAGTCTATATAAACAAAATATCATTTGCATTTGACTGGATAGGAAACATAGGCAGGGAAAATGTTGCATTTTTCTCTTGTGCCCTCATTTTTTTGAAAGCCCTGATAGTGGCTTCTAGCACTCAACCAGTTAAAGAATCCCATATTCGGTCCGCTTCTTCTACTTCAACTGTCTTCCACCCCAAAGGCTGGCCTTCGGGTTGGAAGATAGCTGAAGTAGAAGAAACGGACAGGAGAGTGACCACACAGCGACATGTTCATCTAAACGAGAAACTGTAGCGAGTCATGGTACATTTACCGATATTACGATTGTAACCTTTCTCACATTGGTAGCATTGTAAATTTGTGCCCCTCCACCTTTATTGAGCTTCCGCCGCCCCTTCATACAGTCGCAATCGACAGGACAAGAGTTAACACCAAACTAAAATCACAACCAGTACTGTTTATCTCTCAGAACAGGGCCGTCTATCTTAACAGCATGCACAGGGATGGTAACGACTGCTAACTCGTTGTGATTAAGATCACGGAGACTGATGCTTGTGCTGGCGATTTGATCAGACAGGGACGACTCGATGACTGCCGGTGCATAACTGTCCCACACCCCTACACTGTCTTTGTGGCCAGATGTACCCAATCCAGAATTTGTGTTAGTTGTGCAACTGTAGTCGAGCTCGGCGGTGACACTCCAGCTTCTGAACAAGTCCGCGACGTAGCTATTGTTGGCAACACAATGTTCACCAGTAAAACTGTTTCTTTTTGACGGACTCGCAGAAGGATTTGCTGTTGGGGGTGGGGTTGCGGGAGAGGGAAGTGGATAAGATTGATCTGGTGAAATAATTAATTCATCGGGAGGCGAATCGTTTGTAGATGTTGAATTCTGTGTCGTTGTTGGGAGTGACCTCGAGTCAAGGCTGCTTCCGACGTTAGGAAAAAGTGATGTGTTATCAGAATAGTTATTTTCGGACGAATCAATGCTACTGGCTAACACAAATTCTCTTGGAGAAAAGACATGGGAGCTTGTAAGAGGGACATTAGTACTGTTAGCACTGGTGAGTATTCTACTTTGGTGATATCGGGAAATACTGCTGGGCAAACTTAAACTTTCCGTATCAGTGTAACTTGAAGAACCTGATGGGATTACACTATTGCTTTTTCTGCGACGCTGTGCAATACTTATTTCGGGATATGACCACGCTTCTTGAACTGCGACAGGAGGCTTGATAATCCTACTGCATTGACGTTTCATGTAATGTTCAGCACCGCTCGATCTCTTTTCTTTCGGAAGAACTGGTAAGGAAATGGAATTAGAAGGAGGTGCATAGTCTGCGTTATCAGTAGGACTGGGATATGAATCAGTTTCATCCTCTGCAACTGGAGTATTATTGTTCGGAAAGTACGGAGACTTCTGCATGTTTTCATATCGTCTGTAAAGATCATCACTAATCTCGCTATTGTTGACAGAGTGAACAGAATTTGTTTTCGTTCGCTGTGAACTGCTCGTCGATGGATGCGATGTCCTGTACATCCTATGGAACTGGCGACGAGGAAGCTGTTGGTTGTAATTATTGTGAGGTATCATGGCTGACATTTCTGCACTCTCTGAATCAAAAGGTCTTACACGTGGCTCCGTTACTCTGAGGTTTGACGGCAAAAGCCGCAATGTTGCCTCTTCAAGTGCAGTATAATTGACAGGTTGACCTTGCTTCCCAATAGAGGCTGCGTTACGATCGTCAACGTTCAACAGACGCGGAATAGACGACTTGGTCGAGCTCTGGCTGTCAGCACGATCCCTTGATCCAGGAACAAAATGGTTAGGGGAATTCGGACGTCGATTGAAAGTCAAACGTCGTTTCTCTCTCCACGAATGCCAGTAGAGACACAATGCCACTCCGAGTAGGAAGAGACATATAAACAATATTGGACCAACCAGCCCCCAACTGACACCTTCCGTCACATATTCTGTATGCACCCTTTCAGTTGTAGTAACACTGTTCTCGCCGACATTCTGTTTCAGTTTCCATTGTTCCCGGGCGAACTTTATAAAGCCCCTGTCACCATTCAATTCAGCATTCTGAACAGTCTCTCTCGCTGTCACGAAAGAATATTCTGTTACGGCAGTGGATACTTTATCAGACATGCTCGATGAATATTAATTTTTTCTCCAAACAGTGATGCTAGAAAATTCTCACTTTGGAAGATAGCATCACCTTTCCTGAAGAAAAGTCCAGTCTTTGCACCAATTCGTCGGTGACAATTAAATATGAAAGGAAGAAGGGATGTTGTACGAATAATGTACTCACAATTCAGAATACATATAATAGTACTTGAAAGCTTGGTTGGCGTTTTAGGATCTTCGATTTAATTTAAACATGCAAACTTAAACTATGAAAAGTTTAACTCCCGTTGATATTTATGACTAGAGACACCACAAAACGTAGGGAATGCCATCGTGCGCCAACTCTGGCGGAAATTAGACCCATCCTGTGAACACTTACTTTATCGTTGAATTGTATGTTTAAAGTTTGTTCGATAACAACTAACAATGTTCTAAACTGCGTCTGAACACACCCGATGCTCCGAAAAGATGGTTTGTCACATAAGAACTATTTTATGTCCAACACAAATTTTTTTGATTGAATTTGGACTGAAACTCAAAACTTTCTGTAACGTCCTAATTTAATAGATGCAGCGACTCCATTTACGACTGCCGTTCCTTTCATGTTTAGCGCTTTAGTTCGGGAATGTACCTGGGTGTTTGGATGCTTTGATAGTTTGAGACATCGTTCTTTATCTGTTCCGAGAGTGCCTAAAAAACATTTAAAAAAAATTATTTGTTGTAACAATTTCATGAATGTCAGAAGACATTTTTGTCAGAACGTTGACGAATTATGAATTACGAAATATGTTTTCAAGAAAGCCTCTTTGAGATGGTCCTTTAACAACTAGGGTGAAAGTCGACACAACACAACCACTCATCTGTCAAAACTATTCCACATTACATGCATGCGTCTTTTTTTATTTCAAGCTTTCGACCTTTAGGTGCCTACAATTCTACTACCCTGTTGTAGAACAAAGATAATGGCGTTTTCCGATCAAAGTAAACATACAATTTGTGATCATAAAATTGGCACAGCGTTCCCAACACGAAAGGCAGACGACACTTACAAATAAAATTCTTGAACAATTAATTTTTTCATTTCTTGTGTCAAAAACATAACTTATGACCCCTCATTGGTACGAGCTCAGCAGGGTTACATCGGTTGAAGACATGTGCACCATCGGCGCGCAGTACGCCTTAGTACACGGCATCATCGTGCCCCCATGCAGGCAACCAGATAAAGTGTCTTGCCCAAGGGCACAACGCGGGTCGGCCCGGACGGGGATCGAATTCGGGACCTCTAGCATAGAAGTCCAACAGTCTACCATTGAGTCACCGCGCTCCCCAGGACAAAGACAAAGACGAACATTCCAAAACACTGCAGCTCATTTCACGAGTTCCTCTCACCAAACCATCCGGAACCGTTTCTAACAGTAAGTAATATCACAGAACTCCATCGCTATGTAGTTGAACATGAAGGGGAGGGGACTTGTACCGCCCCCCCCCCCCACACACACACACTTTTCATAACAATGTCAACCTCACATACATTCTGGAAATCCCTTGGATTGGTTCGTGTATTGTCAGCCTGATATTTCTTGCCTCATTTTGCTCAAGTTATTCCATTACTTTCTTTATACTTGAAGCTTTCCAAAAGTACTCAGAGTGCTACAAGGGGCATGAACAGTTAATTGTTCTCTCGACGCAGACCTTGTGCTTTCATATAAGGGAACTGCATACTCTTAACCCAGAACGAGGTGAAGAGAACTTTATCCAGTCTGGCTACGTCACTGGTGCCAAAGGCAGTTCGAGTAAACGTTATAGATAGTTGCGTAGACAAGTAGGCTAGGCCCAAAGATTTAGTGTCAAGTTTCAGAGTTAATCCTGTAAGTTCTGGATGGACAGGGAGTATAGTACTGGTTATCAAAATTCCGATTATGCTTTTTTAGATACACAGAGGATATGTAGTGTTTTGAGTGGATACCGAAAATTATCTCATGAGTGACCGAGACAAATGTTTATGTTTCGGGAGCATTAGATTTTCTTTTTATTATACGCTTCTTATAAAAATCTGATCATTCCTATGGATAATTCCACTCGTTTAAACCTTGAATTGATGCATGAAAGTGAGCAGCTGGTGCACATTGATACGCGGAAGTGATTTGATCGATACTCGGAAGAGGTAGCATCTTGCGATATAATTTAGCTGGCAGCTTTCATGCATCAATTCAAGGTGAATACGTGTTGAATTATTACTGGAAGTGGTCGGTATCAACTGAAAAAACACTAGATTAACTTTTCATTATACGTTTTTAGAACCAATGGATCATTTCCAGTGATAATTTGGCTCGTATTCACCTCGAAGTGATGCCTTGAAAGCCGCCATTTTGATTAATACTGTGAAAGTGAAAATTTCTATATCTTCACAGTGCGGGGAGGGGGGGGGGGGGTCTATACGATTTCTATCTTTCCGCAGTTTTTTCGATAATCTATCGTTTAGCGTATAATAAAGAGGAGTACATGCCCAATTCTATGTCTCCATCAGCTATACTTATTACCTCATACGCTTCTTTCAGTTTCCGACCATACTTGGATCAAGACTTCCAAACTGATGATGATGGCTTTTCTGTAATTTTCTAATTGTTTACTGATTTGTATGGTAATTTTTAGAATCTATGGCTATAACTTGATCGCGACGCAAGTATGAAGTAAAGTTTAACCAATCGGTTATACAAATATGATACCCATTTTGTAGGACTCACACCAAAGATGCTGGTCATACTGTAGAACAAAATTTTTTTGCGACAGTAAACAAGGATTTCTCCACTCCCCAGGGTACTAACGCGGATGTATGGAACTAACAAGGTTTTTAATTTAATTCTAACCATTCTGGAAGTAACACCGATATTATTCACACCGAATATGTCAGCTCATTCCAAGAATGTTTGAACTTTAAACGGATAATATGCTATTATAACAATAACATGAGTGTGGAGGACGTTACGGTTTATTAACGGTCCGGGAGGAATGAATAACAGACCGAGGGTTTATTACCGGCCCGAGACGAAGTAGAGGGGCGTTAATAAGCCGGGGGGGGGGGGGGGGTGGGCTGTTATTCAGTCCTCAAGGGCCGTTAAAAACCGGGACGCCAGACAAAATCCTGTTATTACTATTATTACCACGACCGGAAGCGGTGGTGGGCTGTTAATGAATTTTGTTTTCATCTTGCCCCCCCCCCCCCACCCCGCCCCGCTAAACTCCGCTAATATACTAGAGAACGCCCGCTAAAGTGGTAATAATACTAAGTAACATTCCGTTGGAAGATGCTGTACTTCTATTAAAATATCGCCTAACGATATTTCATGAGAGGTTAGAAAGTACTGGCCATATTAACATTTACCTGACGCGAATAGCAGAAGACGCACACGAGAATAGTCTTGAGTAAAGAAAAATATTCATTTTCGCTTGAAAAGCATAGCTTAGCCCCCCCCCCCCCACCCCACCCCCCCCCCCAACACACACACACTCCCTCATTGGAACCAGCTTGACAAGTTCGTTCCAAAGGCTGGATATAAACTTTGTTTTCTTTAAATTTAAAATATGAATCTGAATAGCGCGGAACAGTTATTGCCGTTTGTTAGGTGAATGGAAGTGCAGCTGCACGAACATCGTGACTACCCGACTTGGTAGTGGAATGGCACGACGTTCGTACAGCTGAACTTGGTTAAAGGCAGGGGTGGACTGGGAAAAACATGTTACCGGAAAATGCACAAGCAAGGTGGGTGGGGGAGGGCATGGGGGCAAGCCCCGGAGAAAACTTTTTATTTTTCGAACTGAAAGAACTCTGGCTCCTATCCTATCATCTGATCGATCAATGGCAATTGAACCATAGTTCGGACCAATGGGAGAAAATCTTCATTTTTCGAACTGAAAGAATGCTGTTTCTTTGCATCTGGGTGATAAATGGCAGGTTAGATGGCTGGTGTATCGAAATGCCCTCCACGGGGACTGCCAATGGCAGCCCACATAGAAGGCATTTAGATATACCGGTAGTCTTTGCAATCAGAACCATTTCGCTCTTTTGTCATTTTCACGAAATTTCATGTTCGAATAGGTATTGGACTGCATCGATTTTTGGGAGTCAGAAGAGCACTTGCAACAACAATTCTTGAATAAATAATTTTTTCATTTTTAGTCTCAAAAACATAGGTTATGATCCCTCGTTGGAACGACCTCGACGAGCACGTTCCAACGAGGGGTCATAACCTTTGTTTTTGAAACAAAATATGAAAAAATAATGAAAACTAGAGAAACAGAATTTACTGCACCCAGTAAATTCAAGTCTGTGTGAAAAGGGTTAAAGTATCAGGAATAAACTATACAGAAGGAGAATTTATGGAGGCTTATTTTCAGGAGTAAATTATTTTCAAACAAATCAGAAATGGATTTTCGTTAATAGTATTACTCATACAGCAATCAGAACATTTTTTATAAGAAACCAGAAAAGGCATATATGTGACCAGCATTCAAAGGGTTCGATACACAAATCAGAAGTGGACATTTTTGGCTCTGCCCATCAAGCTGAGTGATGAAATACGTTCATGAACTTTTGAAATGCATTAAGGTGTAATGAAATGCATTCCCCAGTCTTTCTGAATAATATGCACTGGATGACCTTGGTGACCTCTTTCAGGCGGACCATATATTGAACCTCCAGCAGTTTTTAAATCAGTCGGTATAGTCCCATGTATACACCTACTTTAAAGAAATGGCTCCAGCAACTACAGATCTGTCATTTTTGGGCGATGATAGCAAATATTTATTATGATTTAGAAGCCTCTAAGGCAGTCAGCCTACTGTATCACACACAAGGCCTCAAACTAGCTGAAAAAACAAAGATGAGTGCAAACTGATTGTTGGTAACTAGCATGCCAAAACGAATAGAGATAGGACGATTTGTGTTTTGAGTTATCGAGCCGACAAAGGGTGCATAGACTCTATACTGGGATAGTGCCATAAAAAACTTAAAAGCCCCAAGAGCTCGTTTAAAGGCCTACCCTTAAGAGCATCTAGTGCCCTAAACAAGGCATACATAAAATAAGATGGTGGAATCTTGAATCATGGCATTTGCGTAAAGAGTGGCAATATGGCAGGAAGCGTGCAAAAGGTTCTTCCGTCATAAGTTAAATGATGTTGTTTGATCTTCGCGGTGAAGTATGAAGAGGGCGGTGAAGTATGAAGAGGGTTAAAGACAGACCATTTAAATATTCCATTTCATTAATTCATAATTGTGATAAGTGTTTCGAGAGAGCCGCTTACCACTCGGTCCGAAACCTGTTGATCTTGAGTTATGATTGAGAATGAAAAAAAAAAATAAACAAATGCAATGAAAGGTGAAGGGTTATTTATTCAACTACAATTAATCAAGTGTTGTAAGATAGATCTGTATAATAAACAAATTTTCTTGCCACCTAAAGGTTTTTTTTCAACTTGGTTTGGGGATGGAATTTAATTCTGATCTGACAGCTGATAAGAGTAAATATGTGTCAGGCTGTCATCTATAGCAACTTCTCTCCAATTTGATTGTTTACATTATTCTCTTGTGTATATAAATATAAACAGCTATTTCTTTATGAGGCTTTTCTTTTACAAAGAAATTAGGGGGTATAAAAAACTCTGTGGCCCAATGGACCACTCCCAAAGGTTCCCTGATAACATAGCTGGGCCAGTACTTGTGGCAGGCTACCAGTATGCCAAACAGCCCCAGGACAGATTATTTATTTATTTATTGGTGTGTAAGGTCACATATTTCTGCATAATGGCTAATCATGACCACGACAGTTTTATGGGTGGAGGAAGCCGTAATACCCGGAGAGAACCACCATGCAACGGCGAGCAACTGTCAGCTCCCCAACATACTAATTCCACACAAGCAGGGTTAGCATTGGTTGAAGACAGGTGCACCATCGACGTGCAGTATGCCTTAATACACAGCGTCACCGTGCCCCCACATGGGCAATGGAGAAGAATTATCTTGCCCAAGGACACACCGCGGTTGCCGCAGGTGGGATTCGAACTGAGGACCTCTCGGCTTGCAGCCTGCACCTCTACCAATTCAGCCACCGCGCCCCCCAGGACAGATGATTTGTTTTTGAGTTATCGTCAAGACAAAAGGAAGGGGATAGAAAATATTCATACAGGAATCAGAACATTTTTATAAGAAACCAGAAATGGCATATATGTGACCAGCATTCAAAGGGTTTGATACACGAATCAGAAATGGATATTTTTGTCTCTGCCCACTAATTTGAGTGATGAAATACATTCATAAACTTTAGAAATGCATTAAGGTGTAATAAAATGCATTTCCCAGTCTTTCTGAATAATGCCCCCATATTAAGATCTTCAGAGGGTTAAAATATTCGCTTTAAATACTCCATTTTAATCCTTTAAATAGGGGCGCAGTGGCTCAGTTGGCCGAGGTGCAGGCTGCAAGGCGTGAGGTCCTCACTCTGTCCTCGGGCAAGCCACTTCACCCCATTGCCCACGTGGGTGCATGGTGGAGATGTGTTCTAAAGCGTACTGCACATCAATTGTGCACCCGTCTTCAACCAATGCTAAACCTGCTTGTGTGGAGTTAGTATGTGGGGGATCTGACAGTTGCTCGTTGTTGCCCGGTGATTCTTCCCGGTTACTCCGACTTCCTCCACCTCAAAAACTGTCGTGGTCATGATTAGCCGCTGTGTAGAAATATGTGACATTAAACGCCAATAAA
This sequence comes from Pictodentalium vernedei, assembly GCA_031216915.1. Taxonomy (NCBI): domain Eukaryota; kingdom Metazoa; phylum Mollusca; class Scaphopoda; order Dentaliida; family Dentaliidae; genus Pictodentalium; species Pictodentalium vernedei. The sequence continues at coordinate 158,305,424 of CM062293.1, forward strand.
TAAATAATCCTTAAAAAAATGAGCTCAATCCAATAAAGGGTCATAAGCTATGTTTTTTCAAGCAAAAATGAAAAGGTAATTAAAACTGAATAGACGTTTCTGTGAATAATGTTGACCGGTTTTCGCTGTTATGTTCGCTAAAGGGTTAAGAATCCCTTACTTTGGAAGCCACACTGAAAAGGAGTCCCATTCCACATAGAATTAAATGTTATGAAAATAAAGCGAAAAACATTAAGTTTCTCAGCTGACAGTACCTGCTTTTGCACTCCGGAGGGATGGAACGGCACAAATCAGAGACATTCTCTTAATGGCACTTTGACACCAAAGGTTTCTGCACTCTCGGTGAGGCCGAGATGAGCGCAGTGAAAGACTATAGAACTCCTCTAACAAATTAGTTTTAAACAGTCATAGCACTAACACAGTTAACAGTCGACCATGCCAGTATTGCATTGTTACCGGCACCCTGACAGTTTTGTGATAGGTTTCAACAATTATTCAGTGCTGTTTTATGGAAAGGGTTAACTTTATTCTGCCTGAAATAAAATATGTGCAATCCACATTGAAGTCTTGAGAGGGGTTAAAAGCATTGAACTGAATAAGATAGGTTTCAACAATTATTCAGTGCAGTTTCATGGAAACGGTTAACTTTATTCTGCCTGAAATAAAATATGTGCAATCCACATAGAAGTCTGGAGAGGGTTAAAAGCAGTGAACTGAATAATTTACAATTTATTTCCTTGCAAGGCAAAGGGTTTCTCTCAACTTAGTTTCAGGAACTAACATCCCATTATGATGACAAGGTCAGATTTCATTTTGACAGATTACTCCACTGGTGTTTACATAGTCTCCAGTGTGAACATAACATCGTATTGCTTGGGGAGAATTTACTGTATCAGGAAATTGGAGGCTGTGAAAACCCTGTGGTCTACTGGGCCATACTCAAAAAAATGTGATTTCCAGCAATTCTGAAAAATGCACTCAATGACCCCTAGTTGACCTCCGTGACCTTGACCCATATTTTGAACCTCCATCGAGTATCGACTCATTTGGTGTTGGTCCCAGGTCTGTAGGTCATACCATGCCTGAGATATGGGAGTGACCCACGTCCACTTTTTTACGTAAAAAATGCATGTGTGTATGTCAGGAATACTTTAAGGGTCAAAAAATGTGATTTCCAGCAATTCTGAAAAATGCACTCAATGACCCCTAGGTGACCTCTGTGACCTTGACCCATATTTTGAATCTCCATCGAGAGTCGACTCATTTGGTTTTGGTCCCAGGTCCATATGTCATACCATGCTTGAAATATGAGCGTGACCCACTTTCAAAAATTTTGGCCACGCTCACTATTTTTACGTCAAAATGCATTTGTGTACATCAGGAATGCTTTAGGGGGTCAAGAAATGTGATTTCCAGCAATTATGAAAAATGCACTCAATGACCCCTAGGTGACCTCCGTGACCTTGACCCATATTTTGAACCTCCATCGAGTGTCGCCTCATTTGGTGTCGGTCCCAGGTCTGTAGGTCATACCACACCTGAGATATGGGCGTGACCCACTTTCAAAACACCCCTACAGACACCCCCGATACTCCAGGAATCTGAAAAACATAGATGGCCGAGAACTTGTGGCTGTCTATCAGCATGCCAAAAATCAACGAGATAAGGCAATTCCTTTTCGAGTTATCTTGCGGACAAAATAGTGATGAGAAGACAGAAGACAGGAGAAGAAGAAGAAGAAGAAGAAGAAAAAAAAGAAGAAAAAAAAGAAAAGAAAAAGAAACCGTCCAAAAACAATAGTCTGTGTGTTTCACACAGACTAATTAATTGGAGATTTTTGAGAATATAGCGCTGGAGGGTTTTGGCCGTTACGTTGGGTAAAGGGTTAAAAGATTAAAAAAGATGGAGCCTCATAACAGTCAGACATCTGTATATTTATATTTCGAAAATACGTTTCGGGTGAGGTCGAAAAAAGACATTTTCACCTGTTTTCACGAGAAATTTCGCGCACCCGAACAATTGTCCACCGTGATATTTATCTTTGTCTACAAATTTGCGATAATCTAAAATACTAAAATAACATTAAATGGAAAAAGACGAGTTTCGCAAGTCTGTTTGTTTCTCCGTCTACGTAAGTATTTTCGCTTCATTTTCCCACAGGTTTTTCACTACTACTTTCTAAGTTCACACAGGTACACAGGTGATCATTCAGATGACACTTCAGTGAACGAAGTTTCCACATTTTTAACAAAGCAGATGAAGTACACAACAAGTTATTCCCCTTGATGCGTCATTTGCTTTGTTGCCGCCCCTTGATGTGCTGGATACATGTATCGACAGTGGACAGTCCAGACAACACTACTTGGAGATTGTCAACATGGAACAATATTTTTGCACTAATTTAATCGTTTGCAAACGTAATGGTTAAAATAACTTTTAATTCACACATTCTTACGCAAATATCGTTTTCTATTTGCAGGTAAAGAGTTAATTCATGTATACCGCAACAAAGGGAATACATTGAACACGGTATGTGGCTGGTGGATTACCCCAAAAATACTCATGAGGAGGAATTTCTACCAAGCAAATAAGTCTAAAATTCTGTGAAAAGGCAAAGGGACAAACAAAAGTCTGTAGACTGTACTTTCGCTCGTACTTGATATAATTTTTAAGTTATTGTTTTGGCGAAAACCACACTTCGTGAGAGTTTCAATGATACTACAGTTTCTGCATATTGTAGACGAAACAATATGTACCAGACCTACATCCAAACGGACCACCAAGCAATAGCAATATTAGATAAAAACCCATCTGCGAACACTGTATTAAATGTACAAAAGGATAAAAACAACAACACTTAATTAAATCAAGGACGACGGAACGAATTTTAGAGAGTGTGTGTGGGGGGGGGGGGGGGGGGAGGGGGAGGGGGGCGCACATCGTGAAGCGATAACCTACACCGAAGACTTCGCAAGAGGTGAATACTAAAGAGGGCGTCCCCTCTTCGTTGGTAAGGTCTGCGGTGAAAGGTTTTCTTTCCCAACATAAAAACCAGAAAATTCCTTCATTTTCCGCTCTAGAAACAGAATACAAGGTTCTATTCCGATTTCGTTTGTTTGTGTCAACGGATCTCTTGATGATCAAAATATTCTGTAATAGAGTTTGAAGTAGGAGGTATTTAGCCTGCTCAAAACAAACCCGTTCCTGGCGTTCCTCAGGGTTCAATACTCGGACCTGTTCTATTCCTGTTATACATAAACGACATAGCTGAGTCAACGTCGTTGAAGGTTCTTTCGTTTGCTGATGACACGACGGCACATGACTCGCTATCCCATGAGTATCCAGAAGAGTATTTCAATAATGAACTAACAAAACTATATGATTGGTGTTCAGCTAATCAGCTTACACTTAACACCAATAAAACAAAATATATGATAATTAACCCTTCTACACGGAGAAACGCCCATAAACAGATGAATGTCTGTATTGATGATAAAAATATCTCTCGTGTCGGACCTCTCGAAGAAGAAAAATCCCTGAAGTTTCTTGGCATCTATATCGACGAAAATCTATCCTATGACACTCATATTTCAAAAATTTGTTCTAAAATATCTTGGGCGAAGAACATAGTAAAAAAAACCTTGCCTCACTCTGTTCTGAAAATTCTGTATCACGCACTTGTTCAGTGTCATCTCCTCTATGGTATCCACATATGGGGAAATTCTAGAGGGGTTAACAAACTTCTGAAAGTACAGAAGCGCTCTATCCGTATCATCAACAATAAAAAATATAATTCTCATACGGATCCATTATTTTCCGGGAACAAGATTTTGAAAGTCACAGACTTATTCACGCTGCACGCATGTCTCTTTGTTTTCGACTGGAAAAAATGGCCTACTTCCCGAATCTTTCGCTGATTTCTTTACTGTGCGCGCAGATCATCAACACATGACAACAAGACAGTCTGACATGCTACATGTTAGTAGGTCTCGAATAAAAACCTTGGATAAGCTACCTATATACGCGTTTCCAAAAATTTGGAATAAGCTGGATGATTCCATTAGGCAAATAACCAATAGAAATCAGTTTAAAAAGGCCTTAACGGACAAATTATTAACTAATTATAATGAAGATGTGCAGTGCGACAATCCCTACTGTCCCGACTGCCGCAACGATATTAGGACCCATAGGCCTAGATAAAATAAGTAGTGATATTATAAACACGTTTGACATAACTTCGTTCTGGTACCCTCGTCATATTGGGAAAATATGATTCGGTCACCAAGTTGTGAACTCTACTCTGGGGCTTAATTGGTAATACCAGTACAAGTTGTAAACACCATGCGATGCTGGATGTAGAATTGTATATTTGGGGGGATTGCAGGTAGACAATCAATCTGGTTATGTAATCTCCCTACGGTGTAAACAGATAAGTGATGTTTGTACAACTTTGAATAATACTTGTAATATTTCTGTTTTTACTGTTGAAATAAATATCTATCTAACCCGTTCGATTGAACCGTTTTGAGAGATTTGATCCCTCGTTTTCATATCTAACTGGTGCCAACGCCAATCAACCATCCACCAAACACTAAAAGAAAATGACACTTGGGAAAAAATAATCATGAATATCATTAGTTTTTACAATTAACTTTTTAGGGTCCTCCATAAAAATCTAAGTAAACAAGAGACCCCATGGGGCCTGAAGCGATTACCTTGAACATATCCCGATATAAACAGAGTCCAAGAATGAACCTTCCTTAAGCAATAAGTCTTCATAGGATCCATTGTCAATCCTTGATCAGCACGGGAGTGACTAAAATAGTCCAAACATCATACCTTTTCTTCAGTTAATCATAATGTAAAAAGTGGAGTTCCCCTATGGAGCCCCTTGATACAACCAATTTGGATTAATCTTAATTCTTCAGCTACATGGGCAATTCAAGCTCCCATGGGGAGCCCAAAATTAACCCAGGGGCCCGATTTGAACAAACTTGAATGGATGGATGGTGGATCTAAAGAAGATGATTTTTAAAGAAATTTCCTCATATTGCACTAATTTAAAATTTGGGCTGCCATAGGGAGCCCAAATTTTAACTCAGGGGCCCGATTTGAACAAACTTGAATCTGATCTCCCTAGAGATGCTCTATACCAAATATGAAAGCATTCTGACTGGTGGATCTGAAGAAGAGACGACATTTTTTTAAAGAAATTTCCTCATATTGCACTAAGTTGAAATTTGGGCTACCATAGGGACCCGATTTGAACAAAATTGAATCTGACCTTTCTAGAGATGCTGTATACAAAACATGAAAGGAGTCTGACTGGCGGGTCTGAAGAAGATTTTTAAAAATTATCCCCATATTGCACTAAGTTGAAATTTGGGCTTCTATAGGAAGCCCAAATATTAACCTAGGAACTTGGTTTGAACAATCTTGAATCTGATCCTCATAACAATGATGTATGCCAAACATTAAAAGATTCTGACTGGTGGTTCTGAAGAAGGAGACTTTTTAAACAGTATTTCCCATATTACCCCAAGCTAAAAAATTGGGCTCTGGTACTGAGCCCAAATATGAATCAATAGGATTCATTTTAACAACTTGTATCTGAGACCCCTATGGATGCTGTATACGAAAAAAATCAAAAGATTCTGACCATTGTTTCTGGAGGAATTGTTTTAAAGAGATATTCATCTACACAGAATCAGGTGTGTTCCGAAAATGAAATGTCCGATTGGGGAGGGTGGGGGTGGGTGTGGGGTGGGGGGGTTGTACCAACTATTATTGTGGAAATATTGACTGATAAAATATTGCAACGACATCATTAACCCTTTACCTAACATGAAAAGCAGACGCCACTTGCAAAAGAATTTTTTTCATTTTTTGTCTAAAACATACAGGTTATGACCTCTCAGGAGCTCGTTTCAAAGAGGGGTCACAACCTATGTTTTTGAGACAAAAACGAAATAAATAAGGAAAATTAAATGGCGATTTTTGTGAATAGCGCTGACAGGTATTGAAAGTTACGTTGGGTAAAGGGTTAAGGTATGCATCCTTTGTCCGATGCATGCCTTGATGGTGCAGAATATTAGTCAGTCGGGATTATAGATAACAAAATGAAGACTTATACTGGGCAAAGTAAAATATACATGTAGTTGCCGTGACGAAACTTCGTATTTAACCATTTGAAACTGAGAGGTCCTTTCTCCGGTCCAGGAATCTGATACATCATAGGGATATTTTCATTAAGCAGGATGGCTGCTAAGTTAAAGTGGGCTGCACGTTGAAAATATTAATTTATCTGCCCTCAAATAATAAATATGGACTCTTCCGATTGCTTCCATTGAACTGACATGGAAGATACCACTGAGGTTCAAAGGGTTAATTTACACGTACCGTACTCCAAACTGATCATGATGGGCCCCAAACTGTCGGAGTCTGGCACTACAGACTTCCATTTGTATGCCTGTAATACGTCCAGTCATCATAATTATATAGTTTCGCGTGAGAGTACATGATAACAAACAAGGGCGAATCGATATCCGAGTCCTCATTCAAGATTATTCTGATTGTAAAAAATATTGGGGAGGAGGGGAGAATGGGGATGCACCATCCCTGTACATAATACAGATAATGCCATAATTTCAGACTATCAGAAAGGATGCCTATTCCCACTGGGAGGGAACACTTACAGGCACCGGTAACAGTCTCATTAGCACATCGTTTCGTTGCCCCAGAAGTGGAAGTTGATGGTACAGGGACTGGATAATAGGTACTGGGCGTTATGTGCACTGGGAAATAAGGTACTGGAGGAGGGAGGGATAACGGGTTTTGAGGGCAGTCCTTTGATGATTCCAAAAGTAAATTTTGCAAAATGTGCTGTAGGAATTCTCATAGGACTGCTCACTCCTCATTCCCCCAGTACCTATAATGCTTCAGCCTCCAATACCTATCATCACACAGTACCCACAAACCAGTACCTACAGCATCAGCTTCCACCACTGCCCCTCCCACTCTTTATCATAAGTTTGAAAAAGTCCTTCTTCAGAAACCCTGAGCACACCTTTGCTCAAACAATGGTACACATCCATCGATGCTTTGTGGGATTTCAAATAGACGACTCATCGAAATTTTACCGTGACATAATTATGAAAAACTCACCAATTTTGTTTCATCTGGCAGAAGTATTCCTTGCCAGCAGCAGACGAGAACGTTTGTGAGCGTTCCGTTAGTCATATTTCTAAATTATTTCCCATTCATCAACCCACAATTCCATCGAAATCAAGGTGTGTTTCGAAAATTTTGTCCAAGTTGTCAAAACCCAAAATTATTTCACAGAGTCTTTTCCGACACAACATGCGAACCGCTTATTGTGAAGCGTGTTCCATTGGTCAGGTTTAATTGGAGCAGACCACTTTACAACTTAATCACATTCGCATTGTTCAAACTTATGGTGAGCACTACTCACGAATTAACCCTTTCACAAGGTATGCAAAATTTGGTACGTGAAGAACATCAGTTGTCTTGTGCAGACGACACACCGATCAACAAATCTGGAAGAGGGAAAAGTTAAAATTGAATTTTAAAGCCCTCTTAATCAGTTTGATTAAATTATTACGACTACCAACACCAGGCGCACAACCAGGATTTTTATAACTGGGGTGTCCTTGCCAGAATTTTTTTTTTTGGGGGGGGGGGGGGAGGGGGGATTATTTGAAAGGATGTTGCGTGAGGTTTTGATGCCACCCCTAGTCCTAACTAGGCCTCTCCGATCGTTGCCCCTGCCCCCACTTCCTCGAAGGGAAGCGGCTTCGAGGGGAAACTACCGGAAGGTCCAGTTTAGGACTAGCTCCCCACCCCCATAAACCGAGAAGATTTTGCAAAATTTAGTGCTCTGAAGAGCGAATCTGAGGCATGTGTAGCCCCTTAATTGGCGACCATTAGGGGCTCTATATTCTGTGAAACCTGTACTGGGCCAATGCTTTTTTGGGGAGGGGAGGGGGGGCGAAAATATTAGGGAGGCAATGCCCCCCAGGCCGCCGTAGCTACGCTACTTCCTGACACTCCCCACACCCCAGGAAAAGCCAAGGGATTCCACATTTGCATAACTGCGTTGAAATCACAGGTACTCGGTTCAAACTCAGAACTCGAAAAATGATATGCGATGTTCAACTCCCATTTTCAAAACAAATCTACCGACTTTCTTTCAATTCGTCTCAAATGTGAACCACTTGATGTATTTATTTCAGAACTGGGAATACATTAGGCCTCAGGTAAAGGGTTCAATATTTAGCTTAGGAGTACATGTCCACCTTGGTAATGATCCTAATTGTTATTTTTAAATAACTGTTTTCTCCATTACAAGTTGTGTTAATATTTATATTTTCAACCCGTAAGTTCAATATCAGGGAGTCGAGATGAACAAACCTGTAATCCACCCATAACAAAGATGCAAGATATCTACCATAAAACACTTGTAGCACTGGTTTGGGGGAAGAAAATTATTGAAATATTTTCTCCATTAGCCAGTGTTAAAATCCGAGGGCCAATTCCACGATCAAATATGACTCCAGGGGCACAATTTGAACAAACTAGTAAAGCACCTATACTAAGGTGTGACACCTCAAACATTAACCCTTTGAACCCTGGTGATATCTTCCATGCCAGTTTAACCCTTTACAAAACCTGAAAAGCAGACGACACTTGCAAAAATAATTCTTGAATAACTAATTTTTTTCATTTTTTGTCTCAAAAACATAGATTATGACCCCTCGTTGGAACGAGCTCGTTTCAACGAGGGGTCATAACCTATGTTTTTGAGACAAAAAATGAAAAACATAATGAAAATTAATTGGCGATTTTTGAGAATAGCGCTGGCCGGTTTTGGCCGTTACGTTAGGTAAAGGGTTAATGAAAGCAATTGGAAGAGTCCACACGCTAAAAACTAAAGTGTTAAAAACTACACTTGAAGTGCTGTATTTAACACTTACTAAGTGCTGAACTAGCACTTTGTTCAAGTGCAGATATCCAAGAACTTGACAGGTGTTACAATAATACCACTTGACAAGTGTAATGTCGCGACACTTAAAAGGAAACAACGCAGAAGACGCGGATCAGTCTCGAACTCTCGAGCCTGATCCGCGTCATCTGTGTTGTGTCCTTTTAATTATGAACCCACCAAGCGCAAATCAAATTATGGACGATTCTGGAAGAACCACCAATGCTAGACACATGGGAAGTGCCATTCATTCAAGTTTCAGATGTCTGACGATTGTAATGTCTAAGTGCTTAAAGCATTGCACGTTGAGTGTTAAAATCAAACCCCAAGAGTTAGAATGGGTTTAACATCTTGAGAGTGTCAGTTTCAACACTTTAGGTTTTAGTGTGCATATTTATTATTTGGGTGGTAGACCAATTAATATTTTCAACGTGCAGCCTTGGTCTACCAAACACTTCATCTTACCAGCCATTCTACTCAATGAAAGTATGACGTATCATGTCCTCAGACCGGAAAACGACCTCTTGGGTTCAAAGGGTTAAAGCATTTTACTCAATAGTTTGGGAGATGATTCTTTAAATGTTTTTCCTACTGCTCAATTTTAAAATCCGAGGATCCTATAATGCCCATAAATATGACCGTATGCACTTGACTTGAACAAATGTGCCAATTATCGTTACAAAGATATTATTTACATCAAACATGGATGCTTTTGGTGTTTGAAACTTTTTTGTATTGTTTTACCTATTATCCAATGTTAAAATCTGATGGCCCCTTTGGAACACCCAAATATGGCCCCAGGGGCTTGATTGGAACAAATCTGTAAATCAGTTTTATACAGATGTTATATATCTAGCGTGTTAGCATTCGCGAGATTTGCTAAACTGTTTTTCTCATACCTTCAGTGTTGAAATGAGGGACTCCCATATTAATACTGATTAAGATTTTTTTGACCAGTTTGATTATGTTCCCCCAACATAAACTTTATACTAAATATCTGTTAGGTGTGATGTGCAGTTCAGGAAACCAGAGGCTCAAGTGAGCCTAAAACACTCACCTGGATCAAGCTGTCTCCGGGAAATGGAGAGTTTAAGTGTGGAAAGTGAGAGCTTTCTGATTTATCTTGTCAGTTTAAGAATCCGTTTTGTTTAACTGGTAGAGTGCTAAATTATTTTTGGCCATCAAATCTTGTACATGTCTTTGCCTGGTTACAATTGATGGGAGAGTGCCTATGGGCACTCTCCCATCAATTGTAACAAGGCAAACCCTTACAGACTAAATAATATCACTTCAAAGATAATACAAAGCACATTCACTGAATATGAGCCTTTAAGCTGTAGCACCGGCACTTCAGAATTAAGCCCAAATATGGACTTACAGCACTCTACCAGTTAAATGGTACCATTTTCCAGCCAGTTTGAATCTCCCACTCATAAATATACTCTATAGCATGTAACAAATATTTGTCTGGTGCAGCTCAAATGGATTTGAAATTCTTTTCTATTTTCAGCTACAGGATTCCCCAAGAGTGTGTGGATTCTGTTTTAATGCATTACATGCAGATCAACCAACAGTACTACATACTAAATTTGAATCAAATCAGCCAATTAATCCCCAAAACTGAAAATTGATGTTGGGTTAACTTGGCCCTCCAGCAAGACCAACAACAGGCCCCAAGGGTCTTAATCGCACACCCCAGAAAGTTGTTTAAAGAAGGATTTAAGGTCATATTGAGTATGTACATTTTAATATAGTTAATCAAATTTAGTATAATGAGTGGTGGTGGAGCAAAGATCTGTTGGTGCATTATTTTCTTTTGCGTAAAATCACCCCAAACCCTTCAAACCTCATTTTAAAGCCAAAATAAAAATCAGTAAATGGACACTTCCTCCCACTCCCCCATGGGATCAACAGGGTGAATTATTTGGGGAGGGCATAAAATTGCTGCAAATCGTTTCAAGCAAAAAAAAAAAAAAAAAAAAAAAAGGCCGATTAAATCGTCAGATGTGTACCCATACGTGCAACTAGTAGAAAGCTGTATGACGGAGAGCCACCCCAGATGCCGACATTATGTACACCATACATGGTATGGGTACATATAGAAATGGATTGGAGGAGTGCCTAATTTGATGGAAAAGGGTTAATATCTCCAGATCAAATTATTAGATTTACATAAAAAACTATACTGCACAGCACATCAGTAACCTGAGTACAAAAATAAAGTAACCTGATAATCGGCTTAATATTTTTTGAGTTATCGCATGCTGCAGAAATGGATTGCAGGAGTTCTCAATTTGAAGGATAAAGGGTTAATATCACAGGATCAAATTATCAGATTTACACCAAAAACTATTCAGATCAGCACATCAGTAACCTGAACACATATATGAAGTAACATGACAATCGGATTGATATTTTTGAGTTATCTCATGCCAAAGGGATTGGAGGAATTTTCAATTTGAAGGATAAAGGGTTAATATCTCAGGATCAAATTATCAGATTTACACCAAAAACTATACAGCTCGGCACATCAGTAACCTGAACACAAATATAAAGTAACTTGACAATCCAAGCAATATTTTTTCAAGTTATCGAATGCCAAAGGGATTGGAGGAATTTTCAATTTGAAGGATAAAGGGTTAATATCTCAGGATCAAAATAACAGATTTACACCAAAAACTATACAGCTCGGCACATCAGTATAAAGTAACTTGACAATCCAAGCAATATTTTTCAAGTTATCTCATGCCAAAGGGATTGGAGGAATTTTCAATTTGAAGGATAAAGGGTTAATATCTCAGGATCAAATTATCAGATTTACACCCAAAACAATACAGATCGGCAAATCAGTAACCTGAACACAAATATAAAGTAACTTGACAATCCAAGCAATATTTTTCAAATTATCGAATGCCAAAGGGATTGGAGAAATTTTCAATTTGAAGGATAAAGGGTTAATATCTCAGGATCAAAATAACAGATTTACACCAAAAACTTTACAGCTTGGCACATCAGTATAAAGTAACTTGACAATCCAAGCAATATTTTTCAAGTTATCGAATGCCAAAGGGCTTGGAGGAATTTTCAATTTGAAGGATAAAGGGTTAATATTTCAGGATCAAAATAACAGATTTACACCAAAAAGTATACAGCTCGGAACATCAGTAACCTGAAGATATATATAAAGTAACATGACAATTGGATTGATATTTTTTGAGTTATCTCATGCCAAAGGGATTGGAGGAATTTTCAATTTGAAGGATAAAGAGTTAATATCTCAGGATCAAATTATCAGATTTACACCAAAAACTATACAGCACGGCACATCAGTAACCTGAACACAAATATAAAGTAACTTGACAATCCAGGCAATAGTTTTCAAGTTATCGAATGCCAAAGAAATGGATATGGATGCCGGATGAACGGACAGACAAAGGATGGCCAAACGACGGAGGGCCACCCCGGATGCCGGCATTATGTGTACCATACATAGTATGGGTACACATAAAAAGAAAAAAGTGAAAATGCGCTATGGACCCTCTCCACCCAACCCACAGGGTCTCAAGTCATCTGGTGGGCCCCATTTGAAGAAACGTCAATCTTATCTTCCCACATTTGCATCTAACTAAAGTTTACCAACCACAGTCAGCTCTATCATGTATGGCCAGAATTTATTTAAACAAATAGAAAATTCATCAGTGGGTTCTGTGTCAAATTTCAAACCCCTCGGGTGCCCACCAAAATAAATCAAGTGTAACACTTTAAACAAGCTTTAATCTAGCTACATACCAAACATCAAGATTCTGTCTGGCAGATTCTGAAGAAGATCTTGAGAAGAATATTCCTCATACAGCACAAACTTAAATTTTAAGTATGCTGAATGCCATTTATCAAAAGATTCTGGCTGGAGGATCTGAAGTAGATTTTTAAAGTCTAGTGCTCATACCCGGTATTGTAGTTAAAATTTGGGATCCCTGTCACAGGGAGCCCAACTATGACCCCAGGGAATTGATATGAACAAATGTGAATCTGAATCTCCCAGATTGCTGCATATCAGATTATGACTGGTTAATCTGAAGAATTTTAAAGAATTTTCCTAATATTTGCACTAAATTAAAATTTGAGTTCCCATAGGGAACCCAAATATGAACCAAGGAACTTGCTTTGAACAAACTGGATTCTGGCCCCAAAAAGGATGTGAACGAGAAAAGTTCTTTGTAAAAAACTCGAATTTTCAACACATAAAGGAGTTGCATAACAAATTTCAAAGCATTGTGACAGGTGGCTTGTGAGAAAATGTTGTTTTTTTTAAAGAATTTCAGGATTTTGGGGCTCTGCCCCCAGCTCATCTGACTTTGCAACTTCTATCAAACAAACTTGGAAGAGTGCCCTCTCCCTTCCCACCAAGATAAGTTATGCAAAGTTTGGTTGGATTGGGTCCAGTGGTTATGAAGAAGACTGATAAGCAAAGGTAACGGGCAATGGATGAACAGTTATGGCAATAGCACACACTGACTTTTAGTCAGGTGAGCTAAAAATGTTTGAAATTTTGGTCTATTTTTAGTTTTTGTGCTCCCCATTGGGCTACTAGTTTTTTCACAGAAATCAAAAATATATAACCCACTAATACTGAATGAACAAGAGCTGGACTGTCGTCCAGTGCATATCCCCATGTGGTGTTTGATTTATTGATGTTTAAGGTCACATATTTATGCACAATGGCTAATCATGACCGTGACAGGTTTACGGGTGGAGGAAGCCTGAGTACCCGGAGAGAACCACCGAGCAACGACAAGCAGCTGCCAGCTCCCCAACATCGTAACTCCGCACTGCAGCACAGGCAGGGTTAGATTGGTTGAAGACATGCATACCATCGACGAGCAGTATGCTGTAGTACACGACGTCATTGTGCTCCCACACGGGCAATGGAGATGAAGTGTCTTGCCCAAGGACACAATGCGGTTGCCACAGGTAGGATTCGAACCGAGGACCTCTCGGCTTGCAGCCTGCACCTCTACCTACTGAGCCACCATGCTCCCCCCCCCCCCCCCACGTGGTGTACCGCCTACTGTGGGCATACCTATGACCAACAAATATTATAGAAAATAATGAAAGTTTTGAATATTCTCGGATGGACTGACACACGGACAGACACAAGGATGGACGGACACACAGACGGACGCATGTAATCCAGTATACACCCCCTCCCCCCATTTTATTCGAAAGTGGGGGTATAACAATTTCCAACATTTTCTTGGAAGTTTTATGCAATGAGGCAGAAGCCTTTGTCATAGGCAAACTGCAGGTCATATTTCACTGAAATCTGATAACCCATACCCGAGATACGGCTGAACAGACAAATAATGTCTATTTCCTATAATTTCTAAGTCAAAAACGGAGGATGACTCTAAAAAGGAGAATGTGAGAAATATCGTTGAATCCTTTTTTTAAAGCCTACACCATAAGCAGTGTTGACGGCAAATTTCATTGCAATAGAACATTCGATACCCGAGATACAGGCTGAACAGACAAAATTTGGCTGGGACGGACACAATTTCTAAGTGAACAAGTAATAAAAACAATAAAAAAAAAAAAATAACTAGTGTGGGCATACCTATGACCAACAAATATTATAGAAAATAATAATTTACTTAAGTTATGAATATTCTTGGACGGACTCACACACAGACAGATGGACGCATGTAATCCAGTATACCCCCATTTTCTTCGAAAGTGGGGGTATAAAAATAGTGTTTAAAACAACATTCATTCTTGTCTCTCCCATTATGATGACAAATATCGTCCCACAAACGTCATTCTCTCACCTCAATAAGATCAAAACATATACAGTAAGTCACTGTGGACTGGTCGTAATCCACACATAGGCTGTGATGTCCACGCTTGTGTTTGCCAGGTAATAACTTAGATGTGAGTCTTCCATGGAAGACGTGTGTCGCCTGCACTATATTATAGGTAATAACTTAGATGTGAGTCTTCCATGGAAGACGTGTGTCGCCTGCACTATATTTTAATATTTCAGACAGAATTCTAAGTGGAAAAGGGGCATAACTCTGGAAAAAATACAGCAGATCAAAAAATAAAATAGGAGGTGCACAATGCCATTATGTGATAAAGAATCACTGAAAGTTTCATCAAAATCCATTCATAGGTTAAAGAGGAGTGGCGGATAAGAGAAAGTGTGACGCGGACGACGCAAGACGACAAAAGTAATCCCTATATGTCGCTCCCCACTTTGTGGGGCGGCGACACAAAAAATCACCATCAGCAAAATTTTAACGAATGAAGCACCAGGTTGTACCCAGTGCTTCATTAATAAAATTTTTGATCATTATTCCTATAATTAGTGTTTGAAATCTGATATTATTGCTTCCGGGGATATATTGCCCACTCAGGGAAAGTGACCAGTCCATGATGGCCATACTGTACCAAGTCACTACAACTGACAGTTCATAAGATTTTTAAAAAAATTGTAAAAATTGACTAATTACGGTCCACAACTATGTAACCAAAAATCGGACTGGGCCAGTTTTTGAACTTGCTTGAGATATTCTTGCAAACAACCTGTACTGTAAATATTAGTCAAATCGGAGAACGTTTGTTCAAGTTATTTTGCTAACAAGCTAAAAATTCGTACTATGGCCCATAACTCTGGCTAGGCCAGTTTTTTAACTTACATGAACTTTTGTTCAAGTTATTGCGTTAACAGTGCAAGGACAACTGGAAACCCTCCCACCAAACTATAGGACTCGGTTAACACAACTCCATCAAAAACTGAGATATGTTCTCCACTCCCTCCCTCGGGGCAGCTCAATGTTTTTAACAAAACTGAGATGTCCCACCCAAGTCATTACTCACATGAAATTTGAGTGGAACTGGGCCATCAGTTTTGTTTTGGAAGAATACTCATAAATGACCTTCACCATGGACAAGGATATGGAGTGATTACTATTGCTCATCTGGACTTTCAGTTAGGTGAGCTAATCATAATAGTTGAAAGCATTTACACACATCGTTGGATGGCAAAGGGTTTATGAAGTGAAAAGTAACAATTATTAGAAAAAAATATCGCATTTATTTCACAACTTGAAAAATGATATGAACCACATTAGATTGAATATTCTTTTACAGATAAAATGTTATGCGTGCAATCATATAACCCTCTGCACACACTACACTGCTGAAAGAAAAAAGATTATCTATTAGCATGCCATGTATAACTGATTAGGTACTACACCACGCAAGTGGTAAATATGGGGTTTGCTGATGGTGACCATAAGAGACAGAATTTATAATGCACAGCATAATCATGTGGCATGAGTGTCATGTGATGCATTGATGCATGTAGTGATACAACTTTCTGTCATATATTTCCTCACATTAACCTCCATATTGTTTGTTTGTTTAATAGGGTTTAACTCTCAACCTGCTGAGTATTTCTTAAAATAATTTTATAAAATCTAGTCATGGCTGCTGTAAAGCAGCCATGACCAGATTTGATGAAAATCTTTTGGTAATTTAAATCAAAAAATCATTTGTCAAAACCTTGATTTAATTTACAGTGGGTAAATTTAATTAAAAATGCCCAAATTTTATTTTTTTTAGTGGCAAGATTTGCTGTCCAGGCAGGAATGTCCACTAAAGAGTTAACAACATTTTCAACAGCCAGGGTCTGGCAGTTTTACTTGGAAGTTGGAGTACCTGGAGAGAACCACCATGCACTGGCAAGCAACTGATGGACTCTACAACTTACAGACTCTGAACAAGCAGAGTTCGCAGCAGCTGAGGGTAAGTGCACCATTGATATACAGTACTCCTTAGTACACAGCATCGTTCCCCACGTGGGCAATCAGGATTAAATGCTTGCCCAAGGACATAACATAGTTACTGCTGGTCAAGGATCAAACCTTCGGCCTTTCAGTTTTTGGTAGTCCAATGCTCTATACACTAAAGCACAATGCTCCCAACGATCCCCATATAAAGTAAGGAGTGTATCCTCACAATATAGAACATTTCTGCTGAAAAATGGCATTACCTCCATAATTATCTCTGTATGTTTCAATTTTATGTACATCAACAAAGAATATTGGCCTTAAAAAATTTCTGACAAGCCTGCATATTTCTGACATAAATTTGATGCATGACCACCAACCAATGCACTCCCCACTGTATCTACAAGCATGCGTCACGATTAGCCATTGTGCAGAAATACGTGGCCTCAAACACCAATAAATAAATAAATCTTCCTTGCACACAAAAGTCCTCCCATTTCTAACTTTGCTAGCCCACTTGAAAGATGAGAACCCAATGAGCAAAACCATTGTTGGTGGATGATTGGGTATTCATGGTCTATGTCCATGAATGATAGATCTGCTTGTTAGGCTTCAAATTTTCACTGTCTAACATGTACAATAGGATGGATACCCACACAATATGTGAACAAATACTAAGTCAACATTTGTGTTATGTACCAAGTAAAAAGGTCATCTTGATAAGGAGTTTATATCTCATATATTTATTTATTTATTTATTGTTTTCTTTGCTTTGTTACACTTTATGGGTACATGCCAACAACATGTATCAGAAAGCAGAAAGTGAGTTGTTCTTCGACTTAACTACTGCCGGTTGATATTTACAGTATTGTAAACATTACAATTCTAATTGATAGCATAATTCAAAATTTTTTCCTGGAGAGAGCACCATTGGACTCTCCTTCACCAACCCACCCCAAGTAGGGTGGGTTGGTGGAGGCAGGTACCAGGATGTTTTGCCCTAGGAAAAAATGTGCATGGAAATCAACATGACAATCAACATTGGCTTACACACTGCACATCAAACAAGGGCTATGCAAAGCGTGAGCCACTGCCCCCGACCTGTGGGCATGTTCAAAAATAGCCTTAAAGGTATTGTGGGACAGAAATTTTTTTTAAGTCAAAACAGTGAAAACAGAAAAAACAAGAGCTGGACTGTCGTCTGGTGCAAACCCCCACGTGGTGTACCGTCTAGTGTGGGCATACCTATGACCAACAAATATTATAGAAAATAATAATTTACTTAAGTTATGAATATTCTTGGATGGACTCACACACGGATGGACGGACAGACGGATGCACAGACGCATGTAATCCAGTATACCCCAATTTTCTTCAAAAGTGGGGGTATAAAAAGTGAAAAAGGCCATAACTCTGGGAAAAATTATTGGACGGAGCCCATTCTATGTGTATATCCGTGCAAAAAAAAAAGTGAAAGAGGGCCATAAATCTGGGAAAAATTATTGAAAAGAACCTGTTCCATGTGCAAATCCATTCCCCATGCGGGTCTATCAGCATACCAAAGGAGATCCAAATCTAACCAATGGCTTTGAAATTACATTGCAAAACATTTGTATGGACAGATGGATGGATGGATGGATGGATGTACAGATGGACAGATGGAGGGAGGGAGGGCTTCACCCCCAAATCCTCCTTCAGAGGTCGGGGCATAATAAAACAATGACATGATCATTGACAACTTTGCCAATGTAATCAGGTAATGACATCTAGCTACGTACTAATACAGCTTTTTCCCCCAGTATGAGCACAGGTTTGATAACAAGATTCAATCACATCACAACATAAACCCAACACATGCTCTGAAACAACAAAATCTGCATACCAATTGGAAATAATTTATATTAACTGCTTGCATGCTCCTGGTGGATATTTCTGCCCAGGACAGAACTTCTCTAGCCACTCAAATAAAAATAATTTGTGCACATTTAATAAGATTTTTCTCCTGTAAATTGAATGGATTTTTTCGCCAATGATTCCTTGAGATAAATTTAGATGAATTTTCCGTCAAATCCAGTCATGACTCCTTTGTTAACGACACTTTTGACAGCCCGGATCACCTTGTGTCGGACAGTTTTATGGGTGGAGGAAGCCAGAGTACCCGGAGAGAACCACTGAGCAACTATCAGGCTCCCCAACATACTAACTCCACACAAGCAAGGTTAGCATTGGTTGAAGACAAATGCATCATCGACGTGCAGTACGCTTTAGTACACAACACCACCATGCCCCCACGCGTGAAGTATCTTGCCCAAAGACACACTGCGGTTGCTGCAGGTGGGATTCGAACTGAGGACCTCTCACTCAGCATGCACCTCTACCTTCTGTGCCAATCGTTTACACTTATGCAGCCCACTTTGGAAGACTTTTACACCAGGCGTTGGTTACCGGATCCCATTTTACAAGGAAATCAGAACTTGTTTACCAACTTCTTTACCACAGTGAACAAGCACTGCTCCACTTCTTGTGATTGCTGTGCTTCACTTCCTGGGGTTCCCAAGGAGGGGGTGTTTCTTAATTTTGGTAGCCGAGTGAATAACGCAACAAAGACATAACACAATTCGCCCACTTATACCCCTAATAACCAACATTATCCCTTTACCTAACATAAAGGCCAAAACCGGCCAGCGCTATTCTCAAAAATCGCCAATTAATTTTCATTATTTTTTTCATTTTTTGTCTCAAAAACATAGGTTATGACCCCTTGTTGGAACGAGCTCGTCGAGCTCGTTCCAATGAGGGGTCATAACCTATGTTTTTGAGACAAAAAATGAAAAAAATTAGTTATTCAAGAATTATTTTTGCAAGTGTCGTCTGCTTTTCATGTTAGGTAAAGGGTTAAACCACTATTGCTGTGCACAAAGTTATGCTACAGCTGTATACTATACAGACACTGGCATATGTAAAGATACACCATGAGTGGAGTCCAGATTATGCACAAGAATATTGAGTTAAGAATGCATCTGATGTTATGATGTAAATGAAATGCTTTGACACAAACCAGTGTCAAACAAGACAGTTATCAGACTTCCGAAGATGATATTTTTCATTAAAAACATCAGCTTCATTTACTTAACTCAAGTTTAATCATTGTATCAATACAGAACGCAACTCAGGTGGAGTACAGGAGATGGAAGCAATGTTGCCTGGTTGAGTTTTTCTTGTATTTCACGTGCAAAATACCTGAAAAATTCCACCTCGTGTTGTTGATTCTGGTCGCCAGTACCCCACCCTTGTTGTGTTCTGTCTTAGTATTCAACAAAATAAAATTATCCATGTTATCTTGAAAGCTCACAGTGTCAGATACAAAAGGATAAAAAGTAATGTGGTTCCATAATTGAATAATTGTACTTTTGAGAAGTGTCTTCCATCTATAAAAACTCTCAAATGCATTTAGAAAGCCTTAATGGGGGGGGGGGGGGGGGGGGGGGGGGGGGGGGGGAGGGGGCACATGATATGGTTTTATTAAAAAAATGTGAAAAATTTGAAAAAAAAAAATTAAAATAACAAATTTGGGTATATTGTGTGTTGGGCAAATGGTCAATACGTAAAAAAAATGAAAAGTTTGTAACTCATGACCCTGCTTAATTATTCAGGTTTTTAACAAATTTATTTTAATGATCATCTCCTGATGAATTTGAACTTTCCCAGGACAAGACAGATCAACGAGTGTCCCCATCAAGGGAGGAAGTTGTAGCCTACCCCATCCCCACGTTTAAAATTAATTTAACACTGTAACAACAGTTAAATGCTATTAAAAATAACAGCTGATACATAATTATCTGCTCATTTTTACTTCCAGTTATATCTTCATATAATAAACTTTATAACATTTATTAACATGTTTAATATTTACAATGATAAAGCTCTAATTAGCCTGCGTTACTAATGTAATTCTGCACCCACAATCAAATACAACTAGCACCTTCATAAATAATCTATATACATCATGATTAGCGAAATAACAAATCCTTATGCAAAAATATGTCATCAAGCTAAACTCCCTAGCACATTCGTAGTACAACAAAATTTTCTCCAATCACTTGTTTTTCTCGTTTAAATATGAATTTATCCAGTGTCTCAAAAACATAGCTTATAACCCCTCATTGGAATGAGCTTTATCAGAGCTCTGTCAAACAAGGTATATTTGGTTAAACAGTGTTCATACAGGCCTTGTAGTATAATTTCCCATAGCCTTTCCATAGCCTGCACTAAAAAATGTCCATAACCCCATACCCATTAAACTACAGAATGCAGAAGAAAACAAGGGGTGGAGATCTACCTGAACCTTCACTTTTATAACCAATAGGGATGAGGATCCAACAAGCAACTCTGTCATTCATGGATCACTATGTATTCCACCCAGTGGTCCATGATTAGCAGATTAGTTTGTAAAGTCATCAAGTTTTTACAGATGTAGCAGTTAAGGATACAGGTATATTTGGCAACATGCTGTTCAAAATGGAACTAAATGGTAGGATGGTTGCTCAAGAAGTCTCATTATGGTCAATAAAAACACAAAATTTTACAACCAATCCTTTGTACAGACCCCTCCCAGAACTTGCATGAAATGTCACTGGTTATAGTTCAGTGATTTGGGGTGTTCTGATATAGAGCCCGTTATTTATTTATTTTTTTATTTATTTATGTTTAAGGTCACATATTTATGCACAATGGCTAACCATGACCGAGGCAGTTTTAGGGGTGGAGGAAGCCGGAGTACCCGAAGAGAACCACCGAGCAACGAAGAGCAGCTGCCAGCTCCCCAACATCGTAACTCCGCACTGCAGCACAGGCAGGGTTAGATTGGTTGAAGACATGCATACCATCGACGTGCAGTATGCCTTAGTACACGCGTCATCGTGCCCCCACGCGGGCAATGGAGATGAAGTGTCATAGAACCTGTTAATATTGATTAACCCATTAACACACGCATACCCTTCTGTGTATTTATGTGCTCTCGACAACTTCAAGAACTGAATTTGGAGCTGGAAGATTTTTTTTCCCAGTTTGGTTCTGGTTTTTGTGGCAAATGAGATAACTGAACAGCAGGACCCAGCAAAAAATGTTCGAACAGTTTTCCTATGTTTTTGCATCAACTGATCAAACTATCTTAATGTGAGGGAACAAGACTAGTGACATGTATGGACTCTTGTCACTTAAGTCTATCCAGAAAAGGGGCAAATATGTCATGTTCTCACTGTCATCACATTTTCTCTGTTAGCCCTTTGAACACTGGTGGCATCTTCCATGCCAGTTAAATAGAAGAAATTGGAAGTCCATATCCATTATTTGGGGGTAGAGCAATTTTCCATATCCATTATTTGGGGGTAGAGCAATTCAGGCTGCACTTTGAAAATATTAATTGTTCTACCACACATGTTCACTTAGTAGACATCCTACTTAATGAAATTATGACGTATCGTTTTCCTGGACCGGAAAAATGGCCTCTCATGTTGAAAGATTTAAGGATATGTCCCGGGACATGTCAATAAGAGAGAAAATGTAACAATGAGAAAATAACATGGATTAGATAAATCTTATTCATTTGTTACCATAATTTTTTTCTGACCCAACAGGCTTAGCAACTCATCCCCTGGAACACCTACAAATGATCAAAGGGAAGTTAGGCTGAACCCAAAGGAGATACAGTAGAACCCTGTCAAATGAATAACGACTCTGCCAATGAAAATTATTCAATTAACAGGAGTATTCAATTAACAGGGATTGCATCACTTTCCGGTATTCTAGAGATAAACATAGCATTTATTCTATTATATCTTGTTTGACAGAGCTCCATGAGCTCTGTCAAACAAGATATAATAGATTAAATAACTGTATTGGATGTACTGGGGCCAAATAGGTCTATAAACAAAGGAAAACTGCGGAGAGTCAGGGTAATTTCGCGACAGGATACAAGATTTTTTTATTCAATTAACAGGAGTTCACTCTATAACCTATATTCAATTAACAGGTCAAACTTGTACAGGAGGTATGGTAAATGGTTTAGTGTTGGGAAATTATATTCAATTAACAGGGTTATTCAGTTAAGAGATATCCAATTAAGTGGGTTCCACTGTACTTACAGAGTAGGCTTTTGTGGTGAGTTGTATTGTTTAACCCTTTATCCAACGCAGACAATATCAAAATTTATTATTTTAAATACCATTTTTTAATTTTTTTTCAAACAATTTCAACAAAACCATATCATGTGACCCCTTGTGGGAACAAGCTCATTCCAACAGGAGGTCACATGATATGGTTTTGTCAAATTTTTTTGAAAAATACTATTTTTTCAACTGCTGAATTTGCATATTACGAGGGCAGATGCGGCCGATTCGTTGGCTAAAGGGTTAAACTATAGCAGATTTTTGCCAAGTTGAGGAGCCGGTCGTGTTATTTATATGATCTTAACCCTTTGAACCCTAGCGTCGCTTTTCTGGCCAGTTACATGACATGCCATAACGTCATTATTTTGGATGGATGTTCAGTAAATGTGTGGGGTAGACCAATGAATATTTTCAATGTGCAGCCCCGAGGCTGCACGTTGAAAACATTGATTGGTCAACCCCCAAAATAATGCATATGGACCCTTCTAATTGCTGCCATTGAACTGACATGGAAGATACCACTAGAGTTCAAAGGGTTAACACATAGAAGAATTGAACCAAAAGGGAATTTTTTTCATGAATCTAAACTGAAAAATCAAAACCTCAAAGTGTATCATGAGAGATTTGAGTCTTCTACCTTACCTAGCCACATCTTGTACCTAACACCTGTGGTAATAGTGTAAATGCAACAACAAGCAAAAAAACATTATGAGCCTTTTTACAAACTTATCAACTGATTAAGCACTGACTTCAACCCTTTACCCAACGTAACGGTCAAAACCGGCCAGCACTATACACAAAATTCGCCAATTAATTTTCATTATTTTTTCATTTTTTGTCTCAAAAACATAGGTTATGACCCCTCTTTGGAACGAGCTCGTCGAGCTCGTTCCAATGAGGGGTCATAACCTACGTTTTTGAGACAAAAAATGAAAAACAATAGTTATTCAAGAATTTTGTTTGCAAGTGTCGTCTGCTTTGCATGTTAGGTAAAGGGTTAACTTGAATAATTTAAAACCCTCATATTATTTCTATGTATCACAGGATAAAAAGCTAAAAAGCATTAATACATTAATTTCAAAGTACATAACAGACAGCAAGAAGAATAACTTGCCACAATATTCAGTAAACTGGAAAATAATTTTCAAGAACAAATACTTGTGTTAAGAAAATGAACATCATATATGTATACAACTTAAGCATTTAGGCAACAAATAAAAAGTTAATTTGTTGTCATCTATACTCTCATGTATAAAGAATATACAGTACTTCATTCACTTCCAATTAAGATATTACAAAAGAATACAACACTTTAACTCCTTATATATTCCTGCCCAGCACACAAAATCTTTTACCACTTAAATATGTAATATTTGGACACATTTAACCAAATCTCCCCCCCCCCCCCCCCCCCCCCACCTGTAAATTGAATAAACTTATCTGAACAATGATTTATTAAGTTACATCTAGATGAATCTTTAATCAAATCTAATTATGGCTGACTAGATTTGATGAAAAATATTTTGAAAATAACTTTAAAAATACAAGTTAAGCCTCTAACTTATCAAGTTTCCACAGACCTCATGCATGTTAAGTAAAATTTTATATAAAGAAAAAAAACCCTCAAATGATTTTAAAAAATCTCAAGACGAACTGAATTTAGCATTAATAATAAGTTCAATGTCAAAGGCCTAAGTTCAACTTTGCACTTGAGATCATGTGCCTTACATGTTCTCCACACGAGAATATGTGCCATATTACTCCACTTGAGACTTTGCGTTAACTTAATGTTGAACTCATAGTATAGAGGCTGTAGTTACTACTCACATCTTTGCAGCCAATATAGGTATTTATCACTTGACTAGATACCACTGCAATGCCACAATTATGTCTGTGGCAACAATGGAGGGAAACTGAGGAGTCCTTGAACGGGTTGAGTGCAAGAAACCCAGATCAAGACTTTGCTGAAAAGTACTGGTGCAGTGCAGCCCTTTTAACCCTTTACCCAACCTAATGGTCAAAACCTGACAGGGCTATTCATAAAAATTGCCATTCAATTTTCATATTTTTTTTCTTCTTTTTTTCATTTTTTGTCTCAAAAACATAGCTTACATAACCTATGTTTTTGTCACAATAAAATTGGCTATTCAAGAATTTTATTTGCACATGTCATCTGCCTTTTGGGTTAGGCAAAGAGTTAATTGAATAACCACTTTATCAAAGAAAAAAAAAAATTCAATTAACAGGAGTATACAATTAATAGGAATTGGATCATTTTTCAATCGTCTAGTTATTAACTGAGCATTTATTCTATCTTGTTTGACAAAATAATGGTTACAATCCAGGCAATGCTATTCACAAAAATTTCCTTATTTTTTCAATGTTTTGCCCCCAAAACATAGCTTATGATGATGCATAGGAATGAGCTCACTGAACTCATTCCATTGTGGGGTCATATGCTATATTTGCAAGCCACAGTTAATTTTTTTATTTTTATTTATTTATTGTTTTCTTGGGATTTAATGACACTTTCAACAGCCAGGGTCATATCAAGTCAGTCAGTGTTATGGGTGGAGAAAGGCAGAGAACACCAAGGGGGATTACCACTGAGCAGTGGCAGGTAAACATAATAACTTGGGACGAGCAGGGTTAGCACTGGTTGAAAGCAAGTGTACTATCAATGTGTTGTACACTTTAGTTCATGGTGCCACCATGAACCCACTTGAGCGATCAGGATTAAGCACCTTGCCCAAGGACACAATGTATATGATGTAGGTCAAGATCAAACTGTCAACCTTTCAATCTCAAGTCCAATGTGCTAATGACCAAGTCATTGCACTCCCAATATACTGAAGATAAACTGTAATAAAGGAAAACCATATGAACAAATGGTAACTACCCAAAGTAACCTAGCACTCTATCAGTATTAAGGTTGAAACCTTTTGGAATTATAATATCTATAACTCAATTTTGTGAAATAAAAACACCAAAATTCATGGAGATAAATATTTGCATAATATATGAAAAACAGCTGCCTCCCACCCTTTTCAGTGTTTAACTGGTAGAGTGCTAAATTATTTTTGGCCATCAAATCTTGTACACATGTCTTTGCTTTGTTACAATTTATGGGAGAGTGCCAATGGGCACTCTCCCATAAATTGTAACAAGGCAAACTCTTACAGACTAAATAATATCACTTCAAAAATAATACAAAGCACATCCACTGAATATGAGCCCTCAAGTTGTGGTACTTGCACTACAGAATAAAGCTCAGATATGGGCTTCCAGAACTCTACCAGTTAACCATTAACCGCAACAAAATACACTTAACACAAAAAATTCCATCTTGCAAACCAAAGCCTACAGCCTCCTTAACTGGTAGAGCGCTAAATTATTTTTGGTCCTCAAACTTTGTTCACGTGTCTTTGCCTTGTTATAATTTAGGGGAGAGTGCCAATAGGCACTCTCCCCTAAATTATAACAAGGCAAAGCCTTACAGATAAAATAATTTCAATTTTAAAGATAATATGATACATATCCACAGAATATGAACCCTTTAAGTCATGGTACCTACACTTCTAAACAAAGCCCAAATATAATATGGGCTTCCAGCACTCTACCAATTAATGGGCAATGTATACATCACATCATTTCAAAGAGGGGACCATCAGTTATGGTTTTAAGGATGAAAGTACTGGTATAGTTCTCAAATCTGTGGAGGGTAAAGAATATAATTTTTTTTTTTTTAACTCAACATTTTTCTGTGTTCAAAAACAAATAGATATGGCACACATATATATAGTTATATGTACAATATATTAACGTGTTATGGCAAAGTTTCCTTCAACAGACTGTGTTGAAAAAACAACAAAATATATCTTGGAAGATTGAGAGAAAAAATGCAACTGAATAATCATCATTTGTGAATAATTATAATAAAAAAAATTCTTGTACTTAACCCTTTGAACCCCAGAGGCCGCTTTTCCGGGCAAGTAACATGATACTTCATAATTTTATTAAGTAGGTTGACTTTTGAGTGAAGGTGTGGTGTACACCAATCAATATTTTCAACGTGCAGCCCCAAGGCTGCACCAGGGACCACCCGTGAGGGCGACTAGGGCGATTATGTTGCCCTTCCAAGCCCAAATAGTCGGGGCGATTACAAGTCGCTTTCTAAAATTGGCCAAAATGAGGAAAGGCTGAACTGAGTGATCCGAGGTTTACATAAAAACGATTATTTTCAAGAATCAAATGTGCTTGAGTGTGATAAATGGGCATTTTCATTCGTCAAATAAGTGACCATTTATTTGAAATCACACGACAATCAATTGTCCATTGTCGCTTTGCGGCAGATTTTTTAGTTCTATTTTGTTCCGTTCCAGTCAGAGCTTCAAGTGTCGAAACGAAAATAGGTGACTTGCGCGACTCAACAAAATAACCCAGTTTGAAAGTAAGTTATCTCGCTTAGGATACCGAAATGTATACACTTCAACGGACGTATTTTCTAACTCTGTATTTTTATTTCGTTTTGCTGACGACTGTTAACTGTTGGGCCGTCTATTCCCAGTAAAACACGAATAGAATTTAAACACATGAGAAAAAGCTTTAGCAATGACAAGAAAAGCTTTGTACAGGGCACAAGTGTGAATATGGAGGATCTTGAAAAAGGGGTCCTCCTAAACTTACAAAATACTCGACCCCAGAATGCATTTTGTTTATTAACTAACAAAGTACATTCCAAGCAACCTTCTTACATCTGGTCCTGTTCACACTTTCAGACTTACGAAATTATTAGCTTAGTTGACTTTGGTGAAAGGCAACCACAGGAGGGTGCTGTTGGGATTGGCACAAAGAAGAGGGGAGGGGTCATGAAGGAGAGGGTAGCAGTGGGTGATTTTCAGTCAATAATTACTTTGTGATTTTTTAACCTGGCATAGATGCATCATAGATACTGCAGTCTCCCTATTTTTTCTAGGGGGAGACATGAAGTCTCCCTACAATTCTCCCCTAGGCTGGTCCCTGGGCTGCATGTTGAAGATATTCATTGGTCTACCCCCAAATAAAGAATATGGACTCTTCCCGTTGCTGCCATTGAACTGATATGGAAGATACCAATAGGGTTCAAAGGGCTAAGTATGACACATATACAGCTATATCTTTTATGGGAATTTCATTGGTTTTAAAATGTCACAAGCAAGCTGTGTACAAACAATATACAGTCAATCAAATTCTATATATGGCTGACATAGTGATCTCCTCTTTGTTCATAAACCTTTCACAATGTTGGCAGACAATAACCACTTCAGTTTAAATTGTTAAGAATTCTATCATTTATTATTCATTGCAGTTGTTACTTCAGTATCAGGAAAGATAGTCGGTAAGATACATTCATTACAAAGTTTGTTGGTGACCTAATATGGTACACACAGTGTCAGTTAATTCCATACTGGGCAAGAATCATATCCACCCACATCATTAACAAAATGCACAGTTGACAAAAGTTTAAATAATTTTTAAAAATTTCAACAAAAATATATCACGTGATCCCTCAATTGAATGAGTTCGTTCCAATGAGGAGATCACATGATATGGTTGAAATCTTTTGAAAAATTTGAAAAAATAATATTTGAAATACAGAGGAGCCCACTTAATTAGATATCTCTTGATTGTATATCCCTGTTAAATGAATATGATTTGCCAAAACAAAACCATTTACCATACCTCCAGTTCAAATTTGACCCATTAATTGAATATAGGTTATTGAGTAAACTCCTGTTAATTGAATAACAAATCTTGTAACCTGTCGAGAAATTACTCTGACTCTCCCCAGTTTTCCTTTGTTTATAGACCTATTTAGCCTCGGTACATCCAATATGGGCATTTAATCTATTATATCTTGTTTGACAGAGCTCATAGAGCTCTGTCAAACAAGATATAATCGAATAAATGCTAAGTTTATCCCTAGAATACAGTAAAATGACACAATCCCTGTTAATTGAATATTCCTGTTAATTGAATACTTTTCATTGGCAAAGTGGCTATTCAATTAACAGGGTTCCACTGTACTAACTTTTGATATCATCTGACTTGGGTAAAGGGTTCATGGATACTGTATATACTATATCATTTATTTATTAAAAGGTGTTTAAGGTCACATTCATAGCATCTTTGGTTAACTTCACTTTCAGCATTTTTGGCTATCTCATGACTGTAACATAGGGATGAAGTCATGTTTACCAAATCGTTTATCCCTTTGCTGCGTACTATAGAGAACTTCCACCCCAAGCATTAGTTCCAGGTCCAATTTTACCAATAAAGCAGAACTTGTTTACTGCAGCAAACAATCACTGCTCCACTTTCCAGGGAACCCACAGGGAACTATATTACATCATATTTTTAATATCAATATTTACTTTTGAGTCATACTTTGCATCAAACGTATTTAAAATTTGGCAATACATTGTTCTGAATAAATAAAGCTACTGTTAAACATACAAATTACAATAAGAATTTTCATATTAACCTTTTATCTAACACAATGTGAAAACACCACTTGAAACACATTTTCCATTTAAAATTCCATTTTCCACCCTGTCCCCCCCCCCCCCCCCCCCACACCCCCCCCAAGGAAAAAAAAAGCTACAGAACTTTCAAAGAATTTTCAAGCACTTTACAAGACTAATAAATACACATGTATTGGTTAACAATTCTTGTATAGGAATATTCCAAATCAAATTATATCTGCACTTGACACTGATTCTTGGAAAGCTCTCCAAGAGAACTTCTCAAAATCAGTGCCAGATGCAAGTATTATTTCAGTGACCAATTAACACTATTTATACAAAATAAAATTACAAATACAAACATCATAGCCTATAAGTACACAACTGAACCAAGAATCAATACAAGTAAAGCAATTACCTAATTCATTGTTTCAATGACTTTCCTTGTTTTCTTAGAACGTCCAATTTTCAGGGGCCTGTCATATCTGTTTTAAAATTCAGGCACTTTTCAACATTACATTAACTCACTATAGCAAGCACACTGGGCTCATTCTGAGGAGGGGTTATGAGTTGTTCTGACCACACCCCTCCACCACAAAATAATCCATTGGTGATTAATTTGGTTAGGTTAAGGGAAATGAATGAAGCATTGATCATATGTTGTGTACAATAGTGCATAATTCAAAACTAGGCATATACAAAGCATAAAGAAATATACAAGAAATCATGAGAAATACATTTGAAATGGAAATTGAAAAGTACAAATATGAGATCTTAAAGCAACCTAGACAACACACTGAGTTGTGGAAAATAGGGCATCCTGCTTTTGTGCCGAGGTTTGTAACATATGATATATAATGCAGGGTGGAATTACATGAATTAAAAATATTCTGCTCAGTTCTCTCCAAATAACATTTCCTCCATGCACAAACATTTCTTTAACCATTTACCTAAAACAGCTAGAGACAACACTTGCACAAAATTTCTTGAATAGGCCATCAAAAAAAAGATGTTTCTCAGGTACCTCCCTTGTCACTGAAAATCAGCCTCATCACTCTTGTTTTTTTTTCACTTAGAAATCTCCTCACTGATATTATTTTGCAGTTGCAAGACTTAACATTTTACCAACTATATCTGGTTTGACAAGATATAGTTGGTTAAATTTACAACTGCAAGATGGGAAATTTTCAATGCTGAAAACATTGGTCTTTCTACAGTGTAATAATGTTGGGAGGTTATGAAATCTTTCCACGGTCTCGGTTTCTACTCGTTTTTTTTAAAAAAGAGTTGATTCCATTTTTTTTAATTTTTTTTTTTAGAGAAAAATTTTCAAGTATTAAACACTATAAACACTTGGGTTTTTTCCCAAATATAAGTTTTAATAAAAGTTTAAAGTGCAAGTACCTTCCCCTCTCTCTGAGATTATATATAGCACAGCATATGTACAGTGAACCATTAATTCAGAAGACAATGAAGATTGTTCACAGAGCCCTGGATATACAGTTGAATAGCATTGGCAGCACCCCCCCCCCCTCCCCCCCCCCCCCCCCCCACCAAGACAAGAATAAAGTTAAAAAATTTATAGTAATTTATATATTTTTTATACTTACCAATGACCCAGACTAGGCTGGTGCTAACTCTAATATTCTAGGGCCAAACACAAATTTTGCCCCCCCCCCCCAATCCCCAAAATTTGCATCAAAATCCAAAAATTAGATGTCCTATGTGGTCCTCCATACTTTTATCCACTGCACATGCGCAGTAGTCAAGGAAGTCCGAAATTGGAGTCAAATCCTCATTCTTACAACCAGTGCCTGGTTAGTGTTATGTAATCAGCGGGGAGGTATGAGTTCCCAACTCATGGGAGGGCCATCCCCGTCTGGGTCATTGGTAAGAATAAAAAATATATAAATTACTATAAATTTTTTAACATTTTTATACTGTACCAATGACCCAGACTTAGCTGAATAGAAAAAAGGCTGGTGGACCTAGGACATAAAGGAAAATCCAATAGGCTCAATTACATGTAAACAGAATTATCCCCTCAAGGAGAACAGGTTTTACATGTATCTTTCTTGTTTGTATCAAAAAAGAAAGACACAATACCATTCCGTAGTTGAGCACAATAACATCAGTGATCTCTATTAACATCCAAATTAACCCATTATACTAATTTTTAAAGGAAATCCAATAAAAAAAGATAGTCCAGAGAATGAGACTCTTTATACTCATTTAAAAGTGTCCGAGGATTGTATATTAGCGCTCGTATGACACGTGACATATACAAATGCTTCACACCGAGCTACACTTTAAAAATATTACATAAATGAGGTAGACATTAGCTTTACACTTTAAAACCATCCCGGCACCGACTCAGAGGAGGTATTCTCTTGCTTTTCACTATAAAGCAGGTGATATAAGGGAACCCCCCCCCCCCCCCCACAACTTCCCCTTGCTCTGGGTCAAATACCCCAGAACGAAGAGGGCAGCAGGACAGAGTCACTACCGGAACAGAAAGCCTGCATAACTATAGTTGCAACTGTTTAGTGGACGACATTCTGAGCAACAGATAACGGACCTAAACAACGTAGGTTGCCAGAAATGGACTCAATATTTCTAAGATAACAAGAGGCCCCACGGGGCCTGAAGCGCTCATCTTGTACAGAACACAATTAAACAGAGTCCAAGAATGAGTCTACATTAAGCAAGCCATCTCCATAGGCTACACTGTCAATCCTTGAGTCCCTCAGGAGTGACAAAAATAATCTGGGCAGCATTCCTTTTCTTCAGTTGATCATAAGTAAAATGTAGAGCTCCCCTATGAAGCCCCTTGATACAACCTATGTGGATTAATCTTAGTACCTCTACAGGGTACTGAATACAAAATTTTTAATTCTTCAGAAAAATGGCCAATTCCGGCTCCCATAGAGAGCCCAAATATTAACCCAGGCTCTTGATTTGAACACAGTTAAATCTGACTTCCCTAGAGATGTTGTGTACCGAATATGAAAGCATTCTGACTGTTGGATCTGAAGAAGAGAAATTGTAAAGAAATTTCTTCGAATTGCACTAAGTTCAAATTTGGGCTACCATAGCGAGCCCAAATATTGACCTGTGGATCCGATTTGAACAAACTTGAATCTGACCCCCCTAGAGATGTTGTATACCAAATGTGAAAGCATTCTGACAAGTGAATCTGAAGAAGATTTTTGAAGAAATACCCTCATATTGTACTAAGTTAAATTTCATGTTCCCATATGGAGCCCAAATATTAACCTAGGCACTCGAATTGAACAACCTGGAATCTGATCCCCCCCCCCCCCCCCCCCCTCCCCAGAGATATTGTATACCAAATATAAAAGCATTCCGACTGGTGGATCTGAAGAAGATTTTTAAAGAAATTTTCTCATATTGCACTAAGTAAAAATTTGGGCTACCATAGTGAGCCCAAATATATACCTAGGGATTTGATTTGAACAAACTTGAATCTGATCCCCATAGAGATGTTGCATACCAAATATCAAAGCATTCTGACTGATGGATCTGAAGAAGAAGATTTTTTTAAATTACCCTCCATATTGAACAAAGATAAAATTTGTGCTTCCGTAGGAAGCCCAAATATTAACCTAGGGACTTGGTTTGAACAATCTAGAATCTGACCCTCATAACACTGATGTATACCAAATATTAAAAGATTCTGACTGGTGGTTCTGAAGAAGAAGATTTTTAAAGAATATTCCCCATATTACCCTATGTTAAAACTTCGGGCTCCTGTAGAGAGCCCAAATATGAACCAATGAGCTTTATTTCAACAAACTTTTATCTGACCCCCCTATGAATGCTGTATACCAAATATCAAAAGATTCTGATGATTGGTTCTGGAGAAAAGATTTTTTAAAATTTTTGCAAATATGCTGACTCAGCATTTTTTCGATGCCCATTACAGAACACCCTAACATAACTGATGGCAATTTTTTTTTACCATTCAATTCTACTGGTCATAAGGATACTTCATACCAAATAAAAGCTCTCCGTTCCATGGGGTTTGGGAAATATGGGCGTTTGAAAATATTTCTATTTTTAGCTCCCAGGGTTCCCATGGGGATGCGGGAATTTTTTTTTTTGCATGGGTCAAGTACTTATGACCCAATACTACCACAAACCAAATTTGGTTCATACCGGACCATCGGTTCAGAAAATAGAAATTTTGGGCGGGGCCAAAAATCTTACCCCTCCTATTACAAAGCCAAATATTACTTTACGAACTTCGTTTGAACAAACTTGATTCTCCACCTCATATGGAAGCTCCATAGCAAATATCAAGTCATTGTACACACTGGTTCTTGAGAAGAAGAGTTTTAAAATATTTTGGAGCATTTTCCCCCACTCCCTCCCTATGGGGCTGGGCATACTGAGTTGAAGAAAAATGAAATGTCCCTTTGGGACCATCACTCACACAAACTTTCACTTGAATTGGCCTAGTGGCTTTGGAGGAGAAGACCAAAAGATGGTGTTGACGGACGACGG
The DNA here is from genome assembly GCA_031216915.1 of Pictodentalium vernedei. Taxonomy (NCBI): domain Eukaryota; kingdom Metazoa; phylum Mollusca; class Scaphopoda; order Dentaliida; family Dentaliidae; genus Pictodentalium; species Pictodentalium vernedei. Next base: position 158,339,412 of record CM062293.1, read on the forward strand.
ACGGGAAGCGATTAGATTAGCTCAGCTTGACTTTGTCAAGATGAGCTAAAAATTCGTGAACGTGGAAGGCTGAGACCATATATGTATGCAGCCTTCATCAGATCGGTAATAGCAACACTATTAGCATGAGCCCAAGATGTAGACAGCGCTCTTACTTCATGCGCCGAAATCTTAAGCACAGACTGCTGAGTTGAAGATAATTTTTCATAAGCAGTACGGATAGTTAATTGAATCCACCTTGAAATAGAATGGACTGAAATGTCCTTTCTATTACGTCCCTTTCTGATAAACTCAGATCTACGTTTGTAAATGCACATGGCTCTAACTGGGCAGAGCAAAGGCCTATGACCGTCTGAAGATGGAAGAGCCTTAATAACAATAGGTTCAGGATACTTATTAGGAGCCTGATTCTTAGCCAAAAATCCAACATTAGTAGTTAAAGTAATAGTATTACCAACACTACGATAGTGAGAATCATCGACCGATAGTGCATGAAGCTCACTAACTCTTCTGGCAGAAGAGAGGGCTAAGAGAAAAGCTGTCTTATAAGATAAGAATTTGAAGTCCACTGTATCAAGTGGCTCAAATGGCACTTCTTTTAGCTTCAAAAGAACCCAAGCTAAATTCCACTTAGGAATTAACCTAAGGGTTCTAGGTCTATTTATCGAAAAGTTTTTCACTAACTTAGATAAAGAGACATTAGATCCAATCTGTAACCTATCATGAAGAGCATAGGTATCCGATAGCATAGACCTATAACCCTTAATGGTTATTGGCTGCAGTTTGATCTCGTCAAACAAGTAGACCAGAAAATTAGCAATATCTGGAATGGAGGGATCATAAATATCAATAGAATGATCCCTACACCACCTATAGAAAACCTTCCACTTAGCAGCATAATTTAGCGAAGAGGAGGTCCTCCTACAGTTAGAAATTGCATCCACTGCTCATCCTGTAAAATGCTTGCCATGCCAGAAGGACAGCACAATGGAAATACGTGAAGTTGAGACCTTGCGGGTTGTGATGCAGTGTGCGCGATTTCCCCTGCGAAAGAAGGTCCTCCTGTGGAGGACGCTTCCTCGGAATGTCCCACAACAGACACCTGAGTAGATTTATCCATGGTCTCTGGGGTGACGGAGATGCTACCAACAGAATCTTGCAGTGAGATTGCTTGATTTTTAGCAATATCTGCTGAATCAACGGAGCTGGAGGATACGCGTATCCTATCATTCCGTCCCAAGAGATCGAGAGGGCGTCTACTGCAAACGCTCAAGGATCTGGGCATGGAGACACATATGTCTGCAACTGATTGTTGAGATGCATCGCAAATAAGTCTATCATTGGTAGCAAATCTGATTGAATATTCGTTTGTTGAGAGTCCATTCTGACGGCAACATGCGACCTTTCCGAGAAAGGAAGTCTGCAAGAACGTTCAGACGACCCGGTACATGACGGACCGATAGGAGAACTTGGTGCTCTAGGACAAACAGAAGGATCCTTTCCGTTAAAATGAATAACAGAATGGAATGAGTGCCTCCCTGGTTCCGAATATACGCTACTACTGTCGAATTGTCGGACAGAATTTGAACATGCAAATTCTGAAGAATGTTCATCCACTGACGTAGCGCAAGCCATATTGACATCATCTCTTTGATGTTTATGTGCTTGTTTAGGAACTGAGGATCCCAAAGACCCTGGCACTTGGAATCTGTTGGGCTCATAGTTGCGCCCCCAACCTGTTTGACTCGCATCCGTCATTATCGTAAAACTCGGATCCGGCAGTTGCAGTGGTACTCCTTGAGTTAACCACTGAATATCTGCCCAAGTCTGAATCTCTTGTTTCACTTGATTCGACAAGACGATGTTCGTTTCGAGCGAATGAGTCTTCACACTCCAATTCTGAGTAAAAAATATCTGGAGTGGACAAGTGCGTAGCCGCCCCATACGAATAAGATCTGCAGCGGCTCCGCACAAACCTGTCAGTCTCATGAATTCTCTCGCTGTAACTACTTCTGAGTGAAGACAAAAGCGAGCGTAACAACTCACTAATTTCGCTCTGGTTAACGGCAGACAAACGAGATTGTTGTGCGTCTCGAAGCTCATTCCCAGGTGGGTGAATGGCTTGGACGGCACCAGATCCGACTTCTTTTCATTTACTATGAAACCGAGATGTCGGAGCAGTTGAAGCAGACTCTGAACATCGTTCTGAAGCGTTAACTCGTTGCCGTACCTCTGAAGAATGTCGGCCAGCTAGGCTGACGTTACTACAGACGAATGAGCTCGGAAATGAGTAATTACCAAGTTCAATATTCGAGTGAATGCCCAGGGCGCAAGATTCAGACCGAAGCACATCGCTCGGAACTGATAAACGACTCCTAGGACAGCGAAGCAAAGATACTTTCTGAACGCTGGATGTACCATGATGTGAAAGTACGCATCTTTGAGATCTATGCTCGCAGCATAGTCATTCAATCAAATGCTCGCTCTGACTGATCGGATGGTCTCCATATAAAATTTTGGAGCCACGATCAGCTTGTTTATCCAGCTCAGAACTATGACTGGACGAAATGAGCCGTCTGGTTTTGGAACCAGAAACAGGTGACTGTAGAAACCTGGAGATTCCTGGTTTTCTACAACCTCTATAGCGTTCTTGTCCAGAAGAGATTGAACTTCTGATAGAAGCGATTCTCTCTTCTGAACATTTGACGGAAGCTGAGTCCAACGTGGACTTCGAGTTAACAGAGGTTTTTCCTTGAAGGACAGTTTTAGACCTTCGGAAACCACCCCTTGCACCCATGGGTCGTCCGTAATTGACAACCAATTGGTTAAGAATCTCGACAGCCTTCCGCCGACTGGAACGCAATAGAGGTTTACACCATCACCTCCTGGACCTGCGAGGCCTGCGGGAGGAGAAACCACGTCCTCCACGACCCGCACCTAGTCCCGTCGACCTAGGGGCGTCTGACCTGTTATCTCGGCCAGTATAACGGCCCCTGCCTGAGTCGCTACTCTGACGGTCTCTAGAGTAAATTTATTATTATTTATTGGTGTTTAAGGTCACATATGGCTAACCATGACCATGACAGTTTTATGGGTGGAAGCCAGAGTACCCGGAGAGAACCACCAAGCAATGGCGAGCAACTGTCAGCTCCCCAACATACCAACTCCACACAAGGTCTCTAGAGTAAGACGTAGAGGCTTTCTTAGATCCTCTATAGGAACTTACCTTGGACGTATTCGCCCCCGAAGTACCTGCCTTACTCTTCTCTGCCAAGTCCGACTTTTTAGAAGCGGATTTAAAAAGCAGAGAGTCTGAAGCTTTCTTAGTAATCTGATCATAGATAACAGAAAGCTTTCCGTCGAAGAGATGCTCTCCGGAGACCGGAGCGACTCGAAGAGAGTTTTTCACCTTACTGTCCACTCTAGTGGACGCAGCCAGGGCAGCATCACATCTGACCAACTCCAGATTTGCCACTGAAAGGGTGGAGTTATATGTAGAATATGCTATAGCCCTCAAAAGAACTCTTAAGGAAGTTTGAACATCCTGGAATTCTTTCCCATTCGAGACGTAATGATAACGCTCTGATAAGGTGATCTGGGTAAGATAATGCGTCTAAATTAATTCTATTAGACGAGATTGTCGTCTTCAGTATACTGGAGTTAATAGACATGGATGCCTGCAATGACAATTCCAGGTCTTCAGCCTGGTCGTTCAAACGCAGAGGAACTCTCGGCACGCCTTGTCCTGCCGTTTCAAATCTATGTCTCGCATTGATGAATGGCAGCTGTATAGCGCTAGGTGATAAGAAACCGTATTTGCCAGTCTTAGAGGCTAGCTTGAATATAGTGTCATTCAAAAGTTCAAATGTCCGTGTGACATTACTGGACTGGGTCGGAAACTCAGGGACAGTGTCCCTAATTCGGCCGAAAAAGTCTGTGTCCAGTGACGCTATCAGTCTCTTATCCGGTAATGCAGCATTTTGGTCCGGAGGAACAACATCTGGAAGGTGTTGCTGGATGAAATCTACGGCCACCTTATGTTGTTCAGAAAGGGAAAATTCCAGCTCCGCTGATTCCCTTTCATCATCTGACTGGACCATATGAGATTCTCGGTCATCCCTTTCCGACTCTGCAGGGGAGCGAACCGACCCAGCTTCCTCAGACAATTTCTGCTCTGAAAAAGTTTCTGATGGCTGCTGGGATGCTGCAATGAGTTGAGCTATCTGTGATAGCAAGTCCGTCACGGAGGCCTGTGGAAGGGGAGGGAGCTCCTGGGACGTTACTTCCCACATACTTCTTTTATGCAAACGTTCTGACTGGTGAGGCCTCGTGTTCTTGGCTACCGGATGGCGTGACCTGATCGACGTGGAATCCCTGGTCGGTGACGCAGGCTGGATATCAAAGACATGTAGCCAAGTTGCGGTTGTGTGTGCTGCCATGAGGATGAGGAAGCCAATAGACTAGTTGCGCCAGACTGTCTATATGACGGAGCGTCCCGAGGGGTGGATGTATGCTCCGACTGACGAACATTACATACAATAACATCTGGTCCCAGATGCAGTTGTAAGAGAGAGGGGACTCTCTCACCCGCGGCCCGGGCAGACCTGGACGAGCTAGGTACCGGACTGATTGGCTTCCTCCGTACTATCCTCGGATCCGTTGTCGTCAGGTGTGCACGATCCATGTTTATAGTGCTCGCAACACCCGATCTCCCTTCCTGGGCCGCAATGGGCGAACCCGGCTTCACAACCATTTCGTGAATGATTGCTACACCGGGCGAGCTAGCGGGCGACAATGCCGTCGATCATACGTGGGACCTCTTAGGCATTTGCCGAATTTCATTGAGCACTTTTTCTGCTAGCACTTCATTTATCTGTGACGACGGAGGCACACTTCGTGAAGACATCACAGAAACATCACCCTGTTCTTGTTCCTCTGAAAAAGAGACTGAAAAACTAGAGTGACCCTGTGGTGAGAGGGCCGGCATGGACCTCTCATCACTAATAATATACCCTGACACACGTCTCCAACGTTTGTCATTCCAACTGGCACACACAGAACAAGAATTAGTGTGAGTACACTGACTACAATTAATACACTGAACATGAGAATCAGAGGAAGGCTTCCTCGAATTACAATTTGAACAAACTTCTTTCATATTAAAAAAAGTTAAACAGTCAACGTACTCGCACTAACCCTTGAAAATAAGATACATGATAATAATATAATGCAATGCAAACATTTCAAAAAATAATTCGAAAGAAAAAATTTTCAAGTTGAGCCCAAGTTCCCAATGGGAACGATGAGCCCAAATGGATCCCCAAAAAGCCTAAGTGTGGACAAAAATTTTAAATCATGGCTAAAAATTAATGTTACACTTACGAACAATATTATGTATATGGCTATGAGCAGAGCTAAATAGATGACAAGGAATCACTGTGTGAAGTAACCGTTGTCAATGTAAACAAAAGTGAATAAAACTGGAAACAAGACTCCAGGCACTGAAAATATGGCCCGAAATCAGTAACCAATTTTAACACTATCTGATGTAAAACAGAGACTTCCTGAGAAGAAACTGCAGTACATCGGATGGTAGATGCATGACTGAAACACCTAACTACCCTAGGGTGAGGACGTAACCATGGGGAAAAACAGAATTATCATTCTGTTACCAAGCTAAAACTCCCAAACAATTTCGTTGTAAAATAATTACAAAAAATAATGCCAAAAGCATGGGAGAATAGCAAGGGGGGTATTAAGGAAAGGGAGAGAGGAAACACTGAACAAACAATGGAAATTTCATAGCAAGAATGAAAATATCAGGCCCATGCCCCAAAATTAGGGAACATGAAATAATTTTTCATAAAAATTATAAGTTACAGCCCTGAACACACATCCTTCCATTGTTTCTTCCTCTCATCCTTTATCATCCTTAGATCCACCATTTCTCTCATGATTATGTGTCTGGCATCACTTAAACTGAGATTTTAAGCACAGATATCAGTGTGATGTTACTAATTGTAGGGCCAAACAAAGAATGAGGATTTGGCTCCAATTTTGGACTTCCTTGACTACTGCACATGCGCAGTGGATAAAAGTATGGAGAACCACATAGGACATCTAATTTTTGGATTTTGATGCAAATTTTGGGGATTGGGGTGGGGGGGCAAAATTTGTGTTTGGCCCTAGAATATTAGAGTTAGCACCAGCTTAGTCTGGGTCATTGGTACAGTATAAAAAGCACCAGCTTAGTCTGGGTCATTGGTACAGTATAAAAATATACTGTGGTAGCAATGCACAACTTGGGTAAAAAATGCTGAAGATGTAATGTTGTAAAATGTCAGGCCAAAGAAATGAAATCCCTTTGTTTGGAGTACACCCACAGACCCTAAACAATTATGCTGACTCTTAAAAATTTTACAAAGTAAGGTCCTTGTAACCCTAATTTTGATCGGACTTCAACTGTGAATTTGAAACCTATTTTGAGGTTAAATCTTTGTTTATCCAAAACCAGGCGTTGCTTTCAATCTCACACTGAATGGGGTGATTTTTATCATTTCATTCATTTGTCATTCAAAAGAAAGTTTATTTAATACGTAAATACAATTATATTATGGGACCAAAAAAGTTATTGATTTGGCCTACAACACAAATCAGACTCTGATTTTTTCTGTAATTTCCACCCTTTTTATTTAACACATTACACGATGTGACAGCATTCAAGATTGAGCAGTTAAATAACAGTGCATGTCCCGGCTGACGGTTATCTCACATTCAGGTTGGTCGGTGTTTTAAAATAAACGAAACCGAGTTGTATTTTCGGTTAACCTCCCAGCACTACAGCGTAAGGAGTTAACCCTTTACCTAAGGAATCAGACACATCCACCCACATAATTTACAAATTAAGCAGCTGAAAAAAATTTATTTTTCAAACAAATTCAACAAAACCATATCATGTGACACCTCACTGGAATGAGCTTGTCGAGCTCATTTCAATGTGTCACATGATATGGTTTCGTTGAAATGTTTTGGAAGATTTGAAAAAATACTACGTAAAATAATAATTTTTGATATTGCCTGTATTGGGTAAGGGGTCAAATATTTTCTATTTTCAAGACAATTTTGCGGATTAACCCCTTACCTAATGAATCGGCTGCATTTGCCCGAGTAATTTGTAAACTGAGCAGTTGAAAAAAATAAATTTTTCAAAATATTTCAACAAAACTATATCATGCCCCTCACTGGAATGAGCTCATTCCAATGAAGGGGTCATATGATATGATTTTGTTGAAATCTTTTTGAAATTTTTTTAAAAATAGTAATTAAAATAATAAATTTTGATATTCTCTGTGTTGGGTAAAGAGTTAACAGAGAAAATCCTATCTGCTTCTTCATAAAATTGCATGGAAAATTGCCTGAGAAACAATTTTTTTTTTCAAACAGGACATAACTAAATATTTTGTGCCTCAAAAACAGAGTTTATAATTTAAAAATATCAAAATTGCAATGTGATTTTTAAGAATAGTGCTAGACAGAAAGGGCACTTACTTTTGGTAATGGTTCAACGTGAACCCCAAAACACCAACCATGGAGGATCAGAAGAACCTGGCACAGTTCATATTACCCAGACCTTCAGCTTGTAAAATCCCTTCATCAACAAATAAACCTCTGCAAGTCATGAAGTTAATCTACACCAACAGCAATCTCTTCAGCCAAAATGCAGGTGATATTAAGTGTTTATTATGAAAGAGGCTAGTAAATGCCCACAAGATTTTCTAATTCTTTTCCAATAACCAAAAAACTTCACTCTTCTGAATATTTTTTATCAGTATGCAGGAGTTTTAAAATAATTCAAGTGTAAAAGCAATTGAAGTCAATAAAGAAAATAAGTACAAATGAGTACATACTTAACCCTTTACCTAACGAATCAGCCACATCTGCCTGCATAATTTGCAAACTAATTAGTTGAATAAAAATATATTTAAAAAAAAAAATTCAGCAAAGCCGTATCATGTGACCCTTCATTGGAACGAGATTGTTCCAGTGAGGGGGTCACAGGTTAGGTATTTTTAAAAAAGATTTTGAAAAATTTGAAAAAACAATAACTAAAATAAAATTTTTTGATATCCTGAACATTGGCTAAAGAGTTAATTCATTCTTGCTGCAAGCTGATCTTCCTGCCTAGTATTAAAGTACCCTATTAATATCTTGGATAGGTATAATTCCGGCTTTTGTTAACACTTAAGGGCCTGGAAATGTGTCCTGAATTCCCACCAGTCCACAGCTTCTACACGTCCAGTGGCTGAGCAGTGATTTCTAGTCAAGTCTTGGCTGCCTTAACAGGCAGCCAAGACTTGACTAGAAACCACTATCTACCTAATTGTCTTGTTGTCAACAGGACCTCCACACGTTGGCATGTTAAGGGCACCTGTTCTGATGCTGTAAAAATCAGAAATAGGCCTTTCAGGGTTAACACAATATACCCCAACAAGTAGGGTATTGTGTGCATGTCTTATCAAAAGCTTTGGCTCTACTGCCACAGAACAGGTACTGCAATATACAGCTGCAGTCTTCCATGTGATACACAAATTACCAGATGATAAGCTCTTGCTTCACGGGTACCAGACTGACCCTCAAACATAGTGCTCTTCCAGATAAAAAGCCAATTGGATGATAAGCTCAGACATTAGCAATTCCGAATAGGCACTCCTAGATCCAGTTATAAAGTCTTCCACATAAGAAGCCAACACTGGTTATGTCTTGATTGACTATACATATAAATCATGGCCAAGTTACAAGTATGGAATAAGGGAAATTCTGTAAAAGTGACTAGGCTGCTCAGGGCTACATTTATCCATATAAACAATAATCTATAATTCTTATGTACATATTGTTCTATTTACATAACAGGTGGGAAATATATTAACACATATATTCAACAAATAAACTTGTATTATTACCCATATAGTTTTGTGGCCATGCAAGGAAACACCGCACTGGTTCTCATCCATGCAACTCCTCAAACAAGAGAAATAGCAGTCAAGCAGAAAGTATGAAGAGAAATATATAATGTGTTTTGTTCATAGCTGACATCTTTCTGCAGAGTGATTTATATGCTTTCCAAAAAGTTCTTTTAATCCTTTACCTAACAAGACTATAAGACATCTGCAAATAATTTCTTGAATTACATTGGAACTCGTCTTGAGAAACCACTATTTTTGCCAGGCAAAAGTGGCCTCTCAAAACAGGTAGTCTCTCATGACAGATCCATTACAGAGTAAAACAACCAAACAGTACAAGGTCACAGTCGTCTCTCAAGACAGGAGGTCTTTCACGAAAATGGTCTCTCAAAACAGTTGTCCTAAAATAAATCTTTATTTATTAGTGTTTATAAAACCATTTTCAGCATCTAGGCCTATATCACAACTGCGATACAAGTATAAAAAAAGGTTAGCCAATTATTTATACCTAAACTGGCTACTTTAGAGAAATTCCACTCCAGATGCTGGATAGCTAGTTCTATTTTACCAGTAGAGGACTTATTTACCACAGTGAACAAGTTTCACTCCCAAGGGTTCATTTCATTTGTAGCTTCAAAAAAACACAGCTTATGACCCCTCAATGGAACAAGTTCACTGCAATGAAGAGCCATATGGATGTCTTTTGATGCAATAACTGAAAAAAAAATCCCAGTTGTGATAGGTAAAGGGTTAATAAATGATATTTGAAATAGCATTTCACAAAGTGTCTAAACACTTCTTGTATGTTTCAATAGGTCAGTGAGGTGGAAAACCTGGAATGATATGTAAAATGCAATGCACATTTTATGTGATGCATCCATCAAAAAATACTTTTAATGATCGCCAAATGTTCCAGATTTAAAAATTTTTATGCAGAAAAAACAACACCATTTGCATCTTTCACAAGGTATCTAATCAGCTCATTATTAATCATTACAAAAAATTAAATGGGCTGATTTTAACTGACTACATACTGATACCAAAATTTGAAGATTTTAATCTGCAAATTTTTCTTATAATGAACTAGGAATTTAAGTAATTCAGTCCTGTTTGACAGCACTCAACGAGCACTGTCAAACAAGATTGAATTTCTTAAATTTCTAGTTACATTACGGGAAAAATTTGCAGATTAAAATTTCAAAATTTTGATATCAGTGTGCAGAGAGCTAATTAAACTTTCTATTAAGCAATATGACAATTTTTTTCTTTCAGAATATTAGACTTTCCTTTGGCCATTATTTTCTCAGAACACAAAAAACCCTGGTCAAACAGATATTAATTTTTTTATCATATTGTCCAACACAAAAATAATTCCAACTATAAAATATTTCCATCTTTTCAACATTTTTTACATGGCTCACTCCAATATATTTTAATTGTTATAAAGTTTGTACATGAAATTCTACATGATCATTTTTTTTCTTTCAATGGTGACTTTGAGTTAGCAATTTTGTTTGGTAAAAACCTTGTTCTGGGTTGTATTTTGTTCTTAAAATTGTGATTAGTACTGTTTTCTACCTAGGAAAATAGATTACCAAGTCCTAAGATTGGATTAAGTAAAGATGCCTGTACCAAAGTAACAAAGAATATCCCTACCCACCCACCTGCATTCCACATTAAGTTGGTTGCAAAATACTCCAAGTTAAAAAAGGACAATAACTCTGCCAGATTAAGTAAGGCAATATCAAAATCGTGAGGCACAGGTTCCCATACTGGTTAATGTCTGTGACAAATGATAAAAGCACTGACTGGAAAATGAAGAAATTCAAGCTTGGACAAATGAAGGCTGCAAAAATATTCTTTAGTCAAACCAGAGGCTCTAAAGAGCCTGTAATCGCTCACCTGGTGGAACAGAAGATGAAAATGTGATTTCCTATAGGATTTCTATGGTAACTACGGCCGCCAAGTGACGGCAAAAGCTCACATGGTCTTTTTGGCCAGGTGAGCTAAAAAGGGCACTCTGTCAAACAAAATGAGTCCAACCGATCTCAAAATTGTAGACTCACAGGTTCCCATGATTCTTAATCTGTGTGCCATGTTTTTAAAAAAAATACTGAGAAATGAAGAAATCAAGGCTCAGACAAAATTGTGTCCATGGATAACAAATCCTAAGTCAAAAAGGGTAATAACTCTACACAAACAAGTCTGTTCAATCTCAAAATTGCCGGAACACAGGTTCCCATGGTATATAACATGTGTGCCAAATTAAAAAGAAAAAAAAGATTCATAAATGACTTAAAAAAAGCTCTGGACAAAAGTATGTCAACAGACTGACGAACAGCCAGGCAGGGCAGCCAATTGTAATATACCCCCCCCCCCCCTCCCCCCAACAAAAGGGGTGGGGGGGATATAAAAACATTTAAAAATGAATTATTAAAGGGTAACTAAAAACACTACATTTATATCACATCTTGATTCTCAAAGATGCTGGGTATCCTGGTCGATTCCCTTTTTCCATAATTAATTTGCCAGTCAGTTTTTCAATCCCTCTTGTCAAGATGGGCTAACATGTCTTTCTATTGCTAACATGCCTACCTCTTGCCTTCCCAATAACAATATTATGACAAGGAGTAAAAAAAAACCAACACTGTAGCTTAAAGGCCATTAACTGATTGATCAGATGGGAATGTCGAGGAAAGATGTGTTAATGGAGTATTTTACTGACCTATGTGAAGGCACCCACATGCAAAGCCATTACATGTACAACATTTAGGAAACAAAACAGATTCATTTCTTAAGCCATAGTAATAACAAGATTAGGTAATAACAAGATTTTCTGTAAAACAGGTTATAAGATAACTGCAAAAGGCTTTATCTCATTTTTCTTTCGTTGATAAAAATACCAGCCTATGGCATTAATTCTTGGAAAGATGCCCCAGAGAGCTTTCCTGGAATCAATACCAGATACAGTGGAATCCACTTAACTGGATACCTCTTAACTGAATAATGTTGTTAAATGAATATTACTTCTAAACACAAAACCATTTACCATGCATTCAATTAAATGTATTCATGATTTTCAGTGATAAATTCAAATCCAGAAGGTCATGAATTTGAACATCCGAGTTTCCATGATTTCAAAGCTTTCAATGATGCTTATGAACAATGTTATCAGAGGAAATATTTGTTTTGAGCATGATGTGCAGGTACAATAGCTTAAAGGCTTGATATTCAGTGGAAATGCTTCATATTATCTTTGAAGTGAAATTATTTTGTCTACTAAGCTTCACTTTGTTCCAATTTATTGGAGATTGCCTATAGGCACTCTCCCAAAAAGTGTACCAACGTAAGGATATGGGGAACAAATTTTGATCAAAAAAAATAATTTAGCACTCTACCAATTAAGATTCCTTCACTGAAAATAATAATATGCTTTTAGGTGACACACTCAATAAATTTTATGTTCATCCAAAAACATAGCTTATGACTCATCAGAATGAGCTCAATGAGCTTAATCCAATGAGGGTCAAAAGCTAAGTTTTAGAAGCAAAAAATGAAACATTTTCATTTTTCAAGACATTTTTTTTTGCCAGTGTTGTCTGCTATTATTGTTGGGTAAAGACAACATTACCAAGTGACAATGATTGTTAGTTTTCAATACTGTAAGGTGGAGTATGACCAACAAGGTCTCCAGGCACACTTCTTCACAAATATTTTCATTCCATACTCTCTAATGCTCTTTTATAAATTCTTGAAATCGTTTCCATGGAAATTTAGTCTGGCTGAAGCTGTCCTGTGGGCAAATACATCTTGCAAAAATTATATTGTACACTGTTATTTTGTGATTGTGGTTCAACAACAATTTAAGATTTCAGGATCAGATAGGTTTTTTTTTCAAGAATCCTTTATCAACAAGTAAATATTGGATAAAATATATCTCAGTAGGTACACAGCATCCAGGACAAAGGGATCAAATTGACAAGCCCTATACCCAGTATGTTCTGTACAAAAAAGAGCTGCAAAGAATGAGTGAACAAACCCAAACTTATATTGATAGCCTTTCCCTAACAATGCAGTGTTGTGGATTGGAATGCAACATATTAGTCCGGTACCAATACATAAACAAGCTGGACCAGTCTAGGGTGGTCCAAGACAGTCTTCAGGGGTATTTTCCATGCAACGTGTCAATTTATCACTAGTTCTGGACACAATGCTCATTTCTGGATGTTACGTTCAACTTGACCTGTGAAATAACTAGGAAATTAGTTCTGAGAACACGCTTCTCTCAGACTATGATTCAAGTCATTCTATATAGGAGATGCCTGCCCATTATGAGTGAAAGTGTAAGTGATGCAATATACTGTCCCTTGAGTGCAACAAAGCACCATCTGAACTGCAGAATTCTATAAAGCATTATGGCTTTGAAACAAGCAAATTTTAAATTTGCTTGTTTCAAAGCCACAATGCCTTATAGAATTCTTCATTTTGCTGGAAGTTTATCAAACATGCCTGATGTTCACTAAAAACCTGTAGGCATCCTCCCCCATTGAACAGATACATAGGAAACATCAAAACACCTTATTTGGTTAAAAAATTAAATTGGTTAAAAAACAAAAACACTGCAGTGGAAACCTTGGACTGGTCCAGTGAGGAAAAAAACAGGCAGCATACGACAGGTACTGGATCATATCAGACAATTACTTTTTGGATCAGACTACCAGTGATATTCGAGTATGGTCCACACATCACTACTACACTGGTCTATTATTAGACCATAGGACATTTAAATCAAACTATCATGGCTTGATTTACAACATGTAATGTTAGTAGGGACAAAAAAACTCACCATACTACTCTATGCAAGTCCAAATAGAGTGAGCATTAGTGTGTGAGACTCATACTCTGTTGATAGCCTTTCCCCTATGTTGGTGTTTCTCGCTATCAAGGTGCATTAAAATAAACTAATGATGTGTGGGTTTTGAACCAAACTGTTTGCATGGACAAGAATACTGCCAAATTTCTAAGAGCTATAATTCTGTCAATTTTCATAGTTGACTAATCAGCAGCATTAGTCGACGGTTAGTCGATTAATAGTCATTTCTCAAGAAGTTAACAATCTCTAATATACTTACAAAATAAATTTAAAACTGACGATGTTTGAAATAAAAAAAAAACTCCCAAACATCTCGGTCATACTCAGATTGATCTGATGAATTTAAACAGAAGAACATTTGTGCAAATGTTTCTTTTCTGTAACTAATATTAAGAAATTTTGATTTTTCTCGAACATAAAACTCCTTCTATTCCAACACAAGTTACAACCTAGTACTACAAATGAAGTTACTGGTGTGGGTCCTGCAACAATTTTCTCACTTTCGTGGTTCCAATAATTCCAAAGGGGTCGTTCGAGTGTACAAGACTGAAGATTCAATTCATTCTGCACTCTGCAGTGACTTCCCAAACCCAAACCGTAATTTTTAAAAGATACACCATTTGAATGGTACTCTTTAGTACTGATTAACAAGTGCTGATTAATAATAAAGAGAACAGGGACTGATCAAATGGCAAGGTTCAGTGTTTTCAAAATTACATTGTTGCACAATCCTGAGGAAAACAAAGACCATAGGATATTACAAGAAGCTGTAGTTAGACATTTCAAAGGTTAATAATCTGTTAATTCACCTCATTGCACAGTACAATCTTAACCCAATTTGTACCACTTTAAAAATGAACGACAATCGACAAAAAATAAAACCATTGACTACCGCAACAGTCGATGGTTAGTCAAATAATCGCAATAGCCCGAATTCTAGTAAGAAAGAGTCAAACACAACCCACCCTATGTGAGTAGCCTTTCCTCCAAGCTGGTCTATCACCACCCAAAGGATATTCTGTTCAGAGTGACAATGCTTGTACAAATAAGTGTACACATGGACCTCTCAACTACATTCACAAGATCTTCTAACAAGAGGTCAGGGGCATATTAATGGTGCCAACTGCAATTCTAAAGCACTGCAGTTGACATCTTCATGGTTTCAAGGGAAGGAATAACCTATCCATAACAAGTCAAGTAGGGCCCTGCGAATCACACCTTTTCGATTCAAACTGAATCGAATCACGTCTATTATTCAAAATCAAATCGAACTTTGAATCGAATCAGTGGCATCTTGAAGATGACAGATGGGGGGTTAGGGTGCTATAAAGCTGATTTGTTCTGACAGTGATGGCTGAAGTCCTGACTGATAAAATAATCCAACTACACATTCAAAGCATGCCTTCCTTGAAGGCAAGCCTTAATGATGTAGTTGGAATATTACCCTGTAATGATTATAGTTCATTGTCGACACTGCTTGGAAACCTTAAATGTGCATTTAACACTGGTAGTGACTAGTGATACTGGAATTAGCATGGTTGGTGACATAAGTCCGATGTTATTTATGTTTATGTAGCAGATTACACTCAGTCTTTTATTTCAACATTATTTATGTTTATTACTTTCCAAAGTGTGATTTACTGGGATTTCCGGGTTTGATTATAAACGATAACTTAACAAGTTAATTAAGCAATCAACAATTGGGTCATGTATCCATTCGCGCAAAAATGCTTTGCCGTGGTTGTAATGGGGACTTCATTGTTTTTTTAACCCTTTACCTAACATGAAAAGCAGACGACACTTGCAAAAAAAAATTCTTGAATAACTATTATTGTAATTTTTTGTCTCAAAAACATAGGTTATGACCCCTCATTGGAACGAGCTCGACGACAAAAAAATTAAAAAAATAATGAAAATTAATTGGTGATTTTTGAGAATAGCGCTGGCTGGTTTTGGCTGTTACATTAGGTAATATAATTATCGTTAATAATGAAAAGTAATAAACAGAGTAATCGCTTGACTGGATTGGTTATGTGAAATAATTCATTCGAGGCAAGGGACTATATTGTAAAACACTTGAGCGCATTCGCGCACTCATGTTTGTACAACATCCCTTACCTCTCATGAATTATTTCATGTAACCAGTCCAGTCAAGCGATTACTCTCTATACATTTCCCATTCAAAATATACATTTTATGAGACTATGAAGATGACTGATACCAAGTTATATTCCCATGAAAAAGATTCAAAAGAAAAGGAAGTTGATTTTGAATCAACCCGAACATCAACTTAAGACTCCAAATTGAATTGAATCTCAAAGCTTTGCAGGCCTCTACAGTAAAGTGTGGTAGAGATGGGATTTTCATCAGTTTGAGACAGTTTTAATATGGCAATGCCAAATCTATATAGAATGAGTTAGAAATGTTTTAACTGTCTCTCTCTCGATAACGGTTCAATTTATAACTTTAAGACTTGATGACTATTATCAGGAAGATCTCATTGAAACTTCCTCATAAATTATGTCAAGGGTTGGAGTAATCAGTGATCAAGAAAGGAAAATTTTTTACAGAAATGCCTTTGCAGTTATTCTATTTTCATTTATGGCGATCCAGTAATAATAAAATTATATGCTTGTAATCAAACATGACCACTCTACACCAAGATCATTTTACAAATTTGTAGATTACAACAGCCCAAAAAATTAAACTGAGTTCACAAAAGCAGCACCTTTGAAGAGAATTCCATGATTTTGTAGAAAAACACAATTTTCGAGGACTTTTCAAAGACATTCCATGATGAATTTTCTTTTCATAATTTTTTATGACTGCGTAAACTATGATTATTAGTAACCAGTTTTCTTCTACTCTGTAGGGTTCTCTATATATGACAATACTGATCCCCAAAGTTACAGTTAATCCTCAAACACAAGTTGACTACAAACAGATCCACTTTGTTGCAGGCTTCCAGGTTGAGCTGTTCATAATTCTATCACACAACAATTCTTCTTTTCTATACATGATCACAGTTAAACTTCAGTGTTAAGACACTTGTGTCAATGTGCATAGTCATCTGTTTAAAAATTATTATTTCTTCGGTGGTTTAGTATTGTTCTGGAAAATAATAACAAAGCAGGTTAACTCTTAAGGCCTCAGATTAATTTTTACGACAAATGTAAGCTTATATACAACTGTAGATGACCTAACAATGTTTCTACATCATTGTTGGCTGCCTGACAGGCAGCCGGCAATGATGTAAAAACACAGCCAAAATAACTGTAGCCTACCAGGTGAGTTCTCAAAGAAACCAAGACTTGGGGGAAGCTTTTTTCAAAGCAATATAACAGCGTCAGTTTGTGGCTGTATAGGGACTTATGGGTTAAACAGAAGACTAGTGACTCAAACAAGCATAAAATGGTCACCAGGTTCAAGTTGTCTGCAGGGAAGGGTATGTGATAATGTGTAAATGGGGGAAGTGAAATCACTTTAAGCCAAAGTAAAAATCTTCTTTAGAAACTCTCTTTATATTTATTGGTGTTTCAGACCACATATTTCTACACAATGGCTAATTCTGCCCCCAACATGGAGATAAAGCAAGTTTTGTCAATCGTTTATACCCATTTTTGAGGAATTCCACAACAAGCATTGTTGACTGGGTCCTATTTTACCAGGAAAACAGAGTTTGCTTACCAATGAGCAAGCACTGCTTCACTTCCCGGGGTTACTACGGGAAAACTTTCTTTATTCACTTGATTCTACTTCTAATAAGAAAGTTTCACACAATGTGTCACATATCATGCAGTTCCAGAAATATGGATGTTTAAAACTGTTTTCTATCTTTAGCTCCTGGGGTTTCCAGGGGAAAGTAGGAAACGTTTTTTTATTACACTGCACATAAACTTTGGTTCAAATCGGCTCACAAGTTCAAAAATGTGAAACTTAGGTAGAGCTGTAAATTTTGCCCCACAAGGACATGTTGCAACCACCCCCCCCCCCCCCCCACCAAAAAAAACAACATTTTTTGAACAAACTTGATTCTTCACCACTGAATGAGTCTGTATACCAAATATTAACATATTGCAGGCAGTTGTCCACAAGCAAAAGACTGCTCAATGTTTTTTCCATTACCAACTGTGTTAAACTGGAGTCGCCATAGGGTGCTTCTTTGATTCATTCATAGTTTTTTGTCCAATTGATTTCACTAATCCTAAGGAACCTTCATACCACAAAAAAACCCAAACACCTCTTGTGTGGTTCTTGAAGTATAAGTGTTTCAATTTTTTTCTCCTTTGAGCTCTTAAGGTTGAGTGAAAATTGTTTGGGGCATATGGTCAGAGGTTTCACCCAAAAAACAAACTTTGATTAGATTCGGCCCAGAGGATCTAAGGAAGAAGGCAGAAATGCAAAAGCTAACGAATGACAGACTGTTACGAATACCAAGAGATACCAATAGCCTACTGACTTTTAATCAGGTGAACTAAAAAGATAAGATGACTGTTCTTAGAAATGGTTGCAGCAAATATCAAGCTATTCATAAAGACACTTTGATAAGAACAACATAATGTCATGTGATTTTCATGAGAGGCTACCATGACCTGTTAACCCCTTAACTGCAGAAAATGCCACAGCAATTCACTTTGAGCGAGTTATTTCAAAAGTAAATATACTTACATTTTCATTAAGAACATGTCAAGTATTTTTCTAAATTATATTATTAAGTTAACTTATTACTGCTGTGCATAAAAAAACGGTTGATCAAAATTATGGATAATAATTTTTTAAAAATCAGAAAATTTCTAACTCTACCAATTCACAACATTTCTGTACTGGAAGAGAAATT
Source organism: Pictodentalium vernedei (assembly GCA_031216915.1). Lineage (NCBI taxonomy): Eukaryota > Metazoa > Mollusca > Scaphopoda > Dentaliida > Dentaliidae > Pictodentalium > Pictodentalium vernedei. The sequence goes on from CM062293.1 coordinate 158,358,082, forward strand.
TGCCAGTACTGTAGGTTGCAGAGAGTTAATCCTTTACAAATCTCACAGGATATCAAAAATTATTATTTTGATTATTGTTTGTTTCAAATTTTTCAAAATATTTCAACCAAACCATATCACGTGATTTCTTGTTGAAACAAGCTTAATGAACTTGTTCCAATGAGGGATTGCATGATATAGTTTTGTTGAAATTTTTTGAAAAACATATATTTTATACTGCTGAATTTGTTAATTATGAGGACAGATGTTGTGAATTTTGTAAGTAAAGGGTTAACCTTTTGCCTAAGATGACTCTGCAAGGAAAGTTAAAAAATTTATAGTAATTTATATTTTTTTTATACTTACCAATGACCCAGACATAGCTGGTGCTAACTCTTAAAATATAGGGCCAAACACAAATTTTGCCCCCCAATCCCCAAAATTTGCATCTAAAACTAAAGAAAACATGTCCTGAAAGGCCCTCCACACTTCGCCCCTACTGCGCATGCGCAGTGTCAAGGACGTTCCGAAATTGGCGCCATTAATCATTCTAATAACCAGTGCCTGGTAAGTGCTATGTACTCAGCGGGGAGGCAAGAGTTCCCAACTCCTGGGAGGGCCATCCCCGTGTGGGTCATTGGTAAGTATAAAAAATATATAAATTACTATAAATTTTTTAACATTTTTATACTGTACCAATGACCCAGACATAGCTGAATAGTAAAAAGGCTGGAGGGCCAAGGACATAGAGCAAAATGGAATACGCTCAATAAAATAAAATAGAGTCATCCCCTGTAGGGAAAAAGAAGTAATAGGCCTTACATGTATCTTTCTTATTTATGATAAATTAGAAAGATACAACACCTTCCAAAATTGAGCTTCAAACATCCATGTACTCTATTAATATCCAATATAATCCTTATACTAATAATTTTTAAAGTAAGCCAATAAATAAAGTAAGTCTAGAGAATAGAGACTCTTATACTCCTAAAAGTGTCTGAGGATTGCATAATCATGTCCGTTGACATATGCAATATTCAAAAGCTATACTTTAAAAACTAAGACTTGAATGAATTTTAAAAACCTAAACTTCTCACTAAACAACCATCCCAATAACAGCTCAGAATTACTAACTCCGGAGGAGGTATCCCCTTGTTTTCATAGTAAAACAGGTGACCCAAGGGAACACCCTCCCCCCCCCCCCCCTTTTTCTTGCCCTGGGTCAAATAGCCCAGAGCGAAGAGGGCAGCCGAACGGAGACACTGCCGAAACAGACAGCCTACCTAGCTATAGTAGCAACTGTTAAGTGAATGACATTCTGAGCAGTAGATAATAGACCTAACAATAGAGGCCTCCAGAAATGGACTCGATATTTCTGAGATAAAATTCATGAATGTGGATGGCTGAGCGCAATGAGCGGCCTTCAAAAATCTATAATAGCGACACTATTAATGTAAGCCCAAGAAGTAGAAGAACTCTTACTTCATGAGCCGAAATCTTAAGAACAACTGCTAAGTCAATGATATACCATAAGCAGTACCGATAGTTAATAGAATCCATTAACAATAAAATGGAGCGTAACGTCCTTCTACTAGACATCAAAGACAGAAGAAGCTTACGCCCTTTGTAATAAACAGATATCTGTTTATAAATACATAAACTGTACCCGGAAAGAGTAAAGGCCTATGCCCATTCGAAGACGGAAGGACCTTAAAATAATAGGTTCCGGATAATAGGAGCCTAACTCTTATGCAACAATCCAACCTAAATAGTAACGGAAGTATTGATTCCGAAACTATGAAAGTGAAAATCATCCATCGATAGTGCATGAAACTCACTGACTCTACAGTAAAAGAGAAACCAACAGAATTACTGTCTAAAAGGTCAGAATTTGAAAACTACTGTTTCCAGAGGCTCAAATGATTACTTAGCTAAATAAGAACCGAAGTTAAAATCCGTATAGGAATTTAATCTAAAGATTCTAAGTCTATTTATCAAAAAGTTACTAACTGACTTAGATAAAGAGACAAAAGACTCAATTGTAAACTATCGTAGAGTGCATAGGTATGAGGTAACATAAACCTATAACCTAAATAATAACAGGCTGCAGTAGATCTTGTGAAACAAGTATACTAAAAAATAGCAATGAGTAGTATGGAGGGATCAACAATATGAACATAATGATCCCTACACCACGACGGAAGAGCCTCCACTTTAGCCGCATAGAATAGCGAAGAAGAGGATCTCCTATAGTAAGAAATCGCGTCCAAAGCTCGTCCAGTACAGTGCTTACAATGCAATACGGACCACACAACGGAATACATGAAGGTTGCGACCTTGCTGGTTGTGATAAAGATGACACGATTTACCCAGTGAAAAAGATCCTCACATAGAGGAAGATTTCACGTTAAGACCCACAGTAGACAAGAGAGTAAATTACTCATGATCTCTGTGAAGATAGAGATGCTATCAACAGAAATGTATTGTGGTTGTTTATCTTCGCAATACCTGCTAAAACAACAGCGCCGGAGGATACGCGTATCCTATCATTCCGTCCTATAGATCAATAGAGCGTTAACAATATTAGCTCAGAGATCTGGACAAGCCAACACATACGTCTGCAATTGATTAGCAGGCTGTGTCATAAATAAATCATCATTGGGCGCTCCCATAGATAGCAAATCTGATTGAATACTTGTTTGTTGAGAGTCCATTCTGACAGCAACAAGCGACCCGTAAGAGAACGGGAGTCCGATAAAACAATCAGACGACCCGGAATATGACGGACCAAAACTGAACTTGGTGTACTATAACCAACAGACGGATTCTTTCAATTAAATTGAATAACGGAAACGAAAGAGTGCCTCCCTGGTTCCGGAGATACGCCACTACTGTCGAATTAAAGGACAGGAATTTGGGCATGCGTTTCTGAATAATGTTCATGCAATGACATAAAGCAAGCCTAAAAAACATTATTCCGCGGAAGAAAACTGATTGCTAAAAGACTGCGGAACCCAAAGACCCTGGCACTTCGAATCCGTAAGGATCAGTATTATATCCCAATCTGTTTGACTGGCAACCGTCATAACAGCCACACTCGGGTCCGGCAACTGCGGCGGCACTCTCTGAGTCAACCACCGAATGTTTGCCCCAGTCTGAATCTCTTGTAACACTAGATAGACAAGAGCACGTGTAAATCGAGCAATTCATGGATTGCCGAAAAGTTGCCGTCGAAGAGAAGCTCCTTCGAGAACGAAGCGACTCTGAGAGAGTTCTTAACCTTACTATCCACGCGTGTGGATGTAGCTAGGGCTGCGTCACGTCTAACTAACTCCAATCAGCCACTGAAGGGCGGAGTTATACGTGAACAAACTACTGCCCTCAAAAGAAATTACATTGAGAATAATATCCCGTAAATCTTTTCTTGAAGACGTAATGATAACGCCTCAGTAAGGCGGATTACGTATAATAAAGCGTCTAAGTTAAGTCTACTATACATAATGTCGTTCCCAACATTGAAATTGGAAAAGACATAAACGGCGAAAAAGAATATATGCAGTCTTTAATCACACCGTCTAGACGCATATGAACTCTCGGTATGCCCTGCTCTGCCAAAATAAACTATTTGTATAAATGATAAAATGGCAGAAATGAGCAACGCGGACAAGAAACTAAACTATCATGCTTAGTAGCAGGCTTGTATATATATATATATAGCGTCGAAAAATAAAACACATGTTGTAATGACAATATTGGACTGCGTCGGTAAGTCAGGGACAATGTCCCTGAACCGATCGAAAAATCCGAGTCCAATGACGCTATAAGTCTCTTATCCAAGATCGCAGCAATGAAGTCCGAAATAATAATCACTGGAAGATAATGCCAGAAGATATGAAAGGCATCTTCCGATACTACTAAAGGGAAAACTCGAAATCTTTCGAATCCCTTTCGCCATCCTGTCGGACCCTATAAAGCGTTCGGTCGTCCGTACCTGATGCAACCGCGGACCGCACCGACCCAGCGCCGTCAGATAATTCCTGATTCGACCGAGAAACTGTCAATTGCTGGGATGCTGCGAAACAACTGTGCTAACTCGGATAGCACGTCCGTCACTGAGGCCTGGGGAGAAGCGGTCTTACGATGCATTGCCGCTGGAAGCTCCGTGATCGTTACCCCGTGCATACTACCAATATGCGAGCGAACGGAGTGTATAGGCCTCGTGTCCCTTGGCTACCGGATGGCGCGACCTATTCGCCGTGGAATCACTGAATGCCGAAACTGATCGGATACTCGAGGTCACGTAGCCAATGTGCGGTCGTGTGCCCTGCTGTGAGGATGAGGAAGCATTAAAGACAGTCTCTCGGACTGTCAATATAATGGAGCGTCCCGACCAACGGACATATGCTCCGAATGTAAAATATCTGAACCACAACATGCGGTCCCCTATGTTGTTGGGCGAGAGAGGGACCTCTCTCGCTCACAGCCCGGACGGACCTGGACAAGCCAGGAACCGGACTAACAGGCTTCATCCGATCTGTCCTCAATCTGCCGTCACTGGGTGAGTACTAAAGTAATTAAAGTGCTCGCATCACCCAAATCTCCTTCCTAGACCGCAACGGACGAACCCGGCAGCCGAACCATTCGATGAATGTACGCTACACCGGGTGAGCTAGCGAATGTCACTCCGTAGGCGATAGACATATTCCATGAGCACTTATTGCCGCTAACTCTTCATTAACTATGACGACAGAGGCACACTTTTGAAAGACATCTCCATAACTCTTCGAACAAGAAACCAGAAATGCTTGGTTAGCAAGCATAAAATAATAATATATATAGCGTCGTTCAATAATTCGAAAGTTTGTGTGACATTATTGGACTATGTCGGAACTGAGGGACGATGTCCCTGAACCGAACCAAAATTTTCTAAGTCCACCGACGCTATCAGTTTCTTATCCGGCATTGCAGCATTCTGGTCCGACGAAAGAAGCTGTAGAAGACCAAGTCAGATGACATACACAACAGCATATGTTGTTCCGAAAGGGAAAGCTCGAAATCCTCCGAATCCCTTTCGGTATCCCGTCGGACCGGATGAAACTTTCGGACGTCCGTACCCGCTTCCGCGGAGCGTCCCGACCCAGCATCGTCGGAAAAAATATATGCGACAGATTCAGTTGATGCTGGGATGCTGCGATAAACTGTGCTATTAAGGAAAGCACGTCCGTTCCCGAGGCCTGTGCAGTAGCGGTCTTACGATGCATTGCCGCCGGAAGCTCCGTGTACGTTGACTCCCGCACACTTCCTATGCGAACGTCCGGAGTCTGCAGGCCTCGTGTCCCTGGCTACCGGATGGTGTGACCTGGTCGCCGAAGAATCCTTGATCGGTGAAGCTGGTAATATATCGGCGGTCACGCAGCCAAGGTGCGGTCGTGTGCGCTGACGAGAAGAGGAAGCCTTAGCAGTCTCAGCGGACTGCCTATACAACGGAGCGTCCCGAGCGACGGACGTATGCTCCGCTTGCGACACATTTTGTACCACAACATCTGGGGCCAGATGTTGTTGAACAAGAGAGGGGCCTCTCTCGCTTGCCGTCCGGATGGACCGGAACGAGCTATGAACCGGACTAAAAGGCTTCCTGCGTTCTCCCTCCGATCCGCCGTCACTGGGTGTGCATTAGGTTAATTTATAGTGCTCGCATCACCCCAAAATTCCTTCTAGACCGCAACGGACGAACCCGGCTGCCGAACCATTCGGTGAATGGACACTACACCGGGCGAGCTAGCGGACGTCAAAGGCCGTCGAACCTACTAGGGTCCTCTTAGGCAATTGGCGTATTTACATGAGCACTTTTCCGCTAGCCCTTCATTAATTGTGACGACGGAGACACACTGTTGGAAGACATCACAGATACATCACCCTAATCTTGATCGTCTGAAATAGAAATTGATAAAGTAGAGTGACCCTGCGGGGAAAGGACCGGAGTGTCCAAATCCCCAACAACATACCGTGACATACGCTTCCCATATTGTCATCGAAATCATACGATACAGAACAGGAGTTAATGCGAGTACACTGACCACATATAGAATGATAATAAAGTCAGAGGAAGACTTCCTCTTAAAACAATTGATCAATATCCTTTCAATGTGAAAAGAAAACAAGTCCTGGTACTCGCACTAACCCCTGGCAATCAAAATACATAATAATAATAATATGATCCATTAATATAGAAAAAATAATTGAAATCAAAATATTTTGAAAAAATATTTTTTCAGAACAGCCCAAGTTTCTGAAAAGTAACGTTGAGCCCCAATGGATCCCAAGCCTAAGTGTGGACAAAAATTTTAAAAATATTTTAAACAATTTATTCAACACTTACGAACAATAATAATGTATCTAGTTATGATTAAAATAACATCAAGATATTATTTTTTAGAAATCCCCCCCTCACACAGAGGGCTGTTGTAAATGTAAACAATGAGTGTAAAAACACTAAAATAAGACTCCAGGCACCCAGGCCCGAAATCAGTTACCAAAAATACACTATCTGATGCAAAACAGAGACTTCCAGGGAAGAAACTGCAGAACATCAGATGGTAGATGCAGAACACAACGCCTAACCACCCGTAGGTGAAGACGTAAACATGGGGAAAGAACAGAATTCATTCTGTTATTCAGCTAAAACTCCCAAGAAAATTTAGTAATAATAATTACAAAAACTATGCCAAAAGCATGGGAGAATAGCAAGGGGGAACTTAAAGGACAGGGAGAGAGGAAAACACTTAAAAAACAGTGTAACTAAATAATCAGAATGACAACAAAATGGCTGGTGCCTTGAAAATAGGTAACTTAACATAATTTCATTAAAAAATTTTAAGTTACAGCCCTGATAATATTCTGTCACACATTCTTTTCCTCTCCTCCTTCTCTATCCTCCTTAGAATCACCATTTCACTAATATTTATGTGTCTGGCATCATTTAAACTAAGATTTATAAGCACAAAGATCAGTCAGATGTTAACTGATGAAGGGCCAAACTTAGAATGATTAATGGCGCCAATTTCGGAACGTCCTTGACACTGCGCATGCGCAGTAGGGGCGAAGTGTGGAGGGCCTTTCAGGACATGTTTTCTTTAGTTTTAGATGCAAATTTTGGGGATTGGGGGGCAAAATTTGTGTTTGGCCCTATATTTTAAGAGTTAGCACCAGCTATGTCTGGGTCATTGGTACAGTATAAAAATATCACTTTGTTTTTCAAAACAACTACACATTTTAATTTTTTGCTCGCATGACAATGCTTATTACCCCTCAGTAGAAAAATCTTTACAAGCTCATTCCAGTGTGGGGGTTATTAACTATGGTAAGGTGGTAAGAAAGAATGAAAGCGTCAATGACACTGTAGCTTGACTGTGAGTTGTGTTTGATGAAGAGGATGATGTTCAATGTCTATGAAAGGATTATGAAATACGACAAGAATTTTGATAACTGAGAATATGTTAATTTCTGTTCCCTGTAAGCTATGTTTTCAATAAAAATAATTTAAGGTGGAGACTGTATTAAAGAATTGAGGCCTGGGTTATTGTGGCCCTCACAGTTAATGTATGTCAACCAAGTTACAGTGAAATTATTCCAAAACAAGTCATCCTATCCAGGCCTGAAAGTTAAAAAATTTATAGTAATTTATATATTTTTTACACTTACCAATGACCCAGACTTAGCTGGTGCTAACTCTAAAATATCTAGGGCCAAACACAAATTTTGCCCCCCAATCCCCAAAATTTGCATAAAAAAACGAAAATTACATGTCCTATATGGTCCTCCATACTTTTACTCCACTGCGCATGCACAGTGTCAAGGAGGTCTCGAAATTGGCGGCAATTATCATTCTTACAACCAGTGCCTAGTAAGCGTTATGTACTCAGCGGGGTGGTATGAGTTCCCAACTCATGGGAGGGCCATCCCCGTCTGGGTCATTGGTAAGTATAAAAAATATATAAATTACTATAAATTTTTTAACATTTTTATACTGTACCAATGACCCAGGCTTAGCTGAATAGAAAAACGGCTGGAGGGCCTAGAACATAAAGGAAAATCCAATAGGCTCAACTACATATAACAGAATTATCCCCTCGAGGAAAAAAGGAGAAATAGGCTTTACATGTATCTTTCTTATTTGTATCAAAAATGAAAGACACAACACCATTCTATAATTGAGCACAATAACATCAATGATCTCTACTAACATCCAATATGACCCGTTATACTAATTATTTTTAAAGGAAGGCCAATAAATAAAGGAAGCCCAGAGAAATGAGACTCTTTATACTCATTAAAAGTGTCTGAGGATTGTACATTAACGCCCGTATGACACGTGACATATACAAATGCTTCACACTGAGCTACACTTTAAAAATATTACATGAATGAGTTAAACATCGACTTTACACTTTAAAAACATCCTGGCACCGACTCAGAATTACTGACTCCAGAGGAGGTATTCCCTTGTTTTTCACTATAAAGCAGGTGACCTAAGGGAACACCTTCACCCCCCCCCCCCCCCCCTCCTCCACACTTTCCCCTTGCGCTGAATCAAATACCCCAGAGCGAAGAGGGCAGCAGGACAGAGTTACTGCCGGAACAGAAAGCCTGCATAACTATAGTTGCAACTGTTTAATGGACGACATTCTGAGCAACAGATAACGGACCTAAACAATGCAGATCTCCAGAAATGGACTCAATATTTCTAAGATAAAAATTCGTGAAAGTGGAAGGCTGAGACCAATATGCAGCCTTCATTAGATCTGTAATAGCAACACTATTAGCATAAGCCCAAGATGTAGATAGAGCTCTTACTTCATAAGCTGAAATCTTAAGCACAGACTGCTGAGTTGAAGATAATTTATCATAAGCAGTACGGATAGTTAACTGAATCCACCTAGCAATAGAATGGACCGAAATGTCCCTTCTATTAGGCATCAGAGACAGAAAGAAACGTTTACGTTCCTTTCTGATAAACTCGGATCTACGTTTATGAATACGTAAAGCTCTAACAGGACAGAGTAAAGGCCTTTGCCCGTCTGAAGACGGAAGAGCCTTAATAACAATAGGTTCTGAATACTTATTAGGAGCCTGATTCTTAGCCAAAAATCCAACATTAGTAGTCAAGGTAATAGTATTTCCCACACTCTGATAGTGAGAATCGTCCACAGATAGTGCATGAAGCTCACTGACTCTTCTAGCCGAAGAGAAGGCTAAGAGAAAAGCTGTCTTATAAGATAAGAATTTGAAGTCCACTGTGTCAAGAGGCTCAAATGGTGCTTCTTTTAGCTTAAGAAGAACCCAAGCTAAATTCTACTTAGGAATTAATCTAAGGGTTCTAGGTCTATTTATCGAGAAGTTTCTTACTAACTTAGATAAAGAGACATTAGATCCAATCTGTAAACTATCATGGTGTGCATAAGTATCAGATAGCATAGACCTATAACACTTAATGGTAACAGGCTGCAGTTTGATCTCAGCAAACAAGTAGACTGGAAAATTTGCAATGTCTGGAATGGAGGGATCATAAATATCTACAGAATGATCCCTACACCACCGACAAAAGACCTTCCACTTAGCAGCATAGTTTAGCGAAGAGGAGGTCCTCCTACAGTTAGAAATCGCATCCACTGCTCGTCCTGTAAAATGGAAATACGTAAAGGTTGAGACCTTGCGGGTTGTGATGCAGTCTGCACGATTTTCCCTGTAAAAGAAGATCCTCCTGTGGAGGAAGCTTCCGCGGCATGTCCCACAACAGACACCGGAGTAGATTTATCCACGGTCTCTGTGGAGACAGAGATGCTACCATCAGAATTTTGCATTGAGATTGTTTTATTTTGAGCAATATCTGCTGAATCAACAGCGCTGGAGGATACGCATATCCTATCATTCCGTCCCACGAGATCGATAGAGCATCTACTGGAAATGCTCGAGGATCCGGACATGGTGACACATACGTCTGCAACTGATTGTTGAGATGCGTCGCAAATAAGTCTACCATTGGCCGCTCCCATTGGTTGCAAATCTGATTGAATACTCGTTTGTTGAGAGTCCATTTTGACGGCAACAAGCGACCCCTCCTTGAAAGGGAGTCTGCTAATACGTTCAGACGACCCTGAATATGACGGACCGATAGGAGAACTTGATGTTCTAGTACAAACAGAAGGATTCTTTCCATTAAGTTGAATAATGGAATGGAATGAGTGCCTCCCTGGTTCCGAATATACACTACTACCGTCGTATTGTCGGACAGAATTTACACGTGTGCATTCTGAATAACATTCATCCAATGACGTAGCCCAAGCCAAATTAACATCATTTCTTTGATGTTTATGTGCTTGTTTAGGAACTGCGGATCCCAAAGACCCTGGCACTTCGAATCCGTTGGGCTCAATGTTGCGCTCCAACCTGTTTGACTGGAATCAGTCATAATCATAAAACTCGGATCAGGCAATTGCAGTGGAACTCCCTCCTGAGTTAACCACTGAATATCTGCCCAAGTCTGAATCTCTTGTTTTAATTGATTTGACAAGAGAATGTCCGTATCGAGCGAATGAATCTTCACCCTCCAATTCTTTGTCAGAAAGATTTGGAGAGGACGAGTGTGTAGCCGCCCCATCGGAATAAGATCCGCGGCGGCTCCGCACAAACCGATCAGTCTCATGAATTCTCTCACTGTAACTTTGTCTGAGTGAAGACAATAGTGAGCATAACAACTGATTAATTTCGCTCTGGTTAACGGCAGACGAACGAGATTGTTGTGCGTCTCGAAGCTCATTCCCAGGTGGGTGAATGACTTGGACGGCACCAGATCCGACTTCTCCTCGTTTACTATGAAACCAAGACGTCGGAGCAATAGAAGCAGATTCTGCACATCGTTCTGAAGCGTTAACTCGTTGCCGTACCTCTGAAGAATGTCGTCCAGGTAGGCCGACGTTACCGCAGACGAATGAGCTCGGAAATGAGTCATTACCGAGTTCATTATTCGAGTGAAAGCCCAGGGCGCTAGATTCAGACCGAAGCACATTGCTCGGAACTGATACACGACTACTGGGACGGCGAAGCGAAGATACTTTCTGAACGCCGGACCATGACGTGAAAGTACGCATCCTTGAGATCTATGCTCGTAGCATAGTCATTCACCAGAATGCTCGCTCTGACCGATCGGATGGTCTCCATATAGAATTTTTGGAGCCACGATCAGCTTATTTATCCAGCTCAGATCTATGACTGGACAGAACGAGCCGTCTGGTTTCGGAACCAGAAAAAGATGGCTGTAGAAACCTGGAGATTCCTGGTTTTCTACGACCTCTATCGCGTTCTTTTCCAGAAGAGACTGGACTTCTGATAGAAGCGAGCCTCTCTTCTGCGGATTTGACGGAAGCTGAGTCCATCTTGGACTTCGAGTTAACGGAGGTTTTCCTTTGAAGGACAGTTTTAGCCCTTCCGGAATAACCTCTCGAATCCATGGGTCGTCCGTAACCGACGCCCAATGGGTTGAGAAACTCGACAGCCCACTGGAACACGATAGAGGTTTATACCATCACCTCCTGGACCTGCGAGGCTTGCGGAAGGAGAAACCATGTCCTCCACGGCCCGCACCTCGCCCCATTGACCTGGGGGCGTCTGACCGGTTGTCTCGTCCAGTATTACGACCCCTTCCTGAGTCGCTGCCTTGACGGTCTCTGGAGTAAGACCTAGAGGATGCATAGGAACCTCTATAGGAACTTCCCTTGGACGTATTCGCCCCAGAAGTGCCTGTCTTACTCCTCTCTGATGAATCCGACTTTTTGGAAGCAGATTTGAATAGCAGAGAGTCTGAAGCTTTCTTAGTAATCTGATCATAGATTGAGGAAAGCTTGCCGTCGAAGAGAAGCTCTCCGGAGACCGGAGGGACTCTGAGAGAGTTTTTCACCTTACTATCCACACGCGTGGATGTAGCCAGGGCCGCGCCACATCTAACCAACTCCAGATTTGCCACTGAAAGGGCGGAGTTATACATGGAGAATGCTATGGCCCTCGAAAGAACTCTTAAGGAGGTTTGTACATCCTGGAATTCTTTTCCTTCGAGACGTAATGATAACGCTCTGGTAAGGTGATCTGCATATACGATAATGCGTCTTAAGCTAGCCCTGTTAGACGATATTGTCGTTTCCAAAGTCGTGGTTGGAATAGACATAGACGACGGTATAGACAATTCTAGGTCTTTGGCCTGGTCGTCTAGACGCATAGGAACTCTCGGAATGCCCTGTCCTGCCATTTCGAATTTATTCCTTGAATTGATGAAAGGCAGATGTAGAGCATTTGCCGATAAGAAACCGGACCTGCCCATTTTGGTAGCAAGTTTATATATAGCGTCATTCAATAGTTCAAATGTCCGTGTGACATTTCTGGACTGTGTCGGAAACTCAGGGACGATGTCCCTAAACCGATCAAAGAATTCTGTGTCCAGTGAAGCTATCAGTCTCTTATCCGGCAACACAGCATTTTGGTCCGGAGGAACAACGTCAGGAAGATAATGAATGAACTCTATGGCAATTTTATGTTGTTCCGAAAGGGAAAATTCCAACTCCTCCATATCCCTTTCGCCATCTTGTCGGACCACTTGTAATTCTCGGTCGTCCGTGCCTGATCCTGCAGTGGAACATACAGACCCAGCTTCCTCGGATAATTCCTGATCCGAAAGAGTTTCTCTCGGTTGCTGGGATGCTGCGATAATTTGTGCTATCTGTGATAGCACGTGCATAACAGAGGCCTGTGGAGCTGCGGTCTTACAGGATTTAGCCGCTGGAAGCTCCTTGGACGTTGACTCCTGCATACTTCTTTTATGTGAACGTCCGGAGTATGAAGGCCTCGTATCCCTGGCTACCGGATGGCGTGACCTGGTCACCGTGGAATCCCTGGTCCTCGAGGCTGGCTGGATATCACTGGTCACGTAGCCAAGGTGCGGTCGTGTGTGCTGCCGTGAGGATGAGGAAGCCAATAGAGCAGTCTCTCCAGACTGTCTATATAACGGAGCGTCCCGAGCGGTGGACGTATGCTCCGACTGAGGAACGTTTTGTACCACAACATCTGGGCCCAGAGTTGTTGTACGAGAGAGGGACCTCTCTCGCTCGCAGCCCGAATGGACCTGGATGAGCTAGGAACCGGACTAATAGGCTTTCTCCGTACCATCCTCGGATCCGTCGTCACTGGGTGTGCACGTTGTATATTTATAGTGCTCGCATCACCCAAATCTCCTTCCTGGACCGCAACGGATGAACCCGACTGCTGAGCCATTCGATAAATGGTCGCTACACCGGGCGAGCTAGCGGACGCCAAAGCCGTCGATCCTACTTGGGATCTCTTAGGCAATTGCTGTATCTGCATGAGCACTTTTGACGCTCGCTCTTCATTTGACTGTGATGACGGAAGCACACTTTTCGAAGACATCACGGAAACATCACCCTGTTCTTGTTCCTCTGAAAAAGAGATTGAAAAACTAGAGTGACCCTGCGGAGAGAGAACCGGCATGGACCTCTCCCCGCTAACAACATACCATGACACACGTCTCCAACGTTTGTCATCCCAATTGACACACACTGAGCAAGGATTAGTGCGAGTACACTGACTACAATTAATACTTTGATCATGTGAATCAGAGGAACATTTCCTCGCATTACAATTTGAACAATATTCTTTCATTGTGAAAAATTACAGACAGTCATAGTACTCGCACTAACCCTTGAAAAGAAAGATACATAATAAAATGATCCATAATAACGTTTCGAAAAAATAATTCAAAAAGAAAAAATTTCAGAAGAGCCCAAGTTCCCAATGGGAACAATGAGCCCAAATGGATCCCAAAAAAGCCTAAGTGTGGACAAAATTTTTTAAACCATTTCAAAAAATTAATTTAACACACGGACAATATTAATGTATCTTGCTATGAACTGAACTAAGCAGAAGAAAGTAATCACTATCAGAAGTAACCGTTGTCAATGTAAACAAAAAGTGTACAAAAACTGGAAACATGACTCCAGGCACTGATAAACATGGTCCGAAATCAGTTACCAACTAAAACACTATCTGATGCAAAACAGAGACTTCCAGAGAAGAAACTGCAGAACATCAGATGGTAGATGCAGACCAAAATGCCTAAACACCCAAGGGTGAGGACATAACCATTGGGAAAAACAGAATATTTATTCTGTTACCAAGCCAAAACTCCCAAGAAATTTTAGTAATCAACATTACAAAAAATATGCCAAAAGCACGGGAGAATAGCTAGGGGGAATAAAGGAAAGGGAGAGAAGAAACACTGATCAAACAGTGGTATTTTCATAGCAAGAATGACAACAACAGGCCCATGTCTTGAAATTAGGGAACATGAAATAATTTCGTAAAACAATTATTATAAGTTACAGCCCTGAACATTTCCTGCCACTGTTTCTTCCTCTCATCCTTCTATTTCCTCCTTAGATCCACCATTTCTCTCATAATTATGTGTCTGGCAACATTTAAACTGAGATTTACAAGCACAAATATCAGTGAGATGTAACTGATCTGAGGGTCAAACAAAGAATGATAATTGGTACCAATTTCGAGACCTCCTTGACACTGCGCATGGGCAGTGGAGTAAAAGTATGGAGGACCATATAGGACATGTAATTTTCGGTTTTTGGTGCAAATTTTGGGGATTGGGGGGCAAAATTTGTGTTTGGCCCTACATATTTAAGAGTTAGCACCAGCTAAGTCTGGGTCATTGGTACAGTATAAAAATATAAGCCGTCTGACATTTGCAGAATGAGGTCCCCCAGAGAAGGGTGAATTTGATGATGATATCCCATACAGTGGGCCATTTATCCTCTGGGTACCTCTTTCTGTTTCATTTTGGGACCCTGATTCAGATTGAGGTTCACAGAAGGTAAATTTAGTGATGCTACCCTGCTGTGCAGGGCAGCATCACTAAATTCACCCACTGGGACCTCATTTTGGAGATGTCAGTCTGCTTATTTTCTGGATTGATCCTATCAAGTTACAATGAAATCCATTCATAACTATGACCTGTAGACTGTACTAAAGGTTTTTGGACATCGGGCCCCTGTAGCTGTCACAGTTGACCGATCACGACCGAAAGGGGAATGTACTTATCTAGACATTATATGAAGTCATCCTACTAAGTTACAATGAAATCCCTTCATAAATCCAACCTGTAAACTGTGCTAAAGCTTTTCAGCTTGGGCAGCCATCACGCATTACCGATCACGACCAAAAGGGGACGTTCTCATCCAGACATGACCTCAAATCTGCATATGAAATTTTGTGACGATCGGACAAGAACTACAGGGTGTAGCCTGTGCTAAAGGAAAATGTGAACAGACTCACAGATTAAAAGACTTCCGCACAAATGATGGCAACAGCCAGACATGTTAACCTCCAGAATAATTTTTCAGGGAAAAGTTCGCACAGGGACAAAACAAAAGAAAAAACTTGCGAATTTTCAGCTCATGGAACACCAGGTTATATCCAGATCTAGTTGTCAATTATGCTGATGCATTTATGCTATGTTAAAAAATCATGAAATAATTCTTGATTTCACAACGGTTGAACACGGTTGAAATATATATCATAAAATACCCTTTTCTTAATAAATTCAACTTAAATCCATATTTTACTGCTTCGTGAGTTTTTACCAGAGTTTGAAATGCATGTGGTTTGACTCCGAACGTTTTACATAAGTTACACCGGGAAAGAAATATGAAAAAATTTAAAGTAATTTATATATTTTTTATACTTACCAATGGCCCAGAATAGCTGGTGCCAACTCAAAAATATCTAGGGCAAAACACAAATTTGGCGACCCAATCCCCCAAATTTGCATGCAAAACCAAAAATTAGAAGTCCTATCTGGCCCTCCATACATTTACCAGGAAGTCACTGAAACTGGCGCCAACATCATTCTTTGTAAAAAGATTATAATATAATACTTCAGCGGGGAGGTATGAGTGTCCAGTACTGCCCACTCATGGGAGGGCCATTCCCATCTGGGCCATTGGTAAGTATAAAAAATATATAAATTACTTAAAATTTTTTCATATTTTTATACTGTTTACCAATGGCCCAGACTAGCTGAATCGTAAAAAGGTGGAGGGCCTAGAACTTCCGAAATAGTAGATCAACATAGATCAAATTCTTCAATCCATGATGAAGAAAATTAGAATAATTAGAATTCACATGTATGTCTCTTTGTGCCATAATAGAGGAGACATATCCTAATATGAATCCCAATTATGTAAATCTAAAATCTGAGCATGGAATCGTGCTAATTAGAATGTAACAAGTTCACAAATTTTTAAGGCTAGTCTGGACGAAGCCCTAAAAATTAGGATGGCATATTTGAGAATGAGAGAAAATTGCCCATAAATCTACACCATACAATAATACTACAGCTGAATGCCAAATATAGTACAGACAAAACAGCTCCCTTCCAATAAGCCAGAGAAGTGGATAAAATGACTCCCTCCACCCCCTTTTTTGAACATATCTTCAAAAGAAAGAGGGGAGAGCTCTGGAATCAATAAGCGGTACCAGGAAACAATATAAACAAGAGCGCTTGTATCGCTGAAGCAATACAATGTCTCCTACTGGACTAATGAGCATTAATAATTATACAAATGTTATAACCTAGGTGTGATCAGCATGAATTCCGTTGAAGCATTTCCAAAAAAAGTCCAGAAAACTGATATTTTGGCGCTTTTCCATATTTCCAAGGGCTATAACTCACACAAGAATAATGCAATCAGCATGAAACTCAAATTGATCTGTAAGTCATCGTTCTATAGTAGGTTACCAAGAATGAAATCATTCGGTTGAAGCATTTCCAAAAAAAGTCCGGAAAACTAAAGTATGACTGACAGACTGACTAACAGACTGACGGATGGACAGAGTACAAATGAAACTTGATCTGTAAGTCATCGTTGTATAGTAAGTTACCGAAAATGAAATCATTCCGTTGAAGCGTTTCAAAAAAAAAAGTTCGGAAAACTAAAGTATAACTGACAGACTGACTGACAGACTGACGGATGGATGGACAGAGTGTAAATGAAACTTGATCTGTAAGTCATCGTTCTATAGTAGGTTACCAAAAATAAAATCATTCCATTGAAGCGTTTCCAAAAAAAAGTCTGGAAAACTAAAGTACGACCGTCAGACTGACTGACAGACTGATGGATGGATGGACAGAGTGTAAATGAAACGTGATCTGTAAGTCATCGTTCTATAGTAGGTTACAAAAATGAAATCATTCCGTTGAAGCGTTTCCAGAAAAAATCCGGAAAACTGATATTTTGGCGCTTTTCCATATTTCAAAGGGCAATAACTCACACAAGAATAAGGCGATCAGCATGAAACTCAAACTTGATCTGTAAGTCATCCTTCTACAGTAGGTTACCAAAAATGAAATCATTCCCTAGAAGCGTTTCCAAAAAAAGTCTGGAAAACTGAAATTTTGGCACTTTTCCATATTTCCAAGGGCAATAACTCACACAAGAATAATGCAATCAGCATGAAACTCAAACTTGATCTGTAAGTCATCGTTCTATAGTAGTTTACCAAAAATGAAATCATTCCGTTGAAGCGTTTCCAAAAAAACTCCGGAAAACTGATATTTTGGTGCTTTTCCATATTTCCAAGGGCCGTAACTCACACAAGAATAATGCAATCAGCATGAAACTCAAACTTGATCTGTAAGTCATCGTTCTATAGTAGTTTACCAAAAATGAAATCATTCCGTTGAAGCGTTTAAAAAAAAAATCCGGAAAACTGATATTTTAGTGCTTTTCCATATTTCCAAGGGCCATAACTCACACAAGAATAATGCAATCAGCATGAAACTCAAACCTGATCTATAAGTCATCGTTCTATAGTAGTTTACCAAAAATGAAATCATTCCGTTGAAGCGTTTCCAAAAAAACTCCGGAAAACTAAAGTGTGACTGACAGACTGACAGGCGGACAGACTGACGGATGGACGGAGTGCAAACCTATAGTCCCCTCCGGCGATGCCGGTAGGGGACTAATAAATATCGATCCGGCACTCAGGAATTAATTCATGAATAATAAATGGTGCTTAACGCCATTTCACAAGCCAAGGCTATAGCAACGATTTTTGTAAATAACATCATCCGCTACAAAATATGCACTGCAGATGGCATATACAGGTACGACGAAATTAGTGAAATAATAATATAACATACACATATTAAAGCGAGATACGATGAACAATCACTGCAGAGAAAACCCGCTTCAAATATCATTCATATGCGGCCTCTGTACAATTAAATCCGGTAAGAACACTCTCCAACATGTACAATTTGGTATCTACAACTATAAACACGTGAGAATATGCGATTTGAGAACCGACAAAATCAAGACCAGGATCTAGAAATGGAGGTTGGTATGATTAACTGGCTCCAACACAGACCGCCCCCGAAATATATAATTTCAAGGTCCACCAGAGCGATAGCGTAATAAACTATTGCGCGAGTGCATTAAAATCCAGACTGTAATCATCTAAAAAACCACTAAGTGGTTATGCAGTCACCTATGAACTCAAATAGCAGCAATTATCATTCCCATGAATATGGCTGAGCGTCAATAGTATGCGCTCAAATGCCTAATACTGGTGACACAAATGATGGAAACTATTATTCCTGTGCGCCGCAAACTGAACTATCCTGAAGCGATCCTATATAAGATCCTGTAACAGCCATACAGTTAGAATAAGCCCAAGATGCTGCCAGCGCCTTTACTTCATGCGCTGAAATCTTAAGCACTGGCTGCTGATTGGAAGATAAATTTTCCTAAGCAGAACGAATAGTTAAATGAATCCATCTAGCAATAGAATGAATCGAAATGTCCCTTCTATTGGAAATTAATGACAAAAGAAGCGTTTCTTCTCTTCTGATAAACTCTGATCTGCATCTATAAATACATGATCGCTAATAATATAAATTCAATGATGTAGCATAAACAATAAGACATCATTTCTGAATATGTGGTCTCAAAGAACCGAGGGTCCCAAGAACCCTGAATAGAGAGACCATCAGACTCAGGATTGTAATCCAATATATGAACTCACATCCGTCATAATTGAGAAACCGTTAAACATGTGCCGAAACTTGACCTTATGTTAGAAGATTCGCTAAAACAAAAACGGTCTAGAGCGAAAAACGTCTACCACTCCAGTTAAGAACAAGAGGCCCCAGCGGGCCTGAGGGCGCTCACCTGATATGGTAGTCTAAATATCAAACCAGGGACTTGACTTGAATAAGCTGCATACAGACCTCCTCAGAAAAGCTAGTACCAACTAGATGAAGCGATTGTGCCCACACAACACACAGGATTTTCCTTCTATTTTCAGTTCCTGCACTTTTATGTCCCAAAATTGAGATAAACGCATAAAAAACAGATTTTTTTTTATTTTTGTTCGGAAATTTTCGAAGTCCCAAACAAAATATTTTCAGCCTAAAACTTTTTTTTCTTCTTTTCTTTCTGCATAAAAAACCCAAAAACTCAAACCAAAAAAGTCCCACCCTTACCCCAAATTTTCAGTGTAAAAATTTTTTTTATTTTTTTGTCTTAAAATTGACCAAAACGAAAAAATCCAAAAAACTCATTTCCGGATTTCGGTCCAAAATTTTATAAGTCCCACTCGGAACCCAAATTTTCAGTGTAAAAAATTTTTGTTTGTTTGTCTTACAATTGACCGAAACACAGAAAAAAACTCATTTCCAGATTTCGGTCCAAAATTTTCTAAGTCCCACCCGGAACCCAAATTTTCAGTGTAAAAAATTTTTGTTTGTTTGTCTTACAATTGACCGAAACACAGAAAAAAACTCATTTCCAGATTTCGGTCCAAAATTTTCTAAGTCCCACCCGGAACCCAAATTTTCAGTGTAAAAAATTTTTTTTTTTATCTTAAAATTGACCGAAACGCATAAAAAAACAAAAAACTCATTTCAGGATTTTGGTCCAAAATTTTCTAAGTCCCACCCAGCCCCAAATTTTCAGTGTAATAAATTTTTTTTTGTTTGTCTTAAAATTGACCGAAACGCAGAAAAAAACTCATTCCCGGATTTTGGTCCAAAATTTTCTAAGACCAAAAGTCCCACCCGGACCCCAAATTTTCAGTGTAAAAAATTTTTTTTGTTTGTCTTAAAATTGACCGAAACGCATAAAAAAACAAAAAACTCATTTCAGGACTTTGGTCCAAAATTTTCTAAGTCCCACCCGGACCCCCAAAAAAAGCTGCACACCTAAACAGACAATCCCTAAAGTAATATATAGGAGGGGTACCTATACCTTCGCTCTGAGTCCTTATAGACGATCTGAGTCTAGGACAACCTCTCTCACTCTTTCTGCTGGTGATGGTCGATTAGACCCCAACTTAAAGAGCCGAGTATTGATGCTTTCTTGTAGCTTAATCCTACATTAATGAAAGCTTACCATCAAAGACTTAGTGTCTGGAAAACTAAAGGAAGCTGAAGCAAGTTTTCCACTCAGTCCAATGTTAAAGATGACAACGCAAGGCTCCGTCACATCAGAATAAATCCCACTTAACATCTGTTAAGACAGAGATATATATGATAAATAGGCCTAGAAAGAATTTTTTAAAGGTATAAACGTCCATAAAATTCCTTTCCATATAGACGTTGCGTTACAGTACTTAAAATTGAAGTACATAAGATCGTGAGTCTAAATTAGCTCTGAATAAGAAATTATCTCAATAGAATCTGAGCGAACAGCAAAATGATGAAGGTAAGGCTACAACTAGGATCTTAGCCTGCTCAATCAATGCAGAGAAACTCTCAACACATCTTCCCCGGTCCTTTTTTAAATGTATGTGATCAAAAAACGGTTAAAAATACAGAAGATGATGACATGAAACCGAATTACTTCTTCCCACACGAAGTTAAATATGGCGTCATCTACATAATCGAAGATCTGTGACACCCGTGTGGACTTAACCGGAAAGAGATCTTATTATCCTGCTCTTTGTCTGGATGAAGTCAGCGTCTAACAATGCTAGCAGTTTCTCACATTTACTCGCAGCATTGTGATTCACTGGAACAAGTTTAAGGAAATGATAATGGATAGTACACATATCATTCATGAGTTGTCCGAAAGGGAAGGTATCCTCCTCTGTATCCCTTTCATCATTCGTCTAAATCAGTTCAGAATCACGGTCACCGGCATCTGAACAGGCAGATGACTGGACCAACCAAGCACCATTCAACAGCTCAAGTTTTGAGACTGACGTTGAGTGCTTCTGCCTTAGCAGGAATACTGCGATGAGCTGCGCAATTTGTGACAGCAAGTCCCTTATGGAGGTCTGAGAAGCAGCAGTCATGTATTGCTTGTCCGCCAGGTGCTCCTGGGACAGTGTGTCCGAGATAGTTCTTACTGCAGACGTCCCGATGAATGAATCCTCATCTCCTTGGCGACTTTCTTCACAAAAAGTGGACCTCTGACGATGCAGACTAGATAACCTAAGTCACTTAGCCAAGGTGCGTTCGGGAGTGTTTGGTTGTGCTGAAGAAGCCAAACTGTAGCCGTCACCGGCTAAGAATTGAACTGAGCAATAGGTATGGACGTAAGCTCCGATTGACGCAAGTTCCTACCAACAACACCCGGCCCCAGATGTTGTTAAAAGAGAGAGAGGGGTCTCCCTCTTGCTCACGGTCCTGGGAGACCAAGCCGAGAGTACCTCAGAACTTGAGCTGCTTCTTCCTTGCCCTTGTCACAGGGTGAGCATGATTCAGGCCTGGCATTCTTAAAAATGTAGGAGGGCTAAAAATCGCTCCCCTTACATAGCCTAGAGGAGCGATTAGCTCTCCTAAAGCTTACAAAATCTAAAAGTGTCAAAATAAAGTTTTACTATTAATGAAATCTGCCAAGTGGGCATTGTACATTTTATTCAGTGCTGCTAACAAGGTAGTATCTGTGAGACGGCTACACTGCCCCTCCCACATCTCCGGGCCTCGACAAGGCCCGGAGGTGTGGGAGAGGCAGTGTGGCCGCCTTACAGAGACAACTAACATAGCAGAGATCTGAAAAGATCATTAAAGATGTGGGTTTTATGAATAGGCTGTTATGGTAATCATTATTTTCTAAGGCCAGGAGGGCTAGTTTTCGCCCTCCTTAATTTTTTTAAGGCGAGCAGTAGGCGAGCGAATAAATCGCTCTCCTGAAAATGCCAGGCCTGATGACTGAATTTTATAGTGCTCGCTACACCCTTATTTCTCACTCAACCGCTACGGACATACCAGGCGTCACACTACCCATATTCTGAGTAACGATCCACCAGTTGCGCTAGCTGCAGACAAGGTCGTAAACCCTATATTCTAAGGTCTAGGAACTTGTCTTATATCATTGAGCACTTATGCTGCTAGCTCTGAATACAATGCACATGCGACACATCCGGTTTCACGGTCCTCATATTCAATCTTAACCACTTCACAGGCGACAGGGAACTGAAACCACTCGTCGCGGTTTATAGCCGTGTAATATAAAGAGCACTTTATCCGTTATGTAGAGGAAGCTGTAAGACTAGCTGACCCCCAGCTGCCTATTAGACGAGACGTCCCGGACAGGAGGCATGGACGTAAACTCTGACTAACGCAAGTTCCTACCAACAACATCTGTCCCCAGATGATGCTGTAAGAGAGAGAGACCTCTCTCTTGTTCGCTGTCCTGGACGAGCGTACCTCAGAACTTGCCGCTTACTCTTTCCGTCGTCGCTGGGTGAGCATGGTTGTATATTATAGTGCTCGCTCCACCCTATATCATCTACTAGCCCGGAGCGGACACACCCGGCGTCACAGTTCTCAGAGGCCTGAGTAACCGGTTCACCGGTGGAGCTAGCTGGCGACAACAGACTTTGTGCGGTCGTGTGTGCTTTTTGAACGTAGAGAAAGCTATAAGACTAGCCGACCCCGGCAGCCTATTAGAAGGAGCGTCCCAGACAGGAAGGCATGGACGTAAGCTCCAAATGACATAAGTTCCTACCAACAACCTCTGACCCCAGATGTTGTTATAAGAGAGGGGACTCTCTCTTGCTCATGATCATGGTAGACCTCGACGAGCATACCTCAGAACTTGTCTGCTTCCTCCTTTCTGTCATTGCAGGGTGAGCATGTTCAGATTTTTATAGTGCTTGCTACACCCTTGTTCCTCTTCTCGACCGCTACGGACATACCCGGCGTCACACCATCCATATTCTGCATGATAGATCCGCCGGTTGAGCTAGCTGGAGACAACGGACATAAACCCTATATTCTAAGGCCTAGCCCTTGTCTTATATCATTGAGCACTTTTCAGCTAGCTCTAATAGTAATATGCGACGATGGAAGCACACTTTCTGACAGCGTCACGAAACCATGTTCTTGTTCCTCTGTAAATACAAACTAAACAATAGGCCCCAAGGAGCCTTAATCGCTCACTGGCCAAAGTGGTTCACAGAAGTATTTGGGGTCACATTCAGTTAGACATGGTTCATCACCACTACAAAGGAATGAAGTCATGAGAGACAAATTTTATGGAACTAGGGACATGGCTTGAACAAACTTGAATCTTACCCCCTAAAGATGCTGCATGCCAAATATCAAAAGCATTCATCTGCTGGATCTGAAGAAGATTTTTAAAGAGAATTCCTCATTTTGAACTAAGTTATCATTTGGGCTCCCACAGTGAGCCCAAATATGAACCCAGGGACTTGGCTTGAACAAACTTGAACCTCACCCCCTAAGGATGCTGCATGCCAAATATCAAAACATTCCGACTGCTAAATCTGAAGAAGATTTTTAAAGAACAAATCCTCATATTAACTAAGTTATAATTTGGGCTCCCACAGGGAGCCCAAATATGGACCCAGGTACTTGGCTTTAATAAACTTGAATCTCACCCCCCTAAGGATGCTGTATACCAAATATTAAAACATTCTGACTGTTAGATCTGAAGAAGAAGATTTTTAAAGAAAATTCCTCATTTTGAACTAACTTATCATTCGTGCTCCCATAGTGAGCCCAAATATGGACCTAGGGACATGGCTTGAACAAACTTGAATCTCACCACCCTAAGGATGCTGCATACCAAATATCAAAACATTCTGACTGCTAGATCTGAAGAAGAAGATTTTTAAAGAAAATTCCTCATTTTGAACTAACTTATCATTCGTGCTCCCATAGTGAGCCCAAATATGGACCCAGGGACATGGCTTGAACAAATTTGAATCTCACCCCCCTGAGGATGCTGCATACCAAATATCAAAACATTCCGACTGCTGGATCTGAAGAAGAAGATTTTTAAAGAAAATTCCTCATTTTGAACTAAGTTATCATTCAGGCTCCCATAGTGAGCCCAAATATGGACCTAGGGACATGGCTTGAACAAATTTGAATCCCCCCCCCCTCCTCCAAGGATACTGCATACCAAATATCAAAACATTCCGACTGCTGGATCTTGAGAAGAAGATTTCTAAAGAAATTTGCCTGAAATGCACTAAGTTCAAATTCCGGCTCCCATTCTGAGCCCAAATATGAACCCAGGGGGCAGATTTGTACAAAATTGAATCAGATCCACCCCACAATGTTGCATACCAAATATCAAAAGACTCTGCCTGCTGGATCTGGAGAAGAAGATTTTTTAAGAAATTTGCCTGAAATGCACTAAGTTCAAATTCAAGCTTCTATACTGAGCCCAAATATAAACCCAGGGAGCCGATTTGAACAAACTTGAATCAGATCCACCCCACAATGTTGCATACCAAATATCAAAAGATTCTGCCTGCTGGATCTGGAGAAGAAGATTTTTTAAGAAATTTACTTGAAATGCACCAAGTTCAAAATCGGGCTTCTATAGTGACCCCAAATATGAATCCAGGGGGCCGATTTTAACAAACTTGAATTTGACTCCCCCCTAGAGATGATGTATACCAAATAGGAAAGAATTCTGCCTGGTGGATTTGAAGAAGAAGATTTTTTTTTAATTTTGGAAAGAAATTCATGGGTGCTATCAGAGTTATGCCCCTTGTGGTGTGCCCTGTGGGTACGGCAAGTTTCTTTGTACAAGTTTGAATTGACATATGATAGGAAACATGCACACCAAATTTGGTTCAATTTGATCCAGTAGTTTGGGAGGAGTAGTCGATAATGTAAAGTTCACGACGGACAACAACGGACAGCAAGTGATAAGTTAAGCTCCCTTCGGTGAGCTAAAAACTATAGTGACATTTTGGCGAGAGGACCAGCAGTGTCCCCTCGCCACGAGAGGACCGATAGTGTCCACTCGTCTAACACAACCATGATACCCATCATGAACATTGTCAAAATCTGACATATGAAGCAAGAATTAGTGGTAGTACATCGACTATAAGCAAGACAACGACCATGTAAATAGAGGAAAGGCTTCCTCTTATTTGCCCTACTATTAGATAAATATTATTATCTAAAATCTAACATAGGTCAATTGTACTACCACCAAATCTACATAAATATAAGATACTATTAAAATACGATCAATGAAATAAACACATCCAAAAGAAAAATTCCCTCAAAAAATAAAAAAAAAAATTGAAATTTTTTTTCTTATGTAAGAGCCCAAGTTCCCAAAGGGAATGATGAGCCCAAAAAGCCTAAGTGTGGACAAAATTATAATAATATGCCATAAAATTAACTACCACAACATCAGAATATTTAATGTTACTTACAACTGTCGTTCCTTAAAAATAATAGGAAACTGCCTAGAACACTGTCAATGTAAACAACTTCAAAACAAAACAAGAGGCCCCAGGGGGCCTGAGGGCGCTCACCTGACATGGTAGTCTAAATATCAAACCATGGACTTGACTTGAATAAGCTGCATACGCCCCTACTAAGAAAAGCATATACCAACTAGATGAAGCAATTGTGCCCACACAATACACAGGATTTTCCTTCTATTTTCAGTTCCTGCACTTTTACGTCCCAAAATAAACGCATAATCCCAATAAATGCATAAAAAACAGATTTTTTCCCAAACGAAATACTTTCAGCCTAAATTTTTTTCTTCTTCTTAAAACGCATAAAAAATGATAAAACTAATTTCCGGACTTTGGTCCACCCGGACCCCAAATTTTAAGGGGTAAAAAAAAAGGGTTTTTTGTCTTAAAATTGACCGAAACGCATAAAAAAAAACAAAAAAAAAATTCCGGATTTTGGTCCAAAATTTCTAAGTTCACAACAGGACCCCAAATTTTCAGCCTAAATATGAAGCCAGGGACTTGGCTTCAACAAACTTGAATCTCACCCCCCTAAGGATGCTGCACACCAAATATCAAAAGATTCTTATTGGTAGATCTGAAGAAGAAGATTTTTAAAAAATACTCCTCATACTGCACTAATTTAAACATTTGGGCTACCATAGAGCCCAAATATCGACCCAGGCAACTGATTTCAATAAACATGTGAAACAATCTTCCAAAGATGTTATATGTGAAATTTGAAAGCTTTTGGAGCAGTGGTTTGGGAGAAAAGTTGTCTTATATGTTTTTCCCATTACCCACAAGTGTTAAAAAATGCCGACTCAGCACTTTTTCAAAGTCCCCAAAAAGTACCCCATGATAAAACCGATGGCAATTTTTTTTTACCATTCCATTCTGTTGGTCCTAAGGAAGCTTCACAACAAATAAGAATTCTCAGTGCCATGTAGTTTTGGAGATATGGGCGTTTTAATTTTTTTCTATTTTTAGTTCCTGTGGTTCCCATGGGGCTATGGGAAAAAATTTCTGCATAAATTAGGTACTTATGACCCAATAAGCACTCACGTAAAATTTGGTTCAAATCGGCCTCGCGGTTTGGAAAATAGAAATTTGGGGCGGGGCCAAAATTTTTGCCCCTCCTTTAACATCGTCAAATATAGCCCCTCGAACTTCTCTTGAACAAACTTGAGTCTACACCTCAAAAGGAAGCTGCATACCAAATATCAAGTCTCTGCTATTGCTGGTTCTTGAGAAGAAGATTTTTTAAGAATTGCAGCATTTTTGCCCCATCCCTCTGCTCAATATGAGCCGAAACCTAATTTGATAAAAAATCAAAATGCCCTTATATAACCCCCTACTCACATGAAATTTCATTAATATACGGCCAGTGGTTTGGGAGAAAAAGGCCCAAACACCACCTTCACGACAGACAATGGACGAAAAGTGATCAGAAAAGCTCACCCTGACTTTCAGTCAGGTGAGCTAAAAACGCGATGTAAAGCAAGATCTTCATCATAAGAAAAAACGATACATCGGATGTATGATGCAGGACCAAAATGCCTAAACACCCTAAGGGTGAAGACGTAACCCTGGGGATGTACAGAATAATCTTCTGTATAATACGTTGAACTCCCAAGAAATTTTATAAAAAAATTTCAATAAAACAAGCTAAAAAGCTTGGGAGCTTAACTGGAGGGATCAAGGGAAGGTAGGGAAGGAATACTAAACAAACAGTGGATAGATCATTATCAATTAATGATGACGTCAGGCCCATGTCCCGAAATTGGGGAACATGAACTAATTTTTATAAATATTATAAAATTACAGTCCTGAACGTTTCAAACCACCGTTTCTTCCTTCCTTCATCCAGTTGTGACCTTGGATCCACCAAAATAACCACTGAATTGTGTCTGGCATCATTAAAACTGAGATTTAAAAGCACAGAAGTCAGTTTGTTGTTATCTGACTGAAGGGCCAAACAAAGAATGATGTTGGCGCCAGTTTCGGTGACTTCCTGGCATCTGCGCATGCACAGAGGGTAAATATATGGAAGGCCAGATAGGACTTCTAATTTTCGGTTTTGCATGCAAATTTGGGGGATTGGGGGGCAAAATTTGTGTTTGGCCCTAGATATTTTTGAGTTAGCACCAGCTCGTCTGGGCCATTGATATACAGTATAAAAATATTCAACTGTTGTTTCCGGGGATTTTTGGTCCAAAACTGATTCCCGTCCGGGAGGCCAGGAACTGCACTGAAATTTTGGAATTTTCCCGGCATTCCGGGAGAGCTAACAAGTCTGGCAATAGCTTATCTTGACTTTTATGCCTAGAACTCTGTAAACACATAAAGCAAGTGGAACTTTATATTCCACTCAGTTGTGACTCAAACAAAAATGCTATCTTATCCAAGTTTACTCCAGGTAATAAATATAGTTACATACTTCAGTTTGTCCTGTGTAAAACTTCTAGTACATTTTTGAGCAAGGCTGACAGAATATTAAAGGCAGAGGGGAAAGAAGGTATATTACCAGAAAATTAAATTTGTAGGTATTACCGTTGAAGGTGGATGAAATCCTGTTGCATTTTGAAGTTCCTCTAAACTGTATAAACCATCCTTATTTTTATCAAATTTGCCAAAGTCTTGTTGTGTTGGCAGATCAGGATCAATAATGTCATCTGATATCGTGTCATAAGAAACTTTTCCTGAATTCTCTATATCCCATAAAGTGAACTTTGATTCTAGATCTGAACAAAAAGAAAATGAAAGAGTCAATGACTCTGTAGCTCAACTTGGATATGACAGGAATTAGTACTTGCTGTGACCAAGACAACTGAATAATGAATGTGACAGGAATTAGTATTTGTTTTGGCCCAGACAACAATAATAAAAGAATTACAAGGTGACTGTAATGGACTTCAGATTAAGACCAATCATTGTAGATTATTTTTTTTGTGTGGAAATTTTCAGTCCCAAACAAAATATTTTCAGACTAAAATTTTTTCTTCTTCTTCTTAAAATTGACCAAAATGCATCAAAACACAAAAAACTAATTTCCGGATTTTGGTCCAAAATTTTCTAAGTCCCACCTGGACCCCTAATTTGCATAATTTATTCACGAGAAAAACTCTGTATTATATGTAATGTATCCCATGGTACTAAACATTCATACAAAAATTTATTCAAATCAGATCTTTCATTTGGAAGTTCTGCGCAAAAATCTGATTGCACTTAATTTTGAACAAAATGGCTGCTAGCGGCCATCTTGAATTTCAGACTGGACCCAAAAACACTCCTTCTCGTCCCACAGTGATAACAAAGGTACCCAAGAAGTTTCGTTAAGATCGGTTCATAAATACAGCCTCTAGCCCGAGCCGTATTGGGATTTGCACTCACAGTGCTGAAAGTAACACTAAATAAATCAAAGTTAGCCTAATTGCATAATTTACGCACAAGAAAAAAACCTGTAATATATGTAATGTATCCCATGGTACTAAACATTCATACAAAAAATTATTCAAATCAGAGCTTTCATATGGAAGTTCTGTACAAAAAACAGATTTCGGCATCGTCGGTACAAAATGGCTGCTGGCAGCCATCTGGAATTTGGGACTGTACCCAAAAACACTCGTTCTCGTCCCACGGTCATAACAAAGGTACCCAAGAAGTTTCGTAAAGATTGGTTCATAAATACGGCCTCTAGCCCGAGCCATAGCAGCTTGGCACTTACAGCTCTGAAAGCAGCACTAAATAAATCAAAGTTAGTCTAATTTGCATAATTTACGCACGAGAAAAAAACCCGTATTATATGTGATGTATCCCATTGTACTATACATTTATACAAAACTTCATTCAAATCAGAACTTTCATACAGAAGTTCTGTACAAAAAACTGATTTTTGCATCATCGGTACAAAATGGCCACTGGCAGCCATCTTGAATTTCGGACCACACCCAAAAACACTCGTTCCCGTCCCAAGGTCATAACAAAGGTACCCAAGAAGTTTCGTAAAGATTGGTTCATAAATACGGCCTCTAGCCCGAGCCATAGCAGCTTGGCACTTACAGCTCTGAAAGTAACACTAAATAAATCAAAGTCAGTCTAATTTGCTTAATTTACGCACGAGAAAAAAACCCGTATTATATGTGATGTATCCCATGGTACTAAACATTTATACAAAACTTTATTCAAATCAGAACTTTCATACAGAAGTTCTGTACAAAAAACTGATTTTTGCATCATCGGTACAAAATGGCCACTGGCAGCCATCTTGAATTTCGGACCACACCTAAAAACACTCGTTCCCATCCCAGGGTCATAACAAAGGTACACAAGAAGTTTCGTAAAGATCGGTTCATAAATACGACCTCTAGCCCGAGCCATAGCCAATTGTTGACGTACGGACAGACGGACGACGGGCCATGACAATAGCTCAAATTTGACTTCGTCAAAGTTGAGCTAAAAATGGCAAATAATGCATAAATTAATCTCCGATTCTAAAATGCTTATTTTGTAACAATCTCTTTTTCGTGAAAGAAATAAAATGTTTGTAATACCTAAATAACTTCCAGATGATTTTTTTCTCTTAACTGGTAGAGTGCTGGAAGCCCCCAAAATGGACTTTACTAAAAAGCACTGGTAATGGCCCTATCTATTATTCTCCACTAAGATAGTTTCCTTTTGGACCTGGTATAATTTAGATATTGTGCATAATAAATTGGTCTGTTACATTTGATTGGATAGTGCCTTCATGCTCTATCAATTCAAATGTAACAGAGCAATTTATGATGAACAAAATGTTGTAGTCAGGAAAACTTAGCACTCTAAATACACAGCTTGAATCTCTTCTCAATAAAATTTGCAGGAACAACCCATTCCATTAACCCTTTACCCAAACAGAACGTGACACCAGCAAAAACATATATTGAATAACTGATAATTTTCATTTTATGTCTGAAAAAAATAGCCAAAGACAGGGCCATTCCAATGAGGGTTCATAAGCTATGGTTTTGTGGGTGGGGGGGGGGGGGGGGGGGGAGGTGGTATGGGAGTCAGTGGTGTTGGGAAGAAGAGAAAATTAATTTTTGATGGGCAATTGTTTGTGAAGAACACTCGCAGGTTTGGGAAATTATATTAAAAAGTTAGACGTGAAAATCTTTAAAATTAAACAATATTGCTACTGCTCCTGAACAACTGACAAGATAAAGGTACTTTTATTATTTTCAACTGGAAGAAACCAGACAATAAATTGCCATGATTTTAGTTTTAGTTTTTTTTATTGTTAGTTCACCAAACACCTTTTTCAAATCATTTATATTCTGCTATTTTAGTTGTTGTTGGTTCATGAAACAACACAATTTTTAACCCTTTACCCAACATGAAATGCAGACGATACTTGCAAACAAAATTTTGATTAAGTATTTTTTCATTTTTTGAATAAAAAATAACTTATGACCTTACATTGGAAAGAGCTCAACCACCTCATTCCAATGAGGGGTCATAAGCTATGGTTTTGAGACAAAAATGAAAAAAATAATGAAAGTTAAAAAATTTATAGTAATTTATATATTTTTTATACTTACCAATGACCCAGACTTAGCTGGTGCTAACTCTAACAAAACCAGGGCCAAACACAAATTTTGCCCCCCAATCCCCAAAATTTGCATCCAAAACCAAAAGAAATCATGTCCTATAGGACCTCCATACTATGCCCCCACTGCGCATGCGCAGTGTCAAGGACGTCCCGAAATTGGCACCAATTATCATTCTTACTGGCAGTGCCTGGTCAGCGCTATGTACTCAGCGGGGAGGCAAGAGTTCCCAACTCCTGGGAGGGCCATCCCCGTCTGGGTCATTGGTAAGTATAAAAAAATATATAAATTACTATAAATTTTTTAACATTTTTATACTGTACCAATGACCCAGACTTAGCTGAATAGTAAAAAGGCTGGAGGGCCTAGGACATAGAGGAAAATCCAATAAGCTCAACTATATAATAAAGAGGTAACCCCTTAAGGAGAAAAGGAGTATTAGGCTTTACATGTATCTTTCTTATTTAATATTAAATTAGAAAGATACAATACCCTTAATAATTGAGCACAATAATGTTCATGTTCTCTATTAACATCCAGTATAACCCTTATACTAATTATTTTTAAAGTAAGCCAATAAATAAAGTAGTCCAGAGAATTGAGACTCTTTATAATCTTTTAAAAGTGTCCGAGTATTGTATATTAAAGCCCGTTTGACACTTGACATATACAAATGCTTCACACCGAGCTACACTTTAAAAATAAGACATGAATGAATTTTAACATTAATATTACACTTTAAAACCATCCCGGAAGCGACTCAGAAATACTGACTTTGGAGGAGGCATTCCCTTGCTTTTCACTATAAAGCAGGCGACCTAAGGGAACACCCGCCCCCCCCCCCTCCTTCCCCTTGCCCTGGGTCAAATAGCCCAGAGCGAAGAGGGCAGCCGGACGGAGTCACTGCCGGAACAGAAAGCCTGCATAACTATAGTTGCAACTGTTTAGTGGATGACATTCTGAGCAACAGATAACGGACCTAAACAATGCAGGTCTCCAGAAATGGACTCAATATTTCTGAGATAAAAATTCGTGAATGTGGATGGCTGAGACCAATAAGCAGCCTTCATTAAATCTGTAATAGCAACACTATCAGCATAAGCCCAAGAAGTAGCAAGAGCTCTTACTTCATGAGCGGAAATCTTAAGCACAGACTGCTGAAAAGAAGATAAACTCTCATAAGCAGTACGGATAGTTAATTGAATCCATCTAGCAATAGAATGGACCGAAATGTCCCTTCTATTAGGCATCAAAGACAGAAAGAAACGTTTCCGTCCCTTTCTGATAAACTGAGATCTCTGTTTATAGATACGTAACGCTCTAACAGGACAGAGTAAAGGCCTACGCCCGTCTGAAGACGGAAGAGCCTTAATAACAATAGGTTCCGGATATTTATTAGGAGCCTGATTCTTAGCTAAAAAAAACCCACATTAGTAGTGAAGGTAATAGTGTTCCCGACACTACGATAGTGAGAATCATCCACCGACAGTGCATGAAGCTCACTGACTCTTCTAGCAGAAGAGAAAGCTAAGAGAAAAGCTGTCTTATAAGATAAGAATTTGAAATCTACTGTCCCAAGAGGTTCAAATGGCTTTTCTTTCAATTTAAGAAGAACCCAAGCTAAATTCCATTTAGGAATTAATGTAAGAGTTCTGGGTCTATTTATCGAGAAGTTTCTAACCAACTTAGATAAAGAGACATTAGATCCAATTTGTAAACTATCATGATGTGCATAGGTATCAGATAACATAGACCTATAACCCTTAATAGTAACAGGCTGCAGTTTGATTTCGTCAAACAAGTATACTAGAAAGTTTGCAAAGTCTGGTATAGAGGGATCAAAAATATCTGCAGAATGATCCCTACACCAATGACGAAAAACCTTCCACTTAGCCGCATAGTTTAGCGAAGAGGAGGTCCTCCTACAGTTAGAAATCGCGTCCACTGCTCGTCCTGTAAAGTGCTTGCCATGCAAGAAGGACCGCACAACGGAAAAACGTGAAGGTTGAGACCTTGCGGGTTGTGATGGAGTTGACGCGATTTCCCCTGCGAAAGATGATCCTCCCGTGGAGGAAGCTTTCGCGGTAGGTCCCACAACAGACACCTGAGTAGATTTATCCACGGTCTCTGTGGCGACAGAGATGCTACCAACAGAATCTTGCATTGAGATTGTTTTATCTTTAGCAATACTTGTTGAATTAACGGCGCTGGAGGATACGCATATCCTATCATTCCGTCCCAAGGGATCGACAGAGCGTCTACTGCAAATGCTCTTGGATCCGGACACGGAGACACATACGTCTGCAACTGATTGTTGAGATGTGTCGCAAATAAGTCTATCATTGGCCGTTCCCATTGGTAGCAAATCTGATTGAATACTTGTTTGTTGAGAGTCCACTCCGACGGCAACAAGCGACCCTTTCGTGAAAGGGAGTCTGCTAGCACATTCAGACGACCCGGTATGTGACGGACCGAAAGAAGAACCTGATGTTCTAGCGCAAACAGAAGGATTCTTTCCGTTAGATTGAACAACGGAACTGAATGAGTGCCTCCCTGATTCCGTATATATGCCACTACTGTCGTATTGTCGGATAGGATTTGGACATGAGCATTGTGAATAATGTCCATCCAATGACGTAACGCAAGCCAAATTGACATCATTTCCTTGATGTTTATGTGCTTGCACAGGAATTGCGGATCCCAAAGACCCTGGCATCTCGAATCCGTTGGGATCAATGATGCACCCCAACCTGTTTGACTGGCATCCGTCATAATGGCAAAACTCGGATCCGGCAACTGCAACGGAACTCCCTGAGTTAACCACTGAATGTTTGCCCAAGTCAGAATCTCTTGTTTCACTTGATCTGACAAGAGAACGTCTACGTCGAGCGAATGAATTTTCACACTCCAATTCTGAGTCAAGAAAATTTGGAGGGGACACGTGCGTAACCGCCCCATCGGAATGAGATCCGCAGCGGTTCCGCAGCGGCTCCGCACAGACCTATCAGTCTCATAAATTCTCTCGCTGTGACTTTGTCTGCGTGCAGACAATAGCGAGCGTAACAACTGACTAATTTCGCTCTGGTTAACGGCAGACGAACGAGATTGTTGTGCGTCTCGAAGCTCATTCCCAGATGAGTGAATGACTTGGACGGCACCAGATACGACTTCTCCTCGTTTACTATAAAACCGAGACGTCGGAGCAATAGAAGTAGATTCTGAACATCGTTCTGAAGCGTTAACTCGTTGCCGTACCTCTGAAGAATGTCGTCCAGGTAGGCCGACGTTACCGCAGACGAATGAGCTCGGAAATAGATCATTACCGAGTTCATTACCCGAGTGAAAGCCCAGGGTGCTAGATTCAGTCCGAAGCACATCCCCCGGAATTGATACACCACTCCTAGGACTGCGAAGCGTAGGTACTTTCTGAATGTCGGATGTACCATGACGTGAAAGTACGCATCTTTGAGATCTATGCTTATTGCATAATCGTTCACCCGAATACTCGCTCTGACCGACCGAATCGTCTCCATATAAAATTTCGGAGCGACGATCAGCTTGTTTATCCAGCTCAAATCTATGACTGGACGGAACGAGCCGTCTGGTTTCGGAACCAGAAACAGATGGCTGTAGAATCCCGGAGTCTCCTGGTTTTCTACGACCTCTACCGCATTCTTCATTAAAAGAGACTGCACCTCTGATAACAGAGCGTCTCTTTTCTGCGGATTTGACGGAAGTTGAGTCCACTTTGGACTTCGAGTTAATGGAGGCTTTCGTTTGAAGGATATCTTTAGGCCTTCCGAAGTCACTCCTCTCACCCAAGGGTCGTCCGTAATCGACGCCCATTCTTGTGAAAAGCTTGACAACCTTCCGCCAACCGGTACGCGATAGAGGTTTAAGCCATCACCTCCTGGACCTGCGAGGCCTGAGGTAGGAGAAACCACGTCCTCCACGACCCGCACCTCGTCCCGTCGACCTCGGGGCGTCCGACCGGTTGTCCCGGCCCGAAGGACGTCCCGAACAAGAGTCGCTACCCTGACGGTCTCTTGAATAAGACCAAGAGGACGCACCGGAACCTCTATAGGAACCTCTCTTGGGCGCATTAGACCCAGAAGTGCCTGTCTTATTCTTGTCTGCTGTATCCGACTTCTAAGAAGCAGATTTGAACAACAGAGAATCCGAAGCTTTCTTTGTAATTTTATCATAAATAGCAGAAAGCTTGCCGTCAAAGAGAAGTTCTCCGGAGACCGAAGCGACTCTAAGAGAGTTCTTCACCTTAGTATCCACGAGTGTGGATGTAGCTAGGGCTGCGTCATGTCTAACCAACTCCAGGTTTGCCACAGAAAGGGCGGAGTTACACGTGGAATAAGCTACTGCCCTTGAAAGAAGTCTTAAAGAGGATTGTATATCCTGAAATTCTTTCCCTTGAAGGCGCAGTGATAACGCCTTAGTAAGGTGATCTGCGTAAGATAAGGCATCTAAATTGGCTCTGTTAGACGAAATAGCTGTTTCCAACACCGCGGTTGGAATAGAAGCCGACGACAGTAATGATAGCTCTAAGCCTTCCGCCTCGTCGTCCATACGCAGAGGAACTCTCGGAATACCCTGTCCTGCCGTGTCGAATTTATTCCTTGCATTAATGAAAGGCAGGTTGAGAGTATTGGCGGACAAGAAACCTGCTTTCCCCGTCTTGGAAGCAAGTTTAAATATAGCGTCGTTCAATAATTCAAATGTTCTTGCAACATTATTTGACTGCGACGGAAACTCGGGAGCGATGTCCCTGAACCGCTCAAAAAATTCAGAGTCCAATGACGCTATAATCCTCTTGTCCGGAACCGCAGCAGTCTGGCCCGACGGAACAACTTGAGGGAGAAAGTGCCAGATGAAGTCCACGGCAGCTTTATGTTGTTCCGAAAGGGATAGCTCCACATCATCCGTATCCCTTTCACCATCCGGTCGGACCTCATGATGCTCCCGGTCGTCCGCCCCCGATGCTTTGGCGGAGCGTACCGACCCAGCGCCGTCGGATAATTCTCGATCCGACACCGTTTCTGTCGGCTGCTGGGATGCTGCGATAAGCTGTGCTATCTGCACAAGAATGTCCGGTGTCGAGACCTGTGGAGGCGCAGTCTTTCGCTGCTTCGCCGAGGGCAGCTCCGCATCAGATGGCTCCCGCATAATTTTTCTTTGCAACGTCCGGAGTCCATCGGCCTCGTGTCCCTGGCTGCCGGATGGTGTGACCTGGTCGCCGAAGAATCCTTGATCGGCGAAGCTGGTAAGATATCGGCGGTCACGCAGCCAAGGTGCGGTCGTGTGCGCTGACGAGAAGAAGAAGCCTTAGCAGTCTCCGCGGACTGCCTATACAACGGAGCATCCCGAGCAACGGCCGTATGCTCCGCTTGCGACACATTTTGTACCACAACATCTGGTCCCAGATGTTGTTGTACGAGAGAGGGGCCTCTCTCGCTCGCGGCCCAGCTGGACCTGGACGAGCTAGGAACCGGACTCAAAGGCTTCCTCTGATCTCGCTTACTATCCGCCATCACTGGGTGTGCACATAGAATGTTTATAGTGCTCGCATCACCCAACATTTCCTTCTGGACCGCATCGGACGAACCCGGCTGCCGAACCATTCGGTGAATGAACGCTACACCGGGCGAGCTAGAGGACGACATTTGTCTAATCTCCATGAGCACTTTTGCCGCTAGCTCTGAATTCATTTGTGACGACGGAAGCGCACTTGCAGAAGATAACATGGAAACATCACCCTGTTCTTGTTCCTCTGAAATAGAAACTGAGAGAGTAGAGTGACCTTGCGGAGAAAGAGCCGGCATAGCCCTTTCTCCAGTAACAACATACCGTGACACACGTTTCCAATGTTTGTCATCCCAATATTGACATATAGAACAGGGATTAGTGCGAGAACACTGACTACAATTAATACAATGATCATGAAAGTCAGAGGAAGATTTCTTCCCATTACAATTTGAACAATATCCTTTCATTGTGAAAAGTCAACAACAAGTCCTAGTTACTCGCACAAACCCCTGACACAAAGATACATAATAACATGATCCATTAATAAATGAAAAAACAATTGCAAATCAAAATAATTTTGAAAAAATATTTTTTCAGCGAAGCCCAAGTTTCTGAAAAGTAACGTTGAGCCCCGATGGATCCGATGGCAAAGTGTGGTCAAAAATTTTAAATTTATATTAAATAATTAATGAGACACTTACGGATAATATAAATGTATCTTATAGTGAGATAAACTACACCAAAGGCAAACAGCCCCCCTCAAAAAAGGCTGTTGCCAATGTAAACAAACAGTGTAAAAACACCAGAAAACATGACTCCAGGCACTGAAAAAACTGGCCCGAAATCAGTCATCAAAATTACACTCTATCTGATGCAAGACAGAGACTCCCAGGGGAGAATCTGCAGAAGATCAGATGGAAGATGCAGAACACAACGTTTATACACCCATGGGTGAAAACGTAACTATGGGGAAAATAACAGAAAACATTCTGTATCCAAGCAACTCTCCCAAGAAAATTTTAGAAATGAACTTTCTCAAAAATATGCCAAAAGCATGGGAGAATTGCAAGGGGGACTTAGAAGGCTAGGGGAGAGGAAACACTGAATAAGCAGTGCAACATTTTATCAAGAATGACAACAAGAGGCCCATGCCTCGAAAATAGGCAACTTAACATAATTTCATAAAAAATTTTAAGTACAGCCCTGATTATTTTTTGTCACTTCTTTCTCCTCTCCTCCTTCTATATCCTCCTTAGAATCACCATTTCTCCAAAAATTACGTGTCTGGCATCCTTTAAACTGAGATTTACAAGCACAATGATCAGTGAGATGTTGACTGATGAAGGGCCAAACAGAGAATGATAATTGGCGCCAATTTTGGGACGTCCTTGACACTGCGCATGCGCAGTGGGAGCATAGTATGGAGGTCCTATAGGACATGATTTCTTTTGGTTTTGGATGCAAATTTTGGGGATTGGGGGGCAAAATTTGTGTTTGGCCCTGGTTTTGTTAGAGTTAGCACCAGCTAAGTCTGGGTCATTGGTACAGTATAAAAATATCGAATGGTGATTTTTGTGAATAGCACTGGTTGGTTTTGGCCATTACTTTGGGTAAAGGGTTCAATTATCTATATTTTGCTGACAAAAGTAACTGAGCACAATGGGTTTTATGGAGAGACGCTGTTTTAAACCAAATTGAAAATTTAGTGATATCGAATGAAGGAAAGAGACACTTGACCACGCCTATACGAGTTCACCAACCAATTGTTCCACAGAAATTAAAATTTTATACCAAATTTTGTTTCTTAGTATATTTACCAAACTAACACAAGTGCCTATCCACATAATTAATTCTCCATTGGAAATGAACAATTTCCAATGTTCTCGAGGAGAAAAGAATATAAAGTATTGTAACGGTTTGTACATAAATACTGACCGTAGCCTGTAACAAATGTATAGGTAAAGTACTGTAAAGGTGGGCGACAGTCAGATGCTAAACTAGAAAAGAAATCTTTGAGTCCCAGAGTGGGTCTGACTGAACCCCAAAATGTTTGTTCTCATAGCACACTGATAACAAAGGCACCCCAAAACACTCGTTCCTGTCCCAAGGTGATAACAAAGGTACCCAAGAAGTTTCGTGAAGATCCGTTCATAAATACGGCCTCTAGCCTGAGCTTTATGGAAGTTGTGTAAAACAAGTGTTTGACCACCGAGGTGGTATTAGTCCCCTACGGCGCTTTTGTGACATAAGGTGTTTTTGTCACAGAAGACACTAGAGTATATAAGCATCTTGGATTTTGAAAAAAAAATTGACCGTGCATAATTCCCTCACAACCCTTTATCCATGTACCATATATGAAAGGCGTAGCATGAACCATGTTGGAGGGAGGGGTGGTAACATAAAATAGAGAAAAAAGCTTAAAAAACACAACAAAAATGGCCACCATTCTGCCATCTTGGATTTTGAAAAATAAATATTGACTGCATCATCCCCTCAGAACCATTTATCCATGTACCAAATATGAAAGTTGTAACTTGAAGCATATTAGAGGGAGAGGTGGTAACATAAAAACAGACAGACAGACAGACAGACAGACAGACAGACAGACAGACAGACAGACAGACAGACAGACAGATGGACAGACAGATGTTAGATTTTGAAAAAAAATACTGAGCGTGCATGATCCCCTCACAACCCCTTTATCCATGTACCATATATGAAAAGTGCAGCTTGAACCATGTTGTAGGGAGCAGTGGTAACATAAAATAGAGAAAAAGGCTTAAAAAACACAACAGAAATGGTTGCCATGGCACCATCTTGAATTTTGGAGAAAAAAATATTGAACGTGCAACATCCCATTACAACCCTCTATCCATGTGCCAGATATAAAAAGTGTAGCTTGAACCATGTTGGAGTGAGGGGTGGTAACATAAAATAGAGAAAAAAGCTTAAAAAACACAACAAAAATGGCCGCCAGGCCGCCATCTTGGATTTTGAAAAATAAATATTGAATGTGCATCATCCCCTTCCAACCCTCTATCCATGTGCCAAATAAGCAAAGTGTAGCTTGTACCATGTTGGTGGGAGGGGTGGTAACATGAAAATAGAGAACAAAAGCTTAAAAAACACAACAAAAATGGCTGCCTTTCCGCCATCTTGGATTTTGAAAAACAAATTTTGAGCGTGCATCATCCCCTCAGAACCATTTATCCATGTACCAAATATGAAAGGTGTAGCTTGAAGCATGTTGGAGGGAGAGGTGGTAACATAAAAAACAGACAGACAGACAGACAGACGGACGGATGGACGGACAGACGGACAAATTTTGGAAAAAAAATATTGAACGTGCAACATCCCATTACAACCCTCTATCCATGTGCCAGATATAAAAAGTGTAGCTTGAACCATGTTGGAGTGAGGGGTGGTAACATAAAATAGAGAAAAAAGCTTAAAAAACATAACAAAAATGGCCGCCATCTTGGATTTTGAAAAACAAATATTGAACGTGCATCACCCCCTCCCAACCCTCTATCCATGTGCCAAATATGCAAAGTGTAGCTTGAACCATGTTGGTGGGAGGGGTGGTAACATGAAAATAGAGAAAAAAAGCTTAAAAAACACCACAAAAATGGCCGCCATTCCGCCATCTTGGATTTTGAAAAAAAAATTTTGAGCGTGCATCATCCCCTTAGAACTATTTATCCATGTATCAAATATGAAAGGTGTAGCTTAAAGCATGTTGGAGGGAGAGGTGGTAACATAAAAAACAGACAGACAGATGGATAGACGGACAGACGGATGGACGGACGGACGGACGGAGTGCAATCCTATAGTCCCCTTATGGTTCCCGTAGGGGATTAAAAAACTGATTGGCGCTAATTTCGGTACAAAATGGCCACTGGCAGCCATCTTGGATTTTGGACAGCACCCAGAAACACTCGTTCTTGTCCCAAGGTGATAACAAAGGTACCCAAGAAGTTTCATGAAGATTGGTTCTTAAATACAGTACCTAGCCCGAGCCATATTGACATGTGCACTTACTGTGTATAAGTAGCACTGAATAAATCAAAGTTCATCTTATTTGTATAATTTCTGCACGAGAAAAAAACCCGTACTATATGTAATGTATTCCATGTTACTAAACATTCATACAAAAATTTATTCAAATCAAAATTTTCACACAGAAGTTCTGTACAAAAAACCGATTGCACTAACTAAAGTACAAAATGGCTGCTGGTGGCCATCTAGAATTTTGGACTGTACCCCAAAACACTCATTCTCGTCCCACGGTGATAACAAAGGTACTCAAGAAGTTTCGTAAAGATCGGTTCATAAATACGGCCTCTAGCCTGAGCCTATTGAATTGTTGATGGACAGATAGACGACGGACGACTGGCCATCGCAAAACCCCAAATTTTACTTACGTCAAAGTTGAACTAATGAAAGTGTCAATAACACTGTAGCTTAACTTGTGTGTTGTGATTGATGAAAAGGATAATGTTCAATGTTTATGAAAGGATTATGAAATAAGACAAGAATTGTGATAATTGGGAATATGTTCATTTCTGTTCCCTGTATGCTATGTTTTTGATAAAAATAATATGAGGTGTACACTGTACTAAAGAGCTGAGGGGTGGGTTAATATGACCTCACAGTTAATGTATGTGGCCCTCACACTTAACGTATATCAACGAAAGTTACCAAGTTACAGTGAAATTATTCCAAAACGAGTCATCGTATCAAGTTACATTGAAATCCCTTCATAAATATGGCCTGTGGACTGTGCTAAAGGTTTTCGGGCTTCGGGTCCCTGTAGCCTTCAGTTTCCCAATTGCGTCCAAAGGGGATGTTCTCAACTAGACATTATATGAAGTCAGCCTACCAAGTTACAATGAAATCCCTTCATAAATATAACCTGTAGACTGTGCTAAAGGTTTTTGGGTTTTGGGCTCGGGCTGCCATCATAGTTGAATGATCACAACCAAAAGGGGACATTCCCATCTGGGCATCATCTGGAGTTATCCTACGAAGTTACACTGAAATCCCTCCATCAATATGATGTGTAGACTGTGCTCAAGGTTTTCTGGCCCCTGAAGCCGTCACAGTTGACCAATCACGACCAAAAGGGGATGTCATCATCTAGGCATTATATGGAGTCAAACAGTTTACAATGAAATCCTTCCATAAATATGACCTGTAGACTATGCTCAAGGTTTTGGGCTCGGGCAGCCATCAAGGCTGAATGATTGCGACCAAAAGGGGACGTTCTCATCTAGACATTATTTGGAGTCATCCTACCGAGATACAATGAAATCCCTTCATAAATGTCACCTGTAGACTGTGCTATTTATGGTTTTCGGGCTTCAGGCCCCTGTAGCCGTCACAGTTGCCTAAAAGTGTCCAAAAGGGGCTGTTCTCATCTAGACATTATATGAGGCCAACCTACCAAGTTACAATGAAATCCCTTCATAAATATGACCTGAAGACTGTGCTAAAGGTTTTCGGGCTTTGGGCTCAGGCAGCCATAATGGTTGAATGATCGCAACCAAAAGGGGACATTCTCATCTGGGCATCATCTGGAGTGATCCTACGAAGTTACAATCAACTCCCTTCATAAATATGACCTGTAGACTGTGCTCAAGATTTTCGGGCTTCGGGCACCTGTAGCCATCACAGTTGGCCAATCACGTCCATAAGGGGATGTTATCATCTAGGTATTATATGGAGTCAACCTAACAAGTTACAATGAAATCCTTCCAGAAATACGACCTACAGACTATGCTAAAGGTTTTTGGGCTTGGGCAGCCATCAAGGCTGAATGATCGCGACCAAAAGGGGACGTTCTCATCTAGACATTATTTGGAGTCATCCTACCAGGCTACAATGAAATCCCTTCATAATTATGACCTGTAGACTGTTCTAAAGATTTTCGGGCTTTGGGCTCCTGAAGCTGTTACAGTTGCCCAATCTTGTCCAAAAGGGGACGTTCTCATCTAGACATATTATGAAGTCAAACCTACCAGGTTACAATGAAATCCCTTCATAAATATGACCTGAAGACTGTGCTAAAGGTATTAGGGCTTTGGGCTCGGGCAGGCGTCATGGTTGAATGATCGCAACCAAAAGGGCACATTCTCATCTGGAGTGATCCTACGAAGTTACAGTGAAATCCCTTCATAAATATGACCTGTAGACTGTGCTCAAGATTTTCGGGCTTCGGGTGCCTGTAGCCATCACAGTTGACCAATCACGACCAAAAGGGGATGTCATCATCTAGGCATTATATCGAACCCATCCTGTATTTTGTTATACTAAATCCACATGCCAATGTTAACTCGGCTCAAACCATTACAACTAAAGTTATCGTTCGGAAACGAAATGTGTCCACAGACAGACAGATGGCAAGACCATTCACATAATATGTCCCGTTTTTCAAACGGGTGTATAAAAAAGGTTATTATTTTCTAAATTTTGCCTTTCCTCTTTGTGTGTGTAGATTGGGAGAGTTGTGTTGTGTTGAAGTCAATAATTGAATGTTAATAAAGAAGACAGCTGGAACTAGACTTTATGATTCTGGAGAATCATGGTTTTTCCAAATGAGATTCCATGATTTTTCATGACCCCATAGTGTCTGATGAATTGTTTTTAACTGTCTCACTGAAGTTCCTTTACTGATGTTATGAGAAAGGTGGGTATAGTAGTCTCAAATGAATTAGTGTGATAAAAAAAATGTTGAGGTAAAAATCATCATTAATGGTGGAGAGAGTTAATATCAATATCGTCGTTCGACAAGTAAATGACCGACAAAAGGAGTTATGTTTGTTCAACACATACCCACTGAGTGCTGTTGCTATTTGAAAATGCTCCATTTTATCTCAAAGGTATCCAAAATATTGATGTCTGGCGGCTTACAGAGGGTTAACAAGAGCTAACAGGAATATATTTCCATGCAACATGTCACACCAAGAACTGCAATTGGCCATTTTTTCTTTAAAATCTTCCAAGATGTTTTAAGAGAAATCCAGGGAGAACTTGAATTTTAAGGTTTTGATGGGTATCATTGCTTATCCAGCCCAAAAAGGGTTAAAGGTTGTTTTTGAATACCCTTATAACTTACAAAAATAATTCTTAGTGAATTCTACTTCCACTTGTGTTCATCTATCCTCTTAACTTTGTCTGCTGTGGATACGCAAACACAGCTCATTTTATCAAAATTTTGATGTTTGAGAACCTGCATAGGGTTAACAAATGCTTACTGGAATATTTTGTACATGCAACTTGTAATGTCACACTAAGATCTGAGAATGAAATATGAACCAAACTTCCTGCTTGGATAACAAAGAGTGTTGTAACAGTTAAACTTAACAAGAGGCCCCACGGGGCCTGAGGGCGCTCACCTGATACTGGCCGAGTCATATCACCAAAATAGCAAGGGATTCTGCCTTGTGGTTATTATCAGTTTTTCAACATAAAAGTGTTTTCTCTACTTAGTAACCCAGAGTGTTCATATGTTAGATCCCCATATTGGGTACTCAATAATTTATCTATTTATTTATTGGAATT
Organism: Pictodentalium vernedei; assembly: GCA_031216915.1. Lineage (NCBI taxonomy): Eukaryota > Metazoa > Mollusca > Scaphopoda > Dentaliida > Dentaliidae > Pictodentalium > Pictodentalium vernedei. The sequence goes on from CM062293.1 coordinate 158,402,565, forward strand.
TAAGGTCACTTTCTAAGGCTACATCATTACAGAGGCATAATTATAATATCAGGTTTGGTCAATCGTTTATGCCTATCACTGCCCACTTTACAGGGCTTTCAATGCAGGAATTGGTTACTACTGGGCCCAATTTTATCAATAAAGCAGAACTTGAACAAACTTCAATTTGCCACTTCTAAGAAAATCAAAAATCAAATATCAAAAGATTCTGACAGGAGTAACAGAAAAAAAAGATTTTTTAAGAATATTTCTCATACTGAACTAAGTTATACATGGGCTCCCATAGGGAGCCCAAAAATAAAAGCTTCTGAAGCAGTGTTTTGGGAGAAGAAGATTCTTCAACGTTATTCCCATTAGCTACACTGTTAAAAAATGATGACTCGGCACTTTTAGTCCTAGAAAAGAACCTTATGATAAAATTTTTACCATTTTTTTCTTCCGGTCCTAAGGAAGCTTCACACCATATAAAAATTCTCAGTGCCATGTAGTTCTGGAGATATGGGCATTTAAAAAGAAAAAAATTTTTTAGCTCCTGCAGTTCCCGTGGGGGACAGGAAAACAATTTTCGGCATAAATTAGGTACTTATGACCCAATAAGCCCTCATATCAAATTTGGTTCAAATCGACTTTTTGGTTTGGAAAATAAAAATTTTGGTATAATTTGGGCTCCCACAGTGAGCCCAAATATGAACCCAGGTACTTGGCTTTACCAAACTTCACTCTCAGCCCCTAAGAATGCTGTACATCAAATATCAAAACATTTTGACTGGTGGATCTGAAAAAAAAATTTTTTTTAAAGAATATTCCTCATATTGAACTAAGTTATAATTTGGGCTCCCACAGGGAGACCAAATATGAGCCGAAGGACTTGACTTGAACCAACTTGAATCTCACCTCCCTAAGCATACTGTATACCAAATATCAAAAGATTCTGACTGGTGGATGCGAAGAAGAAGATTTTAAAAGAATATACCTCGTATTGCACTAAGTTACAATTTGGGTTCTCAGGGACTTGGCTTGAACAAACATCAATCTCACCCCCCTAAGGATGATGCATAGCAAATATCAAAAGATTCTGATTTGTGGATCCGAAGAAGAAGATTTTTAAAATATATCCCTCATATTGCACTAATTTGAACATTTGGGTTCCCATAGGGAACCCAAATATGGACCGAGGAATTTGATTTCTACAAATATGTGAATCAATGTTCCAAAGATGTTATATGTAAAATATGAAAGCTTTTAGAGCAGTGGTTTGGAAGAAAACAATTCTTTATTTTTTTCCCATTGCCTACTGTGTTAAAAAATACTGACTCAGCACTTTTTCAGAGTCCCGAAAAAGTACCCTATGATAAAACCGATAGCAATTTTTTTTTACCAATCCTTTCTGTTGGTCCCAAGAAAGCTTCACACCAAATAAAAATTCTCACTGCCGTGCAGTTTTTGAGATATAGGCGTTTTAATTTTTTTCTATTTTTAGCTCCTGTGGTTCCCACGGGGCTACAGGAAAAAAAATTTCTGCATAAATTAGGTACTTATGACCCAATAAGCCCTCACATAAAATTTGGTTCAAATTGGCCTCTCGGTTTAAAAAATAGAAATTTGGGGTGGGGCCAAAATTTTTGCTCCTCCCATAACATCGCCAAGTATAGACCTACAAACTTCTCTTGAACAAACTTGAGTCTACACCTCAAAAGGAAGCTGCATACCAAATATCAAGTCTCTGCTATTGCTGGTTCTTGAGAAGAAGATTTTTTAAGAATTGGAGCATTTTTGCCCCACCCCTCTGCTCAATATGAGCCGAAACCTAATTTGCCCAAAAATCAAAATGCCGCTATATAACCCCTACTCACATGAAATTTCATTAACATGCGGCCAGTGGTTTGGAAGAAAAAGACCCAAACACCACCTTCACGCCGGACGACGGACGCCGGACGACGGACGAAAAGTGATCAGAAAAGCTCACCCTGACTTTCAGTCAGGTGAGCTAACAATCATGGTTGTTAGTATTACTGCTGTCTCTTACCTTTCCAGTTTTTAATGTCAGGTATAATAAAGGTACTGCTTACAAGTTTTTCTGTTGTTGTTGTTGCAGTTGATGATGATGATGTTGCTGTTGTTGTTGTTGTTGTTGATACTGCTGGCAATTCTAGAATACAAAATTTTGTCAATGAATTAACATGGTTGACTACTAAACAAATGCATCAAGAACAGTTTAACAAGTGAATGGAATAACAAGATAGTTCAACTGAAAATTTGAGTGATTCCTATATAGTGATTCCTATATTCCTATATAGTCAAAGGTATTCATTTACTATAAACACTTCAAGGGATACAAACTGCACATCCAGCACAACAATCTGCTTTAAAACATGTGGCATTTGACCTTTGTGGTTTGAAATGCTATAAAATAACACACTGTTTGAAACAGCTTACTGGGCCTTTCCAACGGCTTATTATATCACAGCATATCAGTGAAAAAAAATAGGCTGATTAAATCGTCAGATGTGTACCCATACACGCAACTAGTAGAAAGCTGTATGACGGAGGGACACCACGATGCCGACATTATGTACACCATACATGGTATGGGTACATATAGAAATGGATTAGAGGAGTGCCTAATTTGATGGATAAAGGGTTAATATCTCCAGATCAAATTATCAGATTTACATAAAAAAAACTATAGAGCACAGCACATTAGTAACCTGAATAAATATATAAAGTAACATGACATTTCAAGTTATCGAATGCCAAAGGGATTGGAGGAATTTTCAATTTGAAGGATAAAGAGTTAATATCTCAGGATCAAAATAACAGATTTACACCAAAAACTATAAGCTTGGGAAATCAGTAACCTGAACACAAATATAAAGTAACTTGACAATCCAAGCAATATTTTTCAAGTTATCGAATGCCAAAGGGATTGGAGGAATTTTCAATTTGAAGGATAAAGGGTTAATATCTCGGTAACAAATCATCAGATTTACACCAAAAACTATACAGCTCGGCAAATCAGTAACCTGAACACAAATATAAAGTAACTAGACAATCCAAGCAATATTTTTCAAGTTATCGAATGCCAAAGGGATTGGAGGAATTTTCGATTTGAAGGATAAAGGGTTAATATCTCAGGATCAAATTATCAGATTTACACCAAAAACTATACAGCTTGGCACATCAGTAACCTGAACACAAATATAAAGTAACTTGACAATCCAAGCAGTATTTTTCAAGTTATCGAATGACAAAGAAATGGATACGGATGCCGGACGGACAGACGGACGGACGAACGACGGATTGTCACCCCGGATGTCGGCATTATGTGTACCATACATAGTATGGGTACACATAAGAATTGCTTGTACAATTTAAGGTAATCAAATCCCTCAGATTTATTTACCCATCCTTGTGGTGTATACTGAAAAACCTATGTTTCTAAAGATTAGTAATGTGGAGCATCTTTAATTATTTACCTTTAATAAACCTATAAACTGCACATAACTTCCAACATCACTTCCACTTTAAGCCTTACAAAAATTACAAGTGGCCCCAGAGGGCCAAAGGGCGCTCACCTGACATGGTAGCCTAAATATCAACCATGGGAATTGATTTGAACAAGTTGCATCTGCCCCTCCTAAGAAAAGCTTATACCAAATATCAAAAGATTCTGACTGGTGGATCTGAAAAAAAAAGATTTTTATAAGAATATTCCTCATATTGAACTAAGTTATAATTCGGACTCCCACAGGGAGCCCAAATATGAACTCAGGGATTTGGCTTGAACAAATTTGAATTTCACCCCCAAAAGGATGCTGCAGAACAAATATCAAAAGAAACTGATTGGTGGAACTGAAGAAGAAGATTTTTAAAGGATACTCCTCATATTACACTAATTTGAACATTTCGGCTCCCACAGAGAGCCCAAATATGGACCCTGGGAATTAATTTCAACAAATATGTAAATCAATCTTCCAAAGATGTTATTTGTGAAATATAAAGCCTTTGGAGCAGTGGTTTGGGAGAAGATTCTTTAAAGCTTTTCCCATAACCCACAAGTGTTAAAAAATGATGACTTTGCAGTTTTCCAAAAGTTCTGGAAAAGTACCCTATGATAAAACCGATGACAATTTGTTTTGACCATTCCTTTCTGCTGGTCCGAAGGAAGCGTCACACCAAAAAAGAATTCTCAGTGCAGTGTAGTTTGGGCATTTAAAATTTTTTCTATATTTCGCTCCTGTGGTTCTGATCGGGCGACAGAAAAAATTTTTGTGGCATAAATTAAGTACTTATGCAGGGTTCCCCCAGGTTAAAATCTTTGAAATTCAAGGCCATTCCAGGCCATTTCTCAGCAATTTTCGTGGATTTTCAAGGCCCCCATTTATGAAATTCAAGGCTTTTCAAGGCTGAGGCTGGCAAAGTACCCTAAATTATCAGATAACAACTAGAAACTTTCTCTTATATTTCCCTTTGTTGGTAATTCTAACACTTGACATCATTTCTTGGAAAACTCTTTCTGAAAGCTATCCAAGCAATGATATCACTGATTAGAATTAGTGAGCCTGAGAAAGACATTTTTTTGTGTTTATCCTACAACTGCAGTGTAATTACCAGGTGGCACAATAGCTATGTCTCTCGTACATGTACCGCTATTCTAACTGAATACTTACTGAATGCAAATGAATTGATGTCATCCTTTCTCCCAATGAGTAAACTACATGTTACATGTAAATGACACATTTCGTAACCCACAATGTCTTCGGAAATGTCATTCGAAAAGCAAAATGTAATTCCGTTGTGGGGAAGTGTACCTTCCAACAAGCTTGGATTAAATCAACTGCATTCTATAAGTGGTTACTGCCTGTTCCAGTTGAACGGTATTCAGCTAAATGCAGTAAGTGTCGAAAAGTTTTTAATGTTTCATACATGGGCGAATCATCCTTAAAATCGCACATTAACATTTGAGGTGAATAAGACAATAACACTTTCATTTGGAAATTCAAACTCGGAATCCACCGTGATGGCGACTGCCCGTGCCAGGACTTTAAGATGACGTTGTGGCAAATTCATCAGACATACATGCTTCGGAAATACTCAAATAGTTCCACTGAACAATCATCCATTTGTAATATTTTCAATATGAATAAATTATCCACGCACATGCGCTCAGCATTTGAACAGGCAGAATTTACAATAAATCTTCCCATTGGCTTAAATATACACCATTGTGCTCGTCCACATCAATAGCAACCATTCACAATGCTTGATTCAAAGGATTTCCGTGTCACATCACTGCAAAGTTCTATCAATAACGCATGCATTGGCACTGCCGTAAATACTCCAAAATATAACCGGATTAATAAACCACACAATTACATTTGCTGTAAATGCCGTAAAATATGTTTGGATTAAACTACGCATCACAAAATTCTCCGATTTTCCAGGCTTTTCAAGGCTCCCATTGGAAATTCAAGACTTTCAAGGCCTTGAATGACCTTTTGACGAATTCCAGGCTTTTCCAGGTTTTCAAGGCCCTGCGGGAACCCTGTTATGACCCAATAAGCCCTCAAATTTGGTTCACCTCAGCCTCTCGGTTTAGAAAATAAAATTTTTGGGTGGGGCCAAAATTTTTGCCCCTCTCATAACGACGGCAAATATAGCCCCTCAAACTTCTCTTGAACAAATCTTGCGTCTATACCTCAAAAAGAAGCTGCACACCAAATATCAAGTCTCTGCTACTGCTGGTTCACGAGAAGACGATTTTTAAAGATTTAGGCACGCTTTTTGGGCATGGCCCTACCCAGGGCGGAGCAACTTGATTTGAACAAAATCAAAATGCAATGTCATAACAAACAATCATCTCAAATTTCACTTAAATTGGTTGAGTGGTTTTGGAGAAGACGCAAACACCATGTTCACGGACGATGGATGATGAGTGATCACTATAGCTCACTCTGACTTTCAATCAGGTGAGCTAAATATTTCAACAAAACCATATAATGTAACTCCTCGTTGGAACAAGGACTCCTCTTTGTTTAAAGATCATGTATAACATATCTTTACCTGTCTTTGTTTTCAAATCCTCAGATTCAGTCACATTTTTCACCAAATATTCAGCAAATTTGGTAACTTTCCTTGTCAAATTTAATAGTTCACCTTTGCTGGAATCAAATTTGTTTTGCAATTCTGTCAAATCAAGACGCAAATGTCCAGTGGCTTCATGTAGTTGCTAGAATAAAAAGAAAATCAGTAAAACTGATGGATGCTCTCCAACAGTCAACTGTAACAAGCAGATTGATAAAATTGTGATCCCCCACTATAGGAAATCATTTGGCACGTCTTTGAAATGCAAGGACCATAACTCTGGTGAAAAATACATTGGCACCTTTTTTAGGACATGTGCAGGAGCGGCTTGTCACAAAGATCATCCCTCATTCCAAGTTTCATTGAAATCCATCCTGCAATGGTAAGATATCGGTGTGTACAGAAATGAAAGTGTCAATGACACTGTATCTTAACTTGCCTGCGTGTGGTGTTTGATGAAAAGGCTAATGTTCAATGTTTGTGAAAGGATTATGAAATAAGACAAGAATTGTGATAATTTAGAATATGTTAATTTATGTTCCCTGTATGCTATGTTTTCAATAAGAATAATTTGAGGTGTAGACTGTACTGAAGAACTGAGGCCTGTCTTAATGTGACCTTCACATTTAATGTATGTCAACCAAAGTTACCAAGTTACAGTAAAATCATTCCAAAACAAGTCATCCTTCCAAGTTACAATGAAATCCCTTCATAAATATAACTCGTAGACTTTGCTAAAGGAATCTAGGTCAGTGATGGTTCAGTGGTCACAGTTGACCCATCATGACCAAAATAGTCTCATCTGGATATCACAGCAAGTTATCCGACCAAGTTACAATGAAATCCCTTCATTAAAACAAGAGGCCCCATGGGGCCTGTGCGCTCGACTTGAACAGAACACAATATAAACAAAGTCCAAGAATAAGACTACATTAAGCAATCCATTTCCATAGGATACATTGTCAATCCTTGAGCCCCTCAGGAGTGACAAAAATAGTCTGAGCGTCATGCCTTTTCTTCAGCTGATCATAATGCAAAATGTGGAGCTCCCCTATGAAGCCCCTTGATACAACCTACGTGGATTAATCTTAGTTACACAACTCTAGAGGGCACTGAATACAAAAGTTTTAATTCTTCAGCAACATGACCAATTCCGGCTCCCATAGGGAGCCCAAATATTAACCCAGGCTCTCGACTTGAACACATTGAATCTGACTTCCCTAGAGATCTTGTGCACCAAATATGAAGGCATTCTGACTGTTGGATCTGGAGAACTGAAATTTTAAAGAAATTTCTTCTTATTGCACTAAGTTAAAATTTGGGCTACCATAGCGAGCCCGAATATTAACCTATGGATCCGATTCAAACAAATTTGAATCTGAGCCCCCTAGAGATGTTGTATACCAAATATGAAAGCATTCTGACTAGTGCATCTGAAGAAGATGATGTTTGAAGAAATTCCCTCATATTGTTAAATAACAAATGTTAAGTTAAATTTCAGGTTCCCATATGGAGCCCAAATATTAATCCAGGCACTCGAATTGAGCAAACTTGAATCTGACCCCTCTAGAGCTGTTGTATACCAAATATGAAAGCATTCCAACTGGTAGATCTGAAGAATAAGATTTTTAAAGAAATTTCCTCATATCACACCAAGTAAAAATTTGGGCTACCATAGCGGGCCCAAATATATACTTAGGGATCTGATTTGAACAAACTTGAATCTGACCTCCCTAGAGATGTTGCATGCCAAATATGAAAGCATTCTGACTGGTGGATCTGAAGAAGAAGATTTTTTAAAATTATCCCCCACATTGAACAAAGTTAAGATTTGGGCTTCCATAGGAAGCCCAAATATTAACCTAGGGACTTGGTTTGAACAATCTTGAATCTGACCCTCATAACCATGATGTATACCAAACATTAAAGATTCTGACTGGTGGTTCTGAAGAAGAAGATCTTTAAAGAATATTCCCCATATTACCCAATGTTAAAAATTTTGGGCTCCTGTATTGAGCCCAAATACAAACGAATGGGCTTTATTTTAACAAACTTGTATCTGATCCCTCTATGAATGCTGTGTACCAAATATCAAAAGATTCTGATGATTGGTTCTGGAGAAAAGATTTTTAAAAATTTTTGCAAATATGCTGACCCAGCATTTTTTCGATGCCCATTACAGAACACCCTAACATAACTGATGGCAATTTTTTTACCATTCCATTCTACTGGTCCTAAGGATACTTCATACCAAATAACAGCTCTCTGTTCCGTGTGGTTTAGGAAAATATGGGTGTTTGAAAATATTTCTATATTTAGCTTCCAGTGTTCCCATGGGGATGCAGGAATTTTTTTTTTTTTGCATGAGTCAAGTAGTTATGACCCAATAATACCACATACCAAATTTGGTTAAAACCAGACCATGGGTTCAGAAAATAGAAATTTTGGGCGGGGCCAAAAATCTTACCCCTCCCATTACAAAGCCAAATATGGCTTCACAAACTTCATTTGAACAAATTTGATTCTACACCTCAAAAGGAAGCTCCATGGCAAATATCAAGTCACTGTACACACTGGTTCATGAGAAGAAGATTTTAAAAATATTTTGGAGCATTTTTCCCCTATGGGGCTTGGCATGCTAAGTGGAACAAAAATGTAATGCCCCTTCGGGACCATCACTCACACAAACTTTCACTTGAATTGGCCTAGTGGCTTTGGAAAAGAAGACCAAAACATGGTTTTCAAGGATGACGGATGGAGAGTGATGGGATTAGCTCAGCTTGACTTGGTCAAGATGAGCTCAACTACCAACCTGTAGACAGTGCTAAAGGAATCTAGGTCACATGACCAGGTAATGGCTGACCAATTGTGACCAAAATAGGACAGTCTCATCCAGACATCATATCAAGTTATCCTTCCAAGTTACAATGAAATCGCTTCATAAATATGAACTGTAGACTGTGCTAACAGACTCTAGGTCACATGCCTGTGCGGCCATCAGCTGACCGATCACGACCAAAATAGGACGTTCTCATCTAGACATTAGGTCAGGGCAAAGCCAGTCTAAAAGAGAGGAGGCCCCCTCCCATACCTTCAAGTTCAAATGTATGTGTATATATTTTTTCTCTCTGTGTTGTAAGCACACGTTTTAATTAGATAATTACCCTAAGGCGATTCACAGTGGGATACTTCTCTGGCATATCACTAGTCAGCATAAAATGTTTCCATGCTATCTAAAGTCAATTAATATCGAAGTGACCGACACTTTCAATCATCATGGCTATCAAGTATATTATTTCTTGGAATACGCTTGATAGCATGTGAATTGGTGTGAGATGATATCATTTTCAGAGATGTTGTGTGCCAGGTTTAGGCATCTTGACATATTGCTATCTGACCATCAATAGATGAGATATAAAGTGTGGTGAACAAGCCATTTCGGAGAGACTTGGGTTCCGACCGTTTTGGCGTAGACGCCACAAAGGGTCTCGTGCGAGTGGAATTGCTGGGCAATCCACGAAGCTCCGTTGTACGCCGCTATTATCAGATTAGGTTGACAAGGGCTACAAGCCCGAATTTAGAGAGCAGATTACGCACCCAAGTAACGGCTAAGTTCAGATGTCATTAGCGAGGATCGACTCGCACCTGTCTCAAAGTGTAGGCTTTTGCATTGTGCTATTAACTCTTATGAATGGCGATGTCGATCGCGTAGTAGCCTGTTTAGTATCAGAGTCGACAGTGACAATTCGCGCAAGTTCGAAGCTTTTATTGAATTTGTGAGTTCCGCATGAACTGTGTATTTCAAAGGACAGGAACATTCAAGGAGAGTTCCATCAAAGGACACATGAATAGGGTATGTGACACAGACTTGATAAACTAGCCAACAGAGTGGATAAACTGAATCCAAATCAGAATTGTGTAGCCACAGAGTAACTGACATTTGCTAGTCGGGATCCCCCAGCAGTCAGAGCTGGAAATATTTTCAATTCACTGGTCATTATTCAATGGTATAAGCCAAGTTGAAACTGTTTTTAATTTGTTCTATATTTTTTGACATGGATGGGGTGGGGGGGGGGGGAGATAACCAGGCCTGGATATCTTCCCCCCACCCATGTCAAACTCCCAACAGACATTCATAGAACCTTTTGCAGCCATTGTTTGGACTTTGTTATGGTTGGCCCCACGGTGTAAAAAAAAACTATTGATATTTGTGAAATTCTTGCTTCTGAGATTGCCTATTTTCTATTCACTGGTCATGTATATATTAAAGAGTTGAACCATTTTTTGTGTTAATTTCAATGAAAATTTCATAAATAAATGTTCTTATCTTAATCTTTTTGTTCTGTTCTTTTCATATTTTATTTTTGAGGTGGGGGGAAGATAACCTAGAATATCTCCGCCCCCCCCCCCCCCCCCCCCAAAGGGGGGGGGGGGGAGATATCGTGGCACACCAGGCTATACCCGATGCTTCAATAATTAATTTTTTGATGATTATTCCTATAATTATTGTTTGCAATCTAATATTATAGCATCTGTGAAAATATTGCCACCACTTGGAAAGTGACCGGTCTATGCATTTTAAGTAATCAAAATCAGGGTCAAGGGATATCCAATGAAAGTGTCAATGACACTATAGCTTAACTTGACTGTGTGTTGTGTTTGATGAAAAGGATAATGTTCAAAGGATTATGAAATATGACAAGAAGTGTTATAATTGAGAATATGTTAATTTCTGTTCCCTGTGTGTTGTTTTCAATAAAAATAATTTGAGGTGTAGACTGTACTCAAGAATTGAGGGGTGGGTTAATGTGGCCCTCACAGTTAATGTAAGTCAACCAAAGTTACCAAGTTACAGTGAAATTATTCCAAAACGAGTCATCCTATCAAGTTACAATAAAATCCCTTCATAAATACGGCCTGCAGACTGTGCTAAAGATTTTCAGACTTTGGGCATGTTTAGCAATCACGGTTGACCCAAAAGGGGACGTCCACATCAAGACATTATTCTAAGTCATCCTACAAAGTTACAATGAAATCCGCTCATAAATACAACCTGTAGTCTGTGCGAAAGGTTTTCAGGTTTTGGGCTCGGGCAGCCGTCACGGTTGAGCGATCACGACCAAAAGGGATGTTCTCATCTTGACATTATCTAGAGCCATCCTACCAAGTTACAATGAAATCATTTCATAGATACGACCTGTAGACTGTGCTAAAGATTTTTGGGCTTCTGGCCCCTGTAGCCATCACAGTTGACCAATCGTAATCAAAAGGGGACGTTCTCATCTAGACATTATATGGAGTCATCCAACCAAGTTACAATGAAATCCCTCCAAAAATGTGACCTGCAGACTGTGCTAAAGGTTTTCGGGTTTTGGGCTTGGGCAGCCATCATGGTTGACAGATCACATCCAAATGGGGAAGTTCTCATCAAGACATCATATGAAGTCTTCCTACCAAGTAACAATGAAATCCCTCCATACTAAATACAACCTGTAGACTGTGCTAAAAAATTTTGGGTTTCGGGCTTGGGCAGCCATCACGGTTGACACATGACCAAAAGGGGACGTTCTCATCTAGATATTATACAGAGTCATCCTACCAAGTTACAATGAAATCTCTTCATAAATACAGCCTGGAGACTGTTAAAGGTATTCAGGTGCTCAGGCAGACATCACAGCTAATTGATCGCGAACAAAGGGGGACACTCTCATCTAGACATGACCTCAAACCTGCATATGAAATTTCGTGACAATCAGACAAGAACTACAGGGTGTAACCTGAGCAAAACAAAAATGTGAACAGACTGACAGACTAACAGACTTCCACACGCGTGATGGCAATAGCTTATCTTGACTTTGTCAAGTTAAGCTAAAAATTAAATAAACAAGATCAATTTTCCCAGTTGTACAACTTAGCCTGGATAATAGAGAATCTTACATACACAAGTCAACAAAAGAAACAGCATTTAAAGAAGCAGCTTCTTACTTCATACAACAATTACCTACTCACTGTCAAGCAAACTGAGAGGAAATAAAGACAACTAAAGCTATTTAAGAAAAAATCTGTTTTGCCTCATAAAATTATTTCTTACCTGCATCTTATTGATTAAAAGTTTTGTTACTTCAAATGATACAATGTAGTTTGTCACATCTGCATGGGCTAAAGTTAATTCTTTTGAAACTTTGATGAGAATTGAGTGTAACACTTTACCCAACTCACAAGATATCAAAATTTGTTAATTTAATAAAAAAAAATTTCAAATTGTTTACAGAATTTCAACAAAATTATATCACATGATCCCTCATTAGAACAAACACAATGAGCTTGTTTCAATGAGGGATCACATGTGATATGATTTTGTGGAAATTTTCTGAAAAATAATTTGGGCAGATGCAATGGCTCCATAGGTGAAGGGCTACAAAAAATCTGACATGTAAAAAACAGCTGCTGAATGATATCAATAAACTTCCTGGACAGATAATTTTAACTCTTCAACACTGATAATGTGATTTATTCATTCATTGAGGTTTAATGAAACTTTCGAAATCCAGGATCACTCAGTGATGGACAGTTTCATGGGTGGCAGAAGCTGATGAGACCAGAGAGAACTACTGTAGAGAGTAACAATCAGATTCCCCTAAGAACTAACTCTGTACATTCAGGGTTAGCACTGCTTGACTGAAAGAAGGTGCACCATTGATGTACAGTAAGCCTTAGTACACAGTGTCACCGTTTTCTCATGCTGGCAATTCAGTGCCTTGGCAAAGGACACAATGCAGTTAACCCTGGACAGGATCAAATCATGGACCTCTTGGTTATGAAGTCTCGATACTTTGACCCTTTATGCAACGTAGAGAAGATAAATTTTTTTATTTTAATTACTATTTTCGAAAAATTTTCAACAAAACCCTATCATATGACCCTGTCATTGTAACGAGGTCGATGAGCTTGTTCCAATGAGAGGGTCACATGATAGGGTTTTGTTGAAATATTTTGAAACATTTATGTATTTCAACGCAAGCAGATGCGCACAATTTGTTAGGTAAAGGGCTAACCACTGAACAAGGTGATGTAAATCTCTTCCATCATACTAGTTTGCACTAAAAATTTAACCAATATATCTTGATCGACAGGGCTCACTGCACTCTGTCAACAAATATATTTGGTTAAAGTGCCTGCTGCATTATGGGAAATGTTTGCTGCTGAATAAGTTTTTTGGTATCAGAGAGATACATTTCTGAGACAACTTCAATTATTTTGAGCACTGCTTATAGATCAAGTGCTGGAGGTTTACTGAAAACAACAGTGTTGCAATAAAAGCTTTATTATCTAAGCATATGCCTCACATTAAGCTTCCAAGACAAGTATTTGTTGCATTGGAACCCTGTTAACTGAAAAACATTCAATTAACAGGAATGAGATTAATTTCCGTTATTCTAACATTACACTTTGCTGCACTTAGTCTATCTTGTTTGACACAGAGCTTTTTTATGTCGGTGTTGAGCATCAGGTATAATGGATCATCGGTTAAAAACCTGAAGTGCACACCTTTTAAAAGGACAATAAGCTATGAATAAAATAAGCTGACCATTTGACAAAACCACAATTTTCATTACGCAAAAGTAGCCTTATGTTTCACATATCATTTGCATGTCAAGTCCGGCCAATCGTTTATACACATGGTGTGCATTTTTGAGGACTTTCATCCCAGGCATTGGTTACAAGTCCTATTTTAGCAGTAAAACAGAGCATGTCTACAACAGTAAACAAGCACTGCATCACTTCCTGGGGTTATTACAGGGGTCGTATTGATTACATAAATGAACATGAAGGCAAGAATTTACTGGCTTTATAGAAAAAGTATGCCATAGCTTTTCACCCCCGATCTTGTTACCTACCCGATCACTCTTGGAAATTTCAATGCAAAGTGCCAACGACATTTTCTGTATTCGTTGATATTAGCTCTCTAAGAAAAGTTTGTACACACTTATTTCTATTTATAGCATATGAAACCTATCTTGGTTTGCCATTGTTTATACTCGTTCTGTGGGTTTTGTGGGAAGCATAAGTGTGCACGTCATTTGAAATAATAAAAAGTTTTTGACCTGATAATGCCTTGTTATTGCTAGAATAGTGCACAGTGGTTGTTCTTCATGGCTATCAAATATTCGGAATGCAGCTGAGGTATTAACTCTTAAAGGCCTAGAGATTTTTTACATATCTTTGCTACACTTTTAGCAGTCTAAATTCTGTGACTTTGCTTCTGTTTTTTGGCAAGTTTTAGCAGTTTTTGGGGGGCAGTCATGACTTGCCTAAAAACAACTATCAAGGAGCTTAGAACGTAACTTGCGAGTTACCTCAAAGACTGCATGTAGGGAGCACCTGTTCTGTTGCATAAAATGAGATCAAAGTTGGAATTGGGCCCTTAAGGGTTAAATAAATTATTTCCATGTGTGTCCGTGAGAATTGGAAATTACAACACATGGTTCTGTTTACTTCGGATTACTTTGGGCAACTTATTTTACATTCGCAATGTCGTATCTTCTGAAAATTTGTCCACATGAACATTTTTTAATCGTAGATTCAAGGAATTTCATATTGCTTCTGATGCCCAATACTTTGCACAAAGCAGTTTTTTAACATTTTTTTAACACGTTCTTCCATATACAAACAAAAGTGGAGAGTGGATATTTTTTTTCAAATTAGTAGCTTATTGTCCCTATAGATCTGCAACAGAGTAGTTCTGTGACAGGTGTATGTGATGTGTATAGTTACAAGCTATACACTACAGATTTTTGGCGAGCTGGATATTTTGCAATTGTCAAATGCAATTTGCATGTGCTGTGAAGCAAAACTGTATTCACACATGCCCCCTGTGAATAACTGCAACACAAGAGGCCCTCAAGAGCCTGAAGTGCTCAGCTGACAAAGGACTATGGATTCTTTACAAAGTAATTTGAAGATTAACAATAATGCATCCCTTAATATTTACTTTAAGTTTTTTCCACTGATTGGGGCAGTAGTTCGAGAGCACTGCCAAACATCCCAAGAAAAACATCCCAAGGAAACAACAGGATTACCAATACTTGATGAAAACAGAAAATGTTCACAGAATACAGAGTAATCAAGTTGAAAGGGTTAAAAAGACATAAGGCCTGATTAAAAAAATCTTGATTTGCACAAAGTTAATGTATCTCTGACAACACTAAGGATTTCAGATATACACAAAATGACACACACGTGTGAATGGGTTATTCGATGTGGCATGAGTGCCAGCACGGAAGGATAAAACAAGAGGCCGCAGACCTCAAGTTTTATCCTTCTGCGATGGCACAAGTGCCATATCGATTAACCCATTCACAGGTGTGTGTCATTCTGTGTTTATTGCATGCCTTCACATCTATAAAAACAATTATTCGAAGGCCACTCAACAATTCATTTCACAAGTGTCAACAAAATGAACACATTTTATCAGCAACCAAATTTGCAAGGGGGACCCATGTTACTATTTTGTCCCCTGTGTTCCAATGTGTTCTATTTGCCTACTGGCACATAGAACACATTGGAACTTAGTGAACGATTTTCAGCTATCGCGAGGGATTCAAATTGTAATAACTGTGTTGCACAATTTGTAGGAAATTCCAGAGAAATTTCGCTTCTATTCAAAAATTATAAATTCATAATAATTTGTATATTTTTTATACTTACCAATGGCCCAGACTTAGCTGGTGCTAACTCAAAAATATCTAGGGCCAAACATAAATTTTGCCCTCCCCAATCCCCGAAATTTGCATGCAAAACCGAAAATTAGAAGTCCTATCTGGCCTCCATACATTTACTGGCCTCCATACATTTACTCTCTGCGCATGCGCAGATGCCAGGAAGTGACCGGAATTGGCACCTACATCATTCTTTGTAAAAGAGAGTATTACATAATAATTCAGCAGGGAGGTATGAGTGCCCACTCATGGGAGGGCCATACCCGTCTAGGCCATTGATAAGTATAAAAAATATACAAATTATTATGAATTTATAATATTTTTATACTATAACCCAAAGGCCCAGACTTAGCTGAATCGTAAAAAGGTGGAGGGCCTAGGACTTTCGGAATAGTAGATCAACATAGTTCCAATCCTGCAATCCAAGATGAAAGAAAATTAGAATAATTAGGAATTACATGTATGTCTCTCTATACAGTAATAGAGGAGACATATCCTAAATAAGGAGCTCAATTAAGTAATTCCTTATTCTAAGCATGAAGACTCTGCTAATTAGGATGTTACAAGTTCCTAATTTTTAAGGATAGTCCAGACTAAGCCCCAAAAATTAGGATGGCGTATCTGAGAATGAGAGAAAATCCCCCACAAAAATACGCCATACAATACCACTTCAGCTGTATGCAGGATATAATTTCGGACAACACAGCTTCCTTCATAGTTACATACCAATCAAGCAAGAGAAGAGGTAAAAATCACCCCCCCCCCCACCTTTCTTTTGAAGGAATCTTCAAAAGAAAGAGGGGAGAGCTCTGGAATCAGTAAGAGCAGTACCAAAAAACAATATAAATACTCGTCAAACAGGCATTCAGGTAATAATCCATGATTAATAAATGGTGCTTAATGCCACTTCAGAAGTTAAGGCTATAGTGACGACCCTGGTAATTAATATTGTCTGCCACATAATGTACACTCCAGACAGCGTACACAGATACATCGAAAACTGGTGATATAAAATATAATATACACATGTCCAATCGAGCCACACTGAACGATCTCTGGAGAGAAAACACACTTCCGAGGTAACCCACAGGCGACCTCTGTACAACAAATTCCAGTAACAACACTCTCCAACGTGTACTATCCAATATCTATGACCGTAAATACGTGTGAATATGCGATTTGAGTACTGACATAATAGAATCCTAGATCTAGAAATGGAAGTAGGTATGATTAACAGGCTCCGACACGGACCGCCCCCGAAATAGTTCATAATTTCAAGGTCCATAAAATACAATAAAGCGTTAGCCTAAAAATTATAATGCACGAGAGCATTAAAATCCAGCATGTAATCATCTGAATACCAGTTAACCCTTTACCCAACGTAACGGCCAAAACCGGCCAGCGCTATTCTCAAAAATCGCCAATTAATTTTCATTATTTTTTCATTTTTTGTCTCAAAAACATAGGTTATGACCCCTCGTTGGAACGAGCTCGACGAGCTCATTCCAACGAGGGGTCATAACCTATGATTTTTAGGGACAAAAAATGAAAAAAAATAGTTATTCAACAATTATTTTTGCAAGTGTCATCTGCTTTTCATGTTAGGTAAAGGGTTAACTGGTTATGCAGCCTCTGAGGTACCCAAAGAGTAGCAATTTAATTATGAAATATCATTATTAGTCATCAACAAATAATCACAGGAAACTAAACTAATCCAACTAAAAAGCGGATGTGCCCATGAGGTCGCCATAGAACACGACCCAAATGCATAGTATGTATGTATTTTGCGGGAAGAAAACTACGTCTTGCCCGGTAATTGCCTCTAAACACATTGGCAGTGTGTGTGTGTGTGTGTGTGTGTGTGTGGGGGGGGGGGGGGGGGGGAATTCGAAATCATATCGAAATCTCCTCACCCACATTACTTAATCGTTCCTGTGTTAGTCATTAAATAAAATAGGAACCGCATGGTTCCCTCACGTCTAACCGACTCCATTATGCCACTATGGGCAAATAAGGACGTGAAGAACAAAAACTTCCCCTGAAAAAGAAGGTCCTCTTGAGGAGGAAGCTTCTGGGGAGTGTCCCATAACAGACACCTGAGAAAACTGAGCCAAGGTTTCTGTGACGACAGAGGTGCTACTAATAAGATTCACAACAAGACTGTTTAATCTTAAACATAATCTACTGAATCAAATGAATTGGAGGATGAGCTTATCCTATCATTTAACCCCATGAGATCGGCAGAGCGTCAACTGCATGCATTCAATGGTCTGGGCATGGCAACACAAACGACGGTAACTAATTGTTCCAGTGCGTCGCAAACTGATCCATCATGGGGCGATCCCACTGGCAGCAAAACTGTCCAAATACTTGCTTGTTGTGCATCCATTCCAATTGCAACAGGCGACCTTTCAGAGGAGCGAGTCTGCTAGTATGGTCAGACGTAGACAAAAGCAAGAATAACAAGTGACTAATTTCGCTCTGGGTAACGGCAGACGAATCATGAAAGAACAGATCTTCAGATCACTCGAACGTGTGCTTTTACTGACTGAATGATTACCTTAAATAAACTTTTAGAGCCATGATAAACTTGTTATCCAGCTCCAGTCTATTATTACTATTATATCAGTTGTCTGGCTTCGGTATGCGAAACAGGTGACTGTAGAATCCTAGAGAATCTTGGTTCTCGATGACCTCTATTGCTTCCATTGCTAAGAGAGCCTTTACCTCCGATTGGAGAGACTCTTATGCAAGGATTTGACGGAAGTTTTGTCCATCATGGACATCATGTTACTTAGTGGTGGTTTCTCTCAGAAAGATAGCCATAGGCCATCCGAGACCACACTTCTCTCCTACTGGTCTTCCGTAATAGTTATCCAGTTTGATGTGAATCTTGATAACCATCCGCCAACTGTCAAGCAAGAGGTCCTAACCCTCACCTGTAGTACCTGCGAGGCTTACAGGAGGATAAACCATGTCTCACTCGCGAAGAGCCTCGACCCAGCGGCTTAGGGGCGTCTGCCCGGTAGTCTCAATCAGACTTACGCCCCCTTTCTGGGTCACTGTATTGACGATACTTACAGTATTTATAGGAGGGTTTCCTATACCTTCAAGAGGAGTCCCTTTTAGACGATTTCCGTTTAGGACATCCTCCCTTACTCTTTTCTGCTGCTGCCGGTCGATTAGACACCGACTTAAAGAGAAGAGTATTGATACTTTCTTTGTAGCTTGGTCATAAACCAATGAAAGCTTATCGTCAAAAACTTAGTGTCCGGATACCGGAGCGACCCTATTAAAGATGACGACGCAAGGGCTCCGTCACGTCTGATTAAACCAAATCAGTCACTGTTAAGACCGAGTTATATGTGATAAAAATAATAGCCCTGGAAAGGACTCTTAAAGAGGTACGAACATCCTCAAATTCCTTTCCATTGAGACGTTGCGCCACAGCTCTTGAAGGTGATCTCCGTAAGACACTGTGTCTAAATTTGCTCTGAATGAAGAAATTGCCATCTCAATTGTGTCCGAGCGAATAGTGAATGACGAAGGTAAAGCCATGACTACGTCCTCAACCTGCTCATCCAAATGCAGAGGAACTCTCTATACATCTTCCCCGACCGTTTTAAATGAACGTAGTCCAACAAACGGTAAAATTACAGAAGATGATGACAAGAAACTGCCTTTCTTCTTCCCACTTGAAAGCTGAATATGGCGTCGTCTAAATGGCCGAAGGCCTGCAACACCTGTCTAGACTGAACCGGAAAAGACATGACCTCTTCCTTTGTCCGGATAAAGTCAGCGTCCAATGATGCCAGCAGTTTCTTTCTAGTAGTTGCAGCATTTTGATTCACCGGAACAAATTCAGGGTAGTGTTGATGGATTAAATCCATCACAACCATGTGTTGTTCCGAAAGGGAAGGGTAATCCTCCTCCGTATCCCTTTCACCATCCGTCTGAATCAGTTGAAATTGATGGTCAGCGGCACCTGAACTTGCAGATGACTGCATCGACCCAGCACCATCCAACAGATCAGGTTCTGAGACTGCTGTCAGCTGCTTCTGCACTTGCTGCAATGAGCTGTGCAATCTGAGACAGCAAGTCCGTTACAGAGGCCTGAGGAGCAGCGGTCTTCTGTTTTCTGGCCGCCTGCTGCTCCCGGGACGGTGTGTCCGAGATGGCTTTTTTCTCCTGACGTTCTGATAAATGAGGCCTCATCGTCTCATTAGCTGCCGGGTGGTCCGACTTCTTCGACGAGTGGTCCCTTCTCGGCGATGTAGGCTGGATATCTGAAGTCGTGCAGCTCAGGTGCGGTCGTGTGTGCTTGGAAGATGCTGATGCAGAAGCCAAAACTGTAGCCGACACCAGCTGTGAACTGAATGGAGCATCCCGGATAGGAGGCGCTGACTTATGCTCCGACTGGCGCAAGTTCCGATCTCCACATCTGGCCCCAGATGTTGTCGGGAAAGAGAGGGCGCTCTCTCGCTCACAGTCCCTTCAGACCTCGCCGAGCTTCCCAATGAACTTGCCGTAACTGTAGCCGACGCTGGCTGTGAACTGAATGGAGCATCCCGGACGGGAGGCACGGACGTATGCTCCGACTGACGCAAGTTCCGATCACCACATCTGGCCCCAGATGTTATTGGGAAAGAGAGAGGCTCTCTCGCTTGTGGTCCTTCCAGACCTCGCCGAGCTTCCCAATGAACTTGCCAGCTTCTTATTCTGTTCTGTCATTGCTGGGTGAGCCTGTTTATAAGGTGCTCGCTCTACCCAATCCACCTCTTAGACTGCAATGGACACACCCAGTGTCATGGCACCCACGGACCGAGCTATCTGGCGACAGGGAACTGGTTTGTGGTTTATAGCCCTGCCCAATGTTCATGAGCACCTTGCCGCTAGCTGTTTATCTAAACACGACGACGGCAGCAAACTCTGTCAAGGCGTCACGTAAACATCATCATGTCCTTGTTCCTCTGAAATAGAAACTAAGAAACGAGAATGACTCTATGGCGCAGGACCAGCAGTGGCCCCTCGCCGCTAACAACGTACCGTGACACCCGTCTCCGTTTGTCATCCCATCCGACACATGTTGAGCAGTGGGAGTACATCGACTACAAGCAAGGCAACCAACATGTAAATCACAGGAAAGGCTTCCTCGCCTTGCATTTGAGCAATATGCTTTCATAATGAAGCAAAATAAAGTTGATCGTACTCCCACCAACTCCATATTAAATATTAGAAAAAGATACATAACAAATAACATTCAAAATATAAATCGAAAAATAATTTACACGAAAAAATTTTCGAAAAGTTAAAAAATTTATAGTAATTTATATATTTTTTATACTTACCAATGACCCAGACTTAGCTGGTGCTAACTCTAATAAATCCAGGGCCAAACACAAATTTTGTTCCCCAATCCCCAAAATTTGCATCTAAAACCAAAAGAAATCATGTCCTATAGGACCTCCATACTTTGCCCTTCGTGCGCATGCGCAGTGTCAAGGACGTTCCGAAATTGGCGCCAATTATCATTCTTACTGGCAGTGCCTGGTCAGTGCTATGTACTCAGCGGGGAGGTAAGAGTTCCCAACTCCTGGGAGGGCCATCCCCGTCTGGGTCATTGGTAAGTATAAAAAATATATAAATTACTATAAATTTTTTAACATTTTTATACTGTACCAATGACCCAAACTTAGCTGAATAGTAAAAAGGCTGGAGGGCCTAGGACATAGAGGAAAATCCAATAAGCTCTACTATATAATATAGAGGCAACCCCTCAAGGAGAAAAGGAGTATTAGGCTTTACATGTATCTTTCTTATTTTATGTTAAATTAGAAAGATACAATACCGTTCATAATTGAGCACAATAACATTCATGTTCTCTATTAACATCAAGTATAACCCTTTATACTAATTATTTTTAAAGTAAGCCAATAAATAAAGTTAGTCCAGAGAATTGAGACTCTTTATATTCTTTAAAAGTGTCCGAGGATTGTATATTAACGCCCGTTTGACACTTGACATATACAAATGCTTCACACCGAGCTACACTTTAAAAATATGACATGAATGAATTTTAACATTAATATTACACTTTAAAACCATCCCGGAAACGACGCAGAAATACTGACTTCGGAGGAGGCATTCCCTTGCTTTTCACTATAAAGCAGGTGACCTAAGGGAACACCCTCCCCCCCCCCTTCCCCCGGGTCAAATAGCCCAGAGCGAAGAGGGCAGCCGGACGGAGTCAGTGCCGGAACAGAAAGCCTGCATAACTATAGTTGCAACTGTTTAGTGGACGACATTCTGAGCAACAGATAACGGACCTAAACAATGCAGGTCTCCAGAAATGGACTCAATATTTCTGAGATAAAAATTCGTGAATGTGGATGGCTGAGACCAATAAGCAGCCTTCATTAAATCTGTAATAGCAATACTATTAGCATAAGCCCAAGAAGTAGCAAGAGCTCTTACTTCATGAGCCGAAATCTTAAGCACAGACTGCTGAGAAGATAAATTTTCATAAGCAGTACGGATAGTTAATTGAATCCATCTAGCAATAGAATGGACCGAAATGTCCTTTCTATTAGGCATCAGAGACAGAAAGAAACGTTTCCGTCCCTTTCTGATACCCTGAGATCTCTGTTTATAGATACGTAACGCTCTAACAGGACAGAGTAAAGGCCTACGCCCGTCTGAAGACGGAAGAGCCTTAATAACAATAGGTTCCGGATATTTATTAGGAGCCTGATTCTTAGCTAAAAATCCCACATTAGTAGTGAAGGTGATAGTGTTCCCGACACTACGATAGTGAGAATCATCCACCGACAGTGCATGAAGCTCACTGACTCTTCTAGCAGAAGAGAAAGCTAAGAGAAAAGCTGTCTTATAAGACAAGAATTTGAAATCTACTGTCCCAAGAGGTTCAAATGGCTTTTCCTTCAGTTTAAGAAGAACCCAAGCTAAATTCCATTTAGGAATTAACCTAAGAGTTCTGGGTCTATTTATCGAGAAGTTTCTTACCAACTTAGATAAAGAGACATTAGATCCAATTTGTAAACTATCATGATGTGCATAGGTATCAGATAACATAGACCTATAACCCTTAATAGTAACAGGCTGCAGTTTGATTTCGTCAAACAAGTATACTCGAAAGTTTGCAATGTCTGGTATAGAGGGATCAAAAATATCAACAGAATGATCCCTACACCAACGACGAAAAACCTTCCACTTAGCCGCATAGTTTAGCGAAGACGAGGTCCTCCTACAGTTAGAAATCGCGTCCACTGCTCGTCCTGTAAAGTGCTTGCCATGCAAGAAGGACCGCACAGCGGAAAAACGTGAAGATTGATGGAGTTGACGCGATTTCCCCTGCGAAAGAAGATCCTCCCGTGGAGGAAGCTTTCGCGGTAGGTCCCACAACAGACACCTGAGTAGATTTATCCACGGTTTCTGTGGAGACAGAGATACTACCAACAGAATCTTGCATTGAGATTGTTTTATCTTTAGCAATACTTGCTGAATTAGCGGCGCTGGAGGATACGCATATCCTATCATTCCGTCCCAAGGGATCGACAGAGCGTCTACTGCAAATGCTCTTGGATCCGGACACGGAGACACATACGTCTGCAACTGATTGTTGAGATGTGTCGCAAATAAGTCTATCATTGGCCGTTCCCATTGGTAGCAAATCTGATTGAATACTTGTTTGTTGAGAGTCCACTCCGACGGCAACAAGCGATCCTTTCGTGAAAGGGAGTCTGCTAGTACATTCAGACGACCCGGTATATGACGGACCGAAAGAAGAACCTGATGTTCTAGAGCAAACAGAAGGATTCTTTCCGTTGGATTGAACAACGGAATTGAATGAGTGCCTCCCTGATTCCGTATATACGCCACTACTGTCGTATTGTCGGATAGGATTTGGACATGAGCATTGTGAATAATGTCCATCCAATGACGTAACGCAAGCCAAATTGACATCATTTCCTTGATGTTTATGTGCTTGCCCAGGAATTGCGGATCCCAAAGACCCTGGCATCTCGAATCCGTTGGGATCAATGATGCACCCCAACCTGTTTGACTGGCATCCGTCATAATGGTAAAACTCGGATCCGGCAACTGCAGCGGAACTCCCTGAGTTAACCACTGAATGTTTGCCCAAGTCTGAATCTCTCGTTTCACTTGATCTGACAAGAGAACGTCTATGTCGAGCGAATGAATTTTCACACTCCAATTCTGAGTCAAGAAAATTTGGAGAGGACGCGTGCGTAACCGCCCCATCGGAATGAGATCCGCAGCGGCTCCGCACAGACCTATCAGTCTCATAAATTCTCTCGCTGTGACTTTGTCTGCATGCAGACAATAGCGAGCGTAACAACAGACTAATTTCGCTCTGGTTAACGGCAGACGAACGAGATTGCTGTGCGTCTCGAAGCTCAGTCCCAGATGTGTGAATGACTTGGACGGCACCAAATCCGACTTCTCCTCGTTTATTATAAAACCGAGACGTTGGAGCAATAGAAGTAGATTCTGCACATCGTTTTGAAGCGTTAACTCGTTGCCGTACCTCTGAAGAATGTCGTCCAGGTAGGCCGACGTTACCGCAGACGAATGAGCTCGGAAATACATCATTACCGAGTTCATTACCCGAGTGAAAGCCCAGGGTGCTAGATTCAATCCGAAGCACATCGCCCGGAATTGATACACCACCCCTAGGACTGCGAAGCGTAGATACTTTCTGAATGTCAGATGTACCATGACGTGAAAGTACGCATCTTTGAGATCTATGCTTGTTGCATAATCGTTCACCCAAATACTCGCTCTGACCGATCGAATCGTCTCCATATAAAACTTCGGAGCGACGATCAGCTTGTTTATCCAGCTCAAATCTATGACTGGACGGAACGAGCTGTCTGGTTTCGGAACCAGAAACAGATGGCTGTAGAATCCCGGTGTCTCCTGGTTTTCTACGACCTCTACCGCGTTCTTCATTAAAAGAGACTGCACCTCTGATAATAGAGCGTCTCTTTTCTGCGGATTTGACGGAAGCTGAGTCCATTTTGGACTTCGAGTTAATGGAGGCTTTCGTTTGAAGGATATCTTTAGACCTTCCGAAATCACCCCTCTCACCCAAGGGTCGTCCGTAATCGACGCCCACTCTTGTGAAAAACTCGACAACCTTCCGCCAACCGGTACACGATAGAGGTTTAAGCCATCACCTCCTGGACCTGCGAGGCCTGCGGTAGGAGAAACCACGTCCTCCACGACCCGCACCTCGTCCCGTCGACCTCGGGGCGTCTGACCGGTTGTCCCGGCCCGAAGGACGTCCCGAACGTGAGTCGCTACCTTGACAGTCTCTTGAATAAGACCAAGAGGACACACCGGAACCTCTATAGGAACCTCTCTTGGGCGCATTAGACCCAGAAGTGCCTGTCTTACTCTTATCTGCCGTGTCCGACTTCTTAGAAGCAGATTTGAACAGCAGAGAATCCGAAGCTTTCTTTGTAATTTTATCGTAAATTGCAGAAAGCTTGCCGTCGAAGAGAAGTTCTCCAGAGACCGAAGCGACTCTGAGAGAGTTCTTCACCTTAGTATCCACGAGTGTGGATGTAGCTAGGGCTGCGTCACGTCTAACCAACTCCAGGTTTGCCACTGAAAGGGCGGAGTTACACGTGGAATAAGCTACTGCCCTTGAAAGAAGTCTTCAAGAGGATTGTATATCCTGAAATTCTTTCCCTTGAAGGCGCAGTAATAACGCCTTAGTAAGGTGATCTGCGTAAGATAAGGCATCTAAACTGGCTCTGTTAGACGAAATAGTTGTTTCCAACACCGCGGTTGGAATAGACGCCGACGACGGTAATGATAAATCTAAGTCTTCCGCCTCGTCGCCCATACGCAGAGGAACTCTCGGGATACCCTGTCCTGCCGTATCGAATTTATTCCTTGCATTAATGAAAGGCAGGTTGAGAGTATTGG
Organism: Pictodentalium vernedei; assembly: GCA_031216915.1. Taxonomy (NCBI): domain Eukaryota; kingdom Metazoa; phylum Mollusca; class Scaphopoda; order Dentaliida; family Dentaliidae; genus Pictodentalium; species Pictodentalium vernedei. The sequence continues at coordinate 158,428,346 of CM062293.1, forward strand.
AGGACAAGAAACCTGCTTTTCCCGTTTTGGAAGCAAGTTTGAATATAGCGTCGTTCAATAATTCAAATGTTCTTGCAACATTATTGGACTGAGACGGAAACTCGGGAGCGATGTCCCTGAACCGCTCAAAGAAATCAGAGTCCAATGACGCTATAATTCTCTTGTCCGGAACCGCAGCAGTCTGGCCCGACGGAACAACTTGAGGGAGAAAGTGCCGGATGAAGTCCACGGCAGCTTTATGTTGTTCCGAAAGGGATAGCTCCAAGTCATCCGTATCCCTTTCACCATCCGGTCGGACCTCATGATGCTCCCGGTCGTCCGCCCCCGATGCTTCGGCGGAGCGTACCGACCCAGCGAGGTCGGATAATTCCCGATCCAACACCGTTTCTGTCGGTTGCTGGGATGCTGCGATAAGTTGTGCTATTTGCACAAGTACGTCCGACATCGAGGCCTGCAGAGGCGCAGTCTTTCGCTGCTTCGCCGAGGGCAGCTCCGCATCTGATGACTCCCGCATACTCTTCCTATGCGTATGTCCGGAGTCCATCGGCCTCGTGTCCCTGGCTACCGGATGGTGTGACCTGGTCGCCGAAGAATCCCTGATCGGCGAAGCTGGTAAAATATCGGCAGTCACGTAGCCAAGGTGCGGTCGTGTGCGCTGATGAGAGGAAGAAGCCTGAGCAGTCTCCGCAGACTGCCTATACAACGGAGTGTCCCGAGCGACGGACGTGTGCTCCGCTTGCGACACATTTTGTACCACAACATCTGGTCCCAGATGTTGTTGTACGAGAGAGGGGCCTCTCTCGCTCGCGGCCCGGCTGGACCTGGACGAGCTAGGAACCGGACTCGAAGGCTTCCTCCGATCTCTCCTACTATCCGCCGTCACTGGGTGTGCACGCTGAATGTTTATAGTGCTCGCATCACCCAACATTTCCTCCTGGACCGCATCGGACGAACCCGGCTGCCGAACCATTCGGTGAATGGACGCTACACCGGGCGAGCTAGCGGACGACATTTGTTTAAACTCCATGAGCCCTTTTGCCGCTAGCTCTGTATTCATTTGTGCCGACGGAAGCGCACTTGCGGAAGATAACATGGAAACATCACCCTGTTCTTGTTCCTCTGAAATAGAAACTGATAGAGTAGAGTGACCCTGCAGAGAAAGAGCCGGCATAGCCCTTTCTCCACTAACAACATATCGTGACACACGTTTCCAATGTTTGTCATCCCAATATTGACTACAATTAATGCAATGATCATGAAAGTCAGAGGAAGATTTCTTCCTATTACAATTTGAACAATATCCTTTCATTGTGAAAAGTCAACAACAAGTCCTAGTTACTCGCACAAACCCCTAACACAAAGATACATAATAACATGATCCATTAATAATGAAAAAACAATTGAAAATCAAAATAATTTTTGAAAAATATTTTTTCAGCGAAGCCCAAGTTTCTGAAAAGTAACGTTGAGCCCCAATGGATCCGATGGCTAAGTGTGGTCAAAAATTTTAAATTTATATTAAATAATTAATGCAACACTTACGGATAATAAAAATGTATCTTATAGTGAGATAAACTACTCCAAAGGCAAACAGCCCCCCTCAAAAGAGACTGTTGCCAATGTAAACAAACAGTGTAAAAACACCAGAAAACATGACTCCAGGCACTGACAAAACTGGCCCGAAATCAGTCATCAAAATTACACTCTATCTGATGCAAGACAGAGACTCCCAGGGGAGAATCTGCAGAACATCAGATGGAAGATGCAGAACACAACGTTTATACACCCATGGGTGAAAACGTAACTATGGGGAAAATAACAGAAAACATTCTGTAACCAAGCTAACTCTCCCAAGAGAATTTAGAAATGATCTTTCTCAAAAATATGCCAAAAGCATGGGAGAATTGCAAGGGGGGACTTAGAAGACCAGGGGAGAGGAAACACTGAATAAGCAGTGCAACTTTATAGCAAGAATGACAACAAGAGGCCCATGCCTCGAAAATAGGCAACTTAACATAATTTCATAAAAAATTTTAAGTACAGCCCTGATTATTTTTTGTCACTCCTTTTTCCTCTCCTCCTTCTATATCCTCCTTAGAATCACCATTTCTCCAATAATTACGTGTCTGGCATCCTTTAAACTGAGATTTACAAGCACAAAGATCAGTGAGATGTTGACTGAGATGAAGGGCCAAACAGAGAATGATAATTGGCACCAATTTCGGAACGTCCTTGACACTGCGCATGCGCAGTAAGGGCAAAGTATGGAGGTCCTATAGGACATGATTTCATTTGGTTTTAGACGCAAATTTGGGGGATTGGGGGGCAAAATTTGTGTTTGGCCCTGGATTTTTTAGAGTTAGCACCAGCTAAGTCTGGGTCATTGGTACAGTATAAAAATATTTTGACAAGAGCCCAAGTCCCCAAAGGGAACGATGAGCCCAAATGTATCCCAATAGAGCCTAAGTGTGGACAAAAATTATTTTATTATTCAGAAAAGTCATTGCTTCACTACCGGAATATTTAATGTATCTTACAACAGTCGTACCATAATAATAAATAGGAAACTACATATATAAATAGAGTGTTGTCAATGTAAACAACGTCAGAATGAAAACCGGAAACAAGACCCCAGGTAACATGGCTCGAAGTCACTAACAGATTTTGAACTATCTGATGTAAAGCAAGACCTTCATCAAAAGAAAAAAACGATACATCAGATGTATGATGCATGACCAAAATGCCTAAACACCCCTAGGGTGAGAACGTAAGCATGGGGATATACAGAATAAACATTCTGTGTAACACGTTAAACTTCCAAGAAATTTATAAAAAATGTTCAATAAAACAAGCCAAAAAGCTTGGAAGTTTAACTGGGGGGCTTCAAGGAAGGATAGAGAAGGAACACTTAATAAACAGTGGAAAAATCAATAGCAAGAATGATGATGTCAGGCTCATGTCCCGAAAATGGGGAACATGAAATAATTTTTATAAAAATTATAAAGTTACAGCCCTGAACGTTTCAAACCACTGTTTCTTCCTTCCTTTATCCAGATGTGTCCTTGGATCCACCAAATTAACCACTGATTTGTGTCTGGCATCATTAAAACTGAGATTTAAAAGCACAGATGTCAGTTTGTTGTTATCTGACTGAGGGCCAAACAAAGAATGATGTTGGCGCCAATGCCGGTCAGTTCCTGTCGTCTGTGCATGCGCAGAGAGTAAATGTATGGAGGGCCAGATAGGACTCTTAATTTTCGGATTTGCATGCAAATTTGGGGGATTGGGGGGGGGGGGGGGGGGGGGGGGGCAAAATTTGTGTGTGGCCCGAGATATTTTTGAGTTAGCACCAGCTAAGTCTGGGCCATTGGGCTATACTATAAAAATAGTATAAATATTCTGCATGTTTTACTGTTGCTGTAGATGGGGATTTCATAGAACAGGATGTAATACAACAACTTAATATTGATTGGTGGAACTGAATAAGAAGATTTTCAAGGAATTTTCATCATATTGCACCATGAAATATTCAGGCTCCCACAATGAGCACAAATATGAAGTCAGGAACTTGATTAAAACAAATCTGAACCTACCCATCCCCACTCCACACACACACGCATAAAGTTTCTGAATAGCAAATATCAAATGATTCGCAACATGGATCAGAAGAAGATTTTTCATCATACCGCACAATGTTAAACTTCGGGCCCAAATATGAACCAGGAACTTGGTTTAAGAAAACTTGAATCTGACCCCAATAAGAATGCTGTAATCAAAATATCAAATCATTCGGACTGGTGAATTTTAAGAAGATTTTCTCATGTAACACCAAGTTAAAAGTCAATCTCTCATAGGAAGCCCAAATATGACCCCATGGACTTGATTTGAACACATTTAATCCTGATCCCCCAAAGGATACTACATAACAAACAAAAACAAATTTTGACTACTGGATCTGAACAAGAAGATTAAAAAAAAATTTCCTCATATTGCATAACTTTAAAATTCAGAACCCAAATATGAACAGAGGTACTTAATTGGAATAAACAAATCTGACCCTCATAAAGATGCTGTAAACCAAATATATAAAGATTCTAATGGGCGGATCAGAATAAGAATTTTTTCAAATATTGCTCATATTGCACTAAGTTAAAATTCAGGCTCTCACAGGAGCCCAAATATGAACCCAAGGATTTGATTTGAACAAACCTGAATCTGATCCTCCTAAGGATGTTGTGATGATTCCCCCATGGAGTACCCTACAACATAACTGACTGCAATTTTTTTGCCTACTTGATTCTACTGGTCCTAAGGGTGCTTCATACAAAATAACAACCCTTTGTTCTGTGCGGTTTTAGAACTGTGGGTATTTAAGACAAATTTGTAGTTTTAGCTCCAGCGGTCCTCACAGGGATATGGAATTTTTTTTTTTGCATGAATAAATACTCATGACACAATAATACCACATACCAAATTTGATTTAAACTGGCCCATCCGTTCTGAAAATAGAATTTTGGGAGTGGCAAAAAATCTTGACCCTCCCAGAACTGGAAATATTGCCTCCACAAACTCAAACTTCCCTTGAACAAACTTTAGTGTACACCTCAAAAGGAAGATGAATACCATATATTAAGTTGTTCCATCCAATGGATGGATAAGAAATTTTTTGGTACAAATTGGAGCAATTTGCAATGGGGGGGTTGGGGGGTAGGGTGGCATATCAATTTTAACAAATCCTGAACTGACCCTTCCCAGTCATCATTCACATGAAATCTTACTGGAAATGGCCCAGCAGTTTTCGAGAAAAATACCCAAGCAACATAATCCTGTATGTACTCGTCCGAATACAGCCTGTATCCACGGTGTTACTGAGTGATACAAATGTAAACCAGAAAACGGAATGAATAATACAACGTTAATGGAGTTAAACTGAGTTATAAACTCATACATCGTAAGAAAAGGACAGACTGCTCTGAGCGAAATTTCTTGTCGGAGTGGACGAAGTTTGATGAAAAATTTCTATCGAAACCTCCTCACCTGCATTACTTGAATCGCTAGTTAAGTAAGGCCGGCACAGTAAAATTAAGGCTATACTGCTGCTGCTATTCTCAATAAGAGTAATACAGCTAAAAAGCTTATAGTCAAAGCAATCATAATAACAGTAATCCGGCGCAACTCGTAACAGTTTAGTGTTAGTTATCAAATAGTATAGGAACCACAGGGATCCCTCATGTCTGACCGACTCCATAATGCCACTAAGGACGGAGGGGGACGTAATGACCAAATAATAGACATAATATCCAATCCCTCGAGTGGAAATATAATCCGTAACAATAGATTGGATAAAAATGAAGAGGGAGACGAAAACAATTTTCCGACACCCGATCATAAAAACCTAGATGAACTCCTTACGTTCGATCTGATATCAGGAAATATATTCCTGAGAAGGAGTTTCGTGTAGGCATTTTGAAGAAACGCTCATTAATCACACTTGGTTAATATGGCATCATCAATAGGGCTTATCGCCTCAGATAACTAAAACCAAACAATACTGGTAGGAAGAGAATTACCTCCTCTAACATAACGGTATCATGTCTGACAGAACAATGAACTCAGCCTAGCTGAAGCAGCTAAAGGTTTTCCTATACATGAAGACAATTAAAAGGCTGATAACTGCGGCCTTAGAAGCTCACTAAGGAGACTTACAGTGCCAGCCGTAGCTTAGAAGTCTTCATCTCTTGAAGACAGATATTTCGGTGTAAGTTGCGACCTTGAAAGCTCACTGAACGGAGACTTACAACTATTGTCGTGCAAGGTAGGGAATGAAGAGCCGCTATTTTTAACAGCCGTAATTCCCAAAGCGGCAGAAGTCTTAAGAGATAAGTTATTTCAGTTATGTTACTGCATAATTACTGAAAAACACCGCTCATGATTCTAGCTAGACAACTACGGTGTAAACAGTAAGTCAAGTCTGTGACACCTAGGAAAACAAATCAAAAAGCACTCTTTCCTTTAGCGGTTTTATTCCCAAAAGACAGCGGTCTGAGCCTAGTTAATGTAGCTTAGAAGTCTTCATCTCAGTGAAGACAGATATCTCAGTGCAACTTGTGATCTTGAAAGCTCACTGAACGGAGACTTACAACTATTGTCGCGCAAGGTAGGGAATGACGAGCCGCTATTCTCACAGCCGTAATTCCCTAAAGAGACAGTAGCCTCAAGGTAGCTATGCATTTGTGAGTCTTCATCTGCGTGAAGACATATCTGTGTCAGCTGCGGCCTCTGAAAGCCCACTAAATGGAGACTTACAATACTAGCTGCTAATGTATAAGAAAAGACCGCTGTAACAGTACATAAGGCTACTATGGCGCCCACAATAGCATTAAATGTCATGAATACAACACCGAGAGGGAAAAGACGTACTTATTCCCTCTAACGGCTCTATTCCAAATAAGACAGCTTTCTCAGCCCATCTATGCACTATCCGGCTGGCTTCAGTATGAGAAACAGGTGATTTGTAAAAACCTGGAGAATTTCGACTCACGACGACCTCTATTGCTTTCTTCGATAGGAGAGCCTGTACCTCCACAAGGAGACACTCTCTTTGGAAGAATTCGCCGGAAGATTTGTCCACCGCAGACTTCTTGTAAGTGGAGCTTTGCTCGGAATGATAGCCACAGGCCTGCGAGACAACATTTCTCACCCACTGATCTTCCGTAATTTTCATCCAGTTTTTTTGCGAAGTTGATAATCTTCCACTAACTGGAAAGCAACAGAGGTCTAGACCATCACCTGTACGACTTGGGACACTTGCAGCAGAAACTATGTCCTTCCCGCAAAGAACCTGTCACGTTGGCCTTGGGGCATCTGATTTATAGTCTTGATAAGACTTGAACCCCTTTCCGGAGTTGCTATACTGACGACCTCCGGAGTAACTGTAAGAGGGTTTCCTTGACCCTTGCGAGGAGTTCCCTTCTATGATTGGGAACTGGACCGTGGAACGACCTCACCTACTCTGGCCAGCTGATGCATGTTGTTGAGATGCTGATCTCAGTAGCAGTGTGCCAGAAGCTTTTTGGTAGCCTGTTCATAGACTAAAGAAAGCCTGTCGTCAAACAGTGTGTGTCTGAAGACCGGAGCGACTTGGAGAGAGCTTTTCACCCTGTCATCGATAATTGATGATAACGCAAGGGTTGCATCACGTCTAACCAACTCCAAATTTGCCACTGAAAGGGCGGAGTGGTACGTGGCATACATGACTTCCCTTGAAAGAACTCTTAGTGAGGAACTAACATCCTCAAATTCCTTTCCATTTAGACGCGGCGCCAAAGCCCTGGTGATATGATCTGCGTAGGACAAAGCATCAAGAATCCCCCTATTAGACGAAATAGAAGATTCCATCACATCCAAGCGTAAACTGAATGATGTAGGCAAGGATATATCCAAATCCACAGCCTGCTCATCCAGACACAGAGTAGCTCTCTGAACATCTTCTCCAACCGTTTTAAAATAACGTGCTGATTGAAGATGCAGATAAGAAACCGCCTTTCTTATTGAAACTTGCTAGGTTGAAAATGGCGTCGTTATGTGGCCGAAAGCCTCCGACACTTGCCAAGATAGTCCCGGGAAGGAAAGAACATCATCTTTCCTTCGCACAACATCTCTGTCTAGAGAAGACAGCAGTTTCTGCCTAGCAGATGTAGTTTGCCGATAAGGTGGAACAAGGTCAGGATAGTATTGATGAATGAAATTCATTGCTATCATATGTTGTTCCGAAAGGGAAGGGTAATCCTCCTCCTTCTCCCTTTCGCCATCCGATTAATTCAGCTGAGAATTTCGGTCAACAGCATTTGAATGTAGAGATGACTGGACTGACCCAGCACCATCCGACAGCTCACCACCGGAAGATAGTCCCAGGAAGGAAAGAACATCATCTTTCCTTCGCACGACATCTCTGTCGAGAGAAGACAGCAGTTTTTGCCTAGCAGACGCAGCATGCTGATCAGGGGGAACAAGGTCAGGATAGTATTGATGAATGAAATTCATCGCTACCATATGTTGTTCCGAAAGGGAAGGGTAATCCTCCTCCTTCTCCCTATCACCATCCAACTGATTCAGCTGAGAATTTCGGTCAACAGCATCTGAATGTACAGATGACCGGACCGACCCAGCACCGACAGACAGCTCCCCATCGGAAGATAGTCCCGGGAAGGAAAGAACATCATCTTTCCTTCCCATAACATCTCTGTCGAGAGAAGACAGCAGTTTCTGCCTAGCAGACACAACTTGCTGATCAGGGGGAACAAGGTCAGGATAGTATTGATGAATGAAATTCATCGCTACCATATGTTGTTCCGAAAGGGAAGGGTAATCCTCCGCCTCCTCATTTCACCATCCAACTGATTCAGCTGAGAATTTCGGTGTACAGCATCTGAATGTACAGATGACCGGACTGACCCCAGCACCGTCCGACAGCTCACCACTGGAGTCTGCAGAAGGCTGTGCTTGCACTTGCTGGGAAGCTGCGCAATCGGCGACAGCAAGTCTGATACAGAGACTTGAGGAGCAGCGCTCTTCTGTTTTTACGCCGCTTGCTGCTCCTGGGATGATGATCTGGACGCAGATCTCTTCTCCGAATGTCCCAATGAATGAAGCATTGGATCACTAGCTACCGGTTGGGCTGACTCCATGGACGAAGACTGGGTATGTCTTTGGGCGGCTGCCTGGATATCCGAAGTCGGGTAGCTAGTGTGCGGCCGTGTGTGCTATATCTGAACCTGAGGAAGAAGCCGTAACTGTAACCAACCCTGGCTACAGTTTAGACGGAGCATCCCAAGCAGCGAGTGTGGACGTTAGCTCCGACTCAGGCAAGTTTCCCAAAACAACATTTGGCCCCAAATGTTGCTGGGTTAGAGAAGGCTCTTCCGCTCGCAGTCTATCATACCTTGCTGAGCTTCCCGAAGAGAAACTTGCAGGTTTCTTCCCCTTTGCTGTCGTTGCTGGGTGAGCTTTAGTTATTGAGGTGCTCGCTCTACCCAATTCTCCACTTCCCTTGACCGCAACAGACTTACCTGGTGTCCTGGCCCCCACTAATGGAGTAACCAGTCGAGCTAGCTGCTTGCAAAGGATTAAGAGAACTAACTAGAGGTCTTATCCTTTGCTTAAAATTCATGAGCACCCTTCCAGCTAGCTCTGGTTGCTCATCAGAGCGCGACGGCGGTTGCATATTATGGATGGGTGTCACAATACCATCACCATGTTCTTGTTCCTCTGCACCGTGACACCCATCTCCAACGTCTGCCATCCAAATGTACACAAGTAGGACAAGAATCTGTAGGAGTGCATCGACTACAGGCAAGACAACAAGCATGTAAATCCGTGGAAGACTTACTCGCCTTGCATTTAGAGCAGTAAGCTTTCATAATTAATTACAATCCAAAAATAGAGTCGATAGCACTCCTACAAATTCAACATCTAAAATACATGATAAGGATACATGAAAATAGCAATCAAATTAATTTCAAAACAATTATAAAAAAAGTTCGAAATTTTTTTTTGAAAATGCATAAGTTCCCAAAGGGAACATCATGAGCCCAAGGGCATCCCGATAGAGCCCAAGTGTGGACAAATGCCAATTTATTTTGAGCTACACTACCGGAATCATAAGCTATGTACCCTAGAGTAATTCTAAATGATTATAAAACTAATTACTACATGTTAAGGACATTGTCAAAAGTAAACAACGTCAACAGAAAACAAGCCAAGACCAATACCGGGTCTGTACCTGTGTCGCTGCATGCAATTGAATCGGCAAACAGGAAGTGGCTGCATGGCAGATCTGAAAATTGCATACACGATACAACTGATCATTATCAGGCGCCAGATGAAATATAAAATCAATCCCTTGCATAGAAGCAGAGAAAAATTTGCCGAAAAATTTCAATGTTCAGTGGGTACAGTAAAATTTCAAAGTATCGGCAAACAGGAAGTGGCTGCACGACAGATCTGAAAATTGCTTACACGATACAACTCATCATTATGAAGCAGCAGACCAAATATAAAATCAATCCCTTGCATAGAAGCTGAGAAAACCTTGACGGAAAATTTCAATGTTCAGTGGGTACAGTAAAATTTCAAAGTATCGGCAAACAGGAAGTGGCTGCACGGCAGATCTGAAAATTGCTTACACGATACAACTCATCATTATGAAGCAGCAGACCAAATATAAAATCATTCCCTTTCATAGAAGCCAAGAAAACTTTGACGGAAAAAGAGTTTCGGACAGATGGACGGACGGACTGACAGACGGACGGACTGACTGACGGACAGAGTCGTGCGGTTACTAGACCTGCTCTGCCGCTGGCGACGCAGGTAAAAACGGAAACAAGACAACAGGCACACCAAAAGGCCCAAAGTCAGTAACAGATTTAAATGCTACCAGATGCAAAGCTAGATCTTCATACAAAGAAATGAAAGTGTCAATGACACTGTAGCTCAACTTGTCAAGACAAAGACATGTACATGTATAGTATGTGACACAGCAATGACAAACATCTAGGTAATGACCCGATAACAAAGGTACATATAAAGTATTGTAATGGTCTGTACATAAATACTGACCGTAGCCTGTAACAAATGTATAGGTAAAGTATTGTAAAGGTGGGTGACAGTCAGATGCTAAACTAGAAAAAATCTTTGAGTCCCAGAGTGGGTCTGACTGAACCCCCAAAATATTTGTTCTCATAGCACAGTGACAACAAAGGCACACCAAAACACACTCATTCCTGTCCCAAGGTGAAAACAAAGGTACCCAAGAAGTTTCGTGAAGATCAGTTCACAAATATGAGCTGTGTAGAAGTTGTGACGAAAAACTGATTGGACCTAATTTCGGTACAAAATGGCCACTGGCAGCCATCTTGAATTTTGGACCGCGCCCAGAAACACTCGTTCTCGTCCCAAGGTGATAACAAAGGTACCCAAGAAGTTTTGTGAAGATCGGTTCATAAATACAGCCTCCAGCCCAAGCCGTATTGACATGTGCACTTACAGAGTATAAGTAGCACTGAATAAATCAAAGTTCATCTAATTTGCATAATTTCTGCACGAGAAAAAAACCCGTACTATATGTGATGTATTCCATGTTACTAAACATTCATACAAAAATTTATTAAAATCAGAACTTTCCTACAGACGTTCTGTACAAAAGACTGATTGCACTAATTTTGGTACAAAATGGCTGCTGGTGGCCATCTTGAATTTCAGACCACACCCAAAAATACTCATTCTCACCCCACAGTAATAACAAAGGTACCCAAGAAGTTTCGTAATGATCGGTTCATAAATACGGCATCTAGCCTGAGCCGTATAGAAGTTGTGTACAAAAAACTGATTAGACCTAATTTCGATACAAAATGGCCACTGGCAGCCATCTTAAATTTTGGACCGCACCCAGAAACACTCGTTCTCATCCCAAGGTGATAACAAAGGTACCCAAGAGTTTTTGTGAAGATTGGTTCATAAATACAGACTCTAGCCCGAGCCGTATTGACATGTGTACTTACTTGGCACTTACAGCTCTGAAAGTAACACTAAATAAATCAAAGTCAGTCTAATTTGCATAATTTACGCACGAGAAAAAAACCCGTATTATATGTGATGTATCCCATGGTACTAAACATTTATACAAAACTTTATTCAAATCAGAACTTTCCTACAGAAGTTCTGTACAAAAAACTGATTTTTGCATCATCGGTACAAAATGGCCGCTGGCAGCCATCTTGAATTTTGGATCACACCTAAAAACACTCGTTCCCGTCCCAGGGTCATAGCAAAGGTACACAAGAAGTTTCGTAAAGATCGGTTCATAAATACGACCTCTAGCCCGAGCCATAGCCAATTGTTGACGTATGGACAGACGGACAGACAGATGGACGGACGACGGGCCATGACAATAGCTCAAATTTGACTTCGTCAAAGTTGAGCTAAAAATGATACATCAGATAGAAGATGCAAGATCAAAAAGACCCAACTCCCCTAGGGTGAGGTGCAACCATGGGGATAAACAGAACAAGCCAAGACCAATACCGGGTCTGGACCTGCGTCGCTGCATGCAATTGATCTGAAAATTAGATACACGATACAACTCATCATTATGAAGCAGCAGACCAAATATAAAATCATTCCCTTTCATAGAAGCCAAGAAAACTTTGACGGAAGAAGTGTTTCGGATGGACTGACTGACGGATGGACGGACTGATGGGCGGACGGAGTCGAGCGGTTACTAGACCTGCTCTGCCGCTGGCGACGCAGGTAATAACTATTCTGTAATACACGTTAAACTCCCAAGAAATTTAATAAAAAATTTCAATAAAAACATCCAAAAAGCTTAGGAGATTAACAGGAGGGTTCATGGAAGGATAGGGAAGGAATTTCAGTAGATAAATCATTAGCAAGAATGATGACGTCAGGCGCATATCCCGCAAATGGGAAACATGAAATAATTTTTATAATTATTGTAAAGTTACAGCCCTGAATGTCTCAAACCACCATTGTTCACTTCCATCAAATATAAAGTAACTTGACAATCCAAGCAATATTTTTCAAGTTATCGAATGCCAAGGAAATGGATACGGATGCTGGATGGACGGACAGACAGACGGATAAGGCTTCCACGTTTACACGTGAACGTTTCGTTTATGGGCATTAAACGTTTACAGTTCTGGTAAACGTGTACACGGAAAAAAAATTTCCAACTTTGCAATGCAATATTTTGGTAATGCTTCAGAAAAACTGTGTACTGGTTCCGACTAGCACCGCCGCCACAGTAACCGAACGAAATCATCTTCAAATCATGTGATATCAAATGTGACACAGTCACGTGAGCCGCATGGCACGTGCTCATCTTTGGTGTTTCCTTCGAAACATGTGTGGGATGTTTTAGTTTGTTCGGATTTACATGTATATTCCCAAAGTGATACACAATTGTTCTCGATGATTTTGTTCACCTGACATGGATTATTAATTTATTATTCACACATGGGATGATCTTAGGATCGATTTATGGAGTTTGACAGACAGACTGGCACTTGCGGTGTTTGAAAATTTGGATTCCCCTGCATGGTTTGTAGACTTTGTTTATTTTTGCGACATTGCATTCCACTCTCAAGTTCGGTATTGTCACTATTGTGTGCCATGGCAACTCGCTCCAACATTACTGTTTGAAAAAACACAAGGAATTTCACCCCGAACCCACCAGAATGAGCTCAGAGACCCCGATAAATTTCAAAATTTACCTGGGGGAAAATCCCCCAGACCCCTCCCCCCCTTCCCCCCCCCCCCCCCCCCCCCCCCCCCATAGACCGAGCGACTTTGCCTTCGGCATCTGCATGCTGTGATCGTTCGTCTACGTCGTTTTTGGACAAACTGTAAATCGGCTGTCTCAATAACATAAATTGTATGTATAGATATGATGAACTTACTGTGTATTATTACACACTTCTATCAAATATTGACTACTTGCATTGTTACTGTTAGTACGTGTAAACGTTTCCGTTTCGTTTACAGACAGTCGTTTAAACGTTTACAATTTTGTCTAAACGTGGAAGCCTTACAGACGGACGGACAAAGGATGGACGAACGACGGATGGCCACCCTGGATGCCGGCATTATGTGTACCATACATAGTATGGGTACACATAAAAAGTCTAACATTGCAAAAAAACCACTAAAAATCGAAAAAATATCACTAAGTAAGGATCTATGGGTAATTGTAAGCTATAGAAACAGTATGAGGTGCATAGTAGCAGGTGGGAAAGTCACAGTGGACTCTTACAATAACTTTTAACACATGTGTTGACACCGACGTGCCTTGGGTCATGACATAAGCTTACAAAACATTGTTGGTGAGCTAAAAAGACAAAATGCTGCAGAGAATAATAATCCAGATTAGCTTATTCTCTTAACAAAATAATGATTTCTGGAGTTGATTACCTGAATTTCTTTGGTAACATTTGTACTAAATGTCTGGAATGCAACAAGAGTCATGAAGGCATCTCGGTTTGTAGCAGGAATTTCAGTTACATTATTCCCCTTTTTGAGCTGGAAAAAAAAGTACAAAAAGTTAAAAAATTTATAGTAATTTATATATTTTTTTTACTTACCAATGACCCAGACATAGCTGGTGCTAACTCTTAAAATATAGGGCCAAACACAAATTTTGCCCCCCAATCCCCAAAATTTGCATCTAAAACCAAAGAAAACATGTCCTGAATGGCCCTCCACACTTCACCTCTACTGCGCATGCGCAGTGTCAAGGACGTTCCGAAATTGGCGCCATTAATCATTCTAATAACCAGTGCCTGGTAAGCGCTATGTACTCAGCGGGGAGGTAAGAGTTCCCAACTCCTGGGAGGGCAATCCCCGTCTGGGTCATTGGTAAGTATAAAAAATATATAAATTACTATAAATTTTTTAACATTTTTATACTGTACCAATGACCGACATAGCTGAATAGTAAAAAGGCTGGAGGGCCAAGGACACAGAGCAAGATAGAATACGCTCAAATATATAAAATAGAGTCATCCCCTCTTAGGGAAAAAGAAGTATTAGGCCTTACATGTATCTTTCTTATTTATGATAAATTAGAAAGATACAACACCTTTCAAAATTGAGCATCATACATCCATGTACTCTATTAATATCTAGTATAATCCTTATACTAATAATTTTTAAAGTAAGCCAATAAATAAAGTAAGTCTAGAGAATAGAGACTCTTTATACTCCTTAAAAGTGTCTGAGGATTGCATAATCATGTCCGTTGACACGTGCTATATTCAAAAGCTATACTTTAAAAACTAAGACTTGAATGAATTTTTAAAACATAAACTTCTCACTAAACAACCATCCCAATAACAGCTCAGAATTACTAACTCCGGAGGAGGTATCCCCTTGTTTTCATAATAAAACAGGTGACCCAAGGGAACACCCTCCCCCCCCCCCCCCTTTTCTTGCCCTGGGTCAAATAGCCCAGAGCGAAGAGGGCAGCAGAACGGAGTCACTGCCGAAACAGACAGCCTACCTAGCTATAGTAGCAACTGTTAAGTGAATGACATTCTGAGCAGTAGATAATAGACCTAACAATAGAGGCCTCCAGAAATGGACTCAATATTTCTGAGATAAAAATTCATGAATGTGGATGGCTGAGCGCAATGAGCAGCCTTCAAAAATCTATAATAGCGACACTATTAATGTAAGCCCAAGATGTTGAAGAACTCTTACTTCAAGAGCCGAAATCTCAAACACAACTGCTGAGTCAATGATATACCATAAGCAGTATCGATAGTTAATTGAATCCATCAGCAATAGAATGGAGCATAACATCCTTCTAATAGGCATCAAAGACAGAAGAAGTTTACGCCCGTAGAAATAAACAGATATCTGTTTATAAATACATAAACTCTAACCGGACAGAGTAAAGGCCTATGCCCGTACGAAGACGGAAGGACCTTAATAACAATAGGTTCCGGATATTAGGAGCCTAATTCTTATGCAAAAATCCAACCTAAATAGTAAAGGAAGTAGTGATTCCGAAACTACGAAAGTGAAAATCATCCACCGATAGTGCATGAAACTCACTGACTCTTTAGTAAAAGAGAAGCCAACAGAATTACTGTCTAAAAGGTCAGAATTTGAAAACTACTGTTTCCAGAGGCTCAAATGATTACTTAGCTAAATAAGAACCGAAGTTAAATTCCATATAGGAATTTAATCTAATGATTCTAAGTCTATTTATCAAAAAGTTACTAACTGACTTAGATAAAGAGACATAAGACTCAATTGTAAACTATCATAGAGTGCATAGGTATGAGGTAACATAAACCTATAACCTTAATAATAACAGGCTGCAGTAGATCTTGTCAAACAAGTATACTAAAAAGTTGCAATGAGTAGTATGGAGGGATCAACAATATGAACATAGTGATCCCTACACCAACGACGGAAGAGCCTCCACTTTAGCCGCATAGAATAGCAAAGAAGAGGATCTCCTATAGTAAGAAATCGCGTCCAAAGCTCGTCCAGTACAATGCTTATAATGCAATACGGACCACACAACGGAATACGTGAAGGTTGCGACCTTGCGGGTTGTGATAAAGATGACACGATTTTACCCAGCGAAAAAAGATCCTCTCATTGAGGAAGATTTCGCGTTAAGTCCCACAGTAGACATCAGAGTAAATTTACCCATGGTCTCTGTGAAGACAGAGATGCTATCAACAGAAATATATAGAGGTTGTTTATCTTAGCAATACTTGCTGAAACAACAGCGCCGGAGGATACGCATATCCTATCATTCCGTCCTATTAGATCAATAGAGCGTTAACAATATTAGCTCAGAGATCCGGACAAGCAAACACAAATGTCTGCAATTGATTAGCAAGCTGTGTCGTAAATAAATTATCATTGGGCGCTCCCATTGATAGCAAATCTGATTGAATACTTGTTTGTTGAGAGTCCATTCTGACGGCAACAAGCGACCCATAAGTGAACGAGAGTCCGGTAAAACAATCAGACGACCCGGAATATGACGGACCGAAACAGAACTTGGTGTACTATAACAAACAGAAGGATTCTTTCCATTAAATTGAATAACGGAAATGAATGAGTGCCTCCCTGGTTCCGGAGATATGCCACTACTGTCGAATTAACAGACAGGATTTGGACATGCGTTTCTGAATAATGTTCATCTAATGACATAAAGCAAGCCTAAAAAAACATTATTCCGCGGAAGATAAGTGCTTGCTTAGAGACTGCGGAACCCAAAGACCCTGGCACTTCGAATCCATTGGGACCAATATTATATCCCAACCTGTTTGACTGGCAACCGTCATAATTATAAAACTCGGATCCGGCAACTGCAGTGGCACTCTCTGAGTCAACCACCGAATGTTTGCCCCAGTCTGAATCTCTTGCAACACTAGATAGACAAGAGAACGTGTAAATCGAGCAATTCATGGATTGCTGAAAAGTTGCCGTCGAAGAGAAGCTTCTCCGAGAACGAAGCGACTCGAGAGAGTTCTTCACCTTACTATCCACGCGCGTGGATGTAGCTAGGGCTGCGTCACGTCTAACCAACTCCAATCAGCCACTGAAGGGCGGAGTTATACGTGAACAAACTACTGCCCTCAAAAGAAATCACATTGAGGATAATATCCCGTAATTCTTTTCTTGAAGACGTAACGATAACGCCTCAGTAAGGTGGATTACGTATGATAAAGCGTCTAAGTTAAGTCTACTAGACATCATTGTCGTTTCCAACATTGTGGTTGGAAAAGACATAGACGGCGAAAAAGAATATTTCCAGTCTTTAACCACGCCGTCTAGACGCATATGAACTCTCGGTATGCCCTGTTCTGCCAAAATAAATTATTTGTATAAATGATAAAAAGGCAGAAATGAGCACTGCGGACAAGAAACTAAACTATCATGCTTGGTAGCAGGCTTATATGTATATATAGCGTCGATAAATAATACACATGTTCCAATGACATTATTGGACTGTGTCGGTAAGTCAGGGACAATGTCCCTGAACCGATCCAAAATTCCATGTCCAATGATGCTGTAAGTCTCTTATCCAACATCGCAGCAATGTAGTCCGAAATAACAATCACTGGAAGATAATGCCGGAAGATATGAATGGCAGCTTCCGATGCTACAAAAGGGAAAACTCGAAATCTTTCGAATCCCTTTCGCCATCCTGTCGGACCCTATAAAGCGTTCGGTCGTCCGTACCTGATGCAACCGCGGAAGGCACCGACCCAGTGCCGTCAGATAATTCCTGATTCGACTAAGAAACTGTCGATTGCTGGGATGCTGTGAAAAAACTGTGCTAACTCGGATAGCACGTCCGTCACTGAGGCCTGTGGAGAAGCGGTCCTACAATGCATTGCCGCTGGAAGCTCCGTGATCGTTACCCCGTGCATACTACTAATATGCGAGCGACCGGAGTGTATAGGCCTCGTGTCCCTTGGCTACCGGATGGCGTGACCTATTCGCCGTGGAATCACTGAATGACGAAACTGATCGGATACTCGAGGTCACGTAGCCAATGTGCGGTCGTGTGCCCTGCTGTGAGGATGAGGAAGCATTATCGACAGTCTCTCGGACTGTCAATATAACGGAGAGTCCCGACCGACGGACATATGCTCCGAATGTAAAATATCTGAACCACAACATGCGGTCCTCTATGTTGTTGGACGAGAGAGGGACCTCTCTCGCTCACAGCCCGGACGGATCTGGACAAGCCAGGAACTGGACTAACAGGCTTCCTCCGATCTGTCCTCAATCCGCCGTCACTGGGTGAGTACTAAAGTAATTATAGTGCTCGCATCACCCAAATCTCCTTCCTAGACCGCAACGGACAAACCCGGCAGCCGAACCGTTCGATGAATGTACGCTACACCGGGTGAGCTAGCGAATGTCACTCCGTCGATCCTACAAGGGACCTCTTAGGCGATAGACATATTCCATGAGCACTTATTGCCGCTAGCTCTTCATTAACTATGACGACAGAGGCACACTTTTGAAAGACATCTCCGTAACTTTGCGAACAAGAAACCAGAAATGCTTGGTAATAGCAAGCATATAATAATAATATATATAGCGTCGTTCAATAATTCGAAAGTTTGTGTGACATTATTGGACTATGTCGGAACTGAGGGACGATGTCCCTGAACCGAACCAAAAATTTCTAAGTCCACCGACGCTATCAGTTTCTTATCCGGCATCGCAGCATTCTGGTCCGACGAAAGAACCTGTAGAAGATCAAGTCAGATGACATACACAACAGCATATGTTGTTCCGAAAGGGAAAGCTCGAAATCCTCCGAATCCCTTTCGGTATCCCGTCGGACCGGATGAAATTTTTGGAAGTCCGTACCCGCTTCTGCGGAGTGTCCCGACCCAGCATCGTCGGATAAAACATATGCGACAGATTCAGTTGATGCTGGGATGCTGCGATAAGCTGTGCTATTTAGGAAAGCACGTCCGTCCCCGAGGCCTGTGCAGTAGCGGTCTTACGATACATTGCCGCCGGAAGCTCCGTGTACGTTGACTCCCGCACACTTTCCTATGCGAACGTCCGGAGTCTGCAGGCCTCGTGTCCCTGGCTACTGGATGGTGTGACCTGGTCGCCGATGATTCTCTGTCTGGCGAAGCTGACTGGATATCCGAGGTCACGTAGCCAAGAGCGGTCGTGTGAGCTACCATGAGAATGAGGAAGCCTTATTGACAGTCTCTCCGGACTGACTATATGTCGGAGCGTCCCGAGCGACGGACGTATGCTCCGAATGCGAAACATTTTGTACCACAACATCTGGGGCCAGATGTTGTTGTACGAGAGAGGGGCCTCTCTCAGCCGCCGTCCAGATGGACCAGAACGAGCTATGAACCGGACTAAAAGGCTTCCTCCGTTCTCCCTCTAATCCGCCGTCACTGGGTGTGCATTAGGTTGATTTATAGTGCTCACATCACCCCAAAACTCCTTCTAGACCGCAACGGACGAACCTGGCTGCCGAACCATTCGATGAATGGACGCTACACCGGGCGAGCTAGCGGACGTCAAAGGCCGTCGAACCTACTAGGGTCCTCTTAGGCAATTGGCGTATTTACATGAGCACTTTTCCGCTAGCCCTTCATTAATTGTGACGACGGAGGCACACTGTTGGAAGACATCACAGATACATCACCCTAATCTTGATCGTCTGAAATAGAAATTGATAAAGTAGAGTGACCCTGCGGGGAAAGGACCGGAATGTCCAATTCCCCACTAACATACCGTGACATACGCTTCCCATGTTGTCATCGAAATCATACGATACAGAACAGGAGTTAATGCGAGTACACTGACCACATATAGAATGATTATAAAAGTCAGAGGAAGACTTCCTCTTATTAGAATTGATCAAAATCCTTTCAATGTGAAAAGAAAACAAAGTCCTGGTACTCGCACCAACCCCTGGCAATCAAAATACATAATAATAATATGATCCATTAATATAGATAAAATAATTGAAATCAAAATATTTTGAAAAAATATTTTTTCAGAACAGCCCAAGTTTCTGAAAAGTAACGTTGAGCCCCAATGGATCCCAAGCCTAAGTGTGGACAAAAATTTTTAAAATATTTTAAACAATTTATTCAACACTTACGAACAATAATAATGTATCTAGTTATGATTAAAATAACATCAAGATATTATTTTCAAGAAATCCCCCCCTCACACAGAGGGCTGTTGTAAATGTAAACAATGAGTGTAAAAACACTAAAATAAGACTCCAGGCACCCAGGCCCGGAATCAGTTACCAAAAACACACTATCTGATGCAAAACAGAGACTTCCAGGGAAGAAACTGCAGAACATCAAATGGTAGATGCAGAACACAACGCCTAACCACCCGTAGGTGAAGACGTAAACATGGGGAAAAGAACAGAATTCATTCTGTTATTCAGCTAAAACTCCCAAGAAATTTTAGTAATAATAATTACAGAAACTATGCCAAAAGCATGGGAGAATAGCAAGAGGGGACCTAAAGGAAAGGGAGAGAGGAAAACACTGAAAAATCAGTGTAACTAAATAACCAGAATGACAACAAAATGGCTGCTACCTCGAAAATAGGTAACTTAACATAATTTCATTAAAAAAATTTTAAGTTACAGCCCTGATAATATTCTGTCACACATTTTTCCTCTCCTCCTTCTCTATCCTCCTTAGAATCACCATTTCACTAATATTTATGTGTCTGGCATCATTTAAACTGAGATTTACAAGCACAAAGATCAGTCAGATGTTAACTGATGAAGGGCCAAACTTAGAATGATTAATGGCGCCAATTTCGGAACGTCCTTGACACTGCGCATGCGCAGTAGAGGTGAAGTGTGGAGGGCCATTCAGGACATGTTTTCTTTGGTTTTAGATGCAAATTTTGGGGATTGGGGGGCAAAATTTGTGTTTGGCCCTATATTTTAAGAGTTAGCACCAGCTATGTCTGGGTCATTGGTACAGTATAAAAATTTGAGTATCTTTGAATATTGTTATTAGACCACACTAAGTAGATCTTAAGTTTCTCGAGCCATTTTTTGTAAAATTGCATTTGGGTGGGTGGTTTTTTATTTTATTTTTTATTTTTTGTAATTATTTCTTTGCCATCAAAAGTTCATGTTCCTGGTTTGTTTAATGTTTTAGGGCCCATAATTTACAGAATAGTATGTACAGTGGTGTATTTTGTCCCTTGAGTGCAAGAAGGCTTTTCAATGCTTTAGCATTGCAAAGCCTTCTTGCACTCCAGGGACAAATTTATCAATTTCATGAACTGGGGTATAATATCAGAGATAAAGCATTTAATTTTTAATTTTTTAAGTTTGCATTGGTTATAAAAAGAGAGTATGCGGTAACCAAAAGGATCATATCAGAGGGCCTGAGAAACTGATTTTTAACTTTTTTAGGCCTTAACATTTTACATTTTATCAAAAAGATATGGCTGTCAACTCATCTTAAGGGTACTATCCCCTAAGTTATTCATGCCATTAGTCATACACTCTAAATCACTATAAAAACATTACCCATACCCACCTCATAATGGTATGTTCTGATTATTGAATGGCCAATTTTTGTTGTCAATTACAGAAAACCCATTGTAGCGGTTTTGAATTTCAATGTTGAAAAACTCGAATCAGGTCTTCACTTCTCAAAATAATGAGAAACAACATAAAGTTAACTTTGTTTTCAAACTTTAGAGTTGTGATTCACAAATTACACTCTCTCTCGGCTCCTTCATATAATTGGTGCTGATCCCTCCCCCTCCCCCATATTTTATTGCACCTTCCTCCGTGCCCGTGTGCCGCCTTCAAATCTTTTCAGCAGTGTGGAAATAACATAAGGTGATCCTGTTGCTTGTCGGTTGTCGGCGGTGCATAAATTAAAAGAACAATGATGCAAGGGAGCTAAGTGTTCATTCTTGCATTGTTTTTGCTTAGTGCATTTTTAGTTTGTTGAACATGTTTATTTGGATACAACAAAAGAAGAACTATTGCTAACTGAATGAGTTGTCCTTAATTATGTGAAATCCTCCCCTTATCATCCTGCCAATCCACGAAAGTAATGTGTTGAATACTTATCGGAAGTGTCTTTTATTCATCAATGCTGACTTCTTATTTACATGCTTATTCCATTTAAATAAACAGCCAGCATGGTTTGGAGAATGGGTTTTTCCAAATAATTTCGAACATCATGTCACACATAAAGGACAATGAGGTTCAGTTTGGATCACATTCTCTGCAAATATAACTGGTAAGATACGATTTACAGCGTTATTTTTCAATGTCATTGACCAGTTGATAACTTGATGTCAATTGAAGCCTGTCAATGCGACTCGCATGCCTTCAATGTATTCATAATACAGGCGTCAATCAACGGTATTAGACCCCTCCCCACATAGTTTCACAGTTCGTGACATCTTATGTCTTGGATTTCTGAAAAAAATAATACACACAGGCACATAAACAATTAAAATTCTTCCAGTTTTATTCCAAATACAAATCATATTATAAAACAAAGAACAACAGATGATACACAACTTCGAAAATCAAACATTTGTAGAACATCATTTACATGAACAGTTTGCTGGTTGTGAGTTGGGTGTTAAAAACCGTGATAATATCATTAACCATGATGTCAGTACTCAATAATTGCATTTTTTATTTTTTTCAATATCGCCCAGCATTGCGATATTGTATCAAAGATTTGAATCTGAATTCTATAAGAAAAAAATCCCTTTTTAATGAAAGAATTGCAGTCAGCAGACTCGGCACAAGTGATCATTGACAGCCTTTCCATTTGGACTGTGATTGGCATGTGTCACTCACAGATTGTATGTTTATATCCACAATAATTTCTGATGAGAACTTGAGAAGTAACAACTGACTTCAACCAATCGCAGTGAGCAGTTTTTCTTTTGGCAGAAGGTGGGCGGGATCTTCATTTTATTGACACTATTTGATCGACAGGATTGTGTTGAGAGAAAGGGAGTGGCATTCAACATACACTCACAGATGTTTGTCTCTGCAAATTGATTGATTGGTGTCAATCAGACTTTTGTGCATTCTTGTCAATGTGTAATATCATGAGGAGAAGGTGGATGAAGATGCCAATGGACGAGAAATGATCAGAATCAGATATCCTGGACTGTGGTGTCCCGAAGTGGATGATACCACATTCGGCCATTCGTCGCACAATGCAATTGCTTAACCCTTTTGCAAATACTTAACAATGGGTGGGTAAAACCGGTTGAACTATACATGAAAATCATCGTTTATTCATTTTTTGCTTCCAAAACATAGCTTATAACCCCTGATTGGAACAAGTGTGTTGCACTCGCTCCATTGAGGGGTCATAAGCTGTTTGGAAGCAAAAAATGTTTTTTTTAGTTATTTAACTATTTTAGAATATTTTTTACTCGTGTTGTCTGCTTTTAACACCTCGACCAAGTGTTGATTGGAAATAACGGCAACCAACAACTAGATGGTGCCATTTGTGTGCGAAGCACACTATAGTATATCCCCGCATTTGCACTTTCCTTTTTGGTTAGTGCAGGATACAGACTTGGATAAAAAGGCTTCACGCATGTGTGTGATTTAAAATGATAAAACAGTATTTAATTTCCTTCTGAAGACTCACATGTGAAACTACTTCAATATTTCAAACAAGATACTTCACCCAACATGATGTATAAAGGGTAGTGTTCTGATCACATCATTGTCACATGATTGAAAAACCACTTGGACCCAAATCAAATTTCCAAAACCTTCATGCACATCTACAGATGCTATCTGAACATGTTAACATGGTTTAAACGTTTCGAATTCAATACCCTAAGAGCCTTTGAGTGGACAAAGACTTTCTAAGGATAAAAGTGGTTCCACTGGAACCACTTGGACTCAAATCAAAATTCCAAAACCTTCATGCACATCTACAGATGCTATCTGAACATGTTAACATGGTTTAAACGTTTCAAATTCAATACCCTACGAGCCTTTGTGTGGACAAAGATTTTCTAAGGATAAAAGTGGTTCCACTGGAACCACCTGGAACCAAATAAAAATTCCGAAACCTTCATGCACATCTACAGATGCTATCTGAACATGTTAACATGGTTTAAACGTTTCGAATTCAATACCCTAAGAGCCTTTGAGCGGACAAAGATTTTCTGAGGGTAAAAGTGGTTCCACTGGAACCACCTGGACAGAAATGAAAATTCCAAAACCTTCATGCACATCTACAGATGCTATCTGAACATGTTAACATGGTTTAAACATTTCGAATTCAATACCCTAAGAGCCTTTGAGCGAACAAAGATTTTGTAAGGATAAAAGTGGTTCCACTGGAACCACTTGGACCCAAATCAAAATTCCGAAACCTTCATGCACATCTACAGATGCTATCTGAACATGTTAACATGGTTTAAACGTTTCGAATTCAATACCCTAAGAACCTTTGAGCGGACAAAGATTTTCTAAGGATAAAAGTGGTTCCACTGGAACCACCTGGAACCAAATAAAAATTCCGAAACCTTCATGCACATCTACAGATGCTATCTGAACATGTTAACATGGTTTAAACGTTTCGAATTCAATACCCTAAGAGCCTTTGAGCGGACAAAGATTTTCTGAGGGTAAAAGTGGTTCCACTGGAACCACCTGGACAGAAATGAAAATTCCAAAACCTTCATGCACATCTACAGATGCTATCTGAACATGTTAACATGGTTTAAACATTTCGAATTCAATACCCTAAGAGCCTTTGAGCGAACAAAGATTTTGTAAGGATAAAAGTGGTTCCACTGGAACCACTTGGACCCAAATCAAAATTCCGAAACCTTCATGCACATCTACAGATGCTATCTGAACATGTTAACATGGTTTAAACGTTTCGAATTCAATACCCTAAGAACCTTTGAGCGGACAAAGATTTTCTAAGGATAAAAGTGGTTCCACTGGAACCACCTGGAACAAAATCAAAATTCCGAAACCTTCATGCACATCTACAGATGCTATCTGAACATGTTAACATGGTTTAAATGTTTCGAATTCAATACCCTAAGAGCCTTTGAGCGGACAAAGATTTTCTGAGGGTAAAAGTGGTTCCACTGGAACCACTTGGACCCAAATCAAAATTCCAAAACCTTCATGCACATCTACAGATGCTATCTGAACATGTTAACATGGTTTAAAAGTTTCGAATTCAATACCCTAAGAGCCTTTGAGCGGACAAAGATTTTCTAAGGATAAAAGTGGTTCCACTGGAACCACTTGGACCCAAATCAAAATTCCGAAACCTTCATGCACATCTACAGATGCTATCTGAACATGTTAACATGGTTTAAAAGTATCGAATTCAATACCCTAAGAACCTTTGAGCGGACAAAGATTTTCTAAGGATAAAAATGGTTCCACTGGAACCACTTGGAACCAAATCAAAATCCCGAAACCTTCATGCACATGTACTGGTGATACCTGAACACATTAGCATAGTTTAAACATTAATGCAAGTGAATGTAACACCGGACGGACGTACGGACGGACGTACGTACGGACGGAGATAACGACAATATCCCCGACAATACCCTAAGATGCTATCTGAACATGTTAACATGGTTTAAATGTTTCAAATTGAATACCCTACGAGCCTTTTAGCGGACAAAGATTTTCTGAGGGTAAAGGTGTTTCCACTGGAACCACTTGGACCCAAATCAAAATTCCAAAACCTTCATGCACATCTACAGATGCTATCTGAACATGTTAACATGGTTTAAATGTTTCAAATTCAATACCCTACGAGCCTTTGAGTCGACAAAGATTTTCTAAGGATAAAAGTGGTTCCACTGGAACCACCTGGAACCAAATCAAAATTCTGAAACCTTCATGCACATCTACAGATGCTGTCTGAACATGTTAACATGGTTTAAACGTTTCGAATTCAATACCCTAAGAGCCTTTGAGCGGACAAAGATTTTCTGAGGGTAAAAGTGGTTCCACTGGAACCACTTGGACCCAAATCAAAATTGTGAAACCCTCATGCACATCTACAGATGCTATCTGAACATGTTAACATGGTTTAAACGTTTCGAATTTAATATCCTAAGAGCCTTTGAGCGGACAAAGATTTTCTAAGGATAAAATTGGTTCCACTGGAACCACTTGGACCCTAATCAAAATTCCGAAACCTTCATGCACATCTACAGATGCTATCTGAACATGTTAACATGGTTTAAACGTTTCGAATTCAATACCCTAAGAACCTTTGAGCGGACAAAGATTTTCTAAGGATAAAAGTGGTTCCACTGGAACCACCTGGAACCAAATCAAAATTCCGAAACCTTCATGCACATCTACAGATGCTCTCTGAACATGTTAACATGGTTTAAACGTTTCGAATTCAATACCCTAAGAGCCTTTGAATGGACAAAGACTTTCTAAGGATAAAAGTGGTTTCACTGGAACCACTTGGACCCAAATCAAAATTCCAAAACCTTCATGCACATCTACAGATGCTATCTGAACATGTTAACATGGTTTAAACGTTTCAAATTCAATACCCTACGAGCCTTTGTGTGGACAAAGACTTTCTAAGGATAAAAGTGGTTCCACTGGAACCACCTGGAACCAAATAAAAATTCCGAAACCTTCATGCACATCTACAGATGCTATCTGAACATGTTAACATGGTTTAAACGTTTCGAATTCAATACCCTAAGAGCCTTTGAGCGGACAAAGATTTTCTGAGGGTAAAAGTGGTTCCACTGGAACCACTTGGACCCAAATGAAAATTCCAAAACCTTCATGCACATCTACAGATGCTATCTGAACATGTTAACATGGTTTAAACATTTCGAATTCAATACCCTAAGAGCCTTTGAGCGGACAAAGATTTTCTAAGGATAAAAGTGGTTCCACTGGAACCACTTGGACCCAAATCAAAATTCCGAAACCTTCATGCACATCTACAGATGCTATCTGAACATGTTAACATGGTTTAAAAGTATCGAATTCAATACCCTAAGAACCTTTGAGCAGACAAAGATTTTCTAAGGATAAAAATGGTTCCACTGGAACCACTTGGAACCAAATCAAAATCCCGAAACCTTCATGCACATGTACTGGTGATACCTGAACACATTAGCATAGTTTAAACATTAATGCAAGTGAATGTAACACCGGACGGACGGACAGACGGACGTACGTACAGACGGAGATAACGACAATATCCCCGACAATACCCTAAGATGCTATCTGAACATGTTAACATGGTTTAAATGTTTCAAATTGAATACCCTACGAGCCTTTTAGCGGACAAAGATTTTCTGAGGGTAAAAGTGTTTCCACTGGAACCACTTGGACCCAAATCAAAATTCCAAAACCTTCATGCACATCTACAGATGCTATCTGAACATGTTAACATGGTTTAAATGTTTCAAATTCAATACCCTACGAGCCTTTGAGTCGACAAAGATTTTCTAAGGATAAAAGTGGTTCCACTGGAACCACTTGGACCCTAATCAAAATTCCGAAACCTTCATGCACATCTACAGATGCTGTCTGAACATGTTAACATGGTTTAAACGTTTCGAATTCAATACCCTAAGAGCCTTTGAGCGGACAAAGATTTTCTGAGGGTAAAAGTGGTTCCAAATCAAAATTGTGAAACCCTCATGCACATCTACAGATGCTATCTGAACATGTTAACATGGTTTAAACGTTTCGAATTTAATATCCTAAGAGCCTTTGAGCGGACAAAGATTTTCTAAGGATAAAAGTGGTTCCACTGGAACCACTTGGACCCTAATCAAAATTCCGAAACCTTCATGCACATCTACAGATGCTATCTGAACATGTTAACATGGTTTAAACGTTTCAAATTCAATACCCTAAGAACCTTTGAGCGGACAAAGATTTTCTAAGGATAAAAGTGGTTCCACTGGAACCACCTGGAACCAAATCAAAATTCCGAAACCTTCATGCACATCTACAGATGCTCTCTGAACATGTTAACATGGTTTAAACGTTTCGAATTCAATACCCTAAGAGCCTTTGAACGGACAAAGACTTTCTAAGGATAAAAGTGGTTCCACTGGAACCACTTGGACCCAAATCAAAATTCCAAAACCTTCATGCACATCTACAGATGCTATCTGAACATGTTAACATGGTTTAAACGTTTCAAATTCAATACCCTACGAGCCTCTGTGTGGACAAAGATTTTCTAAGGATAAAAGTGGTTCCACTGGAACCACTTGGACCCAAATCAAAATTCCGAAACCTTCATGCACATCTACAGATGCTATCTGAACATGTTAACATGGTTTAAATGTTTCAAATTCAATACCCTAAGAGCCTTTGAGCGGACAAAGATTTTCTGAGGGTACAAGTGGTTCCACTGGAACCACTTGGACCCAAATCAAAATTCCGAAACCTTCATGCACATCTACAGATGCTATCTGAACATGTTAACATGGTTTAAAAGTTTCGAATTCAATACCCTAAGAGCCTTTGAGCGGACAAAGATTTTCTAAGGATAAAAGTGGTTCCACTGGAACCACTTGGACCCAAATCAAAATTCCGAAACCTTCATGCACATCTACAGATGCTATCTGAACATGTTAACATGGTTTAAACGTATCGAATTCAATACCCTAAGAACCTTTGAGCGGACAAAGATTTTCTAAGGATAAAAATGGTTCCACTGGAACCACTTGGAACCAAATCAAAATCCCGAAACCTTCATGCACATGTACTGGTGATACCTGAACACATTAGCATAGTTTAAACATTAATGCAAGTGAATGTAACACCGGACGGACGTACGGACGGATGGATGGATGGACGTACGTACGTACGGACGGAGATAACGACAATATCCTTGACGAAAGCGGGGATAATAAGCACAATGAAACTCTTATGTTTTTTTGAAATTGAAAATTTTGAAAACAATAATTTCATTTCAGTAAACACAAACACACAAACTGTTAACTTGTGTAAGTGGAAAATATAGTCACACCATGGTTTCAAGCAGGAAAAACTTTCACTTCGAGAGATTTTTGCATAAAAAGACAAGATTGTTGACTTTATCTGGGTTCAAACAGGAACGTTTTTTTGTTACAATGTTTTCAGCAGTGCTAAAAATTCATACAGAAGCACAGCTGGTGGCTTGGATACACAAATATTTTTTCGCCATCAATGATATATTTGGGAACATGCTACAGCTTTTCTTCCACCATTTTAGTGGATCTCCCTCTTTGTCCAGTCCAGGAAACATCAAGTAACTCTCAATTTCCTTCTTACATGTATTAGTTAGTTCTTGTTTTGGGTCCAACTCGTTTGTATGAGACGCTTGGCCCGCAGGGGTAGATTTGAAGAAATCACTCAAATTTTTTTCTTTTTTGTTGGGGGTTCACTTCAGTTTCTCTCTCATTTGTTTTTTTTTCATTACTGTGACATCGTTCAGAGATTATATTGACGATTTCCATGATCAGGCTATCTGTTAAGCTGTTTCGCTTGTTAATCAGTATGAACTCTGTCTTAAACCTTGGGTCTAGGAGGGTTGCCCTTTCAATGACATCTCGAACCTTCCCGTCAACCCCTTTAGCGTATTTAGACGAGATGTAATTAAGGGCCCTTGATTTAATATCTCTGGTAAGTTCTGTGTCTCCTTCTTTGGAGCACATAATATCATTCTCAAATAGACTGAGGACAGGTAAAATGTAGGAAATTGTCACGTGATCCTCGCCCGACAAAATGTCAGTGAACTCTGCTAAAGGTTGGAGGGTGGCATTCACTGATTCGAGAACTGCAATGTCTTGCCATGTTGGAATGAGATGTGTGGCTTTGCGATCTGCACTTGGAACTTTGACTATTGCTTTTTCTTGCTCAAGTATACAAGTAATCATTTTGTGTTTAGAGCCCCAACGTGTATCACTCGCTGTTACCAGGGAATGGTTAGGAAGATTCATTTCCAACTGTGTTTTCCCGAGGTCTCGTTTCTTTTTCCAGCTGTGGCAGAAATGGGTAACTATTTTAGAAACAACTCCATTGGCCCTACTCATTCGTTGGTCACTTGGGTTTGGATCAATTCTTTTATTTACAGCTAAGTTCAGCCTGTGACCGAAAAATGACATTCTAGTCCAGTTATTATATTCAACAGCTGCAATGGCATTTGATGCATTATCGGAAGTAACAGTATTGCGCCACTGTGGTCATCGGATGTAAATATAGTTTCCAGACATTTAGATTTTAATTGTCAATTCTGGTCTATATAATGGGCAGTTATACTCATATATGGATCTTTGGATACAAATCGGTGTTGATTGAGAAAAATACAACGTCGTTCTTTAGTGAGTCCCGCAGACTGTCCTCAGTTTGATTGTAAAGTGTCGGTATGGCAACTTTTGAAAAGTATTTCCTGTTGGGAATGTTATATCTCGGATCAAATTTTTGCTAACATTTTTCGAAAGCCACGTTTCCACCGCTTGCCATTTTTGTTATAACCCTGGCCCTTGTTGAATGAATCAGATATTGAGGGCTGTGATTCAGTATCTCCACCACCTTTAATGCCGACTACACTTTTGGTAGCGGATCTCTTTGTTGATTGTGATGCAATTGAATATTCAACAGGGTGGCGCAGTTTCAAGTGGTTGAACAAATTGGTTGTGTTTCCACTTTTTGCACAAATAGTAGTGTTGTATGGTTAACCGGTTTTATAAGTCGGTTTCGGTTTTGCTTGAAAACCGAAACCGTGTAACTGGTAAATGAGTACGGTTTCGTTTTTTTCCTAAAATGTCGAGAGGAGATGTTTTCTTTATTCAGTTTGCACTAACAATGTCTGAAATGTCAAGCTTTGTCAGGAAATAACAGTGTCGTCAATGCATGCCACATTCTGGGTGTGAAGGGGCCACTTCAGCATGTCCAGATCACTCGAGAATGATGTATGACAAGTTGTCAATCACACATCGTTGACGTAAAAATGGGTTGTGTTTTCTGTGAGAATGACAAAACCGACAGCCAACACGCCTACATTTCACTGATTACAGGAAATACCTTGCGCAATTGGCTTCGTTTTTGAACAGGTTTGTATGACATAGTCAATCAGTTTAATTAAAATTACTTATCTACAATCTGTTGGACAGGGAATAATATCATATCAGAAAAAGGTCTTGGCATTTCATTGTTGTATTCGAAAATAACATTTGTCACAGGTTGCCCCACCACATGTTTCGGATGTAGTCTGTTGCCTCCCTTGATGTGCTTATCTGGGAAGAGGTTTTACTGCAATTCAGTCCTGGGACGTTCCGACCCGAGACGATTTGTCCTGAAGGCTTTGGCCCACTAAAAACACGAAACCGCAAGTTCTCATTCTATTTAGTTCAATATATGAAGGCCAAAACGTCTTAAACCGAAACGTCCCAAGACCGAATCATCCATATCCACGGGAAAAAGCTGCGTTCCGTAATATCGCTGTCAACGTGCCACGGTTGCATTCCCACACAACTTTATAGGGGACAATCAATGGAACAAATCAGCGGTAGAAACTGGAATGGCAAGAGGCAAACGCAAAAAAGTTACAATATATAACAGTACACCAGTGAATTTGTGAAATCAATTCCGTTGAGCTAAAGCCATTGCGTGCGCGAGGTGGGGGGTGGGGGGGGGGGGGATCTAGAGGAAAGACAATAGGTATTTGGTAAAGTGGTCCGTTTTGAAGCCCACTCAGCTACAAACAATATGACTTTCCCATTCCAGGCTGACAGGAAATGATTGCTGATTATTTTACTAGGGCGGGTGGTGGCACTAGTCACCACTGTGTGTGTGTGTGTGTGGGGGGGGGGGGGGGGGATATTGAAAAGAGTCCATACATCAGTTCATTGTCAAATATGTTAGGATGGGTGTCTAGGTGACCCACTTGGCAATGCTTGTTATTATTTGCAATGCCTGGTAGGGTCCCTTTGCTAGGCTGCCCAGTGCCCCACCCAGGAGTGAACACTGAACAGAGCCCTGGGAAATTGTGAATTAGCTCTTTTCACACCCATGTGTTAATATCAATTCATCATAGACTCTCTTATGCCTGAACTTAAAGACCAGACGTGGGGGTGGGGGGGTGGGGGGAGGCATGTGCCTAGAATTGGTGAGTGGTGATATTCTGCGAACACTGTTACATTTTATTTTCTTTTATATTTTTTTTGTTTTGATAATGCCTGCCATTTATACACTTAGCACAAATGGTAGTCACTGCCAATTAAATCATCATTGAAAATATGACAGTATGGGCATTATATTGACACTACATAGTTTCTGTTGGAAACTGCAGATGTCTTACTATAAAAAAACGAAAACCGACCTATAAACCGAGTTTTTTTTTAAAAAACCGAACCGAAACAAGAAAAATAAAACCGCACAACACTAACAAATAGTCTTTGAACATAACTTGCATGATGGTTTATCGAAATTCAGTGATTTTGTTTCTCCTAATTCTTCAAGAAACCCAAAGTAGACCCACACTGCCGAAGTGATTTTTTTTCTTTTCAACATATGTTTTAGAATTATCTGCAGTCATGTTTGTTTTAAAGTTGGCGCCAATGTAACATGCAGTGGGGCCAGGGGCTATAACCGCTGAACAAACTGGTACATTTCATAAATGTACACAGAAGATTGATCAAAGGGGAGTTAACTTGATCATTTTCTTTTTTGTGTCCAAAAGCCTGTGAAACAATATTCACAGCCGGTTTAATGAGCCGATTCTGAAGACTAAGTGTTAACTTAACCCAACCCCTCCCCCTCCCCCCCCCATCCCAATAATCGGCGTATTATAGAACACAATTCAAGTGGACAAAGTCCCCTGATAATTATCAGGAGACCTGCGCGGTTTCCTTTGCCGTTCAGATAGTCAGACTTCAGTAAGCTGTGCTACTGGATGCTTTGATGTTTGCCTCATGTTGTTACAGAGTTAGATTGCCATTTGAGCATTGATATTTTGCTACAGCCTACAATTACACGTCATGAATCACGAACCATGACCTAGTGGCGTCTTAACTGTCTCAATCATGTTGTATCAAAAGTGGTTCTGAAGTCACCAGACATGCCCAGATTCAATAGATTCACTCCCAATACGGACACTTTCTCTGAGTGTTTTACAAATTAAATTGCATACACAGATATAACATGGGCATTTTAACTTTAATTTAAGACTTGGAAAACTCAAGCTGCATTAAATTAGAATCACTTTTATTCACACACATGCGAAGTATGATTACTTGATGGCAAGTTGACGCTTGCTGATAACTGACGATATGACGATTTTTTTTTTTAGACGATATTACTGATGATTTTGAATTTTTACTGGGTACTGTCGATTAATCGGGAAACCGCCCAGCACTATTTGGGACATACTGATACTTTCAAAACAATACCGGTATTGACTCAGTATCATTTAAAAAAATGGGTAAATATTGAATTACCGGTATACCTTGCAGCCTTAGTGTTTTCTCAGAAATTTTTAATAATCATCAAGCGGAAAATGTATTCAGCTGCACTTCAGTAGTAATTCACCATCCAATATCCAGCTACTATAGTTTCATCAGTTGAACAAATTACAGTTTCAAGCAATTCAAGACAGAGAGTGCTGCTATGAAATATTGAATTTGATTTGCATATCTTGACAAAGTGTCATGTTCTGTTTTATTTTATAAATAGGTTGATTTGAAGTTTTTATTTATTTGATGCAAATACAAGTACTGCCAAAAACATCCTCCAATATGCAAATGCAATGTATGCTTTGTACAATGAAAACCAATAAACAGCTGTGCCATGAGCGCATGATACGCCCGTTATTAATTACAAGAGGGAAGCACACAATAAGAGTATACATGTGTACTTGTCAGGTTTATGAAAATTGCTCAAAGTCCGACATGTGGAAAATTGCCTATATTTTGACGAATAAAGTCCCATAACTCGGGAACGACAAATCGGACAGCGACACAAATCGAAGGGGAGATTCCTTCTATTAACATGTAATTGCAACCAAAATATCATGAACATTGCTCTAAGCATTTTCAAGTTATTGTTCGACATGTGGAATATTGCTTATATTCTGACGAATAAAGTCCCATAACTCTGGAATGACATATCAGATGGCGACACAAATAGAAAGGGAGATTCCTTCCATCAATATATACTTGCCACCAAAAAATCATGAAAATTGCTCAAAGCATTTTCAAGTTATTGTCCGACGTGGAAAATTGCCTATATTTTTACGAATAAAGTCCTAAAACTCTGGAATGACAAATCGGACAGCGACACAAATCGAAAAGGAGCTTCCTTCCATTAACATATACTTTCCACCAAAAAATCATAAAAATTGCATCGATGCGTTTTTGAGTTATTGTATGAAGTGTGGTCGGACGGACAGACGGACGGACAGCGGTATACCATAATACCTTTCAAAACAGGCATATAAAAACCCAACTCTTTCAATGAAACCATAAGTTTTTGAAAATGCACTTGCAAATGGTCATTTCTTAGGTTTTTTACTTTTTGTCTCACTGGAACGCAGAATCACATTCACAGAATGTGAAAAAAGCTACATAACCCCACGTTTGGTGACTTAAATCTGCTACAGTACACTTTTGACATTGACCCTGTTTTACCATCTCACCCAAGATGTCCTCAATAGAAAAGCATTGGTATAAATTGGTGAAAAATTTACAAAGAATAATCAATTGAAAAAAAAAAAGAAAATACAATTACAAGTGATACACCTTAGTGCGATACATCAAAATAACCCAGTGTTTTTTAAAATTTGAAAACAAAAAACATGTTTGGTGAATAATGTACTATTTGTGTGTCAAGGGGACATAGGTTGTTAACAGTGATGAAATATCCTCAAAAGAGTGGAACTACTGGGGCAGATTTAAAGTGTATGACTAATGGAATGTATAACTAATGGATCCCAAACCTTCTCAAGTGGTTAGTTCTAGCATTTTTGGAGCAGACTTACTGTTTCCCTAACTACAATTTTAAACTTGAATAACAATCAATTCGCTATCTATTTGAATACTGACTTCATGAAAGGAATCCCTCTGACATATTTATTAGGGTTGAACTGGTAGAGTGCAAAATTATTTTTTGTTGTCAAAATTTGTTCACGTTTGCCTTGTTGCAATTTATTAGAGAGTGTCTGCAGGCATTCTCCCATGAAATTTTAACAAGGCAAATTCATGACAACTAAATAATTTCACTTCAAAGATAATAGGCAGCACATGCACAAAAAATACAGCCTATAAGATGTTACACCCTTACATAAGAATAAAGCCCAAACATGGGCTTCAAGCACTGTACCAGTTATAAAACACTTTCAACAGCCAGGATCATATCATGTCTTACACCCTTACATAAGAATAAAGACCAAACATGGGCTTCAAGCACTGTACCAGTTATAAAACACTTTCAACAGCCAGGATCATATCATGTCAGGCAGTTTTACAAGTGGAGGATGCCTGAATACCGAGAGAAAACCACCATATAGCAGCATGTAACTGTCAGACTCTCCAACTTACTAAGCCTGCACAAGCAGGGTTACCAGCAGTGGAAGGCATGTGTACCATAGACATACAGAACCAGGGTTCATCCAGACTTTTCAAACCCAAATTCAAGGCTATTCAAGGCCATGAATTTCATTTTTTCAAGGCCCACATGCCTTCATGTTCCAACGATAGGTGACCATGTATATAATATTGTCATACTAATATAGGTATTATATATATCCTTATATAAAAAGTGATTGTTTTCATTACTCCTAGTTAATTTAGCTAGTAGTAATGAACACAACTAATTGTTATATTAGGATTGATATTATTAGAAGCTGAGAAATAGTCCAGCCTTCCCAGCAATCACATGTATTTGTCCCAGCCACAACTCACCAAGGAATTCCCCCACTTATAACTGGTGTGAAGTCAAATATTACCTCTAAGCTAACTCAGTAACAAGTCCTAGAAATTGTTAGTCTTATTGTTCCCAAATATCAAACTGTTTTAGTATAGTGGAGAACCTCTACAGACATTCTTCAGTAAACTAAAACAATTTATTATTTAAGAACAAAGTGCATTAACAGTGGCAAATCAACTATAATAGGCTGGTACTTGCAAGTACCTACATGTAGTTAACTGATTATTGGGTATAATCAATTCAACTCACCCCAATTATTCGCCTAGCTTTTATAATGTACTTGCATCACGAACACACATGTATATACTCTTTACAGTTGATCATTCAGTAACACAATGTATGTTACTGAATGATACTGCTGTTGGAACACTGTTTAAATTGAAGAAAACTGTCACATTTTATCTGAGAGAATGTATATTACACATATACAAATAACTATGCAGCAGTAAGATGTTTTATACAATAACACACACCTCAGTGAATATTACAGCATTATATTTCCACTGCCACATAACTAAGCAGAGGAAAACTTTTAAACCTTTAAACTTGAACCCTTAACATATTTACAAGTTTTGTTTTCCAAGCATATATAAGTGTGTATGATCTAAGCTTCTTGTTTTAACCCTTAAGTCCTCAGATTAATTTTAAAGTATTTATGGCCTTTTTCTGCTTACATAGTTATTGATGACTTGGCAGTGGTTCTACATCACTGCTGGCTGCCTATACAGGCAGCCAGCAGTGATGTAGAACCACTGCCAGGGAAAATTCAGTCTACACACAAGAGTAATAAAAAAGATTACACAAGGGAGCACCTGCTTCAATGCAATATAAAAGTGGCGGTTTGGGGCTATATGGGGGCTTAAGGGTTAATGCCAACAATTTCTCCTCCAGCTTTTCTTCCAGGTCACTCAATGTGGCCTGCTTTTCTTTAGCTGATCGCCTCATAGCATTTGACTTTGAGATGAATGTTACACTGCCCCGTGTTTCTGCCTTCTCAGCAAACTCATCAGCTGTTGTTTTAAGAGACTCAATGTCAAGTTGCAACCTCCTTTTCTTCTTCTTAATGTCATCAATATCAGTCTTTCGATTTTGAAAATCGTAGGCGCGTTATACATCGCTCGCTACTATTTGAAGTGAGGCGCACTATCCTGTATCCAGCCCCGTCGAGTGATGGTTGTGTTGTTGGCAAGAATAGTTAACATGCAAATTGCAATGAAGAATGCATCCACTAATTGACAGCACTGTGCATTCAGTGCGGCATTTGGGCACATCGATATTGAACGGCAACATGAAAGCTGGACGATTTGGTGCTTTCATGGTTTTCATCAACCCTTTACTTAACGCTAGTAGCAGACGACACTCGTAAAAAAGTCACGTATAACTAAAAGTTTTCATTTTTTGCTTCCAAAACATAGGTTGTGACCCCTCATTGGAACGAGCGCGACGTGCTCGTTCCAATGATGGGTCACAACCTATGTTTTAGAAGCAAACAATTAAAATATTAAAAAAATTGAATGGCGATTTTCATTTATAGCGCTGGCCGATTTCGGTCATTACGCTACGTAAAGGGTTAAAGGAATCCCAACTTTTGGGTCATGACGATGTATTATGCTCCAAGTAACAAAAAAAGAGCACACTGCGACTATAATTTATGTAGAGCTAGTAAATTTGCTCCATCGGTGAATACTGAATGGTGATTGGTCCAGGGAGCACGAACCTCTCAAGAACACCAGGTTTTTCCAAACAGTAGAAGTAAATAGGATTTGTGCTCAATACATTCAGACTGTTACTAAAGCCCACGGCCAAATATTCGTCCCTTGTTACCTAATAAAAAATAATTGGCTGTTCACACAGAAATTATATCTCAACTGGAATGAATTACCAGATTTTGATCGCTCTCTTAGCAGAGCCGAGGCGCGCTGTTGTTGGCTCGCAAGAAGTTAACATTGCGGGCGCCATGGCGCGCAAGAGCGACAGCGCACCTCAAAATCGAAAGACTGCAATATCGTCTAGAACACTCTTCCTCTTCAATTTTTCTTTTTCAGTTTTTTGTTTCTCTCTCTCCTGATGAAGGGAAGACTCGTACCTCTGCCTGACTAAGGTTGCTGAATGAAGTAGTTTTTTGTTTATCACAACATTTTCTACCTTCCCATCTGACCTCATATGATCACAAATTATTCTCTGTGCAATCAAAAAGCCCTCTTTTAAATTTTCCACCACAACCTCGTTAACAGAGAAGCCCCTCTCCACGCCGGCCTGTCCATGTGATAATATCAGAAGTTGCTTCACAACATTCCATAGCTGAGGGTATTCAGCCGACACATGAAGATGATAAAACTCGTCAACACCTTGTTCTGTTGGATCAAATGCAGAGAATAACTCATTCCCAATGTTTGGAATAGATTGCAGAAAGTTTGCATACTGTGTTAAAATAATATCACAGTCACTCTCATTCACTTTTCCGGCACTGACTAAGAAATGGAGCACATTTTTAAATCTGTCTCTGCAAACTTTTGGTTTTGAACACATTTCGTGAAGATTCAAGGCAGACATGTTTCGCACGAGCGGTAATAGGACATTCCTGTAATATCTTGAGTACTATCTTGATCAGAAACTCTTTGCACTCCATCATGAAATTCATCGCCATCCTCTCACTAACTTCCTTGGAAGCTGACTGTGCCTTTTTCAAAGCCTTTTCTATTGAGAATTCTACTTCAATATTTTTGTAGGAGAGATGGTTAGACTTTTCCTCTACATCCAACTTGAGTAGCTTTTCTACAGTATTAGCTGCTGATAAAACACTTTCTTTTACAAATTGTCTCATCAGGCTCCTTATAAGGCTTTCCAAATTGGCAGGTAGAAAATACACTATCGGTCTGTCAGTTTGATACTAGTGAAGGAAGGGCTGCATGTCTGATGCTACACATTTAAAAAAGTGAAGTTTACTACACATCAACGGATATTCTACAGCTTCTGCTATCACTGTGTATAACTTATTGCTGGGTTTACTAATATTTTTATGTTTGACAGCTTTCACGTAAGCAAATACACTGGACCAGATTTTTACAGGCACATTTTCCAACCATCGGTGTTTAACAAACTTGAGTGGCATATCACTACTTGTATTTATACTTGATAGTCTTCACGTCGAGCTGGGCTGTCTTTGAATAAATAATATAAACTGGACAGTAACTGGACAGTACACCGTCATCATTCCATCCCGAGGCCTCGCCTCCAGTTTTAAAACTATTGTGCATGGAATGAAGCCTGCAGGATCCAATGTTTATTAATTGGGCATCAAAGTCATCTTTCAGCTTGGTCTTTATTCTGTCGTAAAATTTCCAATTGAAATTGGGCCATCCATAATAATCTGCACTAAACAGCTATCTTTCAAACCACTTTCCACTAACTCAGTTGTAAAATGTTTTAACATATCCTTTGCAGTTGCATGACCCAAGACTGTGAACCCATATACCTTGTTACGACAGTATTCAATTCAGTCCAAAACCTAACATGTATATCCATTTGTTTTGTTTGAAGTTTTTTTGTTCAGCGATTCATCAAACAAGATGACGAATGGGTCATTTACTTGAGAAATTAAAAGTTTTTTTGAA
Source organism: Pictodentalium vernedei (assembly GCA_031216915.1). Classification (NCBI taxonomy): domain Eukaryota; kingdom Metazoa; phylum Mollusca; class Scaphopoda; order Dentaliida; family Dentaliidae; genus Pictodentalium; species Pictodentalium vernedei. The sequence continues at coordinate 158,467,994 of CM062293.1, forward strand.
TTCATGTGCCAAGCTAAAGACACACAAATAAACAGTTTTCCGTTCCCCGCATGTAAACTTGGCAGCAATAGCACTGTCCGGAAACATCTGTTGAAACAGGCTGTCCACACTTTCATTTGAGATGTACGAATGGTGCCTGGTGATTGTGTGAAGAGTCCCCAAAATTTCTGCACGTAACGCAGAGTCCGAGCAGAAAAAAACTTTCAACATTTTTTGAGGAATTTGCTGTCTGTATCTTCTCTTTCTGATTGGGCATCACAATATTATTTGCTGCTGTGTTAAAATTCTTTGCAGATTGCTCACTGAAATCACTAACGGCTTTCGGAAAAAAACTAAGTTTGCCTTTCGTCTTCGAAATAAAAGCTTGGTGTTTCGCACTTCTCACATGCGATCTCAAAGCGCTCTCGCCCATTCGAGTGAAATCGATTGTTTTGAAACAAACAATACATTTTCCTTTGTAAGGATCTCCTATTATTTCTCCAATCCAAGTTTTATAGTCTGGGTGATTGAACCAGTGTTTATTGAAAGTGCACTTTCCCATTGTTGAAATGCATCGAACCGTACTGTTCACAAACAGAAGTTGAACACAAAAAAGCCATGTGCATTAATTCATCGTACGAACTTGCTAATTTCCATCAGTAATTCCAATGTATAACATCAACAAGAAATACTTTCACGAAGTTGAATGAAACCCCACTCAGAAAATACACGGAGATAGGCGATGTATTAAATTGAAAATCAACAAAACGCCCCCACTATATTCGCCCAGGTACAACTCGACCCAACAGAAATACTGCATAAATAGAAAAAAAACTGATTTAACAAAAAAACAAACACCTAGAACTATTTTTAATAAATACTTTATTGGTTTTCAAGGAAGAAATAATTAGTTTAACAGCTGTGGGTTTAAATTCAAGGCTATTCAAGACAGTTTTGTGAAATTCAAGGACTTTCAAGGTTAAATGTTAAAATTCAAGTACTTTCAAGGCCAGGGTCAAATTCAAGCTTTTCAAGGCCCTGTGCAAACCCTGAGAACTATGCACAATGTGCCACTGGCAATTGTGATTAAACGTCTAGCACCTGGACACAATGCAGATGATGTACGTCCAGATAAAACCTACAACCTTTTGATCTGAAGACCGATGTTTTAACAAATGAGCCACTGATCTCCTGCAGTGGACTATATGACATTTGCAAAAACAATGGGTTTCGAAGAACAAAAGGTACTTTGACTTCTTAATATATAATTGGAAGCCTGTCTTGAAATTCATACAATCAACTTTGAAAAAACAAGAGGTCCCAAGTGGTTTGACGTGCCCATATGACAAAAGCCCATTGATTCTTCACAAAGTGACTTAATGGTTTTTTTAACAATAATTCGTCACTTACTTACTTTTAGTTTCTTTCTGCTTTTGCCCCGACTGGGAGACTGGTTTTTGAGAAAAAATACAAATACGCCATATTAACAGAAATGAACAATTCCTGCAGAATATGGAGTGATACAGTTGAAGGGGTTAAAATGACTGAAGACCTGATTAGCAAGAACATGATTTGAACAAACTTGAACCTGATCTCAGTAAGGATGTCGTATATGAAATAATAACAGATTCTGACTGGTGTATCTGAATAAGATTTTTAACGAATTTTACTCATATCACACCAAGTGAAAATTCAGGTTCCCATGTGGAGCCCAGATATGAACTCAAGGACTTGTTTTGAGCAAATCTGAATCTGACCCCAATAAAGATGCTGTACACAAAAAATCCCTTAGCCCAAAGACCTGATATGAATAAATTTGAATATAAATCCCCCCTCCCCCTCCCCCCCCCCCCCTGGTAAGGATGCTGTATAACAAAATTCAAAAGATAAATTAAATTATTTTCCCTCATATTATAAAGTTAAAATGTGGAAAAAGTTAAAAAATTTATAGTAATTTATATATTTTTTATACTTACCAATGACCCAGACTTAGCTGGTGCTAACTCTAAAATATTTAGGGCCAAACACAAATTTTACCCCCCAACCCCCAAAATTTGCATCAAAAACCAAAAATTACATGTCCTATATGGTCCTCCATACTTTTACTCCACTGCGCATGCGCAGTGTCAAGGAGGTGTCGAAAATTGGCACAATTATCATTCTTACAACCAGTGCCTGGTAAGCGTTACGTACTCAGCGGGGAGGTATGAGTTCCCAACTCATGGGAGGGCCATCCCCATCTGGGTCATTGGTAAGTATAAAAAATATATAAATTACTATAAATTTTTTAACATTTTTATATTGTACCAATGACCCAGACTTAGCTGAATAGTAAAAAGGTTGGAAGGCCTAGGACATAAGGAAAATCCAATAGACTCAACTACATATAACAGAATTATCCCCTTGAGGAGAAAGGAGAAATAGGCTTTACATGTATCTTTCTATTTGCATCAAAACGAGAAAGACACAACACCATTCTGTAATTGAGCACAATAACATCAATGATCTCTATTAACCTCCAGTATAACCCATTGTGCTAATTATTTTTAAAGTAAAGCCAATAAATAAAGGAAGTCCAGAGAAATGAGACTTTTTATACTCATTAAAAGTGTCTGAGGATTGTATATTAACGCCCGTATGACTTGTGACATATACAAATGCTTCACACCGAGCTACAATTTAAAAATATTACATGGATTAGTAAACATTAGCTTTACACTTTAAAATCATCCCGGTACCGACTGGAATTGCTGACTCAAGGGGAGGTATTCCCTTGCTTTTCACTATAAAGCAGGTGACCTAAGGGAACAAAAGCCCCCTCCCCCCTTCCCCTGGATCAAATACTCCAGAGCGAAGAGGGCAGCAGGGCAGAGTCACTGCCGGAACCGAAAGCCTACATAACTATAGTTGCAACTGTTTAGTGGACGACATTCTGAGCAACAGATAATGGACCTAAACAATGCAGATCTCCAGAAATGGACTCAATATTTCTAAGGTACAAATTCGTGAAAGTGGAAGGCTGAAACCAATATGCAGCCCTCATTAGATCTGTAATAGCAACCCTATTAGCGTAAACCCACGATGTAGAAAGAACTCTTACTTCATGAGCTGGAATCTTAAGCATAGACTGCTGAGTTAAAGATATTTATCATAAGCAGTACAGATAGTTAATTGAATCCATCTAGCCATAAAATGGACCGAAATGTGGAGGAAGCTTCCACGGCATGTCCCACAACAGACACCTGAGTAGATTAATCTACGGTCTCTGTGGAGATAGAGATGCTACCAACAGAATTTTGCATTGAGATTATTTAACTTGAGCAATATCTGATATATCAACGGCGCTGGAGGATACGCATATCCTATTATTTCATCTCACAAGATCGATAGAGCGTCTACTGCAAACGCTCGAGGATCCGAACATGGTGACACATACGTCTGCAACTGATTGTTGAGATGCGTCGCAAAAAAGTCCATCATTGGCCGCTCTCATTGGTAGCAAATCTGACTGAATACTCGTTTGTTGAAAGTCCATTCTGATGGCAACAAGCGGCCCCTCCGTGAAAGGGAGTCCGCTAGTACGTTCAGACGACCCGGAATATGACGGACCGATAGGAGAACTTGATGTTCTAGTACAAACAGAAGGATTCATTCTGTTAACTTGAATAACAGAATGGAATGAGTGCCTCCCTGGTTCCGAAAATACGCTAATACCGTCGAATTGTCGGACAGAATTTGCACGCGAGTATTCTGAATGACGTAGTGCAAACCAAAATGACATCATTTCTTGATGTTTATGTGCTTAATTAGAAACTACGGATCCCAAAGACCCCGGCACTTCAAATACATTGGGCTCAATGTTGCGTCCCAACCTGTTTGACTGGCATCCGTCAAAACTGTAAAACTCGGATCCGGCAATTGGAACTCCCTGAGTTAACCACTGAATATCTGCCCAAGTCTGAATCTCTTATTCACTTGATTTGACAAGAGGATGTCCGTATCGAGCAAAAGAATCTCCACCCTCCAATTCTGGGTCAGAAGAAATTTGGAGAGAACAAGTGCGTAGCCACCCCATCGGAATAAAAACGCAGCAGCTCCGCACAAACCTATCAGTCTCATGAAATCTCTCGGTGAAACCTTGTCTGAGTGAAGACAATAGCGAGCATAACAACTGATTAACTTCGCTCTGGTTAACAGCAAACGGACGAGAATGTTGTGCGTCTCGAAGCTCATCCCCTGGTGGGTGAATGACTTGGACGATACCAGATCCGACTTCTCCTCGTTTATGAAACTGAGACGTCGGAGCAATAGAAGCAGATTCTGCACATCGTTCTGAGGCGTTAACTCATTGCCATACCTCTGAAGAATGTCGTCCAGGTAGGCCGACGTTATCACAGATGAATGAGCTCGGAAATGAGTCATTACCGAGTTCATTATTCGAGTGAAAGCCCAGGGTCTAGATTCAGACCGAAGCACATTGCTCGGTGCTGATACACGACTCCTTTGATGAGGAAGCGAAGATACTTTCTGAACGCCTGATGTACGATGACGTGAAAGTACACACCTTGAGATCTATGCATGTAGCATAGTCGTATACCCGAATACTCGCTCTGACCGATCGGATGGACTCCATATAGAAACTTGGAGCCACAATCAGCTTGTTTATCCAGCTCAGATTTATGAGTGGATGGAACAAGCCATCTGGTTTTGGAACCAGAAAAGGATGGTTGTAGAAACCTGGAAATTCCTGGATTTCTACGATCTCTATCGCGATCATTCCAGAAGAGACTGGACTTCTGATGGAAGCGAGCCTCTTTCCTGCGGACTTGACGGAAGCTGAGTCCATCTTGGACTTCGAGTTAACGGAGATTTTCGTTTAAAGGACAATTTAGTCCTTCCGAAATCACCCCTCGAATCCACGGGATGTCCGTAATCTACTCCCAATTGATTGAGAAACTCTAGTCTTCAGCTCACTGGAACACGATAGAGGTTAATACTATTACCTCCTGGTCCTGCGAGGCTTGCAGAAGGAGAAACCATGTCCTCCACGGCCCGCACCTCGCCCCATCGACCTAGGGGCGTCTGACTGGATGTCTTGGCCAGTATTACGGCCCCTACCTGAGTCGCTACCCTGACAGTCTCTAGAGTAAGACCTAGAGGATGCATAGGAACCTCTGTAGGAACTTCCCTTGGACGTATTCGCCCCAGAAGTGCCTGTCATACTTTTCTCTGCTGAATCTGACTCAATAGAAGTGGATTTGAATAGCAGAGAGTCTGAAGCTTTCTTAGTTATCTGATCATAGAATGCGGAAAGCTTACCGTCGAAGAGAAACTCTCCGGAGACTGGAGCGACTCTGAGAGAGTTTTTCACCTTACTATCCACATGCGTGGATGTAGCCAGGGCCGCGTCACGTCTAACCAACTCCATATCGCCACTAAAAGGGCGGAGTTATACATGGAGAATGCTAAGGCCCTTGAAAGAACTCTTAAGGAGGTTGTACATCCTGGAATTCTTTTTCCTTTGAGACGTAATGATAATGCTCTGGTAAGGTGATCTGCGTACAATATTAATGCATCTAAGCTAACCCTGCTAGACGATACTGTTGTTTCCAACATCGTGGTTGGAATTGACATAGACGACGGTATAGACAATACTAGGTCTTCGGCCTGGTCGTCTAGACGCAGAGAAACTCTCGGAATGCTCTGTCCTGCCGTATCGAAATTATTCCATGAATTGATGAAAGGCAGATGTCGAGCATTTGCCGATAAGAAACCGGATCTGCCCGTTTAGGTAGCACGTTATATATAGCGTCATTCAATAGTTCAAATGTCCGTGAGACATTTCAGGACTATGTCGGAAACTGAGGGACGGTGTCCCTAAACCGATTAAGAATTCTGTATCCAGTGGCACTATCAGTCTCATCCGGCAACGCAGCATTTTGGTCTGGAGGAACGTCAGATGATAATGCCGGATGCACTCTACGGCAATTATGTTGTTCCGAAAGGGAAAAATACAACTCCTCTGTATCCCTTTCGCCATCCTGTCGGACCACCTGTAATACTTGGTCGTCCGTGCCTGAACCTGCAGTGGAACATACCAACTCAGCTTTCTCGGATAATTCCTGATCCGACAGAGTTACTGTCGGTTGCTGGGATGCTGCGATAATTTGTGCTATCTACGATAGCATGACCTTATTGAGACCCGTGGAGCTGCGGTCTTACAGGATTTAGCCGCTGGAAGCTCCTTGGATGTTGACTCATGCCTACTTCTTATATGTGAACGTCCGGAGTATGAAGGCCTCATATCCTTGGCTACCGGATGGCGTGACCTGGTCGCCGTAGAATCCCTGGTCGGCGATATTGGTTGAATATCACTGATCACGTAACCAAGGTGCGGTCGCATGTGCTGCCGTGAGGATGAGGAAGCCGAAAGAGCAGTCTCTCCGGACTGTCTATGTAACATAGCGTCCTGAGCGGTGGACGTATGCTCCGACTGAGGAACGTTTTGTACCACAACATCTAGGCCCAGATGTTGTAGTACGAGAGAGGGACCTCTCTCGCTCGCAGCCCGGATGGACCTGGACGAGCTAGGAACCAGACTAATAGGCTTCCTCCGTACCATCCTCGTATCCGTCGTCACTGGGTGTGCACAATGTATTTTATAGTGCTCGCATCACCCAAATCTCCTTCCTGGACCGCAACGGACGAACCCGGCTGCTGAGCCATTCGATGAATGGTCACTACACTGGGCGAGCTAGCGGACGCCAACGCCATCGATCCTACTTGGGACCTCTTAGGCAATTGACGTATCTGCATGAGCACTTTTACCGCTAGCTCTTCATTTGACTGTGACGATGGAAGCACACTTTACGAAGACATCACGGTAACATCACCTTGTTCATGTTACTCAATGAGACCTGTGGAGCCGTGGTCCTACGTAATTATCTGCTGGAAGCTCCAGGGACGTTCATTCCTGCATTTATATAATATGCGAACGTCCCAACTGGAAATGCCTTGTGTCCTTGGCTAGCAGATGAGTGACCTGATCGACGTGTATTCCTTGGTCGGCGAAGCAGGAGCACCAGGGACGTTCAATCCTGCATTTATATAATATGCGAACGTCCCCTGGAAATCTGTGGTCACATAGCCAAGGTGCGGTAGTGTGTGTTGACATGAGGATGAGGAAGCCAATATAACAGCCGTGTCGGACTGTCTATGCAACGGAGCGTCCCGAGCAGGAGGAGTGGATGTAAGCTCCGACTAACGAACAAACATACAACAACATCGCGGCGCAGATGTTGATGTAAGAGAGAGGGGGCCTCTCTCGCTCGCGGTCCGGGTGGACCTGGACGAGCTAGCTACCGGACTGACAGGCTTCCTCCGTACTATCCTCGGATCCATCGTTGCTGGGTGTGCACATTCGATGTTTTATAGTGCTCGCATCACCCAATCTGCTTCCCTGGACCGCAACAGACAAACCAGGATGCCGATCCGTTCGACACCGGGCGGACTAGCGGACGATCAATGCTTCGATCCTATTAGGGAACTCTTCGGCAATTGTTGTAATACCTAGAGCACTTTCCGCTAGCCCTAATATTGCAACGACGGAGACACACTTGTTGAAAACACCACGAAAACATCACTCTGAATTCTGAAAGAGGCTGATACAGGGTTCGTACACTTATTTTGAAAAAAAAAATCCAGGATATTTCCAGGACTATTCAAGGATATGATTGAATTTTTCCAGGATCCAACTGCTTAATTTTGGGCAAAATTCACAGGAACACCCCCCCCCCCCCCCCCCCCCCCCCCCCCCCAGCTAGAAAATAGAGAACATTCTTATGATTAACAACATGTTATTGATTCAAGAATATATAAGACTTCAACTGACCTTAACTATATACACTATGTACACTTCTCCAGTTTCTGAACTCAACATGATACATCACAGTCCTTAGTGGATTTAAAATCTGTCACTAAGTTATCCAGTTTCTCATTCAGTGCTGACACATCACTCAGTTTGTCTTCATATGACCTCCTGTGGCTATTAGACTTAGCTATAAGATGCCTCATTTCTTGTGCACTTCTGGCAGATTCAGCTTCTTCGCTGTATTTGTCAGCTGATTTCTTCAAACTTTCAGCATCACTCATCAGTCTTATCTTTTTCTTCTTTACATCGTCAATCTCCTCCATTGCAGCTTTTCTTTTCTTGTTCTGTGTAGACTTAAGTTTGTCAGCTTTTTGTTTTTCTAGATAGCTCATGTAGTTCTGCCTGGCTGCTGATACACTTAGGATCAACTGTTTGTTTATTTTAATGTTTAGAACTCCACCAACAGACTGAATATGATCTAGAACCTTTCTTTGGGCAATGAATGTTCTTTCTTGTAGATTATCCTCATAGATTTCCTTGTTTGTGGAAAAGCCTCTTTCAACAGTAGCCTGCCCATGACTCAAAATCAATAAATCCTTCAAAACTAGCCACAGTTTCTCAAATTGTTTTGTTTGTGATAGTAGTTCACAGTAAAATTCATCAATTCGGAAATGATCTTCCATGTATCTGAATGAGTCGAACTTGGACTTGTTTTTTGGAACAATTTCATCTAACATCTCAGTAAACTGTCGCTTGATATCATCACAGTCAACTTCCTTTATTTTCTCATTGTCAGAAAGTTTTCAGGACATTCTCAAATTGTTTCAGACACAAGTCAGGATTTTCTGATATTTCATTAGGACTGAGGCATGACATATTCCTGACAAGGTTGTACTTCAATGGACTCTTCTCTTGGAATTTTTGGATCAGTGACAGAATCCCAGTCCTAAATTGTGCTCGTAGAGTCTTTGCTTGTTGAGGGCTTACAACTTTGGTGGCAAGAAGCACTTTCAGGTCCTTGGAAGCACTAGTTCCTATGTCTACATCGCTGACATTTAACAGGTTGTCTTTGTTGGATAAGTCAATTCTCATAAGTCTGGCCACATGATTATCTTCAGAATCTCTGATAACACCCCTAGTTACAACTCTGTTCATGAGATGCTTGACCAGTCTGAATAGGTCATTCTTCAAAAAAGGTATCATTGGCTTGTCGGTTTGATAGATTGTCAGAAATGTATTTATTTGCTGTGCCACTGATATGAATGATTTCATCCTGACAGGCAACAAGGGATCTTTTATCATTTCTTCAATGGTGCTGTATGAGTGAGTTTTTGGATCCTTCAATGTTTTTTTCCGCACTGCAGAAATATATTTCTCCAGTTTCGGCAACAACTTAAGAGTTCGTTCTGATACTGGCAAATTTTCCAGCCATCTGTGTTGGTAGAATTTCAGTGGGAATTCATCACTATCAGTGACCATTGTAAAGTCTTCTCTTCTTGCTGGGGTCTCCTTGAATAAAATATGACAGCTTCTGAAGAATTTATCTAAGTCCCAGTCGGTACTGATGGAAAAATCTTTGAAAGCACCATTGAGTATATGTAGTCCACAACTTCCTATGTTCAATACAGTTCCATTGACAGTGTCTTGGAGATGTGAGTGGAAAAGATCTAGGAATTTCCAATTCACATTTGGTCCATCCATTGAAACTTGAAAAACATTTCTCAAATTCAGACGAGTTGTTCCATCAATTATGTGGTCCAACAACTGTTCTGCAGTTGCATGTCCCATGAACTCCGAGTCCCAATATCTGCTCTGAACATGATTGCCTGACCAGAATCTTACATGAATGTCCAATTGTTTATTCTTTGTTTTGTGGTTCAAGCTCTCGTCAAATAGTAAGACAAATGAATTTTCATCATTAACTTGTTGTTTCAGAATGTCAGAAAAATATGGAGCAAGCCCAAATGTGGTGAAGTAGGCAGTTTTTTTCTCTCCACATGAGAATTTTTGAGCGACTGAACTGTCTGGGAACATCACTTGAAATACCTTCTCTATGTCAGTGTTGGAGTTGTAGGAATAGTGCTTGTCCAAACAATGAAGGGTCCACAAAATTTCGGATTTCAGGACATCCTCTCGAGCAACAAACGAATCACATGTTGATTTTGTTGTCACTGCCAAGGATTTATTTTCGTTACTGTTAGAACAATTGTCTTTCTTCGGTTTGGAAGCAAAATGTGCCATGATAGAAGTATTTTTCTTTGACCGTCTTTCCATGTTGGCAATGTGTTTTTTACCCTCAGAGTGAGACTCCAAAGCTGATTTCCCCATGTTGGAAATGTCGAAAGATTTATCACAAACGTGGCATCTTGCCTTCTTATTGTCAACAACCACTCGCTATAAAGCGGTAATGCCATCCATCCCGTGTTGAATACACACTTCCCGCGCATAATTGTAGCTATTCAAACAAATTCACGGTCAATGCACACAAAAAATAACTTAATTTTGCCGAACACAAAGAGAACAAAACAAGCAGGTAAACAGTCGGCGCACGTGTGAAAATGCTCATACTGCACACTCTCGACCGGACGGAATGGAAATGCGGTGCTACTAAACACTGAACTCACCCGGACACAACTAAATACATATAAAATTATAGGGAAAATGTGCAATACTTTTAATTTTTTGTTGATCAATTAATATATTAGGGTACAATAAACTTTGGGACTGAAAGATTCGGCCCTGGGAAGATTCGTCCCAGGGAAAATTCGGCCCTGGGAAGATTCGGCCCCCAGTTGGTGGGAAGATTTGGGAACAGGACGTTTCAACCTAGGGGTGTTTCGATGTCACCTAGGGGTGTTTCGACGTCACCTAGGGATGTTTCGATCCTGAGACATTTCGGCCTGGGACGTTTCGGCCCAGGACGTTATTCTGGGACGTTTCGGCCTCCTTTTGTTCGGTGTTTAGTAGCACTGCCACCCATTTTTCTCACCATTTCTCTTCGCGTTTTCGGCAGTGCGTTTGGCATAGATGTTGTAATTGCGCAATCTTGGAGAGGAGGGCGAAGGCAGTTGGTGATAATTCCAGGACTTTTCCAGGACAAAACATAAAAAAAAACCCATTTTTCCAGGATTTCCAGGTCTGGAAAAATATTTTTCGTTTTCCAGCACTTTTCCAGGATTTCCAGGATCCGTACGAACCCTGCTGATAAAGTAGAGTGACCCTGCGGAGAGAGGACCGGAATGGACCCCTCACCGCTAACAAAATACCGTGACACATGTCTCCAACGTTGTCATTCCAATCAACACACACAGAGCAAGAATTAGTGCGAATACATTGACTATAAGAAACACAATGAACCTGAGAATTAGAGGAAGATATCCTCGCATTACAATTTGAACAATATTTTTTCATCAAGAGAAATATACACAGTCATATTACTCGCACTAACCCTTGAAACAAAGATACATAATATAATACAATCCATTATAACATTTTGAAAGAAAATAATTTCAAAAAAAAAATTTGAGGGCCAAAACAAAGAATGATAATTGCGCCAATTTCGAGACCTCCTTGACACTGCGCATGCGCAGTGGAGTAAAAGTATAGAGGACCATATATGACATGTAATTTTCGGTTTTTGATGCAAATTTTGGGGACTGGGGGTAAAATTTGTGTTTGGCCCTAAATATTTTAGAGTTAGCACTAGCTAAGTCTGGGTCATTGGTACAGTATAAAAATTTAGAGAAGTAGACAATGTGAACCCAGGAACTTGATTTGAAAAAGCTTCAATCTGAACACCCCCCCAACCAACCATAAGGATGCTGCATACCAAATATCAGGAGATTCTGATAGGTGAATCTTAAGAACATTTTTAAAATTTCTTAATACTGCACTTAGTTAAAAAGTGGGCTCCAATAAGAAGCAGACATGAATGGAATTTTATTTGATGAGGTTAGTTGTAGAGAGCCTAAAAAGAGGATATTAAAATCAGTCTCGATTATTTTTCTTTAAAATGCATCAGCTTCCAATACATACCTCATGTATCTCATTCCAAAGTAATTCTATAGTTTCTGTAACATTTTCAATCCTACTATGAATATCTGTTAGCACTGCTTTTGATTCGGAGATCTGTTGGGTTTCATTGACTAGCTGAAAAGAAACATTACTCAGTAAATAGTTTTGCTTTAATAGTGGTAGTTTACCCAAAAAGGCCAAACTCAGACTTTGACAACTTTTTTTACTAGGTGGGGTGCTCAATGAAACAATCTTGAATCAGGCTTTCCGACAATAGTTGAAGCACCCAGACAGTAGTTTCTGGTCAGGTCTCAGCAAGCCTATGCAGGTAGCCAAGACATGACCAGAAACAACTGGACTTACTGCTTGCAGTATGGAAACATTTAAGAGAAATTGTCCAGGCTTCAAGGATTCATAACCATCAACTGTTTCATGACTGAACCGATCTCAGGGTAACAACACAACAGCACTCATTCTTTGACTTTTTTTTATTTACGTCTTGCCTAACATGAGTTGCACAGGAAGAAAGATGTCATCATAAATAACTTGGAATTGAAACTTTCTGCTTTCAAAATGTAGTTTATAACCTCTCACTGAAACAATATCAATGAGCTCATTCTATTGAGTAGTCACAAGCTATGTTTTGAATGAAAACAAAAAATAACACAAAAATTTGAATGGCATTTTTTGTGTATAAAACCAAGCACACCAAGCAGATTTTACCAATATGTTAGGCAAAAGGTAAAGCTCGTGAGTTGCTGTAAACTATAAACAATTGTCCCTATATCCCGATAAATTCTGTCTTTTGATTGGTCAGAATGACTTGGACAAATAGCCATGGCAAAGGGTGCACCCGACATTCAAGGTACATGAGAGCGTTCAACATCCAGGGTATAAGTGCACATGAAACATCAGGGGTATATGGTTTAAATAAAAGCTTTCCACTTTTGTTTGCCTCGGTATAAAAATTTAACTAAAAAACCTGAAATAGTCACAAATATCATCAGATTTCTGACATTTCGATATTTTGCCGTTATAAATTAAATAGTCGAATAATTAAATGGTGCTCCAACTTCAGTTACCTCTAACTTTAAGCTTTGCAAACAACTTTTAAAATATGCAACAAACCATTAAAATCTGGTCATCATGAACTAATTTTAATACAAGATATGCAGAATTTCTGAACTTAGTATTCAGATACCTTCAACAGCTGGGATCATATGTCAGATAAATAAACAGGTTGAAAATATCAAGGGTCCCAAATGGGAAATACCAAATAGAAGCAAGTAACTGTTGAGGTTTTTGGTTTTACTAATATGGCACAAGTAGAGACTTGGGTCCCTGTCACACTGATCGTAGCCTAGGTATGTACCACTAAATGTTTCCAACACTCAAAAAACTGTGCTACATTGCTCTCAGTTAACCTTACATTTAACATGTATAGCAGACCACCAGGAAATTTTTTTTTCATTATATCACTGAACATTTTTTTCCAAAACATTCTTCATAGCCCCCCATGGGAATGCACAATGAGGGGTCATCAGCTGTGTTTTAGAAACCAAAATTGAGAAAAAGGCGAAAATATGAATTAATTTTTCTGGGTTTCAGTGACTGGATTTTGCCGATATGCTAGGTAAGAGGATAAGCATGCAGGCTGATGTTCGAGGCCCAAGAGCAAAATGCCTTTGAAAAAGGCTAGATTCAAAGTCTCAACTGCATGATGAAAGTAACACCAACTAATGATCATGTATGCATCTTACATACTAATAAAGTAAAACAATGATATTAGTATACATACCATTTTCTGTAACCAGACCTCCAACTCATTTTTCATATTATCTATGAGAACTGTTGTGTTCAAAGAATTTTTTACTGATTTGTCTGTGTCAGAGCCTTCTTTGTTCAAACCACTAATTAACTTCATGATTGTATTATTGCTTGTCTCAAGTTTCTTAATTTTATCCTGAAAGGAAAACACAACATTTCTCAATGGGGCTGACATTTTGAAAAAAAAAACAATAATTGAATAATAAACTATTTTATCACACACCTGTTAATGTAAGACACAGGATTTCCACTGTTCTGCCTGTACGATAAAAACAAAGTTGTATCGCACATGTGGCGACACAAAACATGTTTGATTCTGTTTCCAACGTAAACAGAGAAGGAACCCGTCTAAACAAATCACGCCAATCATAGGTCAAATGCACCCGAGTCGAGATCGCTTGGAAATTCCATGTTCCTCATTTAGATTTGTTTATCTGGGATATTTAAACAATCAGATTCAAGTCAAAGATTTACAAAATAAAAATAACATTCTGATTGTTCGTTGACAAATACTTTCCACAACTGGTCATATAATGATGGAGTGTACTAAACTTATTATCTATTCAAAACCTTTTTGTTGAGTTATTCCTCATAGTTTAGTCAATATTTGAAGTTAGATCATCGTAACCGTGACACTGATCGGTGTCAATTGGTTTTGACCAACTGAATGGCGTAAAAATTAAAAAGAAAATTAGGGTTGGTACCCCGCCAACTAAAAGTGATGTCTTGTTGGCAGCAGAGAAAACAGCAATTATCCAGTGCTTTTAGTTCAACTGTCGAGTAGACTGGTTGTTAAGCTATGTTTTTGAGACAAAAATTGAAAATAATAAAATTTTAATGGAGATTTTTGTACATAGCCTTGTCGGTTTTGTTCGTTACTTTGGAAAAAGGGGTAATGCTGAAAATCATCAATGGTAAGGCAGTTATTCAGCTACCAATTAGGGCAAGTGATTAATTGGTTAACCAAGGTTAATCCATGGGAATAATCGATCAATAAAACCCTTTAACCGTTTCAGCTCTAATTGACAAACAAACATTGACAACCAAACTTAACTCCTCATCACAAACCTGCTTTCACAAAACAAATAAAAACTAACCAACTAATTTTCTATAACCCTTTACCCAACACAGACGATATCAAAATTTATTATTTTAAATATCATTTTTTTCAATTTTTAAAAAATTTTTAACAAAACCATATCATGTGACCCCCTCATTGGAACAAGCTCAATGAGCTCGTTCCAATGAGGGGTCATATGATATGGTTTTGTTGAAATATTTTGAAAAATTTAATTTCTTCAACTGCTCAGTTTGCATATTATGCGGGCGGAGGCGGGTGATTCATTATGTAAAGGGTTAAAGGACCCATTATATGTGGTCATACTGGAATACAGAGATACTTACCTTGTTTATTTCCAAATCTTGAGAGAGAGATTTGTTTAATGTTTCAATAGTTATATTCAATTTCTGAATGGGTTCTGTTAGACTTGTCACCTACAAAAATATGATATTTTAACCATCTGCACACTGATGTCGAAAATGCCAAAATTTCAAGCAACAAATTTTTCCCACACAGCAACTAGGAACTTGACCAATTCAATCTTGTTTGACAGAGCTCAATGAGTTCTGTCAAACAAGATTGAATTGTTTGAAATCAAGTTGGGGTTTTGAATAGGCGACGGCATCGATCATATGACTTACACTAAAACAAACCCACAGAGAACCACCAAGTAACAACGAGCAACTGTCAGACTCTCCAACAAACTAACTCTGCACAAGCAGGGTTAGCAGTATACCATCACTGGTAATTGCCGTAAAATACCACTACGATTACAATTCTGTCATATGTACAGAATCAAACTTTAAGTTCTTTTGTGACCATGTTTTCATCAAGTTTAATATCAGTGTTGCATTTCTTGGGAAGCTGCTCAGACTTTTCTAGACCAAAAGCAAAAATACCTCAAATTTTCCATGACTTCCAGGCGTGGAAAATATTTTTCAATTTTCATGACTTTTCCAGGTTTCCATGACTCTTATGAACCATGTTTCATTCCAACCTATAGTTTATGGTTGCTGGCAGCATTTTCAATTAGTTAACCCTTTACCTAACATGAAAAGCAGACGACACTTGCAAAAAAAATTCTTGAATAACTAATTTTTTTCATTTTTTGTCTCAAAAACATAGGTTATGACCCCTCATTGGAATGAGCTCGACGAGCTCATTCCAAAGAGGGGTCATAACCTATGTTTTGGAGACAAAAAATGAAAATGATAAATTTAAAGTAATTTGTATATTTTTTATACTTACCAGTGGCCCAGACTTAGTTGGTGCAAACTCATTAATTTCCAGGGCCAAACACAAATTTTGAACCCCCCAATCCCCAAAATTTGCATACAAAACCGAAAATTCACAGTCCTATCTGGTCCTCCATACTTTTGTTTACTGCGCATGCGCAGTAACCAGGCAGGTACCGAAATTGGCGCCAACATCAGTCTTCCTAGTTATGCCTGCTAAATGTTATATATATCAGTGGGGAGGTATGGATGCCCACACATGGAAGGGCCATCCTCGTCTGGGCCATTAGCAACAGGCCTGGATATTTCACGGTAACGATCGTTCCGTTTCCGTGTTATTACCGTCACAGCAAAAACACGGAAACGATTTTCCGTTTCCCATGCATTTTATGCGCACTCGGACTTCATGTGTTCATAATTTTATAGGAATATGGTGACCAATTCAAAATCGTACTATTTAATTCAATGGACCTTGTGACAGAAAGACACTACGTGGGAAACTACCATACTGACTCGTGTCGATGCCCAGGGGACGAGTAATAGTGCTTGCAAGTCGTGTTGGGGTGCGTCGGAAATTCAATTGGTGATAAAAAAACAAGTAAGTATCCACTGGGTATGTTACGTTTCTTTGGAAACCGCCTACCAATTTTATAGAATTTGCTTCAAAAATTCACAAAATTATCTTGGACATAAGTTTCATTTTCAGATTTAGGGATTTAAAACTCAATTTAATGAATAAAACAAACACAAATCCATGCGGTGTTGTTTTCATTTTTTTTGTGCAGGTTACTCTCGAAGCCAGAAATGGACGTAAGTATGTCAATCAACACTGCAAACCACCCCTTGAAAACCGCCAAACATAGTCTGTCTAAAAATAGCTGTTTTTTTAAAGTACATTTATTACGAATAAACCAAATATAGCTTCACACAAAATCAATAAAAAAAATCATAATATGAAGACCAGATAAAATTTACAAAGCGGAATATGAATAACAAAATAGTTGCCTCCCTTGGCAACATTCGAAAAATTGATTTTACACTGAAAGTCATAACTTCACATGTTGCAGAGCATGATGAAATGATAAATGAGCATGTTTTATTCAACCAATAAGTCATAAATCATATCCCTGGTTACACTGTTATATAATTCTCAAATACCAGAGTTGTAATTATTTTTAATTACCACTTTCTCATTAATTTCTGAACACCTGCTTTTCACAATGAGTTGTGCACGCTCGAAAGTGGCAGTGTTCTTTCACAATGAGGTGTGCACCACTCGAAAATGGCAGTGTTCAATCAGTATCTTTCTGGTGATATTCAACCACTGTGAAAACTGTGAAAACTATATGTTGTGGGCGTGTTTCAGACAACTATTGACAGCAGCCTGCACTCATTTGAAACAAGAGCACCGCTGGGCATTGCATCATACGCCCGTGAACTGTTCAAATTGTACCATTTTAACACATTTGCAATTTTTTTAGAGTGCGAGAAATTTATACTGGCATATATATATATGTTACGGTCAGACTTTGAAATCAGTGATTTTGTGAAATGACTAAATTTTTCAGTCATTTGAGAAAAAGACTAACAAGTTTGAAGCCAATCGAAAAACAAATACTAAAGTTATCATCCGGAAACCAAATATTTGACGAAGAATTCTAAGTCCAACAGGGGCCATAATTCAAGCAAAAATTGTTCAGACTGACCCCATATTCGAACTTGACCTGTATTTTGTTGTGATTAAACCACATACCAAGTTTAGAGCCGATCAGAAAACAAATACTAAAGTTATCATCCGGAAACCAAATATTTGACGAATTCTAAGTCCAACTGGGGCCATAATTCAGGCGAAAAATGTTCGGACCGACCCAATATTTGAACTTGACCTGTATTTTGTTGTGATTAAACCACATACCACATTTGGAGCCGATCGGAAAACAAATACTAAAGTTATCCGGAAACCAAATATTTGACGAATTCTAAGTCCAACTGGGGCCATAATTCAGGCGAAAAATGTTCGGACCGACCCCATATTCAAACTTGACCTGTATTTTGTTGTGATTAAACCACATACCACATTTGGAGCCGATCGGAAAACAAATACTAAAGTTATTGTTCGGAAACCAAACGGACGGACGGACGGACGGACGGACGGACGGACGGACAGACAGACAGACGGACGGACAACGCCATACTATAATACGTCCCGTTTTTCAAACGGCATATAACAAGTGACAGCTTCCAAAACGAGGCTGACAAAAAAATAAACAAGTCAATTTTGCTTGTGATATATAATTTTTTAATAAAGACTTATTACACTGAACACAGACATAATGTATTACACAAAAGGCGAATTTAACAACACACGAGTAGGTCTTCTACACGAGCCAGTACGGTATAAACACGACAGAAGACCCGCATTATGATTTTAAAACTATTTGATTATTAGGGCCTATTGTCAAAATCGTGACCCAGTCAAACATTTGACGGAACCGGAAAATCGTTATCGGTCATTTCCCATGATGCAAAATGACGGAAACGAAATATGGTTTCCCATGATTTTTGAAATATTCAGGCCTGTGGTAAGTATAAAAAAAATACAAATTACTTTAAATTGATCATATTTTTATACTAAAACCAATGGCCCAGACTTTGCTGAATCGAAAAAAGGCTGGAGGACCTAGGACTTAGATGAAATACACTACTATCTCTATTACTCCACATTAAAGAATAGCTCCTACAGGAGAATAGGAGAAGACAGAGGAATTACATATGTCTTTCTCTTCATTAAAAACATATCTGGGAGTAATACACAATAATTTCTCCATTTAATGGCAGCATAACCTGTTATGCTAATTTGGTGAAGGAAACCAATTATAAAGTAAGTCCAGAAAATGAGATGCTTTATACTCATTTAAAAGTGTCAGAGGATTGTATATTAATGCTCGTTTGACACGTACCATATACAATGCTTCACACTGAGCTACACTTTAAAAGCAATACCCAAATGAGATAATAATTGTTGCTTCACACCGAGCTACACATTAAAACCACCCAGCACCAATGTTGGTCTACTGTCACTGGAGGAGGCATTCTCTTGATTTTCACTATAAAGCCAGGTGATCGTACCCCCCCCCCCCCCCCACCTCCTTGTTCTGAAAGAAGAATCCTCAGAATGAAGAGAGCAGCGGAACGGTGTCAGTGCTCAAGCAGACTGCCTAAGACATCTCTGAGATGTATTATTAATGGACGACATTCTTTACGACAGAAAGAGGACCCAAGAATCTAAGGTCACTGGAGATTGACTCTAAATTTCTAAGGTAGAACTTAGTAAATGAAGATGGATGCGTTCAGTAGGCTGCCTTCATCAAATCAGTAAGGCCTAAAAAAATTAAAAATCTGTTTCTCAGGCCCTCCCGCATGGTCCTTTTGGCTGCCGCATGCTCTCTTTTTATAACAAATATAAACTTTAAAAAAAAAAAATTAAATGGTTCATGTCTGATATTTGACCCAAGTTAATAAAATTGATAAATTTGCCCCTTGAGTGCAAGAAGGCTTTGCAATGCTTTAGCATTGCAAAGCCTTCTTGCTCTCATGGGACGAAATCCACCACCACCCATTCTATTCTGTAGATTATGAGGCCTAAAACATAAACCAAGAACATGAACTTTTGATGGCAAAGAAATAATTACAGAATAAAAAAAAATAAAATAAAAAAAATGCTCGCCCGCATGAAACTTTACAAATAATGGCCTGAGAAACAGAAGATCTACATTGTGTGGCCTAATAGCAATGCTATTTGAACAAGAGCAATGCTAACGTGTGTGCTGATGCCCCTGAAGGCAGCAAAGTCGGACTTGCATGTAAATAAATAACTTCTGAATGTTTAAAGAGAATTGGTTCATCCAAACAACTTTGAATGAACGGAATTAAAAAACACTATGATTCTTGTGTCATCCATATTTAGCTGAATATATCGATATGTAGTAGGTTAAAATGACATGCAAACCTGCCCTGCAAACACTGGGCAGTACAGAAATAGTGGACTAGAAAAAATTGGGATAGTGGACTAAAAAAAAAATTGGACAGCACTTCCCAATAGGCACTGGCCAGTAAGAATAAAGCTGAAATTGGCATCCATATTTGTATGGTTATATTGACATGTAGTTTAAAACGACATGCAACCTCCCCTGCAAGCACTGGGCAGTACAGAAATAGTGGACTAAAAAAAAATATCGGGCAGCACTTCCCCTATAGGCACTGGACAGTAAGGATAAAGCAGAAATTGGGAAATTTGTGATTTTTTAATTCAGAAAGAGGCATAACTCTTGCAAGAATGGTCGGCATGAACCTCCAAATCGAACTTGACCTGTATTTTGACATTAGTAATAAGCAAATAAAATTTGAAATCGATTGGTGCGGTGATACAATTTTAAATGGTCTGGAAACAAAATCATTATAATTCTTGTGTCATCTATATTTATATGGATATACTGATATGTAGAGGTTAAAATGTCATGCAACCTCCCCTGCAAGCACTGGACCGCAGAAAAATAATGAACTAAAAAAACAAGAGGCCCCAGGGGGCCTGAGGGCGCTCACCTGACATGGTAGTCTAAATATCAAACCAGGGACTTGACTTGAATAAGCTGCATACGCCCCTCCTAAGAAAAGCATATACCAACTAGATGAAGCGATTGTACCCACACAATACACAGGATTTTCCTTCTATTTTCAGTTCCTGCACTTTTAAGTCCCAAAATTGAGATAAACGCATAAAAGCAGATTTTTTTTTGTTTGGAAATTTTCGAAGTCCCAAACAAAATATTTTCAGACTAAAATTTTATTTTCTTCTTCTTAAAGTTGACCAAAACATATAAAAATCAAAAAAACTAATTTCTGGATTTTGGTCCAAAATTTTCTAAGTCCCTTCCGGACCCCAAATTTTCAGTGTAAAGAAAAATAAAAAATTTTTGTCTTAAAATTGACCAAAACGCATAAAAAACCCAAAACTAATTTCTCGATTTTGGTCTAAAATTTTCAAAGTCCCACCCGGACCCCAAATTTTGAGTGTAAAAAAAAATAATTAATTTTTGTCTTAAAATTGACCAAAATGCATAAAAAACCCCCCAAAACTCATTTCCAGATTTTGGTCCAAAATTTCTGAGTCCGGACCGGGACCCCACATTTTCAGTCTAAATATGAACCCAGTGACATGGCTTGAACAAACTTGAATCTCATCCCCCCTAAGGATGCTGCATACCAAATATCAAAAGATTCTTATTGGTAGATCTGAAGAAGAAGATTTTTAAAGAATATTCCTCATACTGCACTAATTTAAACATTTGGGCTCCCATAGAGAGCCCAAATATGGACCCAGGGAATTGATTTCAATAAAAATGTGAAACAATTTTCCAAAGATGTTATATGTGAAATTTGAAAGCTTTTGGAGCAGTAGTTTAGGAGAAAAGTAGTCAAATGTTTTTCCCATTACCCACATTGTTAAACAAGAGGCCCCAGGGGGCCTGAGGGCGCTCACCTGACATGGTATCGTAGCCTAAATATCAACCCACAGAATTGATTTCAACAAGTTGCATCTGCTCCTCCTAAGAAAAGCTTATACCAAATATCCAAAGATTCTGACCAGTGGATCTAAAAAAAAAAGATTTTTAAAGAATATTCCTCATATTGAATCCCACAGAGAGCCCATATATAACCCAGGGACTTGGCTTCAACAAACTTGAATATCACCCCCCTAAGGATGCTGCACACCAAATATCAAAACATTCTGACTGCTGGATCTGAAGAAGATGATTTTTAAAGAAAATTCCTAATTTTGAACTAAGTTACAATTCGAGCTCGTACAGTGTGTCCAAATATGGACCTAGGGGCATGGCTTGAACAAACTTGAATCCCCCCCCCCCCCCAAGGATGCTGCATACCAAATATCAAAACATTCCAACTTCTGGATCTGAAGAAGATTTTTAAAGAAAATTCCTCATTTTGAACTAAGTTATAATTCGGGCTACCACAGTGAGCCCAAATATGAACCCAGGGACTTGGCTTGAACAAACTTGAATCTCCCCCCCCCCCCCCCCCCCCCCTAAGCATATCTTGAGAAGAAGATTTTCAAAGAAATTTGCCTGAAATGCACTAAGTTCAAATTTGGGCTCCGATACTGAGTCCAAATATAAACCCAGGGAGCCGATTTGAACAAACTTGAATCAGATCCACCCCACAATGTTGCATACCAAATATCAAATGATTCTGCCTG
Organism: Pictodentalium vernedei; assembly: GCA_031216915.1. NCBI lineage: Eukaryota > Metazoa > Mollusca > Scaphopoda > Dentaliida > Dentaliidae > Pictodentalium > Pictodentalium vernedei. Next base: position 158,490,253 of record CM062293.1, read on the forward strand.
CTGGATCTGGAGAAGAAGAATTTTTTTTTAAGAAATTTGCCTGAAATGCACTAAGTTTGAATTCAGGCTTCTAAAGTGAGCCCAAATATGAATCAAGGGGGCCGATTTGAACAAACTTGAATTAGATCCACCCCACAATGTTGCATACCAAATATCAAAAGATTCTGCCTGCTGGATCTGGAGAAGATTTTTCAAGACATTTGCCTGAAATGCACTAATTCAAAATCGGGCTCCTATACTGAGCCCAAATATGAATCCAGGGGGCCCGATTTGAACAAACTTGAATCAGATCCACCCCACAATGTTGCATACCAAATATCAAAAGATTCTGCCTGCTGGATCAGGAGAAGATTTTTTAAGACATTTGCCTGAAATGCACTAATTCGAAATCGGGCTCCTATACAGAGCCCAAATATGAACCCAGGGGGCCGATTTGAACAAACTTGAATCAGATCCACCCTACAATGTTGCATACCAAATATCAAAAGATTCTGCCTGCTGGATCTGGAGAAGACGATTTTTGAAGAAATTTGCCTGAAATGCACTAAGTTCGAATTCGACCTTCTATAGTGAGCTCAAATATGAATCTAGGGAGCCGATTTGAACAAACTTGAAGCAGATCCACCCCACAATGTTGCATACCAAATATCAAAAGATTCTGCCTGCTGGATCTGGAGAAGAAGATTTTTTAAGAAATTTGCCTGAAATGCACTGAGTTCGAAATCGGGCTCCTATACTGAGCCCAAATATGAACCTAGGGGGCGATTTGAACAAACTTGAATCAGATCCACCCTACAATGTTGCATACCAAATATCAAAAGATTCTGCCTGCTGGATCTGGAGAAGCAGATTTTTTTAATGTTTTTCCCATTGCCCACAACAGGGTTCATACAGATTGGGCCAGACAAAATTCAAGGACTTTTTTAAGGACTTTTCAAGGACATCCAAACTATTCTCAAGATTGGGCCAGATGAAATTCAAGGCCTTTTCAAGGACAAATCAAGGCAAATACACAAAGATATGCTGATTTTCTTTCACCACAGCTAGCTAAATTTATTTGCTATGCCGCTGTCAGGGAACATTAATTTAAATAGTTTCCCCACACTTTCATTTGAGCTGTAAGAAGAATGTGATGCGACTGTGTAAAATGTCCAAAGTATTTCTGCTGAGAGCACGTCAGTAGGAACCACAAAGCTGTTTATCGTGGATGAACCTGACGACTGGTTGGATTGTTGAACATCAAATCTCGAATCTGTTCTTCCATCTGATGTAACTGGTGATGAGACCATAGCTGAATCCTTGGAATTCGATTTAAAAATCCCCAGAGACGAAATTGTTTGTGTTGATGTTTCTATTAATTTTAGCGTTTTTCTGTGCTTTTCACTTTTCGCGTGCGATTTAATTGCACTCTCGCCCATGCGGTCCAACTCAATTGACTTCAAACAAATCGCACATCTAGCTTTATATTTGTCACTTTCACAAATGCGTAACCAGTTTTTATATTCTGGGTTTTCAAGCCATGAGATATTGAACACACACTTTCCCATGTTTAACTGGCCCTTTCAAATTAAATTCGAAACGTAACACGAATTCAAAACATAAATGGCTGCACACAAAAACAGCTGACGTGACAACTTTTGTGTATATGAAAATGCTATAAGCACGACAACCCCAGTCTATTCGGCACCGCACCAAGTGAATTCGTCCTATTCTTGTCACTTGCGTTTTTAGGTCCGTAATTGTTTTTAATTATTTTGATTCTTTTTACACGTCGATTTCAGTCTGCTATTATTTTAGAATTATTCTATAATGTCACAATTTATTAGAAATTCAAGGACTTTTCAAGACAAATGTTCATTTTTCAAGAGCTTTTCAAGGTAAAATATAGATTCAAGGACTTTTCAATACAAACGTCAAATTCAAGGACTTTTCAAGGCCTGTGCGGACCCTGTACAAGTGTTAAAAAGTGCTGACTCAGCACTTTTTCAAAGTCCTGAAAAAAGTACCTTGTGATCAAACCGATAGGGATTTTTTTTTAACCATTCTATTCTACTGGATAAAAGTAAGCTTTATACAAAATAAGAATTCTCTGTGCCGTGAAGTTTTGGAGATATGGCAGTTTTAAGGTTTTTTCTATTTTTTGCTCCCAAGGTTCCCACTGGGCAATGAGAAAATTTTTTTTTGCTTCAATCAACTACTTATGACCCATTATCATCTCATATCAAATTTGGTTCAAATTGACCTCACGGTTCTGAAAATAGAAATTTTGGGCGTGGCCAAAATTTTTGCCCATCTCATAACGAAGGCAAATAATGCCCGACAAACTTCTCTTGAACAAACATGATTCTAAACCTCAAAAGGACTCTGTATACCACATATCAAGTCTCTGCTACTGGTGGTTCATTAGAAGAAGATTTTCAAAAAATTTGGCCATTTTTTCCCCACCCCTCTGCTCAATATGAGCCAAAACCTAATTTGCATAAAAATCAAAATGCCCTTATATAACCACTACTCACATGAAATTTCATTAATATGCGGCCAGTGGTTTATGAGAAAAAGGCCCAAACACCACCTTCACGACGGACGACAGACGACGGATGTAAAAGTGATCAGAAAAGCTCACCCTGACTTTCAGTCAGGTGAGCTAAAAATGCTGACTCAGCACTTTTTCAAAGTCCCCAAAAAGTACCCCCATGATAAAACCGATAGCAATTTTTTTTTACCATTCCATTCTGCTGGTCCTAAGGAAGCCTCATACCAAATAAGAATTCTCAGTGCCATGTAGTTTTGGAGATATGGGCGTTTTAATTTTTTTCTATTTTTAGCTTCTGCGGTTCCCATGGGACGACAGGAAATTTTTTTTTGACATAAATTAACTACTTATGTCCCAATAAAACCTCATGTCAAATTTGGTTCAAATCAGCCCCTCGGTTTGGAAAATAGAAATTTGGTTCAAATATAGCCCCTAGAACTTCTCTTGAACAAATCTGAGTTTGCACCTCAAAAGGAAGCTGCACACCTAATATCAAGTCTCTGCTACTGCTGGTTCATGAGAAGAAGATTTTTTCAGATTTAGGCTCACTTTTTGGGCGTGGTCCTACCAAGGGGTGGGTCAATTTGATTTGAACAAACTTGAATTGACATATGATAGGGAACATGCACACCAGATTTGGTTCAATTTGGTTGAGTAATTTGTGAGAAGAAGTCGATAATGTAAAGTTAACGCCGGATGGACGGACGACGATGGACGGAAAGTGATTAGTAAAGCTCCCCTTGAGCTTCGCTCAGGTGAGCTAAAAATTGGGCAGCACTTTGCCCTATAGGGTATGGTACAATTTACCTTAGTCAGAAATAGAGGCCAAAAACAAACAGGGGCCATAACTCTACCAAACATGAATGGACAAAACACTAGGTATGAGGGCATCCGTTCCCCCAAGCTGCCCTATCACCATACCAAAGAACATTAAAATCCGAAAACTGATGCTCGAGTTATAATACAAAATGTTCGTACAGACAGACGGAAGGCCGTACGGATGGACGGAGACCTCTACTATATACCCCCTCGAAAATTTCGGGGGGGGGCATAATAAGCCCAAGAAGACAGAGCTCTAACCTCATGCACTGAAATCTAATTGACAGAGCACTGATCTGAAGATAGATTCTCGTAGGCGATTCGTATTGCCAATTGAATCCATCTAGCGACTGAATGAACAAAAATATCCCTTCTGTTAGGCACAAGAGAAAGGAAGGATCTTTTTCTTCCTTTTCTAATAAAGCTAGATCGACGTTTACAGCTGCACATCGCTCTGACTGGACACAACAGCGGTCTACGGTTGTCCGAGGACGGTAGGCCTTAAGGACAATAGGCTCTGGAATCTGATTCTTAGCCAAGAATACCACTTCCGCAGTAAGAGTAATAGTATTACCCACGCTATGGTAATGGGAATCTTCAACAGATAATGCATGAAGTTCACTAACTCTTCTGGCAGAAACGAAAGCTAAGAGAAATGCTGTTTTGTAGGTTAGAAATATAAATTCTACATTATCTTACGGCTCAAAAGGAGCTTCTTGAAGCTTCAAGAGAACCCAAGCCAAATTCCATTTAGGAATTAATCTGAGGGTTCTAGGTCTATTAATAGTGAAATTTCTAACTAGTTTGGATAAAGAAGGATCTAATCGAATATTCAATTTATCATGTTGAGCATATGTATCTGATAACACAGACTATAGCACTTAATCGTGACGGGCTGCAGTTTGAGTATGTCATTCAGGTAGACCAGAAAACTGGCAATTTGAGGAATAGACGGATCATAAATATCCACCGACTGATCTGAATACCAACGAAAAAAAACTCTCCACTTCGCTGCGTAATTCAGCGAAGAGGAGGTCCTCCTACAGTTAGAAATTGCATCCACTGCTCGTCCTGAAAACTGCTTTCCATGCAGGAAAGACCACACAATGGAAATACGTGAAGGTTGACACCTTCTGGGTTGTGATGCAGTGCATGGAACTTCCCGATACAGAAGGTCCTTGAGAGGAGGAAGCTTCCGAGGAATGTCTCATAACAGACACCTGACCAGGTTGATCCAAGGTTTCTGAGCTGACAGATGTGCTACCAGCAAGATTTTGCAGTGAGACTGTTTGATTTTTAACAGAATCTTCTGGTTGGAGGATATGCATATCCTATTAGTCCGTTCCATGAAATCAATAGAGCATCTACTGCGTACGCTCGGTGATCCGGACAAGGTGACACGAACGTCGGAAGCTGATTGTTTAGGTTCGTGGCAAAAAGATCTACCATGGGACGATCCCACTGGTAGCAAATCTGCCAAAATATTCGTTTGTTGAGAGTCCACTCTGATTGCAACAGGCGACCTTTCCTTGAGAGTGAGTCTGCAACTACGTTCAGACAACCCGGAATGTGACGGACTGAGAGATGATTCACAGCAAATAGGAGAATTTTCTCCATCAATTCGAATAGAGGAATTGAATGAGTGCCACCTGTGGAATTGCCCAACATAATCTGCACAGGAACGTTCGCTACGTGAGCAATCCAGTGTTTGAGTTCAAGCAAAATAGACATCATCTCCTTGATGTTTATGTGCTTTTCCAGGAACGAAGGGTCCCAAGGACCCTGACACTTCAGGTCGGCGAGAATCAGGGATGCGCCCAACCAGTCAGACTTGCATCCGTTATAATAGTAAAGACCGCATCCGGTACTTGAAGCGGAACTCCCCGAGTCAACCACTCGGGATCCGCCCAATTCTGAACCTTTTGCTTTATCCGATCTGTTAAAACAATCTGGCTTTCGAGAGAATGCGTCTTGACACTCCAGTTCTGAGTAAAGAAAATCTGGAGAGGACGCGTGCATAAGCGACCTAGCAGAATCAAGTCTGCCGCTGCCCCGCACAGTCCCATCGGATGCAAAAACTCCCTCGCTGTATACTGTGAGAGAGTTTAGACAAAAGCGAGCATAGCAACAGACTAATTTCGCTCCGGTTATCGGAAGGTGAACCAGATTGCTTTGAGTCTCGAAGCTCATCCCCAAGTGAATGAAGGACTTGGACGGAGCTAAATCCGGCTTCTTTTCATTTACAATCAAGCCGAGACGTCGAAATAATTGAAGCAGACTCTGCACATCGTTCTGAAGTGCATCTTTGTCGCCGTATCTCTGAAGATTGTCGTCCAGATAAGCCAACGTTACCACCACCGAATGGGCTCGGAAGTATGACATTACTGCACATCGCTCTGAACTGATAAACCTTTCCTTGGAAGGCAAAGCGCAGATACTTTCTGAACGCCGGATGGACCATGACGTGAAAGTACACTTCCTTTAGGTCTATGCTTGCCGCAAAGTCGTTCACTCGAATGCTCGCTTTTACTGGCTGAATAGTTTCCATATAGAACTTTGGAGCAATAATCAATGTGTTTATCCAGCTCAAGTCTATCACTGGATGAAACGAGTTGCATGGTTTCGGTACAAGAAACAGATGACTGTAAAATCCCGGTGAGTTGGTATTTTCTACGACCTATATTGCTTCCTTTACTAGGAGAGATTGAACTTCTGCAAGAAGAAACTCTCTTTTTGAAGAATGTGCCAAAGGATCTTCCAGCGTTGACTTCTTGTAAGTGGGGGTTTTGTACGGAATGATAGCCGCTGCCCCGTTCTGACTACATTCCTGACCAACTGATCCTCCATAATGTCCATCCAGTTTTTTGCGAAGTCTGATAACCTTCCGCTTACTGGAGAGCAATAGAGGATTAGACCATCACCTGTATGACTTGCAAGGCTTTTGGGAAGAGAGACTACATCCTCCCCAAGAAGTGCCTTGCACTGTCAGCTTCGGGGCATCTGGCTTGAAGTCTTTGTAAGACTTAAGCCCCTTTCCAGAGTCGCTATACTGACGGTTCCCTGAGTATCCGTACAAGCATTTTTTAGAGCCCTGTGAGGAGCCCTTTTTCACTGGTTGCGAAATGGGGCGCCCTCGCCTACCACGTCCAGCAGATGACTGCTGCTGGGAAACTGACCTCAGTAAAAGAGTGCTTTTTTGGTAGCTTCTTCGTACACTAAGGATAACTTGTCATCAAACATGGAATGCCTGGAAACCGGAGCGACTTTTAGAGAGCTTTTCACCCAATCGTCTATCAATGAAGACGATGCTAAGGCACCATCACGTCTTATCAATTCCATATTAGCCAGTGTAAGGGTGGAATGATGCATGGCATACATTACTGCCCTAGAAAGAACTCAGAGAGACAAATTAATATCGTCAAATTCTTTCCCAACAAGACGATGGTCCAAAAGCCCTGGTGATATGATCTGTGTAGGACAAAGCATCCAAAACTGCCCGACTAGAATCTATTGTAGATTCGATCACATCTGAGTGGACACTGAATGAAGCGGGTAGCGAGATATCCAAATCTAAAGCCGTTTTAAGTGAAGTGGTCCAGGAAACGGTAAACGGATAGATGAAGACAAGAAACCGCTTTTCCTTCTTGCATTTGCAAGGCTGAATATTGCGCCGTCAATCTGGTCGAAGGCCTCTGACACATGAACAGACCTGGGAAGGAAAGAACATTGTCTTCCCTCCGCAGGGTCTCCCTATCTAGGGATGATAGCGGTTTCTGATTAGCTGACGCAACTTGCTGACCAGGAGGAACAAGATCTGGAAAAAACTGATGAATAAAATTCATAGCTTCCATGTTGTTCTGAAAAGAACGGAGAATCTTCCTCCGTTTCCCTTTCACCATCCACTTGGTCTAGCAGTGAATTTCAGTCAGCTCCATCTAAAGGAATGACCGGACCGACCCAACACCGTCCCGACAGCTCACTCCTGGAGTCTGTTGATGGCTGCACCTGCGTTTGCTGGGAAGCTGTGCAACCTGCGACAGCAAGTCCATTAGTGAGGCTTGCAGAGCAGCTGTTTCTTCGAGCATGATGTTCACGGGATGGAGATCTGTCCCCAGATCTTTTCCCCAAACGTCCCAAATGTTCCGCATAATCCAGCCTCAAACCAATAGCTATCGGATGGCCCGACTTTGGAGGCGAAGTCTGGGAGCGTCTTCGCAGAACAGCTTGAACATCCGAAGTAGGATAGCTAGTAAGCGGTCTAATATGCTTAGTAAGAGACGTAGAAGAAGCCATAAATGTCGCCAACCCCAGCTGCAGTGTGGATGGAGCACCCCGATTGGCCAGCGAGGATGTTAGCTCCGACTCAGTAAAGTTTCTTGCAACGCCAACAGTCGGCCCCGACTGTTGACAGGATAGAGAAGGCTCTCCCACTCGCGATCTGTACCCAGATCTCGCCGAGCGTCCCAATGAGAAACTTGCTGGCTTCTTCTCCTTTGCTGTCGTTGCTGGGTGAGCTTTAGATTTTGAGGTGCTCACTCGACCCAATTCTACACTCCACACGACCATTAGGGACTTACCCGGTGTTACGGCTCCCACGAATGGGGTTACCGCTTCACTGGTCAAGCTAGCTGCCTGTGAAGGAGTAAGAGGCCTGATTCCTTGCTTGATATTCATGAGCACCATTGCAGCTAGCTGTTTGCTCATCAGAGCATGACGATGGCAGTACATTTTGGATGGGTGTCGCTACTCCATCACCATGTTCTTGTTCTTCTGAAAAAGAAACTGAAAAACTAGAATTAGCCTGCAGTGACAGTTCCGGCATCGGAACTTTACCGTGCACATAACGCGACACCCGCCTCCAACGTTTGGCATCCCAATCTACACAAGTAGCACATGTCTCTGAAGGAGTGCAGCGACTACAAGCAAGACAACAAGTATGTAAATCCAAGGCAGACTTCCTCGCCTTACACTTTGAGCAAAAAGATTTCATAATAATATTTAACCCAAAGACAAAGTCCACTGCACTCCTAAACTACAAAAAAATAGGGCGATGAAATCGTCAGATGTGTACCCATACGCGCAACTAGTAGAAAGCTGTATGACGGAGGGCCACCACGGACGCCGACATTATGTACACCATACAAGGTATGGGTACATACAGAAATGGATTGGAGGAGTGTCTAATTTGATGGATAAAGGGTTAATATCTCCGGAGCAAATTATCAGATTTACATAAATAAATATACAGCATAGCACATCAGTAACCTGAATAAATATATAAAGTAACACGACAATCGGATTGATATTTTTTGAGTTATCTCATGCCAAAAGGATTGGAGGAATTTTCAATTTGAAGGATAAAGGGGGGTTAATATCTCCGGATCAAATTATCAGATTTACACCAAAAACTATACAGCTTGGCACATCAGTAACCTGAACAAAAATATAAAGTAACTTGACAATCCAAGCAATATTTTTCAAGTTATCAAATGCCAAAGGGATTGGAGGAATTTTCAATTTGAGGGATAAAGGGTTAATATCTCAGGATCAAAATAACAGATTTACACCAAAAACTATACAGCTCGGTACATCAGTAACCTGAACACAAATATAAAGTAACTAGACAATCCAAGCAATATTTTTCAAGTTATCGAATGCCAAAGGGATTGGAGGAATTTTCAATTTGAAGAATAAAGGGTTAATATCTCAGGATCAAATTATCCGATTTACACCAAAAACTATACAGCTTGGCACATCAGTAACCTGAACACAAATATAAAGTAACTTGACAATCCAAGCAATATTTTTCAAGTTATCAAATGCCAAAGGGATTGGAGGAATTTTCAATTTGAAGTATAAAGGGTTAATATCTCAGGATCAAATTATCAGATTTAGACCCAAAACTATACAGCTCGGCACATCAGTAACCTGAACACAAATATAAAGTAACATGACAATACAAGCAATATTTTTCAAGTTATCAAATGCCAAAGGGATTGAAGAAATTTTCAATTTGAAGGATAAAGGGTTAATATCTCAGGATCAAAATAAGATTTACACCAAAAACTATACAGCTCGGCACATCAGTAACCTGAACACAAATATAAAGTAACTTGACAATCCAAGCAATATTTTTCAAGTTATTGATGCCAAAGAAATGGATATGGATGCCGGACGGACAGACAGACGGACAGACGGATGGACAAAGGATGGACGAACGATGGATGGTCACCCCGGATGCCGGCATTATGTGTACCATACATAGTATGGGTACACATAATAATTTATACATAATAAGGATACAAAAATACGGCAATCATTTCGAAAGAAATCTTAAAATTTAAAAAAAAAAATTTGAAATGTTTTTTTGAAAATGCCTACGTTCCCATAGGGAAACTCATGAGCCCAAAGGTGTCCCGATAGAGCCTAAGTGTGGACAAACACTAAATAATTAAAGCTACACTACAGGAATTATTTAAAACATGTATCCTACTATAAATATAATAATTGTCCTATACTATAATACTAGAATATGATAAATTAAAGCGTTGTTAAACTGAAAATGTCAACAGGAACGTCAACAGGAAAAACCGGAAACTAAACAACAGGCATACAATAAGCCCAAAGTCAGTAACCGATCAATCACTACCTTATACAAAGCCAGATCTTCATAGGAAGAAAAAACAATGAATCTGGAAGAAGATGCAAGACTAAATGAAAGTGTCAATGACACTGTAGCTCAACTTGACAAACTTGAACTTGGTAAGTTACAAATGAAATGGCAAAATTGAAGATCATTGGGACCAATGTCAGTTTTTTTGCCAGTGGCAACATTTTTGAACAGAAACCGAAGAAAATCGATAGCTCCCATCTAGAGGCCTCCCCAAACAAGCATGCCAGGTTTCAAAGCAATCCGATCATAAATGTGCCCTGTAGGGTGTACAAAAGGGAAATATTGTGGTCTGACTAGACTAAATTCTAAGAACGTTGGCCGTGACATTTTTTGACGGAAGTTGGAAGAAAATCGATAGCTCCCATCTAGACGTCACCGTAAATAAGCATACCAAAGCAATCTAATCATAAATGAGCCCTGTAGGGTGAGCCAAAGGGAAATATTGTGGTCTGACTAAACTAAGTTCTAAGAATGTTGGCTGCGGCAACATTTTTTGATGGAAATTGAAGAAAATCGATAGCTCCCATCTAGAGGTCACCCCAAACAAGCATGAAAGGTTTCAAAGCAATCCGATCATAAATGTGCCCTGTAGGGTGTGCCAAAGGGAAATATCGAGTCTTCTGACAAAACCAAGTTCTAAGAATGTTGGCCGCGGCAACATTTTTTGCCGGAAATTGAAGAAAATCGCTAGCTCCCATCTAGAGGTCACCCTAAATAAGCATACCAGGTTTCAAAGCAATCAAATCATAAATGTGCCCTGTAGGGTGTGCCAAAGGGAAATATTGTGGTTTGACTAAACTAAGTTCTAAGAACGTTGGCTGCGGCAACATTTTTTGACAGAAATTGAAGAAAATCGATAGCTCCCATCTAGAGGTCACCCCAAACAAGCATGCCAGGTTTCAAAGCAATCCGATCATAAATGTACCCTGTAGGGTGTGCCAAAGGGAAATATTGAGTCTTCTGACTAAACTAAGTTCTAAGAACGTCGGCCGCGGCAACATTTTTTGACAGAAATTGAACAAAATCGATAGCTCCCATCTAGAGGTCTCCCCCAAACAAGCATACCAGGTTTCAAAGCAATCTGATTGTAAATGTACCCTGTAGGGTGTGCCAAAGGGAAATATTGAGGTCTGACTAAACTAAGTTCTACGAACGTTGGCCGTGGCAACATTTTTTGCCGGAAATTGAAGAAAATCGATAGCTCCCATCTAGAGGTCACCCTAAATAAGTGTATCAGGTTTCAAAGCAATCAAATCATAAATGTGCCCTGTAGGGTGTGCCGAAGGGAAATATTGTGGTTTGACTAAACTAAGTTCTAAGAACGTTGGCTGTGGCAACATTTTTTGACGGAAATTGAAGAAAATCGATAGCTCCCATCTAGAGGTCACCCCAAACGAGCATAAGAAGTTTCAAAGTAATCTGATCATAAATGCGACCTGTGAGGTGTGCCAAAGGAAATTGTGGACGTACGTACTAACGTACTAACATACTAACGTACGTACGTACGTACGCCGACGGACGAGAAGTGATGGCAATAGCTCAGCTTGACTTTGTCAAGTTGAGCTAAAAAACACCACTTGGGTGGGGATGTAACCATGGGGATAACCGGAATAAACATTCCATAGATCACGTTAAACTCCCAAGAAATTTAATAAAAAAATTCAATAAAAAGCCAAAAAAGCTTGGGAGCTTAACAGGAGGGTCCATGGGAGGAGAGGGAAGGAAAATTTAACAAACAGTAGGTTTAATCATTAGCAAGAATGATGGCATTCAGGTTCATGTCTCGAAAATGGGAAACAAGAATAATTGTACATAATTATTTTAAAGTTACAGCCCTGAACGTCTAAAACCACCATAGTTCATTTCCAGCATCCATTCACATCCTTGAATCCACCAAAATCATCAATGATTTGTGTCTGGCATCTTCAAAAAAAAGTGTCAATGACACTGTAGCTTAATCTGACTGTGTGTTGTGTTTGATGAAAAGGATAATGTTCCTGTTTAGGAGAGGATCGCGAAATAAGACGAGAATTGTGATAATTGGGAATATGTTAATTTCTGTTCTCTGTATGCTATGTTTTCAATATTTATTTATTTATTGGTGTTTACGGTCACATATTTTTTGCACAATGGCTAATCATGACCACAAAATGAATATCAAGTCAAGACCAGGTGTGAGCTTTAATAAGCCATGATGCCCATTTTAGAGAGGGTATGCACCTCCCAAGCATTGGTGACTGGGTCCTATTTTACCAGTAAAACAAAGCCTGTTTGCTGCAGTGAACAGGCACTGCTTCACTTCCAGGGATTCCCACGGGGAATATGTTTTCAATAAAAATAATTTGAGGTGCAGACTGTACTAAAGAATTGAGGGGTGGGTTAATGTGGCCCTCACAGTTAATGTATGTGGCCCTCACAGTTAATGTATGTCAACCAAAGTTACCAAGTTACAATGAAATTATTCCACAACGAGTCATCCTATCACGTTACAATGAAATCCCTTCATAAATATGGCCTGTAGACTGTGCTAAAGGTTTTTAGGCTTTGGGCCTTTGTAGCGATCTTGGTTGACCGATCGCAACCAAAAGGGGATGTCCTCATCTAGACATCATACCGAGTCATCCTACCAAGTTACAATGAAATCCCTCCATATTAAATATGACCTGTAGATTGTGCTAAAAGTTTTTGGGTTTTGGGCTTGGGCAGCCATCACCGTTGACTGATCACGACCAAAAGGGGACATTCTCATCTAGATATTATACAGTCATCCTACCAAGTTATCATGAAATCTCTTCATAAATACGACCTGTAGACTATGCTAAAGGTTTTTGGGCTCGGGCAGCCATCATGGTTGACCGATCGCAACGAAAAGGGGATGTCCTCATCTAGACAATATCTAGAGTCATCCTACCAAGTTACGAAGAAATCCCTTCATAAATATGACCTGAGTCTGTGCTAAAGGTTTTTTGGCTTCGGGCCCCTGTAGCCGTCACAGTTGACCAATCGCGACCAAAAGGAGACATTCTCATCTAGACATTATATGGAGTCCATAAATATGACCTGTAGACTGTGCTCAAGGTTTTCAGGTTTTGAGCTTGGGCAGTCTTCGCTAAAAGTTTTGGGGTTTCGGGTTTGGGCAGCCATCACGGTTGACAGATCATGACCAAAAGGGGACGTTCTCATCTAGATATTATACAGAGTCATCCTACCAAGTTACCATGAAATCCCTTCATAAATATGACCTGTAGACTGTGCTAAAGGTTTTCGGGTTTTGGGCTCGGGCAGCCATCACGGATGACCAATCGCGACCAAAAGGGGACATTCTCATCTAGACATGACCTCAAACCTGCATATGAAATTTTGTGACGATCGGACAAGAACTACAGGGTGTAGCCTGTGCTAAAAGAAAATGTGGACAGACTCACGGACTAGCAGACTTCCGCACTCGTGATGGCAATATCTTATCTTGACTTTGTCAAGTTAAGCTAAAAAGAGATTTTAAAGCACAGATGTCAGTGCAGATGTTTACTGACTTGGGCCAAACAGAAGAATGATGTTTGCACCAATTTTGGTACCTTCCTGGCTACCACACATGCGCAGTAAACAGAAGTATGGAGGACCAGATAGGACTTTTAATTTTTGGTTTTGGATGCAAATTTTTGGGATTGGGGGTTCAAAATTTGTGTTTGGCCCTGGAAATTAATAAGTTTTAACCAGCTAAGTCTAGGCCATTGGTTTTAGTATAAAAATATTAATTGTCGATATTTGAGAATAGTGCTGGCTGGTTTTGGCCGTAACATTGGGTAAAGGGTTAACTTGGTTTTATGAAACAACAAGCTGAGTATTCCTATCTTAAAGTTGCGTTTGTTGAAAGTTGAGGTAGTAAAAAAGAATCACTATTATAAGACGCACCAATTTACTGTTAGATTTTCTAAGAAATTAATTTGGCACAATCAAGGCATGAGTACATATTGTACTAGTAGTTGAGAGAAAACATGTCATTATTATTTATTGGCAGACTGCACATTATTTTGTCATACTGCAAAGAAAATTGTTGTATTATGATTGGTTACCTTACCGGTCAACCTACAGCAATGTTCAGGTTTTTGCAGAGAACATAAAACAAGAGCTGGACTGTCATCTGGTGCATACCCCCATGTGGTGTACCGCCTAGTGTGGGCATACCTATGACCAACAAATATTATAGAAAATAATGAAAGTTATGAATAGAATATTCTCGGACGGACTCACACACGGACAGATGCACGGATGCACAGATGGACGCATGTAATTCAGTATACCCCCCCCCCCCCCCCCCCCCATTTTCTTCGAAAGTGGGGGTATAACAATTTCCAACAATTTCCAAGTCAAAAGGTATGGTAAATTGTTTGGTGTTTGGAAGTTTTATGCAATGAGGCAGAAGCCTTAGTCATAGGCAAACTGCATGCAATATTTCACTGAAATCTGATAACCCATACCTGAGATACAGGCTGAACAGACAAATAATGTCTGTTTCCTACAATTTCTAAGTCAAAAAAGGGGGATAACTTAAAAAGGAGAATGTGAGAAATATCGTTGAATCCTTTTTTTAAAGCCTATACCATAAGCAGTGTTCACAGCAAATTTCATTGCAATAGAACATTCGATACCCGAGATGCAGACTGAACAGACAAAATTTGGCTCGGACGGACACAATTTCTAAGTGAACAAGTAATAAAAACAGGTAATCAACAAAAAAAAAATAACTAGTGTGGGCATACCTATGACCAACAAATATTATAGAAAATAATAATTTACGTTAGTTATGAAAGTTATGAATATTCTCAGATGGACTCACACATGGACGGACAGACGCATGTAATCCAGTATACCCCCATTTTCTTCGAAAGTGGGGGTATAATTATGCGATGTTCTATATCGTCACAAGAGATAAATCCTGCTTGAAAATTGAACCGAGATGACGATTATGTCCAAAAATAAAGTTGAGCGTGGTTGGAAATGTACAGACTCAAGTCAAAATGGAAAGATTTAGAAACCATACAACCTGAAATTAGTGCTAGCTGCCACAAAGAATGATTATAACTCGGCAGCAGAAACATTTTGTGAATATTGATGTGACAAAATCGCAGACATCTTTGAATAATATTCAACACAGCGATGTGATAAGTAGACCTACTTTATTATGTTCACTCAGATGCCAGGGATTCTTCTGCCCTCTTTGGGAAAGGGTCCGGGACCCATGCCATTAGAAACATTTGTGTCATGGGGGCTCCAATGTGGGAATTTATTTTGGAGGAGAAAAACATTCAAAGACTTTTGGGTTTTTGGGCTTCGGGCCCCTGTAGCCATCACAGTTGACCAATCGCGACCAAAAGAGGACATTCTCATCTAGACATTATATGGAGTCATCCTACCAAGTTACAATGAAATCCCTCCATAAATATGACCTTTTGACTGTTCTAAAAGTTTTCAGGTTTTGGGCTTGGGCAGCCGTCACGGCTGAATGATTGCGACCAAAAGGGGATGCTCTCATCTAGACCTTATCTGGAGGCATCCTATCAAGTTACAATGAAATCCCTTCATAAATATGATCTGTAGACTGTGCTAAAGGTTTTCGGGCTTCGGGCTCCTGTAGCTGTCACAGTTGACCAATCGTGACCAAAAGGGGACATTCTCATCTAGACATTATATGAAGTCAACCTACCAAGTTACAATGAAATCCCTCCATAAATACGACCTGTAGACTGTGCTAAAGGTTTTCGGGCTTGGCAGTCATCATGGTTCACAGATCATCACCAAATGGGGAAGTACTCATCCAGATATCATACAGAGTCATCCTACCAAGTTGCAATGAAATCCCTCCATATTAAATTTGACCTGCAGACTGTGCAAAAGTTTTTGGGTTTTGGGTTTGGGCAGCCATCACGGTTGACAGATCATGACCAAAAGAGGATGTTCTCATCTAGATATTATACAGAGGCATCCTACCAAGTTACAATGAAATCCCTTCATAAATACAATCTGTAGACTGTGCTAAAGGTTTTCAGGTTTTGGGCTCGGGCAGCCATCACAGTTGACCGATCGCAACCAAAAGGGGAAGATCTCATCTAGACATGATCCCAAACCTACATACCAAATTTTGTGATGATCGGACAAGAACTACGGGGTGTAGCCTGTGCTAAAGGAAAATGTGAACAGACTCACAGACCAAAAGACTTCCGCACACATGATGGCAATAGCTTATCTTCACTTTGTCAAGTTAAGCTAAAAATTAGTTATTCAAGAATTTTGTTTGCAAGTGTTGTCTGCTTTTCATGTTAGGTAAAGGGTTAATGTACAATTGGCATCCTAAACTGGGTGGTCATAAGGCCTCAGAAAACCATAATGGTTTTCTGAGGCCTTATGACTACCCAGTTCAGGGCACCAGTTATGCATTAAATTTTTGTTTGACTAGGAACTGAGAAATTTGGGCTTAAGAATTAGGGAAAAATCATGCCCAAATGTCATTGGAAAGGGTCCCATTAACAGCCCCTGTAGATACTCAAAAGAATCCCTGGATGCAAGGAAGGAGATTGGAACATCGCCGAATTCAGAACATATTACGAATTTGTGATAACTTTCCAGAATGACAAATTCGTTATACAGGTATCTGGCAGGGTACACAGCCCCACATACCCTGTCAGAATTGTATGTACCCTTTGCCTGTGGCTCAAGTAACACAGAGTTCTGACAGGATACAAGGGACTGTGTACCAGAGGCCAGCCTAGAGGGTGAAGTGGGGAATATTTATGCCATAGCACAACTCACTTTGACTAATTTCTATGTTTCAGCGAAATCAAAGTCGCCGTAAGAAAAGTGGCTTTCAAGCCACACAAAAATGAGGAAATCCTCTGAAAAGTGGAAAACTCACAGGCCTGCACCTCCCATGGAACTAGTAACCACGGGCATCAGCCCTACGGTGAACACCATGGCAGTGCTACCATGAGCACCCCGTCCGGGGTCACAGCTGCATGAATAGGGCCACCATGGCTCTTACACACACAGGTAGAGTCACCATGATTCTTCCTATCTTGCACTACCAATAGATGTCCACACCTGAAGCAGGGGTGAATCTGGTTGCTACTGTCATTTTATCATCATATTGTTACGGTGCTACAAACAAATTTGTAATCATATTTAAAAGTGTTAAGTTTCAGTGGCAGTCAGTCCCTTAATTATTTAGTTGGACCAAATCTCTGAAAGCAAAGCGAAAGAATTAATAACCCAAATCACATATCAGCAAAATGCCAGTATAGTAAGGCAAAATACCAGCTTGGTGGCCCACTTCAACGATGATTTTAGCATATTTCCCATACTCTGACCAGTATTTCTTATAAAATTATTGCAGTGCAGATGAAATCTCTCGTTGTATTCACCAAATTAGGGAACTCGACATTATAAACAATTATTCCCGTTATTGTTCATAATATCATACCCTAGCAAGTGCATTCTAGGAATGGCACTAATGTCTTTCACCAACCTATCTGGTATTTAATACGTATTAAGATGTATTTTAATTATCATTTTGTAAACCCCAATTTTGATCTGTATTCTCGTTGTGTGAGTTTGTGGTAATTTTGTGCCCATTTCAATCGGTTTGCTTGTCGTATTTATGGCTTTATTGCAGTCAAACGTTATTATTCCTGGGTAGAGTAAATACTTTGTTTGCATGCATGATCACCAAATCTGGTCTTCTTGCATTTGAATTGTATTTATTTAATTCGAGAAACGGGACATCCATCTTCGTAACATTCATTTTTTGCACAGGTCTGCACAAACTTCAAAGCAAGAATGCTGTTCACAAATTGGGGGAAATAAACGATTCTAATTGGTCGAAGCCAGCCCGAGGGGGTATAAAAGGCCTCTGCTCAGCCCTTCATGGCTTTTTCGTCGTTTGACAGCAGCCAATCCTAACGAAATTAGGAAAGTTTAGCAACAATTCTGTTGGCGAAAATTTAAGATTGTATTTGCTGGTGAAATTGAAATATCCAACATGCAGTCAGAAACTGGAATGGTTAGTTTCACCAGCAATATCAAAAATGTAAACCAAGAGTAAAGGTAGAATAAGCTCTGTGGTGAGACGGACCTTAATTGATCGTCTGCTGGTGAAATTCCATCAGCAACAAAATATTCTTCGCCAACGCCTGTCTAAAATATCCCAGACTTATTTAAATATAAGGAAAAGTGGCAATTCAACACTTTTCCCATTCCCTCCCTCTGAAGTTCTTAGTTCAGATAATCATTTTGTTCAGTTTCACCACAAATTTGGGCAAAACTGAATTCCACCAATATATTGGCATAGCCTCCACTGGCATCCTGGTGGATTCCACCAATGTGATGGCGCTCGCTCCACCAATATTTTGGTGAATATTTTGGTTGCATATAATACAACCTTGGTGTCAGCAATAAATACTATAAAAACCTATCCACCCCAGTCAGTGGACATGATGGAGAAGTCAGAAAAAAACATAATAAAACATATATGACATTGCGCCAAAATAAATGTACATAGAGGACACAACAATAGCTAACAGACATTGTGTCAAAATAAATGTACATAGAGGATACAACAATAGCTAAGATGACGAATTGTGGAGAAAAAACTCCCCCCCCCCCTCCCCCCACACACACAGAAAAACTGTGTCTTTCATGGTTTCTGAGTGCCCTAACTCTTTCCCTACCAGTGTTGACTATGGTTTTGTATTTGCCTCAATTCAGTGGATTTGGAATTTAGGATTACCCATTGTGAGAGTGTTCTTCTCTTTTAGAGAAGGTGCATTCTTTTAAAAAAAAATATTTAAAGTATTTAAAATAAATTTCAAGTTCACATAAGAAGCTGGGGTATTCATGGTTTCTGAATGCACTATTGAATTGAAAAACGTAGTTAAAAAAGTTTCTGATAATCTTCGTTATTTAAGCATTATTAACAATTTGAGTTAATTTATTTCTTAGGTAAATGACAGAATATTACAGCTGTCTCCCTTTCCTTCTGTCAATGTGCAGAAAAATGACAATTTCTGCTGACCATCTTACATTGACATGTGCGATTGGTGCAATGAAGGCCTGCCATTTTTATCCATCCTTGTATGTGTGATTTATATCGTAGTCTTATTACATTTAACCCCCTTGGAACACAAGTTTTCAAAGAAAAACTTTCAAGGCAAATTGCAGTGTGAATTTCAATGGAACAAATTTTTCAATGGAACAGAATGTTCTGTAACCGTAAGCAATTTCGACTTTTTATATGTATGAACTGTCTCCTTCACATTTTTAATTCTTTTGAAATGGTGGTTAATTTTAATAAATTTTATTTCACACAATGCGTGTCTTGAGTGATTAGTTGTTTTTGCTGGCACAAATTTTTCAATGAAAAAGAATGTTCTGTAACCGTAAGCAATTTTGATTTTTTATATGTATGAACTGTCTCCTTCACATTTTTAATTCTTTTGAAATGGTGGTTAACTGGTTGAGTGCTACAATTCTTACACTGTGCAGTTGAAACGTGTATATTTTTTTTTCAGAAGTTTTACAAATGATGTATGATTCATATATCTGGACTTTTTTACCCTTTCTTTTGATGAAACCCATCAACATGTATACATATTTTTTAAGGTAATTAAATTTTTTTCAAGGCTTCATTTTTTATTTTACCGTATATTGTATTAATTACAGGTAACACGGGTAAAAAGGTAACTAATTAACAAGAAAAATGGTAAAAATTGAAAACATAAGGGAAAATAAAGATTTTTGACTTTGTTGTTGTTTACTTTCCACTCCCAAAACATACCCTTTTATCAAAGGTAATCCTATGGTTGATTGTGGTGCATAGTAGGTGTATAACAGGAATATTATCATTAACGAGCAAACAGGTAAGAATCATCATAAAAGTCAATTTTTAAAGAAAATTTGTTTTGAAATTTTTCACAAGCCTCTTACAAAACGTATCCATTGACATACGATACTATGACAGCTAACAACAATGTTTGCTGTGCATTGTTTTAGAGGTATGCCACAACAGGTATTACCTGTACTAAATGAGCAAAGAGGTAAATTGAAAAAATAATCGCAAATTATTGTAACTATTATGGAAAAGTTCTACCAGGATATATGTTAACACAAACAGTTGAAACTTCATTACCAAAGGCAGAGGCCACATTTTATTGTTTGAAGATGGTCTCATTACAGGTGTGTTACAGGTGTTCCAGATAGCTAATTAGCAACCAGGTAAAAAATGAAAAAAAAAATTATAATTTTTTTTTTTATTGGAGTCCCACAAGATACTGCCCTAGCACATATCCTGTATAAATAACACTAGCATAATAACTCGTCATATTATGACAGGTAAATTACAGGTAAAATATGTGAATGAATCAAATAAGTTGTAGGATAACAGGTTGTGACCCTGTCTGCACACTGCATGTGCTAACCTGCAGATACACACACAGTTCCTCCTCAAATATATTGGATAACCACAAAAAATTTAGGTTATCAACTTATCTCTTATTTTTGCCAACAGTTCCGACACAATTTTATTGTGGTTATCCTACAACTTATATAAGGAGGTACTGTACAAGAACGGAACACGGTATGTGACCCAAAACGTCTAGAGTAGAGGCTGAAACGTCCCACTCCCAGGGGCGAAATGTCCATTCACTCTTTCAAAATACACAAGACCCAGGAAAGTATGAGGGATGGGGGTGGGGGATGCGCATCTCAACATATTTTTAAATGATATATCTGAACGGCAGTGTAAAAGAACTGTTGACAATTTACTTTGGATTCTGATGCCGGTACACATGTTGGACTCAATTTGTATTGTATTTGTAAACAAGACGGCTGGCTTGTTTCAATTAAATAAAAATATATCTTATATAATGTTCCTGGCATTGGGGGAGGGGGTCCTTTCTTTTATTGTGTTCTCTGTTGGACATGTCAATTCTACATTTTTAATGCATGAATAAATATGCGTGAATGAACGCCAAACAGGCACATCAGACTTGAACAGTGCAATGATGCCATTGCAAATTTCCAGCATAAATTAACTCAGATTTCGACCTTCACTTCTGTCTGGATAATTCTCGAATTCTGTATTGTTTTTGATGAAATAATCCACCCTCTATCATATTTATTCGGTTAACAATAAAATTTGCTAAAATTATTGATTTTAACAACTTTTATGGACAAAACTTGTCTTGTTATTTACTGCTAAAAATAGTCCAAAATATCCGGGACAGACATTCGCACATGCGTTTCAACATTCATTCTCCGAGTTTACCATTAAAAAAATGACAACTAAATCATCAAAATGGGATATTCACACAAGAATGCATTGTTTTATTTAACTACGGATGTATTAAAACTGACAAGGGGGTAAAATTATTTCTGTCTCTTACAGAACACCCCATTCGAAAATTTTTGACAACAGCAAACAAACTTGGATCAAGTTGGGGATTTTCCATTTCGCTTTTATGAAAAATTACATTAAAATTAATCATTTAATTTAGCTTAACACAGACCATTGGTCATTTCCACATGTGCAATTTGGTGAACTTACCAGTGGTCAATCTTATAAACACCAACCGTTTCAAACCGGGCACTATTAATTGTGATTTATATGTAAAATACAAGGGTCAATAAAATCACATTACCGAAAGCCACGATCGTGGCTCCCCGCACTTTACAGGAGAGCCACGATCATGGCTTCCCGCACAGAACCAGTTAATTTTAATTCACACAATGCGTGTCTTGAGTGATTGGTTGTTTTTGCTGGCACTTTTGTTTTTAAACTGCCACTTTGTGATGGTTGTTTCCAGTTGGGGCGAATTATGCGAACAACTACGCCATCACAACTCTTTTCACAAATATAAAATTAGACTAGTTTAGGCTATTTTTAGAACCATATGACGGATTTTAACAACAGTCGTGTTTACTTAATAAATGCGGAAGCATTTTTTAAAAAAGAAAACACTCGGAAATGCACAAAACTGCCATGTCTCCCAAGGAAGTTCAGGAGGGCGACTTGAATTTTGCTCCAATGTAAGCCAGGGTGACTCAAGGAATGACAAGGCGACTTTGTGGCCCTAGTCGCCCACTTGGCTGACCCCTGTTCAGCATCCTGACAGTAGCTGAAGTAGTATCTCTTGGCGGAAGCCGATACTAAGGTACCGGCACGCAACAATATTAACAATATCTCTCTCTCTCTCTCTCTATTCTCTCTTTATTTTTCTCTCTCTCTTTTGAGTTAGCTTCTTTTGTGTATAATGTTTACATATTGTTATATTTTGTTCTGCCTTTTGTAATCTATTAGTCTTTGTACAGAAGCGGAGGGTTTTCTAAGTCGTCAGCACTTGTCCTCCAATCCTGA
Organism: Pictodentalium vernedei; assembly: GCA_031216915.1. Classification (NCBI taxonomy): domain Eukaryota; kingdom Metazoa; phylum Mollusca; class Scaphopoda; order Dentaliida; family Dentaliidae; genus Pictodentalium; species Pictodentalium vernedei. Next base: position 158,512,681 of record CM062293.1, read on the forward strand.
TTTGCATTGCTGAATGGCAAATAAAAATATGTTTAATCTAACAATGGCATGGTGGGTGTTTGAACCCAGGCCAAGAGTTTCCTTTGGCCCCAACCGCCTAGCGAAAACTATACTGAACCACACATTGTTAATAAAGCCGGCATCCTTTCTTGATTCTATGGCACACAGGAAATTTGAAAAAGAGACTTTCATGTTGATTTCCATGAGGTGCAGTTTGTAGAATTAAGTGATGCAATTATATCAGAAATTGAAAAAATTAAGTATTCCGGTCTTGTATATCCTTGGTTATCTAGCATTCCCCTTTTAGGGTCTGTCAGTGGATGGGTCGTAATGCGTAGTTCAGTCTAGTTTGGCTAGGTGGTTGGTGCTAAAGGAAACTCTCTTGGTGTGGGTTCGAAACCCCTAAAATGCCATTGTATATTTTTAGTGTTTGACAGATCTATTGATGAATTTTGAAATATTAAATTCTCTTCTCAGTATTTCTTTCTTTAGAAATTTCACTTCTCCCTGAACAGTATCATTTCTCCCTATATTTCTAAGAGGGAGGGAGAAGTCACTTACCCCTAAAATTCACTTCTAGGCTGGTCTCTGCTGTGTACCCTGTTAAGGACACGTATAATTGATAGTGTCCACATACATTGTGTCTATGAGCAAGTGAATCAATGCACGTTGTGCATTGTGTCCCTTACTTTGAAACACAATGCACTAATTTTTTTTTCATTTTTTTGAGTCAAAAACTTAGTTCATGGTCCTCATTGGAACAAGCCCCAATGAGCTCTTTCAAATGAGGGTCAAAAGCTGTGTTTCCGAGACAAAATAATGAAAACTGAATGGTGGTTTTAGGGAATAGTGCTGGTCCATTTTGGCCATTATTATATTGGGTAAAGGGCTAATTTAAAGGCCTTCGTTGAAGTAGGACACCATTAGGCAACTATGTTGAAAATTCATCTGAGATGGGAATTAATATGTTGCCTCTTGATTTGTACAACCATAAGTTGGGTCATTGGTATGGCCTGTGGTAACTATAAGGTGACTGTCATGGTAATGAATGTGGATGAATGTTGAACCCGATAACAAATTACCTCCACTTTCTTTATTTTGAGATTCAGTTCATCCACTTCCTGGTCGAGCCGTGCTTTGATCTGCTCAATAGATGCCTGAGCCTGTTTCTTCCAATCTGTGGTTACGGATACATCACTACCAAGTTTTGCAACTGTCTGAAAAATATATTTTGAGTCAGCTGTTTATCCTCTTTGTTCAAAAAGTCCCCAACATTGATCAAAATGGCCATTTGAATCTAGGATTTGAGGATGTTTTGATGGGAGGTTGATTTGAGCAAGGTAGAGGAAACTTTAACCGTGCTAGGGGATGTTTTGGTAAAATGTTTTGACCATCACACAATTGGAAATTATTGACAGGCTGTGAAATATTAATCAATGGGTACAAACATTTTGCACTGCCTCTTTTCAGGGATCAGGACTCTTCTCCACATGGACATAAATTCTTGGGGCAAAGGCAGCAGGAGAGATCTGTTTATAGCATGTGCCCTTGTGAGATTAGTCTATTTAATAAGAGGAGGCATTTTGTTGTTGGTCTGTGCTGCATGCATGGTATTGTTCTTATTCTCCATGGGGTTAACCCTACACATTTTTCTGTCTGAGCTGTATTTATACCCTATTTTATAGGATTATTTATTCATCTATGAAAGGTATGTACAAAATAACTTTTGTAGATTTTGCCTAGAATCTAGCAAAGGAGTTGGAAGCATGCCTTCATAAACAAATTGACTGGTCACATGACAGTTGTCACACATGTTTACCTGCCATGTTGGTTGCCATACCAATACTTACCACTGATAAATAAAAAACAAGTATATGAATCAATACAATTTTATTGAGTTTATACGTAAAACGATTTAAAGAGAACGAAGTTGAAATATACAGTTGAAAAAAATAAATTTGAGTCATAGTTTTATTGATGAAATGAGGAAAACCTGTTCAGTGCACAGGAGATTTTGGCCTTCAGGAGCAGTAAGGCTGATGCAATTTAATTTTCGGTTTCAGGAAAATAAATAATAAAAAAATACCGCCAGCGTGCATGTATGTTGAAAAAAATTGGCCTGATAAACAGATCAACTTTGTACAGCCTTAATTTACTTATTTATTAACTTATTGGGGTTTAATGATATTTTTGACAGCCACGGTCACCTCAGGAATATCAGGAGAGAACCACCAAGCAACAGTCGGACTCCCAAACATACCAACTCTGCCTAACCCTTTACCCAACGAATCGGCCACATCTGCCCGCGTAATATTCAGCAGCTGAAAAAATACTATTTTTAAAAAAATTTCAACAAAACCATATCATGTGGTCCCTCTTTGGAACGAGCTCATCGAGTTTGTTCCAATGAGGTAGTCACATGATATGGTTTTGTTGAAATTTTAAAAAAAATGATATTTAAAATAATAATATTATTATTATTATTTATTGGTGTTTAAAGTCAAATATTTTTGCACAATGGCTAATCATGACCACAACATGAGTATCAACTGAAGACCAGGGGTGAGAGTTAATAAGCCATGTTGCTCATTTTAAAAAGGGTTTGCACCTCCCAAGCATTGGTGAGTGGGTCCTATTTTACCAGTAAAACAGAGCCTGTTGACTGCAGTGAACAGGCACTGCTTCACTTCCTGGGGTTCCCGCGGGGATATTTAAAATAATAAATTTTGATACCGTCTGTACTGGGTAAAAGGTTAAGCAGGGTTAGCGTTGGGTGACAGCAAGTGCATCATCGATGTGCAGCATGCCTCCTTAAGACACAGCAGTACCTTGCGCCCATATTGTACTTAAGCTTGATTTCCAGGTATGAATTTTGCAGTTTTCTGGACTGATTCGTTGTTCTCTAGTTGGTGAAATCCACCATTCTACCAAATTCAAGTACTTGTCAAGGCTATATGTACAATTTTTCAAATCTTTTGTCAAACTCAGGTTCTTTTCAATTTTGCGTGACCACAGTGCGAACATATGCAGCATGTCACAGTTTTTCAAAATCAAAATACAAGAGATTTATTTACAAAACATTTGTATTGTAAATAAATCTGCAGGCTTTTCATGACAAAACAAGGGTAAGATTTAATTTTGTATTGTTCATGAAATTTTCTCATCCAGTGGCGAATGAATGGTGTGAAAGGGTCAAACAACCACTCTTTAGAGCTGCAAAGGTTAAAGGGTTTTCTTGATCGATTAATCACATGGATAAACCTTGGTTAACCGATTACTCACTTGCCCTTATAGGTAGCTGAATAAATACCGTACTGCTGATGATTTATAGCATTAACCCTTTACCCAACGTAAAGGACAAAATTGGCCAGCTCCACATACAAAAACTCCATTCAGATTTTATTATGTTTTCAATTTTTGTCTCAAAAACATAGCTTATGATCCCTCATTGAGCTTGTCCCAATAAGGGATCATAAGCTATGTTTTTGAGACAAAAATTTAACATTTTTAGTAATTCAAGAATCTGTTTTCCAAGTGTTGTCTGTTACCCGTATTGGGTAAAGGTTAACTTAAGAATGACCAGTTCCAGCTACCGATACAGTGTAATGATCATGCAAGTAAACAAGTATGTCATCAAGTAACTTGCATGCTTTACTCTGTCTCATATAATTGATGTGAGTCAGTGTGACAATGTTTGCCTGTTTTGGAGCAAGTTTGTTCCTTTATTAACCCACAAAATACAGTAGTTCCAAAGTTATGCTTAATCGATCAATTACTTTTTTGATTGATCAAGACGTTAATCATTGGTTAATCAATTAATCGATTAACCGTTTCAACTCTACCATCCTTCTAACCTGATTTTCCCTCGTAATATCTGACAAGACAAGTGGTTTTCAATATTTATAATTTGAAAATATCTTCTGCTACAAGATTTACAAATTACAAATTATCAGGATACTCACATTTTTCAGTGTTTTGAATTCAGCTTGAAAGTTGTCCATTTCTGCTCCAGTCTTGGAGTTTGTCTTTGTGTATGCTGTAGATTTCAAAACTTCAAGCTGAAAAAATGTCACCACCTGATATCATACTGTTAGCAATAAACAAGGTAAAGGTAATATTTTCACCATCACTTAGTGTTGAGACAGTCAGGAATTCTAGTAACCAGTAAACCATTTAGTTCTGTTCCATTACTGATTAACACACAGTTATTGTGGAGGACAGAATACACATAAGCTAGGTTGCTGAATTACGATACTTTAGTCATGAGCTTGATGATTTTTTTCTCCCACCACTTACCTACTGAGATTATTATTATCCCTAATGGGGGTGGGTGTGAGATGGGGAACTCTCACCCGAGGGCAAGAAATTTGGGCCAGACACGAGGTTTGCCAAGTGTCTGGACCAAATATCTTGTCTCAAGGGTAAGATTTCCCCATCTCACACCCTCCCCCATCAGGGTTAATTTTTCTTTCCCCACCAAAACAGTCTGACGTCATCAAAAGTAATTCAGGGGTACGTGCAGCTATATCGAACAATTTTGTTGTCCATTTCTGAAAAAAAAAACTGATTTGCTTATCGGAAAAAGCGCACAAAAGTTCTGTGTATACCACAGGTATATACCACAAAATTAATTAAGAACGCCAGGGGTTAAAGATTTGTAGCGAAATTAACATTGACACATTCCAATGACGTCATATTATGAATTCTGCAGTGTATTCGCATAACTTTTCGACGGAAATTTCGTGCAACCCACTCCACTCTTAAAGGTGTTCATCCAAAAACTCATATAAAAGAGTCAATTGTCCTTTGGTTTTGTGGTTTGTGTTTTTATTTCTATTTTCTTCGACAAACGGTCATCTAATATTTCTAAAACGTAACACCGCGTTGTTTGTTTACAGAAGAATGAGAGTTAATTGAATAGTCCTGCACTCATTATTTATTTATTTATTGGTGTTTAAGGTCACATATTTCTGCACAATGGCTAACCATGACCGTGACAGTTTTACGGGTGGAGGAAGCCGGAGTACCCGGAGAGAACCACGAACAACAGCGAGCAACTGTCAGCTCTCCAACATACCAACTCCACACAAGCAGGGTTAGCATTGGTTGAAGACAGGTGCACCATCGACGTGCAGTACGCCTTAGTACACAACATCACCGTGCCCCCACGTGGGCAATGGGGGTGAACCTGCACCCATTAAATATGCTAATTAGCCAATATAGGTTGGTCACGTGGATGGGATGAGATAGCTGTCACATGGGTGGGGTGAGACAGGCATATCTCTCCCAGCTATCTCACACGACTTTATATATGTCTCAGTACTTTAGTGTTGGGAGAAACATGTGTCCCAGGTAAGATACCTGGCAAGCCAGAAAATAAGCAGACTGTCATCTGAAAATGAGGTCCCCAGGGGGTGAATTTAGTGATGCTACCCTGCATAGCCCTGTGAACCTCAATCTGAATCAGGGTCTCAAAACTAAACAGAAGGAGGTACCCAGAGGATACATCTGCCCACTGTATGGGATAGCATCATCAAATTCACCCTCTGGGGACCTCATTCTGCAAATGTCAGACTGCTTATTTTCAGGCCTGATATCTGGGTAAGACATATCTATCTTACTCACCCCCATACGACCGTTCTCATTTCAATATTTAATGATTGCTGAGCTACTTCAACACTGTCTGCATAGAGTAAACAAAAATGGTGCCCCAATTCGATTCCACTAAAACAGCTACCCATCCAGCCCCCATATCACTCAAGGATGATTTTTCTCCAACCACACACCACATGACATCATTGAAATTCATAGTTTCAACATGCTTCAATATGTTGTCTTCATTGCTGTCGTCAGCAAACACAAATTTTTGTAATATATACCATTGGTATATATAGAATATACCCATAGTAGCTTGGGGTACCAAATGTTCACCACGAGTGGTGAACATTTGGTACACCAAGCTACTTTGGGTATATTTTATTTATACCATGATCATCAAATTATTTAGAGTTTAAATGCATGTCAGACATACACACATGCAAATATGTTTTTGTTTACATGAGTGCCGGTGGGCGGTACTTCTGCTGACAATCATTTCGCTGAAATGAAATGGAAAAAGAAACGCGCAAATCACAGGGACTTTTTAATTTTAATAACAAATTATTTCAAGTTATGGATGCTTTATTAAAAACATGAGACAATGCATGTTTGTTAATTTTTGGTATCTCATGAGGAAAACTCATTTAAAAACATAATAAATAACTGCCACTTTCATTTCACTCTTCGCGAAGCCACAAGCTGTAAGTTTAGACACGTCAGGACACGTTTGCATTTAGGTCGAGGTCACCAATGGTGAACTTGGATGTGGTTCCACTATAGGTGTAAATTTTAACTACTGAAATCCCATTGCTTGTGTGTTCACCACAGACACATGGTTGGTGTGTAAAGCTAACATTTATGTCACAGGCTTTTTAAATACTATTAAAAAAAAAGTAGGGGACATTTGATAAAAGTGAGATATATGAAGAAATATATTTATATTTTCATCAAAAAGGCATTGCACTGTGACATCTGGTGAATGATTTCAGCGATAGTTGGGTGTCTGACAAGCACCCATTCCACACACTGAGCTGTAGATGACATGGACGGTCAGTCAGAGAATTTACCACATTCAATCCAAGACCTCAATACCTTGTAAATCCTCCTCGGTTCATGAGACAAGCGCGGATCCGACTTGGCATATTCCTCATCAAACGTCTAATATCAGCTTGACTGTTGTTATTCCATTCTTCCTGCAGTGCAGCGACAAGTTCCTGGACATTGGTAAGGGGCTGTTGGCATTATCTCAGACATACTCATGAAAGGTCTGGACTTAGTGCTGGCCAAGGCTCTGTAGTGATGTTCTGCTCCTGGAGAAACTGTATAGCAACACAGGCACTGTCATCTGGAAAATGAATCGCCGGGCGTGACGTCGTGCAAATGGCACCACATGAGCTGCTAGCATGATGTTGTCATGGTAGTACTGCCCTGAGACAAGCCCTTGGATGACATGTAATGCTGTTCTGCTTGTCATGGTTATTGGTTATGCCTTCCCACACCAGAACTGATCCACCACCAAAATGATCTTGCTGCCTAACGGTTATCGTTCGTTCCGCCACTGCCACACCCTGTTTCGTCTGTCGTGGAAGTTGAGAGTGAACCTCGATTCATTGGAAAACATGACAGGGCTGTCATGCCCCACACCAATTATGCCTTGCTGCGATGTGACGCTCAGTCAAACGTGGAATTAAAGACTGCTGAGCGTACAAATTCCAGCTGTGTAAGCAATTTCAGATAGTCTGATCAGTGACTTGCACATCCATCGCTCGGTGCAGATGCTGTCCAATTTCTGAGGCACTTTGATGGCGGTTACGTAATGCTGTGTTTTGGATGAAAGCATCTTGGTTAGCAGTTGTCGCCGTTGGACGACCTGACCAACATCTTGTCATCAATATTGCCTGTCTGGCGGTAGGGACCACAACCTGCTAATCACCGTTTGAGTAACGGCAAGTAAACGTTCGTCACGTGTCAGTCTTCGCATACCTCAAAAGTTACGTTTCGACCTATAACTATTGATGAACGAGTTTATACCAAGAAAAGAACGAAGAGACCTCCTAAAAAGCCTGTTCAGTACAAATGAAAATTTCAAAATGTACCCCACAGACAATAACGTGCTGCTCATGTGAAAAACCTGCTCGAAATTGTTGTGGGCTGGTGACATTCATGATCCACACTAAATTTGGTAACATACTGAAGTGTACAATCATGCATATCCAATACCATTTTCCGAAAATATCAACATCAGCTTGGATATCCCCTACTTTTTTTTAATAGTATATATAGCAGAATAGGTAATCATGGTGTAAATGAAACTTTTCAATGCTCTTTCCAAATATGCAATTCATTCACATAGAGGGAGCCAAATATTTTTCTTCTCTGCATAAAGGTCATGAACTGGAATAGTATTCAACCGATTACCCAAAATGGCTGCTGACCAATTACAGTTATTTGAGCTCACAATCGATTCCGATGCAGATTCCAACTGTAATACCATGCACTACTAGGCAAATCGAGGCTGAAAGAACGTTCACTACTACATGAGTCGAGACTTCAAAGAACTACATTAAACTGAACATACTTCACAGTGTTAATTAAACTCTGTTGACTCAGGTCCAGTAAAATTACCAGACGCTCACATCTTTTGCTATCTCATTAGGGTTCTGCGAATATTTGAGACTTGATTCGATATCGATACCATACATCTGCTTCGAGGTCAATTCTGAATCAGTCTTAAGATTCGATTTTTTCGAATCTCTCATATTAACTTCAATTTGTTACATTTCCAACAAAAACTGGAAAAAATCGTCATTAGAAAATTTATTCATGTAGGCTCAATTTCTATTTAATTGACAATGTTTAAATGTTAGGTAAGTAGTGAAATTTGTCCAGAACATTATCAATAGTTTTAGTTTTTGAAGTCTTAACTTGTTGGTGTTTAAGGTGTCCACTCAGTTGTGTAAGGGTCATCACAGTGTTCTGTAACTTTCGTTTTGGTGCAATATGAAATAACTTGTCTTTTAAGATTCGATTCGATATCAGACACGATTCAATTTAAGATTTGATTCGAAAAAATTTGTGATTCGCAGATCCCTATATCCCATGACCACAACATAGGGATAAAGTCAAGTGTAGCCAATTGTTTATACCTATGCTGCCCACTTTAGAGGACTTCCATACCAGGCATTGGTTCCGAGTCCTCTTTTACCAATAAAGCAGAACTTGATTACTACACAGCAAGTTTACATTCAGTTAAGAGATATCCACTTTTATTACATGCCTGTCAATGAAATCCACATCTACAGCAACACTAAACCATGCGGAAAATGAAAATCCGTTCGGCACATATGTGCAGAACAGAAATCGTTGACATATTATTTTTAAATAGAAGTGAAATGTTACTGGAATTTTCTACAAATCATGCAACACAATTAAAATTTGAATTGCTAGCGAGAGCTGAAAATCATCCCCTGAGATCCAATGTGTTCTACGTGCCTGTAGGCACATAGAAACATTGAAACTCAAGGGACGAAATAGTAACATGAGTTCCCCTTGCAAATTTTATTGGCGATAAAATGTGTTCTTTTTGTAGATACTAGTCAAATGAATTGCTGAGTGTCCTTCTACTAATTGTTTTTATAGACGTGAAGGCATGTAATAAATACAGAATGACAAACACATGTGAATGGGTTAATCGATACGGCACTTATGCCATTGCGGAAGGATAAAACTTGAGGTCTCGTCTCATCCTTTCACACTGGCACTCATGCCATATCGATTGACCCATTCACAAACGTGTGTAGTTCTGTGTACAAGTGGGCTTCATTGTAGTGAAAAAAATTTGGGTAAGTGTTGTCTCCCAGGCATTTTGGTATAAAGTGTTAATTAAACTTACCTCTTTCCTCAGTTTTGTTATATTCTTTTCATTATTAACAACTTTTTCAGTCTTTAATTCTTGGACTGATTTATTCAAAACTTGAAAATCACTAGTGATTTTCTGATTTTCTTCACTACAAATTTTATTCTTGGATTCAACTGGAATACAGAAGAAAGAGAATAGTTTCAACAACAGTCAGCTGCTGCAATTTTATTACATGCCTATTACTTTTCATCCAGTTACATATTTACAAATCCATATAGAACATGTGTTTCATAAGGATTTACATTGATGGGACTACTTTTCCACCTGTCATGGATCCATCAAAAGAACTAAACTCTGCCCATTTCCATAATTGGCCAATTGAAACATTGCATTCTGACCCGAGCTGCAGTGACAGCCAATAAAACGGATGTCAACTGGAAAATAACCAGAGAGTTTTAACCATCAAGGGCCTAATTCCGACTTTGATTACATTTTTGCAACAGAACAGGTGCCACTACATGCAGTCTTTAGGTTAATTCACAAATTTACATTCTAAACACCTTGGTAGTTGTTTTTACTTTTTCCGCAAGTTTTGGCTGCCTATAGTTGTGATACACTTGATTCAACAGCAAGCATGTTGGGAAGTATCAACAACACACTTGAGTAATGCGCAAACAATTAAGTGGTGTATAAACAAGATCTGTACATTGAATTAATTTTTCTGGACCAGGCAAGTTAACACACGAATGGTCTCTGACTGTGACCATAGAGTCATGACATACGTTTGAGTCATAGGCAATCACTGTGCGAAGTATGAATGAGATCAGTCTACTGAATAATTTTTTAAGGATTGGACAAAGTTAGATTGCAGGAACATACAAACAAAAGCTGTCTGTAACCTTTACCTTGAAGCTATGACCTTGCATCAAGGTCACAACACACCCTTGAGTAACAAGTAATTCTCTGAAGTATAAACAAGATCAAGCCATAAAATAATTTTTTATGGACCAGATAAAGTTGGAAAAGACAAACAGGAGAATTATTTATTTATTTGTGTTTACTGCACAATAGCTAATCATGAGCATGACAGTTTTACGAGTGGAGGAAGCTGGAGTACCCAGGGAGAACCACCAATCAATGGCGAGCAACTGTCTGCTCCCCAACATGCCAACTCCACACAAGCAGGGTTAGCATTGGTTGAAGACAGGTGCACCATCGACGTGCAGTACGTCTCAGTACACAACGCCACCGTGCCCCCACATGGGCAATGGGGGTGAAGTGTCTTACCCAAGGACACAATGCGGTTGCAGCAGGTGGGATTCGAACTGAGGACCTCTCGGTTTGGAGCCTGCACCTCTACCTACTGAGCCACTGTACTACAAACAGGAGAATGGATAAATGGAGGGAAAGATAGACAAAGCAGCTACTATATGTCCCCTGAAGAAAGTTTTGTTTGGTGAGCAAAAAAATGATTATGAATTGACAATGAAAACTGGAGCACATACATTCAGTTTCAGACAAGAGCTATCACATCCCGTTCCCTTCAGTCACTGAAATATGTACCAAAGTTCCTAAACTTGAAAAGTAAACAAACAGTTGCTTGTGAAAGAAAAACAAAGTTTTAGGTGTTCAAGTTTGAGGGGAGTAACGGCATTTGCACATCGATGCACCTCTGAACTCTTTGAAAAATGGGTGTATTTTCCATGTCAGTTCAGTGGTTGCAATTGGCAGAGTCCACATTCAGTATTTGGGGGCAGACCAATAAATATTTTCAATGTGTTGGCTTCGGGCTGCACATTGAAAATATTGATTAGTCTACCCCAAACATTCACTTAGCTGCCATCCTACTTGATGAAATTAGGATGTATCATGATCATGGGCTGGAAAAGCCATCTCTGAGGTTCAAAGGGTTAAGGGTTGCATGTTAACTGTGCACCTAAAAATATGCAGTTTGTGTGGAGCAGTTACATGTACATGAATAAAGCATGTCTTCTCAAGTAGTGGGCAATGGGTCGTAGGCATCAGCACATGAAATACACAACACAAAGCCAATGAATGAAACATCATTGGGAGTATTTTCAGCAAAGTAACATTTTAACAGATCTTTCAACAATAACGATACTGCACATGAGGGACTCTCAAGGGTGACTACAGGGGCCGAATATGGGACTCTTTCCAAATGGCATTGGGCACGATTTTTCCAATTCAAACTAATCTCAGCACCCCCCCCCCCCCCCATATAAAAAAAACACAAGAGATTCACTCGGAAGTGACTATGCCACCCTACGTGGCAATGACCGACCTTGAAATGTGACCTTGACCTCACAGATCTGGGTATGATGTGTGACACATCCACCCGTTGTTCTTTATAATTGAGTGAAGTTAGATGATTGTAGCCCTAATAGTTTTGGAGTTATGCTTCAGACACAATTTGTGACCCTAAACATATGAAGGTCAATTGTGACCTTCACCTTGCAGATGCGATGGAAACTATTATATGCGACATACCTTCTGACTGTCCTTAACATTTGTAAAAAGTTTAACAATTGTACTATGATTCGTTTCTGAGTTATGGCTGAGACACAAATATTGACCGGTTTTTAGTGTGACCTTGAAGGTACGAACCCAGGTATGGTGTGTGACACATCCTCCCATGGTCCTTTATAATTGTGTGAAGTTTTATGACTGAGGCTATAGCAGTTTTCAGAGATACTGGCTCGGACACACACACACACACAGACAGGCAGAAGCACACTTCAATCACTATATGCCACCTGACTTAAGTCGGGGGGGGGGGGGCATAAAAATTAATTGATAACTGCTGTTGTGATTACAAAAGCAAACAGTAAGTTTTGCCGGATCACCTCCCCCCCACCCCCCCAAAAAAAGCAATGAATTCTTCGGATTCTTGAAAAGAAACAGTGTTCACATGCATTCCTTAATTGTTGGCAAACTGAAAACTTGAAGGCCTCCTGTTCTTTGTGACCCTCTGATAACCTGTCCGGTGATTCCTGAACAATAGATCGCATCCACAGTCTTCAAACTGACCAGCAAATATCAAGGGTTTTGACCAATGGCAGGGGCAATTTGAACAATGCTGGGGGACGTTTTACCAATTTTGTTCACATTTCAACCAGCAGAATGGACATCGCTAATCCCGATGCCCGACAGTTATGCTAGAATATGCTCTAAACATGACTACCTTTGAGAACATGTGCATACTATACACAGCATGTATAATTGAACAGTGGCTGAAGAAAGTACAATATGTTTTCATTGAATAACATATTTGCCCTTCTTGGTAACAGAAAATGATCCTTCTCAATTTATAACTACTCAACAACTACAAAATTAAATAATAGTGATTTTGAAACAATATCTCCCACACGATACTTACTCAAACAAAAATTCCCTGCCTACCTACCTGGAAATTTTCAGGCAACAAATCGGAAACTCAAGGTTGAGAGGACAGAGGGTTAACTGAAAGAGCAATACTTTATGTGTCATGAACTAAACTAATAATGGCATTCACAGTGCGCAGTGGCTGATCAGCCCTTTAAACAGCCCACAATGTGAATACTGCATAGCGTAGTTGTATTGCTTCACCTGCATTTGATAAAGGTTTATCACGACAGATAAAGATTTAATTGGTCATTGGGATAAGTTCGCCTGGCCAAAGGCTTGACTCAGTTGCCCTCCGAATGTAACCAAAATGTTAATTTTTATGTGGGTAATAAAAATATTGATTCATACCAGTAATCACTAGCCGATAAGTCACATTGGCATAACGGAACAGGCTAAAAGTTTACCAACTACTTACAATCAAAAGTCTAAAAGTCAAGCCTGTTCAAACCATAAGGATGTATGGTCTGGAGATAAAGATCCAATGTAGTTCTTTACCACTCTTGATCCATGTATTTTTGATGTCATGGTCACTCTGAAGTATGCCAATAATATGGAAGTCCATATTCTTAGACGAATGGTGTGGTTCATTGGAGTTTATTGGCGGGTTTATCATTCTTGTTTCTGATTTCCCTAAAGGGTTCCAAAATTTGAATGTGGAATGCATGTTTTGTTTCACCGACATACTATATTTTGCATTTATTACACACCTGTTCTATGTTATCCCCATCTACAGCAACACTAAACCATGCAGAAAATGAAAATCTGTTCTGCACAAAGGTGCGGAAAGGAAATCATTGACAGACTATTTTTAAATAGAAGCGAAATTCCTCTGGAATTTTCTACAAATCGTGCAATGCAATACAATTTGAATCACTAGCGATAACTGAAAATCATCCCCCAAGTTCCAATGTGTACTCTATGCCAGTGGGAACATAGAACATATTAGAACGCAGAAGACGAAATAGTAATACAGGTTCGCCTTGCAAATTTGGTTGGCGATAAAATGTGTTCTTTTTGTTGATAGCTGTCATATGAATTGCTGAGTGTCCTTCTAATAACTGTTTTTTATAGGTGTGAAGGCATGTAATAAACACAGAATGACACGCGTGTGAATGGGTTAATCGATATGGCACATGTGCCAGCACGGAAGGATAGAACGAGAGGCCACAGGCCTCGAGTTTTATCCTTCTGTGATTGCACAAGTGCCATATCAATTAACCTATTCACAAGCGTGTGTTGTTCTGTGTATTTATTGCAGATCATATCCCAGGCATTACCAAGAACATGGTAATGCCTAGGATACCTGAAAAGATTTTAAATTTCAACCCTAAATTGTCTCATCACAACTAGTTTATTGTGAATCTCTTGACACATGCAATAGACCCCATGGGGCAACCAATGGATCTGAAACGGTTAAACGATTAACCAATGATCAACATCTTGATCGATTAAAAAAAGTAACCGATTGATTAGCATTACTTTTGAACTACTGTATTATATGGGTTAACAAAGGAACAAACTTGTTCCAAAACAGGCAAACATTGTCACACTGACTCACATCAATTATATGTGACAGAGTAAAGCATGCAAGGCACGTGCTGACATACTTGTTCACTTGCAAGATCATACTGTATCAATGGCCGGAAATAGTCATTCTTAACAGTAGCTGGAAATGGTCATTCTTAACCCTTTACCCAATGTGGGTAGCAGATGATACTTGCAAAATCAATTCTTGAAGAGATTTTTGTATACAGTGCTGGCTGGTTTTGTCCATTGCATTGAGCAAAGGGTTAATGCTGTAAATCACAACTTTATGGAAATTATTCAGCTACCTATTATGGCAAGTGATTAATCGGTTAACCAAGATTAATCCATGTGATTAATTGATCAAGAAAATCCTTTAACCCTTTACCCAACAAGGACGATTTCAAAATTTATTATTTTAAATATCATTTTTTAAATGTTTTCAAAAACTTTCAATAAAACCATATCATGTGACCCCTCTTTGGAATGAGCTTGACGAGCTCGTTCCAAAGAGGGGTCACATGATGTGGGTTTTTTTTTTAATTTTTCGAAAAATAATATTTTTTCAGCTGCTGAATTTGCATATTACACGGGCGGGTGCGGGCGATTCGTTAAGTAAAGGGTTAACCGTTTCAGGTCTAGCGACCAATTCACAAACTGTGCTTCAACCTGTTTGTGCTTAGAGTTAGTAGCTTTGCAGGATTAGAGGATTATAAGTTTGCTAATTCTGGTGATCCGGGCATTCTCATATTTCAAATTATTATTGATTATGATTCATCACAACATGGAAAAAAAAAAAATCCATCAAGTAACAAAAACACAAACATGATCTGATTGCTGTCCCCATTTACCTGATTTCATTTCATCTTGTAAAGCTGCTATATCTCGTTTAAGTTGTAAATGCATCCATATCAGCCCAGCACATGCAATAATACAGGCGGCCAGCAAACAGAACCCTATCACAGTCATGCATATTGAGCATAGATTCTGATTCCTGTGTCTAGAACGAAGTTATGTTAATATGTTAAAATAAATTGAAACATGAATATCCAAAAGGTACAGTTGAAACTGGAAGTCCTGTCACTGTATTGTGCACGATTTCAAAGTAATAGCGTGCCAAGTAATGAAGTAAGTGCACTTTTTGTCCCTAAACTGCCCCACTTGCATAATTCAATTCCTGTAGAAAAACAGTGTGTTCATCAATTCTATACTAACTTTCTAGCTGAAACGGTTAACTGATTAATCAATGATCAACATCTTGATCGATCCAAAAAGTAATTGAGCGATTAACCTTTACTTTTGAACTACTGTATTATATGGGTGAACAAAGGAAAAAACTTGCTCCAAAACAGGCAAACATTGTCACACTAACTCACATCAATTATATGAGACAGAGTAAAGCATGCAAGTTAATTGCTGACATACTTGTTTACTTGCATGATCATCATACTGTATCAGTGGCTGGAAATGGTCATTCTTAACCCTTTACCCATTGTGGGTAGCAGACGATACTTGCAAAATAAATTCATGAATTACTAAAAAATTTCAATTTTTGTCTCAAAAACATTGCTTATGACCCCTCATTGGAACAAGCCCGTTCCAATGAGGGGTCATAAGCCATGTTTTTGAGACAAAAAATGAAAATATAATACATTTGATTAGAGATTTTTGTATATAGGCCTAGTCAGTTTTGTTCGTTACGTTGGGTAAAGGGTTCATCCTGTAAATCATCAACGGTATGGCAATTATTCAGATATCTATTTGGACAAGTAATTAATCGGTTAACCAAGGTTAATCCACGTGATTAATCGATCAAGAAAACCCCTTAACCGTTTCAGCTCTATTCTATACTAGTAAATAGAGATCATTAACATCATTCCTAACCTCTCCTGGGAAACGTGTATCAGTAATGACGTAAATAGATATTAAAATTCGACTGTAAATACAGTACGAAGAGAGTGGATTACTACTTAATGGCAGTACCATATATTCTCCACTCGAAAAGTATTTATAATTGTTCACAAGAGCAACGCTAACGTGTGTGCTAATGCCCCCGAAGGTAGCCAAGTCGTACTCACATGTGGATAATCAGACATCAGCTTCACTGCTGCTACATTGCAGAACAACACTACATTGCAGAACAACAGTAAGGAATGGCAAAGTGCCAATAAAATTATTATTACTTATATTTTGTTAATATGTTTTGTAACAACAGACAACAGCTTCACTGCTGCTACATTGCAGAACAGCACTAAGGAGTCAGTAATAGAGAAAAAGTTATAAAAATAATTGCAGATGACATGAATGGTGCCATATTGAATAATAACTGAAAGAGGCAAAAATAGGAATAGTACATACCTTTGTTAAAAATTCTCAAACCAGTGGAAAAGTAGAACTGGTCTTGCATCTTTTCCAAGTGAAAAAGAGGGCATAACTGCATCAAAAATTGCTGAGTCAAACCTCAAATTGAAACCGATCTGTACTTTGACATGAGTAATCAGCATATAAAATTTGAAACTCATCGGTTCAGCCAAACAATTTTAATTGGTAGGAAACCAAAAAATCATCAATTTTCAAAGTAAATAAGGGACATAACTCCTGTAAGATTTGTCGGACGAAACCCTAGGTACAAGGGCATCCGCTCCCACAAGCTGCCCTATCACCATACAAAAGAACATTAAAATCCGACAACTGATGTTCGAGTTATAATACAAAATGTTCACAGGGATGGACGGACGGACGGAGACCTCCACTATATACCCCTCGAAAAGATTTTTTCAGAGGCATAATAACAGCCCAAGAAACACCTGCAAACTTTCATCACATGGACCACTGGGTTCAACCTGGTGGTCGATGTGATGAAAGTTTGCAAGTACTTCTTGTGTCTTGTCCTCAGAAGTTGTAAACAAGAACAATGCAAAGCATGGGCCAATGCCCCTGACCCGTATGCAAGTTTGAAGTAGCCTTGAAGGTATTGTGTGACACACAAATTTTCTATGTGAAAAGAGTGAAAATAGAATATTTTTTCTATATCGAAAAAGTGCAATAACTCAGGAAAAAATTATTGGATGGAATCCTTCGTTGTGCATATCCGTTCCCCTATGCAGGTCTATCAGCATGCCAAAGAAGATCCAAATCCGGGCGAAGGCTTTGAAATTACAATGGAAACATTTGTACAGACTGATGGAAGGGCGGATGGCTTCACTAGATACCCCGAATCCACCTTTGGAGGTCGGGGACATGATAATTACTGAATGAAAAATCTATCCCACAGCGATTTAGTAGTAATCCACCCTCCACACTTCTGACCTCGCTAATAGTGTATTATATTTTGCATTGCATAGGGCAAACGCTCATGTATTTCAAACTACTTGACTCTTCTGCAGTAAGGAGTGCATTAACTAATGAGCATTTTTGACCCTAATTGTGACAGGACTTCTATATGTAGTTTCAAATGTATGTGCACTTAGTTCACAAACAATGAAAACATCATTCTGCTTCTTGAAAAATGAGGGCAAATATGAAGACATTAAATAGGCATGACATTAACTCTTAACCCACTGAGTATTTTAAAGATATTTTTTCATCAAATCTAGTCATGCCTGCTGTAAAGTAGCCATGACTAGAGTTGATGAAAAAATAATCAAAATATATCAAGAAACCATTGGTGAAAAAATCCATTCAATTTACAGTGGAAAATATGTTTAAATATGCCCAAATTATACTTATATCAGTGACAAGAGAAACCCTGTGCTGGGCAGGAATATCCACCAGCAGAATACAAAGAGTTAAAGTAAACTAAAAATAGAGTTTCTATGCAGGAAAATGTTTTTAAAATATAGCCTTTTGTTCCAAAATAAAAGCCTTTTGTACAAATAATGCAGGGATGAATATTTTTTTTATCATTTTTCTTTCTTTTTAAATCTGCTGCATGAAAGTGGTCTGAAAGACAATTTTCATGTCAATTTAAATAAATTGAAAAAAAGAGTAATTCGGTACCAAATACATGTATACTGAAATCAGATACATGTCAACAGCTTACATGTAAAAGTCTCCTCCAAAGTTATTTATCAAAATTAATACGGTAGCAGGGAACAAATTTTAAATGCAATGTTCATTTACATCATACAGTACACTGTAAAAGTCACATCAGAATATTTATGCAACTGCAATAAGAAAACTCTTGCTTCTCTGAAAATACAAACTACGACACTGCTTCAAATTAAACACTGCTCTAAAGATTTGAACTGAGGAATAGAGAAAAAATGCCACCATTATTATTTCCACCCAAATCTCTATTAAAATTTTTAGGCAGATGAGTACAGTGAATTTTGGAGGTACTGGTAAGACCAGCACTTTTCTAAGTGAAATCCTTGTGTGTAGCCCTTTAATTGTTCAACACATAAACATGACTTGCTTATCACATGTACTTGATGAAGTTGTAAAGAATTTGTCAACAGTTTGCTCAAATTACTTCACATGATCCCTGAAATCTGTCCAGGGGTGAGTGTTTGGTTTTGGGGCTTTTCTCCTTCAAAGCATCTGTGGAATGCCACCTTCCCCACCCAGGATCTCCATCAGTAAGAGGAAACAACACTATTCCCTGCTTGGGACATTAGCTTTGGTGATATGTACAGTGTGTACAGCCTACCTAAAGCCACCCCTGCCTACCACACACACACAAAACTGTTTGAGCCTCCCCTCTGCCAATCTAGATTCCTGGCTACATGCCTCCAATGATCTGAAACATGAACGATTTTTAAAATTGCTTTCAACGGGATGGTCCATCCAAAGAACTCGCATGTGACATCCTCAGAACTAGCATGTGACCAAAAATATGTTTCTGAATACAATGATGCCTAAATGATGGGTTATTTTATTTCCACTGTCCTTTCAAGTTATTTTACTTTTTAATGCGGTGTGAAGGGGATGAGGTTAAAGCTTAATTTAAAGGCGCTATATAAGTAAGGAAAATTAGTATACTTTGAAATTCTCACTGATATTCCATAAATTCAAATTGAATATACACAAATTATATATTAAAATGAAGGCTCTGGTGTTTCGAACACGAAAAATATATACATTCAACCCCACCTCATACTGCACTAAGTTAAAATTCGGTCTCCCATGGGGGCCCCAATATTAACCCATGGACTCGAGCTTTGTTCTTGGATATCTGAAGCATATTTGGCAATGAGTTGTTCTCGTGAAATATATTATTTGAGTATCAGTTCTGGTATGAATATGGTAGCAGATTTCCAAGAACCATTGCTGCCTGCTGTCAACTCTTTGCGCTGAATACCAGGAACAGAATTTTGAAAAATTTTGCGAGAATCAAAATGACATGATGCCCTTTCTATTCTAAGATTCAGAAAAGAATTTGCGAGAATCACATTCTCATGAAATTCTACCCTTGAATGCATAAATATTTTGTGTTCTATACATGTACATCATCAGGGTATTTTTTGTTTTTAAAAATTTGATTACCACTTTTTATCGCTGCCTGGAAAACTGATTAGCAATTTCAAATTCAGCCCCCCCCCCCACCCCCCCCCACCCCCAATTTCCCAATTTGTATCATGTACTGCACTGCTTGGTTACTCGTGTCTGAGCTCATACTCTAGCATAAGCCTATTGGAGCTGAAATGGTTAAAGAGTTTTCTTGATCAATTAATCACATGGATTAACCTCGGTTAACCGATTAATCAGTTGTCCTGATAGATCACTGAATAGCTGCCGTGCTGTTGATGGTTTAGTGTTAATAATGTCTCATTTTCTGGCTATTGATACAGTGCAACATTCATGTGAGTGAACAAGTACATCAGCACGCAATTTGAATGCTGTATTCTATTTCCATATCACACAGGAATCTTAATAACATGAAAGAGAAACATCGTACATGGCCTAAGATTTACCCATGTGGCATGTGCAGAAACAAAAGAGCAGTTAATGTGCACAATCCCAGGTAAGTATATTGCAGCAGATCTTTGATTTTTAGGAGCGCACGATCGTCCTTGCACCTGCACTGGGCCTTCGGAAACATATGCAGTGTGATACGCTCTGGAAAGGCTAGGGTTAAAAACTTTTTTACGTGTGTCTGCACAGTCTGCCAGTTCCAGACTGCCAGCAGCTTTGAAGTTTTGTTGATGTGAGTGTGTTTACGAACAATGATGACTCGCTTGCGGTGCGCGTGTCATATCTCACTCAGTGAGTCTGCACACAGAATTTGTTTCGGTGGCATTTGTTTGATCTTTTCCAGCAAAGTTGCAGACTTGCAGCTACTTTGAGAACGTCATAAACCAAACAACTCAATAATTAAATAGAGGCACAGCTCTCAACATTCCCTACAGTACACATGTAAAAACTGTTGTTTTGCACCCCCCCCCCCCCCCACACCACATTTGCTTTGTTTGACTTGATTTGATCTGCTGATGAAATGACACAAATGGAGACCATATATTATATATCTGTCAATCTTATAGTGTATCCACCCCATTCAAATGACATCAAACTTGTACTTAATGGAATTACTGGGACATAGGATACTTAACATTCAAATACCGATGATCACACGCAGTGCTGACAATGCCAATATTGAGTTTTACTTTAGAACATGTGCCTACAAAATGTAATTGAGATTATCAAATGAAGGCCTAGTATATCGATTAACCATTTCAGCTCTAAAACCTATCCTTAACTTTATAAATGTGAGTTATCAAGAGAGGCCCCTCTGAGTCTAAGCACAGCCTTCTACTTTACAGTTTTAGAATAAAGACGATTTTTAGTCAAGGCACTGGTAATTACGACGAAAATGGGTAAGTGGTCATCTGATGATCACGACAACTAACCTTATAAAATACATAAAAATGCCGCTCAGGATCACCGATCCAATGTCGAGTTGTGACAACAGTTCCTCGCACCAAGGCCAACACACCTATGAAGTTTCATGACTCTAGGTTGAACCACTATCAAGTTCTCATCCGGAAACCAATTGTTGCGATATACTATGTTTAAGGTCACTGTGACCTTGACCTTTGACCTGGTGAGTCCAACATCAATAGGGTTCTTCCTCGCACCAAGGCCAACACGCCTGTAAAGTTTCATGACTCTAGGTTGAACCACTATCAAGTTATCATCCGGAAACCAATTGTTGCGATATACTATGTTCAAGGTCACTGTGACCTTGACCTTTGACCTGGTGAGTCCAAGATCAATAGGGTTCTTCCTCGCACCAAGGCCAACACACCTATGAAGTTTCATGACTCTAGGTTGAACCACTATCAAGTTATCATCCGGAAACCAATTGTTGCGATATACTATGTTAAAGGTCACTGTGACTTTGACCTTTGATCTGGTGAGTCCAAGATCAATAGAGTTCTTCCTCGCACCAAGGCCAACCCACCTATGAAGTTTCATGAATGTAGGTTGAACTACTATCAAGTTATCATCCGGAAAGGAATTGTTGTGATTTACTATGTTCAAGGTCACGTTGACCTTGACCTTTGATGTACCGAGTCCAAAATCAATAGGGTTCTTTCCCTCACCAAGGCCAATCTACCTATGAAGTTTCATGAATGTGAGTTGAACCACTATCAAGTTATCATCCGGAAACCAATTGTTTAAGATTTACTACGTTCAAGGTCACTGTGACCTTGACCTTCGACGTAGCATGTCCAAAATCAATAGGGTTCTTCCTCCCACCAAGACCAACCTACGTATGAAGTTTAATGAATGTGAGTTGAACCACTATCAAGTTATCATCCGGAAACCAATTGTTTACGCCCGCCCGCCTGCCCGCCCGTCCGCCATTCACCAAACTATAAGTCGAGTTTGACTTCGTCACAACTCGACTAAAAAGCCAGAGTACCCTGGTCCTATGGGTTGGTAATGAAAAATAAATACATCAGTGACTGAGACATGCTCTTGCAATTCATGATTTGACTTCCTCTTGGCAATTTTCACATCGATCCACCCGAACGAAAAAAGTTGTGGAAGATGATTATGGAGAATGACTGGTGCACATCAAGGGAGCTAATTTATAGGCACCGACATCGTAGAAAACACCAGTGGAGCTTTGTCAACTGATTTGAAAACACTCATAAAATGGTGGTTAAATTTATCATTTTGCATGACCAACGGATGTTCATAAATAAATTGGTGTACTGTTACACTCTTTATTTGTAGTTTTACAATTTCTGAATTGGAATGTTGGATGAGTGCATAAAGTATTGAATCACACCATGCGAACCAAATTTTAATGATCAGTTCGCACCTGGGAGATCTTGCTTCGCAAACGGCAATGAGAACCCGAACAAAACATACCCTGATCATAATTATCATTTGGATGTATAATTTGTATATATTTCTTTATATTTTGGAATAATATATCAGACTTGGGAATTTCAAAGTAAACTAATTTTCTTTACTTATATAGCACCTTTAGGTACTGTATAAGTAAGGGAAATTTGTTTACAATCAATGTTATGATGTTTTCCTCTTGGCATATCTGGGCTAGTGATGAACCAATTATCGGCCATTGGCATGGGGTAATTGGCAAATCATTGGCATCGGCAGAAAAGGGCACCCTTTACCGATAGGGGTGCGCCGATTGTTATAAGGTAAAAATAAACCGTCGTTTTTTTTACTCAAAGCCATATCGCCAAAAACAATGTTTACACGTGAAAGTTCTGGGGAATGTGTCAATACTATTGATTCCAGAATTCTGTGCGTTTTAATATTCCATGAATAATTTAAAGCTTAGACACAATTTCAATTTGTCACACTCACACGGTCATGTTTGATTCTTATTAAACGGAAATCTCGGCCCAGTTTCTTAAGTTGTAACATCGTTGTTTAAAATTCAGCTTTCCTATATTACTACATTTTGAAAATCACACAGTTCTTATTAAAACAAATAGTGTCAGATTGTCGGTGCCAGTTTCATTTCTGATTTATTTTTAAGTACTCTATTCGAAAAAAATCTAGAGGGCGACAAGTGAAGTAAATTATGCAAGGCAGCTTTTTTGAAAACAATACAAAGTGTGCATTCCATGGAGGATTAGTGTTGTTTCGTACACTGACTGTTACGTATACAAAAGAAGACATTTTGTACATATATCAAATGACGTTTCGGGTATCAGGACAACTCAAACCCACGGCAACTCGTACCAGTCAAGCCGTACCCAAAATTGGATGACTCGCACCCATTTTTGATTGGACAACTCGTACCCACAATGGGACAACTCGTTTCTGATATTATTTACAATGGGGAGGGCAGATAGTAACACAAATATAACAGACCAATGCTTACATGAGCGAGGGCGAAAAGACCCGGGCCAGTGCGTACTGCAGATATGGGGTGGGGGAGGGGTAGCCCCCCCCCCCAATTTTTTCCCATAAAAATAAAATCACCAAACATGCAACTACTACGGGATTGTCATTTTGATATTTTAAGACACATTCACATAGAGCGAGATAAGACTAAGTTTAGAGTAGATCATAAAGCCCTTGAACGAGTTTATTTTTCATTCGTTTGCCCAGCATTTGAATATGCAGACATAGTGTGGGGGTAACTGCAGTGCAGAAGAATCCTGTGGACTTGAACGAATTCAAATTGAAGCAGCCCGGATCATGACCGGAGGAACTGAAAGTGCGAGCAAGCAGTCTCTGTATATTGAGACTGGCTGAGAAACTTTGGTTTCAAGAAGGGAAAAACACTGAAGGCTACATACAAACCAAACAATTAAGATTTCACTATCACAACAAAGTAGACATACAAAGCAAATCATTATCAAAAACATTATCAAAACACAAATGCAGCATGTGCTGACAGGAACTTACAGAGCAAATCATTATCCAAACACGTGCGACATTTCCACCAGCAAGTTTTCAATGCATAAACTTATAGAAGTTTACGTTCCAAAAGTCAAATCAATAGTGATTTAAGAAAAATAATGATAGCATGTCCATTGGTCTGCTATTTTCGTGTTCTATCCGTCCCACCGCCTGTAAATCATATCAGGTACGAGTTGTCCAGCTGTGGGTACAAGTTGTCCAATAGTGGGTACAAGTTGTCCAGACAAAAATGGGTATGAGTCATTCAACTTGGGGTACGACTTGACTGGTATGAGTTGCCGTGGGTACGAGTTGTCTATTTATATGAAATAATAGACAACTTACTTTTATCAGGTATTATATAATAATACAAATTATTTTTACATACGGGCTGTTGTCTTCACTTAATTGGCTCAAGGCAGTCATAACCCCATGTACGAAACGTCCTAGCTTGTGTTCGAAACGTCCTACGAGTTTGTGACTTTGTGTACGAAACGTCCTAAATTGCCATGTACGGAACCCCTGTGTATGAAACGTCCAGCTCCCTTCCATGGCGGGGCAGAATCACATGATTTTCAAAATGGACAGGTCTATTGTAAACTTACATATTGAAATTGTATATTGGGCTTATGGTCGATATGAGAAAGGAAGAAGTCGGATTTACCCAGATTCAGGGCAGTGTCTGGCGGTCTGTGTAAGAGTTACCACAGGATCGCTATGAGTTTTATATATAAGGGATTTAATCTTACTGGGAGAATATACAGGGAGAATACGTAGTTCCATGCAGAGAGAGTCAATCTGACACGGGTGATTCCGTTCTTCTCACTGAGGAATGGACTCCACAAAATGATCGGATAAATTGTCTGGGGGAGTTGATTTGATGGCGAGTTGACCAGGAACTAAGAAACACAACCCCACATTGACATTCTAATTGCAACTTTGCAGGGTTTGATCAAGTTATTCACGCATTTTCACTTTACTTAAAACATCGGTATCGGCTGATTATTAGATTTTTAACATCAATATCGGCCGATGGTTCGTTTACCATATCGGTTCATCACAAATCTGGGCACCATCACAAAGGGGAGTAAAACAATTAAATCAGTTTATCAACAAGTTTAATGTTTTTGTATGATCAACAAGGAATAATCGATAAAGGAATGACAATAATAGTGTGCAGGGATCAGACTAGGAGTGAATTTTAGGGAGAAGTGAGTCTCCCTCTCAGAAAAAGAGAGAGAAGTGACAGAGTTCTTCAGGGAGATTTGAAATTTCTAAAGAAAGAACTGATGAGAAGAGAATATACTTTAATATATCAAAATTTGTCAATAGTCCTGTCAGATGTTGAAAATAAAGTTAGCGGGATCCAGTGGAAGAGAAATAAGGTTTCTACGGACCCCAGCCCCCAGAATTTTTTGGATTTCCTGCCCTCAGTACAAGCACAGTGCCCACAATTCTGAAATCCCCCCCCCCCCTCCCCCTCACTAGCATGGTCCCCACTGGTAGGATCTTTGTTCTGTGAGATATGGGGCTTTGCAAGATACTGAAATTTACAAGAAAAGCTACATTTTAGCAATAAACATTTCCTTATTTTTTGAGGAGTCACTAAGTTCTTACCATGGTTTTGAGGGATAGTATGCAATTGTTGTGCTTATTTCGGTAATCAGACATTGCATCAAAATACACAAAAAACATGGTTTCTCTGTGGTTCTCACTTCAAATGCCAGTGAAATAAAAGAAACACAACACAAATCATATTTCTGGTGATTTTGTTAACTTTTATTGAAGTAACTTGTGATATACGAATCACTTTTGTTGGTTATTCCAAAGTTTTCACCAATAAAATTTCGATTGGAGAGGTTACTTTTTTACAGAGTTTATTTTTTTCAGTTTTATTTCTTTATGTTTATTATCTGTTCATTTAAAAACAAACATAAGTTTGAGTATCAAATAGTTTTTATGTCCTTTGTTTTGTCATCTAACAGTAAATATAAGGGTTGCACTGAAATGTCTCAAGACAAACCACTTTTCTTATGGCAGCTTTTCAAAATCACAAGGCAACTGATTTTGCTCAAACATAGAAATTAGGCAAAGTGAGTGGTGCAGAGGGGAAGATATCGCCCACTTGGCTGATTCATGATAGTGTGTAGTATGAAGGTGATCTTTCTCATTATTTGATTTAGATGACATTATATATCAGTGTGACCTTGACAGAAATGTAAACACAGACAACGAAAACAAAGCTCTGTCGCTGCATTTTGAAGAATTTTGATCTCCTAGCTTTGTTCTTGAATATCTAGAGCACATTTGGTCAGAAGTTGTTTTCCTGAAATATTATTTTATTATCAGTTCTGAACTTCTGTTATGAATAAGGTAGCAGACTTGCAGAAACCGTTCGTGTCTGCTGTCAACTCTGGAAGTTGACTGCATTTATTTTTCATATTCTGTACATCACAACCTTCATTTTGGTGTATAATTTGTGTATATTTAATTGGAATTTATGAAATATCTGAGGTGGGAATTTCAAAAACAAATTTCCCTTACTAAAAATAGACCTTTCCTACATTACTCCATTCCATTTGCATTATGGTTAATCATCCAGGATATTTGTCCCTTGTAAAACACATATGATTCAATGTTTACAAACATAACTGTCAAACCACTGATTTGTGTCTTCGGTTACGGCTATTTTCTGATCAAGTTTTTCTTATCAAGTGACGATAAATAAAAAACAAAAACAACACAAAAATTGTTTGATTTGATTTGAGATTTTGTTTTAAAAAATTACCATTTTATAACATTGTTTCCACCTTGAAAAATTACCAACGTCTGTCGAACAGAAACCTTTGCTACACCAGCGATGCAATAATTATTTTCAATAATTATGTTTTGAAAGTGTACTTTTTAACACTTTAATGTGATATATATTCTCTTAAGTGCTATGTGTGTAACTTATAAACTTTTCGATAATGGAAGAGTTTAGTAAATTTAGGACTCATTCAGTTTCTGTGAGTGGTGCCAGGATTTTTCAATGTTTTTTTTTACTTTGATGAAAAAGGTACACTGGGGCTGCACTTGGCAGATGCCAAAGGCATCTGCCATGCATATCAAAGGCACGCATATACTAGGGGGTTTGGAGAATCCCCCCCCTCCCCCGGGAAATTTGTAAAATTTAGTATCAAATGGAGCTCTTTGGTGGCCATCTGTAGTTTTGTTTGCATTCTCTGCACTTGAAAATGAAAGTGTCAATGACACTGTAGCTTAACTTGTGTGTTGTGTTTGATGAAAAGGATAATGTACAATGTTTATGAAAGGATTATGAAATAAGACAAGAATTGTGATAATTGGGAATATGTTCATTTCTGTTCCCTGTATGCTATGTTTATGATAAAAATAATATGAGGTGTACACTGTACTAAAGAGCTGAGGGGTGGGTTAATATGACCTCACAGTTAATGTATGTGGCCCTCACAGTTAACGTATATCAACAAAAGTTACCAAGTTACAGTGAAATTATTCCAAAATGAGTCATCCTATCAAGTTACATTAAAATCCCATCATAAATATGGCCTGTAGACTCTGCTAAAGATTTTTGGGCTTCGGGCCCCTCTAGCCGTCAGTTTCCCAATTGTGTCCAAAGGGGACGTTCTCATCTAGACATTATATGAGGTCAACCTACCAAGTTACAATGAAATCCCTTAATAAACATGACCTGTAGACTGTGCTAAAGGTTTTGGGGCTTTGGGCTCTGGCAGCCATCATGGTTGAATGATCGCAACCAAAAGGGAACATTCTCATCTGGGCATCATCTGGAGTGATCCTACAAAGTTACAATGAAATCACTTCATAAATATGACCTGTAGACTGTGCTCAAGGTTTTTGGGCTTCAGGCTCCTGAAGCCGTCAAAGTTGACCAATCACGACCAAAAGGGGATGTCATCATCTAGGCATTATATGGAGTCAAACTTACGGGTTACGGTGGATCTGAAGAAGAAGATTTTTAAAGAAATTTCCTCATATTTCACTATGGTAAGTTAAAATTTGGGCTCCTACAGGGATCCAATTTGAACAAATTTGAATCTGACACCCTACAGATGTTGTATACCAAATATGAAAGGATTCTGACTGGTGGATCTGAAAAAAAAGATTTTCAAAGAAATTTCCTCAAATTGCACCAAGTTAAACTTTGGGCTCCAATACAGAGCCCAAATTCTAACTCACCGACCCTATATGAACAACCTTGAATCCGACTGACACCTTCCCCCGAGATGTTGTATACCAAATATCAAAAGATTTTAACTAGTGGATCTGAAGAAGAAGATTTTTAAAGAATATTCCACATATTGCACTAAGTTAAAATTCCGGCTCCAATAGAGAGCCCAAATCTTAACCCAGGGACTCAATTTGTACAAACTTGAATCTGCCCCCCCCCCCCCCCCCCCCCAACCCTAGAGCTGTTGTATAACAAATATGAAAAGATTCTGACTAGTAGATCTGAAGATTTTTTTAATTTTTGAAAAAATTTATGGGTGCTATAAGAGTTATGGCCTTTGTGGCACCCTCTGTGTGTGTTTCAAGTTTATTTGAACAAACTTGAATTGACATATGACAAGGAACATGCACACCAAATTTGGTTCAATTTGGTCCAGTAGTTTGTGAGAAGTTGATATAAAGTTCACGATGGACATTGATGACGGACGGCAAGTAATAAGTTAAGATCCCTTTGGTGAGCTAATAAATAAATACTAACTCCCTTTCCCCAATCAGAAATCTACCAGGTGAACTGATCTTACAATACATGTAAATTTATATGACAAATCAATCAAAGCTTCTCAGAGAAATACACTGACTTTATTGGTCATTCAATTTTTTTTTCTCTCATTTTTTACTTCCAAATCACTGCTCATGACCCCTCATTGGAAAGATCTAATAAAGCTCATTCCAATAAGGGATCACCAGAGTGATGGTTTGGAAAACATTTTAGTGTTTGGAATAATAATTCGTTTTTTGTCGGCTATTTGTGAAGAAGAGTTAATAATCTTGAAAGTTTAAAATTCCAGCTTTTTCACCTCTACTTTCATTGATTGTTGGAAATCTGATTTTGAAAAGCAAATCTAACTCACTTGGAGTCTGGAATTTTCCACTTTGTATGACTGTTGTAAAATTTTTAACTGGGGTATATGGGATGGAATGGGAAGGGACACTCCCCAATACAAAGTCCATCACCCTCCCCACCCCCGCCCCTGCCTCCAAGTTGGGTCCAACCTATATAACAGAATCACCAGTAAATACCTGAATCACCCTAAAAAATGATATGAATGAATGAATAACTTTATTTTATCGACATTTCCCTTTAAACTATCATTACCTACCATGATTATGGATTTTGTGGTGTTTGAAGGTCACATTTTTTTTAGGTGATTCCAGTATTTATGGGTGATTCCGTTTAAAGAAAAGACCTGAAAATTCCCTTGAAACTTTTTAAAATTATATTAACAACAAAGATAAAATGTTTATTTATTTATTTTCTTTAAAAGCCTTATTATATAATGATGGTCTTACTCTTTAACTGTGCAAGGCAAACTATAATGAGATTTTATGGGGTGAAATCCTGTATTTAAAGCCGCTTGGGAGTCGAGCATTGCGGAATCAACAAAGTGATTCACATTTATTAGATATGAAGACCAGTGTATTCATTAAGAGACCGTTTGAAATATGATGTTGTGCTCGGCCAGTTATTGGGACTGATGATGAAAGAGCAATGAGGAATGCCATTGATTACGTCTCAGACCCTTTCTGGCTCCAGTATAACGTGTACCAGACATTTAATAAACACAGTTGATTATTTAGAAGCCTTTGGTCGACAGCTCATAGTTGATTCTATTTTCGGAGACAATGGTATTGTGACATCTGATGATTCTGTGATTTTTATTACACGGTTGAAGACCTGAAGCCTCCAAAAACATTTATGAAGGGAAAGCACCAGGATTTGATATTTTTCAGAATGTGTTGTGCCTTTATTGAAAGAAAATATCCAAACCTTAAAAATACAATGATTCCCAGATTTAACAAGGAGTACATGAAACGTGGGCCACTGCCCCTGGCCCATAGGCGTGTTCGAAGTGGGTCAGAAACATTTTCTTAGTCAAAAGAGTGAAAACAGGAAAATTTTCTATGTCGAAAGAGTGAAAAAGTGCCATAACTTTGGGAACATTACTGGATGGAAACCAGATCCTTGTGTATATCAGTGCCCCCATGTGGGTCTACATGTATCATTACATGGATGCAAACCAGTTCCTTGTGTATATCAGTGCCCCCATGTGGGTCTACATGTATCAGCATACCAAAGGAGATCCAAATCCAACTGATGGCTTTTAAATTACAATGCCAAACATTTGTCCGGACGTACAGAGGCTTCACTAGGTACCGCCAATCGTGACATTTTGATGTTACTGTTACTTCTGTGTTAACAATTTTACATGGCGTAAATAACCTGGATGAATACCCATAATGCAAATGGAAAAGAGTGATGACTATGAAGGAAAGATCTATACCATAGCACCTTAAGGGGCTATATTAGTAATGGAATTTTGTTTATTTTTAAAATTCTCACCTCTGATATTCCTTCAATTCAAATTAAATATACACAAAATGTACATCAAAATGAAGATTGAGATGTATAGAACACGAAACACATGTGTAATCAACTCATAGAGTTGACCGTAGGCGACACTGGTTCCTGGAAGTCTGCTACCGCATTCGTACCAGAACTGATAGTAAAATATTTCACAAGAACAACTTGTGGCCAAATGTGCTTTACATATCCAAGAACAAAGCTACTAGGGTATAAAAATTCTTCAAAACACAGTGACAGAACTGCGTGGGGGTAAATTCCAAAACCTTTGCTTTTGTTTACAAATGAATTTACTTTCGATTTTCGGTCGACGTCATTGGACAGAAAAAGCATTTATTTTCAACGTCTCTAAAATCAAATAATGAGAAAGAACGCCTTAATACAGTATACTGTAATTAGATAGAGACTGCACAGTTGCCATATTTAGTGCAAGGTATCATGATACCTGTTGAAGTTTCTTAGAATTACGATTTTGTTTTTCGATGGACATTTGTGGTATCAAGTGACATGTGATTTGCGCATATCTGTCGAGCATGGAAACCATCTTCAATAAAAAATGCAGACAGTGTTGTCCTTTTCCAAAATGCAGTCCTATCGCTGCACTCGAAAGTGTTTTGAATGACTAGCTTTGTTATTGAATATTTGAAGCACATTCGGCCACGAGTTGTTCTTGCGAAATATTATTTTATTATCAGTTCGGGTATACGATAATGGACTTCCAGGAACCAGCGGTGCCTGCTGTCAACTCTATGAGTTGATTACATATGTGTTTCGTGTTCTGTACTAGCGATCGGCAATAGGGGGAGATAATTCAAAACTGCAAGAAATATGTCACACTGGGAAATTGGTTCGGGGAATCCCTCAAAACAGACCTCTTTTCTACCGTGAGCTGTGATTGGTAGAGAAGTCTGTGAAGGAAAACTTTAGCCAATAAGCGTTCTCGATACAAAAAGCTACTGTACCTGTTTTAGACTGGGCTAAAAATATCGTTTTTATATTTTTAATCTTGGTTCAAAAAATTCTTAAAATTGAAAAAGTACTTTGTAGTCAGGGTACCTCGATGAAACGAATTGAGTAGTTAGTACAATTCATTATTTCTACGATACAGTTGAAATATTGAACGGAACATATCGGGTACTCTGTTAAAAAAATAGTTTTTGAAGGGGGGGTCCTGTCCAACGCGGAAAAAAATATTCTTTCAGAAGTTATCTCCCCTGATTTCCCCGATGTTGACATCAACAACGTGACATTTTTTACACTCGTTTCTGTTTTTAAAATCAACTTGTCTTTAATATTCCACAAAGAAAATTATGTTCATTTAGGTATGATTTTTTTGCGACAAAAACAGTTTTTCCAAAACCAATTTCATGGATGCAGGACAAGAGACTGACATTCCAATCCTTGTACGAATGACAGAAATGTACTTCAAATTGCCTATTTTTGTTGTGACACAACTTGTGTGATTGAAGGGTCGTGTCAATTGTCATTTGTCTCTCGACCGTGAGTTGTATGAGCATGAAATTATATCTGGGTAGCTGAGAAATTGTGTGGTAGTGTAGACGAAGAGATATTGAGAAATTTGTGACATTAATAGCTTGTTTTTTAACTGTTAAAATGCAATGACAATGAATTGGGGGGGGGGGGGGGGGGTTGTGCCAATGGTGGACAGTGAGTGAGTAGGTGTGCCTAAAAACTGCAAGTTGCCACAAGTCACAACAAACCTGCTTTTTACCCTACAATATTCACTCATTGGGGAGGGGGGGGGGGGGGGGGAATAAAACGATTGATAACTTGACCTGGCATTGAATGGGAAATTACACAATTTGAGAGCAAAATGACAGTGATGGTTTGGTAACATTGAGGGGAGGGTGGATGGGAGAGGGGTGCTTGAGCATCAACGACAGCTCTAAAACATACTGTACACCTCCAGTTCAATACTAACTCAAGGTTGAATTAGGGGTTCACATTGTGTTTTAAATTAAAGAACAAAGGATTGGAAGTCTTTTATTACAATTATTTGTTTCTCCTTCCATTAGGGGATGCTGAAACAAAGAACTGACAATTTCAGGTGGCCTTTGAGCTTTTATTAAAATGCAACCAACCAATCAATCAATCAATCAATCAACCAATCAACATCATGTTTCTTTAACTGCTATGATCAATCTAAACACTTATTCTTTTTTTAAAGAGCCATTTATTTCATTGCATGGTTGTGTTTTCCATGAAATATTCATCTACTTAGATTGGTCCTAGAAGTAACGAAGAATTGAATATTGAAGTTAAACCCTTTTGTTTTGTCAGAAGCTGAATTCAAATTTCTAGTTTTCTTTTTAATTCAATCATGACAGAATTTTTGATTCATGGTGTTTGAAATCAAAAAATGATCTCATAACATTTATACAAGACTGCTTCACTTTGTGAAAAAATGGTTTCAATTCTTGTGTGCCAAGTTTGTTTGATTGTTCTTAAAATCAGCTTTGAAAAAAAAAACAGAAGGGTGAATGAATGCTAATTCAACAAATGATTCAGCCTTTAATTCAATTTTGATGATTTTTACAGTTCACTTTTTGAGTTTTATGTTTTTAGTCTTTATTGCATGTGTTGTGCACCAGAATGCCTTTTTTGTATTTTGCTCAGTATGAGCTGAAATGACGTGGTACAAGTTGTCGGATAAAAAACAAATAAAACTGTGATTTTATTATCGCCTTGTTGATATGTTCAACAGTAACAACATTATTTGTTGGCTCACTTGAGGCCTGCACTCTAGTCAATAGAACAAGTTGAAAATATGAACTTTGGGGAAAATATACAACCATTTTCTGGTTATCATGAAAATGACCACATTTTTCAGCGAGTACTGTAGTTTATAATTGTTTATTCTTAGGTCAGAGACCTGTTTTGAGTTTGCATGGTTCATTTTATATCTGAAAAAGGGTCCAAATAACTAGAAAAAAAAATAAAAATCTAAGTTCAAGTGAAGAATTTTTTTTTATTATGGCTGTACCAAAAAATTCATGGAATTTTTAGCTTTTTCAATTTCCGAGTGCAGAGGGTACCCTAATTCTCCAGTGAATGTACATTAATGGCTGAACTTGAAATATGCACAAAAGCATTTTTCTTATTTCTAAAAGGTAACTAGACACCAAAAAATTGTTATGGCCTGTATATGATCCCTCCCTCAAAATCATTGCCTGTCCCTATCTGTACATCCCAATCTTCATTTTGATGTATAATTTGTGTATATTTAATCTGAATCGAAGGAATATCAGAGGTGGGAATTTCAAAATAAACAAAATGCCATTAGTACTTATATAGCCCCTTATTGGCCTTAAGGGCCTATATAAGTAATGGAATTTTGTTTATTTTGAAATCCTCACCTCTCATATTCCTTCAATTCAGATTAAATTTTCACAAATTATACATCAGAATGAAGGTTGGGATGCATAGAAGACGAAACACATATGTAATCAACTCATAGAGTCGGCTGTAGGCACCACTGGTTCCTGGAAGTCTGCTACCGTATTCGCACCAGAACTGATAATAAAATAATATTTCATCAGAACAACTTGTGGCCAAATGTGCTTGATATATCCAAGAACAAAGCTAGGCATTCAAAACACTTTCGAATACAGTGATAGGTCTGCATTTTGGAAAAGGACAACACTGTCTGCATTTTTTATTGAAGATGGTTTCCATGCTCGAAAGACATGCGCAAATCACTCGTTACCATGAATTTCCATCAAGAAACAAAATCGTAATTCAAGAAATTTCAGCAGGTATCATGATACCTTGTATTGAATATGGCAACTGTGCAATCTCTATCTAATAACAATATACTGTATGAAGGCGATCTTTTTCATTATTTGATTTTAGACGGCGTTGTTTTTACATGCTTTTTCTGTCCGATGACGTCGACCGGAAATCGAAAGTATACTCATACGTAAACAAAAGCAAAGGCTTTGGAATTTTCCCCCATGCAGCTCTGTCGCCGTATTTTGAAGAATTTTTATCCCCTAGCTTTGTTCTTGGATATGTAAAGCATATTTGGACACAAGTTGTTTTTGTGAAATAGTATTAAATTATCAGTTCTGGTGCGAATGCAGCAGCAGACTTCCAGGAACCAGTGGTGCCTACAGTCGACTCTATGAGTTGATTACACATGTGTTTCGTGTTCTATACATCCCAACCTTCATTTTGATGTACACTTTGTGTATATTTAATTTGAATTGAAGGAATATCAGAGGTGAGAATTTTCAAAAAAACACAATTTCATTACTTATATAGGCCCTTAATTTGACTTGGAACTTGAAGTCCAAGACAGCATTCAGGAAGCATCAGTTTCCAATTAGGCTATTTGGACTAAAATGAAAAATCGCTTTGTACTTTCGAAGTCGGGGGTTATCTGAATCTACGCTAAATTGGTCCAAGTCGGAGGAATCAGTATCCGCATTGGATCTCAACAGTTCGTGGCCACTTTTACTCTTCCGTCGGCTTTTTCCATTTCCCACCAGCGCGTCGAGTTGACGACGTTTTTTCATCCTTTTAAATGGTCTGAAATCCACATTTATTTTGGTTTGTGAATCCAGTTTGACGATCTTGTGACCACTTTTGCCCTCCTAAATAACGGAACGACCAGGGCATTCCAAGGAACGATAAATCATTTTGTGGATCGATGACAACAACACGTTTAATCAATACCGGAAACAAATTGAAAACAACAATAGTATCGGTGTGAAGGCACACAGAAATGGCCATTGACTCAAATTAAAACATGATCATACAAGAGGGTTGCAAAAGCATAAAATTTCCATATACGGCGGTGCTCGAGCCACATTTTTGAAAACTCTAAATTTATGTCAGAGTTGAAAAATAAAGATTTTTGAAAAACCCGTAACTTCAAAAAGACTACCTTTTCAAAGTTTAATTTGTTTCGTGCTTTTGGAACATTTAATCTTTCACGCAGGTCTTCCGCCAACTCAACACAGAATTCTTGTCAAAATGTACTATTGTATTGGCATCGCTGTAATTTTATTTTTCCATTCCGGGTGGGGGTGGAGATGAGATGGGGAAGCCAAATGGGGGCACTTCCGATAAAAGGTGGCTTTCGTCGCAAGTTTTTGTAACCCTCCATAATGTGAAACAGGTTCTACCGAAATGCGAGCACAGACCTCGGAAAGAAATGAAAATTTACTTGAGATTGAGATTGATAGATTTATTCAACATAATTGTACAAGAAACATATAATCAGTCAGAAAACAACAACAGAAGATGTCACAATTGAAAAGTATATATGGATATATAGGTTAGTTAGTGTTGTGGAATGTTGCTACAATGCTGACATTTATTGCTTGTGATGACGATTATTTTTTATTGAAGGCACGTGATTTCTTAAAGTTCATTTTGTTTACTAGTATTATTATGTT
Source organism: Pictodentalium vernedei (assembly GCA_031216915.1). Classification (NCBI taxonomy): domain Eukaryota; kingdom Metazoa; phylum Mollusca; class Scaphopoda; order Dentaliida; family Dentaliidae; genus Pictodentalium; species Pictodentalium vernedei. The sequence goes on from CM062293.1 coordinate 158,548,958, forward strand.
GAAAGGGGAGTGCTGGAAGTATAAACTTATAAATTGCACTCCCCTTAGATAATATGGATGTAGTTTGAAATTTAAGTGCTATTGTTCGTACATGAAATGTGTTCATTATTAGGTGATGCCCTAATGAATAATTTCTTAGCTATAGATAAAAATTTGGTCCAATGTTACTGGGTCGAGTTTTTATGAAACTTAGATTAGCCTACTGCTCATACATACTTGAGTGATATATTGATGGGATTAGTTTTCAGAATAATATTTATTGGGGAGATTAGTTTTTAGATCCTTCTTAAAGTGTTTGGGAGTTGTGCACGATTTCAGACGAACGTCTAATGCGTTCCAATAGGTGGTTCCAATAATCCTAGTGCAAAAGTCTTTTAGGTTAGTTCTTCTATAATTCACCGTGAAGTTACCTTGCTGTCTAGTGTGGTATGCATTAATTCTTTCTTCACGAGTGAAGAAGTATAATAAATGAGAGGGAGCAATTCAAGTTTTGCTTTGTACAAAAATTCGAGTGTATTCATTTCTATCAAATCCTCAAGCTTCAAGATTTAATACTTGCGAAATATCGGTGAACTATGACTCCTGAAAGCGGCTCCGTCAATTAATCTCATTGCTATCTTCTGAGGATCACCAAGGGAGTGAGCCTGGTAGTATAAGTATTGCCCCAAATTTCACAACAATAGTATAAGTAAGGGGAGATTAGACATTGATATAATGACAGAAGTGCAGAACTATTTAGTTTTCGTTTGGTATACATTATTATTCCCAAGTTTTTTGAGTCTTTAGCTTTAATATTAGTAATCTATTCTTTCCACGATAATTTGTGGTCTATATGTACTCCTAAGAGCTTAGTTGAATATATGCGTTCAATTGCATTTTCGTTTATGTTTACGCTTATGTATTCATCTTTTGTTTCCCTCTTATTACCGAAATCATGAAGTTTGTTTTAAGTATGTTCAAAGATAATTTGTTTACCTGGAACCAGGTGTTCAATTTGACCAACTGTTGGGACATGTCTTTGCAAAGTGTATTAATATTCTTTCCAGTCAAGAATAAGTTTGTATCATCAGCGAACATTAAGATTTTCAACAATGATGATACATTGCAGATATCATTGATGTATAATATGAAAAGCGACGGCCCCAATATTGATCCTTGTGGAACCCCACATTTTATTTTCATAAGTTCAGAGTCTGTTCCATTAATGGATACGTATTGGTGTCTATTAGCCAAGTAATTCACTAGCCAATCATGTGCCTTTCCCCAGATTTCATAGTATTTTAGTTTTTCTAAAAGGATATTGTGATCGATGGGATCAAAAGCCTTTTTTTAAGTCAATAAATATCCCAAGTAGAAACTCTGATCTTTCAATGGCATCAGTTATCCCCTCGATCAATTCAATTATAGCGTGCGATGTTGAACGCTTGCTCCTAAAGCTATATTGGCTATCCGAAAGAATATTATATTTTTCATTGAACATCATCATCTCCTTTAGGTATATACTGTATGGAATCAAAACCTGCAGAGGGTAAAAAAAAATAATAGAAGAGGGAAAAAATAAAAAACAACAAATAACAACCCATCAGCTGACCTCCAATTCGCCATCGACAATGATTTCATGCACCTAGACACCTTCCTTGTAGCAGATCTCAAATTGGAGACGGTGAGACATATAGTGTTTTCGACACCATTCCAGCTGAATCAATTCAATTCAATTCACCTTTATTCACAGTATATCAATTACATATAAAGTACAGTAGGAAAACTAAACAATTCATTTTAACATACTTTGATATACTGCAAGGAAGCGACATAGCAATGTTAGCTGTCTTCCTGTCGTCCCTTGTAAAAATAGAAGAATTTCTCGACGGCAGATCGTGCATTCGAAACCAGTTTTTAAGTTGAGCAATTTTGTATTATTTACAAAATGACCGAGCATATAAGGATCACAGTTATTGAAGAAATATTGGATAGTCCGAGAATACCTAATTATAGCGACTTGACTGTGTATCATACAAAGCATAGTTCCACTACGTTCTGAGTCAAAGAATGTTATATATGGAACATGACTACGACCACCATCTATTCCAATTTTAAATGTAGCCAGGTCTGAAAGCCAAAATCCTTTTTGAAGAGATCTCGGGTTTCAGGCCCTGTCTTACACATGTTGTTGTAACTGGTCTTAATTTAGTATTCATGTACACCAAAGTACAAAAAATAACTGAAACAGCAAGGAGTAAGTGGAGAACACGCCACGATAGAATCGGCAATTGATCACGTCGCTTGGCTGCACTTAGAGGGTAAAGAGGCTGCTCCAGAGAGAGTGAAGTGTTTATGTTAATTTTAGGCAATGTACTGGGCTGAACTGAACCGAAATAAAGTAAAGTAAAGGGGAACGGGATCATGGCATCAACAGACATAATTTTTATTTTATATTTTTATTTTCTTATCTGGTAATTAAACGCATCTTCTAAGCAGAACTCGTCGCTGGTTCATTGACGGGACCTTTAAGGTTGGTTATTCTATTTTATATTAAAAAACTTAAGAGTCAAATGTCACAGTCATGATGTCACTTGTTATATAGGCTTAAAGTCATTTGTTATGCCCAGAAAAAAATTAGATTTCATTTTCATATTGACCCCTTTTATGTGATTGATAAGTCAAAAGTTGCAGTCATGATGTCACATGTTATACAGCCTAAAGTCGTTTGTTTCTCACAGAAAGAATTTAAATTTCATTTTCAGATTGTTGGAGCACCTTTTCAATCAGGGCAACTTCTAACAATAAATGGTTTCGTCCAGAAAGAGGGAAAGAAGAAACAGTTTCCAATGGTGTATGTGCTGATATCAGGTAGATCCAGAGGGGACTATGTCCATGTTTTGAGGACCATTTCTCAGAAACTGCACCATCCAACTGTAACAAATTTTGTTTTAGATTTTGAAACAGGTAAATAATTGTTTTGATAAATAAATATTTTATGGGAACTTATGAACCTTTGTTTTTATTTTTAGCTCAACTTGACAAAGTCAAGCTGAGCTATAATTGCCATCACTTCTCGTCCGTCGGCGTACGTGTACGTCCACGGCGACTTGTCTCGGCGGCGACTTGTCCCGACGGCGACTCGTTCCACCTCGGGTACGGAGAGTTGTCCCGACGGCGAGTTGTCTCGTTCCCGAACATTCGGCCTGGGATCATTCGGCCTCGGATCATTCGGCCTCCATTTTCAACTAGGGAGACTAATAGAAACGCGGTTTAATATGACTTTAAACACCTTTATTACAACCAAAAACAAAAACAAATACCGCGTAATATAAAATATATACAATATAAAATACATTTACACTTTATATATACAGGCACGCAATCTCAAAAATCTAGATGTAGTTACATCATTCTCTTTATATTTCTCCGATGCTTCCTCTAACTTCTTGGATATCTTTGGACAAGCAAGTAAGCGAGCAAGATTGATGTTGGACACGAATCAATGAAAAGTTTCAGCGCACCGAAGGACAATGTGGGATTTAAATCCTTTGCGATCCAAAATAACTGTATTTGCTTTATAACTTTATTTCGTTATGAATACTGAAACAGTCTCTGGTTTGGGGGCAGCCCCAGCATGTTATCCATAACGGTTACAAAAAGGAAAATATCCACCGATATGTGCTTTTGAAATCTGGGAGTCACCCATCAACCTATAACGGAGAGGGTCATAGTTACAGTCCACATAAAAGGTTTAAGGGTTCAAAGAAACTGCAAAAAAACAGTATATGATCGCCTGATCAAGTGCGACTAAATCAATGAAGCTTTTTCGGTCGTACTGTAAAAACGCTGTATCAGTATCTAATCAGAGGCCAGTACTTTGATCACTACTTCAGAAGAACTTATAAAAACAAACTTTTTAAGCTGAGTTGTGCCAAACAACATCCAAGAAGTATATCATTTCGGGTTTGCATGTCGACATTGGAGAACATATATTGTCATTCTTTTATTCAATACACTGGATTTTATACAATGGATTTTATATTTCATTATAATTCATTATTCATTATGGATCGGTCTCGTGCTTAATACATTTCGACTTTTGGAATAAAGGTAGGTACGCCATAAATATTATTCTTTAAAAAAATATTCTGGAAAAACTCCAAATATACAAAAAACCAACAAAATGAACTAAAAAAATATTTTTTTAAGTTATTTTTCAACTCCCAATTCCGAAATCCAAACTTTTTTACCAAAAGTGGGAACATTCGGCGTCAAAAGTGGGAACATTCGGCCTCAACGGAGGCCGAATGTTCCCGGTAAAATACCTGGGGCCGAATGTTCCCGAGGCCAAAAAGACCCGGACCCCCACGTACACTGTTCAAAATTCTGAATCATTAACACACACAACACCAATTTTGGTAGTACTCAACCGTGCGGCGAGACAGCGGGAGTACAGTTATACGCAGAATGTGTGAAGTGAGACACTATTTCTGGACAGATCAAGCCGGATCCAATCAGCGATCAATGCTCAGATGTGTCAGTTGACACACGCTCCAACATTAATTATGTTTCTGGTCACATGCAAGCTCTTGGAATCCGGTCTCATATCTTTGCAACCGATGGCCAGATTTCCATGAAACTTCATATGCATGCATCCTATGATAGTCATTCGGTGCCCAGTAAAAACTGACCTTGTCTGCACATTCTTCCCAGGGCTATGCACCTTTGACTTAGAATTATGCAAGTAATCAGCAAAAAAGTTGTCCTGTCGTTAATTTAATCAATTACTAACGAATTTAAAATATTTTCGGTATGTGGGCTCACGGGATGCTTAAGTGAAACGAGTTCGCATATCAGCCCACCTAGCTTTCTAGGAGTTATGCCCGTTTGACTTCGAATTTTTCAAGTGAATCAGCCGTTGACCAAGCATCTAAAACGAGTTAGTTACCGGCAATTTAGCCTAAAGCATGTTTTTACAAAAAATATCCACACTATTCCTTCCGCTTTGCAAAATTTCACCAACAAGCATCTATTTTTTTACAAATATTTTGGTCGAACGCCATGTGTCTATGGTAGATCATGCCGGGGTTCACATTCAATGGCTACCCCCCCCCCCCAAAAAAAACAAAAACAACAAAAAACAACAACTCTGGCTACGCACCAGGCCCTGTATCTACGCGACTGTGCGGTGATACCCCAAAATGACTACTTCTAGTCCCGACCATCACTATTTCCTAACACTTCAAGTAGCGGCTACCACTATGGGCCGTATGGCTCCGACGTGCATCACCACCTGACTATGGTTGCTTCCCACTACAGTCGAAAAGGGGGAAACGCTAAAGAGTTGCAAGTGAACGACTCCTAGGAGCTATTGCTCGCATCACTATAGGTCAGTATTTTAATATGTTATTGGGAGAGGTGGACGGAATTCCCAACGAGTTTCTCAAAAACGGGGAGAGGAACTCTGCGCAAGCCTAACTGCCATATTCAACTAAGTCACAGAAAAACAAAAGGTCCCAAACAATGGAGAGAAAGCAAAGTAACATTTATCCACAAAAAGGGGGAACAGGATGTTTTGGATAATTGTCGAAGGATCTCTGTCAGTAGCAACATTGGAAAAGTTTCTGTAAAGTCCTGCTTGGGAGATTAGAGAAAGTGACTGAGGCGAAGGTTTTTTGGGGAGAGATTCAAAATGGCTTCAGGAAGGGAAGGAGCGTCACTGACCATCTTTTTACGCTATCCCAAGTGAGAGAATCCGCGAAAGCAAAAAGGAGAAAGATGTTTATGGCCTTTTTGGATGTAAAAAGGCATACGATAGAGAATGGAGTGAAGGTATGTGGCGAAAGCTTGAGGCTTTGGGCTTGGGAGGCGAGTTTTGTTGGAATTCTGAAAGCATTATATAAAGATGCACATAGTGACTTAGCCTGGGTAACATAACAGCAAAACGTGTGCCTATGGAGATAGGCCTAAAACAGGGGTGTAACCTTCCGCCAATTCTTTTTGCATTGAACATTAAAGGTTTAGCAGATGAACTCCTGCGTAGCGACAGGTTGTGGACTTGAAGATCCCAGGGCTATTTTTTGCAGACGATATGGTGCTAGTGTCAGAAAGCGAAGGGGGGCTAGCGGCAATCGGGGGAGGGGGGGGGGGGTGAGTGGATAAGGATAAAGGACAGAATAGACTTATTGAAACTCTGTTATCTAAATTATTTGGTAAATCTCCCCGACAGCCGATGGTGTAAAGTAATGTTCCAGAGTATTTTCAACACAAATACCAAGACAGGGTGGATGGTCCAAGTGAGGGACTTAATAGAAAACTACTCATTGGAGATCACGGGCCTAGGCGTAGGGGCAATCGAAGGTAAAAAAAAGAAGAGAGAGAGGGGGGGGGGGGGTGAGGGCGCTCACCTGACAAGATAGACTCAATATCAACCCAGGGAATTGATTTCAACAAGTTGCATCTGCCCCTTCTAAGAAAAGCTTATACCAAATATCCAAATTATTCTGACCAGTAGATATAACAAAAAGATTTTTAAAGAATATTCCTCATATTGAACTAAGTTATAATTCGGGCTCTCACAGGGAGCCCAAATATGAAGCCAGGGACTTGGCTTTAACAAACTTGAATCTCACCCCCCTAAGGATGCTGCACACCAAATATCAAAACATTCCGACTGCTGGATCTGAAGAAGATTTTTTAAGAAAATTCCTCATTTTGAACTAAGTTACAATTCGAGCCCCCACAGTGAGCCCAAATATGGACCTAGGGACACGGCCTGAACAAATTTGAATCTTACCCCCCCCCCCCCTCCCTCCCCCCCCCCCCAAGGATGCTGCATACGAAATATCAAAAGCATTCTGACTGCTGGATCTGAAGAAGATGTTTAAAGTTATCATTCAGGCTTCTACAGTGAGTCCAAATATGAACCCAGGGACTTGGCTTGAACAAACTTGAATCTCACCCCCTAAGGATGCTGCAAGCCAAATATCAAAACATTCCGACTGCTGAATCTGAAGAAGAAGATTCTTAAAAAAAAATTCCTCATATTGAACTAAGTTATAATTCGGGTTCCCGCAGGGAGCTCAAATAGGAACCCAGGGACTTTGCTTTAACAAACTTGAATCATCACCACCCTCCCCCCCCCCCCCCCCCCCCCAAGGATGCTGCATACCAAATATCAAAACATTCCGACTGCTGGATCTGAAGAAGATTTTTTAAGAAAATTCCTCATTTTGAACTAAGTTACAATTCGAGCTCCCACAGTGAGCCCAAATATGGACCTAGGGACATGGCTTGAACAAACTTGAATTTCTCCCTTTTAAAGACATTTGCCTGAAATGCACCAAGTTCAAATTCGGGCTCCTATACTGAGCCAAATATGAACCTAGGGGCCGATTTGAACAAACTTGAATCAGATCCACCCCACAATGTTGCATACCAAAATATCAAACGAGTCTGCCTGTTGGATCTTGAGAAGAAGATTTTTAAAGACATTTGCCTGAAATGCACTAAGTTCAAATTCGGGCTCCTATACTGAGCCCAAATATGAACCCAGGGGGCCGATTTGAACAAACTTGAATCAGATCCACCCCACAATGTTGCATACCAAATATCAAAAGAGTCTGCCTGCTGGATCTTGAGAAGAAGATTTTTAAAGACATTTGCCTGAAATGCACTAAGTTCAAATTCGGACTTCTATACTGAGCCCAAATATGAACCCAGGGGGGCCGATTTGAACAAACTTGAATCAGATCCACCCCACAATGTTGCATACCAAATATCAAAAGATTCTGCCTGCTGGATCTGGAGAAGAAGATTTTTAAAGAAATTTGCCTGAAATGCACCAAGTTCGAATTCGGGCTTCTATAGTGAGCCCAAATATAAATCCAGGGGGCCGATTTGAACAAACTTGAATCAGATCCACCCCATAATGCTGTATACCAAATACCAAATGATTCTGGCCACTTGTGCTGGAGAAGAAGATTTTTTTTAGTAATTTCTCTAATATACATAGGGTGCTATCAGAGTTATGCCCCCTATGGAGCCCCAAGTGGGCATGTCCATTTCATTTGAACAAACTTGAACTGACATATGGTAATGAACATCCATACCAAGTTTCGAGCAAATCGACCTAGCGGTTTCAGAGGAGAAGTCGTTTGAAAAATATTCACGACGCCGGACGGACGACAGACGACGGACGGCAAGTGATAAGTTTAGCTACCTTCGGTGAGCTAAAAATCGCCAGAGAAAGAGTCATGGAGAATGGTAACCTTAATGGGCGAGAGGGGGGTCAAATCAAAGAGATCTTTGGGTGGCCTGCGTCATAAAGAGAAGCCGGTTTTGAAGAGTACCTTGATGGCACCTCTTTGGGGGGGGGGGGGGGGTCACTGTTGTTCAAGCTGAGGTCGCAGTCCCTGGAGGGGAGAGAAAAAATAGGGAAAAAAACAGTGAAAAGGGGTGCCAGATGTGTAATTTAGGCGAGGTGACGATCCTGAAACACTTTCTACTAGAATGCCCAAAATACCACTCTAAAAGAACAAGATTCACTGGGAGTGTAATGGGAAGTGGGATGGGAGAATGAAGGACATGTAATTATTATTTATTATAGCGCGCGCCCGAAGGGCTGCTTTGAAGCAAGCCTAATAGACAACGTGTACGTGAAATTGGAAAAACCAAGGAATGCTATGCCATCCAATCTAAACAGGAAACCGGAAGTAAAAACATGGGGAACCCCAGCTCTCGTTTTCAGAAGCGAACAAATCGAATGACGCCCCCTAAAAAGCGAACGGTGTAATGCGAGATTTCTCCTTAGATCATTCCATGCAGACTGTAAATAATTTATTGAACATGCTTTTCAAAATTAAAGTTTTTCCAAACAAACTCAACTGTCGTTTGCTTTGCTGACTAAATGACAGAAATTGTCGCAAAGCTAAATGTTCCCATATATGCACATTGGATTTCATCGTCTGCTGGCTGGACGCTGGGGTTCCGCTGTTGTTCGATTCTGCGGAGTATTCTGTCACGTGATTTATCTGTTTTGCATTTGCAAGTGCAAAACGCTGTTCACTTCAAACCAACACTGCGTGTTATTGGAACAAAGTTACCAAATGAAAAGCATCAACAACACATCCGTTTGTTGTAACTTAAAAGTAGGCACAGGTCGCATTGTGGCAAAGGTCGTTTTCATTCAGTTATTACGAACCTAAGATGTCGAAGTGACATACTGTCTGACAAACGTCCACGAATTACCATTTCCAAAACAGAAGTTGCGTTCCACAATGTATACACCCCAGCGAAACAAAACAATAAATTTTCGACAATACGTTTCGAGGCCAATTTTTATATTGTAGGTCTGATATGTTTTTTGGGGGGAAATAAATCTACAAGACAGCATGTACATGCATTAGTTCACAACGCAAAATGTTTTGTTGGACGACCCCTTAAACACTGTTTTAAATTCTGTTAAGTTTATGTCATTATAATTTGAAAAACACTGTGAGTTGCGCGCGCTTTTTGGTTTTACCAAAGTTCATATGATTTATTATATTTATTTATTGGTGTTTATGGTCACATATTTTTGCACAATGGCTAACCATGGCAACAACATGAGTATCAACTCAAGACCAGGGGTGAGCATTAATAAGATATGTTGCCCATTTTAGAGAGGGTTTGCACCTCCCAAGCAGTGGTGACTGGGTCCTATTTTACCAGTAAAACAGAGCCTGTTTACCGCAGTGAACAGGCACTGCTTCACTTCACGGAGTTCCCGCGGGGAGCACATGTGATTAATGAGTGATTCAAAGGAGAGGGTTAATATGCTAATCGGAGATATTGGGAAACATGAAGCAGTTCGTCTCCGAGTGTTGGAAGAAGAGAAGCGTGGAAATAGGGATGCAGTTGGGAGCACAGAGGTAGCCAAAGCCTTTTCACCTGAGAACTGCGACGACAAATCAGCGGCCGGCCAAAGTGTTATTATTATTATTCTGGAGGTTCATGTCCAGATGTTCACTGTTGTTGGGAATACTACTGAGGGCTTCTACCTCTCAATGAATCTCGAGGGTAGAAGTGTACTGTAATCAGAGTATTATTGTGTTGGAGGATATATCCATACGAGCCAGTGGGCGCTATGACTCCTTTTACAATATAACTTAAAACAGGGGCGTAGAAAGGCAATATATTTTATTTATCATTATATATCTCATTGGCGGAGAGAATGAGATGATTTGGGAAATTTATCAGAGCTTTTGGGATTGGTCTAACTTGGCAGGGTCATCGCATACTTGGCAAGCCAGTTACTGTTTAATCCCATTGAAGAAATAATGGATAATATGGACTGTCTGAAACGCCATTTTATGGCTACTCGGTGCTTTACTGGCGTCTCAAATATCTGTTAACCCATTGGGACCTAATTCCAGCACAGACCACTTTTTATACAACATGACATGTGCTCCAACATGTCTCCCTAGGATAACTTCAAGTTATAAGTATCTAGACAGTTGTTTCTAGGCAAGTCTAGAAATAATTTTCAAAGACTGCAAAATACATTTAAGGGTAATATACATTCTTACGAAGTTAGACAAAAAAGTGTTAAAAACAAACTACAAGAATCTGTTAAGTTCTCTAATTTGAGAACATTCTTGGAAGTTTGCGACATTGGTTACCATTGTGAGCTTGGTGGAATTTAAAGGCCTGAGATCTATATATCATTCTCGGCTGTCCAAGGTATACCAATATTCGCTTGTTGATATTTTATAACAGATTTCATTTTATTACACGCCTGTTCTATGAAATCCCCATCTACAGTAACACTAAACCATGCGGAAAATGAAAATCTGTTCCGCACATATGTACGGAACGGAAATCGTTGACTGACTATTTTTAAACTGAAGCGAAATTTCACTGAATTTTTCTACAAATCGTGCACCGCAAATACAATTTGAATCGCTAGAGCTGGCTAAAAATCGTACCCCGAGTTCAATTGTGCCAGTATGCACATAGAACACATTGGAACTTAAGGGACGAAATAGTAACATGGGTTCCCCTCGCAAATTTGGTTGGCGATAAAATGTGTTCTTTTTGTTGATAGTTGTCAAGTTTCGGAGTGTCCTTCTGATGTTTTTTTTTTATAGATGTGAAGGTGTGTAATAAACACAACGACACGCGTGTGTGAATGGGTTAATCGATGTGGCACTTGTGCTATCACGGAAGGATAAAACTCGAAGCCTGTGGCCTCTCGTTCTATCCTTCCACGCTGGCACTCGTGCCATATCAATTAACCCACTTACACGCGTGTGTCGGTCTGTATATAACAGCTGGTTCTATGAAATTTTTACCAGACACGAATAGTAGACAGCACTTGTGAAAATCGGAATTCTCGAATAACTAAACATGTGTTAATTTTTCGTCTTGAAAACTAACTTATGACCCCTGGAATCAGCTGAACAAGTTCATTTCAACGAGGGATTATAAGCCATGTTTTTCGGAGCAAAAGCTAAAATACAATAATCTTTGAACGGCGATTGTTGTGAATACAGCTGTCTGGTTATGGTCGTTTGATAGGTAACGGGTTGAAATCACAAGATTTGCTGCAGCATCCACGTTGCTAAACAGAGAGACCCTGGGCTCAAATACAAAATATATCTTTTTCTCCCTTTGACCTCACACAAAATTCAATGTTGTCTGGATGTAGATCAAGCTTCTGACATTTCTACAAGCATACACCGGTTCTTTGTAATTATAACCAGAAATATAGGAACCTTTTCCCAGAAATAGTTGAGAGAGAAAGAAAGAAAGAGAGAGAGAGAGAGAGAGAAAGAAAGAAAGAAGAGAGAGAGAGAGAGAGATTAGGTCAAGTTTATCTTATTGAGAATTAGCAGGAAAAACGGGTCGTACAAAGACTCTTTACTCTAAAGATGTTACTGAAGATTGTGTCTACTACAGGTTTTATAGTCTAGAAAAATGCACAGTTTTGGCCCCATTACCACTACACTATACTTTGATATGGTGCTTAGAAAAACATCTACATTGCAAAGTGACGAAGTTATAAAATAACCAGGCTACAAAATGACCAGGTTACAAAATGATTCGATACCTGTTAAGCTTAAATGTGTGTTTTAATGCAAACTCCATTCACTTGGTAAAATTGACATGCTCTGAACATTCTACAATAAATTTTAACAACAGAAATTTCATGAACAAAATATCAGGACTCGACTGACAACTAATTCACTCATCCATGACTGATGAAGTGAGTAAAATCTGCTTTGAGAGTGATTTCACATCAAGACAACCATTCGGAATTAGACAAGTAGACTTCTTGAAAATTGTGTTAAAACTTTATCCTTACCTTAGGTATTACCAGCACCTGTCTGTGTAATTTTCAAATTTAGCAGTTGAAAAAATGTATTTTTCAAAAAGTTTCAAGAAAACAGGCTTGAGTTTTTGAAAAATTTGCAGGCACTATAAAATTGCCCCCTTCAAGACCATTTGCAGGTGCCCATAGCTCCCAGGGCTCAAAAAAGAAATCCGTCCAAAGTCAATACAAATTTTATTGAGGAACTGATTATCAAAACTTGCTGTCAAAACCATTTCATGTGACACCTCATTGGAATGAGCTTTAAGAGCTCATTCCAATGAGGGGTCACATGATATGGTTTTAATAACATTTTTGGAAAAATGAAAAGAAAAAAAAAATTTAAATAATAAATTTTGATATCCTGTGCATTGGGTAAAGGATTAAATAAAATTATGAAGCATGACTATCTGGTTTGTTATGATTATGGCAACATTCAACCAGGACCCATTGGGTCCTAGTCCAAACTTACTCTTGGGGTCCAAATAAACTCAAGGGGCATAATAATAGTACAGTGTGGAAATTTCCTCAAAAGTAAATAATAGTACAGGGGTGAAAAAATGGATTCATTTTCCAAAATATTCTTTGTTTACTCCAGTAAGAACCAAAAGAATATGCTTCAGCCTTAATTTGACAGTTATTAATTATTTAAAATTACATTGAAGTGATTATTATATAAAAATAAATCATTTGGAATGAAATAAAAAACAATAAAGAGACCCAAATAACAAGAGTACAGGGGTATTTTTTCGCAAAAGAGTATCCGTATGTTTATTTGGATCCCTAGTGGGGGCTCGGTGGCGCAGTAGGTAGAGATGCAGGCTGCAAGCCGAGAGGTCCTCGGTTCGAATCCCACCTGCAGCAACCGCGCTGTGTCCTTGGGCAAGACACTTCACCCCCATTGCCCACGTGGGGGCATGGTGGCATTGTGTACTAAGGCATACTGCACATCAATGGTGCACCTATCTTCAACCACTGCTAACTCCTCTTGTGTGGAGTTAGTATCTTGGGGAGCTGACAGTTGCTCGGTGGTTCTCTCCGGGTACTCCGGCTTCCTCTACCCGTAAAACTGTCATGGTCATGATTAGCCAATGTGCAGAAATATGTGACCTTAAACACCAATAAATAAATAAATAAATAGATATTTGGATCCCTAGAGTAAATGACATAACTGTAAGTTAATTTGCAGCATGATTAGTCCTTATGGATGCACCACAGTATAATAAATAAATTTATAGGCTTACCATCCATGTGTGCATTTTAGCAGCCCAAGATTCCTTTATGTTTCATAATTATTTGGTTATATGAGAGAGAGAATTCTCAAAAATATACCTTATATTTCTTACTTTTATTTTACAGGATTTAATCAAGGCCCTTTTTAGGGCTGAAATAAGGACCCTTTCCAAATGGGGTAAATGCCATAAAATTTTCAATTTCTGGCACAAAACACTGTTATCCCCAAACTTATACAGCTTAATCACGTTACTAAGCCATTATGCTCTTCAGATAGTTAACTATAAATTAACTGATACCCATGTTAACCTGCATTCTCAAAAAAGCTTCCACGTGGATTTACGTTTCTCAATGGAACGAGCTCATCGAGCTCATTCCAATGAGGGGTCATAAGCTATGTTTCTGATGCAAAATTCTTTTTAAAAATTAGTCAAGAATTTTGTTTGCAAGTGTCATGTCTTTTGTGTTAGGGAAGGAGTTAAGAGTGTATTTATTTATTCTTGTTAAAGGTCACATACTTCTACACAATGGCTAATCGTTACCACAACATGGTAATAAAGTCAAGTCCAGTCAATTGTTTAAACCCATGCTGCCCATTTTAGAGGACTTCCACCCCAAACATTGGTGACTGGGTCTTATTTTACCAGTAAAACAGAGCTTGTTTACCATAGTAAACAAGCACTGCTTCACTTCCTGGGGTTTCCATGTGGAAGTTAAGAGTACAAAGCAGCAATAACTAAAGTTATTCTGGTTGGGTGTATTTTGAGCTTGAATGACAAATTGTTGTTATGCACTTGTCTGCTGATTTGAGAAGGGTGATTACCTTCAGGTGTGTAGTCAGGAATTTTTATGAGGAGATGCACTAAGTGGCGATCATTGAGTATCAAATGAGTATCAAATGTAGCTGAGTGGTAGCATCTGGGGAAGTATGATATTTATGAAATATAATATGAAATTTATGATCTAATAATATATATTTTGGAGGATATAGTGATGAAGTGTGGCTGTAGATATGATTAACAATAAAACGTGGTAGTCTAAACATTATTTATTTATTTATTTATTTATTTATTTATTTATTTATTTATTTATTGATGTTTAAGGTCACATATTTATGCACAATGGCTAATCATGACCGTGACAGTTTTACGGGTGGAGGAAGCCGGAGTACCCGGAGAGAACCACCGAGCAACGACGAGCAGCTGCCAGAGTCTAAACATTAAGTAACATTGTGAACAATGGGGCATACTTTCAGCCCTGTAACCCCCAAAATGTTGGAAGTTAACAAAACAAAGTTTCCACTGAGTGAATACCTGATCATGAAGTTGCACACTCCGAGCATACAAGCAGAGCGTGTGGGGGGGTATAAATGGACATGGAAATTGGTCAGAATTCGCACAGCGTTAAAGGGATGTTGCTCATGCAAAATGCAGTGTTTGTCCGAAGCTCAGAGAAATAATGCCAGTGGCTGCTTGGAAACAGGCAAATAAGCTTCGAATGTAGCGAGAGTGTTCAATGTCTCCCGGAGCAACATCAAACGCTTGTGGAACAGCTACCAAATCCAGGAGACAATGCGGGACCTTCCAAGATCTGGGAGATCCTGTGTGACTACCCCAGCTCAGAATCGATACATCCGGTTACGTAATTTGCGGGAGAGAACAACCAAAGCGTCCTCTACAGCATCAATGCTACCAGGTCGTCGTCGGATTTCAGATCAGACTGTTTGCAACCATCCACGCGAGGCAGGTCTGCGTGCTCGACGGCCAGTTCATGGCATCATTTTGACGGCACAGCATCGTCAACTGTGACTTCAATGGTGTCCGATGCACACGGCATGGCTTCATCAGAGATGGAGAATGGTATGGCTCAGTGATGAGTCCTGTTTCCTTCTTCGCCGAGTTGATGGACGATGCTGTGTGTACAGACATCATGGAGAACGTTTTGCATGTAGCTGCATTCGGGAGGTGGACAGATTTGGTGATGGTAGCGTTATGATGTGGGCAGCCATCACACACACTGGTAGAACAGACCTCGTCCATGTTGAGGGTAACTTGATGGTGCAGAGATGAAATTTTGCAGCCACATGTGCTCCCCATTAAGCAGAATGCCCATTCCATTTTCCAGCATGACAACACCCGACTGCACACAGCAAGGTTCACTACAGCTTATTTACAGGATAACAACACTGAAGTCCTGCCCTGACCCTCGAAATCGCCAGATTTGAACCTGATTGAATATCTATGGGATCAACTGGATCGACATGTGCGACGTCAACCACAACCTCTGCAGTTGGTGCAAGCGTTGCAGGAAAAGTGTGGGCCACGATACCTGAAGCTTCCATCCAGAATCTGATTGCTTCAATGAACAGAAGGTGCCAAGCAGTTTTGGACTCAGATGGTGGTCACACTAGATATTGAGTTTGGACATGTGATGTTAACATCTGAAACATCTGCATTTGTGCTTCATTCATCTATTAAAATGTTGTTTATGGACTGATTTCATTCTCTATCCCATTATCCCATAACGCAGGAATGTCCCTCATCACAAAAAATCCATTTTGCATTTCTTTTTTTGAACAATATAGTTCTTTTAAGTCTCGCCTTATCTAGTAGTGAACAGACTGTAAACCCGTAAAATAACTTCAATTTAACGTAGTTCTTTCGAGCCTCAACTTGTCCAGAAGTGCGCGGTATTACAATCATAATCGGCATCGGAATCGGCTGATTGTGAGCTCAAATAACCTGTAATTTGTCAGCGGCCTTTTTTGGTAATTGGTTGAACAATAAAGTGGAGCGGGTTATCATAAAACTTCTTGTCTCAGAGGTAATAGGTAATTTCAAGAGAGGTGGTGGAAAATCAAGTATTTTTCAAGGATGAAAACAATTTCAATCACTTTTCATGGAAGGGGGCAAAATTCAAGGACTTTTCATTCAAGTAGGAACCCTGCCTTTTGATCTCTGCTTCTATCATCAAGTCTAAGTTACACTTACAGGAGACCTGATGATAGATGAAGACTTAAAATAGGTTCTGCTTCTGAAATTACATGGATTCCATTTTTTTGCTTGATTCGCACGAGTCGCTGTTGCACACAATGCTTGAGTTGAGACTGACAATATTTACGGCTGTAAGAAGGTGTAATAACTACAACTTGAAAAGTGCTGATTCGATTCGAGATTTGATTTGCTCCAAAATCTGAAGCCTGATTCAATTCGAGATTTTATTCAACCCAAAATTTGAGGTTCGGAGGGCCTTACTTTATATAAAATTAACTAGCATCACTCCTAATGGATTTCAGCCCTGTACTATTATTTGGACCTGTACTTTTATTTAATTTCACTAAAATTTCCACCCTGTACTTTATTCCCACCTGTTCTTTGATTTGGAACACATGGGTATGTTAATATGTGATTCTGGCAAAAATTAAACAGTAATAAGCTCTGTGTAACACTAGGACCATGCAACTAGTTAACCCTTTACCTAACATGAAAAGCAGACGACACTTGCAAAAAAAATTCTTGAATAACTAAATTTTTTCATTTTTTGTCTCAAAAACATAGGTTATGACCCCTCGTTGGAACGAGCTCGACGAGCTCGTTCCAACGAGGGGTCATAACCTATGTTTTTGAGACAAAAAATGAAAATATTTTGAAAATTAATTGGCGATTTTTGAGAATAGCGCTGGCCGGTTTTGGCCGTTACGTTGGGTAAAGGGTTAATATGTGATTCTGACAGAAATTAAAGAGTGATGGGCTCAGTGTAACACCAAGACTATGTAACTAGTTTCTGTGAAACACTTCAGAACTTTCATGATACTTTTTTTTATAACCGAGGCGCTTCACAGAAACTACGTGCAAATGAGAATAGTTATGTTTTAACCCTTTACCTAACATGAAAAGCAGACGACACTTGCAAAAAAATTCTTGAATAACTAATTTTTTCATTTTTTGTCTCAAAAACATAGGACCCTTCATTGGAATGAGCTCGTTCCAACAAGGGGTCATAACCTATGTTTTTGAGACAAAAAATGAAAAAATAATGAAAATTAACTGACAATTTTTGAGAATATAGCTGGCTGGTTTTGGCTGTTACGTTGGGTGGTAAAGGATTAAGCCACAGGGAGTACAATGCATCAGGGTAAGTGGGTCAGCCCATTCTCTCAAAATTTTCAGATCACAAATGGGAGCTATTTCCCTCAAGTGGAACTATTTTGTGGGGAGGTGCAATTTTGTGGGGAGGTGCATTTGCACCCATTCCACCTCCCCTGGCTATGCCTCTGACCCTCACTTTTACCATCCTTGCAAAATCACAAGAGCAATAGACCCCCTCCTGGCAGTCGTTGTAGCACTCAGACATCTGTACAGTGGAGCACTCAAACTGACTGATTAAAATAAAATAAAATTGCTTTCCTGGACTAGAATAAGGAGAGCAATAATGGCAAACACATGGCAAAAGTTTTTTGGATACCAAAAATTTCAATTAATGACCATCAAATCATAGCTTATGACCCCCTTAATGGAATGAGCTAAATGATTTCATTCCAATGAGGGGGTCATAAGCTAAGTTTTGGGGGCACAAATTGACCGGTTATGATTGTTATGTTTGGTAAGTTTTGTGAACAGGTATCTCAAGAAAATTCTCCCTTTCAAAATCTTTTAAAATTGAACTATTGGCAGTTGTTAACCCTTTACAAAACACACAGGATAACAAAATGTATTACTTTAATTATTGTTTTTAAAATGTAAAGAATCATTTCAACAAAACCATTTCATGTGACCCCCTTACTGGAAAGAACTACATGAGATCATTCCAATGAGGGGGGGAGGGGGGGCACAAGAAGGTTTTGTCAAAATTTTCAGGAAATATACTGATGTTTTCAACCACTCCCTTTGTAAATTACACAGGTCAAATTTATATGATACCAAACTAAAAAGGTTCAATACTGGATTCATGAAAGCACTTTCCAAACAGAAAGACACCATTATTTTGCATTTGAAACATAAAAACACAAAACAAAAAAATAATCGCATTCTTTCATAAATCCCTTTGAGACATTAGTCAGGTTTAGAGAAACAAGGAAATGGCATTTATGATTTATAGGGGTAAAGTTTCAACCAAGGTTGGGCCAATGTGTCTTTCACTTCCCAGATTCTTGATCCAATGGAAATTTGAGCAAATCTTTTTTTCAAATATTGAACAAAAATTCAAGCTTGAGATGGTTCCATGGAATGAGCTTGATCAGCTTGTTTCAGTAATGATTCCTAATTTTTTGATTCAGAATAAAACAAGAGTACTGCCTAGCAGGGCATCATGCACCAGTTACATACAAGCCAGAAAATAAGCAGACTGTCATCTGCAAAATGAGGTTCCCAGAGGGTGAATTTAGTGATGCAGGGTAGCATCACTAAATTTACCCTCTGTGAATCTCAATCTGAATCAGGGTCTCAAAACTAAACAGAAAGAGGAACCCAGAGGAAAAATGGCCCACTGTATGGGATAGCATCATCAAATTCACCCTCTGGGGACCTCATTCTGCAAATGTCAGACTGCTTATTTTCAGGCCTGGTTACATATCACTTGGTGGGGGCCCTGGATGTACTGATGTACAGGCTAATTCCACTTGTTGACCTCTACCTATTATGACCTTGACCCTGTGGGTTGGTCATGAATTTTGTATGCAAACACACTGTCTTGTGGTGGTACATATGTTATGTATCTAAGTTTCATTGTGATATCTCTCTCCATTAAAAAGTTATGGCCATACACAGAAAAGTTGATGCATGCAAATTCCATCTGTTGCCATCTATCTGTAACCTTAATCCTGGTGGGACATCATGTATTGTGTGAATTTTCTATCTGACACAACCTCTAGTGGTGGTACTTAGGGTGTCTCAACTTCTTTTTTGTAATATCTCCTTCCACTAAAATGTTAGTGGGCAGACATGAAATAATTGATGTGCATGCTGATTCGATGTGTTGTCTTCTATCAGTGACCTTGAGTTTGGTGGGTAGGTCATGAATTTTGTACTTGACACACCATCTAGTAGTGGTTCATACACTGCATAAATGTCATTGTGATATCTCCTTCCACTATAAAGTTATGGCCCAGACGCGAAACAGCTGATCTGCATGCAGATTCCATGTGTTGACATATGTATGTGATCTTGATCTTGGTGGGTCAACCTGAATTTAGTAAGCAACACATGATCTAGTGGACCAGTACTGGTGGTCCATATGTTGTGGGAGTTTCATTGTGATATCTCAATGCACTCAAAAGTTATGTTCCGCACACAAATAGTTGATGCACATGCTGATTCCATGTGTTGACTTCAATATGTGACCTTGACCTTGACATGTCAGTCTTGGAATTTTGTATCTGGTATGCCATCTAGTGGTGGTCCATATGTTGTGTAGGTTTCATTGTAATATCTTCCTCAACTAAAGCATTATGGCCTGGACTCGAAAAAGTTGATGTGCATGCTGATTCTGTGTCTTGATCTCTATCTGTAACCTTGACCTTGGGACAGTTGTTTATTTTATACATGTCACACTGTGTAGTGGAGGTATATATGTTGTGTAAATTTCATTGTGATATCTCTTCCCACCAGAAAGTTATGGGCTGTACATGTGTAAATGTTAATGGACAGACTGGACACTGCCATAACATAATGCTCCCTTATTTTAAAACAGGTTTTTAAAAAAAACAACAAATTTCAAACACTGAATTTTGTGTATAATTTAAGTAGAACATAAGAATTTCAGTAGGTGATTGATTACGCATAATTCATATAAAATTGATTCAAATGCACTGTACCTTTGAGAGAGATATAGTCCATTAGCCTGGTAACACCAAGAAGCTAATATCCGAACTTGCTGAGTGCTAGATGCAACTATCAGGGGTCTACTTAAAAGTGATGGAAGCCATTAGAGAGGCTTTACACTGTTTTCACTAATTTGTTGTTGGCTCAGCAGCAGAAAAAAATATTAACATAAAATTTGTTTGTTACAATTATTGCAACAAAAACAATTATTTATGAGCAATATCTTGCTAAACCAGGGCTCCTTTTCCAGCAGTGTGATATAATGTTTGAACAAAAAAAAAATGCTCACGTTGCAAATGACCATTCAAAAGTTATTTAGCACTCTATCAAATAAATCCTGCAACTAAAATCAGAACTGCAGATAAGATGTATACAGGCACTATAAGGCTCAATGTCTCTAGGATGAAGTTAATTCATGGTCTATCAAGGACCTATTAAAACCATTTTCAAGGAATTTTAGACAATCTCAGAATATACTACTTTATTTTCATATAGATTTGAGTGAACTAATGATTAAGATATATGGAGAAATCAGTTAAAAGAGGACTGTTTTTGATCATAAATCAGACATATTTACCAGTTCTTTAATAGAAGCAGATTTTAGTTAGCAACAAGCCCGGAAATAAGCAAACCGTCATTTGCAGAAGGGGGAATTTGCTGATGCTATCTCATACACTGGGCTAGTATCCCCAAATTCATCCTCTGGTTAGCTATTCTGTTTAGGACTGAGACCTTGATTCAGATTGAGATTCAGAGAGGGTAAATTTAGTAAACCTACCCTGCTGTGCAGTGTAGCATCACCAAATTCATCCTCTGGGAACGTCATTCTGCAGATGACAGTCTGTTTACTTCCAGGCTTGGTTAGCAAAGTCCTTACCCGGTAATTTTTAAGAATTCTCAAAAAATTTCAATTTCTGATATACAGCATTGAATGCTGCACAACAGGAATTAAAATTCTGAAGCATTAATTTTTAAAAAATGCTGATAGGATCACCGATCCAATGTCGAGTTGTGATGGCACAAAACAGGGTTTAATCATTATCAACTTATAGTCCGGAAACCAATTGTTTACAATTTACTATGTGAAGGGTCACTGTGACCTTAACCTTTGACCTAGTGATTCCGAAATAAATAGGGTTCTTTCTTGCACCAATGCCAACCAACCTATGAAGTTTCATGAACTTAGGTGGAACCATTGTCAAATTATCATCTGGAAACCAATTGTTTACAACTTATTATGTTCAAGGTCACTGTGACCTTTGCCTTTGACATGGTGAGTCCAAAATAAATAGGCATCTTCCACTCACCTAGGCCAACCTACCTATGAAGTTTCATGAACGGGGGTCGAGATATTATCAAGTTATCATCCAGAGACCAATTGTTCACAATTTACTATGTTGAAGGTCACTGTGACCTTGACCTTTCACCTAGCGAGTCCAAAATAAATAGGGTTCTTCCTCCCACTGATGCCAACCTAACTATGAAGTTTCATGAGCATGGGTCGAAACATTATCAAGTTATCATCTGGAAACCAATTGTTTTGTTTTACTAAGTTTAGGGTCACTGTGACCTTGACCTTTGACCTAGTGAGTCCAAAATAAATAGGGTACTTCCTCTCACAAAGGCCAACCTACATACGAAGTTTCATGAATGTGGGTTGAACCGTAGTCAAGTTATCAACTGGAAACCAATTGTTTACAATTTACTATGTTCAAGGTCACTGTGAATTCGACCTTTGACCAAGCAAGTCCAAAATTAATAGGGTTCTTCCTCTAACCGATACCAACCTACCTATGAAGTTTCATGAACATGGGTTGAACCATTATCAAGTTATCATCCAGAAAACAATTGTTTATGCCCGCCTGCCTGCCCGCCCTTCATAAAACTATGAGTCGAGTTTGACTTCGTCACAACTCGACTAAAAATGAAGGATTTTCAAGGTTAATGCACAAATATTAAGTACTTTCAAGGCTTTGCAAACGTAATAATTTGTAATTTAAAGACTACAATGAACCTAGTCCTGTTAGGTAAACGGTCACCATGTATTGGTTTTCAGCCAAATCACATTGGAAATAAGATTGGGGTGTACCTTTTACTTTCAAAAAGTAAACTTTGCGAACACTAGTGTTGAAACGATTAGGAAATTTCATAGTCAACAGCAATTAGTCGATGAGTAATCAACAAGTCGACACCCATGATGGCCATCACCTTAAGTTCATAACACTATAGTAATAGGAGCAGGCAGCACATATCGTTACACTCAATCTTATGATAAAATACCAGCAATTTTCTGCTTCTAACTTCACAGTTTATAACTCATTTTTAGGTGGAAATAATCTGTGCAATGTGCTAGAATCAACTATTAAAATGTCTTCTTGCATATTTTAAATGTACATCGACAATCAAACAGTCAGTAACTTACTGTTTATCGCAGCCATGATAGTTGACGAAATGAAGGACCCACTGAATAATTTCTCTTAAAATATCGACACCAGACCGTGCCAGTGGGGAGTCCAGTGACATGATAATAATTTCGCCGAATGATTGCATTGAACATAAAAAGGTGCTGACAGAAGTTTACAGATTGCAGTCCTCAGAAAATGTGATTGAGCTGCTGCTCACTCATGAGGCGATGACAACCATTCACTGCCTATCAGTGAGTGGACAGAGCATCAAAGAACAGGGAACCAGAAATCCGTAATCTATCAACATTCTTCATCCATAGGCATTTTATGAAGTAAATTATGATTGAATAACGCTTGTGTGCCGGCAACTACATGTACACAACTTTCACATGTGGGCGATATGTTGTGGTTAGTAGAAAGGGTGACGAATCGACTAGCTTTTGATTAATAACGAAAATCTAGTTGACGTCGATTAGTGAATTAATCATTTCAACACTAGCGAATAATTTTTCACATCCATGTATGAATGTGCTATTGTTTCAAAAAACACACCTATTTAGACTGTAAATAATATGTATGTGTTCTGCATAAGCTAAGAAGTTTGATGATAATAGCAAAGTTTCCACTAGGGGTAAAATGCTGGGCTGTTTGGCATTTATTTATTTATTGATGTTTTAAGGTCACATATTTATGCACAATGGCTAATCATGACCGTGACAGTTTTACGGGTGGAGGAAGCCGGAGTACCCGGAGAGAACCACCGAGCAACGACGAGCAGCTGCCAGCTCCCCAACATCGTAACTCCGCACTGCAGCACAGGCAGGGTTAGATTGGTTGAAGACATGCGTACCATCGACGTGCAGTACGCCTTAGTACACGGCGTCATCGTGCCCCCACATGGGCAATGGGGGGTGAAGTGTCTTGCCCAAGGACACAACGCGGTTGCCGCAGGTGGGATTCGAACCGAGGACCTCTCGGCTTGCAGCCTGCACCTCTACCTACTGAGCCACCGCGCCCCCCGGGCTGTTTGGCATAAAGAGAAAAAGTCAAGTTCAACCGGATTATGTGAGATACTGGCCAACAAACCATACTAGATCAAAGAGCTTAGTGCAACACTGTAGCTCAAATGATAAAAGCCGTTCACAAGATGAAATCAACAACATAGTCAATGGCAGACTGGTTACAGGTAGACACGTTCTACCTTTAACCCCTTACCTAAAAGTTGACACTTGCAAACAAAATTCTTGAATAACAAATTTTTTTTTATTTTTTGTTTCAAAAACATAGTTTGTGCCCCCTCATTGGAATGAGCTCATTCCATTGAGGGGTCATAAGCTATGTTTTTGAAACAAAAAATGAAAAAAATAATAATGAAAACTGAATGGTGATTTTAAAGATTTTTGTGAATAGTGCTTG
This sequence comes from Pictodentalium vernedei, assembly GCA_031216915.1. Classification (NCBI taxonomy): domain Eukaryota; kingdom Metazoa; phylum Mollusca; class Scaphopoda; order Dentaliida; family Dentaliidae; genus Pictodentalium; species Pictodentalium vernedei. Next base: position 158,573,164 of record CM062293.1, read on the forward strand.
CCAGTTTTTTCCATTTCATTGGATGAAGGGTTTAACATTTAAACCTGCTCATGCTGCATGTTTAACTTGCATAGGAACATTCTACAAGAATAATATATGGTTTGGGGGGAAATTGGCCAAGAAATGGAACACTAAAAGGGACCTCTTGCCCCCTACTAGTCACCCTGATATTTGAACAGTGTGTTGAAAAGGGTCAAGAGGTAAAAATCCTTTATACAAAAACCTTAGTTGGAGTTCTGTGAATACAATTTTTATTTGAGAGTAAAAAAGACCACAAGCAAAAAGCTGCCACATCCAACAGATGCTCCCCAAAATGCAAATTAATGGAAACAACATACTGATTTTTTCAAATGCAGAACAGAACTGTGAAATGGTTTAAGCGCAAAAAATTTTTTTTTACAAAAACGTATGCAAGGACAAGGCTAACAGTTCACAATAATCCTGTATTAAAAGCTCCTTGGGAAGGAGGTTAAACTGGCCTTTGAAGACAGGTCACTATCAATTAGGGTGAATATACAAGCAGGTTTGATTATGCATGCCCTGGGCATTTAATAAGATACCATAAGAAATGTTTTATAACCTTTACCATATTGCCACATTTCAAGGGGCATATATCTGGAACAGTTAATGCTGTAATGGTGAAAATCAAACTTGACCTGAATTTCATGGTAGGTTGTAATGTTTCAAATTTATAAGGTCATACATCAAAGTCAACTATAGTTATCATCCAGAAACCATTGATTTTATCATTTTGGGACTTTTCAAGGCACAGAACTCTGGAACGGTAAGTGCCATAACAATGACAATCGAACTTGACCTGCATTTTCACCTTATACAGTAATGTTGCGAAATTATACTACTGAAAGTTTGCTAAGCACCAAGTATATCCAACTATCTGTTTTACATTTTAGTTGAAATATTGTAATGAAAAGTGTATATATTTTTTATTTAATGATTTAAGTACAGAAATTAAGATTTTATTTGTGTTTGACGTTATTTTTTAGCTTTTGAATACGATAACCATGGAAAATGGATATTATTGGTAAAAGAGGAAATTTTTCAATTTGCCAAAAAGTTGACGGAGCGAACTGGTATGGGTTCAATATCGAGTATGAGACCCATTAGTGTTAATTACAGCTTGATAACGCCTTCTCATGCTCCCAATCAGGTTCCTGGTGGTCCTTTGTGGGATGTTGTTCCATTCTTGGACCAGCATGGCACCAAGCTCCTGGACACTTCTTGGCTGGACTGGACGGGCTGAAATTGCAAGCTGCAATTCATTCCAGACATGTTCGATTGGATTGAGGTCAGGGGATCTTGCTGGCCAGTCCATACGCTCAATCCCCTCCCTCTGCCGGTACTCCCCGACAGCATGGGCAACATGAGGATGGGCATTATCGTCCATCAGAATGAATCTATCACCCACTGCACGTGCATAAAATCTGACGTGGACATCCAAGATCTCATTAATATATTGCTGGGTTTTTTTTGTTTTTTTTTTGAATTAGGGTTTAACGACACATCAACAACCGGGGTCACATCATGTCGGTGACAGTTTACGAGTGGAGGAAGCCGAAGTACCCGGAGAGAACCACCGAGCAACAACGAGCAGCTGTCAGCTCTCCAATATCGTAACCCTGAACTCTGCACCGTGGTACAGGCAGGGTTAGATTGGTTGAAGACATGCGCACCATCGACGTGCAGTACGCCTTAGTACACAGCGTCAGCGTGCCCCCATGTAGGCAATCGAGGTTAAGTGCCTTGCCCAAGGACACAACGTGGGAGCACGAATCAATTGCTGAAATGGTCACCCATCCAACTACTAACCGCGCTCGACGTTGCTTAACTTCAGTGGTCTGACAAGAACCGGTTAATATACCGCTGTGCAGTCAATGTACCACGTTCAAGGACACAGAGCTCTGTACGTCCATCCCTGCTGCCCCGGACCATGATTGACCCTCCACTATAGCGGTCATGCTCAGCAATGTTCTCCTGGTCTTCTCCATACCCTAGAACACCTATCTGTGAGGTTTGGGCAGTACCTTGACTCATCTGTAAAAAGGACAGGTCACCAATCTTCTCTGGTCCATCCAACTTGGTCCATGGCCATTCATATCGTGCCTGGCGGTGGTTCTGGGACAGCGGAATGCAAATACACGGTCTTCCCGATTGGAGACCACCTTCGTGTAACCTTGCCCGGATAGTCTACGTTGAAACATTTACCCCGGATGCATTCTGAAGGTCACTGCGAAGCTGGGTTGCTGTGGCAAAGCGGTTCCTATGGGACTGAATGATCAAAAACCGGTCTTCAGCTGCAGATATTGCCCTGTCTCTGCCACCACCATGCCATCTTACTGGTGTGCCATACTGCTGAACTTGCCCAGGCTCTGGTGATCACTGTATGGTGCACACCAAGGGCTTCACCAACCTGATGATGGGTAGCCCCTTGCTCCACCATCCCTACAGCCCGCCACATTTCTGCTTCAGACAAATGTCTTCTTACATTTGCATTTGCCATATTCAATCATTAAATCAAAAGAGTTTGTGTTGAAATGAAGATTGAATACCCTACACGTCATGTACATGTAGACAATACACGAAAACATCATGAAAATCAAGGGGTACATGCTTTCCATGACTGTCACGAAAAGTCTGCCTGTCAAGAGAGCTAATGCAAACACTGGGGACCATCTCAATACATTCCTCAATCATATCCACCAAAAATATCGCAAATATGTCACAAGCAAATTTCACAATGATGTGTCAAATATTTGGTGCTTAGCAAACTTTGAGTAGTATATAAGGCTGTACATCAAATCAATCTAGAGTTATCATGGACCATGGACCTTTCGGTTTTAATTCCAATGCCGTAACCACTGAGCCACCGCACTCCAACTTGACAAATGAATTAAATTGGGATGATTCTTTGTCACACACAAGTACCATTATGTGTGTAGTAGTAACAGTATTTTATTTCTATAAAGATACTTCTTACAAATAAATTACAACGGGTTAACATTACTAAGATTTACATTCAGAAGCTAAAAATGGATTCAGCAACAAGCTATAGCTTATGTAAGCTGTCTCCACCATGAATGAAAAAAATGCTATTGTTCACGTGAAAAAGTATCATTTAAATAATGTAGACTGTTTTCAACTGAGGTCACTGTGCAAAAGATGTTAAGGAAGTAGACAGAAGAAGAACAACACTCACTGACGTAAGACTGACAATTGGCGGCTGGCCGACCACACAGGTAGATGGCTTGTGCAAATATTCAATTAATCTGAAAGTGAGATTCGAAATTCTCCTGGGTTGAAGTTTTAGTGGTGAAGCTGCTGGCGCAGTACAATGATAGGGTGGTGGTGGCCCACAGTTCCAAACTTTCATAGGCGACGCCTTTCCGGATTTCGCCTATGTCTGTTTGAAGTCCCAGAAACGACATATCAGAGTAAATGCTAGCGCTACCACTTGGTAGGGATCCGCTATTGTTACAACAAAATAACTCGACCAATATGTGGACACTCGTTAACAGCTGTGTCGCCTGTGCCTATTTTGTGCTTCGCGACGTGAGTTCCGTGCCGTCACAAGTTCAGTAGTATTTTATTGCACCTGGGACGCCACGGAACTCAGGTCGCGACTTTGCCTACGACGTGTGGTACATAACGACACGAGATATAAACCTCAGTACGCGCGCATGATGTGAATCTAAAGGTATCTCAATGGGACAGCATTTAGGCAGGTTTAGGCGTTATGTCTTTAAACAGTGTGAGTTCCCTTACGCCAGTGAGCGTTTTGTGGTGTAAAATACAGGAAGTTATGACATCTGAAAGGACATGGCAGTGATATATTATGTGTGTGATCATTTAGTACAGAATTAACTCTTAACTCGGAGAGTATTTTTAAAATATTTTTCAATAAATTGAGTCATGGCTGCTGTAAAGCAGCCATGACTAGATTTGATGAAAAATTCATGAAAATTTGACTCAAGAAATTGCTGGTCAAACATGTCATACAGTGTGCTCATATTCTACTTAATTTTTTAGCAAGAGATTTGCAGTCCTGGGAAGGAATATCCACCAGCGGCATGCAAGGTGTTTTTATTTCAAATAAAATAATATGCATCTTTTAACCATCACTCCATCCACACATACCCCGCCTACTACTATCTACAAACGCTACATGAAATATTACTCAATTACAATTTCATTTTTTCTCTTCAAAATACTTATATCTTATACTTAAGGCAACTTAAATAATGTTAATATTATGTTATAATCTAATATTTCATGATAAATTTTGCAACTGCTGTCTGAATCTATTAAATGATGGACTATGAGGTCAAAACAGGTTAATTGTCTCTACTCAACTACAATCTTCTAAAAACCTGCAACTCTTTGACAATTAATTTTCACCTCAGTGGTATAAATTGCTCTTGGACAAGGATGGGATTTCTACTGAGTCTTAGAAAAAAGGTTGTTTAACTAGCTGGAATATACAACTTGAGAGCTGTTAGGTATACAACCCAACTAGTTCAATATAGGTTATTACCATCATGTGGTTTTCTGAGATGGTCTTGAAGTCGAGACCTCGACTCTGGGTCACGTATTGATGAGTCCATGATGACAAGTCGATACATGACCCAGAGGTGAGGCTGAGCCTTCAATACACTATCTTGATCTCAGAAACCCACATGGTGGTAATAACCAATTTATTTTACAATAAAAGAATTGCTGGGTATAGAAGCTAACAGCATCTGGTTTAACAATCATTTTGCATCTATGAATTTATTTTTTATGAATGAAGATCATGACATCATGGTATTGCATTCCTACTCTGTGTTTCACATGATCCCCTTTCATTGTTCCACTTCTACAATAACCAATGAAGTTTATAATAGTGATTCAGCTGTGTGTTTCTTTGGTTTATTTTTCATATTCATTATAAATGCATGGTAGGCCTACATAAAAAAATATCATGGCAAAAAATGATCTAGTCTAATTTATTTCGTTAAGCTGTGATTTATTTATCATTTAATTACTGTTATCAAAAACGGCCGCCTTAACATGAGTAATAACTTGATGCCAATTAAAAGGAGTGCAGGTGAAAATGTTCTTTTTCTGAATCGAATGAATTTATGTATGATTGCCACCCTCAACATAGATTTTTATTTTGTCTAGACATTTTTACTTGTTTTTATTGGGGGAAACATGTTCTTCTTGGAAGATAAATACCATTATTGGGAAGCATTGCTTCTTTGGCATTCATGATAAAAGTCTAGATAAAGGGAATGACCATACCTATCAATTAACAGACCTGGCATTCTAAAAAAAATCTTGCAGAGTAAAAAATCCCTGCCTTAAAAGGTCTAGGAGAGTGTTTTTTGTGCCCAACTCAGACAATATTTTATAAACAATGGTCCAGTCTTGTCTCTGTAGTAAACAAAATGAGCTTAACTGCTTTCTATTCTAATTGTCATCCTTAATAAAAAAGAACTTTCTTTTAACTACCTGCAAGCTGCTGGCGGATATTCGTGCCCACAACACAAAATCTCTTGCCACAGAAATAAATATGATTTGGGAACACTTAACTTAATTTCTGTCCTTCAAACTGAATTAAAATTTTGACCATTTTATTTCATTTTAGATGAATTTTCCATCAAATCTAGTCATGGCTGCTTCTCAGGAAATTTCTGCACAATGGCTAATCAAGACCACAACATGGAGATAAAGACAAGTTTAGACAATACTTTATATCCATGATGCCCATTTTAGAGGACTTCCACAGTAACAAGCACTTAAACAAGAACTGCTTCACTTTCCGGAATTCCCATGGGGGACAGAAAAGAAATAAAAAATTCCAATCATTGTGTATATACAGAAGGGTTTGTACCTAAAGATGTTATTTAAATAGGAAAAAACACACAACAATGTGAAGTTGAGGCACCACTGTCCGCTTTAAAGTATACTAAATGCTCATTTTTACAACCAGAAAAAAAAAAAATAAGCATGAGTTGAAAAATCTCCATCAAATTCATCAAATATACTTTAAAAACAAGAGACCCCAGGGGGCCTGAGGGCACTCACCTGACATGGTAACATAAATATCAACCCAGGGAATTGATTTCAACAAGTTGCATCTGCTCCTCCTAAGAAAAACTTACACCAAATATCCAAAGATTCTGACCAGTGGATCTAAAAAAAAAGATTTTTAAAGAATATTCTTCATACTGAACTAAGTAATAATTCAGGCTCCCACAGGGAGCCCAAATATGAACCCAGAGACTTGGCTTGAACAAACTTGAATCTCACATCCAGTGTGATGCTGTATACCACATATCAAAAGATTCTGACAAGGAGCCCATTTATCAACCCAGAGACTTGGCTTGAACAAACTTGAATCTTACCCCCCCCCCCCCCCCCCCAAGGATGCTGCATACCAAATATCAAAAGCATTCTGACTGCTGGATCTGAAGAAGAAGATTTTTATAGAAAATTCCTCATTTTGAACTAACTTATCATTTGGGCTCCCACAGTGAGCCCAAATATGAACCCAGGGACTTTGCTTGAACAAACTTGAATCTCCCCCCCCCCCCCCCCCCCCCCCCCCCCCCCTAAGGATGCTGCAGGCCAAATATCAATACATTCCAACTTCTGAATCTGAAGAAGATTTTTAAAGAAAAATTCCTCATACTGAACTAAGTTATAATTCGGGCTCCAACAGGGAGCCAAAATATGAACCCAGGGACTTGGCTTTAACAAACTTGAATCTCACCCCCTAAGGATGCTGCACACCAAATATCAAAACATTCTGACTGCTGGATCTGAAGAAAAAGATTTTTAAAGAAAATTCCTCATTTTGAACTAAGTTATAATTCGGGCTCCCACAATGAGCCCAAATATGGACCCAGAGACTTGGCTTGAACAAACTTGAATCTCACCCCTCCCCCCCCCCCCCCCCCCCCCCTAAGCATGCTGCATACCAAATATCAAAACATTCTGATTGGTAGATCTGAAGAAGAAGATTTTTAAAGAATATTCCTCATACTGCACTAATTTAAACATTTGGGCTCCCATAGAGGACCCAAATATGGACCCAGGGATTTGATTTCAATAAACATGTGAAACAATCTTCCAAAGATGTTATATGTGAAATTTGAAAGCTTTTGGAGCAGTGGTTTGGGAGAAAAGTAGTCTTAAATGTTTTTCCCATTACCCACAGTGTTAAAAAATGCTGACTCAGCACTTTTTCAAAAGTCCCCAAAAAGTACCGCATGATAAAACCGATAGCAATTTTTTTTTACCATTCCATTCTATTTAAGGAGGCTTCACACCCAAAAAGAATTCTCAGTGCCGTGTAGTTTTGGAGATATGGGCGTTTTAATTTTTTCTATTTTTAGCTCCTGCGGTCCCCATGGGGGCGACGGGAAAATAAATTTGGGCATAAATTAAGGACTTATGACCCAATAAGCCCTCATATCAAATTTGGTTCAAATCTGCCTCTCAGTTTGGAAAATAGAAATTTTGGGCGGGGCGAAAATTCTTGCCCCTCCCATCACAAAGCCAAATATAGCTCCTCGAACTTCTCTTGAACAAATCTGAGTCTACACCCCAAAAGGAAGCTGTATACCAAATATCAATTCTCTGCTACTGCTGGTTCATGAGAAGATTTTTTAAGATTTAAGCACACTTTTTGGGCGTAGCCCTACCGAGGGGCAAGGCAACTTGATTTGAACAAAATCAAATTGTGATGTCATAACAAACTATTATATCAAATATCAATTAAATTGGTTCAGTGGTTTGGGAGGAGAAGACACAAACACCATGTTCATGGACGATGGACGGCAGACGATGGACAGTGAGTGATCACTATAGCTCTCCTCACTGAAAGTCAGGTGAGCTAATAAGCATTAAATAATGTTACTTACTGCAATGGACTTCCGTAACTGGGACTATTCTGCCCTCTTAGGGAAAAGATCCAGGGCCCATAAAATTGTGTAAATTTTGTGTCATGAAACTCCAGCTGGGAATTTGTTTAGGAGGGGAAAAATATACAAAGACAAAGAAATTTTACATTTGAATTAAGACCGGTACCTAAGCAACTGCATGTATACTACAAGTCAGTTTTATAATAAGCAGTCACATGGAATCATGTTCATACAGTCTATGTAGTGTCTATTAAACTGTTCTTATACTATTGTGATGTGGATGGGTATAATATTGAAGTCCCATAACAGAGAATTCCTCTCCAAATAAATATGTGACCCAAAACCCGGTGTACTACGATATCTTCCCCCCCTGTACAACTTCCCCCCCACCTGGTTTATCTTCCCCCCACCTGAATTTTTTTACCATTCAGATTTTTACAAGATCTTTTTTTAGAATTTGCTTGTTCACTTGTGTGTGATATTAAAAAAGCATCAAGTGCGCATTGAAAAACTTATTGGTCAGTATGTGAGAGAGCTATATGCCCAAAAGAAAAAAAAAAACATTTTAGCCCAAATTAGCATTGTGAGTTGAATATTATACAAATTTCCATTTTCAAGACTCATTTGAATATGTTGGTAATAGAAGAAAATTGCACAAGAAGAACTTGCGTTTTTTTTCTCAAAATATCCCCTGGGATATATGCAAAAAACATTTTTTAAACATGTCGCCCGATGTCGCTAAATATTTTTTATTTTCACTCAAACAACTATTTTGAAGCGAATTTCACCTGTATTTTTCAAGTTTAAGATTTATTTGCTAAGAATGTGACAAAGAGAATAATTTCAGTTGTAGAGGGTTGGGGGGAGGAAATATCCTGACCAATTTATCTTTCCCACACCTGACACTCGTAGTTACCCCCAATTTTTTTTTTTCCTCAAATCACTATTTTGAAGAGAATTTCATCTGTATTTTCTATTTTTAAGATTCATGTGCTCAAGCTGTTAGAATGGAAAAAATTTTGGTGGGTGGGGGGGGAAGATATCGTGACCAGTTTATCTTACCCCCCACCCAACACTCAAAGTTACACAAAAATTGTTTTTAGCTCAAACCACTATTTTGAAGAGAATCTGATCTGTATTTTATATTTTTATGATTCACATACTTAAGCTGTTAGAAGGGAACAATTTTCAGGCGGGGGAAGAAGAATGTAGGAAAAAAAGTAACAGGAAAAAAAGTAACAGGAAAAAAAGAAACGGAAAAAAAGAAACAGGAAAAAAAAGTAACAATTATAATAATACAACAGGAAAAAAAGTAACAGTGTTTTTTCATTATTTCATTTTTCATTATAATAATTATAATAATAATTTTATTTTTTATTTTTTTAATTATTTTGTAATTGGAGATCATGTGTGCTATGACAATGTTGTTACAAGGATATCCATCATGCTTTCTTTGATGTACAACAATGTTCTTGAAACAAATGAACACACATTGTAATAAACACACAGCAAGTGTGGTTACTTTCTAGTATTCTCTTCTTTGATGTACAACAATGTTCTTGAAAAAATAAACACAAGCAAGTGTGGCTACTTTCATGAATTCTCTTCTTTGATGTACAACAATGTTCTTGAAAAAATAAACACACAGCAAACTATATATTGGACAGCAGTTTGAATTAGTCATTAAATGTTCTTGAGTCATCATGGAAGTCATTGAGAGTAATAAGAGGGGCAAAAAACTTTGTCATGAAGGTTTCATGTACACTGTATCAGTAAGAAGGAAGAACAAGGTCTGGTGGAAATGCACTAAACGTGCTAAATCAGACTGCCGTGCAAGTCTCTGTACTACTACAGATTTCAACAACCCAGAAATAGTTAGACAACACAACCATCCTCCAGAAAATGTCAGTATCGCATATACCAAATTGAGAAATGAAATGAGAAAACAAGCAGCTTCTTCCTTAGATAAGCCATCACAGATCCTCGCAACAGCTGTTTCAAATGCTGAAAGTGAAGTCAAGTTGATGCTGCCAGACTTAGATAATGCCAAACGGAGTCTGAGATACCACAGAAGAAGTCCTCCTGTCCCCAAAAGTCTGTCTGAGCTGACCATTCCAGAAGAGTTTCAGAAAATATCAGACTCTGAACAATTCCTTTTCTTTGATAATGGACCTGATGCAAGTGAGCGTGTGGTTGCATTTGCAACAAATAGTGGACTCAATTATCTTGGCAGTGCAAGTACTTTATTTATGGACGGTAATTTTGCAATGGCTCCTCCACTATTTCAGCAAATTTATGTTGTTAGGGTTAAGTTTCATGACAGTTTTTTATCTTGTGTATACGCTATATTACAGAGGAAGACACGTACTTCCTATGAGACTCTGTTTCAAGCTATTGTAGATAAACTGACTGAGCTAAATATTGACTTGAATGTAAATACTGTTGTGACTGATTTTGAAGATGGTGTGTTACGAGCTGTGAATGCTGTGTTTGGTAGACATGTACAGAGTAGAGGTTGTTTCTACCATCTGACACAAAGCACTTGGCGCAGAGTGCAGAGTTTAGGTTTGGTGCAGTTGTATCGGGATGATGCAGACTTCAGACTGTTTTGTGGGAAACTGGATGCACTTGCATTCTTGCCAGTTTCAGATGTGCGTGATGGTATGAATCACCTCAAAGACATTGTTCCAGAAGAAGCCGAGGAACTGTTGAGGTATTTTGTTGAAAATTATGTCACTGGTAGATACAGGCAACCTCGCGCCGCACCTTCAGATGTGTTGGCACCATTACGACTTAGATTAACTCCTCCAGCCTATCCTCCAGCTACATGGAATGTTAATAGTGCTACGCTGGATGGCGAATCTCGTACAAATAATGCATGTGAAGGCTGGAACAACAAGTTCTACAATCTTGTTGGCCACCAGCACCCATCAGTCTGGAAAACTATCCAATGGTTTCAAAAAGAGCAAGCTCTGACCAATACAATTATTCAACAGGTGTCAGTTGGTTTGCTGCCTGTTATCCGCAAACAGAAGTCAGCCGAATCCCTGAATAGAAAACTGAAAAATCTGTGTGGTTTATATTCCCAAGGTTCACTTACTATTTCAGCTTTTCTTACTGGCATTGGCCAGAATATTAGATTACACAAGGTGTGATATGTAATAATCTAACTAAATCATAATTAAGTTTGTTAAATTATTTTATAACTATGTACTATGTAGTACTTATACTGATATGTAATAATCCAACTAGTTTCAAGGTGTGATATGTAATAATCTAACTAAATCATAATTAAGTTTGTTAAATTATTTTATAACTATGTACTATGTAGTACTTATACTGATATGTAATAATCTAACTAGTTTCAATAATATAACTAAATCATAATTAAGTAATCTATCACTTTTATGAAATAAAAATAAGAAAGTGTGACTCTTTTTCCTGTTTTTTTTTCCTACCCAAATCTGTTACTTTTTTCCTGTTACTTTTTTACCTTATAAAAATAAGAAAGTGTTACTTTTTTTCCTGTTTCTTTTTTTCCTACCCAAATCTGTTACTTTTTTTCCTGTTACTTTTTTTCCGATTACCGGGGAAGATATTGTTACCAGTTTATCTTACCCCACACCAACACTCTTGACAAAGTCATGATTTTTGTGTGTGCTCAAACACAATTTTAAAGAGAATTTCATCTGTATTGTCTATTTTTAAGATTCATATGTTTAAGCTGTTAGAAAGGAAAAATTTTCAGGTGGGTCGTGTTGGGGGGGGGGGGGGGGGGGGGGGGGGGGGGGGGGGGGGAAGATATCGTGACCAGTTTATCTTACCCCCCACCCAACACACAAAGTCACAAAAAATTTGTTTTTAGCTCAAACCACCATTTTGAAGAGAATTTCATCTGTATTTTTCTATTTTTAAGTTTCATATGCTCAAGCTGTTAGAAAGGAAAAGTTTTGAGGTGTGGGGAGAGATATCATGACCAGTTTATCTTACCCCCCACCCAACACTCAAAGTTATTACACAAAATTTGTTTTTAGCTCAAACCACTATTTTGAACAGAATTTAATCTGTATTTTCTACTTTTACGATTCACATGCCGTTAGAATAGAAAAATTTTCAGGTGGGGTGGGGGGGGGGGGGGGGGGGGGGATATCGTGACCAGTTTATCTTACCCCCCACACTCAAAGTTACAAAAATTTTGTTCAGATCAAACAACTATTTTAAAGAGAATTTAATCTGTATTTTCTATTTTTACGATTCACGTGCCGTTAGAATAGAAAAATTTTCAGGTGGGGTGGGGGGGGGGGGGGGGGCCGGGGAAGATATCCTGACCAGTTTATCTTACCCCCATCTGGAACCTG